>JADMLD010000755.1:5490000-6817500 GCA_017589585.1 Phylloscopus whistleri
TCCCAAAACCTTGCAGCTTCCATTATCAATGGTTGGGTTGTGGTTTGGGCTGTTCATGCCAACAGAGATCAGGTCAATTATTTTTGCACTTGTCTAACCAATTTTCTACTCTAAGTCAGATGTTTCTGGAGAAACAAAAGTGTAAGAGCAGATTTTTGTTGCTTGACAGATGTTTGAAGGGGGAAGAGATTTAAGAAAGCTTTGTAAAACAAGCAGCAAGTTAATTAGAATCAATGCTTTAGAAAGGGATGTTTTCAATGCCCCATCACTTTACATCAGGCAGCCTATGGTTTGGAATCACAGGGTGAAGTCATACCATCCTGCATTTTCCTTAGATCTAGCTTTATGTAAATAAAATGTTGTCACATAAAAGCAAGATCATTCTCTTCTCCCTCTTTCCTTTCTATTTCTTCTCCCTCCTCCTCCTATGTTTTCAGGGAATGAATTGTGTGGCTTCTTTTTTTTACAGAAATCTGTTTCTTTTAGTGAACCTCACTGCTGTTGTGTTTGGTTTGTGTATTGCAGCATCCTACAGGAAGTGTCTAATTGATTGTTATAAAGCAGTGGGCAAGAAATTGTTCAAAGTCCATTTATTCATGTTGAAGTTGGTTTCGTGTCTATCCCTTGTTTCACAGGATCTCCTCTTCACTTTATTCCTGATGTTTGGTATATCAGACAAATGCTCTTGTACTGAACAGAGCAATTAAACATCTGGTCAGTCATGTCACAGCAGTATTTTTTCTGTTCACAGAAAGCACTTGTACTTTGTGAAAATGCTGTGCCTGCTCTAAAGCTACTCAGACTGCTTCAGGGTTTTAGATCAGCTGCAAGTCCCTTTTTGGCTGCTCCAAACCTTGAAAATTGAAATAAGTACTTCTGTTAATGTGACAAGATGTGCTAATACAAGATGAATGTTACTTGTGTTATGGCATCTACTACAGCCAGTGTCTGTTTCTGCATTTCCTTGGAAAAATCCCCCAGTCCATCACAGCCAGGTATTCCTGTCAGATTACAGTAAATTTATTTTTTTGCTGGTTTGTATATTTGGATGGGTAAGGAACCACCACCCAGCAATGTAGGTTTTCCTGTCACAAGAGGAACTTACTTCTACATAGGAGGTGCCTGGATATCTGGGATTTAATGCAGGTCATCCTTCCCATGCTGCTTGCCATGGTGTAAACAGGAAGGATATGTGCCAGGTGTGTTCAGAGGAGGTGCCTCAGCCTGGCACTGATGGATGGATGCAGCAGGTCATCACCACTGGCTGCTCGTGCAGGGAGAAGCAGAGTGTTTGTCACAGGGGCCGTTTGCAGTGCCGAGGGTGCCCTTGACTTCTGCTGGCTGCCTTCTGCACCCTCCAGCATTTGGGAGCCAAGAACCATGCCTGACCCTCAGCAGGAGCCCTCGCTCCCCTAAAAACCAAATCTTCATGCTGGGGAACACAGAAGTTCCCAGCCCTGCTCTGGCTGCCATTGCAGTTTGGTGGCTTCCCATGAAGCCAGTGTGTGGTGGTCTCGGTTTGGAAAGACAGGTGTCTGCCAGGGAAAGCTGGAGTTTCCCTTGGAATGGAGAGTGTAACCCCCCTCCCTCCAAATTAGTATAATTTTGCAATTAAGGGGCTTTCAGGTAAAGATACAGGAATAGGAATAACAGTTTTTTACTAGGAATATTAAAAATACAAACGTCGTAGTACAAAAACCAAGAAAAATTCCTAGACAGAGTCAGAACACGACCTGACACCCTGTTGGTCAGGGTATTGGTAACAGTCCAAATAAGTCCTCCTGGAGTGACAGATGTGGTTCTGTTGGAGTAGAGATGATCCTGTAGAAGGGTCCATTGGTGGTGAGATGGGTCCAGTTTTCCTCTGGGAATCCAGTGCAAACAGGCTGTCCTGGAGTTCCAAATCTCAGCTTTTATCCAGGTAGGAATGGTTGGCTCCTCCCCCTGGGTGGAGCATCTCCCAGTGGGATGATGTAATTGTGTCAGTCATGCAGTGAGCCTTGGTGGCCCATGAACAGCAGATATCCCCTGGAGAGAGGATGGGTCCTGGAAGGGATAAAGAAACACTGCCCCACCTGGTTTAAACAGCTGGCCCATGAACACCTCCCCACCTGGTTTCAGCAGATGATAACAGAATACACACCCCTGGTTCCAACCTGCACTGCAATCCTGCATTGCAACCCCAGGCAGTGGTGAAGGCAGGGGAGCCCTGCTCCTGCACACCAGTATGTGCCAGGTAGAACAAAACCAGGACAGATTGCAGGATGGAAAAGTGCTGCACACAAGCACGTTTCCAGTGCTGTCTTCACTTCTATAGAACACGGAGGAAAGAGGCATCACGCAGACCTTGTTAAAAAAAAAAAAAAAAAAAAGAAAGTAAAAAAAAAAAGAAAGCCTTTAGGAAAAAGGATCTGACATATCTGTAGCTCTGTGTTGCAGAGCGTTTTAGCATCTCTTGTGAATTGCTGGCTGCTCTCAATTCGCACTTATTAAATGGACATTTGAGGCACTTAGCACCTTGCAGGGGGCATTCAGCACTGTTTAGCATCAGTGTCTTCCTAGGCCTTTACTTCTGAAACAACTGGCTCTGCAGAGCAGAGTAAAAGTTTTGTTTTGACAACCTGTTGTGATGTATGGGTCCAATTACTGAAGTCTCCACACTCATGTTGGTTCTGGAAAGTTGTTTTTTTTTTTGGATAGTAGAAGCATAATCTGAAACAAGGAATTCTCCTTTATGTTACATTCCCTCTAGGCAAAAAAGTAAATATAGGGAGGAAAGGAATTAATGGAGCCTATAACTCATACGGGTGTTGTTTGTTCATATACATCACATTACTCTGCCACGCTTACTCAGTTTTTCTCATCATTCTTTCTCCACTCCCAGCTCTCCCTTCTCTTATCATATTTTTACATCAGCATAACATTTTGGTTTTCATAGAATCCGCTCGTATTTTACTCTAATGCTAGCAACCTGAATGTTGGAGATGTAATTTACACCGTGGAGTTGAACCAGAGCCAGGCACGTCTCTAAGAGTTGCACCTGCTTTCTCTAGGCTGTATTTAGTGGAGTTTTTCCTATAATGTTTAATTCATATTCTTTCTGGGAAAATATTTAATGAGCTAACAATTGCAGTTAGGGTTAGGGGAACTTAGTGCAACTTGAAGTTCTGTAATGTAGATAAAACATTTGCCAAACATTTCAGATATCACAAAATGAGTTTTGAATTATGTGAGTTTCTCCCTCTGCTCTTTCTCATTATTAAATCCATGTTCACTTTCATTTCCATTAAGAGCATATCCTTTTTCTGCCTCAAGGAGAAAACAAACAAACAAAAACCCCAACACACACATACAGACAATCCCCAAACCAAACAAACTCAAACAAACAAGCAAAAAGCACACAAAAAAAAACCCAAAAAACCAAACCCCAAAAACCCCACAACCAAAAAAAGCCCACAGGAAAAAATAAGCCATGAAACAAAACAAAACAAACAAACAAAACAAAAAAACCCAAACAAACAAACAAAAAACCAAACAAACAACACCCACACCCACCAAGAAAACCCTTTTGTACAAGTAAGCTTTCTAATTTATCCTTCTGATCTGGAGTGATGGTCAATCACTGGCCCTTCCCTCATACAGGAGGAAAAGAAATAAATTTTGTCTTGTGAAGTAATGTCTCATTTTCAACATAGAGTATGGAAAGTGCATGCTCAGAGACATATCAATAAACATATAAAGAATTTTAAAAGACTGTTATTTGTGACACATTGTTATCTGAAATTAATGTAATTTAGTCAAGACAATTCTTTTTCTCTTTTCAATCTATATTAATCAATTCAATGTTCAATTATACATTAAAAATTGTAGGTCAGGGCTTTGAGCAGGTCTGCTGGAAGGTGTCCCTGCCCATGGCGGGGGGGCTGGAACAAGATCATCTCTAAGATCACTTCAAACCAAAACCATTCCATGATTCTCTGGAAAATGAACTTATGCCTATCATCAAAAAAATTAGAGCAGTTCCCTCCTTACCTTTGGCACAATAAATGTTAGATTGTCCTGCTTGGGATTCAGAACAAGCTGTCTATTTGAAAATGTGATTTGTTCTCTTGCTGCCTAGTTTTTCCTCCTTAGTTTTATTAAGAAAAGTTGGCCCCTGAAAACAACAATACACTTTTTAGTGGCAAGAAACAAGATTCTGTGTTAGGAGCTCAGTCCTAAGAGGCACAGATGATGACCAGAAAAGGCTCCTGATCGATATCAGGGCAGTGAGGCCAGCAGCTTCAGGTCCCTTCTGAGTGACTCTCAGATTTCTTGGGGTTTCTAAATGAGATAATAATTCTTGTCTTTAAAATGGGGAAATCTTTTAGGCTTGGTCAAATCAAAGGTGGTCAGAATCCATTTCTCTTCCGACAGTGTTGAGTCGCACGTCCATTAGCAAGCTGGGATGCATTGACTTTCAGGTCTTCTCTTCTCTGAAGTCTCTGAGGCAGTTTTTGTCTTTCACGTCTCTCTTACGTAAATGAGTGGAAAGTTCTCCACATCCCATGTAATACAATGGTTTGGTGGTTTGGAGTGCTACAGGAGGGCAAACCTCTTTGTTGATCTCTTTAAAGTACCAAGAAACTCACTATGTGGTTGGTAAATCTAAGAAAATACATGAGCTAAGCAGACTTGTCACTGGATTGCATGACGACGCCTGGTACAAGTGCCTAAAACTGCTAAAATGTCTGGGGTCCATAACAGAGGAAAAGATGTTTACAGAAATTCACTTTGCAATTTATTATCAGAATTATACTCCTGTATGGCTGTAACTTGTGGAAGGTCTGTGTCAAAAATGATAAATGGTCAGAATGCTGTTAGTAATTTGTGTTTGCTATTGAATTTCTGCTCAGCTAAACATCCACTTAGAGCATATACCTCTTGGTAGAAAACATTAAAATAAAAGATAATTTTTTTGTTTTCTGGTAGAGAAAGGAACAGCTTGTGGTACCTTTAAGGAGCTCATTGCAGTAAAGCCAAGAAAGAAAAAACAAAACAAAACAAAAACCCAGAACAGATTGCTCAGCCTGTGGCTGGACTGGTACGAGCAATCTGTGCAAGATTTCTCCAGAGGAAAACTCTTGAGGCTTCTGCTGCTCAGAAACATAGCATAGAGTGGTGAACTGAAAACTGTTGAAAAAGCAGAACCTTTACTTAAGACAAAAACCAATCCCAAAGAGTTCTGCTGTGCCTGCGATTCTGCTGTTCAGCCTGCATTCCTTTCTGCAGCGTTTTTCTGTTCTAAATGAGTATTCTGCTGGGCTGGAAGTGGAGTCTGCAAAAATTTCACACCTGGGCTGTTATAGGAACAACCTGCTCCTATAATTTAATCCTTTAACTTCTAGCCTACTACTACTACTACTACAAAAAAAATCCCCTATTTATGAAAACTACCTGGTTCCCTTGGTTCATCTTGCAGTGCACTGTTGATTCCAGATGGAGATTTGATGCTAGTCGATTCTACAATACTTTCCTGTTCTCTTGCATGTTTATGTGTGTTGTCTGCTTTCATTATGCTGTCAGTGTTCACTGAGTCCCTTGTGTATAAGTGAGGGGTTTCCTTTCCTAGAGGAGACCCACCTGGAATAAAAATACTGATTTGCATAAGCCATGCCTTTGCTTAGTATGAAATTTGGAATTTTTCTGAAATTTGTTACAAAAAGCAGGGCAAGTGATGATGAAGGAGCAATATCTCAGTATGGCAGAGCCATGTCCTGCTTGCTGTCAAAGCTGTGAGTCGTGGGGAGAATCCACCTGAAGCAATCCCCACTGTGCTCCCAGAGGGGTAGCAGGATGGGGTAGCCTGGACCAAGTGAAACCTGGATGCACACAGAGATGGAGCACAGTCAGTACATCACAGTGAGTGCATCCCTCTTTAGAGCAGTGGCAGGTGATCTCTGCAGGCACCAGGGCTGGCTGAGCAGGGAGCACGACCGTGGCTGAACACCCAAGGCAGTGCTCAGCCTCATAAACACCACAGTGCTGGACTGGCATGGGGGGAGGATGAGGGCTTGTTTCATCCTCAGCCTAGAAAACCCACTTCCTGAGTATCAAGTGCTGTAGGGTGGTTTTCTCTGTTGGTTCCACCCTCCCCTCCTGTTAGCTGTTTGCTTAAAGCTGATTTCTCAGAGCTCTTCCCCCAGGATGGCAAAGCTACTCCAAAATCAGTGGTGGGGTCATCTCTGTAACCTGCAAGTTGACAACAGTGTGTTTTTGTTCCACCATAACATATGCCTGACAGGATTTTTTGTTGTAAACACGTCCTGGAAAGGGGTTTTTGTTGGTTTGGGGTTTTTTAATATATTTCCCCCCAACACACACACACACCTCTGAGCCAAACAAGATATTTGGATTCTTTGGCAAATGAATCAAACAACACCTACTTCTCCTGCCATTAAAAACATATTTGTGAATTTGCCACTCAGTCTTCTGAAAATCAAGCTAGGTGCACGTCTTTGTGTGTGTGCACAAGGTGTATCACCTGTTGACAGCCTTACCCTGGAGTGCTTTAAAGCTGTCTGAATCGTGGTTGTTCACCCTGTTCTCATTCTGTTTGAAGAAAATATCACTTTTATTTCAAATTAAAGTGCCTGCAGATTAAATGCTCTGAGCTTTTGAAAGACTTCTATAGGGATCTGTGCCATTTGCAGTAGATATTGTCAAAGGCAGTCAATGAGCAATGACAGCTATGTCATCTCATGTCTAATTGCCTGAAGTATATTGCTCTCCCCTCACAGTCTCTGTGCATCTTTATGATTGAAACATATAAGGCTTAATGCACTAAGGCAGTTTCTTTCAGAAAGCTATTTCTCCTAACAATATCAAGTGTTACAATTCTGTGTATTTGGAAAGCTGCACCATTGCTGTCAGCCCAATTAGTTCTTTAAGGCTGTCTGGAAGGGAGAGGGAGAAGTGGTTTCCTACTGTTGTGGGGTTGGGTCTGTTATTCAGAGACCTGTTTAAAGCACATACAGAAGTGAGGGTGAACTCTCTTACCCAAGCATGAGGTTTTTCAATCCTTGTCTCAGCTCTTAAGCAGTCACATTTCCCAAAATAATTCCCTCTGCCTCCTTCACTTGTCACTGCAACCTAAATTGCCAACCCTTAGCCTGTAATGGGTGGCTGCTGCTGTTCCACTAGACCATCACCAGGGCCTCACGTTCACGTGTTGGAGGCTGGAAGATTTTTAAAATAAACTTTTTTTTTTTTTTTTTAATTGGCTAACCACAGAATTGAAACTCTGTTCCAAACATCATCTCACGTTTTGGTTCCAGCTATCTGTTTTATTTCTTTGGATTTCCTAAATTCAACTGGGGCCTCTCCTTACCTGTTTGGGTTGCTACTGTAAGGGCCATTTTACTCCTTTAAAAAAAAAACAAAATTGTTTTTTTCGGTGCCTTTTTCTAGCACAACAGATGGATGTGTTCACTTTGGTGGCTTTTTTTCCTTATGATTCCACACTGTGAATTCACCTCCTCAGCTAGGCCAGCCTCTCAGTTATATTCTTAGATAAGATCTTTTGTACACCCTGCGAATTATTCCCCTTGTTCTCCCCGAAAACATTTGTTAAAATTTGTTAAATCCTTGAAGTCCTCCCTTAAAATATCTTTTGGCATAATAATCGCAAAGTAGTTGACATCTCTCCTCGTCCATCTGTTGTCTCTTATAATGAGGCAGGAAAATTCAGGGCTATTTTTTTTTTTTCTTGTTCACACAATATTTCTTAAGTGAGCCTTGTCGTTGCAGTGACCTCTGACAAAACTGCAGCAGTGACTGTTGTCAAGGCCAGGCAGGCTGTTGGTAACTGAAGGGTTTTCTCCCTGTGCATTATCATCACAGTCTTTGCCCTCAGCATCCCTTTTGTGTCACCTATTTTCACGTGACATCGGGGAGAAGTTCCCAGATGGTGAGAGGACTGTATTTCCTTATGCTTTGCTGAAGTGTACTGCACGTAGCATCCCTGGCAATCCAGAAAATACACCTTGGAGATAACCAGCTGTTCTTGGTTCTGAAAACAGGTTCTGCTGCTGGAAGTATCAAATCTCATTGTTAACTGTATGAGGCACACTCTTGCCTGCTTTCTGCATTTCAGTGGAAGTCCTTGGAGGGAAGAGAAAGAAGTAGCGTGGGTTTGGTGGAGATTCGTCGTTGTGTAAACAAAAAACCCAATTTTTAGGTTTATTTAGCAACAATTGTGCCCTTTTAATGCCAAGCAGGCATTTAGCAGTTGCAGGTGACACTGAAATCAAGATGTTTACAGAGTAGTGGTGATCCTCTCAGAGTCAGAAAGCTGTATGGCATAAGAACTGCTGACATCTTTCTCTAAAGTGTGACAACAGTGCCATCCATTTGTACAGTATGATCAACGGCCTTTCGCTAGCAAGAGCTACATCTGCATATTTTCATTAATTCCCTAATAACAGCACACATTCCAGGGAGTTTTGCATGAGCAATACATTTCCTCTGAGGCATCCTGGGGAAATCAGATTTACTCAGTAGGTGTGGGACAAGCAGGCTGGACATGCCCTGGTGTCCCGACCATGTCCCTCAGTGGAACACAGTATACAGACAGTGGTTCCTGTAGCACTGCTGCAAAGAAATTGTTGCTAATTTTAAGTGAACTGAAACTAATTCCTTAAGACCTGTTTCTGTAGCTTATTCTGGCGTAGCTCTTACAAGAAAAGAAATCAAGTCTTAGACTGGAGTCTAAACTAAATGAGGTGTGGTTGCATCATGCACGGTGTTTGTGCTTTGTTATCCCAAGGTGACATTTCCCACAGGCACGACACAGTGGCCAATTAGGAGCAAAGCAGCAGCATCCACACAGAAAGGCATTCCTAATTCTCTTTTTCCCTCACTTTTCTCTAGCCATAACTCCTTTCTGTGTGTCACTGCGCCAAATTTTTCCGTCTTCTCCCTCGCCTGTTGTTGTTTCCTCTTCCATCACCTTTCATGCTGGCAGCCCATTGCGCACAGGCTGGAGAGCTCTTGGAAAGTATTTCTGGATTTCTAGTCCCTGGGAATCTGCCTCATTCCATAAAGAGCCTTTCCACTCAGGCAGAGGTGATTTTACTAACAGGGAAACCAACATCTGTATTATCAGGATGAAAGGGAGAACTCTTCTTCTCTTGGCTAAACTTGAAAAGCTAGGCTGAACTCTGATTCCTTTGAAAACAGGGCATTTTCTTCCCTCTTTATCCACTGATTTTAGCAGCATACACTCAGCAATACCTTTTTGCTCTGCTCTTTCTTGTCGTTATCAGATTTATGTAGCTGTTGGGTATGTATTATTTTCTAAGGCTGAGAAGACTAATATCATCAGCCATAATTCAGTGGGTTTCTCCTGAAGCCATTACCATAATTAAGATAATGACATTTAAAGCGAGTGTTTATTTCATAATACTTTGTATGGCAAAATATAATTAGATGTTTGGCTGGATATTTATATGGTTGAAAAAGGATTTTAAAGGCTGAATAAAGTCTGAATGAAGCAGTAGTTTAACTCAGAGTGAATGTGGAACTTAGAGCAAGTATGCGATGAGCACACCATGCAATCTGCTAATAGAGAGTGAGAAGATTTTCTTAATTCCCTTGCACTTCAGGAATTCTTTGTCAGAGTGACAGCTGTGTCTTTAAATTTACAAAATGTCCACGAGTCTTGTGCTAACTGTGCCAGGTTAATCTTGTAAATATTTATCTGCCTTACATTTGAAGCAAAATAAAGAACAGTTTCTTAGCACACTCTGCAGTGCAATGTGGGCTTTTCCCGCCCTGTAGGAACTTGTTTATGTTGCCCACACACACACTTTAAGCCTGAGATCCCAAGCACAGAAGGAGATGCAAGTGAAGAATTTAGTTGGCTACCATGTGGCTCTAATCCTTCATTTTTTCATTTGAAATAGCAAGTTTTGTAGATATGGATACGACTAAAGGTGTGTGAGAAAGGAGCTGATTTCATGCTTCACAATGACATTTTAGGCTTCGCTTGATGCCATTTGTCTTTTTTCTTTTAGATGGCAGTTCTCTATTTTTTGAATGTTAACCAAGGGTAAGACATAACCTGACTAGATGAAGTGCACCTTTTATGTATCTCACTTGGCATTAAAAAAAAACAAAACCAAAAAAACAGAAGGAGCGGAGAAAAGGATGTCCTATCTAATAAGTAACTCTGAATAATATGAGGGTCAGAGAGCATGAGAAGAGGAAAAAATATTTAAGCTTAAGTATGTCGACTTTTTTCAAAACCAATTGAGTGCTGATTTAGTTATTTAAGTCAGTGTTTGTTGCACACAGTAGTACTAATGCTTCCAGTTCAGTGTTAGGTAAAACGTTTAATCATATAATCACAGGATATTTTGGGCTGGAAGGATCTTAAAGGTTGTCTTGTTCCAACTCCTCTGCCATGTTTATGGACACCTTCGACTAGAGCAGGTTGCTCATCAACCAAGTTGCTCATTGAACCCCAGCCAACCTGGTCCTGAACACTTGAACAGTAGTTTAAACTATTATATCTTTGAGGAAACCATTTCTTTGTTGGCATACTCCCAGGAACTCTCATCCTAACACTTGCTTTCTCAGCCAAGTCCTGGAGAAGGTCTCTCTTTTCCAAACATTGTAGAACACACTGCGTCCGTCATCCATTTCACCATTCCAGATACTTCTCTTGTGAGTACTTCTACCAGCATGAAAAATGATTTCTCTGTTTTCTGTCAGTCCATAATCCCTGAAAATATTTATGCTTCCCTCTGTTAGCATAGTGTAGTGGATGGCATCCATTTCAGTGGAATAACTCTGAAAATCAGTTTTTGAAACAACATTACTCTCAGAGTTTCTAATGAAAACCTTCTATTATGTTGGCTATACCATTTTCCTGTGTCTTTGGAAGTTTCTTTGCCCCTCTTAGTCTAGTTTTTCTGGTTTTCTCCTCTTCTTCTAAGTTTCTCCTCATGGAACATAATATCAGATGGGTTATAAGGCTTTCTGTGTTCACTGGGCTAAGTCTGTGCTGTTGTGAGTGATGTTATGCAGTATTCACTCTTTTCCCAATGTTCCTTAATTTTCTAGTTTGCCAGCAAACTTCTGTGTGTTTTTACCTCAATATTTAGTTGGAATTTTCTCCTCTGCACCTACCCAGAGCAAAAGAACCTTGGTTTAGCCCTAAGTTTGAGTGACAAGGGTGTAAGACACTTGATTCTTTTTTACAAATCCCACCATCAGAGCTCCTCACCTCACCAATCTTTTGGCTGATGAAATGATCTAATTTTTAACTGGGATGGGCGTCTGAAAGGGATACTGTGCTCATACACACTGTAGACAGAGACACAGGAGCTAGCAGTGAGGTCTGGAAAAGTCTGATGGTGTATTTTCAAGGGAGGTTGGTCATTTTAAGCATATTCTGTTTCATTCTCAGCTTGGCTTAGTCTTAAATCTTTCTGTGGTTTTAATTTGCTCTCAGTTCAAGGCCTGCCCTTAAACTGAAATCTTATTCCCATTGAATTTTATACCAGATTTGCTGGGTTCAGTGAAAGTAGTTTTATTTCCTGTGCTTAGCTGTACTTTAAAGCATGGTGCCAAATTTGGCAAAATGCAGGAGACTTAAAAATAAAGTGGAAACTCGGCCATAAATATGATTTATCTTGATAGTGGACATACATGCCTCCCACCTGAATACAGTTACACAATTAAAATTACAAATTTGGGTACAATTAAGATTTTTTTTTTTTTTAATTAGACTTTTGAAGATGCTTATCTTAAACAGCTGTTTCCAGTGTTGTTGCATTTTGCTGTTAATTGAGGTTTGCCTTCAACTGAAGCCCAAGATGAAGTTCCATTGGGGAACTGAAAAGTGGTAATAAGGGGGAGGTACATTTTGGTGGCAGGGAGAGGCATATTGAACTTTAATGTGTGTGTGAATGAGGTTCTTCTTCACTGGCCAAGGATGAGGGTACTGCTGTTACCACCACATGGAGCAAATGTCCTTCAGCTCTGTTGATGGACGGACAAATGTTTCAGAGATAAAAGGTAATTGCCCTTTTTCACTCCAAAATCTGCCCCAGGCCCCACAATCTGGTTTTTTACCTCAAATTCTGCTCCTTTTACCTCAGAACTTCCTTCCACTCCCCACGATCTGGCCCAGATCCCCAAATCTGCCCTGTTAAGCTTAAAATCTGCACCTTTTACCTCAAAATCTGTACTTTTCACCTCAAAATGTGGACTTTTTACCTCAGGGTTTCCTCCCAACACCCCAGGTCTGCCTTTTTTACCCCAAAATCTGCATTTTTACCTCAGAATCTTCACTTTTAACCCCACGATTTCCTCCCACACCACAAAATCTGCCCCAGACCCCAAAATCTACACTTTTTTACCTCAAAATCTACACTTTTTACCTCAGCATCTCCTCCAAACCCCCAAAATTCACACTTTTAACCTCAGAATCTACTTTTTTTACCTCAAAATCTCCACTTTTTACCTCACGATTTCTCCACACACCACAAAACATACCCCAGATCCCAAAATCTGCCCTTTTTACCTCAAAATCTGCAGTTTTTACCTCAAAACCTGCACTTTCTTACTTCAGGGTTGCCCTCCACTCCCAAGATCTGCCCTTTTCACCCCAAAATCTACTTTTTTTACCTCAAAACCTGCACGTTTTCCCTCACAACATCCCCCAACCCCTCAAAACGTTCCCCCAGACCCCCAAAATTTACCTTTTTCCCCTCAAATCCCACCCTTTTACCCCCAATTCTGCCTTTTTTACTTGAAACTTGGCCCCTTTTCCCTCACAACTTGCTGCCCAGCCAAAATTTTTGGCCTAACCAAACCTGAGCCCAGTTCTGGCAACCCCATTAGTGATTGTATCTGCATATGAGCTTTGTCTCTGTTATTACACATTTCTTCAAAAAGAAGCACTGTCATCACGATTCCAAATAAGCTGGAAGGCTAAGAAAGTATTATAAAGAAAAAAAAAATCAGGAGGGCTGTAAAATTTTTAAAAACCTTTGTTAAATGTTTTACCAGATTTGTGTGCTTTTGCCAGTCTGTTCTGTGGTACTTAAAATCATGAAGCATCAGAACTTGTACCCATTTGTTACGCTATTTGTATTTAAAAGTTACCAGAAACTGACAATAATTTTTTTCTGAGCCTTTTACATCTCATGAGGAGCGTGCAGGTTACTGGAACTGGCTGTGTAAGTATTTTAGATTCTTTATAAAAAGTATGGTCTTCATACTGTAAGAGGGAGTTGCAGCTGTCATGCTATTTGCTGTGTATATAAAAATATTTTCAACATTGCACACAAGGATGCTTATGTTTACTGTGAGATTTCTCTGAGAATCATTCTTGACTGTGGTATTGGACAGGTTTTAGAGGAGAAATGACTTTGAAGTATCAGGTATCTAAGATTGAAATGGCCCCTTTTGTGGAAAGAGCTGTCTAGGAACTTCAGTGCTTGTGGTGTTTTTGAAAGTATGTCAGATTCAGTAGACCCTAATAGCAGCAAATTATTTTTCAGTCTGTGTCTTTTAGAGTTCTGTTACTATCGCTTTCCGCCACTTTCCTCCTTTGATTTACGGACTTTGTGTGCAAGATTCAGTACATTTAGGCAGATGTAAGCAGCTGGAAGCAATAGAGTTTGAGCACTTTGAAAGGCTGAATTTTCACAAGTGGTTTGGGGTTTAGATGCTGGGAGTCATTATGTGGTGCTTCAGAATAACATTTAGAGAATTTGCTCTCATGGCAGAGATTTGAAAGAGTTTATTCATGGGTTGTATTTCACTTCTAAAAAGTTGAATAAAATTACATTGCATTATATTTTTAAATGAAGAAATCTGATTGAGCCATGCAGACACATTTTAGAAGGATATATATTCTAATGGTACAAATCACTACTTTTATTCTATGTATTCATAAAACATGTGCTCCCAGAAGCTTTGGAGAGAACCTTTTTTCTTGCCAGCTATATATAGTATAGTGAATGTTTCCTTTCAACTCAAGCCAACATCCCATGTAAACATGATAAAGTTAGCTACAGCAGTTTTACAGTGCAGCAAGAATTTGTGGTCTGACATTGTGCTTTTTTTTCTTCATTGCTGTGTTTCTTTCACAACTATCCTTTCTATCCTTGGAGGCTGGTTTCATTAGTTGTTATACAGGTTTCCCATGTTTTATCCATACCTCTCTGTGATTTCACATCCTCCACTAATTCCATGTTTTCTTTCAGTAGTTTTTTTGCAATAGTGACAACAGTTTGAGGGGCACCTAATTACAAGTCACACAGGGCATTACTTGCTCATATTGTGTCCTCTTGTTTGTGACATGTCAAATGGAGTGCTCCTTTCCTCACCAACAGCATAGGGAGTGAAGCCACCATAATGCAGACTAGCAGTCCCAGATTGTTTCAGTGTTTGCTGTAATTGCCATTCCTGCTACAGCGCACCCATTCCTGCAACAAATTGTTCCACAGACATGGGCACTGTGTGTTAGCCTTTCCTTTAGCTATTTCAGTACTTGCTACTTCAGTAACAGGGTAAATTTTCCCACATCTGTCTGTTCCTGGTCATGTTAGAGAGGAGTGCCATACCAATTATTCATGGTCTTTGGATGGTGTTGTACACTGACGCTTTCAGACAGGAATCGTGGATGTGTGTGACCTATAAAGGTACATCAGAACATGTGCTGCATCCCTGATTTCTGCAGGGCCCAGGTAGCACAGAACTGATACCTTCATCCATCAAGCTTTCATTTCTGTACATCATTACATTCATTTCACTAAATGAAAAGGCTTGAGAGGGACTTTTCACATAGGGCAAGAGGGAATGGCTGAAGGAGGGAAGGTTTTAGGTTAGGTGTCAGTAATGCCTTGGGAAGGCTGACCTGGAACAGAGACTGGACAGAGCTAGAGAATAAAGTAGGGATTTATTGAAAGGCCTCCAGGATACACCTTGAGCAGGACAGGGCCTGACCAGGGCTACACCCAAGGTGGAATAAGAATGGTCACAGAATGGATAGCCGGTCACGAGGCCTTACACTTTTATAAGTTTTTGTCCATTTGCATGTTGGGGTTTAATTGTCCAATTACAGCTTCAGGCTGTGAGGTCCCATCTTTCTTGTTCCTCCCTCCAGCCACCCTTGTTTGTGCTTTCAGGCCTGAAAGTTGTCCCTGGTCTTCAGCAGTTAAAGGATTTGTTTTCTCTCCCTCTTCTATGGAAAGAGCTCACCAACACTTAATATGAGGCTCAGCACTGCACCCCTGGGCAGCACAGAATCTGAAAAACATGAAAGCTGAAACTTCAGGCATCATCAGGAAGAAATTCTTTACTCTGAGGGTGCTGAGGCACTGGCACAGGCTGCCCAGAGAAGCTGTGGATGCCCCATCCCTGGAAGTGTTCAGGGCCAGGCTGGATGGGGCTCTGAGCAACCTGGTCTAGTGGAAGGTTTCCCTGCCCATGGCAGAGGGCTTGGAACTTACATGAGTTTTAAGGTCCCTTCTAACCCAAACCATGCTATGATAGGAGAAACCATTGAAATAGTTTCAGGCACTCCTCTTCCAGAGTGGAACAGAAATTACAGTTCTGGCCTTCTTCAGAATGACTGTGATCAGAGCATCACCTTTTTTAGGAATATGATCATGCAGAGTAACATTCTCAGGGAACTGGAACCTGACAGGTTACCTGTGCTGAATTTACAGAACAAACAGCAAAATACTACAGCAGACAGAACTGAAAAGACTGGGATAAGGCTGTAGGGGATACAGTGAAGTCTGGAATTCTTCAAAAGAAATGGTGAAATATCATGAGATCAACTTCCAGCAACAATATGCATGGTCTTAGTGGACCTGTAGCTGTGTAGATGTTCGTATTTGCAATTCTAGTTGCAGTGTGTGTTCAAGGCCAATTTTTTCCTTTCTTGCTTAAAAGATATAAGATATCCAGGCAGACTTTACTATCTAGCTTAATTGTAATCTGTTTTGAACTATTTTTTTTTCCTTTTTTAAAAGCAGCATGCTTTGAGTGTCTCTTAAAAGGTAGTTTTAGAAAGATTATAATCTCCACCCTGCTTTTGTTAAATAAGAAAACATGCTGTTATTAGAATGTCTGCTGCATGGAGGTGATTTGAAACACACCTATAGCAGAAGTTGCTTTTTAATGATACATTTACATGTGGTTTCAAAATAATATCAAGATAAATCTCTTACTTCTCTGTAGAGACTGGATACTCTCTGGGGTAATTTCTAGCAAATTTTGATGATAACTTATATAGTTGATATATTCTACCCGGGGAAATATAAAATGTGAAGTAAAAATTGGAATAAGCAGCTAAAATGGCCCCATTTCCTGCCAGACAATTTGCCTTTTGTTTGTATTGAAGTTGATGCAGTCTGGAAGAAAATAATGCACTGGTTTTGCATTGCAGTTCTTTAAAAATTATTACCCTTATCTTCTGTTCTGTTCAACTCTACTATCCCAGTTTAGAAGAAATTGAGGTCAAAAGGCCCCTAAAAAACCATTTGGTCAGTAACAATACAGGAAACTGATATTATTGGCATTTTCTACAAAATATCAGGTGCCAGCTGTCACTTTATGTTTGCCTACTCCACTTCTACAAAAAAATTCATCAGGATTGTTTTGATTTTCAGAATATTGTAAATTTTGCATTTGGAGTATGAAAGGAGAAATACATTTTTCTTTTTAAAGGGGAAAAAAGAGGAAAATAAAATAATGATATAGATATCTTGATCTGTTTTCCACTTAGTGCTTTCTCTAGAAAATACCTTAGTTATGTTTTTTGTGTTCCCAGTTTTTAAGTGCATTTGCAAGTCACAAAAGGTCTTGCTGACAATGAAATTCTGTGCCAGGTGTCATTTCTCTTTGGTGCTTCATATTACCACGTTGAAAGAAAAACAAAGCCCGAGTTGCTCAAGTAACAGATGTTTCTACCCATACCCACAGTCCCTGTACCAGTGTTGCATTAGACATTTTTCTCTTCCAGGGGCCAGTCAACCTGAATTTTCTATGATTCCAAATTCTTAGCACCAGAAAACAAATGATCGTAACAAACAGAAGCTTTTGACTTACAGGCTGTGAAATTCCTTCCCAAAAGAATGAATGACTCATTTCACTGCCTAGCTCGTAACCGCCCGTGCAGGCAGCGTTATTTGGATTGATGTCATTGCCAAATCCTTCCCACTTGTGGGGAAGCACATGGGAACAGCTTCACTTTTGTTCCTGCAGAGGCAGTAGAATACTGTTTAGAGGGAAAGATTTGAGTGCAGCTTGCAGCCTGCTCTAGAAAGAAGAAGTCAGGGTTTGGTGGCCTCAAGATGTGGTTACAGATGATCATCACCGCTTTGACTGATGATCAGCCCATTCAGCTGCTGCTGCTGCAAAATCACCTGGAGGTCCTTGGCCTTTAGAAATGCTCTCTTCCCATTAATGAAATGGTGTTCAGGGGAGGTGCCATTATTTACATCCCAGTTCCTCCTCTGTTGATTGGGCCCCTGGTAGATCTCTGTCTTGGTAGAGTGTAACTGCTGCTGTGTTGGAGTTAGGGGTTTATTTGCGAAGACTTCAGGGCGGGGTTATGCCAAAAGGAGTAAAATCAAAGTTCAACATTCTCCATTTTTTTTCCTATTAGACTTAATTTTATATGTGTAAAACCAGTACAGGTACAAATATAAATACATACATTAAACTTTTTTTTTTTTTTTAATAAATTGGTTCTATTTCAGGACATTTTGGAAAAGCAGTTCTCACTTGGTGCTAAAGACTGTTTCCACTCTGAGCTAGATATTGATAACTGCCTGGTTAATACAGGTTAAGAGGCTGAAGTTGACACAAAGGATAGTAATTGCTTCATTCACAGCAGTGCCACTGGGTACAGAAGCCACATGCTGTAGGCCAGGCTAGATTGTGGGCTATTACATAGAGGACAGAAATCCTGATGCTTTTTTTAACCTTTTCCATAAAAAATGAGATAGATCATGACCAAGGACAAGCAGTCAATTTGGTTGTAAGAATGAATGATTCTTCAGAAGGGCATTAGTGTATTTTACAGATATAAAGTGCTCCCACATGGTTGTTCTCATTGATACATACATAAATCAGAATGCAGAAATATATAAATAAAATATTTCTAATAGCAAGGTTAATGATGAAACAGCCTACAGCCAAATTGAGCTGATGCTGCTTACTCCAAGGCTATCTTAAATCTCTCTGGGCAGGGGAAGGCAAACAGCCCACCCAAAATTCAAATGCTGGTAGTGCCAATGTTCAGTTCCAGCAGACATTCACTTGTACAATTGGACAGGCTCATTAGAAGTTAAGCTCAACTGCTGCCAATTAGGTTGTGCTAATTTGCATGGGCCACTTGATTGTGTGGCATCCTAACAGATCCTACCTTGTGTGGTAGGATTGCTGTGGGAAGAGGTAACAAGTAAATCTTTGGGTTCAGCTGGTTCCAAAGTCAGCTGACCAAAAGTGCCTTTGGCATCTTTAGCTGATGATACAGTCATAAATTTTTTGCAACATCTTCATATCATATTTTTCACTATATTCAACTTTGGGGCACAATATAATTTTTTGGCTGAAAATTGGATATTTAGGTAGATTTCAATCTTCCGACTCACTGGAGGGAATGTGCTTGATATGTCACGAAATGGAACTTTTATGAGTATTGCTTACCAAGAGGAGAACAGCACAGCAGGCAGTTCCCTGAAATGCCCCATGTCTAGCTCAAGTTTCTCCAAGTTACCTAAACCTCTTCATCCTGTGTCTTTGAAAATAACTAATGGTATAGCTTGTAAGGTTGAGAGACAGCAAACTGGCTCAATTTCAAGAAAATACCCATTTCTCCAATGTGTCAGTATATTCACTCTCTTTAGGGGGATACAGGTGCATTGGCCATTAAAGGAACAATGCATTGCTCAGGAATAGTGACAGGCAGGAAACCATCATCATGTCACCCCACTTCATTACCTGAGGACAAAGCTACAGGAGAAAATGATACAGGGCTCCTATGCAGTTATCAAGGGTTTGTTTCTTCTGTTGCTTCTGGTTTGGGCTTTTCTGAGTGGAACAAGCTACAGAATATTGTTCTACATATCAAGAGGTAAAGCATGAGGATTCTGTTAGATGTTTAGATGTGACTGCAGTTTTGGTATTTCTTATCCTGGTTTCCCAGCAATGGATTTCCTCACTACCTTGTGTCTGTCCTTTTGTCTAATTCAGTTCCTTTTCTGCTTTTTCTGAAGTACCTGTGGCTCTCAGTACAGCCTTCAGGTTGGAGCAGCACACTGTTCTGTGTTACAGAACACCTCAGACTGCTTTAGAAGCAAACTTGCTGTTTCTGGAGAGCATTAATTTCATTGTAGCAAAGAACCTGTTGTTGAAAGTTCACTCTTCTATGAAAAAAGTGCAAAGAGATACTTCAACTTTTTTAAATGAAAAAGCTTCAGTTGGCATTGTTGCTCTGTCAGGTTGCTCAGAAAATATTTGCTTTATTTTATTCACAGCCAAAGATTATCTTTGAATTCTAAAAGTTGGATTTATATGGTATGTTTAGTCTTAGACATGCAGGGGGAATGCTGAAATTTTAGAGGCTTTAAGCTCAACCACTTGAGCTTGAGCAAGGCAGAAAATTGTTATCTTGTTGGATGGCCAATTTTATGAAGTGAACAGTCTGTTGGGGAGTGGGCACAAGTGTTTTCCTGCTTTTCTGTTTCTCTAATGGATTTTACAGAGGTCAGTGGTGAAATGGGCAGAAAATCTGATAGTTTTCTTTGGTCTGAAAGGTGGTGGCCTTTTTAGAAGGTTTGGGCAGATTTCAGGATCTGGGATCATTAACTTGGCTTTTCTGAGTAGAGACATTTTAAAAGGGTGTAGTCAAAGGAGGGGGATAAAAGCAAGACTGAGAGCTAGAGGAGATTTTTTTTGGTTGTTTGTTTTGGGTTTTTTTTAGTTTTCACTGAATTTGTAATGGGGAAAACTTCAAATTGAGGCATTATTCTAAAAGAAGTTTTTTGTGGGACTTTATGTAGTTTTTAGTATCTGAACAGTTACATAAAACCTTTTGAGCTTTGGCTTTTGTTTGCACCATGAGCTCAGCCTGGCTATTCTAGCAGCTTTTGGAAACATCTGCACATATTTATGGACTCTGAAGCTTGAAAACATCAGATCTTTGGGTTACAGTGAGGTTCTGGCCAAGTAAATGCACCATTATTCATTCCAAATATTACCCAGAATGATAGCATGCCATTTCCATCATTATTCAAATAAAAGAGCCACTGAATGCTTTTTGGGGGTTTGGGGTTTTTTTTAAAAGTCCCCATTAAACTAAAATATGGGGCATATAGGAAGTGTGCAGAAGTGGATTCCAAATCTCCTTGTGAATTGTCAAAATTGATGTTGAAATGAACTGTTAGAACACAGGTTGGAGCCAGGAAGTCAGTTTTCTTTTCTAGAGCTTAAAATGTATTCTATACGAGGGGGAAATGAGGAGGGAGCCTGAGGGAGCATCACTCTTCAGTGAGTCCTTGGTGCCTGCAGTATGGGAGGGACTGAATTTCCCTCAGGAAAGTTTTTAACTTCTGTGGGCACTTCCCAGTTCTGTGGCTCTGGCTGGGAGAGCAGAAGGAAGCCCTGCCAGGACCATGACTGGAGCCTGATTTTCCCTGTGCTGTGCCATAGGGCAGGAAGTCCATGGCACACCCAGGAGCGCTCCGACCACCGCTGAGAGAACTCGCCACACCAGTGTTTTGGCTGATGTGCAGCAACAGCAGGTGTGGACGTTCTTCCTGCATTAAGTATTGAGGTTGTGTCATGGAATCCTAGAATTGTTAAGGCTGGAAAGCACCTCTAAGATCATCAAGTCCACCCGTTAACCCAGACCTGCCAAGTCCACTGCCAAACCACGTCCCAAAGTGCCACACCTGCACACTTTCTGAACACTTCCAGGGATGGTGATTCCACCACTTCCCTGTGCAGCCTGTTCCAATGCCTGACCACCCTTTCAGTGAGGAATTTTTTCCTAATATCCAATCCAAACATCCCCTGTTTCAACTCAAGGCCATTTCCTCTCCTCCTGAAGAATCCTGTTATAAGAGAAGGACAAGCAGCAATTTGGAAACTAGGGGCACAGAAAGACTTTAGAGAGAATTAAAATGTTGTTAGAAATACCACCAAGTTGTTGGCAGATGTTCATCCTTCTGTGAAAGGTAGAGGAGGCTTCACTGGTTCCTAAAAGCAGGTAGGGAGCACTGTTCTCCAAGGAAACACCCAGTGTGGTGCCAAGGAGTTTAGTGGTTGGATCCCCTAGGGCATGAATTCAGGGATCTGACCTTTGCTGCCTTATTAACATCATTGTTAACGGTGTCAGACACCTGGCAGGAGATGGCTGACTGGGAATTGATCTTAAGGAGCTGGAGAAAGTCTTGGTTTGCGTGGATGCAAATGGAAAGCTCCATGCAGGTGCTTCCTGCAGTCGCCACCATCTGCTGTCCTTGCTGTCCCCACCCATCCCAACTGCCTGCAAGAGCCACTCTGCTCCCAAGACAAGGCTGTCCCTGCTTGGAATCTGATCTCTGAAAGGGTAAAGCTCTGCTAAATTAATTAATATGTGTTTTTTCTCCCAATGATTTTTATTATTTCAGGAGTATTATTTATTATTTCTATCTAGAAATCAACTCTGGCATGCCAAGGCTTCACTGCATTTAGCAGCAGTTTTTCTGTTACATCAAAGATGTGTTTCTTGAGATGTTTGTTTGTTTGTTTTGTTGTTGGTTTTTTTTTTAAGTTTGGTGAAATTTCACTTTTAATCATTAATTTTAAAATTTAAAATTATTTATTTATTATTGATTTCTATATTCACCATTAATTGTTTATAGTGATTAATAATGAAAAAAAACCCCAACAAAACAAAAGCTCATGTTTGTGAAACAGCTTATAGATACTGAACATACTCTTTTTTAAGTATGTGTGGAATGAATAGAGAAGAAGTTGAATTAGAAAACAGTGTTTCCAGGCAATTAGGTACTAACTTCAGATGCTCTAACTGCAAAACCAGTTAATGAGTGCACTGTGTAGCCACCAACACTGTCAGTGTTAGCCTTAACAAGGTACAAGGCCATGGAAACTCGGCAGCTGTAATATTTAAAAGTTCCTGGCTCATGGTAATTTAAAGAATTGTCTTCCCCTTTCCTGGGATATACATCAGTGTCACTTTAGTGGCAGTTAAAGGGCAGGGTAACAAAGTGAAAAATGACAGCTCCGTCCTCCAAGTGAAAAAGTATTTGGCGTGTGTGGCCAGAAGTGATGTGATGGGACATGGCAGAAGACTGACCGCAGCAAATTGAGTGGCAGAGTTGGCGCTGACCTTACCAGGCTGCCAGAATGTCATTTGTAAGCTGCTATCAGTGCTCATGCTGTTCTTCCTGGAGTAGAATTGGCTGAACTGCTTCTCCTGTTGTCTGTGTCTGCTCCCTGCTCTCACAGCCCTCTGAGTACTATCTATTGCAGCACATGAGGCACAGAGAGAGAGTTTTGAAGGATAAAGTATCATCGTCTTTGTTGTTCTGTATCTGTTGAGGTGATAGCCCAGGGGCATTATTTTAATGATGCACCAATCTTCCTAATCAGTTTAGTGTCCTACTTTTTACATTTTTACATTTTTACATTCTCTTTGTCATATTGCAAGAGAGAGATCTTGCTTTTCTTCCCATTCCCAAAGGGCTGTTGATTTTTGTTAAGAAAGGTCTGTGATCACAGGAGACATTAATTTTTTAAAGCTAGGCACTGGTCAGCTGTATCTAAAGGTTTTCCATCTTTAGGAAAATGAGTTTGCACTCTTTACAGTGGTTATCAGTCATACCAGTTCTGATTTTTTGCTCTGCTAGATAAAAAGAATGACCTGAAATGTTGCTCTCTCCCCGTTCACTGTAAACAGTGTATTTTAGAGCTGCCCAGTCTGTGTATTGTGCTCCTGTCCATGTGCTCTTATTTATCTTTATGAAAAATTTTTGAAGTTCTCACTAATAAATCAGGAATGCAGCAACTAGTTTAGCAAAGTACAAATCTTGGCAGTTTCACTGATTCCATAATTTACCCAATCTTTCTGGTTAATGCCAACAAAGCTGCCTAACTTTGGGTGCTTTTCTAGGCAGCTGATGCATCTCAAATATACGTCTGTCTTAAAAAGATGAGGGGTAAAGTACCTTAAACATAAAATATATAAATATGTAAACACCTCTACTCAATATTTGCATAGTTGAATTATTAATTTGTTGCATACTTTTATAGAGGTCCAAGTGAAAACACTCTGAAAACGCTGCCAACCCCAAAGTTGGATGTTAACTGAGTTTTGAATGTTTTAATATTTATATATGTTTAAATATTAGAGACCTCACAAGTCATTTAAATGAAGTCAGGAGAATAAATGGTGAGGAAGTGCTTTAACAGCTGATTGTACAGCATGCCATTTATAATTCACACATATATAATGTTATCTATACATTGACCTTGGGGCACCTAGCAAGGGCCACCAGTGGTCAGCAGGTGTGTCTGATGACTGGAAGAGGAGGATGTGAATCTATTGTTTGTACCTGTACATGGCACTTTCACACAAACACTTCAGCACTGCTCAGCTTTATGCAGGCCATTAGTCACAGCTTGGATTTCAGCAGGTTTTCTTTCCTTCTTGAAAGAGCATCCTGGTTGCTGCAGTTTCTCTGCACGCTGTTAGATGGTTATGATGCAGGCAGGTAAACATGGGGATAAAATCAATTAAAGAGGTAAACACCCCTTTCCTGATGCACTGCTTCGTGGCAAACTTTAGGAAAGACTATACCATTCTATGACTTTAAAGATCATCTTTGATGTGATCACTTTTAAAGTGAGATCACTTTAAAATCAAAGATTTTCTTCTTTGTTGAAGAAAAGGTCATAAAAACGTAGAATAGTTTGGGTTTGAAGGGACCTTTAAGATCATCAGGTTCCAATCCCCAATCAGCCAGTCACTGTGAAAACATAGAAATACTCTGTAGAATACAGGCTGTCTTTTCTTTTCAACCAACATGCACAGAAACCATTATAGCCAAGTGAAGTCGTGCTCTGTGATGGCAATATTTTGGGGTTTGATGACTGTAGGTTAAGAATGTCACATTTACAGCAGTACAAAAATCTGTTGTTGTTGAATGAAACTTAACCCAGGGCTCAATTTTCTGTGTGTCTTCAGTTGTGTGTGACCTGGAAAGGATTCAGTGTGTCTGTTGGCTTTGTAAGTGCAGAATCAGTTTCTGGTGTTCTTGGTGGAGCAGATTCAAGATCAAATGGAAGTATCAAAGTAGAGAGTATGCAGCACTGGTAGGTGAAGATCCAAGGTTGGATGCCCATGACTGTAACCACTTCAAGTCAGGAAGATGGCAAAAAAATGACTGACTAAAAGCATGCAGGGGTTTTTTTTATTATTATTTTTGAAGGTTTTCATGGTGGCAAAGGCTCCCACTATTGGTGCTTTCACCTGTTGCATTTTTTTCCCAGAAACTTCTGTTTTCAGTCCTGGCAGGAGAGGGCAAAGCATTGAGGTAGCTTGGAGTTTAGAGCAAAGTCTAGTAAAATACTCGAGTATTCTCTGAAGTGCATGGTTCAATCTAGAAACAGATGTATCCTAGCTGTTCTGGCATGGGATGGTCAGTCCTGTAGTTGACTCCCTAGGTGAGGTGGTAAAGGAGCTGCCCAAGCTGCACATCCCTTAGGGCCAGAGTTACCTTCTGTAATGTTATCTGCTGCTGCTTCCAACCTGTATGTGTACCTAGGCATGAAAAAAAATGGTGACAAGTGGCTCACATTGGTAAGTTCTTCATCATCAACCACCCAAAGACATGGGAGGGAGAGCTGAAGCTAAAGGCAGACAACAAATGCCCTTGGGGATTGGAACCTCACTTGAAAGACTTATGCTGATTTACTGCTTACTAATTTTCTTCTCTTTTTTCTCATGTTTCTTCCTTTCCCACATACCAGCAGAATTGTCAGGTTCAAACCCTGCAATTCAACAAAGCAACCCTTCAGTTCAGGAAAGAAATGTTTCCTAGAGTGTTTGCTCGAGGGAAGTTATCAAGGTTTCCCATATTTCTGGGTGGGGACCTGGGTGGTGGCATTTAACTTGTGAAGAGGAATCCATGGATAATTGAAAATGGTTCTTTTTGCTGCTGCCTGCACCTGGAAGAAGCAGTGATGATGGTAATTAAGGGTTGGTGTACACTTGTGTACAGTAAATCACTGTTGTGCCGTGCTTTTTGCTGCATTTTTATTAAGAAGAGAACAAGGCAGTATAATTTTCAGTGATGCTCTGAAGACCACAGCGACAGAGATTGCCATCTGGACCAGAGCAATGGTCTCACTTTCATCCCTGACAGCTTCATAATCTGAAAGTAAAGATTGTTTCTCTTTTAAAACATTAGGACATCAGTGCAAATTAACCACTTGATCCCTCACCTTGGCTGATAGCCAGTGTTTCTCAGTGCTGCTGTCCTACAGGTGGTGTGGCCAGGACCTGGGTGGTTTTTTTCTCAGTGACAAGGTTTTTGTGTGCTGTTTCAGTCTATCAACAATTTGTACTAACAACCTCCTGGGGGAAGGCTTGAGGTTGCTGTGAATTTTTGTTGATGATGAAATCAAAAATGGATGATTAGACAGGGAGATGCAACTCGTATTAATCAGTCAACAGTTTCAGCCTGAGAAATCATCAGAGACATCATCTGCCCTTGCATTTTTAACATCACAACAAGAATTTTCCTTTGAGGTATCAGTGGTAGCCTTGAGGCACTTTGAGGCCAGTTACACTCTGCCTTTCTGTGTTGCCCATTTTGGTAAAAAATGGCTTTGGGGGATTTTTGAGACTTGTAAATGAATTCTTACTGCTGCATTTGAGTCAAATATATTGTCTTGGCATGCAATTGAATTTCAGAAACAGAGATGTGAGTGACTTGGGAGTGTTTCAGTATCAAAGTTTTAATGGATTTTCTTCATTTTACAGATTTAATCACCACGTAGTAGGCATGTAATTGATTTTTAAGCATATTTCATTATTGACTCCAGTTGGGAGTTTATTTTAAAAATCAGTGCCATGATATGTCCACGTTTCCTTTCTCTGAAGTTTATGTAGGGCTGGGGCTTGACCATTGGTTTGTGTTAATTCAATGAGTTGGGCATGGTTTATATGAAAAATACTCTGTTGTCTAAAGTTACTTCATATTTTTTTGAGTATCTGAAAGAGAGAAAATGGAAGGTAATGAGTTGAATTTGCTGAAGTACTGGTTGATGTACGTGGCAGATTGAGAGAAGCAGAGCAGCTTTGCCTCCACTACCATGCACCTAACAGGAGGCACCAGTGGAAGGGGCTCAGATTTCATCCCTGGCACCCAGCAATCCCCTGTTACTGTCAGAGCAGGGAATGGCACTGGGACCTCAGTATAATTATCAAGTCTCAGCAAAAGCCCTTTGCATCTCATCCCTCCATTGCTTATCATTCCTTCCAAAACTGCACTGCTTGTATTTTCCCCCGATTTTCCCCCTGCGTGGTTGTCTGCCACTGTTTCTGGCACTGGGAGAGATGTTAGAGATGGAGGCAGGGGAGAAAAAACCCCAACCTATCGAATTGGCTTTCTTCAAAGTTCTGGTCTCTGTTTTGAGTAGTAAATTGATAGGACAAAACAGAATTTAATTTTTTACTGTTGATAGCTTTACTTGAGCCTATAAAATATAGATAGATAAATAACAGTCAATGTCTGTAAAGTCTCGAGTAAGAGTGAAAAACTGGATAAAATCATTTTGTGTAGGGGATGGTTTGGTACAAAATAGCCAAGCGAGGGAGTTTGGTGATGAATGATTAGAAGGAGATTGAGACATTTATCCCCAGGGCAGGAAGAGGGAATGGATGGATGTAGGAAATGATTTGGAGGATTAACTGCAGTTTGAAGAAAGGGAGGAGAGGGAAAATAACTGACAATAGTTTGCAGCAATGATTTGTGTCACAAAAATAATGTTTCCAACCAATGCCTCCTACTCAGAGGTTTCTAGGGTATAAGGACTGGAAATTATGTCTTTGCTTTTTAAGTAAAGGTTAAATACAGAAAAGTACACAATTATCAGAAAATTATTAGGAATTGATACAAACAATTTTTTACAGGCATGTAAATGAACTAGTTTTGCTGGGGGAAGGTAAGAAATACAGAAAACTAATAAAATCTCATTCTGTGTGACTCGTGCAGACACCAGTTACATTAATGACGGGGAATATTGTCTGTTCTGGGGTTTTGACATTTTAGCAACAGAAAGTATGTTCCTTTCTCAGCTTGGCATTCCCAAGAGTTAGAACAGTATCTCATAGTCTGCTTTAGGGAGCAATACAAGATTTAGTGGCACTACCTCAAGCATAACGCTTCCAGATTCATAAAATTGTATTGACTAAATCTTTTGTACTCATATGGGATGAAGTTCAAGAACACACACATACAGGTCTGGTGTTGCAGCACAGCCAAAGGACCTGTCTAAATCCTGTAAGATGTCTGCTTCACCTGCTGCATATTTGTAAGAAGCTGCAAGTGCCTCTCTGACATTTCCTATTTGTAGTCCAAGGACTGACATCTCTTTTATTCCGCCTGGGACTTCACTGCCCGTGACAGTTTTGAGCTACTGTAAACAATAAGCTGAAAATGTTTTGCTCATCATATTTTACTGTCAGAAATCCTCCTCCTGTAGCCTTCCCTGGCTGTGTCAGTGGAGTTGGTGTAGCAGAGGGGATGTTGGCCCTCATATCTAGCAATGTTTTCAGGAGAGATCATTATTTTGTCAAAAGCACGTCTAACTTGAAAGGCATTAAATTTTGCAAGCTCTGTCATTGCCAACTGTTCTAAGTCCTGGTGCTAATCCACATTATTCATCTTATTTAAAGCCCAAAAACCAGTGCTTTCTTGTCAGTATTTTGGTGCCCTATTGCTAACCTATTGTATCTTCCCTTCTAAAAGTGACCAGTGTTGACAAAAATGAATTGATTATGAAGAGTAATAATAAAACTCACCATTAATGCACAGATTATCCACAATATTTTAATTGATAGGTTGTATAATATTTAGAAGTCACTGGCTTCACTTGCCTTGAAAACTAGTATTGAATCTATTGAACACCATGGATAAGCCATTAGTTACAATGACAAGAATAAATTGATGGTTTTCTCCATGATTTTTTCAGGAGTGATGCTGCAGCAGCACTTAATCTCCTCTCAGCATTTATCATAAAGTTTAAAGCTTCTCTGAGAGTAAGTTTGTATGGTAATGGTTGGCATCAGATTTAAGAAGTTGTTTTAGTGCATAAATAACTCGGGAGTGAAATGTTCAAAAGGTTGGGCGGAGTGTGCTGCCAAGGATTTAAGAAATAATAACATCTGGAATCCCTGTTTCACAGCTTTTTTTTACAAGACTTAAATATTGTGGGCGCCTTTAGAGAGGTATTATGTAGCACAGATGAGACAGCATGACAAAAGTAAGACATCAGGCCACAGGAAAAAAATTCAAATCCTCCCTCTGCGAGGGGCTTTTATTTACCTAAAAGCTTTTTAGTTCTAATAGACTTCTCTGCTTAGGGGTGTAAAGAGGGTCAGAGTGGAAATGTGAACATACAGATTTGTTAAGAGCTCTCTACCGAGTGCCCTGTGGCATGGACCTGCTTGCCCAGGCACTTTTTTTAGAAGGTAGTGAGGTTTTTGTGGTGGCTCAGAGCAAGGACCCTGCCCTGAGCACTTCTGCAGATTTCTTCTCTGTGGGAGAATATCCTGCTGAAAAAGGCTAAATCTGGTACTGTGGATACTCAGCTCCTGAGATGCTACTGCATGTGTAAATGCAGGTACTTCTAGTGTTTCTCAAGCCTGTGACACAGATACAAAATAGCTACAGTGAGAGGGTGTGAAACAGCATGTTGTAAACGACTGTCCATTTCCTATGTGGGTTGTAGTGGTTATTTTTTAGGAACTTTGTAGCTAATTATTTGAAGCAAAATTGGGTAAATTGTTGGCCACCTTTTCCATCTGCTTAATATCACAGAGCCTGATAGAAGCAGCTTTCACAGGTGCAGCAATGTTGTCAAGAGCTACATCCAAAGAAATAGCAGGTCTCCTGGCAGAAAAAAAAATACATATCTACACACCTGGGGTGCCTCTCAGGAATTATTCCCTTGGCTGCTTACCCAGGCCCTTGGTTTTGAACACATGCCAGGGTGTAATAAGCTGAAATTAATATGAGGATGGTATTAGAAATGAGGCAGAAGGTTGCCCTCCCCAGCAGAAGCACTGAAGGCTGAGGATGTTGTTAGGTACCTCTTCAGGGTTTCCTGACTCAGGAGGAACCATTCTCTCATCCAAATGCCAGCACAAGAATTATTACATCTGAATTTTCTTTGAGCCTTGAGTCTTCTCGTGTCTCCTTCCTCATCTGCTGCAGTTTGGCCTTACTGTAGCCTGCTCTGTTTTCCAAGAGGGCCCCCTGAGGGTTGTGCACATCATGTGGTCTCCATGAGCCAGCCCTTTCCCTGTATATTTTCAGCTTGTGCCCCTCACACGTGGCATTTCCTTTGTTGTGGTTTGCTTTCTGCAGGCCGGGTGGTCATTCTGCATAGCCCTGTCCCTGATGACCATAATGCTAGAATGAAACCTTTCACTTCAGATTGTTTATAGACACAAAGGTAGAGGGCTGGAGTGGATTTGTGACCCTGTCTGTGTAAAGCAATCTGTAGAATGCCTTGATTTTGAAAAACTCAGTCATCTCTGTGGGTATCTGTAATGAAAAAAGCACATTTAATAAGTTTTTCAGGTGCTCCTTTATTACCTTATCATTGGTCCTCACAGTAGCTTAATGTAATGGTCTGAGCATATAAAACACCTGTGATAAAATTGAATTCCTGATAATGATTTGCACTGTGAACCTAAAGAGAATTCATTTAAAGCCCACTTGTGAACCTTCCCTTCCATACCAGAGCAGCTATTTCACAGAATTAGTACTGAAGCAGTGCAATGATTCCAGAGGGCTGAAACGCTTCCAACCTGCACCCTGAGCTGTCTCCACTTCCTTCCATTAAAAAAAATGGGATGTTTACCTGTCTCAAAAATGATTTTGAAGATCAGGTGTCTGGTGTTTAAGATGTGTTCAAACATAATTTTTGGTGGAGGAAGAGAAATTAATTGCAATTGCTCTTCATTTTGAAACCTAAAGTCAGTGAGCACCTTTTCTGTCATTTCTGGGGTTCGAGGAGGGTTCACTCTGCATTTTATTCTTTGGCCAGTTCATCTATGGCAGCATGTACTTGGAATTAAGCACAGAGATTTTCAAATTCACCAGCCAAATATATGACAATACAAAGGGATGAAGCTCATATTTTTATATTTGTCTGGCCTGATGCCCTGCTAATTGTGAGAAACAGAGAATGACGTGCTGAGGACAGGTCACTGTGTGCACCAGGATCCATTTTCTGCCTGGAAGGGACAGCTATGATGAAATCTGCTTTGCATTCAGGGTTTTTTTCCTGGCATAACTTTTGCATCTGATACTGAAAATCTGGTCCAGCACATTTTACAAACAAACCCTCGAGGCTGCATGTATACTAAAATAGCACTTTATATTTTGTTTACATCCCTTGCAGAGGATTGGTATAATATAAATGACTGGTTGAGAGATCCTATTTCTGTATTTGCTTTAGGCTCGTGTTCATTTTAGTTTTGTAGTTCTGCAATCTTAAAAATAAAAGGCTGAAAAACAAGGAGCTGTATAAAGTTTTGAGCAGAAAAAAGCATTACTCTATATTGTTGCCTTTAGCCCAAGCAGGCAGCGTTTACAAACTCTCACCCTTAGGAGAGAGGTTATCTGTACACTGGTTTTGCTGACTCAAACTGGAGTTTGTGACTCAAACTGGAAAAGGTCAAACATCCAGCAGTCACTGCCACACATTCACATTGACAGCCCATCATCTTCACAGAGGTTTTTTCTTTTGGTCAGCCTTGTTGATGCTGAGCTCTTGCCATGTGTGTGTTGTGGTTGATGTGTTTGCCCCATTGAAGCAGCGAACAAGCTGGAACATCCCAGCTGCTCCATCTGTGTCAGCTGAAGCAGAAGGCACCATATTGGTAAATACTGAGCCCTAGCTTGTCGTGAGTAATGGCACTTAATCCTGAGACTCATATCTAATCTTATCTCACAACAGCCCCCCTCTCTGTGGTTTCTGCTGTTTCTTGCTCTGTTCCAGTGCTTAACTGAATGTACAGGGAGCTAATTTGCTCTAGTACCTTAAATTTGTTGTTCCAAGTTCAAGGCACAAGCTCTTGTCTCCCCAGCCAGATGCACAGAGCATTTGATGGTCACTGTCCACTCAGCCATGACTCAGTGTGTTCTTCAGTTATCTTTTATAGTTTGAACACACACACACACACATTTTTTTCTCCAAGCCTTTCTAAAAACACTTTTCTAAACATTTCCTTTGTGATCTTCTCTGGACTTTCACCAGTTTACCTTTTTCATACTCTTCATGAGACCTCATTGTTTTTGAGCTGGTGATAGCAATGGACCAGTTGCTGTGGCCATTACAAATGGCACTCCTTTTAGTGCATTCCTAAATGCTTTTCACCCTTTGTGGCAAATTTTGCATCACAGTGTTTAGTCACTTACCCTGTGATGCATGTCAAATTTCTCAAATCCTGTTTTCATAGGCTGCCACTGCCCCTTTGTATTTGTGACTTGTGTGTTGTAGGTGTAGTGCCTCTCATTGTCTTTGATCTCAGACTGCTTCTTCATTTCATCAAGACTTGTTTTCTAACTTCAAACAAATTGCTCTTCTTGTCTGTTTTTTCCACTGGCCAGTTTTATATGTGTATTCATTCCATCATTAGTGATACCAGCAGTCAAGCACCAGAGCCCAGAGCAGAGCCATTGATGCCTGTTTTGATACATTTTCCAGTTTTGCCAGGAAATCACTGGTAATTGTCCCTGGGAGCATGTTCAGATGGACCTGCATCTGTTCTGTTGTGGTTTCATGTTAACCTACATTTCTGTGGTTTGCTGTGGAGCATGTCATGTGGAATATGTCAGGAACAGGAGTGAAGCCAAGGCAGAGCCCATTCAGTGCTTTCTCTCTAGTCCACTTGAGGAAATTAGGTTGGTTTGACAGCATTTGTCTTTAGCAGCTCTGTGCTGGCCGTGCTCAGGCCTGCTGTGATCCTCTAGATGTTTACTTGGGGATGGTTAAATGCATTTTCTAGATTAGAACCTTTCTAATGTAAGGCATTGCTCTGTAATTTCCTAAATCCTCATTCTCTCGAGTTTTCCCTTACTTATTTCCTACCTATCCTTTGGGATTTCTCCCATCAATCATGATTTTTTCAGGAGAATGGTCAATATTCCCCTGGAGTCTCTGGAGTGATTTCAACAGACTTCTGTGTCAATTATTTTTACTTACATATGTCCAAATGCACTCTTTCTCAGTTTTTTTTTTCCATACTTTTTCTTTGTTGAACGTGATTATGCTTAAGGGTTTGCTCACAATGGAACATTTTTTGTGAAGAGTGAAGCCAAAAGGCATTGAGTGCATCAGTTGTATCAATTTCTCCACTTACAAGTAAAGGATTTTCCCCTTCTCCTTCCCCTTCCTTTTATTGCTCCTAATGCATTTACAATTTCTTTTTTTTTATTTCATCTTTCCTTACAGCATTTTCTGTCCTCATCCCAGAATGTAGGATCACTGTCAGGCTCATAACCCATTAGCTCAGGAATTGTGACCACATAGTAACTGCTGTTCATTCTGCATGATAGTCACGGAAATCCAGTTGTATTTATGTAGAAGATGCTCTTTATTTGTTGGCTTAGCGTTTTTTTTCTACAAGTATGGCAGAGAACAAAGTCTAGGAAAACAAAAAACTAAAAACAAAACAAACCCCTCAAAACAAAAACAAACAAACAAAACACCCCCCCCCCAAAAAAAAAAAAAATGCAGCAAACAAACAAATCCAAACACAAAAAAAGAAAAACCCAACCAACTAACCAGAAAAAGGATCTGGGAAATATATCTTCCCACCTTTGGTTTGGCTTTATCACCTCTTGTGTTTGCCAGTTCACAGCTTGACACAGGGAAATCATTTCCCTTTCTAAAGGAAGGGGGTTTTCTCCCATCTCCTCTTCATTTTTCTCTGTGGATGAGGAAACGTTTGGCCCTATTGTCGTGAAGTGGTGTTAGAAAAGTCCTTAGAAAGCGGTAACAGAAGTGCATATAGCAAGGAGTCTGTATGTTTGGGGCATCACAGAATGTCTGTTCCACTGAAATTCAAACCATGAGGCTCTGTGGGTGGTCAGACATGAAAGCAGGATCTGGTAGCAGAGAGAGGATAAAAGAGAACTGCAAGTGGCAGTTGAGTCTTTACCTGTATTTAAAGTGGGAAATGTGTATCCCTAAGTGTCAGGTGTACGAGAGGGAAGATCCAAATAAGGGCGAACTGCTGATGCTTTCATGGCACTCTTTTCTCAACATCTGGCAATATCTTGGACTTCTATACCTCAGATCCATTGGGCTTAGCATTTGTTATTCAGGGAAAAAAACCAACAGAACCTTAAAATGGAACTGTCTTGATGTCAGGAACTAACTTACACACTGGTCAAAATACATGAGTGAAAGGATATAATTATGTTAAGTAATGCTGGTGTCAGTTCTCTTTTTAATTTGAAGACAGAAGCACTTTGAATGTGTAATTAACTTCTTGAAATTGCCTGTGATGCTATGACCAATCATAATTAATTTTATTTTGAAACTGTGTCTGTGCAGTTCAGTGCATTGAATAGCATCGTAATCAAAAATAAAATTTTCAAAATATTGTTTTCAGTGGAGAAGGTTGCAAAAGGAATCCTGTAAATCTTGTCATTTTGGGTTCATATAAATGTTACAGGCAAAGTTTTATGCTCTGACTACATTCTCTGTGTTTTCCAGGTTTTTTTACTAGTGACTTTTTTTTCTTTGAGTCTCTAACTTTTTTGGCTCTAGAAAATGTGTATATCAAACGTTTATAGGCAAAAATATTTTCACTAAAAATGAGGTCTCGTGAAGTAGAATGAATTTTTATTATCTCACTTTATGCACAAAGCATTTGTTTTCTAAACACTGTGGGCATATAAACATTTAAGAAGTAACACTGTATATTCACAACATGATGTGTCTATCACTTCTTTTTGTCACAATTTCTCCCCAAGTGATACTTGCAGTTGTAGAGTTGCTAATAGTTTACCCAGCTTTATACCTCTGGTGGCATCCTAGAGCAGTGATTTAATGTTCTGCCAGAACTAATGCCAGCCTTTGAATTCTTGAATGCTGGAACATTACTCCTGGTTTATTTGCACTGTAGTTGTTTCACCTTCCCTTATTATGTCTTCCTTCCATCTATGGGATAATAGATTATGGTTCTCCTAAGGATAAGGATGGGGGGAAAAAACCCATTGCCTTCTGTCACAATATGACACAAAAGAACGACACTCATGCGCTGAGATGTCCAAGGCAAAAAAAGGGGGCGGGTTTATTTACAGACCTCGACATTTATAGAATTCTAACACTCACCATGGATTGGAGGATGAAAATGGTCCTCTCCAACCACACCGGTCAAACCAACAGTCCATCAATCTTCCTCCAGAAAGGAATGCAAAACAATCATTATTTACATGAGAAGTGTGTGAGAAACTCCACCACAAAAGGTGAACATCAGAAGGCTTTAGCAGAACTTTAGAAAAACAGAGTGACAGCCTTCTTGTCACAGATGCACAAATTATAAGGCTGGAGAAGAGGATGGTGAGGTTCTTTCTGGAACACACAAGATATGGAAGTACTGTGACTTTGATGTCTTAATTTTGGAATACATCTTGGACAATCCATCACTGGTAAGGTCGCTGAAGTTCTAGTTACATCGCTATTCACTTCTGCCCCTTATTTCTAGCCTGAATTTAGTGAACTTCTTTTTTTACCCATTTTCTTTGATCTGCAAGGTTAAAGACTCTATAATGTTGTATTAGGAGCTTATGCTTGGTTGATTATAGGGCTGAATCAGAGTGATTCATATTGACAAGAAGCTCTGGAGACATATTCTCCAATTTCCTTGCTCAAACCTCTGCTGTGGGCTGTGTCCATGTGGGTTTTGAATCTCTCCAAGGTTCAAGATCGCACATTATAAATAATTTATCCAATTATACAGGTTACTATAGCTTTACTGAAATGGAGGTCACCAGTCCTCTTTCTAGTCCTCATTTATCCTCCCAGTTATGGAAGACAACCAGGTTTGTCGGGCAGGATTTGACCTTGGTGCTTCCCCAATGATTTTTCCCATCCCCTTCTTGTCCTTTATGTGCATGAAGGTGGCTTGGGGGGAATTTCCTCCATAATTTCTCCAGGAAATGAGGCGAGCTCTGTTGTTTCTTGTAACAGCCCCTTCTCCCTTCTTGGCCAAGCTGTCAGAGATTTTTGAAGGTGCAGTAGCATCAAGTGGATACCCAACACCCTTACTCATCGTGAGCAGCACGTCCTTTTCACTTGCTGCTTTCTTGGATAAACTCCTCACTCCTTAAATACAGTCTTTTTTCTTTGTTTCTGGATTTATGTTCAGTAGCAGTTGGGTAGATGTTTGGTCCTTTCTGGCCTCTGCCTGGAAAACATCCAATTCAATTTTAAAACCTGTCAGTTAGCTGATCTTTGATATATTTAATGTATTGCATTAAATTTGTAGTTTTCCTATTTCTTAAACAAAATATTACTTGGCACTGACTTGCATACCTCAGGGAAGTTTATCATCTCAGCACCTTTAACTTTATTAACCTTATGGTGTGTAATGTCATTGCCACAGATCTTGAGCTAGATTGACAAGACCATAAACACTTCTAACTTATATAGTCCTTCTTTAATTGCTTAAAAAACAGTTGTTTTGCTTATTCCATAATTTTTCCCAGGACTGATTTCAGGTGACAGGTCTCTACCTACTTACTTTTTGCGATGTTAGCATGTTTGCTTTTTTCCAAACCTCTTGAATTTCTGTACTGTTCAAAGAGTTACTCAAAATTTATGTTGATGGTAAAAATTGCTCCTTGAAAACTACTCTTTGAAGGTGTTGCCCTGAAGCTTAAGCAGGCCTGCTGCTTTAAAAAGGTCTAAATCCAGAAGCTTCATTTAAACATCACCCTTGGCTACTTTTTGAGTGAAAGATAAACGTTACCATCATTAAGTGGTATGACATATCTACTGACTTATTTTCCAGATACAGGAAGAAAGATTTATTGACTGTTTCTACCTTTTACAGCATTATTAACAACCAGTCACTTTTGTTCACTAATCACCAAGGAAAATTTGCTGACTCATTGTGTTCCTAAGATAGTTTTAAAGAAACACCCTTTCATTACTCGTTACCAATGATTGCCAATTTCTTCTGTCTCCTCTTGCCTTCTGTTTTATTCCTACTTGCAGTGCACCACCACTTCTGTTGAGTGCCTTACTGGTACAGCATGTGGCAAAAACTAATGGAATTTATTTCTCTGCTGATCTCCACACATTTACATTGCAGGGTGAGGCATATCCATAGAATCCTTGTTTTTCCTTCAAGGTTTTAATGGCTTTTTTCACTGTTGAGGCCATTCACTGAGTACATGTGCCTGTTTATTCACAGAGAGCCATTTTCCCTCTTTCTTGTGACAGTTTTTTCCTGTATATAGATGGCCATCTTCCTTGATTGTGAGTTATGAGGCAGTTGGTTATATATTTAAAGTTTTTAATTATCTGACATAGTTCTTATTCAGTCTCCTTATTATTTATTTCTTGGTACATAAACATTTTTGGTTTTGGCAAAATCACTTTTCTTAAGAAGCCTCAGACTATTACAGATTATTTTCTTTGTACAATGGAAATAACCATGCCTAGATCATTTCTATGAAGGCACTCAAGATTTTTAAATGCAATCAATCAATTTTTATTTGTCCTGTTCATATCCAGTGCTGAATTTATCTTTGCACAGGCTTTCAGAATTTTTCAAATTTTTGAAATTCTGAGGAAATTGTTCCTACAACTCATGGCTGCATTGAAAAAGTTATCACAAATCCGCTGTGTGATATTAGTTGTGAAATTAATTTTACTTGGTGCTCACCATTGCACTATCTCTGATGATCTGAGCGGGGTCTATGTAATTTCATCAGCCAAGATATCAGGGAAGCAAGAAATTTGAAAGATGGATAGAAGTCTATTCTTTATTTCTTCTTTGTACTCTAAATCAAAAGGTATAGAAACACATCCTTTTGAGTAGTTAATAAGCAAAAAAAAAAAACCTAAAAAACCATAAAGCTCCAGGCTTCATCTTCTGATATGCTAATTCTGAAAACAAAAAAGAGCAGTGAAACTCTCTGTAAATGGAAATCGCAGAACGTCTGACAACAATACCCTTGCCAGAACGCTGAGAACCATTTCTTATCTCAGCAAATCCTTCCAGCCTTGACTGTCATATTAGCCAGTTTTATTCTACATTGCTTGTCTTCGATCATCTGCTTCATGTTCCCATGGGAGAGAGTTCTGCCCGTTTGCCTGTGAGCAGCTCGCAGTGTTTAATGAGTATCTGCACGTTCTATCAAGGTTTTAAAGCACTTCTGCTCAGATAAACTGAGCAATCCTTTCATTAGCTTTATGTATGCAGACTTGCTGCTCCTCTCAAAGACAATAAGGCATTTGAGGGGGTTTTGTTTTGTTTTGTGTTTTTGGTGCACTTGCACATTTCTTTTTTTTTTTTTAAAGCATGTTTTTTGCCTTATCGAAAACGAAAAGTGTTTTCGTTTCAGCTGAATATGTCTTCAGATCCGTGGTTTCTGTGTTATGGAGTAATGCTACCTCTGTCAAGGCTCTTTCAAAAGAGGCAGCAAAAGACTACACTTGTAAGCACCTGTGTGTAACATATTAAAATAAAAGGTCTCTTGCTGATTGTGACATCTGAGAAGTTGTTCCTCAAGTATATCCCAAAAGAAACCAGTAGTATTTCTTGGCACTGTCTGCCTTGAAATGGTTTTTGGTCAATCCCTTCCAAGCAGGTGCTTGGAAAATGCTTAGTTAATCCAAGTCCTTCAATTTTTAATGTTTGGGTTTTTTTAATATAAGTTAAATGTCATTTTTATCTTGCCTTTTCCTAAAATTGATAGTGTCAATAGTATGTAGGTGCAAAATTGACCCAAAGAACTGCAGTGTAAGCATATAATGGGTAAATCTCTTGTCTATTACATTTCATGTTGGATAATAATTTACTTTCTTTTTATGCTTATTTTAGACTGTCTCAATTTAATTTTAAGTTCCTCAGTACCTATAAGATGTTCCAAATACAGTTAAAGGTGTCCATTTGTGACAGCATTGCTATTTCCTCAAAAAATAATTTGTTATCGTGGAGCATTATAACTTCCAAGTATCTCTAATGTTAAGGACCTCGACTTAGCTTTGGTGTCTCTGTGATAATCAGGAAGAAAAGTGGAGAAATCTGACCACTGAGAAATGTTTCTCAAGGCTGTCAATGAAAGTCACAGAATGGAGCACTGCAGGCCCCATGAGCCAGCTGGTTCCTGGGAATAGCTGGAGATCTTTTTGTGCCCAAATTTAGATAGCGAAATGCATCTGTGGTACAAGCACCATTTAGAAATGAGGCCAGCCAGACATGGGAGCTCTTTGAAAAATTAACTATTTCTTTTTATTTCCTTTGTCAGGGAACTTTAATTTCACGCCTAGATTTAAGCTACTTTTTGTTATTACAGAGTGTTTCGGAAAAAATAAGATAAATCTTGCAGTTCTTTAAAAGAGTTCTGGAATGAGCCTTTGGACTGTTCAAAGTTTCCAATTAAAATTAAAACATGGAAGGTTCTTTTTGATGCTGGCAGACTGGTGGGGACAGAGACCTCCTCTTTGCTCTGCCAGTCTGGATTGTGTTGGAAACTCATTTGCATGTCATTTCTGTGTGTATAGAGTACAGAGAGCTTCTGTTTGAAAGAATGTTCCTCACCTTCTGTGAGGAATTAAGGGTAAAAATGCTGGGTTTACAGCAGATAAGATGGAGTTAGTATTTCCTCCCTGTGCATCTTTTAGCCTTGTGAACCAGCACATGATACTGCTTCTTTCTTAATAATCACGGAAGGCAAATGGGAAAAGTGTACCATGACTTTGTTTATTAGAGGGCATGGGACAAAACCTACTCAAGTTTTTTTTCAATCCTCCAGTGGACTTGCAAGCTTGTCTTGCACATGTCTGCTGGAGAAGGATGTTCTCTGGATATGGCAGCTGCCACCTTGGGGTTTCATAGCTCACTCGGTGCCTGGAGAGCAAAGCTTCAGAAACCAAAAACACGTGGCAGATGATTTCCCAGCACAGAGGGACTGACGGGTTGCCTCCCCTCTTTTGCTCCCTCCTCAAAGGAAAAGGAAAGGGAAAGATGAAGTCCTGAGTAAGCAGGAGGAAGATGGAGTAAACTTCTAGAAGATCAGGGAGTGTAGTATCCGGTTTCTGGAAGCAGAAGTTTGGAATAAGACAACTCAAGGCTTAATAGGTAATGATAGCTAAGGAGGAATTCTTGAACTCATGTTAATAGATACCTTAATTTCGCATTGAAGGTATTTTTCTCTGAGAGTTGGAGTTATAAGTAGCTCTGTTGGTCTGCAGGAAGCATCTGAGAAGGGGAGGAAAGTTTGGGCAACAGCACTGGAGCAAGGGGCAGGACTGGGACTGGGAGATGTGTGTCACTGTGCAAATGTGAGAAAGTAAATGATGAGAGGAAAGTAATTTACTGGGTTTGCAGCTCAGTTGTAGGTTGTAAATAAGTCTGGTAGGCAAAGGAGGTGTGTGCATGGACCACCAATAGGAAGTCAACATTTATTGTCAAAGCCTTCAGTGTTTACCCCACAGGGAAATCTGACAGCCAGAACTTGACTGGACTATGCCTGAGGTGCTGCAGTGCTGTGAATCTACTGATGAATTTCTGCACCATTCAGCTCATTTCAGTGCTGGAGCCCCTGTGCTTTCCTCAGATTTTATTAACTTGTGTAGGTGAATTCACCATCTAGCCAGTTACCCCTTGGAATGTGCCCAAAGCATAGTCAGTGTTAGTTGGTGTTGGCAGCAAAAAAACTAATCAAACAAAACCCTTCCACTCAAACTCAAAACTTTATTACTGCTCGAGATACAGAAAGGAAAGGGAGTCAGTTCAGTAATTGGAGGACAGAGCTCATAATTCAGAAAATCCAGTTGTCAAATACTCAATAATAAATTTAAAATCCTAGTTTTAGTGTGTATTTATTGGCTCTCCTTCACTTCTGTGATACAGCTTAGCCCCTTTCTCATGAAAAGATCATTTACTAAATGTATTCTGAGTTATTTGGAAACTGTTGTATGGTACAGCTGGAAATGTTTTTCCCTTCAAACTGCTTGGGTACTGTATGTGACAGCCCTTCCAGTTTTATACCACAGAAGATCAGATACATCCAATCACTTCCAAGATAAAAGTAGTTTGAATGTGTTCCTGTTCTTTTAAAAGGCACATTCCAGATGTTTGTTAACTCCTTGACCACCAGCAGAAGAATGATATAAATACTGATGTAGCACAGTACTTTTTAATGAAATAGAAATGGTCTCTGGCTATTAGCACAGCAAGGGTTAATCAAACCTGTTTCTTTACACATGGTCCAAGTTTCATTATTAACTCAAGCTTCATAAAATAACGTCAGTATGCTGCTCAACAAGTTTTATTTATAACCTTCTCATCCTAATATTGCTCTTTATTTGTAATTAGTACAAACAGAAAATTATGTGGTGCTAGTCACTTTCAAATTGATTTAAAGAACGATAAATAATTTTCAAAAATCTATAAACAGATCTCCTAATACGACACCCTTAAAAGAGACTTTTACTGATGATATTTCAGGCTGTTGCCTCAACAATTCCATAATTAGTTACTAAAAGAGAAGAAAATGCTTTTTGATTTCTAAATAAATTCAATGGGCATCAATAAAACCTGAAGCGAGTAGCGCTGGGTACAAAGTTTTCCTGCCTGGATTTCCTTCCTGCTGAAGATACACATCAGTCTCAGATGCCAGCTCCATGCTAGTAAGAGGGGATTATTGATTTCAGATTCCCTTAATCAGGCTGGTCAGCTCAGGATGGTTGTGTGCAGTAACTCTAGGTGGGATTTAACACAGAGCATTACCTACTCTGCTTTAGCTGTCACGTGAACATTCTTGCTGCACACTAAAACCGGGTGGTGCAGCCCGCTGGATTTTCTAAGTTGACTTGGGGAGCTTCACTTTGCCCCCATGAGCCTAAAAATGGAGAGGGGTTTCACTTCCTGGAGGTCTCTGATGTTTGCTGCATTTTGGGGCAGCCCTGGAGGAATCCATATAAAGGATGATGTACAGGCACAGTACAAAACAGAAACAATGGGAGAGATTTAATTTAATTAGGCTTCATTTAGCTTGTTTGCATGGAGCGATGCAAAGAACAGTCAGCCAGCAGGTGACAGGCAGGGGACTGCATCAGCACCTTCCTAGTGACTTCTCCATAAAAGTTCTAACTTCCAGAAACTTTTTTTTTTTTTTTTCCTTTTTTCCCTATGGGAGCATCTTTCCAGAAACAAAACACCATGGAAAAGTTCTCTCAAAAGAGAACAGCTGGACAAAAAACCAGCCTCTCCTGGGCTGGGAGGAGGGAAAGGAGCTTAGTAATTTTTCAGATATGCAGGGTCATTAGTTAACTGCATAATAAACATAAAGAAGCCACCCTGACCAGGTGCCTTAACAACTTCACAACATATAAGCAGCTAATGGTGAAATCATTGTAGGGTGGGTAAAATCCAGCTTAGGAAAAGACAGAAAATTCTTTGGATCATTGCTTTGCTTCTCACTCTCCATTCACTGCAGACCATTGTCTCCAGGAGCATCTTTCTACCAAACCTTGGCAGCAGAACCATGTGTTAATATTGTTGTAGTATCACACTGAGTACATAAAACATTAATACTTCTCTTTTTCACAGTTGTGTCATTCTCATAAAACCACTGAAAGAATCCCTGGGAATGGTTTTTAAGGATCTAAGACAAACATCTCAATATTAAGGAAATAGTCCAAGTCCTTATCTCATTACACTGCCAGAATGACTGTTCTAACAGCTAATAAAGACACTTGTAAATTCTTCCTCGTGGAAGTCTGTCTTGATTTCTTTCTCTAGCTTCTAAATGATAGAATAAGCTGAGAACAGCAAAATATTTAATTGGGTTACTAATTAAATGTCAGGCGTGGGCTGCCTGTTAAAATCAAAGGTTAACTGGCAGTTAAGAGCATTTATGACAGATCTCTAGATCCAATGTCTAGAAATATGCAAAATAAGATAATCTTGTCTGGAGTTTGTTGTTTTCTGGCCTCAAAATGCATTTGTAGACTTCTTATCACTATTTTTTAGTTCATGGTGCTGCCAGATGCAGGGAATGACATATTTCCTTTCTCAGTAAGTGTCCTTTTTAAAATCAGGTATTAAAAGACAGAGTAATTACTGTGCTGAGGCTGCAGCTAATTCAGGAGATTATTTTTGTTCAGATTCTTGCAGAGGAGAAGATTTTGTGTTTGAAAAAGAGATGCTAAAACAGAACACTGAATTAAAGCCCAGACCCTTCTTGCATTGGACTCAAGTGAGCTTATTTGCAGTGGTACTTGGGAATTTGTGGTTCATGTGATTGAAGAACCTGACACACGCTAATGTATTGCAGAGCTCCTTTTTGGCATAGACTAATCCTCATTTTATAGATGGGGAATAGAGCACAAAGAGATCAAGGTATGTTGACACTCCCAGTGGGAGTTCAGTCTAGATAAAAGCTTTAGAGGAGCTGTTTAGCCCTGGAAGTGTAGGGAGGCTCTGCTTAAATTTCCCTATCCTGGTTTTCATCAAGGTAAATGAACCTTCATGCCAATGGAGCATGCATGTTTCTGAAGAAGTTTGAAAATCTCACATTCTCTCATACAGAAGAAAGAAAAGACCTTTTAAACTTTGCAGAAGGAATCTGTTTAGAATGTCTTGCTTGCGTTAGTGCTGATGGAAATATTGGCAATTATGAACCACTTGAATACATTTTGAATGCATACTTACAGGTATATTCTTTTATGTATACATATGTATGTGTGTGTGTATCTGAAACTGAGTTTCCTAAAAAAGACTGAATTGGCAGGTGAGCTTTTGATATTTTTTTTTTAATAACATTTTTAAGAAGCTTTGAGCCACAGGATTCCGGAGAAGAATTTCTAAACCTCCACCTAATAAAAGTGTATTGCAACATAATACTGGAATTTCACTTCACTGAGTATATTTTTAAAACCAGAACAAAACCACCTTACAACTCTTATCTTGTGCTGAATGCTTCATCACCATCATAATGACAGGCTACAAATCCTTGAAGCCCTTGTATTAGCTGGGTAGTGTATTAGTATTAATTGGGTGAGACAGATCAAGTAATGCCAGAAAACATTCAAAGATGATATTCCTGTAGCCTCGAGGTAAGTTTATTGTAGGCTGACAGCTTTTTTGCCTTTATTATGTTAGACTTGTGACTAGTTTGTCAGCTCATCCATTGTGGATAGAAAATGGAGATCAGATGGTCTGTTTGGCAAAGGCAGGTGACCTGCTTTGATCAGGATCCCCAGGGATTACAGTCAAGTCTGGTTTTGTACTTACACAGAAAGTTAGCTGTCCTGAGGAGTTTCTCACTTTTTTCTCACTTCGGGAGCTGCTAGTCTACCCTTTCCATCTTCTGTCAAAAACTCAGCCTGGTGACTGAGAATAAAACCTTGATGTTTCATACCAAACCATCTTTTTCCAGTCTTTTCACTTCTTTTGAAAGCTCATTTTGAGCAGCAGAGAGCACATTGGTGTTTTTCTACGTGCAAAGTTGCTGGCCGTCACATTCAGTCAAGAGGTTTTCCTCTTTCTTCTGAGCTGTGAAATCAGCAAAGGAAAAAACTCCCCAGCCCCTTGGCAAGCAAAATACAGATCCATGCAGGCACTTCCTGCAAACTACTTTTGCATACTTTGAAATGGAGATGTGGTTTTGTAGGGAAGTGTTAGCTCACTGAAACTGTTCTACTCGGATTGTTACTGGGGAGTAAAGAACACATTTAAGAGTTTTCTTGGGTTAGGAGCTACTCCTTCATCATGTTCACTTTGCATCTCAGAACCTGTGTGACTAGCAAGAAGTTGCTCCAACGTGTGCTCCAAATGTGCCAAATTCTCAAATATTTTTGCTGTGAAAGGAGAGAAGATGGAAGGATGGCTCCTTATGTGAGAAAATTAGTTCTAGCACATGTATTAGATGTGTGGTCGTTGCATTGGTCTCCTTGGCTGAATAAAATCAGCTGCCCCTGCACCAGAAGTATTTACTTGCACCCCTTCTCCAAAAGGAGTAATTTTACCCAACTTCCTTGTGTCTTTGTCCCAAAAATAATAGAAAATGGGATAAGTCTTAATTCGCTTGATGGAGACATTTCCTCACACTCATACAATGGTTTGGGTTGGAAGGGACCTTAAAGCTCAGTTGGTTCCAACCCTTCTGCCACAAAGGGACACCTTCCACTAAACCAGGTCACTCAAAGCCCCATCCAACCTGGCCTTGAACACTTCCAGGGATGGGGCATCCACAGCTTCCCTGGGCAACCTGTGCCAGTGCCTCACTGCCCTCATACTGAAGTATTTCTCCCTAATAATGATGAATTTTGATTTCCGTGTCCACCAGAAGAAATGCAGTGGCTTTCTGCACTTTGGATTGACAGAACTAGTCATCCTGCTCAGGTTCCTGTGGTGGTCTGAGCATCTGCAAGGGGTGGAAAAAGAAAAAGCTCTACTGAAACCCATTTAACTAGCCAGCACAGGCTGTAGTGCCCAATTAAGTGGGCTCCAGGGCTCTAAGGCCATATTAATCTTTCTGTAGCTCTGATGAGCAAACTTAATTTAGGCTGAAGATTTAGTAAAAACCTGCAAAGTCTGGGAGTTTTTGTATTACAGATCACTCAGTGTCAGAGCTTTATTCCTACTGTGCAGTGTTGTACTTCACGTGCAGTCATTCAGCATCCTGTCTGAGATTTAAATCCATCTGAGGTCCTCATAAAATATGAAGGAAAGGTGCATCTTAAAATCCAGCATGTCTGGGAACTGGAATTTTTATGCTGAAGTCTGGCCTTTTTTTCTCTATAGCTAAATCTTTAAATTTTTCTCTGTAGGTAAAAATCTCTCTGGAATTTAATCCTGAAGTTGAGCAAAGCTGTTGTGAATAACAGCTCTTGCTGTGAAAGAGTTCTGCTGTTTTGCTTGAAGGTTGCCCTAGAGCAAGTCAGTGTGTTTTTGAAGATTTCTTGTGCCACCTTTGTGGCCAGGCTTTTCCACCTTCATTCCAGTGCTCATAGAAATACAGATTGAGGCTCATGATGGAATTTCAGAGGTGGGTTGCTTTAGTTTAGCAGTGTGGAGTTTGTTTTTTGGCTTACAATGCTGTGGTGCATGGTGGTACCAAAGAATAGGCTGTCTGTAAAGACATTTCTGAGGCTAGGGACTTGCAGGAGGAGTTCTTTGGCATATTTTTAGTCAAAATCTTAAGCAAGTCACCTGTAAAAGCAATTGCTTTGTAATTGCTGCAGTCATATATCAATGAAGATATTACTAAAACCCTCATGCAAATGATATGTGTGTTACAAGACAAAAAAACTTACTTTTTTAATTTGAAACATTTTTCTGAGCTCCAGTTTTACAAAATGACTAAATAACTCTTTCAAAAGCTGACCAGACTCTGATTCTCCTAAAGCTCCCTCCTATTGACTTGATTTTCTACTGTTATGTGAATGACTTCAAAATTGCACCCAAAAGAAACCCCAAAAAACCAAAACCACCGACATTTGATTAAAAATCTTTCTTATTAATTTGTGATGAAGTGGCTGGTACAGGAAAAGTAGAGGCTGATTTGCAGTCCATTCAGGACTGCATGGCTGCCAGATATTAAGAAGGGAGTGAGATACATGAATGAGTGGAGGTTATGGTCTCTGAAAGCCATGGATGTATAGCAAAAGGTCTCAGTCTTCCATCTGGGCAAAAAAAAAAGATAGAAAGCTCAATGTGATATTGTTGGCTAATAATGAAGAAGTTATCTGGTGCATGATCTCTGTTTGGAACAGAGATAAAAGACCAGCTGTTATCTGTATAATGCACACGTCATTGAATTGGTTAGTGAAGCAAAGTTTGCATTTAAAATCATTTGGATCTGTGATACTAAGTCTGTTTTAAATCCAGAAAGGCACCATAGGAAATACTAGTAAATGCAAATATTCTTCCAACATATTAATAATAGCCACTTCTCTGGCTTTAAGTGCTTTTGCTTATTTAAATTGCTCTGTTGTGGTGTTACATATGTAGTAGATGGTGCCCTGTACACCATAAAAAATCAGATGATGAGGAAAAGAGAAATTTGTCACCTGTTCGTTAGAGAAACATCCCAGGTCTGAGTTCAGAAGGGAATGTAAAATGAATTTATCTCACGATTAGTAAGGTCCAGCTGTTGTTACTCGACAGTGGGCTCACACACTATAAAGGTAAAATGTTAGAATTTGGGAAAGGTTCTTTCTACCTGCAGGAAATCCTGACAAACGAGAATTACAGCATCCCACATATTTAATTGCATTTACCATGACATCTAGCAGATGCTGGAGAAAACAGGATCAATAGTTTTGTGTCCTGAGGGAAGGTCAGCTCACACCAGATGTACCAGTTTTCTTCCCCTTCTTACATAATAAAAAAATGTGCAGTGAATTGATTTAAATCTTACTTGCATCTCCCTAGAGAAGTATGTATGTAACAGCATTTCAGCTTTACTGACAATGCAGGCACCATTCATTTACCCAAACTCATTCCACCATGCTAATGAGGTAATCTTGTTCTGAAAGAACAAGCCATTAGAAGGAAAGTTTGTATAGGGAAGCATAATGCTTCTGAATGGGGTATACAGAGACTTCTGCTGGTAATCACTGGGGAGTCTAAAATAGGGTATAATGCATTCTTGCCAGTTATATTTTATATTATTTACTTTATCAGAAATGCAAAGCTTGAGTTAAGCTTGGATACAAGCTTAGAAACGAGAATGAAAATCACCTTTATAGGAGAATATAAAGTGTGGCATGATGTGCTACGTGAAGTGTCATTACTGTAGCACTGGAAAGAAAAATGTATACTTTAGGAGGAGAATCACAGCTGATGGATGGTGTGTTATCGAAGATGAATTTTGACACCTGCCTATCTTTTGATCTCGAATAAACCATCTACTCAATTCTGAGTTTGTTTAATCCTTACTTTATAGGCATGTTCTCTGCTAGATAGCTGAAGCTCTATCTTAAAAATGGCAATGGCTTAAGAAAAGAGATAATTAATCTGTGTTCACCTTCAAATTTCAGACTGCTGAAAATGGGGCAAGTTACTGTATCTCTGCTTATGTGAAAGTTAAATCTGCTGGATGCTGTCAAACATTTAAATTGATGAAAGAATAATTTTACAGATGGGTCCATCCTTTTTGGATACCACCTGAGAATTCACTGTTATGTGGAGGTCAACTGTACGTGTAGAAACATGTAATCACTTGGTGCTTGGGAAGAGATTTCCTGGAGAAACTGTTTATTAACTCCGTGGTGTGGTTTGCAGCCTTGTGCTGCTGAGCACACAGAGCAAGTGGTTATCAAAGAGAGGGCATTTCAAGGTTCTGGAATTCCTTTCCCTGCTGTGTAATCACACCCTTTGTGGATAACCAGCTGCCCTGTGCTCTCAGCCTTGCAGCAGGGTAAATTGCAGCATCCCTACAGGTGTGCTTGTTGATTTTGGCGTGTCATGTCTGCAGGACACTTATTTACTTACAGCAAACCCGGGGTGTGTCCTTGGCTGTTACTGGGTGCTTGTTCACTTCCATCTGGCATCACCAAAGTGCAAGGGTGACAAGATCCTGCTTTTGTTTCCTTTCTGAGAGAGTGGCTGTACCTCAAGCATTTGGTCTTGTTTTCATTTATGCCAATTAACAGCCTAAGTGATGAGGGGAAATTCTGTTTGGAAATGGCTGTTCCTTCATGACCATCAGCCTTTGATGTGAATTTACTATTTGGTTTACCTGGTCTGTGAAGATGATAGAAAGTCAGTTGAACGTATATTATTAATAAATAATATTCCCTGATTATGTGAACAAATAAGTTTAGTCATTGAAAGTGAAGTTAAGGGATGAGGATACTGAGAATCATCAGTGGTCCAGGGAATTTTGCCTTAAGTGTGAATAGAAAAGCTGATGGCAATAATTGCCATTTCTAGTTTAATTGCTTATCTGAGTCTGGGTTTGAATAAGGTTCACAGCAGTAATGAGAATCTGATATTTTCTTGTGGAATTTCAAAGTCTTTCTAGTTCCTCAAAGACAGACCAAGCACTCACAGTCTTTATGCAGAGTGAATAGGGAGTTCTCATCCTTGCAAGAAAAAAATTGAAGACAATTTATTTAAAACATCTCTTTTTTGGCTCCTACAACCTTAGTGCAGAGCACAAAGGCAATGTAATAGTGAGAAATGTAAAAGCAAGAAATCAGCTGCAAAAAGGGCAAAGCAGGGCTGAGGTGAAGTTGGAAAGGGGAGGTTGAAGGAAACAAACCACAGCCACTGTGCACGCTCACACTCAGTGGAAAGCAGTATCTAGCTCTGCATTTTACTGCCAGGTGACATCCTTGGAAAGTATGACCTAAATCCATTGTGCCCTTTATGTATTGGTTGCATTTTTGCCATGGAAACTGAAGATACAACATGGTAACAAGAAAAGCAATCTTTGCAGACTGAATATTACGGAGTTTTAATAGCTTTGTAAAACCAGTTCTCAGTTTTGGGGCTACAATGAGATTTTATTGACTGATACAGTGTTTAATGCCTCTCAGAATCAGAGCCTTTCCCCGTGTGACCATCTGGGAACACAAGATTATCTGGGGCTTTCCAGAAACAGTATGTTACAAATGGAGAGAGGAGTGTTTGGACAAGTCCCTGTCTCTGCCCAGGCCTCTGGCAGTGGACAGAAACTTTATTGAGGCCCAAACCCCGATTTCAGGTTCTTTATAATGGCCTATTACAACATGAATTATTTATGAATTAGACCAAGGAAAACATAAAACTTCAACAGATTACTTAGCACACAGGATAGGCAAAAGAAGCACTACCAGCAGATAAACAATTCAGAGCATCAGTGAGGTACCTATATTTTTATAGCTAGCAAAAAGTAGTACAGATTAGGATTCAATGTATCTTAGCATCCAGTTTCTGATGGGACATGCATCTGGTCCTTCTTCTCAGTTTCTGGAAGAGTATCCACAGAGATGCATCCAAATTTCATGAGAGAAGTCCTGCACGTTTCCAGGGAGTGTGTAGGAGGCTTCTGTCTCTGTGAAAATTTGTGTGGCTTTTATAGTGTAAAGCAGTGTATCTCAGTCAATGATATCTCATTTTTTATCTCTCTCTACATCTCGCTCTCCAGACAAAGATGTTTATTCTTAGCTGTGGGTCTCACCCCTCTCGGTGCCAGAGATAACCCCCCTGTCAGGCATCCATCCCCTGGGTTATCTCATCCATATGCACCAGCTCTCTGGGGGATGAGGGGGGAACGTCCTGCCACGGGGTATCCTTGCAGGATTCTCAGCTGCTTCTTCATGGCTTTGTTGTTGCTCTTTTCAGCAGAACGGGGAGCAGAGCTGTGAAGCTATTCGCTGGATTTAATGAATAGTCATTAGTTAACGCTGTCAATAGCACATCAGATAAACGCATCGGAGGGAATTCCTCCAGCGAGTGTTTCTCGCTGCACAGACCTACCACATCTCCTCAATTCAGCCTGCAGAATGTGCAGGGAAAGAAAATTACTTTGGACAATCTACTTACCCAGCCAGAAATATATATATATATATATATATATATATATATATAACCCCAAAGAACTCTGAAAATGAATGTTTTCTGTTATACACGAGTGTCTCCCAGATATTTTTAGGTTGGTTTTTCTTTGTTAGGAAAAGAGATATGTGAAACACTTATATTACTTTTGATTATATATATTTCTTTCCTCATGCAGCAAAGATTGGATGGGTCACATTCTTTGAAAGTGTCTTCATTCATTTAATGACAGTTTTCTCACCCTTTTCAACTGTACATGATGAGGACTTTTCAATGTAATGGATTTTTTCCTGAGAAAAGAATGAAATGCTGCTAATCTGACCTGAGTGCTTTGCGTACCCAGATTAGATTTATAATCTGACACAAACCAATTAACCTGGTTTTACTCTGGGCTCATAAAATATGAATTATGCTGAAGTATTTTGAATAATTGAATAATGGATGTGACTTCTAGAAATATGAAATACAGGCTTATTATTTGTGTTGGAGGAAAAAAAGGCCCAAGGCTGCAGGCTCTGTTGTGGGTTTTTTGCTGTCCAGCCTAGTTTTTGGTTCACTAATGGTGCAAATATTGATTAATGAGTTCAGTGAAGATGTGACAAAGCTGTTGCTGCTGCCTCATGTTTGTTTTCCCTTTTCATGATACATTGAGCAAGCTACGGAATCTTGTCCAAAAGCTTGTAAGTGATAAAAACATTACAGTCATGGGAGAAATGTACTGTAAATGGCATCTTGTAGCTGTGGTTTCTGCCTTCCATCAGCAAGTAGTGATTGAATCTACTAAATGAGAGAAGGCTGCTGTGCCACTTAGGGTATTATTGAAATGGATTTTGACATAGGCTGTTGCCTAAACAATCAAAGATATCAGCATGAATAGGACACTGGCTATACAATGTATATATCCAATCTGTATAACATTTAAGCAGCTTGAGGATTTTTTCCTTGTGGCACCTGAGTATCAGCATTTTCCTAGCTGATGTTTTTGATGTCTGCAGTTGGTGTGGCTTGAGTTTGTTCCGTTGTTGAAAAATGAAAAAGCCATACGAGTCCCCAGAATATTGGAATAAGACCGGAAGTTAGTCTTATAGCCAAGTTAAGCTTTGTGAAAACAGAAATAATGTGGAAGTATATGAGTGAGAAAAAAGGAGAAACAGGAGCTGTTGAGAGGAAAAGTATCTCAGATGATAGAGTAACCGTGGTACTGTATACTTGAAAAAAAAAAAAAAAAAGGAAGTGCTGATTAAAGAGAAAGTGCCTTGATCCTTTCATCCCTGTGGTCACTTTACCTTAGGAATGGTGTCCTTGTTTACAACAGGACTGCTCACATAGTAGGATATTATTTGTTTGGAGTTGCTGTTTCAAAGCACAGCCTTAAAAAGGCAGGTGGGTTGTGAGGGGTTTATATAGGCAAACAAAATCCAGAGAGTGCTTTTTAAAAAAAATCCCAAGGGGCAGAAGCAGAGTCAGGTGTCACCTAGGCCATGGAACAGCGTTAGCCTTGCTCTCTCCTGGGTGCACTCACACTGATCATATGGGATCTGAAAGTACTTACAGCAAATCCTACTGTGCCACAGCTGCCCCAGATTGCTAGGCTGAACTTACCCTTAAACCAAGGCTCAGCTGGCTCCTGTCTTCTCCTACCTGCACCTCTGCTCTGCCTTATTACTGTTCCTGCCACTTTTCATATGTAACTCCGGGAATGAGCTGAGTCCTTCAGTTGAATCAATCTCACACCATTGTATGGCGTGGTCCAGCAGGGAGGTTGGCTGGTAGGGATGGATGCATGCTGAGCAGTGCTGCAATCTGCATTTCCTACCATGCTTGATTCATGGGCCGTTCTGGAAAACTGTTTTAGGTCCTTTTTAGGCAAAGGGAATTAGGAATGCTGTAAAATACTTTCAGTCTTTTTATTCTTTTTGTGTTTGTGGGAAAAAAGGTAAATGACAGATTTGTTTTGCATTTCTGCAGGCAGTAATAGCATTTCAAAAAGAATGCAGCTGGAAATATTACGTGGCAAAATCCTGGTACAAAAAGATTATCTATGTCAGATGGATTCGTGTTGCATTCTCTTAACTGCTACCAGAGCCATGATATATAAAGTCTCCAAAATATCTGGAAACATGGACACATTATCAACAGGAAAATGCTTTAAAAAAATATTAACACAGCTTTTTGTTAAACTCTGGTGTTTTTTCTAGGAGGATTAAGATCTCCATCACATCAGCAAGTGAGAAGCTCATGAGGTGTATCATTAGCAAGTTCCTGCTTCTTCCAGATCCTTTTTGGGGCCAATCTGTTTTTGTCACTAATCAGATTCTACTGATTAGTGGCTTGTGCAGAGCAGGTTTCTTCTTTATTTTCCTTGTGTGAGTTCTGTGCTCCTTTAGCAGCCTAGGGATGGAAATTTTTACTTGGAGCACTTTGGTTTCCCTTTCTCCCAGCTCTGCTCCTGTTAGGTGGTTGTTGGAGTGGTGCCTCCGTGTTGGGCTCTGTGTTTGTAAGAGAGATCAGGCTTTCAAAGGATTGACTGAGACTTACATGGGCAAGATTTCATGGAGAAGTTTCTTTGCAGACAAGCAGAGCTATAAAAATACATTCATTTCAGTGGAACTCCTCATTCAAAATCCTTCAGCTAGGAGAACACTGAAACGGTGGAATAGGTAAATGTTCTCTCCTGCTCAGTTCTCATGATCTCGCTGTGGCTCCCATGGGAGCCCAGGTTCAGCTGTCAGCACCCAGGAGAAAGCCACAACTCAGGAATGTTTCTAGCCAGCCTCCCAGTCCTGCCATTTCTCTTGCAAACTCCTGCTGTGATGGCGTGAGGTGACACATCAACACCTCCTACTGTGGCAGGCTCTTGTGAATCCCCCTGGTGACTCTATCCATCATTTATGTCTTTATATTTATAAGAAATATAGCAGAAGCTTCTACCATGGGCATTAAAGATGATACTATATTTTGTGAATGCAGGACTGACAGTGTGTATAGCAGTCTGGAGTAATCTTTTTTTTTTTCCTTTTTTTTTTAAATAATAATTAGCTATCTAATTGCATGTCCAAGCCCTGTTGATGCATTTGCACTTGTACATAATTAGAGTTTATTTGAAATCGTGCTGGTTTAATGGTTTGTCTCCACTTTCTACAAATGAAATTAGAGATAGATTTAATTTGAAGCAATAAAGTTAAAACAAACAAAACAAGCACCAGTGAAAGATAAACAAACAAAAAAAACCCCATAAATTACACTGAACATATTGATCAATCCCAACTCATGCAGCACTGGCTTCTGCAAGCTTTCATCATTGAGGATTTGCCCTGAATCCTGTTGAACTTGCCTGAGTAGTATTTACTCTCTCAAGTAATAGCTGGAAGCCCATTGAGGACCCATTAGATGTGTACCATATTTGTAATAAACCTGCAGAGCTAAGTACCAATTACAGGTACATACCTGCCTAATAATTTGTTATACCCAAATTATATCCCACAGTATCTGCCTTTTTGTCTAAATGCCAACAACCTCATTTGTCTTGCTCCTAGCCTGGATGCTTAACAAAGATTAGACAGTATAACAAATGGTATCATTATCTTCCTAAATGAATATAATGGAGAGGAAATAAAATTAAGAGTGAGGCAGGAAATTGTTAATATGTTTATGGAATTATTGTTATTGCATTAGTGAAAATAGGTTTTCATCTGCTTCTGACTTTCCTTTCAATTGCAGCAGACATTTGAGTAAAGCAGGATCAAGATATTACTGGCTTTTTGAGTTGTTTCTGTGCGATTGCAGGCAGGCAGATATTGTATTGATAAGCAAGAGGTCAAAGACAGGTATATTATCATAAAGGAAGAGTACTCTCAAAGTTCTGTTGTGATTTGCTATTTCAGGTGCTCTGGTTAAAGATCTATCTGTAGAAGTTACTGAGAAAGTATAGAATCACAGAGTTGTTAAGGCTGGGAAAATGAATGGTCATATGTATTCCTTGGTTATAGTCTTCCTTTGTTCCTTTTCTCTGGGGGAAAAAGGCTTTGTGTTAGAAAATTCACTGAGGATAACTGAAAATTCCCTGATCATAACTTTCCTTCAGATGCCTCTGTATCCCGTAGCCTCATCATCTTAATAGTGTCCTGGGAAAAAAAAAGGGAATACCCTGAGGTGCCAGGGTGGCTCTATTCTGGTTTGGGAGTCCAGAGAACAAAGAATGAGGAGATGATGAGCAGTTCCTCCCCTAAGGTGGTGGAGTGGTGAGTGCTTCACGGCTGGTTTGGGTTGACTCTGCTATCAGGAGAAGCTTTTTCATAAAAAGCAGAGCAAATCTGCAGAGCAGTTACTGTCAGAGAAGCATCAAATTGGCATAAAATGATTTTTCTTATTTGAGGATGAGTGCCATCTGAAGCATAAATGGTCCCTGAATGCATTGATGATCAAGGTCAAAGCCTCTGAGGTGCCATGAGATCATTTTACAGGGTTAAGCTGCAATTTCCATGAGGCCATGGACATGTATGCCCATCACAGCTGTGGGGGGAATTTTAGCTGAAAGTCTGGAAAAACCCTCTAACAAGATGCCATAACTGCTCTGGCACTGTTTCTCCTCTGCTTCCACCAGCTACTTAATTTGTAGTGTGGAAATATCCCCATTTATTTTTATGTGACATTGTACATATGGTTAGGCCTTATGGGATGCTTAAAATGTATGTTTTGAAAAGATTACCTTTTGGCTTTGTAGTTTTGTTTTTTTTTTTTTCCCCTCTAACTGTGGGCAACATCAGCCCAGAACTAGATTGTTTATGAAATGATATTGCCTACTGGCAGCGAAGGAAGGGGCAGATAGAGTGTTTTATGTCATGGTGACAGCTTTGCAAGCAGCTCATTCCACCCATTTAGTCCAGGAGGAAAAAGCATTAGTGTGTGCCTGAAGGAATTTTGTGCTACAAAACCTACATGGAAGTTCATCTTAGAAAAGATTACATACATTTGAACAAAAAGGTCGATGATCTTAAGGAGGTTCAATTTCAGTACTGATCCTCTGAGAGCAGGTACAAAGAATGTGGTGTTGCATGTGCCCTGCTGTAATTATGGCATTCAGAAGTAAAGAACATTAAAACGGCACTAAAAGTTTAAAGAAGCTTTTTTTTTTTTTCTGGTTGCAAACAGAAAACAGTCGCAAAAATTAAGAAATGGTAATTTGGAAAGTGCTTTCCCAGTACGAGTCCTGCTGCCCTGTGTGGCTGCTGTTCTGGGTTGCCACATCTGCATATGGAGGAGGAAAGTTTTATGAGCCATTTATTTCATGTATTTCTTAACTTCCTAACAGTGACAGCCTTCCTGATGTTCTTTTGTGTAGGTCTTGAATTGCAGCTGCCTGTGATTTTAAAGGAAGAAATTGTGATGAGGCATCCACTTGATGTCTTCTGTCACTCATCAGGGCCCTCTGTCCCTGGCTGAGGGAGGGGCTGGTGGGACAAGTTGCTGTCCCTGGGAGGCACCGGGGAAGTTTGCTGGAACTCAGCTTGCCAAGATGCCACCCTGACTCCTCCTCCAGGCACCCCGGAGGAGAAACTGCCCACTCCCGTAACCTGGTCATGTTTGGTGTCCCCTGATAATTCCTGTCCTGTTGTTTTCCCGATGCCCAATGTCCTTCCTAGTGAGGCTCCCAACTCTCTTCATGGTCTTTGTACCCACATGGAATCCTCGTCTTGTTCTCCAGCCTCATGTTTTTCATCCAGTTTTAATGATACCAGTCTGTTTTCTCCTCTCCCAGTTTACATTTGCCCATGGAAGGTTTACCCTTTTACACAGAGCAAGGCCAGCCCCTTCTCCCAACTGCTATCCTGACAGATCTACCTCCCCTCCTCTTTTTGGACCCATTTTCCACACTGTATTTTAGTTTCTCATCAGCAATTTTTTTTTTTTTTTGTGTGTGTGTGTGTATGTGTGTGTGTATGTAATCACTCTTTTAAATGAGAGGCAAGTAGTTATTTTAGGATGACTTAAGTGGCCGTGACTCTGACAACGGATAATCCTTCAATAATCAACATTTGGGAGTAACACTCTTGGCAGAGATTTGATAGTAGAAGCATGAAGCCTGGTGGTTCTGTGGATTCTCACTGCAGTCCATCCTGCTTGATCTGGGTTTATAAATATCAGAGCAGTTGACACCACCGAGGAGGTTGTTGGCTGTGTCCAAGTGTGAAGCTGTAAAGTGAATGTGAGCAGGGATGTAATGTGCAATGTGAACAATTTGCTTGGAGCTAAGTGGTCATTCTGCTGTGTGTTTTAGATTGATTGGCAACATCTTGGTGTGTCCAAACTTGGATTGCAACAAATGGAGAGGAGAAAAAAAGCGCAGTTTTTGAAAAACGAGTGCTTTATGCATTTATAGTTGCATGTGGTCTGTGATTGCTGAGGTTAACAGCTGCTCATTTCATTTTTGCTGGTTTTTCAATCATAAAATAATATCCTGTTCCAAGCAGAGGATTTTAGGAAAATACTGGAACAGATGAATAATATTAGCAAGTTACTAACTAAATATAATAGAAGAGGTATGCCTTTCAATGTATTCAATTTTTGGGATTATGGAGTTAGCATAGCATTAAAATGGCTCCTTACTATTAAGCTATCAGACACTGAAAATGATTGCATGTCATATTATCATTTATTTGATTTCTAATTTGGCTTCAGACAAACTCTATTACCCAAATATTCACACAATTATAAGAATTGGGTAGTCAGTGTAAGCCTGCTGCTCTCTAGGACTGAATGAATCCGAGGTGTTTGCTGGTGATAGAAAAGGGATGTAGGCAGATATCAAAAATAAGTAGGCAGAAGGAGTAAGGGCTTCTCTTCAGAGACCTTGACATTCTCAAGCTCCTTTGAGCAGTATTCATAGGGTAATAATGATATCTTAATTAGCAAAAATTACAGCTCCATCTCACTGCTTGAAGGGATCACTTAATAATGTAGAAAAGCAAGGTTGTATGTTTTATAACCATTACTTTTAAGAACTGGCTTGAACAAAGAATTTCTTTCATTGTTCTTTACAGCTGTACATTGTGGCTGGGGAGGCTATCACCCCACAAATTCCTTTTATTGGGAACCTGCCCCAACCAGCAGCTCAGGATCTGAAAATGTATAAATTTGGTGTACTTCTGTGAGCACCCATTATTCTTTCCCTTTTTTGCAACTGAAATAAGTAACACCATGTAATTAAAAAATGAATGTTTTCTTTACCAATATAAAAACTGAGAGCATATCATGTCAGGTATTTGTTATGTCTTGCAGCATCATCACAATGTTTAACAAATATTTATATTTAGTGTTTGATTTGGCACCTGGAAAATCCATACCCTAAATAAATTCACAGAAAATCTGGAAATATATATATATTTTTTTTTTTATAAGGAGCTTCACGTTCACTCCTATGTTCCATATTCCAAGGCATATTCACTTTTGGTATAGCTTTCATAGTATTTTTAGAAACTGCTAGAAGAAGAGTTTTTTCAGCCAAAAAGAGGAGGTGCACTGTGGTCTCTAGCATTTAATGATAGTGGTTGAGATTTCATTACCGAGTGGGGAAATGGCCTGACAAACATATGTTTATTCCCAGCTCTGCAGTAATTAGTTAATGAGCTAATGAGCTACAATTGTTGTCTTTACCTGTTTCTGCCAGAAATACTAACTTAAAATTATTAAAATTGGTATCTCACCCTCCTAAAGTAATGACCATTCTGAGGAGAATAAGCAGAGAGAGCCAGTCTGGGGAGAGCATGACCCAAAATGACAGATGGCTTACAAGTATCCTGATGTGACAGAAATGTCAGACATCCAGAAAGCTTGGCTTTGTTTTGAAAATCATGCAACTAATGGCAGCATGGCAGTCTTTTTTTTTTTTTTTTTTTTCTTTTTTTTTTTTGAGTTTTGGATGAATATGATGAAAAGGCTACACATCATTTATCTGTTGTTAATTTAGTAGGCAAGGATAATTCACAACTTACAAATCTCACACACTATTTATATTTTTTGAAGGCTGAAACAATCCCATTTCCCAGATGGAATACAAGCAGGGCATCGGTTCAGAAGCTGCTGCCACATCCACTTAATTAATAACATTCACCTCGTTTCAAATCTGGGTGAGAATAATGAATTAGAGGAACACAGATGCAGTCAAGGGAGATGTCAAACACCCATCTAGCATCAAAACTGAAAAGGCAGAAAGAAATCAACTTCAGCTCTATTTCAAGTGTTTTCTTGGATTTTTAAGTTTTTATTTCCTGGAGCAATGCGCGGGGGGAAAAGCACTCCAGTGTGTGCCAGAGCAGCGGTAGCTGTGCACTTAGCACTCAGCAGAGTCTGCATTATTTCACAGCTGTTTCAAGGGAAAGCATTTCATCTCTTTCTCTCTGCTGCCTCAGCGCAATAGCAGTGCTTCCCATCTAGGTCAAGAGATCATGATGATGCCAGTCTCTTTATGCTGCCATCAGAAGTGTAGAAGTGTTAGCTCAGAGTCCCAGTGGGGCTTGCTTTCTGGTTTTTTTATTCTTATTATTTGGGTGCAGGGAGGGTGAATAAAAGGTCTTGTTAAATATAAATAGAAGCATCCAAAGCAAAAAAAAAAAAAAAAAAAAAAAAGTATGTATTATAAAAAATGCAGGAGCAGTGCTCTGTGTGATAGCTACTTTAAGCATCAGTGGATGCAGCATTTTTCACAGCTGATCTTTTTGCTACTGTTTTTTTTTTTTTCTTTTCTCCCTGTGATTACACTTTGCTCCCTCTCCGGTCTCTTCCACACCTCTTAGCCTTTCCTGACCTGTGTGATACCGAAAGTACAGTGAGCATGTGGAGTGCCCTCATCTCAGAGGCACCCTGATGCAGAGCACTGCCTTCAGGTTCAGTGGCAGCACGGATCGTGCTCAGGCTCTTCCATGGATTCACCTCCCTGCTGTCAAAACACGCTTGTTGAGTAGGAGCAGCAGCCCAACACCGAGTGAGAACAGAAACACAGAGAATAGCCAAGGTGTAGGGGTAGAGACAAGATGGCTGCAAACTGAGAGGGAGTAGCTTTGGTTTGGGTATTAGAAAGAAATCCCTTACTGGGAGGGTGATGAGGCACTGGCACAGGTTGCTCAGAGAAGTCCTGGGTTCCCTCCCCATCCCTGGAAATGTTCAAGGCCAGGTTGGGTGGAACTCTGAGCAGCCTGGTGTGGTGGGATGTGTCCTTGTCCATGGTGAGAGGGAATGAGATGCTCCTGAAGATCCATTTCAACCCAAACTCTTCTATGGTTCTTGGATAAGACAGCAGCTCTGCCTGCCCCCTCTGTGCCCCTCTCCTAAAGCTTTTTCATGTCAACATCTAAAATAATCCCGTTTGTGCCTGTGTAAACCAGTGGCCTTGACATTAACTCACTCATGGGTGGTGGAAGTTCAGTCAATAAGATCTGGAGTTATGTCAATAACTAGAAGGAGTTGGGGGTTGCCTCCCAAAAAAGTGTCTGGGCTGAAGGTTTTAGTCTCTCAGTGACACTGGTCTACTACATCCATTTCTTTACCTAAGGCTTGTTTTGTAAGGAAGAATACTGTGATATTTTGTGAAATGTCAAGTGATTATCTCAGCAAAGATTGAGTATCAGTGGCTTAGCTGAACCAAGAAATAAGGGAGAATCTCATCTTTTCCATAAATGAGAGAATAAGCCTAAATAATAACTCCGTGGGCCCTGATCTCCAGATCGTTGTAGGAGCACATCACAAAGCTTCCCATAGAGGAACATGGCTTCAAACAGGGACCTCAAAGTCACTGCTACATCACTCAAGCCTGACTAGTGATGTCCAGTAAAGGAAATTATTCTATGCATATGATAATAGGGAAATCAAGATTATATTCCACTGCAGCGCAGTTGGAAAATTGGGATTTGTTGGTCAATTCTACCTGTGGGGCACAGACACCTGTTACAAACTATGAAGAAGTGATACCTCAAATCAGTCTAGGTTTGAATATAGTATATTCATGTCAGATTATTTCTTTTTTTTAAGTAATTTCAGGAATTTTGCCTATGCCACAACTTCAGATGGGGTTAGGATTGCTTATTTTTTCCCCTTCTAGAAAAAACCCAACCTGTTTCTCCTGAGGTAGGTAAGATGAAAATATTCTACAATAAGAACCTAAAATAAGAAATGTTTGTATCTCAACAGAAGTGCCTAAGGCATTCAAATTACTGCCTCAGTAGAGAATTTGGCCTAAAGGAAAACACAATGCTGGAGCTGGTCCTTCAGCAAGACTTCCTGATATCTCTGTTTTATGATTTTCAGGTCTTGATTTCTTTCTCTACCACCCAGCAAAGCAGTAGTTTGACACTTCTTCCTGGCTCACGGAGTCCTTAAGGGTAGAAAAGGCCTCCAAGATCTTTGAGTGCAGTCATTAACCCAGCCCCACAGTGTTCACCACTAAACCATATCCCCAAATCCCACATCCACATGCCTTTTGATCACTTCCAGGGATGGTGATTCCATCCTTACTCCAGCCCAGGGGAAATGGGGAATGGCAATGATGAAGAGGAAAATGAGCCCTTCTAGTCCCAAATCATTTTTACCATGACGTTGTGTCAGGGTGAAAGTAATTCAAGAGTAGGGAAGCAGTTGGGGTGGGTGTGAGAGGACAGGCTCTCTTATTTTAGCTGTGCAACTCTCATATCCATGAAACCATGTTACTAAAAATTTGTCATCAGTCTCCCCTGTAATTAGGGGATTAATAATGTGAAGTTAGCTATTGCAATTTAAGCACTAAATGTAATTTGGGATGAACGTGCCTGCGTGTCCCCATCTACACTTGTTTGTACACATTAGGGTTTTTTTAATTAGAACGCGCCAAAATATTAATTTTCAGATTATAAAACAATTAAATTATCTGGATTCAGTTCATTTTGAATGAACCCACCTGAAATAAGAAAAAGGCCTGTTATCTTATGCATCTGAAGATGCGTGTTATCAAAACAGTGAATATACACTTACAAACAAACACGTGGAAGTATTTATTTGTATGTATAGGTTTAAAATTGTATTCATACTGTGTATGTGTCTGTGCAGGCATTTGCTGTAACTATGGGGTCAGATGCAGGGAGGTCAGCTGCACTGAAATTGCTTGCAAATGACACTAATTTGTTTGTGCTGTGTGAGAGGAGCGTGGCCTCTTCCTTGCTTGCTGTGGCGCTGCTATTGACTCACATCTCATATCTTGAAACGCACTGACAATAAACACCAAGGAGCAAATAAAATACTCTGTAAAACATTCTGCAGGAGACTTGTTGCTCAGTGTAATGACTTCCTGAGCAGTGTCGAAACTCTTCGAGGGCTAGTGCTTGACATACCCATCGCTGTCTGTTGACAGTGTAAATTTTAATTTAGTGGATTTAATTTGTATTTTAAGTGGCGAGAACGTGCGTTATTGGAGTAATTACTGTAAAGCTCTTTAATTATTGATTTCCCCAACATAGCAGGCTCGACAGTTTACCAGATATAATGAAGGAAAAGATTCGCATTAGCAGGATGGATATGGAACAAACAAGCCTTTTCAATAGAGACTTAATTCATTTTAATAGATGTACAGCAATTACCTAGGAAGTAAGACTGTTTTCTTCATTGTGACATTAACGATTCAGATGAATCAACAGAGAGGTGATGTATAGGTATATTGTAACTGTGTTTAAAAGACCACTGTTGGCTTATGGAGGATGCCAGGGTTGGCTTTAAAGATGCATAAAACCTTCAGATTTACTCATCTCTTTACAGCTAAATAGAGTCTGGTAATAACACATGTGTATTCCCCCCATCCCTCTCATCTTTTAACAATTTTTCCCTCTTCATTTGAATTACCCAGGAGAAAAGGAATCAGTGTTGCTGCTAGGTAGAGCATGCAGGGCCAAAGGAATGAGATGAGACTCCATGCCCTAAAGCACACCCTCTGCAATTTGCTTTTGCTAGAGAGCTGAAGGCATGAGGCAGCCCTGCTGGGGTTCAGATGTGTGGGCTTGGGCATCCCCAGGCATTTTAAACCTGCTTTGAGGGCTGGCAAGTCCTCTATCTCTGTATGTGACCATCCTGGGACTGTTAACTGAGGCCACCGTCATGGAGAGCTTCAACTGGTGCAGATGCCACCTTTTCCTCATTTTTTTAAAATATGCTTTTGTTACTTTGCATTTCTTGATGTGCTGTTTGTAGCACAGCTGACTTCCCTAGAAGCACAGCCTGGGTCAGCTCCAGTCCCTGGGAAGGAGCTTAGCTGCCGTGCCCACCATCCCATAATCACTGGGGATGTGGAACATTGCCTGTTCCCAAATTGACATCATCCACTTTTAAAAGCAGCATGACTGAGCTTTTATGGAGAGGTGTTGTACCTGCTTGGAGGCATATTTCAGCCACGTTACAGACCACAGGTAAAACTCACAGAAGAATGCTCCAAGGGCTCAGGTTCGTCCAGGAGCTGAGAGTTTTTAAGCTATTAGTGTGTATTCATATCCAGGGAGAGTAAAGGTTGCCTCTAAGTGCTGTGACTTCCTCTACAGCTAATACTATCAAACAGAAGATTTGGAGGTTTGGTGGTTTTCAGCCAGAATCTGGGTCTTGTGGTGTCGTTTGGGGGGGGGGGGGTTAACCCCAAATTTGGAGGTGATTTGGGCAGGATTTCATCCTACTTTTGGGGGTTCTGGGGTAGTTTGGGGGGTTTGGTTCAAATATGGGAGTCCTAGGGGTTTGAGGGGTCCCAAACTTGGGGATCTTGGGGTTTTTTGAGGATGTTTTACCCCAAAATTTTGGCGTTCTGGGGAGGTTTTGGGTCTTTGATGGATTTGAGAATTGAGTGGTGCAAACTGGGGGCCCATCGTGTCCGTGTCTCATCTTGTCATCAGCAAGGGGATGAACAGACCTGGATACCACATGCACACAGAAAAGCTTTATTCACGTTCATGGTTTCAAATAATGACATTGAGGAGTTCACATAAATCTTTCACTAATAATGTGACGATGCCATTCTGGGTGTGGTGGTGACAGTGCTAGAATGGGTGGCTGCAGTCTCTAAACTTCATTAGATGGTGATTTGTTTTCCACTGTAAAAGTGATAATGTAGTTAAAACTGAAGAAACAATGTAAATATTGATCTGGAAGCAAGAAATCCTGCCTACAGCTGTATCCATACAGGCCTGTTGAGAATAAGAGCTGAGGAAAATATTACAGGACCCCTGGATTTATACTCAGTATGTGGCTCTATGTCAACTTACAGGACTGGAGACAGCACCTAATTTCCTCTAATTTCTGTGCAACTTAAAAATCTCTAAGATCACAAAAAGAAAAAAAATATGTATTCATGAAGAAGATAAATGTGGAAAAAAAAAAAACAACAACATTTTTGGTGTAATCTTAATTTGTACAACAGAGGAAACACTAAACTTTTTCCTTGCAAAGAACTTGACAGGTAGCATAACAATACTACTGCCTGTTTTATATATCCTTGGGAAATATTAGGAAAAGCTGAGTGTCTTACTCTTTGTGAATCCAAGTTTGCTGTACTTAAGATAGCTGAAAAACTAGGAGTCTAAAAGCAAATGTTTTATTTCTTGCCATCTGTGTGAAAGCTGTTTTTTGAGAAATTGGAACCTTTCATTGACTAGGAAAGCTATTTCAGCACCATGGCTGAATTCCAGAGGAGTACTCGAGATCGTACAATTCTGTGGAAAAGTAAATTCTGCATTTTTAGGAAGAAAATGTAAACATATTGCAAAAGTTTCTTCTATTTTGAAACTTCCCAGTAATTTGAGAGCTAATTTTTGCATGTGGAATGAAGGGCCCTTGCTGGCCTCATTGGCATTGGTAAACCATTAAAAAGAAATCCATGAGAGAAAACAGATATAAACCATCTTCTGTAAATTAGTATCCTCAGATTACCTTTTCTTTGACTGGTCTGTGTGTCAGCCATGAAGGACTGGGTATGTAATTCATTAGTGTCATTATTTTTTTAGGCAAAATTCTTGATTATTTTTAAAAACTAGGGTAGAGACTTCTTACAGGTTTCATGCACTTATGGCATAATCAGTATACATGAAGAAGGAGGAAAAGATGTTTACATAATCATTAAAAAGTGGATTTCTGGGCCTATTTCTTGTGCACTAAATTTTTGGCCTCTCTAACGTACAAAAAGTTGTCAACAAGGAACATTTGAGCTTTGAAGGTTGAAGCTTGGGTTCCTGGAATTGTGCAATCTATTCTTAAAACAGAATCTCATCCACTTGCTCAGACTTAAAGATATCAGATTTTTTCCTTTTCCTTTTTTCTTTTTTTTTTTTCTTTTTTTCCTTTTTTCCTTTTCTTTCAAGGAAATGTGTTTGAAATGATAAACAGTGTTCTTTCAGGAGATTTTTTTTTTCCTCAGATGAGACTTGTGATGTTCTTTAAGCCCTGCAATTTTCAATTTGCTCTCACAATTTATTCATTAGAAGTTCTGCTTGGGTTTTTTGAACTTTTGGTCACCAGACTGCACAGATTCTCTATTAAATAATTTAAATATTCTTTTTCAACAGGAAGCAAAGAGAGTTGAATGGCTGGGGTAGAAAATCTCACAAAGATGCAGTATAATGTGCTTAAGAAACTGTAATAATAATTGCTCTAATGAGCAATCAAATGTGCATTCTTAAAGTCTCAAGCAGTTGAAAAAAAAATAATATGCCATTTTGAGTGTGACATATCTTCTTTCTGTTTTGACATTCAGCTGCATTAGCACACACTTGTTACCCTTGTGGCTCTAAATCCCACTTGTCAGATATTCTGAAATCTACTTACACTTTCACCCAGGGCTCAAGTTCCTTCACCCTCAAACCACTTCACACATTTCAAGTGCCTAAGTGCCAACAAAGTCTACCCTCCATCACAGAATGTGCTGCTATTATCACTCCCCAAAACTACTTTGAAGGCATGCAATGGGTAATTAATAAACTTGAATGCTAATAAGGAAGAAATAGTGCTGCTAAAAGCAAAGTAGGGCTGAAAAGGAGCCTTTCATTAGAATTCACTTAAAACACTTAAAATCCACTTTGCTTGCAGAAATCGCCCTTGACAAAACACCCTGGCCATAGAGAATAATGTTTTCAAATGTACTTTGCCATCCTAAACTTCTTTCCCTCCTTTTATGGATTTCTGTCCGAGTTTTTCATCCCTCTGTAGGTTTGAAGAAATAATATATATACTATATATACAAAATTAAATATAACCTCGAAGTTATTCATTTTTTCTTTCTTTGTGGGATAAAAAAAGGGATGTACCATATTCCAGAGTGCTGAAATTGTTTTAAAGGAGGAAGAACAACTGATCTTCAGGCTTAGCACAGGTCTGCCTCTCTTCCTTTTTGCTGGAGACACGGATTCTAGCTGGGATGTGCACATCCAAACTTTTCAGTTACCTCAGCACCAGGCATTAGCAACTCTCAATCTAATGGCAGCTGATGGTGTTTATCCTACTGCAAGATTAAGCTGTTTGGACTCAATTCTGAACATATTTAATTCTGTAATTAAGCCTTTGCCTACGGTCCACTGGCTTTAAAGACCCTCAGTGCTTAGCTCAGGGGTTTGCTAAAGTGCTGTGCTGAACTGGAGCCAGAATTTTTACCCAAAGCCCCTTGTCCCTCTTGCCCCCAGGTTGTGTATAGAAATGTTCTCTGATTGACAGCACTTCACTAATATAATTGCATTGCTGAGCAGGTTGTTCTAATGTACATAGCTGTGCAAAGGTTATGTACACCTGCTTTCCTCCAGGACTAATAGTGCTGCCTGTGAAATGGAAAGGAGCTGGTATTGATTGGAATGAAGTGTGCAATGAGTGGCATTAAACTTTCACAGTACCTCCAGTAGTGATGGGCAGATGAGTTAAACCCTCTTAGGAGCCTGCCAGTGTCGGTGGTGACTGCAACAGGATACGTGCAACAGGATAATGGAAGATTGTCCGAAATATTTGCTTACCACATGAATTCAATGAGCTTAAGATGTGCCTTCTAAACAGGTGATTCTTGCTCTTTCAATTTGTGCTTACAGACGGAGTTTTATTCTCTGTTTGCTTTTGTATTTGGGGTGTATCTTATTTTCATTTCAGCAAGAAACCCTGTCCATGAGAAAAGCAGGATGGACACAGTGGGGAGGGACAAGATGTACATCCCTTATCCATAAATGCAGCAAACAGACACTCCACTTAAGAAATGAGAGATTTATATGTATGATCCAATCCATTAATCATTCAGAATGATGAGTATATTTATCACAGAGGAACTAACCCAAGATTTAATGTTTTGTCTTATTTTATTTCATTTCATTATGTTTATTCTGTGTTGTGTGTCTCCTTTGGAACATAAATTTCTGCCAATAAATTAATAACCCTCATTGAGACACCCCAGAGTATGAACCCAGTCTTTTACCAGTGCAGCCAGATTAATGTCATTGATATTAAAAGCTGATATGAAACAGAAATGAAGACATAGTAAATCTGATGACTAAAAATTCCTTTATGGATATCTGTGCTTGTGCCACTAAAACACCCACATGACTGTAAAAATTGCTGTTAAAACAGCTTGGAAAATATATTTTTAAGGAGTGCTTATGCATTTAACTTCAAACACCACTGTTTCTCAGAATTATTAATTCTTCTATACATTTTTCTCATAATAGTAATTGCCATATAAGCAACATACTGTTCATTGCATGTATTCTTAGAGTCCCAGGGTAAACTATAAATTAGTGGGGAAGTTATGAGTTTAAACTAATTCTTAAGCATAGCTGAAGTAAGAGTACTCTTTTATTTGCAGTCGTCAGAGACCAAAACATTTTAGGTATCCACCACACCAAATGGGAAAAGAATTGATCAACAGTGGTGCTTTTAGCCTCTCTTTTCAAGTAAACAACATTCCAGAGACATTATTTAGCCTTAGTGGTGCTGTAAGGTTATGAGTTTGTTTTTTGAAATTGTTTAGCTCAGCTTTATCGGCTTTTGGGGGTCTTTTGGAAGAGTGAACTTCAGCAAAAATACCAAAATGGTGCATACAGTGATGATTTGCTAGTTCACTCCTGAAGGTTTAATCCAAGCTCCGTTCAGATGGTGAATTTTTTTTCCAAGTTATTTACCTGGTTGATAAGCCAGATGTTCTGTGCATATGAACTGCAGTGGTTACTTTCGATTGCAGGGAGAGGTTGGCATCATCATTTAGTCTCTGACAGAAATATGTGCTGAAAGTCTGAGCTGGGAAGAACGTAGTTGATGTAGCATAACCTGCTGTTTTCATTCACAGAAGCAATTCAGATGTTATTTTAACGTAGTTGTTTCGTTCCTGAGCTATCCTTTCATGCAGCACTTGTCTCACAGTGGGCTGCTAAAAGTGGTCTGAGGAGCACGTGCAGTGATTCTTTGGGTTCTCTCCAAAGCAAAGGCTTCAGCCTGATCTTGACTCAACTTTCCTTCTTGCCTGTTCAACCTCAGAACCGTGGAGTTGGATTTGGAGCAGAATTTGGTGTTCCCCTTTAAACAAAAACCCAAAAAAACATACAAATATGCAAACAAAACTGACTAGTTTGGGTTTGGGAACACCAGTGTCCTTTTTAAGTCTTTTTCTTCAACTTAGAAAAGACAAAAAAAAAAGTCAAGTGGCAGTAGAAGCTCTTTTGGTTAGGTGTTGTTAATATACCCTATATGGTCTGTTGATCCCTGGGTTGGCCCTTCTGAGAGCAAGCCATGAGAGGAAACTGAAGGATGAGATGGAACCAGTTGTGTGCAGCCAACAGCTTCCCAGAGCCACTGCATCCCAAGGCTCATGCTGCTTCCGTTCACAGCATCACTTTACAGTAGGAAGGAGAATGAAGTTTAAGTTCCCATCTTTCTTCCTGCTTCAGATTTTGGGATATCAGCGTTCCTGTTCACTATGCTGAATAGAAGTTATGTTTTCAGGTGGCAGCCACAGACTTTGTGTTTTTTGTAAATGTGCTGTTTAAAAATCTCCTTGGCTCCAGTGCAGTGACACAGCAGTGGTGGGGAGAAGGCAGAACTGGATGGGACTGCTGTTGTTTGAAGGTGAAGTGCAGCCTTCCCTGTATTGTCTGTTCTTACAGCCTGTTGTACAGAATGAAAGCTGTCTGCTGTGAGCAAGTTGAACAAATGCTGCATGAATTTAATTCCTTCTGAAAAGCATATATGGTAAAACGCATTTGTTTACTTCATCCTGCGGAATGGGGCCTTTAAGTCTGCTTCTAATTTATTCCAAGTTAGAAATATGAGGTAAATGCAGAAATCATGCATTAATAAAGTCTCTTTATGCTCCCAGCTGGCAGGAGAAATAACAGTTGTGGTTCGCTGAAAATTACTCTGGGCCAACAATTTTGATGTGATTTTAGGTTTTATTTTCAGCCATGGAGGAATTCTCCTGCCATGCTTTCTTTTTTTGCCTTTTATGAGCAGTTAGTCTTTTTGTTCGTCCCTGAAGAAGGAAAGAATGAATCTCTCCTCTCCTCTCCTCTCCTCTCCTCTCCTCTCCTCTCCTCTCCTCTCCTCTCCTCTCCTCTCCTCTCCTCTCCTCTCCTCTCCTCTCCTCTCCTCTCCTCTCCTCTCCTCTCCTCTCCTCTCCTCTCCTCTCCTCTCCTCTCCTCTCCTCTCCTCTCCTCTCCTCTCCTCTCCTCTCCTCTCCTCTCCTCTCCTCTCCTCTCCTCTCCTCCCCTCCCCTCCCCTCCCCTCCCCCTCCCCTTCCCCTCCCCTTCCCCTCCCCTCCCTTTCCTTTCTCTCCTTCTCCTTCTCCTTCTCCTTCTCCTTCTCCTTCTCCTTCTCCGTCTCCGTCTCCGTCTCCGTCTCCGTCTCCGTCTCCTTCTCCTTCTCCTTCTCCTTCTCCTTCTCCTTCTCCTTCTCCTTCTCCTTCTCCTTCTCCTTCTCCTTCTCCTTCTCCTTCTCCCTTTTCTTTTCAAGAGAGCGTCAGCCAAGTCAGTGTTTATCCAGTGTTTATCACCAGTGGAAGAGCTAGTAAAAATAAATACATAAAATGAAAGGACACATTTGCAAGTAGTTATTTATGGAGCAGTGTCGGCGAATTATTTGGATCTGCCTAACAGCAAAATTTAGCAGCCAAAAAATAGCTTTTATTTCTGAGATGCTTTCTTCTGTGCTTAGCATCAGACTTGTTTCTGATCCCATTCCCCTTTATTTCATCTCTCCATAGAACATGCATCCTTCCACTTCTTGTTTCTCTCCATCTCTTTCTTACCGTGCCATGCTCTGTTTTGCAGTGTTGTCTAGCATCTTATTTCTCCACTTTATGAATTTTTCCTTTTCTGAATCCTATCTGCTGCACGAATTCCAGAAGTCCTGTGACTACCATATTTGCAAATTGACATTGCCAGAAAGGAAGTTCTGCTTTAAGCTGTAACTTGACTGTGCTCGTGTGTTTGTATTTTCAATAGAAGGTGTTGTGCCTTGTCAATTTGTACTGTATTTTGTGAATGTACTTGTTCCTATTGTGGAACATGGAAGAGGAGCATGATTAGTATGCAAATTGACCTCTGAAATATGAAAATATTCAGAATCTCGCTTTCAATAAATTTTCATATTTCCACTGGAAATAGAGAACATCAACAAGGAAAAGAGATAGTTTCATGCTAAAGAGAGAGTATTATCCAGTAATTAAAATGTTCAGTGATTTTTTACTTCTGATCTGCAGAGAGAGGGTTTTTTATGTGTAGCAGAGCAAGATAGTTGTTAGAAAGTCCATTTTGCTTTATCTCATTGCTCCCTAAATAAATGATGTGGTCATTTTCTTCTGTTCTGTTCTAACATGGACATAGGCACCTACTCCATCCCCACCAAAAGCTCCTTAAAGGTACAGGATGAAGTCCATTGTTTTAAACAGGTTTGACATGGTTTTTCCCCTCTCCTGAGGGAGGAAATTCTCCTGATTGGCATCTTCATTGCCACTCATAATGGCTGAGACTAAACCTGTGTGGCTAATGATAGGCTGGTCCTTTCTGAGGCAATTCTCAACACTCTAATCCTCATCTCTGAAGTCAGGGCCATGGCAGAGTCAGGGGTTGTATGGTCCCTCAGCATTTCATCCTGCTGCTGCAGCCATTAATGCCTGGGCAGTTATTTATCTTACTGTCAACTGAATCATTGTTATTTGAGAGCACTGTCTGACTTGAGCTGTATGACCTGTGGTATTCTCTTAAAGATCTGTATGCAATTCTTTCGCACTGTTTGGCTTGAAAATGCAATCTGAGCATCAAAATATTATTTCTCATGGGGCAATTGGTGAAGCATGCTTTTGTTGTTCTTCAGCATGTCAAAACAGATAACAGAATTCTGAAAATAGCTCAAAACCTGTCTACCTTTGCTGTCAGGGAAGTCAGGATTGAAACACCCTTTTGTTTTACCAGCACTTCCACATTTGAGCCAGTACTGTTAATGAATGCCAGCAAGTTCCACCCAGAATCATTATTTCTTGTGCTGTTTCACTGCTGAGTGCAGTAAGGGATACTGTTTCCCCTGTGAAGGAAATTCCAATATATGTAAGCTGAAAACTTAGGAAAATGATTTCCTGGAGAGAAAAAAGCTCCAAAACTTCTTAAATAAATACACACAGTGCTTAGTTATCATTCAGCAAAAATGACATGGTAATTTTTATTCTTGTTTTTCTATTTTATTGGATTATACTTGTCTACCTAACAATATTTTTAAAATGTGGCTTGAATTCTGCAAACATTTATTCCTGTGCAGTAAGACTAGAACTTTTCCTGTGTATTGATTGCACTTCTCTCTAGCTTTACTCCAGGTTTCTCACACAACCTTGGCAAGTGGCTTCAGCTTCCTCATCGTAAATTCCCCATACGTAAAATGAATGGAATAATTCTTACCTCAGGGGGATCCTTGTGGCTTAGTTAATGAATGGGTCTAAAGGACTAAATAGAGAAAGGCACTGTAGAAATTCAGAATATCACTACTGATACAGCTGTGAGTCTACAGGCATTCAGTTGTCACAGACCAGAGGGTAAGTGAACTCAAATCAAAGCCACAGTGCAAATTTCTATCAATGTAATCTACATCTGGAGTGAGAACCAATTCCTAAATTATGTTTCCCAAAGAAATATTTACTCAGCTGCAGAATATGTATTGTTTTAGCAAACATCAAAAATTATGGGAGTTTACACCACTCTACTGCAGTAACCTAATTAACTCACTGTTGATGAAATATTTCAGATGCCAGAACCAAAATAATTATATCTGCAGTCTCAGCTGAGGACAGTATGCTGGGAAATAACATAGGGTCACTTCTTAGACTAGTGTTAAATAGCACAGATTTGTTGATTTTGGTGGAGCCACACTGATTAACTGCAGCTGAGGGACTGGTCTGCCCCATTTCAGCTGGAAGCTAAAAGAGAGCTGGGCTTTCAAAAAAACAAGCTCGAGACTTTAAAGCCAGAAAGGTTATACTTTTCACTAGCACTGAGTTTTTGCAGAATATGCTGCACTGGAGGAGAAATTCCGGTTCTGAAGTGTGGGTGAAATACTGCGTCTGTTACTTTGTCCCCTGGGTTGATTAAACTTGGAATATAACTAGCAGAGTATGCTGGTAATTATTCTCTGTTTATTCATCTTAAATGTGTATTGTGGGGTTTAATGCCTTAGTTGCTTGTTTTTCTTTTAACAAATTTAGCATAACACGCTATCAATTATTGAGTGCATTATGATTATCTTACAAGACATGCTTAATCTAATGCTAAACTATGCCAGAGTATGTTTTGATTGAGAGGGAAAAACTCAAAATCTAGCCAGGACATCTCAGATTCTGATGGGGATCCCTGATGTCTCAGGCTCCTTGGGAGTCAACTTGACAAAACCAAGCAGAAAAAGGACAAAAGTCTGGACGTAGGTCAGGAATTTCTAACAGTTAAATGCTTTTTTTAGAAATTACTCCAAATGACTTTATGTTATGAAATGTTGGCTAGGGAGCAATCACCATGCATGATTTAGGAAGCAAGTTTATCTCAGCATAGATAAAACACTGTAAAAGCTGAGTCATGGCTTTGTCACTTCTTTGCTTGCTTGGTGTTCAGTGTGAAAGCCTCAAAGGTCAACTCCCAACTCTTAGACCTTCTGGGCCATTGTTTGTCAGAACACAAGAACTTCAGAAATAGCAGTAGAACATTTTATTCCGTTGTGTTGGACCGCCATCTCTCATCTCTCCAATTCAGTCCTTGGCTGTTCTGCCCAGGTAGTTGATTTGTTTGTGAAACTGTGATATTTTATAGGATTACTTCATACCAGTAGGGAAGTTTATATCTCTTGAATATTAAGTGATTTACTTCAAACTCAATCAAATTGCTATTATAAGAGTTTGTAGAAAGAAGAGATGGATGCTTAAGTACTGTTCTCCCCAGGAACGATTTAGTGGTGGAATCCAGGACTCTCCTTTGAGTCTCCTCTCCTCTTCATTGCCTTTCATTGATTCTAATGCTCCTCATTCAGCAATTTTTATTTTTTGTTGTTGTTGGGTTGTGGTTTTTTGGGGGTTGTTAGTTGGTTTTTGTTTGTTGAGTTTTGTTGGTTTGGTTGGTTTGGTTTGGGGAGGTGGTTAATTATGTATTTGCTGACTAAGACATCTCAGCGTAGTCTCATTTGCTGTTATTTTATGATGTTAGATTATTTGCCACACCTCTTCCAGTGGCAGGCTTTTCAGGCGACACCTCCTTACAGCTCTCTTTCTTTCTATGGAAGAAAGGACTAGAGAATTTCTAACAGCTATAGAATTAGCCCTTAGACAAAGGTGTTAATAGTGCCTTTTTTCCTTGTAAAGTGTACCTAGGAATGTGGACCAGCTAGTAAAATAAACACCCCCTGTGTTCTTTGGCTTAGGATGTGATAACATCAAAGGGTAATTTATGGTTCTGTTTGCCAGGTGTCACTTTGTTCAAGGGGCTAATTGAAGTTGTATGGGGATGTATATTGGTTAAAAAGTGGAAAGATCAATGGATTGATTTATTGTAAGCTGCTGTCACAAATTTTACCTTTTGCTGCAGTTACCAGGCAGACCTTGTGTGTAGTGGGGCATGAATGGGCATGGAGATTTACACAGACTAGTCATGCTGCTAATTCTTTCAGTGTTTTAGAAGAGGTTGAGCTTTTGATGGGATCTTTTCATATTTTTTGGCTATCAGGTTTCAGATACAGCATAGAAATTGGTACCATGTGGAATGTGGTGTCTTATGTTCCTATGGTATCTGTAGGGTTGAAGAAGAGACTTTACGTAGCTCTTTTGTACTTTGGAGTGCCTCAGTTTTTACTGTTGTGGCAATAATCATGGGGAAAGGCAAATAAGGTATTTCCTTGCTTTTAAGCCTCCCACTCTTCTCCTGTGGGCCACAGTGCTGTTTAGCCCTGCTGCAAAGGCTGTGGCACAGTCTCCCTATACCTCTGTGTGTGATGGGCATTCAGGAATGGAATTCCTGCCCCATCCATCCAGTCCTGTTGTGTAGAAGCCTGCGGAGCTGGGTGTGATGCTCCAGCTAGAAGAATGAGCTCCCAGTGTCCACCATAGGCCTTAGAGCTGTCTGGCAGCAGCTCGGTGATAGCAGAGAGAATGTGGGGCTGATTCCAGGAGTACTGCTGGTCACAGAAGTGGGTACAGGTATTGTTTTGGTACAGCCTGGGTTTTGGTAGCAGGGGGGCCACAGAGGTGGCTCCTGTGAGGAGCTGCTGGAAGCTTCCATCATGTCCGGCAGAGCAAATCCCTGATGATTCTGAAGATGGACATGCTATTGGCCAAAACTGGACCAATAAGAGAGGCTAGCGATGCTTCTGTGATGACGTATTTAAGACGAAAATTTAAAAAAAAAAAAATCACAGGGGATTCTGCTTCTAGCTAGAGGAGGAGGTAGAGAACATGTGACAGAAACAACATGGAGACACCAAGGTCAGTGCAGAAGGAAAGGGAGGAGATGCCCCAGGTGGCGGAGCCAAGATGCCCCTGCAGGCCGTGCTGAGACCATGGTGAGGCAGCTGTGCCCCTGCAGCCCATGGGGATCCATGGGGGATGCAGAGATCCACCCACAGACTCCATTCCGGACTCTGGGGGAAATCCAGTCCGGGTTTTTGCTTTTACTGACTCGGATCGGGTTCCGGAGGTTCTGGATCGGGTTCTAGAGGTTCTGGGTTCAGTTCTGGAGGGTCTAGCTTGGTTCCAGTTCTAGAGGTTCTAGGATTGTAGTCTTGGTTCTAGAGGTTCTAGCTGTTCAGCATTTGGGGTTTAGATTTCAGCGTTCGGGGTTTGGGTTTTAGGGTTTGATAGGGTTTGGGTTCAGGTTTTAGGGTTCAGGTTTAAGGATTTGGATTTTTGAGTAGAGAGTTTTTGGCACAAAAAATTGGCACAAAATAAAAGATTTTGGCACAAAAAATTGGCACAAAAATCCCATTCCGGACTCCGGGGGAAATCCGGTCCAGGTTTTCCTTTTTGCCAACTCCATTCCGTACTCTGCCCAGAATCCGGTCCGGGTTTTCCCTCCAGCCGACTCTGCTCGGCCGGTCCCACTGCACAGCTATATCTCATGTATGGATGTGTGCTCTTACCAAATTAACATGTTTGCACCCGAATTAATTAAGGATCACTTTCCTTACTGTTTCCATAGTGAGTTAATAAAAAATACTTTCTCCTTTTTGCATGAGTTTTACACCTGAAAGTGCTGAATCAGAATCTACGGTCAGAATAGTTTATAGCAGCAAGGCAGAAATGTCCTACATAAATATAGTTACAACAACTGCCTCACCTATCTGCAGAGCTTTAGAAGGGTTCAACTGATGTTTTATTTAGTAATGACAGGATAAAAAAGCTTGTGGAACATTAATAATGCTGAACACTTGGGCCCTGTGAAATGTCTCAGGCCGCGTGTGGGCCTGAAAAGTGGGATTTTTCAAACCGTTTTTGAGAACAAAAAGCTCCGTTTTTAAAATGAAGTTAAAGGGAATACTAAAGGCCAGTGAAACACGAGGTACGTGTTGGTGTACAAACCTGTGGCCTCACCTGTGCATGGTGCTGAGCATGGAGAGTTGGGTGCAGGTGGTGGCACAGGGACCTTTGCCATCATTCATCATTGCTCCATAACAAGCAAAGAGGTTTCTTGGTGCACCCTGAGCAAAGGTGTCTGCACCTCTGCACTCCTGTACATGCAGAATCACCTCCAGGATAAGCTGCACACACCTTCCCTGGTGTTTTACTCACAATGCTACTGAGCAGTTACCTGCTGCCTTTCATAAATATGTATTAGATGTGTTGGTGATTTCCAATTTATTATGTTAGGTAGGGAATATCTGTGCTGCATTTTAAAAGTGTCTATCTCCTCCTCCGTGCATTTGTCTTTATATCCTCAAAGAGAAAAAAATGTTTTTAACTACCTTGCTTTCCCTCACTGAGCCAGGGATGTGTTTTAGTGACATTGTTTGGTATTTAATTGAAATAAACATAGAGAGGAGAGATTTCCGTAAGGAAAGAAGCTGACTAATTGAGACTTCTCCACACTAATTCAGATTTTTGAAGCATTAATGCTTTTGTAAAAACTGTCTTTTTGATCTGCCTAGGTTCAGGTATGATTAGAAGCTCCTGTCACTGGTTCTGAGTTGTCCATATAGAAAAACATGCAGGTGTTTCCATAATGCTCCATTTGAAGTGGTGATGATGCTGTGTAATAAGTGGGCCTGAATAAAAGTTACAGGATTCTAGTGCTGCCAGTTCCTGTTTCACTTACAAATGTCTGGTGCTGGGAGGGAGGAGTTCCTGTGCTCAGGTGAGGAGCTGGGAGTTGTGAACTCGAATTAACTTCATCACCTTTCTTACCTTCTAACCCAAATTTTAAAATGTAAAATCCCAGCCTCAGCAAAATGCCTCATGCTTTATGACTGACAAGAACTCACTGGTAAATCACCTCTCACCTGCAGAGGATGCCTGCAGCAGGATGTGATGATGCCCTCCAAGGCCTCACCCAGCATTTGGAATTTGGAATTCTTTCCTTGGCTCCCCTTCCTGACCTTGGCAGGATCCATGGTGCAGAAGCAGGCTAGAGCTAGTCTGCATGTATGCCTAAAAGGGTCTTTATCCAGTTTTTATGGCTGTTTATTTTTAGGTCTCTCAGGTGTGGACTATAGACAATGTTCCTTGATCCAGTTTAGTCAGGATTTTTGTGGCACCATGTCTTTAAGAACTTCCATTTGTTTTGATTCTCATATTTTTTAAATACCCATTTAATTTATTTTTCCCAGACTAATGCATATGCATTGAAGTATTTTTATGTACTGAATATATCCCTAAATATGAAACTATTTCCCTTATGAAAAGTCACTGTAAAATGTAAATAACGGTAATATTTCTGCAGAGGTGTTTTTAAAAAATGAAGGGAAAAGTGTTATGTCCATTGTATAGAAACTATAAAATGGTTCAAAACTGTATAGAGAGCTTGTCATTCTCTGATAAATTCTTCATATTTTCAGACTATTTTCCTATTCAACTCAATTAGTTTCAGCTAAAGGCATCTAGAGGCATCTTCCTTATAGGAATTGATGAGATTATTTATCTGGTAATTTCTATTTTGTAATTATGCATAATTATTAATTTTTCATACAGAATGCTTTTTTTTTCCCTAAAATGCATCTGATTATTTTTATCATAATTCAACATTTCTGAAAAAGACCAAAACAAGTGAGTGATAATGAAAGACATGGCTTCTGTGGGTATTTACTAGATCTGTGCAGTCATTGTCCTGGAAAACAACCAGATTTATTAGTGAACATGGCACTTTCTGAATGCTGCTTTTGTATATAGTATGCTTAGATGCTGTATGATACTTTGATGTATATGTATACTGCGTATCATATAGAATCTGTGGGTCGGGTGCTTCCCACTCTTGGCACATCAGTGCTCCTCATCAATACGGTGTCTGAGGATCATCCCAATGGATTTTGAATGTGTTTCCACTTTTAAAAGTTAAGAAGATATCATTTGGGCTTTCTCCTGTAAGAGCTAGGACACAGTGGTGCCCATTTTCTCTCTAATAATGATCCACAAATATGGATGCAGCTGGGTTTCCATTTCAGTTTTCTAATATATCCTATTTACAGTAATTTACAGTCCTTCTGGATATTTTAGATAGAAGGCTTTTGTCTTCTGTTTTGTATTTCAAGAAATTGATGATAAATGACCTTTCTATTCTTTGGCACTGATTAATTCCAGTTCTAATGAGCTGTTAAAAGAATAATAAGTCCAGTAAACTGTTTGTCACCACTAACGAGGATAGAGAGGGCTGACTTCTGAGACAAGTTAAACTAATTGACTTAAAAATAGTAGAATGGCCCCTGTGGGTGGCAGGCTCCAGGCAATCTTTCTTCTTTCTCACTGAAGTCAGAACTTTTAATATGTTTGTACTATTGCATGTGCATGATATGCCCTTTGCATTAATTATTGGTTCTGTAGTGGCTTCAGAAGAGGGTGGTGAAAGTGATGGCAATCTTCCAGTTAGTACCTCTGAGACATGGCTTGGTTTGAAGATTAAAGCAACTCCATGCCAGTGGAATTTCTAATAACTATTAGCCTATCCAAATATTGCTATTTTTGTATGGAAGATGAGTGGCTTCCAACCTCCATCCCTATGACTTTAGTGGAACTGTGCCAATTTAGATCCATTTAAAATCTGTAGCATCATTTTAGCTTTGCTTTGTGGAAGCAATGCTAATTTGCATATTTTCTGCTCCAATAAGTTGAAATGCTGTATACATTCTTATACCCCTGTGTTTGTAGCAGGGGACAGAAAGGAAAACAATTTGATTTTTATTTGATTTTTAATCTTATCTACTTACATTTCTGTAGCTCAGTTGCCCTGGCTGTGTGTTTGTTTATATATTAGTAAGATACATGTCTGTTTAGGTTGATGCAACAATTGAAAATGCACTTTGACATCTTTAGGCAGAGGTTTCTAGTGTGATTTAAAGCTCAGGGACCTGTTCTCAAAATGGGAAAACTGCACTGCACATTTTAGAATTGTGCCAAGCAATTGTACCACAAGGATTACACAAGCCCTATCAGTTAAGTGATAAAATAGACTTAATTTTTCCTTAGTTACACAGAGTCAGAACTAGCCAGGATTTAGCCTGCTTTCTCAGCCTGGAGCACCAAACTACAGGTAGCTCACGTGTTCCACTGCCCAACTGTTGGGTTAAAATACTGCATTTCACAGATGAACTAGAGTAAATATCAACAAATATCCTTACAGAAGTGTTCTGGGGTTCTACATTTAAATACTGAATTTCCAAATGCTAATTTACAGGATGTCATAAAATTTCCTGAGTTGCATTTAGTAGCTCACAAGCCTGGATGCTGATTTCTTCTTGGAAAAGTCAGAGGCAGATTGCCTGCAGTGGCACCAAAGCAAGGCTAGGAAGGCTGAGGATGCTGTTTGTCTCATCATCAGGAATTCATTTTGGAGTAATCCTGAATCAAAAACTCATTTTAATTGTCAACTGTTTTTTTTCTGTTGGATGGGGTTCTGATCAACCTAGTCTAGTGGAAGGTGTCCTTGTCTATGGCAGGGGAGTTGGAACAAGATGTTCTTCCACATCCCTTCCAACCCAAACCATTTGGTTCTGTGTAAAAGCTAGGCAGGCTTTTTTGGCCTACGTGTTTAGAAGTGTAAAATCACAACACTCACTTCTGAGCCAGACTCACAAAGTTTCCTAAAACACCACATTTGGCCCACGTGGTTCCAATCATAGCAGTTCTAGCAGTTCCCTTTCCTTTGCAGTCCAGGGGGGCAGGGGATGTGTTTTAGAGGCACAGTGTGCAGGAGGACCATACCCAAACCTGCTTGCCTTTTAAGCAAATTTAAGCGCCCAAGTACCTCTTTGAAATATTACTCTCAATTTAGCTCTTTGCTGCAGGTGTCAAGCAACAAATTTCAGATCCCACTTGTTCTGACATTTGCTCTTGGGGAGAAGGAAATTAGATTTCTACTAGTCTGAAACCAGAAACAAATGTTAGAACTGAGAGCAGTTTGTTTGAGCCGTAATTTGGAAGGATGCAAAAATAACGAGGTTGGTAGCTGAAGCTGCGTTTTGCCCTTCTGTGCAGGAAAGCAGACATGATTCCTTCTTTATTCTCACATTTTATTTTTTTTCTCTAATGTGTGAGGTAAAAGGAAGGAATTTTCTGATTGTAAATCCACCCCTCAGAATTGCTTGGTCTTTTCGCTTTCGTATCTGGCTGACACTGGTGTAGATTTTCCTTCCTTTCTGTGCAGCTTGGCATTTGAGGCTGAGGAAGAAGTTTTCCCCAGTGTACATGGTAAAAGTTCCTTACAAGTTGGGGCTATTCTGGTGCTTGAAGAGAAGCACAGAAGCCATGGTTCTGCAAAGAAGCTGCTCAATGAAACAATAGGGAAATAAGGGCAGAGCGAGCTCCCAGCTCTTTCAGGGACCACGTGCAAGCCAGTCCTTTATGAACACTTCCACATGTGTGGAAAGAGAGGGGTTCAAAGTGCCCCAGGACTCTCAGTCTCATGACAGTTTTTCTCCTTGCCTCCTCAGGGCACACCTGAGCTTATCTAAGGGAAGGAAGCCATGAGCAAGCCAAGTGTCTTGGTTTAGAAAGACAGGTATCTGCCAGGGAAAGCTGGAGTTTCTCTTGGAATGGAGAACGTAAACCCCTCACCTCTCCAAATTATAATTTTGCAATTAAGGGCTTTCAGGCAAAGATTTGGGAATAGGAATAACAGTTCTTTACTAGGAATATTAACAATACAAATGTAGTAGAAAACAAAACCAAACTAACAAACAAGCCAAGAAACAAACAACAATCCTGGAAAATCCTGACAGAGTCAGAGCTACAGCCTGACACCCTGTTGGTCAGGGTGTTGGAAGCAGTCCACAGTGAGTCATCCTGGAGTGGCAGATGTGGTTCTGTTGGAGCAGAGATGATCCTGTAGAAAAGGGTCCAGTGATGGTGAGAAGGGTCCAGTGATGTTGAGAAGGGTCTGGTCTTCCTCCAGGAATCGGGTGAAGGCAGATACTTTCTGTTCCCACGTCTCAGTTTTTATCCAGGTAGGAATGGTTGGCTCCCCCCACTGGGTGGAGCATCTTACAATGGGATGATGGAATGTGGATGTATAGTTTGGGGATGTCTGCTTGGGGAGTCTTAATGGTCCATTAGCAGAAGATATCCCCCTGGAGGGAGGATGGGTGGTGAAAGAGATAACAAACACTGCCCCACCTGGTTTGAACAGTTGGCCCATTATCAGAAGGCATCTGCTCCCCTCCTCCCAGAGTTACAAGAGATAAACAACTGCTTTCAGCAGATGAAATAGAATACACATTTTTGGTTCCATAACCCAAGACACCAAGCTGCTCTCTGGAGCAGGCAGGAGTATCTCCTGGGTGTCCTCAGCATATGCCAGAGCTGCTCTATGTGTGCTAGTTGAGAGTGGGACCATACTTCCCTCTTTAGAGAACAGCTCTTTTCTATGTTTATTGATGTTCTTAGTTTATTTATCGAGCCATCTGCCAGGTATGACATGAAGATTTTGACATCAATATGTTAAGAATTACGAGTTCTCTTCTTTCCATCACATTGAAGAGATTGTTATAGCTGCCTAAAACCAGGGGAACTGGAGGAATATATCCTGCTTTTGTTCAAGAGAAAAAAATGGAGTGAAAAAGAATTAGAGAAAATGTCAGAAAACCCTGTCCATCCTCACATGAGTCCTTTAATGCAGTGTGAAACTTCATAGTTACTGTTTATTCTCTAAGAATAATTGTTCCATCCAGCTTGTACTTATAGAATCAGAGAATAGTTTGGGTTGGAAGAGACCTTAAAGCTTATCTGGTTCCAAAAATGCTTTCAACTAGCTCAGATTGCTCAGAGCACCATCCAGCCTGGCCTTGAACACCACTTGTCAGGTTGGAACTAGTCAACACTCCTCTGAATGTTAAAAGGCAACTCTGGTCCCAAGACTGAGGAGTTTGGGGTCAGTTATTTGAACCCACAGTGGCATGAATGTCAGAAATCTTGTTAGCATTATAGGTACCAGTGTTTTCTTCCTATCCTAGGGGCTTATTTTCATAAATCCACAGTTCTGCCAGGAAATTTAAATACACAGTTTTTCTTTGCCAATTGAAATTCATTATAGTGTGTTTTCAGTAAAATTTGCAGCATGATGTATGTTTGGGGTTTTTTAGTAGTTGCTGTAATCAGTCCCCAGCCACAGGCTCAGAGCAGGCGATTACAGAGAGCACAAGCAATGGACTTTTAAGTGTTCTTTAACTGTTGGGAAAAGGCAGACACACATTCCAGTGGTACCAAATGATGGCAGAATTTTCTGGGCTTAGCCAGTGAACAAATGTGCCGTGTTTCTTCAGTGACACTGCCCTGGATATTGTTTCTGCCATTTCTGTTTCAGTAGCATTTTTTGAGACTGTCAAAAATCAGTGCTGTGACTCTTGAACTTAAATGTACTTTTGGAGATAACTGATCAGTACTGGAGATTTCCTCTTTTTTTTTTTTATTTTTTGGTTAACAAAAGCTAGAACTTAAAAAAAATTTTAAAAAGAAACAACAAAAACCACAAATCCCACCAACATCCTTGAACCAGTTTGGATTGGTATTATGGCTCCTTATCAATACTGGAAGTGGATGTCTACATCCTCATATGGTGACAATCTTAGCCTTTATGGTCCATATGAGGATGACCAGAATTTCCTGGAATATATTGGACAAACAGGGAAACGCAACCAAGAAGTCGTGAGAATTCTTCTCTGCCTAATCCGATTTTAGGGATTGAAATTGGTCGTGGAAACTGGTTCATGACTGCCATCCAAACCTCCAGCAGCTTAAGAAAAAGAATCAAAACCACCAAAGGAAGCAGCTTGTTAGAGGTGGGATTTCTGAAAGCACATCAGAAGGGTGCTTCAAAATAATTCAGACTCTTTTAAATATCAGGTGAAATCACCACAGTCCTCAGAGGAGCTGCAGAAAGAGGAGACAGCAGAATTTATTTTTTTTTCATGACACATCATGTGTTCTTCCTTTGCTATGCTCTGGGAGGGTGATGTATAAATATTTGTTCCCTCTTTCTTTGGTCTGGTGGTGACTTTTAGCAAAGCGTCATCCATAAATGCAGAATTCATTTAATTTAATACCTGATCTTCAGGAAGTATGTGTTCTGGCACCTTGCAAATGGATATTAAAATATTTTGGCCTCTCCGCCTAGTACATCCATGTTACCAGCATTGCAAGAGTACAGACACAAAAAGTATGTCGAGTTATTTTTGATGTATTTTCAGTGCCTTATAATTATGGATGACTTCACATCAAAAGTCACAGACTTTTTTAAAGTGAAACAGAGCAATCTAAGAAACCTCAGGAGAGTGATGTAGGATGCTTTTTAACAGGGCCAATAATGTGATGGCTAAAGAGATGGTGAGCCCAGCTACCAGCCAATATCAGAGGGAATGAGCTGCAGACGAGGTGAGAAAGATACATCCAAAGCTGCAGAAGAACAACTAATCCATAGGCTGAGCATCAAAACAACCCCTCAAGGGACTTCACAGCCCTGGAACTGCTGTGAGGAGTGTACCAATGTCCTACTGATTAAACCCCAAGGTTTAATCCTCTTATGTGTGTTCCTCTAGGCGAGGTTTTTTTTCTTGTCTCTTTTCTTTGTACTTGATTTTTTTTTTCCCACTGTGGACTCCACCACTTGGCTTTCCTGGTAGGGATGTGGAGCTACATCTGCCTCTGGTCCATCACACTGACAAAGCTCAGCAAACAGAACATCCAAAGTGGGGCATTCAGGTCCTCTTAAAACTCTTCATTGTGCCTCCTTGAGAATGTTGGTAGTGGACCATGTTGTTTAGGCATCTCTGTGGGGCAGGGAGCTAAAGCACTAGAAATACAGATGACCAACTTCAGGAGATTGGAGGACTTCAGGAGTCCTTGGTGGAGAAGCTGGATATAAACCTGTTTATAAGGCATGTTTGGAGGAAAATTGCAGATGGAAGATGACTTAAGCATTTTGAAGTAAACTGATATATTAGGAGCACTTCAGATGATGAAAGTAACCAACACACTGAGGTCTGACTGCTTTAAAAGTCAAGGGGAGCCACAAGGCAGTGGCAGGATTCCAGCTTGGACAAATGGGGACAGAACAAGACTTCAGGACATGGAGTAGTAGATATTTTAAGTTGATACTTCAAATATGGGCAGAATGAAGTAAGGAAGATGTTATGAATTAATGGGCCAGGAGACCAGCTCCTTTGAAAAGGCCTTTATTAGAAATCAGCTCTGGGTAGGGGGCTCGGGGGCTGCGCCTGCCGCCGCTGCTCCCTGTAGACACCGTGGAGGAGGAGGTGCTGACGATTCTGCTGCTGGTGCTGCAGAGTCGGGATTCTTGCCCTCGCAGGAGCTTCCAAAGAATCTTCTTCTTTTTGCTCGTGTGCTCTCGGGGGGTCACCTCTCTCCAGTTCTCTTCAGGTCATGGCGAGAAGGTAACCAAAAATACCTGCTACCTGCAGGTAGCTGGACTTGTGCATTGCACAGTATTATCCTCCTTAGGTCCAGTTTTTGTGTTGACTCGTTGTTTTAGGGGGTTTTCTGGGGTTCAGCTGGCTGAATCAGTGCATCTTGGGAGCAGGGTGTCCTAATCTCCATATTGGGCGGGGTCAGCAGCCCCCACTGGGAAGCAGGTACAGGATTCTCCCCCGACGGGGTGGGGACAGCCCGGTGACTCAGGGAAAAAGGGTGGAATCCCCCGGGGTGGGGGCACCCCGAGACCCAGGGGAGAAAGGGTATAAAACTCAGGGTACAACAAGTAAAAATTTTAGGGATACATTCAATTTGAACAGCTTAAATAGGTAAGTAACATTGCATCTTTCATTTTACAGCAAAACATTACTTCTGGCTGCCGACAGCCTTCGCAGACAGCCCCTGGGGGCAGGGCTCGCCTCTCGGCCTTTTCTCTTTAGGCCGGGCGAGTTAATAGGCTGTTTTAACATTACAATCAAACTATTTAACATTACAACTTGGGAGTATACAGCTTGGGTTTTTGTATTTCTTTCAGAAGAGGTGATGTCATCATATTTCTGGGGGCTCATTACAGAAACATGTATTTTCACACAGCATACGTCAGAGGCCCAGGGAGAAGGCAGTACCTTAAAAAGATAAACATACCTTAAAAAGATAAACATACCTTAAAAAGATAAATGTACCTTCAGCATGGTGTTCCATCCATGCTTTTACTTCTTTCCCCTCAGCTACTTAAAGCCCACTAGAAACTGTCCTCATTCGAGCATCACTCGATAACACATCAAGTGGTTTGCTTGCAACAATGGGATTTTAAGAGGAAACTAAAGTGTAAGTCTTTAAATTAAATGAATATGCCAAAGTCGTTAAGATTATTTTATGAAAGCTTCTCAGTGAGAGGAGAACACAGCTCGGAGGTGGAAATCTGAACATGTAAGTGTTAGTGTCTGGAAGCTATACAGAATTATTTAGCTTATTAGCTCGTTAACCAGGTGCTCCTTGCACTTAACCTTATTTTCTAAACTCAGGCTGTGCCTAATATTTACCTGCAGGTAATGAGGTAATGTTGTTAGATGTGGAGGACACCTACTTCTTTCTTGGACTTCTTCCATTTTCAGGCTTTGGCATTCTAAGAGCTTGTCAGAGAGAGACATCTGGAATGTGATTGTTATTGGAGATGGCTGAAAATGTCTGTTACGGCTTTTTTTTTTTTTTTTGCAGAAGATGGGGGATTTGTTCAAAACTTGTGGAAGGTATCTTATTTTCTTAGTTAAAAGCACAATTCTTTGGAAGATGTAGCCTGCATTTCTCCTTGGTCCTTTTATGCCCCTGGCTTGGGGGCAGAGACTAGTTTTTGGGCCGAGAACTTTTACCTCCAGATTTATAGTGATTTATAGGATGAACCTTTCTAAGAAGAGACAACACTTTACAAGAGGACACTGGTTAAATATCTCTCTTCCCACAATGTACATTTGCCTTCATTACCATACATAAGCATCTAGGAAACTTTCACATTTTTCAAGACTTGTAGCCTGAACTTGTTTCATTTTATTTCACCATTTTTTTCACCATAAAATACATCTCATTCTCATTTATTCGTCTTTTCCAATCCGTGTTTGTGCTCTTTATAGTCAGGGCTGAAAGAAGTCTCAGCACAAAATCATAGCTGTTCTTTTCATCAGTCCAGCCCTTCTTCTGGCACATTGTGCTGCCTTTCCAAAAATACAGCTCTTCTGCTCCCCTTATGTGTCTGGAATGGCCTTTTCCTTTGTATGCAGCCTGAGCCCTGTAAACATGGACAGGCAGGAGTCCTTTAATAAATGAGCTGTTAGCACATTCAAAACTTCTAAACGATGGGGTGTTTTGCTGCAGTGAGGGAGGAGTTTTCATCAGATCAGAAGTTGTTATCACACTGGGAGTTAGAGCTCAGGAAACTGCCACCAGCGTTATTAGCAGCAGATCCCTGGCATGCCAGGGGAGCCCAGAGATCAATGCTTAACCCTTCCACTGCCCTTGCTCGCTTAATTGGTCATCCAAAAAATGAGCACGAGAGAAATCCATCCATAGGCACTGTGCAGAGAATCAAAGAGTTTGCTCTAATAACAGAGGTCTCCATCCTAGAAATGCAAGCAACCAGAAGCTTTATTTTAGTGCAATAACCTTTGGTGCTGAGTCAGACCCGGCAGCAGGAGGTCAGCATGGATACCCCACATCCAGTTTTATTTCCTGCCCTAGATCACAGGCTTTGCTCTGAACAATATGCCAGTTGCATTGGAGATGATGCAGTTGTTGGGAATAGATTCCTGCAGGATTATAGGTGTGATCACAGTGTCTGACTCTTGAGACCTCAGTAACAAGTCCTCTCATTGATTTCCCTTTGTGTCGAGAAGTGAGGCGATCAGAGGAGATGGATATAGAGAAGCACATTTCCACTTTGATGAGGACTGGTTAGGGTCTGCTGAAAATCCCATTGCTTTGGAAAAATCCTCTGTTGCCTTCCAAGCTATTTATTTGTTTGTGATTTTTTTATTAAAAGTACCTCAGATTGTTCCTAACAGCATCGTCATTTATGGGTTTAACCACATAATCATCTCCTGATATTTGCTAGCTATTTTTGTTCCCTCTTATTTATTTAAACATTTTGCCATCAAAGACTTAAGTGATGCATTCAGATAATGGCCACAGGTAGTTGCTTTAACAAGAGAGTCAGCAGAGAAATTGCTGTTTTAATACCAGCCTGGGATGACCATTTCCTGTCAGACTGTTATGGAAAGCAATGTCACATTAGGGTAAACCTCACCACTTTCAGGGGAAATCGTGTAAATACCAAGCAGACAGGAGTTCAGCAGCAAAAGACAAGAAAAAAACGCAACTATTTCTTTGTAGACTATCCAGCTGTGTATTAGGTATAATATTCCTAGGAGTGGTTGCCTCTGTAAATGGAAACAGACGGGGAAACGCTGCATGCCTGCCTAACCTCTGCTCATGCTAATGAGAAAATCCTTGGCCTGGCTTCAGTCAGCGTTGCTGTTTTTCTTGGAAGGCTGGCTGGGCATCTTACGTGGTATATAATGCACAATGTCTGCCTAAAAATGCTTGATGAAGTGTTTCGTGTATATCTGTTCTTGGAGATTTGGCATTGTCTGCAGGGCTTTAGTAGCACAGGCCTTGAAAAACAGCCATCCTCAAAAAAAAACCCACCAGAAAGCAGAGACCCAAATAGCCTCCCAACACACCAGCTTTGGTAATTCAATACCACCACCCATTCCTTTGCTGCTAAATTGCTGCCTTTTGGCCCCTAAAATCATGAGGCAGACAAAAGAAGTAGAAAAGACCCCACAGCTTGAAAATGGAAGCTTTTTTGGCCTCTAACAAAAGCCTTTGTTTTGAAAAAGAAAAGGTATTTGTTAAACTACTTAAGGAGTTAATTTTCAGGCACTGAAGGCAGCTGAGATACAAAAAAATGAAAAATTAAAAAGATTATGTTAAGCATTGCAAGACATTTGGAGTTTTTTTCTGTCAGGAAATTAAAATAGTAGTTTGTGGATGCTGATTCTGATGCAGATTCAGTACTGAAGAAGGATGTGGCCCGAGGTGCAAATAATCCACCCTGCACATCAGCAGTGATCTCCCAGTTTGATGTGTAGCTCTGCCCTTTCCTGTTTCGAGGCTTTTGTGAAGAGAATGGGGCTGGGGGGTGGGGAGGAGGAGGAATGTGGGCTGCGTGTTCTGCTCCTTTTATTATCGATTTCCCAAAATTAGAAGTCTCTTCCTAATAGAGAGGAGGCTTAAAAGCAATCAATAGTGTTTATCTTACAAGACGATAGTTCAAGCTGCAGTGGCAAGTGCTGTAATTCACCCTTTCCCTTTTTACTGATCGTCTCACTTAGTGCAGCGCTGCACAACAGCTCTGGGCTTTAATGCTGTAAATCCCTTAATTATGCACTCCCCAAATATGTTAGAAATAATATAAAAGTGTTAGTCAGGCATTTCTGGCTTTATCTCCCTCCTCCCCTACTCATATTCTGTTTGCAATTCACTACAACTTAACTTACGTGACTTGTATTGGAAAGATTTTTTTTTTTTTGGCTCATTTCACTTTATTATATTACAGCAGAGCGGTGACATCCACTTAGATATCTTTACTGCAATTGTTTCATGATGAGGTCAGATTGCTGCTGTAGATGCATCACAATGACAAGTAAGAGAAAATTCAGGCCACCTTGCTTTGTTTTGATGAGCTGCTGTAGCCTGGCTTCACAGGAGAAAAAGAAGAATAAAAGGAAAAAGAAAAAAAAAAGAAAAGAAAAAAGGAATACAATAAAAAACTTCAATCAAAATAGCACCAATTTAAGGCAGATTGAACTTTTTAAATAAACACAATTTGAGCATAAAGGAAGTAGATTGTTCTGAAAGTTATGATAGGGTAAAAAACCCATAAAAACTCCTAAAAACTGTGATTTCTAAATTTGTCTTACTTCAACAGAAATCACATTTCGGTTCTTCTGATTGAAAAATATTTTTAATGGCTACTTTCTGTAGCTTTCAGGCTTCAAAACCTGTCCGTGGCTGTACTATTGACTGAAAACAACATTTTCTTTTCAAGTTGTACTGATGGTCACTGAAGGAATCCTGTCTGCAACACCTCCAGACTAACCAGCTCTCATCATGGACCCTCAGATCAACCAATTCACACTCACACGAGTTGGCAACAGGCAATAATATGATTGAAGTCATTACCTTTCCAGAGAAACCCTGATAATAGGTCCTGTTGAAACTTTATATATATAGGAAGCCCCACAAAGGCTTCCAAGGCTACAGGAAAAATCCTCTCAAGATTATTTTTGAGTTTTCTTGAGCCTTTTTTTTTCTTAGTGAAGGAAAAATTAGGGTAGTGGTAGCTTTGTGGCTGGGAGCTCCAGCTGACTGCAGCTCCTTGGCTTGCTCCATGCTTGGCAGTGTTGCAGCAGCAGGTTCTTCATTTCACTGGAATTGTTCCCCAGTGCAGCATTCCAGGCTCCTGTGAAAGAGCTCTGCAGAGAGGGGAAGCCTGGAAACACAGATCCAAGTGGCATCACATCCTGCAGCACGTGGCAAGAGAGCTGCAGCAGAAAAAAAAAAGCTTGTTTCCAGAGCTGCTCCTTCTGCTGCTGCTTCAGATCATCAGAGCTGCTTCTTTGGTGTTCCAGGAGAAAATGAAAATCCATGAGAAATTCTACCAAAAAAAAGATGGTGCCTGTCTCAACATGACACAAAGAAATGACACTCACACACTGAGATGTCCAAGACAAAAAAAGGGGAAGTTTATTTACAGACTGCAACATTTATAGAATTCCAGTGGTGACCATGGATTGGAGGAAGAAAATCTTCCTCTTCAACCACACTGGTCAACTCAACAGTCTATTAACAGTCTCCTCCTTATGAGAAGAATGTAAACATGAAAGGACAGTTACAATAACAAGAAAGTTGTTTATGTAAAATTGTGAGAGACTCCATTGCAAAAAGTAAACACAGAAGGCTGAAATGTAACTTTAGAAAAAACTTAAAGAAACAGAAGAAAACAACAACATCAAAAAAACAGGCAACAGGTGCCTCCCTTTTCAGTGCAGTAAAGAGAAGATATCCATTTAGAGACATTTCTGTACAGGTGATGGCAGGAGGGAAGTGGCCCATCTTCCAAGGAGGCAGAAGTGTCCAGTGGTGACCACAGGTGAGCCTGGCCCGAATCCCCTCACAACTAAAGCAGCCCAACTGAGCTCAGTGTGAACAGATCACAACCAGAGCAAGTTTTAAGCTGTTTAAAGTTTTGAAGCTGTTTTGAGTTTTGAAGGCTTACAAGACAAAGATTTATTTTTTTTTAAGCCATTTCATGTGTGCTTTTAATATGTTCTTTTGTAGTTGGAAAACACAGGTGAGAGCATGACCTGAGTTCCTAAAAGCTCAGAAATGACAAGGCAGAAGAGATGCTCACGTTTATTAGTTTGTGAAATGCTGTGATTTTTTAAGCTGTCATTGTGATTAGGGCTGTAAATGTGGTGTTTACAGCCACAGTATGTTTTTAGTTCTGCAGGCAGCACGAGGCAGTATGAGCAGAAAGCTGTGTTAGTCCCACAGAAGTTCAATCACTCCAACAGAATTTCTTAGTAGGCAGAGTTGCCTTCTAAGCAGGAGGATGCCATCTTCATCCTGCACAGTCACCGAAAAATAATGAAAGTCTTCCTCCCCTAAGACAGTATCAGCTTGCCATTGATCAAAAGGCAGCTCAAACCATCAGATGACATCCCTTGAAAACTGGTATTTTTAGGGATGGCACATTTGAAATGTTACAGTTACAGGACTTCCATTATCTCTATTATAAATCCACATTTTAGAGAGTTGTAATTTAACCATATACAGTCACTGGGCTTTGACACTTGGCATAAAAATCACAGCCCTGAAGGAGAGATTTTTACAAGGGAAGATGTTTGAGGAAATTGATTTGCCTTTTCAGAGATTTAGACATGTTCAAGTTATCTCTCAGCACATTAGTCTTACAGAAGTGAAGTTTGAGTGAGTTACTGGACACAAGAATGTGGAGCTTTGGGTGGGTATGACATGATAATATTTTGGTTTTGATGGTGATGAATAATGTAGATGCAGGGACATGCTGTGTGTGGGTTTTAACATGGGATTGCTGAGCATTGGAGCCAGGAGCTGAATCAGCTGGAGCTGTCTCCAGGATGAGCTTTGGATGCTCCACCTGTGCTTTGCAGGCAAAATCAGAAGTAAGGAATCTGGAAGGAGCTGCTTGACTCTGTAGGTGTTACAGTCATGTAACACACCTGGGTGTGTGATGTGGAAAAGGGCCACAAATTGCCCTTTCTGTGAGAAAACAAAGGGTCTTTTTTCTCTTGACCCACTAGTGAGTCAAGAACTCCCTGTCCTCTCGGTGCTCAAGGTTGCAGAGAACCAAGGTTGCAGGGAATAGGTTGGAGTTATTAAAAAGAGCTGCCAGCTAGACTCACATCTCTTCTGGGAGTTGGGATTGAAATGGTTATCTACTGCATTTGAATGAGGTATGCTTTTATTCTTTCTTTTGTTCCCCCTCCACCTGCAGCAGATACACAGCTAGTGCAGAGTATTACATAAGTCTGTAACTCACTATTACTGAATAATGTATATATCTGGAATCCTGACAGTGCCATATGGACTTTTTAGCACTAAGCACTACTGAACCTTTGGAGCAACTGCATGAAAGCGAGGTGCCAGGTGAGAGGCTTTTCTGTGGGAAATTGCTGTAGCCCTCCAGGAGCCACACTGACTTGCACCAGCCCACTGTGTCACAGCAGCTGACTCTCCCCTGCCTTCCCTGCTCTTGCCCCATTTCTGTCTAGCTAAAATGAGAGAAAGATGTTGCTGTCTGAGTGGGAAAGACTGAGAGCTCACCACAGAGCCAGGCAGAATTAGAGCAGGAGCTGAGCAGAAATCTGCACAATGTTTTGACAGGCTTGGAGCACCCTTCATTTTGAGCATGGGGCCCCTCCAAAGCTCACCTTGGCCATGCAAGTCCTGCACAGCCACGTGATGCTGGGAACTGGTGTGGGATCTCTCTGTGTTTACCTCATGGATCAGATATGCAGTGTAGCTGCCCCCTGGAAAAGTTTGTAAGCTGACACAGTAAAAGGTTTCGTCTGTTCAGAGCCAGTCAGTTCAAATATCCTTCCCTTCTTTTCTTTCTTTTTAAAAATCTCCAGATTAATTTCCCTGTTTCAAGTGGATCAAATCAGTCAAAACTTTAAAGAGCAATGTTGACCACATCAGATATTTCCCAGTCTTGTTTTCTTTTCTCCGTTAATTGGAGAATAAAAAATGATGCTGAATAAATATACCTATCAGTTTTCAAGGGTACAGTAGGGGAGTTGTTACTAGAGATGGGTGCAGTGTGTTACAGAAAAGGTTCTTGAAAACTCTTTAAATCTGAACATCCGGAAAGACTTCTGGCAGAGAAATTCCTGGCTGGGTTAATCCCACACAGACTAATTTATATTATGGATAGGCATGTGTTTAAGCAAACACAAGGCATGCATAATATATCTCCTGATTTGAGAGCTATAACAAGGACAGAGTGTGTTACCACCAGGTGAGCCAGGAAGCTGGAAACATGGGGCTGACCTGTTCACAGGTGGCACTCAGGCCAGCTGTAAGTCATCACTGTTCCTCTTAACTAATCAGGAGAATGATGCAGTTTTATTGGTTTCTGGTTATTTTAGACTTTCCCCTGTGAATGTGATCATGGAGAAGCAATTTTGTGCAAGGCAGGGATAGCCAGGCTTGGTTTTTTTCAAGACAGATGCAACAGATGTGCTTGTAGGTACAAAACATGACCCTTGTGAAAGCTCTCTGAGAGAAAGAAAGGGAAGGAAAACTCATGGTCATAGCATCTCCACAGTCACAAAGGATAGAGGGGGAGGAAAAAGAAAGTCCAATCAGAGGCGGATTAGAGGGAAGCAAATCACAGCAATGATAGGGATAGATAATGATACCATCAAGTCCTTACATAATCACCTTTTCACATGATCTCCTTTTCACCAGGAGATCAGTAAATAATCTGAGATCTACAGCTCTCACAAAGGTGGAAGGGAATCCCAATCCTGTGTTGCATCCATTACACCTGTTGCATCTTGTACAGGTCACAGAGAATGAGTTAAATCAAACACTAGCCTTCCCAAATATTTTGTGCAAGTGAGGAGAATGCAAGAAAATGTTTACAATCTCTCTCTACAAAGTTAATTACAGAGTTTTGAAGGAACTGTGTACCTGCTATATATTGTGAAGGACTCAGTAATGAATGTGTTGCAGAAAATTTCCAGCTGGAGTCCAAATAGGACCATTTAAAGATGTTTTACTGAATAGAAGTGCCAAATCTCTAGGTTAGGTTTTGGCAGTGAACCAAAAATACTTTCCACGAGAAGTGATTATTATGTATGATTCATACAGTGCGTCCACACGAGTGAAAATAATACTGCTTAGCTCTCAGTGCTCAAAGTGCTTTTACATTTTCAAAGTGCTGTGCACACATTACTTAATTAATGGAATGAAATGAGCTACAGTTTTATGCATTTAGCATTGACATTTTGACAATAAATGGTTTTGGAGACTTTATATGCATCAGTGCATTTGAGCAGCTTGTATAAATTGTTCTGATGTTCTCAATTCTATTTGAGCAGTAGCTTAGTGATTTAGATGCATTTTACCTTATGATGAGCAGATAGCTAGAACAAAGGTTATCTCCTGATAGCAAGGAACCATCAAAAAGGCAACTTCTTGTCCTCTCTAGTAAATCATAAATCTGCTCATGTGGTCGTGCTCTGCAATCCACAGCAGAACTAAACATACTGGTGGAAGTCAAAACCCACTAAGAGCCATCGTTAGCATTCTAACTGCAGAAACAGAGCTCCATCCAGAAGATGAATTTTATGGAATTGGTACACCCAATGATAGGCATAGGGAGCTGGTAAAGTGCTGGAACATCTGCTGGCTGTTTTCAGAGGACTGTCAGCCTATTACCATCTATTAAAATGAATTTGAAAGTGATTCCTTAGAGATGAATCTCATTTTTCCCCTATCGATCCTTACGAAAAGCATTGGCACACTGTCGACATTTGTATCCCATTGTTTGGTTGTTTCTTTTTTTCTGAACAACTCATATTAGAGTTGCAATATCCTCTGTGGAAGGCATCTGTCAATCATATCAAGCTGCCTTAATGACCTTTTACATGAGGACGTTTTGGCTGGATTGCTGTCCCAGCTCACAATGCCAAATCTATGATCATATCTGCTCTCAAGCACAGATCTTCCTTATTGGTCCCAGCCTCTCACAGCTAGAGACATCCCCGAAGCAGGCTCTTTCCAGCAGCCATTCCACAAGTTGAGCCAGTCACCAGCTCAAGTTCTTGAGTGTTTGGGAGTAAGTATTTTACACTTGATTTGCCTGACTTGCTGCTCATTGTTCCTCCAGACATCCCTTCTGATCAGCAAGAAACATGCAGAGGTTGCATTTAGGTCATGCAGACTCCTGGCATAGATTCTTTCAGGATGCTGGGAATCCAGCATTGCAAAATCTTACAAAGATAACTCATCATTCCACAGTCACTATTTAACAGAAATGGCATTATTTTGTTGAACCTGAGTGTTTCAAGTACAAATGGGGTGTACCTATTGTACACCTACACTCAACCCTGAGTTGATCTCATTTTTGGAAGATACACTGGAGTGAGCCTCCTGGGAATGGAAGTATTTTTGCTAGCAGTACTGTAAATTTAACAGGATCCGTTTTATCTGGTTCTGTCTTTTTCTGGTGGCAAAAACATTATCTCCCGCATTAGAATGAGACATACAGTATTTAAGAAAATCAGCCTTTGTCCTTGGAAAATGGGCTTTAATAGCCTGCATTAATGAGATTAATTTGATCTCTAAATGACGAATAACTTAATCATAAAACATTTCCTTCAAGGAGAGAGATTAGGTAATATTTACATAAATGAGATTCAGTACAGGTTTCAGTAAGGGCAATGGTTTCAGAGCTGTTTCAGGTTATGCCATGCAGCATTTATTCTTGGGAAAGCAGGTCTGTTACCCCTTCACTTTGCTTCCACAACAGGAATTTTAATCACCTCATTGGGTAGGAATTAATAACTTTCTATACGAGTGTTATCTCTACCCATGCTCTTCTCAGAGTCTCTATTGAAGTGTTGGGAGAAGAGTTTGCAGTACCTTGCTGCAGGTTAGGAGAGCACTTTTCATCCCCTAGAAGTGCAGCTTTTTTGACATCTGTTGAATTTTTGGAAACCTAGATGTAGTCAGACAAAACTGGTGTCCAAGTGCTGCTGTCATCTTGCCAGCAGGGTGGGAAACGTTTGGTTGCACTGACCCAAAAGCTCTGTGAAATCATCAGCCTTTGGATAAAGAGTGACAAATGTGAATGTTAATGAAAGATGAAGGTGAGAATGATAAAAGAAGTGATAGCAAACAAGGCAAACACTCAGTGGGAGTTTTCGTCTGGGCTGCTCTCACTTACATTAGGTTTGAGGGACTTCATCAAATCATGTCTTTTGAAAAGCTTTCTGAGGTGAAACTTTCTGGGTTTTAGATGCTTATATAACTTTGTATGTGGGAGTCATCTGTCCTCTTGTGATGGAAATACTTTAAAAAGTTGAATTTTAAACCAACTTTGTAAGATCCAGCCCGATTTTTTTTTCCTTTGTCAATAATTCAGAAAATAATGTGAAAACAGCTGGAAAGTGTCCCAGCCCCTGAGGTGGGGTGAAACCTTTGCTCAGCCTCAGTGAGAAAATTGTTGCCGAGTTTAGCATGACTGCCATTTTACCCTGCCCGTATCAGTGCACTTATAAAGTTGTTTAAACCATCATCACCTTCCAGGAATTGTTTCTCCTGCCCTTTTTCTGCAGTCCAACTACTGTGCACCCTTCAGGAGCCTCAGCAACAGCAGTAGGGAGCTTTGCTTTCCAGGACAATAGATCCCCATTGCTTTTCCTGCTGATTCCCAGCACCATGCAGTGCTGCCTCCTCCTGGCACTGGCTCTAGCATCCAAACTTAAATTACTCATAATTTGCCCAGAGAAATTGTGGATGTCCCATTCCTGGAAGTATTCAAGGAAAGGCTGGATGGGGCCCTCATCAACCTTATCTAGTGGGAGACATCCCTGTCTGATGATCTTTAAGGTCTCTGCAAACCCAGACCTGTGATTTTTTGATTCTCATACCTATTTGAAGTTGTAGGGGGTACCATTACTTGGTGTCTCTGTGTGGTTTTAAGTCCTGGGGCTGTTTTTTATTCAGAATCTTGCAGCATCCACAAGGATAATGGTAAGGAGGTGATCACATTTCTGTGTTCAAGAGTATTTTGGTTTTAGAGTGGTGGAGTCTGAGCAGGTAGTGCTGATTGTCCTGCTGGCCTTGGGAAGGAGTGGGAATTTTATCAGTAGATATGATGTGGTACTGCAACAAAACTGGCAAAAAACATCAAAACCATGAGATTTTTCCAAAGCGACACCTCAATCCAGCAAAGAGCTGGAGCACAACAGTCTTGGGAATTAGTCTACAGGTTCAGTGCCCAAACAGGGCAGTGCCCAGGCAGGTTTAGGCTGCTCGTAATCATAGGGAACTCTGGGATATTTAAGTCCAACTTGTACTAAAAAGACAGTGAAAAACTGATGTTGTAAGGTAAAATGTGATGCAAAAACTTGGTTTATGGGATCACACCACCCTGCTTGATTGTATGCCACAATTCCATCTTATTCAGCGCAGCTCCACAATGAGGATATAATGATAACTCTAAGTAAGCTGATGATTTATCCCCTCCATAAGGCATGGTTGTTGCAAAACTGCCTATCAGATATTTTCAGAATACTATCCTTCACAAGCCCTTATTTAATGCAGTGATATTTGCATGCACACCCTCTCCTCCCATTTGCCATTTGTCACTGAGATAGCAAATTACATTCATCAGAATCCATTCATTCCCCCGGTTTCGCTGAATACAGGATTATCTTGGCTGTGTCAGCTGCCCTATGACTGGGAGCTGTGAAAAATGGAGGTCGCCTTCAGATATTCCAAACGTGTATCTTCAAAGGACAGCAGGTATTAAGCTGGGAAAGATTAATGGGCTTTGTGTCATCGTGTTTGTGTGGCATAGGAGTGAATTGTGCAGATTGATGGATATCTTGGTAAAAACAAATGCATTCTTAAACTACTCTCCTGGCTCTTCCCTGACAAGCTTTAGTGACCATCAAAAGAAATACACTGAGACGTTCCCTTAAATCCTAAGCTGGTTTTGCAGGTTTTCTCACCTTTAGGAAAATGGAAAACTTTTTGTAGTTGAGAACAAAACCACATGTGGACTGTTAAGGACTGGTTATTTTATGGCCTGTGTGTGTTTATATTGCCACTACAGGACAGTCACATCTTGTCACATAATTGTGCAGTAAGTAACTGGGATGTGCACAAATGGGCGACAACAAAACTGTGAATTCCTGTGAAAATGCTGTTATAATCTCTTGTTTGAGATCCAGGTTGGGTCTTTAGGACAATCGTTCTGCTTGCAGGCAGATGCTCTTTGTTCACACACAAAAAAGTAACAGCTCAGCACAAAGAAGGCCAAAAGGGAAAGCTCTACCTGCCCTTGAATATTACACTGTATTAAAAAAGTATTGAAGGTATTCACAGAGTGAATTCTCTCACAAAGAATAAGTAACTTTAAAAAACAATCAATGTATAAAAGAGTTATCAGCATTGATCCGCAGAATATACGGATGCATTGAAAAGATATTTCCACCAGAGGAAAAGCAGTGGTGTGCAGTGAAGCTTGTGAACTTTGCATGTGACCATTGATGGGATTTTTTATTTTTTTTTTTTCATCTGTAGCATCTTTGGTCAAAAGAGAACAGGAGAAAAAAACCCCAGGGTTCTACTCTACTTCTGCTGTTCTTGTTTCTCTGTGACCTTGGACACATCAAATCTTCACCTGGCAGCAGGGATCTATCAGAACTATCACAAAACTGGGAGGCTGACCCGTGCTTGAGAACTGTGGGTTAAAGTGGTTCTCCACTGGAAGGTTTTATGGGTTTTAATGTGTTTCAGTTATGTGGGCCGTGGTGATAACTGCACTGGTGTGTCTGGTACCTGTGTGATACTGGGAGTATCAACAGCCCTCAGCTGTTGAATATGAGCAGACCTGTAGGACCAGGCACAAAGGACAGGGAGAGACATTCTGGCCAGATTTTGAATTTTTATTGAGTTTCACTGCTAAATGTGTTGCTACTTCATTTTGGTTTAGAGGCAGAGATTGCTGCAAAACCTTGTGTACTAGGATGTTGCTTGTATTAATATTTTAAGCTGGTAGTAAATTTCTGGTGGGGTTTTTGTTGGTTTTGGTTTGTTTTTTTAAATTGCCCTTAGACTTTCAATTATCTTTCATTCCAAGCTAAGTATGTGTCCCATCATGAAGTAGGATATTAAAGCCCTAATAATAATTTTCTAATTCTGTTTTTTAACTATAGTCAGACCACCATAGAAATCATTCCACTGTGTGATAAAATTATAAATAATTTTATAATTCATATAGTTTGTATTTTTTTTCAATGGCTAACTAAGTAATATTGTGGTTTAAGTAGGAGTTTTTTCTTCACAACTGGTCCTCCACAGGTGTTTCCTCTTGATTCAGTATCATAACTCTCTATTAATACCGTGACTTGCAAGAGGTTTGCAGAGTAATGTGAATTTTTATTTAGGCTTTAGCTTTGGATTCCAAAGAATCTCAGAATTCAAATCCATGAAAACCAGAGAGCAGTGTCCTGAGGGAGTGCATTTCTCCCTGGACTGAAGGGTAATCCAGAGATGTCCTGTTTGCCTGGAGCTGGGCTCATTGTGTGATTGCAAGGTCAAGCAAACACAGGGTGTTTTGGCTCAGCTCTGCAGTGGATTTGAAGCTGTGCCAAATGAAATGCTCTTAAGGCTAGGTGAATAGCTTTGTGAACATCATCACACAGTTCGTTGATTGTCAAATTCACCGTAGCACCGGTCTGACACCTCTGCCCTGCTCAAATCTTGTTCCGAGGATGAAGGCAGCACCAAAGCTTTCTATTTGCCATAAATACGTGACTGGGGTTCTTTTTAGGAGTAATTCTGCAATTATAGACCATGATGTCACGCCAAAAGGAGCAGACAGTCAGCTAGGCTTTATGCTCTAATGGTTTCTGTGAAATGAGTAATAATACCAGGAGGCTGAATTTTAATTTACAGTGCTATGAAATTAGTGTTTATGGGGCCTGAAGCATTCAACTTCAGAAAATGTGTGAAAACTTCTGGCCTCAACCCTGCTGGTCTCCAAGGGGAGATGCAGTCCTCTCTGCTCTGTTTGGGCAGACAGGCTGCTATCTGGACAGCTGGCCAGATGTTCATGGTGCTCAAAAAAAGGCAGCATCTCTGGCAAAGTGGATCACAGCTGCTGGGAGGTATATGGCAGATGGCTGTGTTATTCCACAAAGCTGGTATTTCCATCTGTTGGTTGCAATAGGATTACCAGAGGATCAGGTGAGGCAGAGGCTAGGCTGAAGGGGAGACTGTCAGCATCGAGAGAATCATCTACCAGTTCTTCAGCGGGGCAGAATGAGGTGTTGGTCTCTGTACTTCCGTGTGTGGTCAGTTCAGTGCATCAGCCCAGTTACAGGCAGCGAGGAGCTCAGTCAGAAAAACAGAAAAGAAAGAGATGGCAAACAGGGTACCTGAAGATCAGCAAGGAGATACCAACTTCAGAACAGAAAACCAAGCCCTTGTCACAGAAACAGAAGAGATTTTACATCATGTGCAGGGACCAGCTAGGGCACTTGTAACCTGGTCCTGGAGTGCATTAAAAATCTCTTGCTCCTTATTCTGAGCTTCTCACAGCTGAGATTTTGATTCTGTGAGAGCATGCCTTGGAAACTTGGCTTAGGTTGCTCTGTTCTCACTGGTCTCTACAAGGGAAGTTTTGCCAGGCAGTGAAAGCTGACAGGGCTGCCCATGCAATCATGGTCCAAACAAAGGAAAATGTTCAACATCGTTGAATCATAAAAAGGTTTGGGTTGGAAGGAGCCTTCCAGACCATCTCCTTCCAAACTCCCTGCCATGTGGGTCTTTTACTAGACCAGGTTGCTCAAAACTCCCTTACAGCTTTGAAGGTTCAGAGCTCCTTTCTTCAGGCAATGTAGTCAAGGCATATTGATGGCTTCAGGCAGCTCTGAACTGTGGCTGTTAAGGATATCTTTGAGAAAGGATGTAAAGTTTAGGGTGATGAAATGTCTCTATCAGAAGAACTTGAATTCTTGAGGAAGCAAATGTTCTGTCTGGTGTTACAGAGCATAGGTGCCAATCCAAGCATGGTGAAGTCAATGAAAAAAAATCTCTGTTTTGCTTCACTGAGTTTTGAATTAAATCCATGGAATTTTGATGAACTGAAAATGTTTCCTCAAGCTTCTGGTGTTCACTGTTGCTTTATGATAGTAGGTCCTAATGGGATCAGGGAGGAGTGTTTCATGAAAGGGATTTGCTACACCTACAAAGAGCAAAAAGCTGCTTCCTTCTCTTTGTGCTGTATTATCATTCATTTCATTTGGGATTGGGAAACATTTTTTGCAAGTTCTCACTGTTTTTCTATCGTGTATTTTCTGGTAAGATTTAAGTGATGATGAAATTTTTTGTTGCTTTCTGCTAGAGAAATGTCTTGGTGCTGGAGTCATGCATGAAATACTTGGGAGTGCTGAAACACACTTGGGTTTGTTTTCATTGCAAGCTGGTATTTTGTTAGGACACTGGGTGGCAATGACATGGAAACACTCATTATAGGAAATAGTTTAGAAAGCCTTTTCATCAGTGTTCTGCTTCAGATCTGTGTTTGATATATCCAGCTTGGCACTTGGGTATACAGACAGCTCCACCTATGAAAGCATTTGGCATGTCCTGTGGATTGTGCTTGGCAATAACTCTTTGAAGCAATGCATGGGTGCACAGCCAGGTGTCCCCTAGGCAGAGAGGGAAATGAAGCCAGGGGAATCACACAATCTGCCCAAGACCACAGCAAAAGAGCTGAGATAAAAACATAAGATATTTTTGATGCTAAATATATAGAGAATCAGAGACAGGCTTGGGTTGGAAGGGACCTTAAAGTTTATCTCATTCCAACCCCCCTGCCATGGCCAGAAACACCTTCCACTAAGCCAGGTTACTCAGAGCCCCATCCAGCCTGGCCTTAAACACTTCCAGGGATGGGACATCCCCAGCTTCTCTGGGCAACCTGTGCCAGTGCCTCACCACCCTCATTGTGAGGAATTTCTCCCTAATATCTAATCTTAATCTCTTCTCTTCTAGTTTAAAACCATTTCCCATTAACCTATCTCTGTATGTCCATGTAAGAAATCGCTCTCTGTCTTTGTCATATAGATGCAGCTGTAAATTCCTACTATAGCAGCAGCTGCATGCAGAGATTGCATGTAAACATGCAGTGTGCTCCCACACAGTGCAGTAGAGGGCAGAGTCCTTTAGGATGAGTTTAAGGGACCCTCAGCAGCTTTCCATCATTCCCCTGTGTGTGTCCCTGAGCACCCACCTGCCCAGCCCTCCATGGAGCTCTCAGACTGTCAGTGGTCTGTGAGTGAACTCACCCAGGGTGCAGCAACTCACCAATAAATTGCAAACTCAAAACATGCAGAGTGCTCTCAAAGCCACCAACTAACAAAACCCCAAAGATCAAAAGAAGAAATATTTTTCCATTTTTTTTGCACTAAGATCAGTGCTGCTGCTATTAGACCAACTGTGCTTTTATACCCATATCTCATGAACTGAAAACACCAGTGGAGATGTTTCCAGTTCATGGGATAGGGCTGTATCTTTCTAAAACTCTGGTGTTAGGGTGCATTCTACTGCAAAAAAATGTGTCCAAGGCCAGTCTGAATGGGGCTTGGAGGAATCAGATCCAGTGGAAGGTGTTCTTGCTCATGATGGGGGAATTGGAACTGGATTATCTTTGAGATCCCTTCCAACCCAAACCATTCTGTGATTCTAAAAAAATAGCCTGAAGCCTGTAAGCCCTGCAAAAGTTTACTAATTCTTATCAGGTGCTGCTAACAAAACCACCTGGAAGCTATCCCTATCAAAATTAAATAAAGCCTGGCAATGAAAGCAGCGCCCAAGGTAAGAAAAAAAAAAAAAAAACACAACAAAACAAACCAATCAAATGTACTCATAGCCTTGAGCTGTGAAGGTGCCTAAGTGACCAGCTCATGCATTTTAACTCCCTTCTTCCTGTACTGCAGTGCTCTTGATTTTGGGGTTCTTTGATCCACCTATTCATAGCTGCAAAGTGAGCAGAATTTAATCAGGCTCTGATAGGGCAGCCTTCAAAAAAGAGCTGTCAGTCAGGGATGAGCTTTAATCCCTTCAGCCTGGAACTCCTTTGCAGTTCTGCATCTGAGTGGTGCTTGGTCAGCAGTGGAGGAGGTGGACACCTGCAAAAGGCACTGGGTTTTGGGTTTGGGGCACTTTTGGGGAGTCTCCAGGGGTTATTCCTCAGCCTGTCTGAAGGGGTGGTGTGACATTCTAATGAAGCTGGCATTTCCAGGCCACATGAGAGGAGGGGTTGCCTTGTTCAATAAGGAGTGGCTTTCCTAACTGCACCTCCCAAAAATCCTGCTGAGCTTTTGTGGGCCAGCAGGCAAAGCAGGTTGATAGTGACTCAGATTCAACCTTTCCTTGTTGTAGCTGGAATGGGCATAGTGAGGAGTAGGGTTACTTTCCCTACCTAATCTCAAGTTATTTTAGCTGGGGATGTTAGATAAAATAGTCAGTGACTGGCAGAACGATAGAATAGGGGTTAATTTCAGATTTACTATCTGCCAACACATGCCATTCAATCAGATAAACACAGGATTTCAGCTGTCATCACAGTATCTTATGCATATTTGAAAATAGAGCAGTTTTTCTCACATCAAGAAGAAATGGAACAGGTTTATATATAGGGTGTGTACAATCAGGAGGCTAGAAATTTTGAAATAGTCTGCCAATTCTAGAGAGAGTCCCTATTTTTAAATTAAGGAATTATATTAGAAGTAGGAGAAATTCTCATGGAGAAGTTCTGTCATTGCCAGCTGTACTGAATAAATAAAAGTAAAGGGAGCACCTTGAGAAGTTGGACTCTACAGAATAAGGCAAATTTCTGTAGGATTTTCAGCAGAGAATATGAGACTGTGTAGAGACTCAGAAACTTCTCTGTGTGGGAATATCCTTCCTCCTCTGCTTTATACATTTCCATCCTTGCTCTTTTGTCTGTTCTGGTTCATTGGGCCTATCACTTTTAATGCTTGAAAGTCTGCAAGGCAGAGAGGGAAGATGACAATCTAGCAACACCCCAGCAATATCTTAATCCAATTTTCACAAGAAATGTTATTTAAGCACTTGCTGATTAAAGCCTCCCTCCCGAAAACACCCAACTCAGGCAGAATCACAGAATAGTTTGGATTGGTAGGGACCTTAAAGATCATGTCAAATCTCATGTAGATAAGATGTAACACTTCTTGGCAATGATGCTTTACGTTATGAATTTGTGAGTATGGAGATGAGTACAGCTTTTTGGCTCGAGCACATAACTGGTATTTGAGTTTTTTATTGTATCCCTTTTGAAGAGTAGCTGATGTCATGGTCCAGAATATTTTTAAGACCCAGCCTGGTTTGTTTACGAGGGATGCACAGAACAGCTTGGCTCTGTAAGCATCATATGAACAGACAGCAGCAGGCAGATTTCTTGCTGGAAAATCTGCTGATAGGCTTCCCTGCTCTGCTCTGCTGCCTTCTCTCCTGCTCACAAGCCTCCTTCTTCTCTAACACCGACATAGCTTGTATCTTCAGTTTCATAAAGTGTCATAGATTCAGTAGGGTTGGTGTAGCCCTGGTTCATGCCTGAGATGTTTTGGTTTTCTGAAACTCTTTCCCAGAGAGTTTTCTGTCAATGAGAGACATGTTTTTCTAACTGTAACCTTTGTTTACATTCCTTTCCCTAGGAGGGACTTCTTCTTGATGTCCCTCTGCGTTGACCAATGTGATTGAAGAGGTTTGTCTTTCTTTCACCAATTGAGTGAAAATACTGTTTTTATAAAATACAATAAAATAAAATAAATATAAAAAATAAATACTGTTTTTATAAAATACAATAAAATAAAATACTATAAAATACAATTTTATACTGTTCTCTGTAGAACAGTATAAAAGGGAAGAAATTCCCAGAAATAAACGGAGTCATTGTTATCCTTCTGAAGTCGGAGTCTGTGTCATTGTTGTCTTTAACAGCGTCAGGGTTGGAGATCTCCAAGGTCTTCATGTTCAACCTTTGAGTGAATCCCACTTTTCCCACTAACCCATATTGCAAAGTGCCACGTATATTCATTTTTTGATGATTTCTAGGGATGGGAACTCGGTCACATCCCCGGGGAACCTGTTCTAAGTGCTTAACCACTCTTTCAATGAAGAATTTTTTCTGAATATTGAACCTGATCCTCCCCTGGTGCAGCTTGAGGCCATTACCCCTTGTACTATTGCTAGGTGTGATGTTATGTACCTAGTCTGAGCATTCAGATTTTGTCATCACCTTTCATTCCAAGATGTCCTTGTTAGTAGCTACTGGTGTTTTCCAGCATCCCCGGTGCTCGCCTGCTCTCATCCCCTTCCGTGTTCTCCCGGGCTGCATCGAAGTGAGCTCAAAAATGATGTCCTGAGCTGTTTGTTCAGCATAATGGTGTCTTTGAAGCCGAGGCTTGGACTTCACTTCCAAGACCAGCTGCAGCAAAAGGACAGCATTTTCTACTGAAGATAAGGGAAAGAATTCACATCTTGAGAGCAGTCCTCTCACTGTTTCCCTGCAGGGGAGGCTTTTCTAGCACATGCAAGGCACTCTTGAGGAGTTCTGCTATGACAGATTGTCTTATTGCCCGTGGAGACACCATGACAGCATAAGGTGCCAAATTTCCTTTTGCTTGGGCTTCATCCCTTTGTGGTTAAGCTCTTACACACTTCAGAGAAAGAAATGATTACTGGGTTGCAGGTCCCTCAGCTCAGCTGTAAGAGGGTCTGTTTGTTTTCCTCAGCACCCCTCCAAGCTGGGTTTTGGCTACAGAGGCGTTTTGTGCTGGGCAATGCAAATAAATAACACAAAGGTATTGCAAGGCTGAAGTCCAGTGTGGGTGTTTTTCAGTCTTAAAGGCTTTAGGTTTCTGGATGTTGTTTTGTTTAGCTTTTTTATTATTTTTGGTCTGTTTCAGAAAAGCTTTTCACATACAGTGATCTCCCAAAGAATTTATTTGAACTCATTGGTGGGTGGTGCATACGTTATGGGCTGTGGTTTCATTGATATGCTCAGCCTCACTAAGTAGATGGCATATTAAATGTTTTATTTACCCTGTGTGCTACCTGTCATCTAATCAGCTTTTGTGTTTCTGCTGCATTCTGTTTGTATTATAGTGAGAATAAGTGGTTTCATGTAAATTAAAACCACATGAAACCTTTTAAAGCCATTTTAAAATACTAAATGGGTTTGCAAATAGGTTTGTCGGACAAGGGTTGGAAAAAGAGCTCTTTGCTTACCCATTTACTCTTCTGTATGCTTATTAGGAGTCCCCATGTGACTTTTTCATCAAACATTGCATCCCAGTTCTCATCTGGAATGCCAAAGTCATTTATACTGTGCTCGAGAGCAGTTTGCATAAACAGGAGGCAGTTAACAAAGAATACAGTTGTGAGCTGTGATTGCAAAGGTTATATTATAAATTACAACTCAGATGTGCAATAAAGTCAAGACATGCAGCCCCGTTTTCTGGTTTGCCTGGAGCATAAAAGCACGTTGGCTTAGAAGTTTCTTTGTCTTTATGGACTATTGTTGCCAATATGGATGATCGTGGTGTTTTCACTGTGAATCATTTTGTGTCTTACAGGTGGATCGTATCATCTTCTGCGTCTTTTTGGAGGTTGACTACAAAATTTTCAAGAAGAAAATGGGCGAGTTTTTCCCTCTAGGTAGGTATAGTAGTCGAGTACCATCTGACTTTAAAAAAAAAACATGCAGAAAAAAAATGCAACAGTTGGCATCTTTCCTTCTTTCCAAAGCCAAATACTGAAATGTGAACTTTCTTTAAAGGTCAGCTACTATCAGCTGATAGTAGCACACAGAGGCTCTGATTCTGGACAAATGCAGACATTTAAAATGTGTGAACCATTAAAACTACTTCTAATACTGCTTTTGTCTGCTCAGTACAGCTAATCTCTTCATTCCACGCTATATGTGTATTTTTTCCCAAACTTGGTGCGTGGCAATGGCTCTCTTGACTCTGGAGAAGGAAATTATTTGCACTAATGTATATAGCTCCTGGTGTCTATTGCTTTTCCATTCACTTTGTACACACTTTGGTCTTTCATTAACAATGCTGGTAAGGTTTCTCTGGGTCTCAAAAAATCCCGCAGGGGTTAGAGCCCAACTGTGTCTGAATGAGGACTTTAAACTTGAGCTGTCCCTGTGTGAGAATGATTGGGAGAAAGATGGCTCTCACTGGAGCACTTGGGAAATGTTAGCCATTCATCTTGGATTTCACACAGGAGGTTGCTTTCTAGATTTAAGGAAACCTGGTGGATAGTAAATTTGCTAATCCCCCTCCTCCTGTAAACCTGTAATTTGTTTATATTGTACGTCATTAGAAATCTGCTCTCCCTAATTTTATCAACCCTAAAACTCCTCCCATTTTATTTTGCTTTGTGTTTTCATCAGTCCAACTATGTGTGTGAAAAGATCCGGATTTTAGTGTTTTGTTTTATCTCCCAATACTTCTTATGCTGCCTGTCTAGTGGAAATGGCCCTGGAGTGTGATAGGAAGCAGAGCTTTGGTGTGTTCAGAGTCCTATTAATTTCACACAGGACTGTGTTGTCACTGTAGCCACAGTGGGTTTTTTTCCTTTTTCTTTGTCTGGTAGCATGGAAATTGTGAAGTTTTTGTCTCATCTCACTAGAACAAAGCTTTTTCTGTAGATGACTTTGTAATCGCCAGTTTGCAGTGATTGGCAGCTGAAACTGAAAGACCTATTGAATTATTCAGGTAGCATTGAATGATGTCTAACCACTTAATAATATTTTTTGTCTGGAGCACACTGAACATGCATTTCAAGAAGCTGCATTCATGTCTAATCCATTCATTGAGTGATTTTATTTCTTTGTCAGCATACCCAACCCAAAGGATAACGTGGCACTACCCTGCCTACTGTGTTACTGCCCTTCAGATTAAGCAAGAGGAGAATATAGCATCAATTTATCAGTAAATCAAGAGTATTAATGCTCACTTTCATCTCTAAGGCCTTGGAAATCGTGGAGTAAAGCCTGGTATTGTTTCTATAAATTTAAAACCTACTTGGGTTTGAAAGTTTGAGAGACAAGAAGATGCTTCAGAGCAGTATCATGAAAAGCTCAAAGTCAGAAAGACAGCAAAGTGGAAGATTAATTTCATTTGGATTATTTTTTCTTTTGAAACCTGACATTGTTGAACTCCTGTCTGCAAAAGAACCTGTGCAGCTGGGTCACATGTTCTAGAAAAACATATAATTGCATTACACCACATTATGTAGATGATCTGCCATAGCATAGTTTTTAAAAGTATGTTCATTCTCATGTATGTAAAGGTTTTGTGGGTTTTTTGCTCAAACTAAAACTGGGATTCTGATAAGTGGCCATAGACAGGTGGCCATGGTAGGGACCCTCTAAATCCAGTGTTTTGCATATGTGGCTATCCAAAAGGTTCATCCAAAATTTACAGCTGTCCAGAGAAAGTTTAGCTCTCAGTTTCCAAAATGTAGATAGATCATTGTAGGATTAGGTATAGATTATTAAAGTACATTAGGACCCATTTTCATAGACTCCTGGTTGCAATTTTCTCATATAACTAATGATTCTGATTTTGATATGCCTTAATGTTACTGGGCATCTGATGTCTTGAAAAGAACCAGTTTAGCTCTAAAACTTTATACCTGATGCAGTGAAGGATTTCCTGTGGGGGGGTCAGTAGCCAGGGATTCAGGAGGTTTGTATTTTAGTGTTTATTTTAGTGTTTTATTTAATTTTAGTTGTTTATTTTAGATTTATTTAGATCTTCAACTTGTGAGGAGGCAGGGAGAGGCAGGACTTTCTTCCCAAATGACTCTGTTATAGTGTGACTGGAGAGCTGGTCAGTATCTGGGTCTCTCTTTTGGAATGCCCAGGCTTTCTTTACCTCTGCCTTTGGCAGTAAATTCCTGATATTTCTACTGTGGAAGAAGTTAATGAAACTAGTGTTTTTGTTTTGGTTTAAAAGAAATCTATTAATTTAGTGAAATTAAAGTGTTTAAGGATAGACTTGCCCTAAATTTAAATTGATAGGATGCTATCTAAACACTCACAGGAGAGAATAACACTGAGGTATTGCTTTAAGCTTAGAGAAAAAAAATATCAAGGCATTCTAAAAGTGCATCTTGCATTCAGAAACATTGTGAAGTATATCTACTTTAATAGATGTGGACAAAAATGCTTAGAAAGGAGAATATATATTCACAGAGTTATGTACATAAATAGTTATTACTTTAAACCCACTGCATTAATAAATCCAAAGATACATGCAAGTGCTTGAGCTAGTCAAGTGATAATGAAATGAAGCTAGAATTACACCTCAGTGCATTAGAGTAAGTGGAACATAGATATAGGGAAATTGTTCCATTAGTTGAACATATCATTAGGCCTGTTTTGCAAGTGGAATGCCAGAGAAATTAGTCAAGTAATAATATTGATATCAAGACAACTGCCAAGAGCCTTGTCATTTTAAACTTTAAATATATAGGGGGAAGAGACAGACCTCGAAGTAATGTCATGTCTTAGCAGTGTAGCAAAGTTGTGCTGTAACTGAGCAATTGTAACTGTCTCAGCATTTCTGATTCAATCTCAGTGATTACAGAACCCAAGCCAGAGCCAGCATGCTCCAAGGGGAAGCAGCACCACTTATCTTTAATTCAGACATAGCTTCTCAGTCAGTGTTGTCCAGAAAAGTCCTGGTTTGTTTAAGTAAAGGGTCCTAATCAAGGCAGAATTCTCTATTGATCCTCTGGGGTTTTGCTGAGAAGATTTTGTATATTCTAGTAAGAAAAGAGCTGTAGAAAGAACAACTTTATTTGCTTAAGATGGATCACTGTTTTAGTATATTAAACAGTGCCACAATGATGGGGTTTTTTTTTCCTTTTTATGAATTGAGTCCTATCTCCTTGTGCAATGACATAGCCCAGCTATTCTCCCTTCACCTGTGTTGGAACATTCTCTCCACTTAAACTGAGAGAATGTCTTTCAGGCAAATAAAATATGTTTGCCTGCAGTTCTGGCTCATATATGTAGTTCTTACATTGCTGGATTCATTGCTGTTAGTAGTATGAGTAAGTTTTCTGGGAAAGGAACTGCTACCTTAGATCATTTTTGCTTTTGGAATGCATTGTTTCTTCTAATAGAACTCCAGGTTTCTGACATCTTCAGAGTCCAGACATTAGGCATTACTTTTCTTGCTAGCTGTATGTATTCATAAGACTTCCCAGAAAATGGAACCTCCCTTGAAAAGCTAGATTTGCCAACATTTACCTTGGAGTCATACGTACTTCTAGGATTCTATACATAGGAGGAAAATTAAGAGCATTTGTAAATAGTTGCCAGCTGGAGCAAAGTTACCTTTTTCCTTTTCTTCCTGTGTACACAAAGCTATTTAATATGTCAGACAGGTAATCTTGTAAGGACCTTTGGCAAATGCTGATTTTTCATGGTGGCTGTCAAATATTATAAACGGTTTATCTTCAATTGTACTGCCTAAAGTATTTCTAAATCTACCACCTGTTACCAGTGGATTGGAGAGGAGGAACATTTTTTTTTTCTGACAACGTTTTTTAGACAAAAATAATGCTATAAAAGGGATGTCCTGAAGCTGCAGCATCCAAGGTTACATTACTTCTTGCAGCTTTAAACAGAGTAACAAAATTACTTCACTAAAACATTGCAAAAATTTCTGAAGAAAGGCCATTTGCACTTTCATTAGGCCAGTTGGAAGGTGCACGCTTTTAGACTCGTGTCCTCTTAGAGCTGATGAAAGGATGCTGATCCCAAGGGCTTTTTCTTTTTTCTTTTTTTGAGCCGTTATCAGTTGGTGTTAGGAAAAGGAGAGAGGGATTGCTTCATCTTGAGAAAGCCTTCTCTTCTCTCTATTACAGGTTATGATATTTAATACATTTTCTGCTTGCATCCTGGTTGATGAAAACACTGTTTCCCCTACCCAAACCATATGGATGAGAGCTACTGCCTTATAATAATTCTCCTATCACTTCAGGAAGGGTGCACAGCATCCCGCTCGTGCATAAAATGTGCAAATATATTACAATTGCAGAGGAAATTCATTGTTAAGAGATCTCCCAGGCTTGGAATCAAATTGGAAACTGTCTAAATGGCTGAATGAAGGCCTTTGTATTAAAAAGGCCAATCTCTGCACTAATACGTGAGCGAACTCCTAAGCAAGGGCTGTAATTTCTGTACTGGTATTGAGAGGCATCGCTCTCTCTGCTTACTCTAGCAGACTGCACTGGGGCTGGAGCATTTCTCTGCATGAGCAAAGGAGTCATAAGTTAGCCCTTAGCAAGTAATCCAGTATCAAATGGATAATTCATCTGATAAATTTAGCCTCTCTATTTGCATTTGCAGCGTTCATGAGCCAATTCGTTTCCATAATTCATCACCTGAATGTATTCTACAAAATATTTTTCATGGGCTTTATTTTACTCTGTGGAGAGGTGCCAAGCAGTTTACTGGAAGTGCCCAATATCCTTTATGGGAGGTTTCACCTGGGCAGTGATTTGCCTCATAAGTCTCAAGTCTCGTTTTCTGACTGGTTCAGGCTGGAGTACAAAGGCCACCGGGGCTTGGGACCCCACAGAAATGTCCCTTAGGGAGTAAGATCTGGGGGAAGAGTTTGATATCCCTTTGGCTTTCTTCTCCTGATCAGTAAGGGCCATCCTGAAGAGTTTGGTTGCAGCTGCTTTTCCTGTCTCCGTGCATGTTTTCCAAGTTGTTGCCTTCAACTGATGAATGCCTGTGATGTCACAGGGTGAAACCAGAAGCAGTGCGACCATTGTATTGCTCTGTTCACTGCTTTCCCTCACAAAGCTTGCAAGGTGCTGTTTGTGCCTTGCTTCCCCAGCCCCACAGTTCTGATGGAGCTGTTGTATTGCATTGCTTTTGTCTTGTCCCTTGGAGATCCTGCTTGGCTTTTCAGATGGTGGCTGTGCCATGAACATGAACCCTTTTCCTTTCCAGAGCTGTGGATCAAGCCATTGAGAGCATTCCAGGATACCCCTCAGTATTTATGCAGTCATAGCTATCCAGCCTGCTCTGAATTCCATCCCAGCATTTCACATTCCCCTCAGATTTCCAGTCTTGTGGGAGTCTTGTGTTGAGGCAGGGATGAGTGAGGATTTTTTGGTGGGTGGAAGGTGGAAGGCAGCAGTCGGTTTGCAGTTGTGGCACACTGATGTTATCATGAGGATGAGAAATGCTCTCTGCATCCCTTTGAACTGTCTTTCTATTGGAAGATGTCAGATGGCTCCTGCAAGGTCCCTTGTTGAAGGACTTAATTCAAAACAGCTGGGGAGAAGCACAGCCCCACTGTTTCCCCCGATGGTTCCTTGGCCCTCAGCAGTGTTCCAAGGAAGCACTGCCCATCTGGGGGAGCTGGAGGAGCCTGTGCACTCAAAGAGGATGTTGGCTTTGCTCTAGTTCTGTCCTACAGCACCTTCAGACCCTGATAAAGTACCCTCCAGTGTAAAGAGGTTGCTTTAAAAAACGTTCTCAATCCAAAAGTTTAAAATAGCCACAATGTTTAAAATACCTGTCCATTTTGAGACAAAATCAAAAAACATTTTGTTTTGTGTCTGAAAACAACTTACCTCAGAAAATCTCAAGGTCACTTAACGCTAGATGTGTTCATAAAACTGCAAACCAAAATTTTTCTGTGACTTTCTGTCTTCATTTGCCTTGGTAAAGACTGTGCCAGTCCTACCACTCATTGTGGTTGTCTGTTTTGCCCATTTTGTCAACATCTCAGTGTAGTGCAGGAGTGATCAAGCAGCAGCTCAGGAGTGGTGCTTGGAGGACAGAGTGTACAGTTGATGGGTCAGAGACTGTTTTCAGCATCTTAGAAGATAGGCAGATCAAGAAAGATTCCCAGTACCTTCCAACGTGGCAGCGGGTTTCCAGTACCTATAAAAAGTTTATGGGTTGTTTCCTGCTTCCATTTGAATCATAATAAAACTTCCTGGTATGATCTCATCAGAATGATTTTCTGGCCAACTGCTGACAGAGAATTGCTCTAGGCCTTGTGTGTTGCAGGTATTAGTCACCTAAAAACATGGTTTGAGAGAGGCTTGTGATGCTGCCTGCACTTATGGTCTGGAAAACTGTTTAGCTCCTCATTCCTGATGGCAGCGGTGTCACAGCTTGGAGCAGGGCACAGATCAGCAATGCAACCATAACCTACAAAATGCTGTTGTCAGGAGCTTTTGCTTTGCTGAATGGAGCCTCCTCTTCTTCGCTTCTTTGCATCTTGTAGGGATTTTTCTTGTCTCCTTTTGTGAGACAAGAGCCTGCAGCAATCCAGAAGTCTGGGAAAGTGGCTGTTTCTATCTATTTGTCCACTCACTCCAAATCCATGAGCTTTCGAGTTCCTGGGAGACACCTGGCTGGGAGCTGCATGGAAACAGCAAAGTGGCAGGTGAATGAGGATGCCCTTGAAGGCACAGGGGTCGTTTAGATGCAAGGGTCAGGTTGCTATGCGTGATAACAGCATGGGGGAGCACAGGAAGATGATGAGCCTGGTAATTAGAAAGGTGAATATGGAGAAAATATTTACCACCTCTTGTAACACAAGGAGTGCAAGTTGTTCCAGGAAATGATGAAGCTGGATGAAAACAAGCAAAAGGAAGTAGTTTTTCACCCAACATACAGTTGGGATCTAAGGATGCTTGATACAGGGTGCTGCAGAGCCTGTAGGTCTTAAATACAGATTAAAAAAGGATTAGCTCAACCAACAGAAGATTGGTGCAACAACAGCTATTAATCTTCATGGCCTATGTGTAACCTTAGGCTCAGGGAGTGACTGAGATAGAGAAGTGTGTTGCTGTTCTCCTCTGTATTCAGCCCTTCACACATGGATGCCTGGCACCAGAAAATGAACAAGCAGCTTTTTCTGTTTAATACATTATGTGGATACATCTTTGATCAGGCATCTTTTCTTCCTACTCTGTTGGGTATTGTGGCATCTCATTAAAGCATTCAAAATGCATTTTATGTCATCATCAAAAATATCCTGTCCTCTCTGGCCACAGACTCCAAATCACTTCATGTGCTTAACTGCTTCTTATTCCCAAGGATGCAGTTAAATTTGGGGTTGTCTCATTTGGTTGCCTCTGCCATAGGTTACTGATGAGATGTTGTTAGAAGCTTGTATTTGCAAATGTGTGACCACATGCAAAACATGCCATTTTGTGTATGACTACTCGATTAGCATCCAATTTAGCACTTGCATGAACAAAACTTTGTTGCTTTCAATATTTTAGGGCAGAGAGGAAATACAGAATAGGTTGTTTTTTTAAAACCTGATACCTGTTTCCCCAGGGAGTGCCTTGTTCCTTTTATGTAAGGTAGAAGCACCTGGAAATTAGAAGTGTAACTCTGACCTGGTGTGAGTACCATTTCCTTTGCTGGGCTGAGGCTGTCCAGTTCCCTCACTGTGGGAGCAGCAGTTCCTGCACAGTCTCTGTGTGCAGCTGAGGTTCAGACGGTTTGGACGGGATGTATTTTACAGCAGATCAGGTTCATAAAAGAGGTCATCGATGTGGTGACAAAAAAACCCCAGTGCCTAACTTCTTAGGAGACTGGTAGTAAGGATTTCTATTTGATATGGCTTCAAAAGCTACAGACACAATTCTCCATCCTGTGAGGCTCCAGTGTTGTGAGGCTGGTGTAACTAAGCAACACAGGAAGGAAACCGGCGCTGCTGCTGCAGGATGGCCAGGATGTGCAGTGTATCAGTGGAAGTTTCTTCATAATTAGACAAAAAAAATTAATGAAACTTGCTCAGTATCAGGTGGAGGCTTATGTAGTATGCTCTGTATGCAGGACTGCATGATGAAAGGATAGAAATAGGAGCAAAAGAAGTCCTATTTTTACTTCCTAAGCAGGAGAATGTACTTTTTTTGTTAAAGATCTTTTTGTTTTATCTTTTTTTTTTCCTTCCTCTTAGGAGCACTGAGGATGAGGAAAAGTTTTATAGAAAATATAACTTTTTACTAGGAGAGGAGAAAAGAGTCAGGCCCGTTTTCGTTGATCTCATCTCCCAGAGATTTCCAAACCTGCTTTTCCTCAAAGAAAATACTGCCCTTTTTTGTGCTATTTTCTGTCATATCTCCCAGTGGAGGACTGAGTTGGAGGAATTGAAACAACCAAAAGAGCTTGGAGATCCTGGGTTATTGCAAGCCTCATATGTATGTCTGGGCTTCAAGAAACCTTCCTGTGTGGCTCACTGTGCTACAACAATATTGACTCTCATGCTGAGGTGGACATAAAGCCTGTACACTGTCGTGAAGCTCCTTTTGGGTATCAGCAGTGGTTGTAAGCCACCAAAAGAGGTGATTTTTCACTTGCTAGGTATTGTAAATAGATATGAGATAGGATTATAGATCTCCCTAAGGCTGTGAAGGTGATCATGCAGTCGGGTGGTTGAAGCTTTGGGATAAAATTTTGAAAAGAAAGGTGTGGGAGAAAGAAACAGGGACAGTGAGAACCTGCTTGGTCTTTTCAGCTGCTGGAAAGCTGGTATTATCATGGTTCAGATGGTTTGCCTCAGGTGGGTACCCTTGCCCACACTGCTGGCTGCTCTGAGACTGGACACAAAAAGTTTTTCACGGCTGACCCGAAATGGGATCCATTTTCCTCAAAGGTGTGAGCCTGCTGCACTGCTCCTCCTCTGTAATCCCAATGGAAACAGTACAGGCAGATTGTGGAATGCATGCTAGTGAAATGCTTGACAGTAGAAACTTTTAAGCCAGACCCCTGTTTTTGCACTGCAAATAAGCTCAAGAGGATGGCTGAAGCTTTCGGTGCTGAAATTTTGGTGGGTTTCTTTAGGTTTGAACTTTTATTTGAAGACATCAACACGATTGATCACCAACTTGTCATTTCAGCCTCCTGTACAGCTCTGCCCATCTCATTGCTCTGGTTGGCAGAGGGGAATGTTCATACAAGCTGCAGGGGGGATTTTTATCCATTCCCACAGTGCCCTCCCAGTTCTCCCCTGGTTGTGGTCTGGACATGGAGCCGTGCTTGCAAGGAGGAGCAGACTGAGGCGTGTAGGGTGACTAGAAATAGGGAAACATCTGGAAATCAGGAAACTGCAGAAGATGCTGGGTAAAAATAAAAATCCTGAAGGATGCAATTAGGCAGCTGAGGAAAGATTGGAGCGAGGCAGGGAGGAGCCAGTAGCATGCAGTGCTGTTGGGGCGTGCCAGCAACCCAGGATACAGAACCTGAACACAGATGAAACAGCAGCCTCCTGCAGCACAGAGCTGGCTCTCATGTAAGGGCTTCTCAAAGTGCAGCACTGGCTTTCCACATGCTGACATGAAGGAGAATGCAAATGGAAGCGTGAGCAACAAGGAGGAGGTGGTTTAATGGCTTTGGGGATTAGTGGTGGTATTTAGAGCCTCTCACCTCTCTGTAACTAACATAAATCTTAACACAGATTGATGATTTTAACCATCTGGCTTGTGTTTGCTTGTGTGCCACAACTAGGGAGACAGGGAAACAACCTGACCAGCAAGGCAAAAGGCAAAACAAAGGATCTGAGAGAAGGCATCCCCTTCTCCTGTGTCAGTAAGAGCAGATCCGGTGTAATTCCATTTCCCAAAGCTCGGCAGATAACAAGGGAGAGGGCATTGAAAGAGCCACAGGCATCACTTAGTGCCTGACCCCACGAGGGAGGATGAGGCTTGCACAAGAGCTTATGCTTTGAGCACCTTGCTCCCAAACATAAAGCTCTCTGATCTTTAGAGATATAGTTACCCCGGATAGCCTGGGAGTTAGAGGGAGACTTTCAATCATAGGTTGACTTTCAACTGTAAATTATTTTGTACTTGAGTGGGAATTTCTCCCACACATCACCCATTTACTGCCTTAATTTTATGTAGTATACCTCAGCTTACAGACTGGCAAATCTTGCACACATTTTGGATTAGAAGGTTTTCTTGTCTCCTAAGCCTTCTAAATATGATGTGACTTTTCCCGGGATGAGCTGACCCTTTCTGGTAGTCACTGTCGGTTTTCCTCTCACTCCAGACTGCAAGGTCAGTCATTCCTTTTCTAGCAAAGTCATCTTGGTAGAACTTCCTAAAACTTGCAGGGCTTTAATGGGGAAGAGATGTGAAAGGTCATTGTTCTGCTTCCCTGGCCAGAGCAGTAACCAAGTGTGGGTGGATGTGTGCACACACTAGAGCATGTTTTGCTAGTCAATTATTTTTCAACAGCTCTCCAGTAAGGGTGAGAAGCACAGAGGATCTCACCTCTGGTCTTCCCAGTGGGGGAGTTTGGACAAGAAATATTGACAATATGTGTTTAAGGAAATGTTTGCTGCTGTCAAAGATACACTCTAAGGTTCTTCTGTGGTTTTATCCCATTTTGCTTTGGGATTGACTGTCTGTGGTGCATATTTCAAACCAAAACAAACCTTTCAAAGGCTTCCTCTAGATGGGGTAAGAAATCATATAGGGAAAATAAATTAAAAAAATAACAAAACAAAAGAAAAAACGAGGTATAAAAATCTAATTTATGGTAGCTTGGCACTGATGTTGCTTTGTATTTGGCAGGTCTTAGAGCTTCACTAAAAAATATTTTTACTTATTCAGACCCAGTAACCAAGAAGCTGCCCTTAATACCATTTTTTTAGGGGGTAAGTGGATGTGTTTTGGACATAGACTTCTAAACCACTGGGTTTTTTTCTCAAATAATTGCTTTTGGCATAGAGGTCTGTCAGCTAAACATGGTGTTTATCACTTCAGCCAGCCACACCAAGGTCAGTGAAAGAGAATGTTTTATATTTAAGAGGGAAATGCTTCTACCAGATGGATTAATAGTGTGAGAGTAATAATTACAGACACATGAAGTGGCTGGGGATTGCTGTGTGCCAAAGTGAAACTCAGATTCATACCTAGATTGGGGTAAATTTTTCAAAGGCACCACAATGACTCAGAGATCATGTCACCAAGTTGTTGGGAGCCCACCTTCCATTTTCAGAAATGATGTAGAGACTTCATTGCCTTTCAGCAAGCCTTGAGTACTTTTTTCCCAGAAAGAAACCCAGCCTTTAATTCACAATTAGTTCACAAAAGCAGTCTTTGCCTCGTCATAATTATATTGCATAATGACTTCCCTACTTTTTAATAACATCAGATTTCTTGTCTGTGTCCATTATCACTAGCTTAGAAACTCTTCTGTTGCTTTGGGAATTTCATATTCCAAGTCACTTACAGAACTATAATTAAGAACTTCCACAGAAGACCAGGTGATATATGTATGTTAGGATTCTGCAGATTTAGTGTCCTATCTTAGATTAATTTGAAACCTTATCATGCTGGTTTCATTATAAATGCTTCCATGGAAAGAACATGTTATTGGAAACTGAATAATTAATAATCGTTATATTGCCAAATGTTTTCTGAGCAGTTTGTTGAAGAACAGCAGAACTCCAGTTGGAAATCCTGGCTCTGTTGAAGCCAATGACAGAACTCCCATGGGCTTGAACAATATTTTTCATTTTCTTATCTTAAAAATCGTTTTTCAAAGCTCCTTAAGGTGGTGTGTATGTTTGGGGGTTAGGATTTTTTCCTTTTGTTTTCTTTCTGAGGGAATTTTCTCCCATTTGTTGCTGATTGGGACTTAAGAGAGACAAAGGATGTAGCCACGGAGGAGGAGGAGTATTTCAAATCACAACAGTGTACAAATTCATATTTGAACAGTAGAGGCCTGTGTGCCTTTTTCACCTCCAAAGAATTGTCTGAAGAATAAGGAAAAAGGAAATCAAATATGCAGTGGCTTTTTTCAGTCCTTTGGGCCAGAGTAAAGTGTATTCAAGAGAAATGTAATCTGCTGTTGTTTAGTGCCTTCTGAAAGTTCTGCCCTCCAGATCATGTCTGAGAGGAAAAGGGGAGAAGAGTAGATGTAGATCCATGTACTGAGATTCAGAAGCATGAAAATTCTCACACTCTTGACTTCAATGCTTATAATGAGTTATAATTCCCAGTAGAGGCCTCTATTATTAAGGAATTTTTTCCTCTCATGCTACTTAGAATAAAGTTTCAGGCCCCAAATCTTGGTGAGACCAGAGCCTAATCCTCATAGGCAGTCACAGCACTTGGATCTCAGCAGAGTTTCTGATGTAAAGTTCCAACCCTGTAAATTTGGACCTAAATGCTGCCGTTAGTTTCCATTAGCATTGCTTATTATATTGCAAATAATGAGTTCATATGATGGTCAGTCATAATATGCATATATGCCAGTTTGAAAGATAATTAAGCCTCAGACAGAAGTTGTGGGCTTGCTACAGAATTTTCACATGCCCAAATCATAGAATGGCTGGTTGGAAGGGACCTGAAAGACCATCTGATTCCATCCAGCCTGCCATGGCTGGGACACCTTCCACTAAACCAGGTTCTCCAAGCACTTCCAGGGATAGGACATCTACAGCTTCTCTGTCAACTTGTTCTACTGCCTCAGCATACTCGCAATGAAGAATTTCTTCCCAATATCTCATTTAAACCAGCCCTCTGTTATGTTAAAGCCATTCCCTCTTGTCCTGTCACTACAGACTCTGGTAAAAAGTCCCTCAGCAAGTCCATTTAAAAGGTTATAAATGGAGTCTGTATGAATTAGGAACGTAATTGACATAAACATCTACGATCAGTGAGCTCTCCATTAGATGATTGAGATGCTAGAACATTGAATTACCAAGATGTTAATTAAGGCTAATATTTATTTCTTTTTAACTCAGGAAAACATCTTGTAAGAAATTCCTTTGATAGCAAAATGGAACCTTTTGCAAAAGGAATCTTCTTGTCTCTCATCTTAAGCTTAAAAATTATCCATTCCTAGCCTAGCCCAAGTTCGGTCTTCACAGATTCATTTTGTTCTTAAACCAATTTGCCTGCCTAGCAAATATTTAGTAACTTCTTTATGTGGTTTTCTAGTAGGGTAGCTAATTCTCTTCTTAGCATAGCCAGCTGTTGCAGGGAAACAAAGCAAACTGAAGCTTGTCAAGTAAACCAAAATCTCTGCAGGAAAGAAAATGGAATTTCGTATTATACCTGTCTTCATTTGCAGAATTTTGTAAATTATGAACAGACTTTTATTCCCTGTCTTCATTCCTTGCATTACCTGTATCTGGTAGTAAGCAGTATCAAAACCTTCTTCCCCATCCAGCTCCAGTTTTCACTGCAAAATGTTAAATAGGAGGAGGCAAACTAAAATATGGGCAATTTGAAACATGGAATATTTCATGTTAAACGTTTGCTGGTATTCCCAGTAACCTTTTTCTTTCAATTTTTTTTTTGACAGATGATGCTAATGAAGAAGGGGCTCAGCTGAGTGAAGAGAGAGGTGAGTAAAGGATATTTTATGCTAAAATATATTACTTCTCTGAAGCATTAGCCAAACTGAAAAAATTCTAGGAATTAATTGCCTTAGTTGAGATAAGCAGTGCTAATCATTATTGCCAATGTTACAACAGTCATCTCTGGTTTTTACACAAAATTACGGTGAACCATCCCTGGTAATAAATAGTGCATGGTAAGACCAGCTGAGACTACATTTTTAATGTCATCATCTTATGAGCATCTGGGTGATATTTCATTGCTTTTTATCAATAGCTAGTTTGAACATGAAGGGGAAATAATAACAATTCTTCAGTCTATTTGTCTGTAAAAAAGTGTGAATGGAGCAATTCTTGACTCATTTGCCATTTTGAATAGTGGCAGTGTTAAGTTCATAATGAAAACAATAGGAAAACGCTTCCACAAACTCTTAAATACACTGAGCTTGGTCAGGCAATGGTTCAGAGGATTTTTTTCCTGGTCCATAGTTTGCTGTTTAAAACAAGTGTCACTGTTTAGGGTTTGTGGATGACATGAAATGGAAATGATGAATAGGTATAAGGGGAAGAAAGGCCATAGGAACAAGAAAAGGAGAAGACAGAGCATTAGATAACTCCCATGAGGACAAAAGTGTCCATTCAGGAGACTTTTTCTAGGTTTTTTTTGAGAAAGTTTCATCCAGTTAATCTTGATCAGTTTTTTTGTAACAAACTTCCACCATAGCACCTTCTGATACTTTCCCTGCTGACCTCACCTTGAGGTCCTCAGCGAACATCTCCTGTTCCATATGGATTTCTGTGCAGTGCATCTCCTTTTATGTGCAGAGTAGCTCCCTATACTCCTCTGCCTCTCCTTACAAACCAGCTAATACCCCAAGGTCTCTGTGACCCTGATCCCATCATGTCCACTGACTGTGCAAAACATCCAGCTCTCTTTATGAAAACATACAGGATCAGAAGGGAGTGCCACATGGGGAAAGGCAGGGGCATACCAGCCAGAAGACAGAGGTAAAAAGCTTTCGAAGCAGTATCCTGACTACTTAAATTGGCAAGACTGTCCTAAAGACAAATGGTTTATGATCATTTATGCAACCACTTAATTACCTGAGAAATTAGAAATACTTGAAGAACGGTGCATGTACATAGATGTGAAAACACAGATATACACAGCTATGTGTTTTACTGGTGGATTAGCACATTCTTTTATGGCTGTTCTGGCCTGTTGATTTTATTACACATAATTGTAATTACATTTTGGTGTCAAGATTACTGGATAGGAACTTTTAGTAATTTTAATACAGTTAGTGCAATTGATATAGCTGTATGAACATACATAAAAGTTAAAAAAAAAAAAAGCTTGTCATTATATAACAAACATTTGCCAAAGATAATGCTACAGTTAAATTTGCAGTATTCATCTAACATTTCTAATTTAATTTTTTATATTTATTGTGGCATGTGTATTTTTATAAGTGAGATTATTTTGCATTTTTTGTCTTGTTTTTATAGGGATTATGCAAATTAAATTGGTGTAGGTTTTTTTAAAACGCATTTTAAATTTGAATTAAAAGAGAGTGCAATTCTACTTGATAGCCCATCTCTTCTTTTTTGTCTTGTATCCTTCACAGCTTCATTACTTTAGGTAAAGCTACATAGATACTCTGAGAAATTATCTGTGAATTATATAATTTCAGGAAGATATTTCCCTACCTATCTGTTTCTTTTGTGCGTATGAGATAGATCAGATCAGAGCTGCCTTCACAGGTCTAGGATGCTGGGAGCTTGAACAGCACATCCTTGGTTATTTCTTTATCAGTTGGAGATATTTTGGGAATCAGTGCATTGGCTGTAAGCAATCAATACTTTCAGGGCTAAAAATAAGTATCTTTTGTGTATCCACTCCAGTAGTGTAGCAGATATACAAAAGTTATTCCCTTTTGACCTATTTCTGTATCATGTTTTTAATGACTCTAGGATGTGTTTACTGAAACTATAAATACAAAATTTTTGTATTGAGGGAAGTTTTCATTTTTATACTCAAATTTTTATTAGTTTGGAGGATATCTGCTTTTTATTCCTCAAAGGGGAAAATAGAGAGGTAAGTAGTAAGTAAGTAGTAGTCACCACTAAAAGATATTAATTGAATAATCATTTTTCATTCCACTTGACTTCATGGATCATGACTGCAGCAGATAGAGTCAACAGTTGGCACCAATACTGATGACCCTTTTTCCTTGAGCTGTCCAGAGCCAATCTGCTTTGGGGTGTTTCCTCCCATTCTTTTGTTTAAAGTGAAAAAGAGAGGTTGGAATCCTAGAGAGCAGATGTTACAGACTAGGCATGTATAGACCTTTGGCAATGATTGAAATCTAAATTTTTATCTAAATTCCTGTGCCTCAGCTTCCTTTTGGCTGGGTGTTTCTGAGGGCCAATATCAGACCAAGAGAAAACACAGAGAAATACAAGGACACAAATGAACTGTAGGCTCACTGTGTCTGTACCAATCACACTTTGAAGAATGTGGTAGGATGGTGAGGGGGAGGTTACAGAATCTGTCCTAGTTTAAAAAATTAGAGGGAAAAAGAAAGCCCTGATCCCGATTTGGTGTCTGCTGAAGGCAGTACGAATATGTCCATTGGCTTCAGTGTACACCAGATTAGGCTTTAGGAATTAGACAGAAAATTAATTGGGAGTTAAAAATAACAGATTACCAAATGGGTGTACTACTGAGTGATGGATACATTATGAAAGTAATCTATTTTTTGTGTCTACCGCCCTGAAATACAAATATCTCATTACATGCAGAAAGGCCTTTCTTTCTTTGATTAATCTTCAAAATAAATAACAGACTATCCTAATTACATCTGTGTCCTGGTTTAAAGAACAGGTGTCTGCCAAGGAAGGCGGGAACATCCCTTGGAATGGAAAATAGGATCCCCTCCACTCCAAATTGTTATAAGTTTGGAATTAAGGGGCTTTCAGGCAAAGACATAGGAAAAGGAGTAGCCATTCTTTACGAGTTTGTGTATGAATAACAAGGCACACAAACAACAACGACAGCAGCAACAGCCCCCAGCACACAAACCCAGTCCCGGCCTTCTCTTTCTTGCCTGGGGCACTTTCCCCTGCGCTGCAGTTCCGCTCACAGCCACCAGGGGGGCGATGGTGGCTCCCGGCCAGGCAGGTGTGATGATTCCCCCAGTCCTGCAGGGGGCGCTGTGGCGGGAGCTCGGCCACGTCCCCCTCACGGTGATGGCGGGAGGGCCGATGGGGCAGAGAGAATTGGGCTTTGCTTTGGAAACTCGTGGGAAGCAGCCAGTCTCAGTGCCACTCAGGAAACCGAATGGACTGCAGTGGGAAACCTCAGGAGCAGTAAACTGGAATGGCAGAGGCAGGCACATTCAGGGGTGGCAAATAAAATGTAGCAGAAACTCCAGGGCCCAAAGCCGTGGCGTGTCTGGGGGTCGGGTTCGAGGGCAAGCAGCCCTGAAGCAGCAGCAGAGAACAGCGGGGCTGGATGGGGAATTGCTACCGTGGGTAGCTCACCGGCCATGGCTGGTCCTGGGCTGTGCAGAGGACAGGGGCTCCGGGGCTGCACGCACTCGCTCTGAGCTCCCAAGCAGCAGAGAAGCAAACCGGTCAGCTCCAGTCACAATGCCAAGGGGAAAGGAAAGAAAATGGGCAAAAACCACAGGCCAACAATATCTCTCGGGGGTGTGGCCATGGAGACAAAATCACCCTGCTGGAAGGAAACAACTGTCCTTCTCCCCCACTCTCACAGAAAATCCCATTGCAGTACTTCCAGAGCTGGGAGAGGGAGGCAGCACCAGACACAAAACAAAAACAGAAACAAAAACGGGTATGGGATAAAAAAAACATCCCCAAGACCATCTGCCAGATAATATCCGTTAATATCTATATTCATTCTATAAAATCAACAAGCAGGAGTAACTGTTTTGGTGAGTTTATCACATAACATCACTGCTTATATTGTAGGAGAAGGGAATACAGGTGACCTGGCCCCTGATCAGTAACAGCTGTGTTAATTACCCAATACAGCCTCACCCCTGATGAGTCACAGCTGTATCTGATAAAGATGAGTGAGATAAAAGGGGATTAGCTGGTAAGGGGAGGATCGTCATGGAGGAGGAACCTTGAAGAGCATGAAGGAGAGAATCATAAAGCAGGATCCTGAGGAGAGAGAATCACTGCTGTGAGGTCAGTCTGGGTGTGCAGTCAGAGCCTGTTGTTGTAGCCTGCAGTCACAGTCTGGCTGGGTAAAAGCTGCACTCAGAGTTCAGCAGGCAATACCCAGCAGTCAGAGGCTCCAGGGGAAACCTGCAGCAGGAGCTGCTGCAGGCAGAGTCAGTGAGTGGTTGGAGTTAAGATAACTAAGTCATGAAGAGGAAACCAGGACCTTTTTTATGCTGTGTTTAACAAGGAGTCTGTGCCTCAGCTCATTTTTACTCTCTAATAAGAGGGCTGCTGCAACAATATTGGACATACTAGAATAAGACAAAACATAAAAATAATCCACTCTTGTCAAATATGCACACTCAAACCCACTCTTCTAATGGCATGTGAGGTCACAGGCTTTTAACCCAGTCTGTTATTCTGAATGCTGACTCTTGTAGCAGTTGCTGGCTTAACAGCACTGCTTAATTTGAAGTGCTTTGAGGTTATCATGTGTCATGTAGTTGGTGTTAGAAGGGCTTGAGTGAAAAAGGCAGATGTAGAAATAGCAGGTCCAGGCTTGTGCAGGTCTACATCTCTGCTTTACTTTGTGAATAATTTCCTACACAACCCAAAACAAGGACCAGGTGACCCAGTAGTTATTCTTTCTTGAGTGTTTTGTTTCTTTTTTCCTTTTTTTTTTGTGATGGCCAGAGAATTGACTTATGTCAGCACATAATAACATTATTGTGTGCTGACATAAGTCAATTATCTTACCATTGCCATTGAAAAAACAAAAACAACTACACTCAGGAAACAACTTTAAGTTCTGAATCTATATTGTCCCTTAACCTGTTCAGCTTCATTCTCTGCCAGGTACCAAAGCCTTTTGACCTCATCTCTGTGTTTGTTTATGTCTGTTGCTACACTACTGTTATTTCCCATCAAGTAGTTGTTCCTAATAAATGCCTTGCTGGTTATCCTGTTTCTGTCCTGATCATCCTAATTAATCACCTGTTGATTACCTAGAAGTCACATCTAGGTAAAACAACAAGATGTAGGATCTCATTCACACTAACAAGGCTTAATAACTAATTATACCCTATTACAATCAAGATACATAAATACAGAATTTTTTTGCATGTCCCACTGTACGCTCACCCTTACACTTGGAGTTGTTTTTTGGAGAGAGACTCTATCTTTTTTCCTGAGATGAAAATAGCAATGACTTGCAACAAGGCACATTTGGGAGTTATGTGGAGACAGACTGTGAGATTTAAATGACTTGTTGACCCTCTGAATGAGCCTATCAAGAAGAACTGTGTCTCCCAGTAGCAGAGCTCAGAAATCTTATTACACAAATGATCACAACTAGAACAGCTTTTAATATGATCAGTTCGGGCACCTGTTTTTAAAAAGATATTTGCAGACAAAATTTCTGTAACATTTGGCTAAATGTTTGGAAGGACGTACACACTGCTGGAGAGCAGAAAGGGTTAAGAGTTGTATTTTGGCCATGGTAAACACAGATCCTTTTCAGTCTCTGGAATAAGGGATATCTGCTAAAAAAGAGTGAAATTGTGATTGAAATCTTGTTCTCCTAGGATGCTGCCTTTACATCCTTTTGTGAGTATTTTGAAGACTCTTTATTGAGTGCAAAAAGATGATTTCTTCTGAGACAGCAACAGTTCTGACTTCTCTGAACGTACACCTCCTCCCTCTCCATCCTTGGGCTGTCAGTTAAGATGTTGGTTGTATTATCTAATGTATTCAAATAGTCCTGGCAGACCTGGCTGGACATTTGCACTTTAACTTGATTGACATTTGATATGTGGGACTTGAGGAAACTTCACAGATTGGTTAGATGATAAAATTCCTCAGTAGAGTGGCAAGTGTTGATTAAAGCATTCCTATTGATTCAGTCCTCTAATGTGAATTATTCTCAAACAAAAAAAGAAAAGGTAGCAGGTGGTTCAGAGTGGCATTTGAACCAAAGAAGCTCTATGTTGATACATAAATATAAATATTCAAGTTACTTTTTAAAAGAAAGTGAGAGCATCGGCGTGAATAAGTCTTCAGAAATCTGGTTATTTTCAGGATCTCTCTTTTGTTTTACAGTTGTTGTTGAACTCCATCAGCATTGCTTCTGAGCCCCTTAAAGGGTTGACAAAGCATGTCTTCATTTGGCAGGTTTTGCCTTTATTTTTCCCCACGGATTTTCTTGTGGTTACTCCTGCCTTCTTCACTCTGGAAAGAAATTCATCTTAGCACTTGAAAACTCCTGTTCCTCAAAATGCTGTGTTTGAATTTCAAATTCAGATGGGCAAACATGATGACATGACACATGACATGTCCTGAATTAAGTGCTCTCAGGACCAGTCTATCACCTGGTACCCAGCCAAACTTCAAGGTTTGTTCTGCTGTGTAGTAACTGGCTCTATTTACTGATTGCTGAGGGCTCTTCATGCTCTGAGCTGTATGTAGTTCTAGAAAGAAGTGTCAATTCCCTTCTAGTCAAAATTTATAAGGGCAATGTTCAGTTTGTTTTTTTTTTTACATAATGCTCTTTCATTTAAATTAAGAAAGTGAAATAGAATTTAATTACTGACATACAGATCTCCATTTTGGAATTTTTGCTGACATTTTGAGCTGTCCTGCCACCTTCCCAATCCATGGCTCTTTTTGTGCATAAGTATGGTAGAATAGCCAAGAGGGCAGCAGAGGATGTTTCTGTGTTCCCTGGGTCCCATGCACAGCCAATGATTCACTCCCTTTTTGTCTTTTGAATGAACATAATATACTTTGAGTTATAGAGTATCCTGACTTGAAGGGACTCAAAAGAATCATTGAGTCCAACTACCCCTTGAATCTGCAAGTTCCTTTTTCACATCCTAACTGCTTTCATACCTCCTGTTTTGAAATTTTCAGCACTTTGGTTCTAGATACATGTAATTGTGGAAGGGTAGAAGATAAAAAAGATAATCTACACCCTTAGCAGAGCCAAGTCCTTCATGAGAGCTGGGCATCTGATTGTCAAGAGCTGTTTAAAACTCCAGCATAAAGAGTAGATGATTGTGTGGCATATATGTGACAGCAGGAGAAACCCTGGGAGTTTTTGAAACACTTAAGCAATTTATAAAACATATGTACATAGTTTTTTCCTAGTTGTTAATTAGCTAATCAGTTTTAAGTAACACCATGATTCTTATTTTCTAATGGCAGCAGCAATAAGGGTGAAGCACATGAGGTCATATGTCTTCCTAAATTTCCTGGTTACAAGTAGTCAAAGTTTATTTCCAGCACACACAAAAAAATGTTTTCTTTAGGCTTCTCCTGCACCCAAGCCCTCGCATGGCCACAAGGAATCAGGAGGTTTGACAGAAAGTCAAATGACAGAAAGTCATTTTCCCATTATGGTTGAATACATTCAGTACGCACAATGAAATTGAGTTTTAATTGTCTGTTAGTCACTGCTTTTGTGGTTAAGCAACAACATTTAAAGAATGTTTTAATTAGGGAACCTGCTGCATGAAATGTCTTAATTTAGGAATACCTTTTATGCTTAATTTCCAGCTTGGCCTCCCTTTTTATTAACAGGCTTTCTCTGCTACCAGTTTGTGGTGTGTCATAGCAAACAAACAGTAATGCCATCATTATGTTAAGAAGACAGGATATTTTGAAAATGTTGTAGAAAAAGTTCATAGTATTTAAAGTTTAACTAGCTGATATTAAGCACTGTGTGCTTCAGTCCCTGTAAGTAAAGAAGATCTCACATTTAATTGGCCTCAATCACTTCTTTTGCTCCCTTTCCTCCAGCTTGATATTGCCTACTGTCTGAAAGGCTGGAATGGATTTTTTCAACCCAAACATTTCTATCTTGTAAAGCTTTCATTTCCATAACTTCACTATCATATTTGTTTCCCTAGCTTTCATTTAATTATTAGTTTCAGTCCATATTCATTGGTTGTTGTGTTAAAACAGTGAATGGAGAATTGAGCTGAGAGAAAAAAATTGTTCAGATTGTTTCTCCATAGTTCCATAAAGCAGTATAATAAATATCATGTTTACAACTACAAATTACAACATTATTTGGCTGGGGGTTATGAGTATTGTTTCTCATAAAAAGCTCATTTCAGTATGAGCTTTCTTCATTTCTGTTCTGTGAGAGTCAGAGAAAGTCCAGTCCAGGCTGAAAGAAACATATGTATTATAAATTTCATACAGGATGATGCAATAATTAATTTAAACAACAGAAAAATAAGCATTGAGTACTGAATGGAGTGTTGAGATAAAACATACAGTTATGGTATCACACATGGTAATATTTGATACAATTAAACCATTTCCAAATAGTATATGTAATTTATAATTTTTTATTTTTAAAGAAGGCCAGCCTCCATCTCCCACAAAGAGCAAAGAAGAGCAGCCTGAGGACCTGCAGGATGATGCTGAAGGTAGGTGATCTAACAGCTTCTCAGGGCTGTTAATCAATTCACATTTTGAGTAGAAGTTTGGTTTGAATTCTTGGGAAAGAACTGGAAAACTTTGAGTTAAGGATGCTCTCTGCACACACTTGGAGAGTTCTTTTTGGCCTAGATAAAGGGATTATAAATCTTATAAAGTATATTTCATCTGAAGGTAGATTCACAGTTACAAACCCTATTTTTATGTGATGGGCTACTGATTAATGCTGATACATCTTAATAAATTGCTGCTGTTTTATCTCTAATCAGTTCTGACTTTATCTAATTAAAAAGCCCAAGTGTAATTCATGTTGTGCAGGGTGAGGGTCGTAGTCTGGTTGGTCAGGTACCTGCTGCTAAACACAGAGCAGTGTAATCCTCACTTGCCTTTTCTACAAGAACTTTTTGCTGTTTTCCTTTTTACAGTGTTTATGGTTCTAGACCTTACAGTGTAGTACATCTCTCCCCACTCAGGAGTCACAGGTGATTAACATTATGCCTACAGTGTTGTTCCTCTGAGGAGACCTTCCTCCACCTGAGTCTGCTCAGAGAAGCTTGTCCATGTGTATGTATGGCTGTAAACGTGGTCTATGTTGTTCTAGAACTGGATCAAAGTTTATTTTCCTAATCTCTATCTCATTGGAAGAGTTGTTTATAAGGTGCTAACATCAAAGGCTTCTGTTCAGAGTGCACAGTTTCACCCTGTTTTCAGATAGGTGGAAGAGCAAAACACCCAAATGCTGAAGAAATTCCCCTTCTGTGAAATAGTCAAAAGGATGAACCTTAATCTTTAATCCATGGCAGTTCCTTGTCATGGGTTCTTTTTGACCTAATATTCCCCAAATGACACATCTAATTTTGCACCTCAACCAGTGGCTCCACAACCTTCAGCATTTTGACCTAGCACTGTGCATCCAGCTCCTAAAATATTCTGACTAGGGGATAGTGTGAGGCACAAAGAGCAGAAAAGTGTTAACATCTATCATTTTAAGTAACTGCCAGTAACATGCTGTCACTAACATTGTGACTGGTTGTTTCGGGCAAGTCATTAAAGCAATAGCTGTCATCACCTGGAAGGGACCCAAGAAATTTCATCACACCTGAGTGTCTTTCCTTTCATGCTGCACTGAACCCAGATTAAATGAAAATAGCAATTTTATGTTTGAATTAGAGAATTCAGCGATGACAAACCACATGTCCATTTGTATGCAGGCTGACAGGCAGAACAATAGTTGTTTTATGATATATTCTTACATGGAGTGTTGCTAAAAGTTTTCATTGTATCAGTATCTTGAAAAGAAACCTAAACAAAATGAAAGGAAGAGAGAAAGTATTGTCAAACTGTAAGGTTATGCTTTCATTCAAAAATTAACTGATGTTGTTTCCCTCTCTCTGTGGCTCCCTAGATACAGTTTCCTATTTCTCTGTGCCTATCCATTTTTCCCAGTGACCTACTGTGAAGCACAAATAAATGTGCTGGAAGGGCAAACTAAACAGTATGGCAATAGAATTACTGCAATACTCCTGAACTGTAAAATGCCTGAATTCCTTGAATTTGATGGCATACAGGAGATTTTGCTGATGTGGAATTGAAGTCTGTAAAAGGTAATCACTGCTGCTGGATTTAATATAGCTGGTGGCAGAGCCCCCATCCGGTAGGCAGGAAGCAGACCTGTAATGCTTAGGACTGAAAGTTCAAATTTAGCCCTGAGAGGAGTTGTGATGGAGAAAAGAATAGGTGATTAAAGTTATTATTGCTGTTTGCTGAGGGACCTGTGGAGAAACCTGGATCAGATTTCTTTGGCATTACCTGTGCCTCTGGAAGAGGAGACAAGAAATTGGGATCCAGACACTGAATTCCTGTCAAATTGCCAAGTGGCTGGAGTCTAATGTATCACACCTGTGAGCCATTTCCATTGAAGTAAATGGGATTTGCACACGTTTGTCTGAGAAGAGGATTTAGTTTCTCCTGGTCTAATTATTAGCTGTTGGTTTTGATGAATTAAAAGAACTTTTAATGGGGTGTCTTGAAGATTATGAAAGTTCTGAATGTGTGACATAAACCACAAATGCATGTCTGAAAAGTTTTATTTAGGTAGGGATTTGTCTTCACTTCTAAGAAGCTAGCTTTTTTTTTTTTTTTCTTTTTAAAAGAAAAACTGAGTAGCTAATGCATGTAAACAGTCTTGAATAAAACACAACAAAGGCAAACACTCCCTGAGTTCAACTTGGTTGAATTTCCCTTAGGGCAATAATGAAGTGCTTTGTGGTTTGATGTGTTTAAACTTTGGGATAATTCACTTTAAGTACCCCAAGTTGGGAAAAAAAAAAAAAAGAAAAACCCACCCAAAATCACTCATGAAAAAGTAAACAAATAAAAAATCCCCACAAAACAAATGAAAACCCACAAAAGCCCAACCCCTTTTATCAATAGAATTTTGTCCAAATTTAGCATAGGATATATTTTCCCCTTGGTAACATGACCAGCTGTAAAATATTTAACGAATATACACTGAGACATGGGAAGAACTCTGTGTTTTCCTCTGCTTAGTTGTGAATGTCCTTTTAGATTGAAGATGGGAGTACAATTTGCAATGATAGCAGCCTCGTGTCTGCCCTCGTGGCAGTCTCTGAAACCCATTCCACTGAGTTCAGCAATATTTCTGCTGTAATATTTTTCTCCAGCTCACCAGGCTGGTTCATTGGCTAGAGGTAATGGAGCAATATCATCTCAGTGCATGTTAAAACCTCCACAGAATATTGGGGGAAGCAAGTTCCTTTGTTATTACCCTCTTTGCAATCAAGGAAAGGTGAGTAAGTGACTGTATGTAAGAGGCTTGTTTTGCAGTAAGCTAAAATAAACACTTGACATGCTAATGAAAGCCATCTTATACCAAACCACTAAAGTATTAATAGTGCCAGTTATTATTCTATTATATATATTGTTCTCTGCCTCCAGACTGTTGGTAGAGAAAAGTGTGAACTGTGCAGCAGATTCTTATGTCAGTGGTTGTATTCCACAGATTTTCACTGCAGTGGTATTGTCTGTGAAAATGGGTAGACTAGAAAACACCTTTTACTCACAGGTTCCCTGCAGTATTTCAGGTTTGACATGTGCAAACATGCCATATAATTTTCCCTTTTTTTCTGTGTTTTTTTTTTTCCCTGCATCCTGGGAGACTAAAATCAGCCAGGGATAATTTTGCCTTTCTCCCAGTCAGGTACATTCATTGATTGAGTGATTGTAAAGTGTCAGGTGAACAAAATATGTTTGGTACTAAACAAAACATATGCATGTCTTACTTCAGTAGCTTCGTAACGATCTTAAAGTGGTTACACAGACAAAATGGCAGCACTTGTCACAACATAGCAGCCACGAGTTTGGCACCAATGCCACAGTCACCTGTTCTCATCCTACTTACTGTCCCCAAGCAAGGGCAAACCATTTCTACAAAAGGCTAACCAAACAAAAGTTTTAAATGTTTCTTGTTTCTCTTAGCTACCTCCCCATGTGTCCTCCCATATGTGGTGAACAGCATGGTGTGTGCAATAGGGAGAAGCAAAACTCTTTCCTTTTCCATCTTCATGGGATTTCTCAGATATAAAGCAGAGCCTGCCAAAGAGCTTCCCCATCCATTCCCTCCAGGCTCTGTGTGAGATCAATATTGTATCAAAGATGAGTAACACATCTAGTAACAGCAGCACAAATGCCTGCTTTTTCTCTTCCTCCAGCAGAAAAATAATCAATCCATGATTATTGGCAGCAAAAGCCATTTCCTTGCCCTCATTCAAGGGATGTGAAGACAAAACTGGAGCTCTGGAAGTTGTCTTACTCCAGCTTCTCTCATAAGCTGCTCCCCAGATGAATGACCAGATTCTTCCTGATAGATTGATAGGCTGTTGGTCTCCCAGGATCACCTGTGGAAGGAGCAGATCTTTTGGAGTTATTTGTCCAAGACATACTTTGTCTGCTTTCCATTCACTTGGTGGGAAGAACAGGTTGATGAATAAGCCAAACCACAGAGTTCAAAATGAACACAAATCACCTTTAACAGAGTTGATAGTGTTGGTTCCTTTGCCTGATGGGGTCATCACAATTTGGCCTCTTGGCTTTCAAAGGTGACATCACATGTGTGAAGGTTGTGTCAGAAATCCAAGCTTACCAGCTGGGACCTGCCTGAGTTGGTGGATGCTCTGTCCATGAGAGATGTCAGCCTGGTGATTGAAGTACACAGCAGAAATGAGGCAAAATAAAACTGCATCTTATCTTGACACCTTGTTGGTCCAGCAGGTCGTGGCCATTCTGTGGGATTCTCACTAAGAGGGAAACACCCTGGCTCCTCATCCCTTCTCCCAAAAAAGGTTTTGTGAAATGGTAACAAGTGCAGAGTCTTGGGACCAGAAAATAAACCTCTGTTTATGGCTTAATCCTCTGATTGTGAGATTAATGTAAGGCTTTCCCTTCCTGCTTCTCCTTTATTTGCCACGAATTTTGCCGCTGTGCTGCTCACTCTGTAGCTTCATGGAGAGGGATCTAGTATGTGCACCCACCATAGTCCATGGCACTTGGCTTGAGCCACATCCCTCCAAGGTGGGCTTCATCCTCTCTGCAGCTGGTGGGATGCACACAGTAGCTGCTCTTCCTTGCCATTCCACAGAGATGTTCTAAGTATCTCTTCTAAGGTTCTTCTAACACTGTGCAGGCCTGATTGTCTCTCTCTTTAAAGGTATGAATTAATATTATCTAGTTTTGACTTCTGATTAGTTTTAATATGTTCTGCAGTTTATAGCAAGGGGTTCTTTTATCCCTTGATAAATTGTAGCTACATTTGTGCTCTGCATCCCATGGGGCAGTCATATTCTTCAGTAAATTTCTGCTCCAATCATAATCTACTAAAAATGAACATCCAGACACATAATTATACTTCAAAAAACACAGTCATTTATTCAGCCTTAAAAGTGTTTCTTTTTATTAAGATAGCTTAGAATTGGCTGTCTTCTTTTTGCCACCAAACCTAATCCTTTAATAAAATGTTAAATGAAGATAAAGTACTACAGAAGAAATTCCCTGGGAAGGATGTGTATCAAATATGTCTGTGAGATGCTTCACCTTAATGCAGATGGGTTATATTTAAAAAGTGGCAATTAACCTCCATCCACTGTGCTTGATAGCTTCTCTTTTCACTTCTGTTTTGAAGTCCACCATCTGTCCTGACTGATTACAGCTTTCAGAGTATTGGGTGATCACCTTGCACTTAGCCAGGGGTAAAATAGGATGTTATCTGTATTTTCAGTTGTATTTTCTCTCTGAGCAAACATTTCTTAGAAGATTCTTTTCATCGGTGAAGTGGCTTCTGCTGTTCCATTAAATTGCCGTGCAGTGGCTGTGCAGGACTCAGTAAACACAGCTCACTTTGGCCTCCACAGGTGATGTGCAGTCCTGTTGTGCTGGCCATTTAGCCATTTGGGTTTCTTTCAGCAACCGAGTGTACGTCTGTGTGACAGCACCAGAATGACACTTGCAATTCCTGCTTTCAAGCTGAATGCTTTGGAGTAGATTGTCTTCCTTCTGAGATGAGCCAAGGTGCAAAGGACTAACTGACTGGGGTGGCTAATGCAGTGTGGTCAGAGGAGAATTCTACCCGGTGACACACCCCGAGGCACCTGCAGGGGGCTCATCTCTCAAGGAATTAATTCCTCATTTCTATGCACGATATGAGTAACAGTAAACCATCATGATTATGCAGGTCCACTACAGGAGATGGGGCTGGTCTCTTCATTCCAAAATGCTGGTGCTAAGTAATCCGTGGTTTTGTTTGCATTTTGTGAGGGTTTTTTACAAGTGTAGACTTCTCTGTGGCTTCTCTGTCTGTTTCTTCAATTTGTGAAAAATCAAAACAGGTCTCAAGTTTTGTTTTGACTGTGGCTTGGAAAAGAAGCTGTGTGACCATCCCTTGTAGTATGTAGTTACTCAGACTTCAGACATGTTCAGTATAAACAAAGACTAAATTTCTGTAGTAATGATAAAATTTGTGGATTTATTTTGCATTTGCCTTCATGGGGTCATTTTGTTTTTCTTGGACAGAACTAATTGTAGGGCCAGGAGTCAGGGCTTCTTTACACTGCTGTGAACTCTGCATCAACTCACAGGAGCAGTTTCTGTCCCCTTTTATACACTACAAGAACAGTGGCAATACTGTGCAGCACCTGTATTGCACAATCTGAGTCAGTGAAAAGCCAAGTGAGCACAGTGTGTGTATTTTTTTTGCATGAAAATGCCAATTTTATCTTTCTCCTCTGCACAGACTGCCTGTGACATCTAGGGTGTGATACCCATCCATATTGTGGTTGTGTTGGTCAGCTCAAGCTTCCAGGAGATGTCTCCCTTCATTTGTTTTGAACCATCACAGGAATAGCAATGCTGAGCATCTTTGGTGATGAAATACCAAATCTTTGGCAAATCATTGCCAAATCATCTTTGGCAATGAAATGTTCCATGTCACCTGTATTGCACAATCTGAGTCAGTGGAGAGTTAGACCCAGTGAAGAGCCAGGTGAGCACAATGTTCCCAGTGAGTTGAGACAAACCAGCATGGTTCTGTCTTCCCAGGGCTTAATTTGATGCTGTAACTGTTGTCCTCTGGTTCTCCCCTAACCTGATAAAGCTGAGTTAGTTGTCTTTGACCCACAGAAGACTGAAGCAAGGGGAACATGCATGGTGACTTCAGCAGGCTTTAGCCAAGACTCTTGTATTTCTCAGGATGTTAAATAAGTGAAATACAGTTGTTTTATTTTTAACCTCTGAGATAAGCCACTCAAGCTACAGTTTTCTCATTCTTTTCTCACACTCCTGGCCAAAATGCTGCATGGAAATGAAACCCTGTTATTTATTGGCCTGACAGCTTCACTGGGCTGGGTGCATTCACAGTAGCGTGTTCAGGGCTGCATCTGCAGCGTGGTAATTTGTTGAAGCAGCACAGAGGGCAGAGTCTCATAACTCCATTAAACAATTACTGCAGATAACTCATTACTAACCCTTCTTAAAATTTACCCCAAAGGGGTTATATACAAGTAATGATTAAAACTGACCTAAATCATAATTTAATTAAAAGAAATTAAAATGAAAACTGAAAATGTTCAGCAACCTCAGGCCACCACATTAATGATTCACTTTAATGTGTTTGTAGTTCTGCAATAATGGCCTTTGTGTGCATGTGCTTCTTGGTTTATGTCTGATACTATTTTACCACTGGAATAGTTTGAAAATGGTTGTAGGCTGTATGATCTCAAGTGCCTATATGGATGTGCATGTGCTTTCTTTTCACATTTTAGGGGTTTCAGTGAAGCCAGCATATCTACTTGTGTGCAGAATGCAGATCAAGGCCTATATTTTTCACTTTCTCATTAATTAGTTTCTCTGCTATGTCATAAGGACCTTTATGTCATTAGTATGATTACCATGACAGTATTTCTGTGCTGTAAAAAAGATAGTTCAAAACTGGCATCCCTTGTCTGATAGATCTTGGTTGTACTTGCATTTGTTATACAAGAAGGAAGCACAGGTCAGACCAGTGGAGAGGTGCCAAAGTCACTGGCCATGCAGAAAAGTAGAGGAAGCTCCTGGACTTCCATGGCAGAGCCCTTCAGAGATGTACTAGGATCAAAAACCTGGCGTCCCAGGATGTGGCACATACACAAATAGGGATGAAAGCCTCAGGTGTTGGCCCTTTGTCGCTTTTATTTCTACCCCAGGAGGGAGGAGGTTTGAAGAAACCTCATTCTGAACATTGACACCATATGGATGATATAAATAAAGGTTTCTCAGTAGCAAAAACAATTTTATTATTAATATCCTCCGTGTTCGTGAGTTGGACTTGAGGATCCTTTCCAGATCAGGATATTCTGTGATTCCTTGTTGGAGGGGTAGAAATGGACTGGTTTATACTGGTTATGCAAAATTTCTTCCTTTAAATAAAAAGCCACAGTATCTGAAATTCTGTTCTTCTGAAAAATGTTTATTTGCACCAGTTTTTGGGGCACTGACTTCAGCCTCATCTCTAAGTGCATCGCCAGCTGCTTGTGAAGAGAGGTGCTGCTGAAGAGGAGTAGGTGTGTGAGCAGACCTAGCACTTCTCAGCTCCAAAATGGGAAGAGCCAAGAGGCCAGCAGGCTATTAATATTTTTGACTTGCCGCGTTTGTCACAAGAACAGTGGAAGATGTAAGAAGCCACATGTTTCCAGGCTCCTGCAGAGAAAACATGAAGGATACTAAAACCTCCTCCAGGGGTTTGTTCTCTGACCTTTCATTGGGATCATGTCCCAGCTCTCTTCTGATGGCTGGCTTATTATTTATTATATTATCTGCTTCATTTGGGGCTGCCACTGCAGCTGGCACCTCACTGTGCGTGCTAAACGCCTCTCCATAACAGAAAGTGGGCAGGCACTTCTGGAGCATCCTCTTTTCTGCTGGAGTTACAAGTGCCACTTACTCTGCCAGCTTGCTGAGCGTGCTGATTGATCCTCGTTTAGCCTCTTTTCTACCAAATATATCATTTGGGGAAGGGGAATGGATTTTCTTGATGACCTCAAAGAAGATGCCAAGGGAAGACAGCAAGAACCTATGAGGCAGTAGTCAACTTGGCAAGAGAAAGCAGAATACATGGACAGAAGAAGGTATTTTAGTGTCTGATGCACTTATTTTGTTTGTAAAGTACTACTGTAATCCTCAAACTTCTGGTTTTTAGAATTGACACTCATGCCAGGGGGAAAGGAACAGATGTTCCCATTTGTCTTGTGATGTGGCTCAAAATCATTTACATTTTCTGGCCTAAAATGACAGGACATGTCGTTTTCCACTTTCTGTATCTCCTTTGGAGTGAGTGACATTGCTGTTCAATTACCAGTGTAATAGAAAAGCGAGTATTGTGAGGACAGCTTTCACCTAAAGGAAATGCAAGCACTGATTGCTGCAGTAGTGGGAAGAGAAGGATGGCAGATACTGTAGGAGCCATCCAGTGGAAAAGACATTTTTATTATAAATAATGTCATGGAGAAGACTCAAGGAAAATGTACTGGAGAAAAGGAGAGCCAGGGGTGAACTAAAATATGGTGGAAAAATTGTCTCACTACTCTTGTAAAATGTATTCCCAGCTCTTTGCCTTGAGGACATGCTCCTTTAAAGCATTTCCATTTGCTCTGCTCCCAGTTCCAGTGGAGAGCAATAACTGCAAAAAGACTCTTCATCAAAGGCACTCAGTGAGAGACTCATTAGAAGGGTTTTTTAAAAGTGGAAAAACCTGTTTGTCAAAGACTTTGGGATTAGTCACTTCTCCACTTTATAGTTTGCTTTCTTGTCAATGTATTCATGCTCTGCTTCCTCCCTTTCTCAGAAGATAAATAGATTCTCCAGGCCAAGCAGAGCTTAACCATCCTTCTGCAAGTCATTTACTTCATCATCACTTGTCCAGTCTTAATTTTTAGCATTTCCTTTTCTCTCTTTCTGCCAAAGTCATTTGCCAGGCACAACACTTACTGTCAGTACACTGATCAAGATGAATTTTCATGCCATGATCCAGTCAGTCTATTGAATTGGGTCAGAGTACTAGAGGTGAAGTTTCTGCTTAAAGTCTTTTACATTTTTCTTTGTAAAGGAACAAAATGAAGTGAAAACACGTTGACAATCCTATAATTTATGTTCTGTCAGACCAGTTCTAAACAGGGAATGTCCAGTGAAATAATACATTTAAGATTGAGAAAATGTGGTTTATCTGATAATCTGCTGAACCAGATGATCATTTAAACTTTCTCTCGTAGTTTAAGTTTTCTCTGAGTGACTTAAGCAAGAGATACAGTTCCTTCCAGTAAATACAAATGAACCCTTGAAATTCCTGGTTTTAGTGAAATAAGTTGTGGTTATAGTCATGATAATGGATGTAGAAACAGGTATCATCTGGAATTGGAGTTGTAAATTTTGAATGCAGTAAGGTAATGGCTAGAATTAATTTCAGTGATATATCAGTGGTTACATTTATGCCTGACCTGCTTTTGATGGTGGTAAAGCTCTTTCTGCATAGAGTGAAATATGTTACGCTTGACCACGATTGAATCCTTGAAGCTTTGGCACTGCTCATTTTACAGTGATGCAATAATCTCTTTTGGTCTCACCTATTGGTAAAGACTTTTTCCAGTGCCACTGCACTGCTGTGTTACAGGATTGTCTTTATTTATGAATTGCATAGCTTGATGGCTCCAAGCCTGTGTTTTAAGAGAAAAGGTGTGGGGGAGAGAAAAGTTTAGCTAACTTTATATTTTGCATGTGATCCTCCTATTGTGTGTGGACAGGCAGAACAGTGACTTTGAAAACAACACCTTTTGATTTCAAGTCAGGGAAAGAAAAACCCCATAGGTTTTGTCACTCCATTTTGGTCATCCACAGAACACAATTTTTTACAGGTTAGAGCTCACTAATGTGCTGAGAAATCACTATGGCAAGTCATCCATTAAGGGGAGGATTCATACAAAGAGTTACCAGCAGGGCAGCAAGCCCAAGTCCCTGCTGATGGCCATCAAACACACCCTGCCCACCTCTCTTCTCTCAGGTGGGGGTTGTCAAGTTCCTGCTCCTTCTCCTCTCCTCCTGAGAGCAGCTCTGTGCAGGGCCAGCCCTGGAAATAATTTTCTACTAGTCCCATCTGCTGGATGCCAGGAAGAATTGCCTGCTGGAAAGAGGGAAAGCATCATACCTCAGCCTTTAAATATCAGCTGGGTGCAGTGTGCCACCAGATGTACATCTGCCTGTGGAAAATAAGTGCTCTCTCTGTTTTCCTTCCATCCTCCTAATCACATTTGGACCACTGCTATTCCCATCACCAGGTTCCACGTGTTAAGTAAAAGCAAGGTGGCCAACACAGGGAGCTTTAGCTGTGTTGTTTTAGAGAAGCTGTAATCAGAAAACCTGGCAGCCAGAAAAGATCACAGCAAAAAAATATGTGTATCATTCTCCAGACATTTCCAGGCCTGGGAATGAATTTCCCTTCTTGCAGTGTATATCAGCAATCAACTTTTCAAATACCTCATTGAGGCTGGTGCTCAACTGTTCTTGTGGTGCTGCAAAGAAGGGAGCACGGCCATGGCATCCAATCCCACATGCAGTTCTGCAGCCTTTCATGTTACTATGAAGCTAAAAGAGCCTTTTCCATCCCTGGAAATAGAGAATTCCTGATATATTTCTAGTCAGGGCAAGCAAGGTTTAAGAGACCCATAGATATTTTTCAGGGTATTACCCATTCTCAGTGGTTATTTGCTGTACCTGCCTTCCAGACAGGTAATGAATGTGAAGTAGTGGAGAAAATTTGGAATGAATGTGAATGTAAAAAGGGGAAAAATTCATTCAGTCCTAGCAATCTTACTGTGGTTTGATGTGCTCTCTTCATTGCAGCCATTTGTGATGCATTTTTATACTTTATGTTAAGTGGCATTGTGCCTTTTGCTTTAAAATTCAGTTCAGTTGATTCATACCTTCCATAGGCTTTGAAGTCAGTTTTGCAGGTCAGAAACAAGCCACTTCAAGGATCCTGTTGAAATGTTACAGGAGGAAAAGAATCCTAGGAAAAAACCTCTTTATAGAATACGTAGAAGTTCAAGCAACGATTTCATTTATTGCAGACTGTGTTTAGGGAAACATCCCTTTATTTGGTATTGTTATTTCTAGTGGGCCTATTGAGATAAAATCTATAAACCTCATCTTGAGATATAAAAACATGAGTGGTTTAAATGGAACTGGTCCTGTTGGCAGTTTTTTTCAGCTTACCTTTACATCTCTCCTTTTTATCACAGCACTTTGCTGTAAATTAGCAGCTTGTGCTAAATTGGTTACAATTAATATTGCACCGCTCCAGTTACCAATGAAATATGGATCATAAATAATTTTTATGTGTTTTCCTCAATAGGTGGTAATGGCGCAGTGGATAAGCGAAACACTGATGAAAGTAAGACCCAGAGCCAAGAAGCAGGTTTGTGCTCAGCTCCTTAAAGGCCTGTCTTAGGTTTTATCCACTTTGGGGAGCAATAACCTTAGTCAGTGCTTTTGAAGGGGAATGTTGGTACATTTTCACCAGATTAGCTCAGGTCTTGAGCAATTCTCCCATTACAGACCGAATCTTCATTCATAAAGAGTAAATGTGTTGCACTGCAGGCATGCAGACCCCTCTCCAGCTTACCAGCTCTACCTTCTCCCTTTAAGGTGCCTAATCTAGCTAATCCTCTCACAAGGAATAAATATTTTCTCCCCTCTGCATAGAATAGGAATGAGGGAAGAAATTTGGGGAAGGAGGAAGCAAGCAGCTGGCTCCTTCTGATGAAAACTGAACTCCTGAATATTCTTAAAGGGTATTTTCAAATTTAAAAAAAAAAGTCTGCAGAAGTCACTGTGGTTATGAAGATTTAAATCCATAGAGAAAAGTACTGCATATGCTGTGAGCGAATGTCAGAGTTCACAAGTGGTGGATTTTGCAGGTGACATGCTTGGAAATTATTGTGAGTTCAGTATATTGGAATACAGTGTCACTCCATGCTCACAGGAGATTTTTTTTTTCTGTTTATGGTTGTATTTTTCATGCTGCACAACTCTGTTTCTTGCAAGAGACAGCTATGAATTGACAGAATGAATTAGCTGCCAAAAGACTTGAAGTGGCAATCAAAATGTGTCTATTCCTTTATTTCTTGAGTATTTCTTTAACTGTAGTATTACACGTAGCACACTGCTTTTCTCATTTGGTTAGGATTTTTTTCCCATTGTAATGCAGAATGTTCCCTAAACATATTTAAACCAGAGAGAGTAAAAGGGTTTTCTTTGCAATTTCTTGAGCTGAAGGTGGCCAGTCAGCAAACACAGCAGATAAGTTTAGGAGGCCTGGATTCCTGACTTACCTGATTTGCTTCCTGTATTGTGGGAATGAGACTCCATTGAATGAGGGTCTTTCTTTTGTCCTGTGCATTGGCCAGGGCAGCTTTTCTCCCTGCCTTCCACAGGTCACTGTTCTGCAGCTGTGTGTTAACATCTGATGTTGTATCTGTGTGAAGTCCTTCTGTGTTTCATGTCCTTTTTATCACCTCTTCTGTGTGTCCTAATGCGGGACAGGCAGTGGGAGGTGAAGCGAGAAGCAAACAGTATTAGAGAATAAAATAGATACCCATGGACCTCAGCAAACTTTATCCTCCCCCAGATAAGTGCAGGGTGGTGTTTTGTGAGTGTGGGAGGGCAACCACATATCCTTTCCTGTTTTTTTCACTTCCATGCTAGTTGTATTTTAAACAGGCCAAGGGGACCAGGGAGAAGAATGAGTTACTCTGTGTGAATTGAGGTTCTGTTTTGAATCTCTGACTAGACTGGGGCATATCTTTTTCCAAGCAATTTTGAGCTTTTAACTTTACCAAGTACTGCTTGACTGCTAGCTCACCTAAGAGCTGATACTGCCTGGAGCTCCTGGCTCCAGCTGCAGAGGTTCCTGTTAAACCTGATTATAGCATCTGCAAGTGCCCACTCTGCTTGTCAGTGATAGTCACTCTGATGGGGTATTTCAGTTTGATTGAATAAAATACTCTCTCTTTTTTTCCCAAGGGAATTAAGGAATATTTACCTCTTGAAACTACTACTTGGCTACTGTAGGTGTCTTAAATGCACTGTGCTTTTCTCAAAACTCCTTGTTATGACTTGTTGCAATATGAGCTGTCAGAGCTGGTTTATCAGAGCCATGATATGCATTCTTTTGCTGTCTTGTTTTGGTACTCATGTTTCATTATTCTCGTGAGAAGTGTCAAAGAAAAGATCCAGACATTTGAGGTCCCAGATCCAGAAAATGTCATACTTCAGGAATGCTGTTTAGGTACATGCCTAAATATAATGTCATAAACATAATGACATAATGTCATTCCCACTCATAGCCCAATAGTCACCTCCTTGGCCATGGGGAGATGGTGTTGCAGAAAAAAACCTATTTAGATTAGTGATTTTCCCTCCTGGTTTACATAGTGACAGGAACAGAGAGGGCCACAATTACCTCAAGTTAGTGAAATCCACTTAGTGAGTCTCTGCTGCTTTCTGCTCTATGCATTGCTGAGACAAAAGCATCACCAGGAACTTTGAGGTTGCTGCTTTTGCACCCTTTCTTGGCAGTAGAAAATGACCTGATTTTCCAAGGTACACAGTTGTATGCCTAGAAGATTTTTTAACACTGCAAGTGACCAACCATCAAATGTTGAAGTTATTTGTATTATCTAAACCAAAAGGCATAAACTTCCTTTGAGTGTGACAAATCATATACTTCAAGATTGTGAAAGAAAAAGTAGGACAAAAAATTGATGCTCTATTCTTACCTAGTCCGTTACATAAAGATTTGTATATTCTCATTATAGTGAAAAATATCATGGTATTACAGAGAAAAGTATATATTATAAAGAGAAGTCTAGTAGTGGGAAAAACAGTAATAGTCTGAAAAGGCTGAAAATTTTCAACTGTGTGGTTTTTTTTAAAGTCTGGCCTCCAGTCTGTCATCAATGAGCTTCACAGTTAGCACAGGGAAAAACAACATGCAGGTGGTTCTGAGTTGTTGTTTCAATCTAGTTAAAAACATTAGATGGCTATATAAGGAAAAAAAATTGTCAGAATCATCAATGACAAGTCTTTTGAAAGAAATGAAGGTCTAGAAATTAAAACGAAAGCTTATAAGGATTTTAGATCTATAAAAATTATCAAGAAAAATCAACAGTGAAAGTGAAAACATTTTATTAAGTTCAGGTACCAATTGTGTCTATTAACTACAATAGTTTAACCTGTCTGCTCTACTAATAAAAAAAACTCCACACTGCAGATTTTAGGGACTTTCTAAATTCAGGCCTGATTCATGAAAGCTTCTGTTTTTAGGAAAGCATTTGCATCTAGTCATTTGGATTCCAGTGGGATTCCTGGACATGATTCAAGTTAAGAATGACTTAATTGTTTTTTCTCAAAATATATGGATTAAATTAAAAAAAGAAATCTCGGAACAAATAGAACACCAGCCTACCCATGAAACCAATACCTGTTCCTCTCTCTGTATTGTGAGAAATGGAAATACAGATTTGATCTGGCTGTATTGGAATGTTAGTTTACATCTTGCTTAGGGAAGACAATCAGACCAGTAATAGCCAGTGAATGGATGGAAGCCACGAATTTAAATGCAAATGAAATTCAGGTCCAATATCTTGTCTCAATAAGGTGTAAAACGTTTTTTTCAGTAAAGTGGTTCATCAGTTTTCTGTTTAATGAATAATTTCTCTTTCATTTCCTTTGCTCTTATAGGTGAAACAAAACCTTCAGCTGTAGCTGAAGCCAGCCTATCATCAGAAGATATTGAGCTGAGTGAGAATAAAGGTAGAGATTGGAAATTGTGTTCTGAAATATCCTGTCCCAAGAGGACATTTCATTAAACTGTTTTCTCCTTTGTCTGGAAATAGCCAAAAATCATTGTTAAACAATACAGAAATAGGTAAATGCTTGGATTTTCATTTACAAAAGTCTTTGTAATCTAGTTAAGCGTGCACATCTCTCTCAGCAGTATCAGCTCCCTGTTCAGTGCTCTCCTGATGCAGGAAAAGAAAAACACAATAGCTATAAACACATCAGGAGGAGACAGGAGGAGATGAAGCCATAATAGAGAGGCAGAAAGTAATGTTTATCTTGTGCAGACTGTGCTGGGCACTCAGATCATTTAGTTTGTAATAAATATTTAAAAGTGTCACAGGGCCAAATGACAGGGAGTTTAGGAAACAAGAGAGATTATCTAATTTAAATGTTTCAAGCTGAGATTTTTCCTGTGGAGCTGTTGGTTTACCAACAGATAGGAACCAGTGCAGAGCTGTATTGTTTTTGATGTTCCTGTAATAATCATGCTATTAGTTGCTTGTGTTAGTCTGTGTTTTTTAGTATTTTTGTGGGGGTACATCAGGAAAAAGTCTGGGTGATACACAAAATGTTAGCTACTGATAATCCAAAACAGGGGTTATGCTATCTATAAGAAATACAATCCATCAGTATGGCCTTCAAGAAAGACTAATAGAGAATTTTCATGCATTTTACTGAGATAACATAATTATTAACATCCATTAACTTATTTATTTTAAAAGATTTAATGTTTAATTCAGCATCGCTACTTGACTCTCTTGTCATTTTTCTAGATAAGTGTGACAGGGTGTGAGATCCTGCCCTTTTGTTCCAAAGCCACATGCTGGACAGCCCACATACTTACCTGATTATGAGTTCAAAGCCTTGTGCAGGTTGATTTAAGTGCTCTTTTAACAGATGGATTGATCCTGTAAAGAAAGAAAAGAACCACAAATCTCTGCTGGAGCACTGGCTGCTGCTTTTGATACATCAGAAATTGAAGTTGTGGCAAGGGTAGTGGAAGACAGAAATAGTGATGGATTCAATCCTGTCATTAATTTCTCTTGTTTTGATGACATTTGGCCTGTTTATGTATTCTGTATCTCAAAGACTCCCCATTCTGTGTGTTTCACAATGTGAGGGTCACAGTGAGGCCTTGGGTTTGGATTTTCCTTTTCTGTCTGCAGTCAGCTGATGATCCTAACAAATTGGTATTGCTCTGAGTGCTTCTTCCTAAGGACATGACTGTCTTCTGGTATGCTTCCCAGTGTGTAAGCCCTCCAGGTTTTTACACTGTTGCATCAGAAGTCTCTTCTTAGCAGAGAAATCTTTGTGTGAGAAGTTTCACTTTTCATTTAATATATTAAGAGTATACATAGTGTTTTCCCCTCTTCTCTTTAGAGGCTGACAGAAGAGATAGTGCCCTGAGAGATCCAAAGTGCATTATCTCTTTGATGTCCTCCCTCCCCTCATGAGAAAGATGGGAAGCATCTGGTAGCGAAAAAGGAGTGAGACAAACTCTCCTCCATAGATTTTGTTTGTCAAGCTGTACAAGTTTAAAAAAAAAAAAGAAAAAAAGAAAAAAAATCTACAACCATGTTTTCATATTTGCTTGCTAGTTTTTTTAATGGGAACAAGAATTTTGAGCAGCAAGGCCACCATGGACCAGGCCATGGGTTTAATCCTTATTTCCATTGGTAGACTTTCAGCTTTGCAGATTTTTACTGTGAAAGTGCTGAGGCATTGGCAGAGGTTGCACAGAGGAGCTCTGGATGCCCCATCCCTGGAAGTGTTCAAGGCCAGGTTGGACAGGGCTTTGAGCAACCTGGTCCATGCTGGGGGGTTGGAACAAAATGATCTTCAAGATCCCTTCCAACCCAAACCACTCTGTGATTCTTCAATGTTTCTATAATTTCAGATTTTGAGGGGTTTTTAAAATAAATAATACTGTTATAAAAAAGTGCTACTTTTTTTTTTGTTGTTGTTGAGAAATGGCACTTTTACAAAATCCTAGCATTTCTGAAAACACCTGACGCTCCCAAAAGAAATTCCAGCTTTCAAATTGCCCACTGAGCTAACATGGCTAAAAGCTCCAGGTTCTGAAACATATTCATTTCTCTAGTTTATCCTCAGCTAAATGAACAGAACATAAAGCATTTAGAGAAATTATGTTTTCCCAGTCCTTCCACCTAATTACTGTAAAATATTTATGGCAAATAAGTCTAGCTGCACATTCCCAAAATGCATAGTTTAAACCACTCAGAATGGGAAGTTTCCTGCTATGAAATTTTGTGTCTTTCAAATGTCAGCTCACTTGTGAGTGCATCAAAACAAGTATTTTGAGTCCAATTAGAGTTGACTAGCAGTTTTTCTTCTTTTTTTTTTTCCTCCTCATATTTCTGGGATTAGAATACGGCAAACACATTGACATAGTTATTTATTGCTCTAAAATGTGGTGATATTCAAGGCAGAGCACATCCATCTCGGCTACTACGAAGATCTAGTATTTTTCTTGCAAGTCCTCTTTATTATTTTTTAAAGGAAAAGGGGGAGGATTGGAGTATGAAATGGATTTTCATGGTAAGAGTGAGGGACAGCGTAGGAATTATGTTTTGAGGGGCTTGGATTAAAATGAAAACCTCCTATGAGACCGCAAATCTCACATTAATTTAAAAGTATATGTCTTCTTTTACCAGAGGAGAGATACTGTCCAGGAAAAAAAAGTCCACACAAACCCAGTCTGCACATGGCCTTTGAGCAAACTGATTTTTTTGAGTGTTCATCTGTCTACAGAAAAAAAAAAAAAAAAAAAAAAAAGGAGGGGGGGACAGTCATATTTTAAGAATAACAGGATTTTCAATGCAACACTGTAGAGGTATCCTCTTATTCCAGTCCGTGCCAAGTTTCTCTTTCCACTGGCTGCAAAGAACTGTTGCAGTTTTACCCTTAAAAACTTGCATGCCTTACCATGATCTCTTGGGGGAGAGCTGTCATCTCCAGGCAGCACCTTTGCAAGTGCTTCATTACTGTGCATATGGAAGTAGATCCTTTATATCGGCATATTTCAAGTGAGAGATGCTTCCTACTGTGAAGTGTAAAGGCAGAACAAAGTGATTAAAGTCATTAATGTTTATGCAGCAGATAAAGGGGCTATCAGGCAGGCTGCACTCAGTCTGCTATGTCTCTGTGCAAGATGGTGCTGGGGCTGCAAACTCATTTTAAATTGAGCATGTATAGATATTGAACCTGTGTTTATGTTTTGTTAGACTATGCATACATGCATGTGTGTGTGTGACAGTGTGTTCTGCATCTTCATCTCAGTTGCCTCTTCTGCCAATTACTATTTAACCCAATTTAATGATTAGACTTTCTGGCAGGAAAACATAAAAAGGAACTGGATTTAGCACAGGTGAAGCATAACTCCCTACTATGCAAAGTTTCTGTGCACAATACATTGATTATAATTTGTTAGCACTTAATAAGAACTGAATTTTCATTTGAAGGTCAACTAAATTAAATCATATACTCATTAATTTCAAAAATAAAGTAGTGATTGATTAATTATTTCCAGGTGTTGACTAAAGTCTGGGCTTCTGTGGGAGTGGCACTGAAAGCAAGTCACTGTTTTTCTGCATTCTCTGAAACGGAGACAGATTCAGTTGGCTGGAGGGTTTGTGTTTTCAGAAACAGAATAAGGTAAATGACATGGCTGGAGGTTAGCCCTAAAAATTCTCTTTGGGCAACCCAGAAGCCAGTTAAGTATCCTGCCTGTAAAATGTAATGGATATAAATTCCTCTTTGGCCAGCCCTAGCTCTCAGTATGGAAAAATCTTGATGTCCTAAAGTCATAAATGATTGAGAAGGGATAAACTGAAAGACAGCATTTTAAATGCAGGGGAGCTGTGCAAATCGACATAAATTAGTCATTGGTAAGTGTGTGAAAAAGATTGACTGGAAGGCCAGTATGCTCAGAAAGAGGTGTTTAAAGTCAGCTCTTAGGTATATATTAAGACATCTAAATGACTGACCTGATTTTGAGAAGTGCTGAACATTCAGCAGCTACCAATGAAATGTTTTTACTTCACCCTTGGGCTATGATTAGACCTAAAATTTCAGCCTGGAAAATTCAATTATAGGTAACTGAAAAAGAACCTTTTTTAATGGAAGAGTTTCAACACCCTCAGCCATACCTGTGGCTTTGCATGCCTACTCAAGTGATAACATTTTTCTGTCCCTTGGTTAGAAGGATTCCTGTGAAAGCAAACTGGCTAACACAAGCTAATTTGTGGGGTTTGGGGTTTTTAACCAGGGATGCCATCCAACCAGCCACTATTCCCTTAACAACTTCCACAGGGTTCACTTCAAGCTGTTTGTAGTGTGGGTTATTCACTTCTTCACATTTAATCTGACCTGAGTTTTGCATCCAGATGGGGTCCAGCCCCTGAAGTACTCACGAGGTATTTCTGCTTGACCCTTCACCAGTGCTGGCATCTGCAAGAGTGAACACTAATCCACTTAGCTGGTTTATTTAAATCCCCCCTATTTTTGAGTATGAGCTGACCTGGAGCCATTCAGCTGCACTCCCATCAGCCCAACGTGAGATCCTGCTGTTACATCTCCTCCCTCCAGTTCTTTCCCCTGGACAGGCTGTAACCAAGGCAATCAGGTTTTTCTCTGCTTTTTTTCATTTCCCAGAGCCCTCTACAACAGGTCCTGCCCCTTATGTCAGGAGAAGGATGCCCACAGTTTTTATACCAGCTGCACCTGGAATTTTTCAGGTGGACAGAAGGTGAGATTCCCTTCTGCCAGCTTGAAGCACAAACAGGTGGGAGGGGTGTTCAGTGGATCCCACCTGCAGAGATGAACAGTTTGGTCTATTACCTGAAAACAAAGTATCTCTACAAGTTGTTTCACTTAAAAAGGTCTGGTTTGCCAAGCATTTTAAACTTTGGCTCCAATAAATCTAATCTGTTATAAAGATAGATTAAAATGAAATCTTGGTGGATATAAAAATAACATTTTAAAGTCAAAGCTCAAGAATCTCTTCCTAACTTCTCATAAATCACCGTTTTACAGTACTTCATTTTAACATATTTTCCTCAGTTTATGAGGCAAAAGAATACCCTAATCATGTGGCAGCCTCCATGCACACCATTACCTGTAATTTTAGATGTCTGCTTGATTTCTTTCACTCTGGAAATATTCCAGTCATTTATCACAGTATCATGCTTAAAAAAACAAAATGTACTGAACCTGTTTCTTTCCTAATGACCAGCATTTTCCCTATTTGATCTTCCTTCAGCTCCCTAAAACACGGTGATTTATCTATGCTGTGTACAGCAGCCAGGTATTTTGCACATTAGAAACTACTCAGTAAATAAGCTGTACTGAGAGTAGCTGGGGAAGTGAATTTTAAATTATCATTAAAACCACTTAATTCAGTTCTTACCATCTCCCCTCTTCCTTAGCTTTTGTAAAATTGTATTTTAGCAGCATTGTCTTACACAGTCCAAAGAAAAAATGAATGGTATGGAAAAGTATGGGGATTTATGCAGGATTTAAACAAAATAGTGCCAGACTATTGGCAGGAATGATAGAATTGATAGTTTATTGCAAGCTATGTGCTTTTCTTGGAGATGAACTCAACATACTGTTGATAGGAGCAGTGAATATACTTGCAGAATATTCTGATCAGTTCATTTAAAGCCTCAGTATTTTGTAACCACGTTGTTAAAGACTGGAGCTAATTCCCAGGTGGATTCAAGCATGCAGCTCCACGAGACACTTGATTCAATAAAATGGAGGGTGGCAGAGACAAGCATTCCTGACATGGACACTGCCCCTCCAGCCAGCAAGGAGGAGTTTTGAGAGAGCTAAGGGGTACAGTAGATAGATGTGACCTATCTTTGGCTCATTTATGCAATTACCTGTCCTGTTTGGTTCAGGAGCTGTGCCTCCAGTGTGGTATCAGAAACAAAGATTTTTATTTTTTTTTTTAGTCATGACTGGAGGAGTGTTAACTTTTACAGTCCCAGTTTGTACTTACCCAAAGTAAATAGTGCCCAGTGTGTATGTTATCAAAAAGTTAAGCAATATTGTGCTGTGAAAGAGTATCCTGGCTTGGATTCTCTGGTATGAGTTAACAGATTGTTGACTGTGTTAGGAGAGGACTAACAGTGCTTTATGCCTTTTTAAAAAATCAGGTGAATAAGAGGTGAACAAAGGCCTTAGGGACAGCCAGAGCTCTTGTAGACCCTGGAGTCATATAGGACTGTAATAATGGGTTTAAGCAGTGTTGCACAAGGCTCCAAAGGGCCAAGTGAGCACAAAGGATCCACTGAGCCTGAGTACCACCACTCCCCTCCTGAAAACACACACAGAAAGTAGTCCATCATCAGCATTTTTATTGATCATTGCCTTTGCTTTTACACTTTTGGTTTTGCTTGGCACAGATTTGCTTCATAAATCTGGGTTTATTCCTTTGCTTTATTTTATTCTTGTTAATCCTAAAAGTAAATCTGTCTTTGGACCTTTTGCCTTGAATATTTAGTGCAATATTTGGATTTGAAAAGAAGGAATCTTTGATATGGTCTTGACCTTAAGGATTTTGGAATTTAGAATCTGCATGGTAAAACCAATCAAGACAGTTTCCTGCTGCTGAAATAAAACTGAGAGACTCTTACAGCTAGGCAGTAACTTCTGTCCATTGTCTGTTATTTTCAGAAACACAATTTGCAAAAAACAACTTGCGAAAAAACTATCATTGTAAATTGCCTGGGATAATTTGGAATTCAGTGCAGTTAAATTGCTTTCTCAAACACTGGGGCAAGAGGACAACTGTTTATGATAAAAATGAAAGCTTAACCCAAAATTAGAATGCCTTCAGAATAAAGGCCACTGGACAGACTGCCAGCTGTGCCAATAGGTGGGAATAGCGACTGTGGATTTTTTATCTTCTTTTCTTTTGTTAGAGCCAGGATTGAAGCATGGGAGATGCAGTTTTCTCATCTTCAGACTCAGTTGTTTATTAATTCTTATCTATAGTACAGTCTCACAAGTTGTGAGTTCCAGCCAACAAGGTAGAAAATGGCTCTAACTCTTTCCATGGTCTTTTAAGCACTAATTATCCAATGATGAGATGATACCTATATTATTTATACTTTTAACCCAATAACTGACAACCTGTCATCCACAATGTGGACCTTTTCACTCAATTAGGAAAAAACCACCCAAAACCATGAAGAAGAAGGTGAAAGAAGAGGAACTTAGCCAACGGCCTAAATTGTCCATTCTGCTTTATGTATATTACTATGTACTAAAATCTTACACTAAGTTTTCCACCCTGTGATATCACACAATTCCATTCAAACCAGACACTCACAACCCCAGTGCCATCACTCAATTTCAGGAGCCTGTTTCACAGCCTCAGGTCAAATGTAGTGCTTGCTTGAGGGTCAGTGCCTTTTAGCACAGAAAGCCTGAAATTCTCAGCCTCCAGGGTTCCAACAAGTGATGACACCTCTCCCTGTGTGGTGCTGCAGGACAAACAGCAGTGTGATGGGGCACGGCCCTCAGCCGAGCACCAGGATTCTTAAAATCCATTGGTCATCGTTGGCCAATGCACGTAACTGTGCCAGTCATGCTGTGGTTTGGTTTGTGCATTCAACTGGACTCATTCCTCATTCTGGGGAGAAAACGTGGCACCAGTGGACTGGGATTAAGGGCACCAGTCTGGGAGTATGCAGTATTGTGCAGTGGGTGTGGGATAAGAGAGTTCTAAGGGAAGGATATGGCAGAGCTGCTTGTGTCTCCCCCTCCCAGTGCAGGTGATACTATACTTGTCATCAGTTTTGGCTGCTTGAAGGGCTGTGTTTGGGGCCTGGCATCATGGTACTCAAGGCAGAGGACTTCTGATTCCAGCTTTGCCAGTACAGTTCCTTTTACAAGCATGCAGCTGTATCATAGAGAAAAATGTATTAATTTAAGGTATGGAGTTACAGGTAGTACAAATCTTGGCTTGTCTGAAGTCCTGAGAGCTTTGTCAAAAACTTCAGCAAAACCAGAATTTCCCTCAATGTGTTTCAAGTTTGTTTGAAAAATTCCCTCCAGAATTTGCTATTCCCATTTATACCAAGAGATCCTTCAACTGGATTTTTGATTAAACTTGGAATTTGATAAAATTCTAATTTAGTTTTGCTCCAATTCAGACTGATAAGGGTAATCCTTTGAACCTCCTTGTACAATATCATATGAAAGACTGGTGCAGTGGTCCACCTGAGAAGAGTGAGTAGAAATTTAAAATAACAGTAGGGCCAAAAACAGTGCAGCAAATATAAAGTTTAGCAAATTGTACATCAGTGAGTTAAACTACTTTCCAACTTGGGTTTTTTAAACTTATTGTCATGCTATGAAAGAAGTAAGAAACTGTGAAGGTAATTAAATATTTGCCGTGGGGGATTATTTGCAGTTAATTAAAGTCACACAGTTTCAGCACATACCTTTCCTACAGATTATTAAATTTGGATCAGATATTAACAACCCAGCATTCTACTTATCCATCAGAGATTATTTTTGGACACTTTCAGGAACAGAGTTTTACAGGGGCATCCTTGGGTATATTGTAACATTTGCTCAGCTATGTTGTAGAGAGAGACCTTCCAGAATTTCAGCTGTAAAAACACTGTCATAACACTGTCATCATAATAATTAATTATCACATGCTGTAGATCTTTTGGCACTGTCACTTACATTTGCCATTGAGCTGGATTTTAAAAAGCATCTCACATGGGAACACAAACTCTGATTATCTGTTGCTGCTGTTATGACCTGGACTGGACTTATCCCTGTGGTTTGCACAATGTCCAGTTAGATCAGCACTGGTTTTTAATGAGGCTCAAAGAGAGCTCTTTATCCAGTGAAATCTGTGTGTGATGAGGATGAGCAAAACTAAATTGAGTGTCAGTGTTGCTCTATTACCTGAATGCAGTGGAATTATGCATTATGTATTTCTCCATCCCATGCAAAAACTGACTGTTGTCAGAAAATGCTATTTGACACAACAAAATAATGCCCTGTGTTTATGAAGACCCCAGATAGCACAGCAATTGTACTTTCTGCCAAAATGTAATTTAAATCTCACTGTGCCACTGGTTCCAAGTATTGCTTTGGGCAGTTCATTTTGATAGTCTGCCCCAAAAACGAAAAGTACTCTCAGCCACAATAATGACCTTGGGAGCTCTGTCATCAAGTGACATGAGGCTAGGATTTGCACAGGGATTTATGGGATTTAATGTTTCTGGAAAGATTTAAAGTTTGTGGAAATCCAACCATGAAACACTGTTATTCTAAATAAATAATAAATCACTTTATGTTTCAAGTAGGTGGTTTGTGCTGTTTCTCATAGATTTGTGCTGCTCCACTCATTAGGAATAAAATTCTTGGTAGTGTTGCTGATTATGCTTAGGCATCCTTCCTTGCCAGCTCCTGGTTTAAGGTTTGTACTACCAGCAAAAAACTGCTCAGTAAAGGGTAGGGATTCTGAAAACAATTTGAATAATTGAAACCCACAAATATACTTCTGTAGTTTGGAAGGCTATAGTTAAACAGATAGAAAATCAGTCAGTGTATCATAATGCCAAACATGAAGCTGGCACCTAAGACCTCCTCTAACTCAAGCAACTGCCTTTCCAGCATGGAAACTGCTTCAGGATTTATTTGTTTGTTTGCTTCTTTCCTCAGATTCCCTGAAAGACTCCAAAGGCACGCAGAAGGGTGATTCAGTGCATTCTGTGGTGTGTGAACAAGATCAAGCCAAAGGTAAAGTTTTGTATCGAAGCTTTTTAAGACAGAGATAATGAGCCAGTGTGAAACTTTAGTTCTTCCAGTGTATTAGCATCCAGTGGATTTCAGCCTGACTTCTGCCACGTTAAGGAAACACTCTTGGCTGGTAGAGGTTGTGTCAGCCAGTTGTGGGGCAGTAATCCCTGGTGCTACTGGGAAAGACACATGTCTCTAAATAGGTTTAGCCACACTGATCCTGGCTGCACAGCACTGTTATCATGTCCTCCTGTGTTGTTATTGTGGTTCTGAAAGCCTGGGGGGTGTTTCTGTTCCTTGTGCTGACTGTCAAGTGCAAGTGCTTCACAACAGCTCCTATGAGAAACAGCATCACGGCTGAGCTGCAAAAGAGGAAAAGCTGTAAGTTCCCCAGGGTCAGTTTTGACCAACAATTTAACTAACTTAATGCTTAGTATTGTTTAGTGTTGTTAAGTGATATTTTCATATTTAAAATGTGTCTTACATTGTTCACTTAATAGAAAAAAAAGCGGTGCTTGGCTTAGAAGTACCATCCTGTGTGTGAGGTTCATGTTCTGTTTTAATGAGTTTAGTGTTGCCTGCATGCAGCATCATCCTGATACTGTTTTCTGTTTGTTGCATTAACAGGACAACAGGATGTTTCTGCAAATGAGGAGATAAAAACTGGGTCAGATTCCCAAGGCTCCTGCATGGAAATAGAAGGTACTCCTTGTGTCTTGAAATCAAAAAGCAAGTTTAACAAGCAAAAACACTAACACAGAATCATGGAATCATAGAATATCTGGGATTGAAGGGAGCTTAAAGAGCCTCTCATTTCAAGCTCCGTGCCATGGGCAGGTACACCTTCTACTAGGCCAGGTTACTCCAAGCCACATTCAACCTGGCCTTGAACAATTCAAGGGATGAGGCATGGACTGTGTGTGTCTCTGGGATTGCAGTGAGTCCTGGTGAAAACCCATGCTTGGAGTAGGCACATGGGATTTTGTGCTAAATCCCAGAAAGTTCAGTGTCTTCAAGGCTTTGCTCTGAACTAGAGCCCCTTGGAATTCCTTGGGCAGCTTTTTTATTTGTGCTCATGGAGGAAAAGATCCTTTTCCTCTGCCAGTGTTTTTAATGGCAAGGTTTCTAGGGGGTGTTAATCCTTTTATGTCCATTCTGAAAAGCCTTACTTGTTATCTTTTTATCAAATTTATTCAGATCCACTGTTGAACCAAGAAGACAAAACAGAAGCTGAGATACCTTTGATTCGTGGTGCAGAGGAAAAGGAAGAAGGAAAAGAAGAAGGAGGTGAGCCTATTATAAAACAGATGGAGACAGAGAATGGTGCAGGACTCATGTTATCCTTTTCTATTGTGAGGAAACATGGAAAGGGCACACAAAAGCGCTTTCTTCCCCCTAAGAAAACCCCTTTTTTTGTCTTCTCTTTGAGTGTAGTTTTGATATATTGGACTTGGATTTGCATAGGAAGCTAAGTGCAAAAAAGTGCACACTCAGGTTCACAAATGACATTTAAATACTCTTCTCATTTTTTACATTTATGCACGTAATACTGATTAAACAACCAATTTCTGTCCGTGTAAGTATCATTTTGATCACATTTGCTTGAAGCATTCAGAGTGCTTAAAATAAATGGGTATGATAGTTATTTGTGAGGTCATTAATAGAGATTTAGCTAAAGAGCAACTAAAACTAGTAATTCTAATGAAGAAGCCAATATTTGGAGTGAGAATGCAGAGTCTTCTGAAGCAGTCATTTTTTTATGGGAGTAAAGTATTTAAAACCTTGGGAATCCTTCTGCAACGAAATGTAGAAGTTGAAGTGTTGGATGCTTCTGGGAACCCTGCAATCATCTCACCATTTGTAAAGGCACATGGTTATGTAAAAAAGGGTATCATGTAAATAATTCTCTAATTTTAAAGTAACTGCAAGTTAATTATATGGTCATTTGTAGAGCCCAAGGATGAATTTTGCAGTTCCAAATTAAAATGCAGGCATGATTTTTATTGGAAATTCAGGTCAATACTAACTGTGTTGTCCTAATTATGAAGTCCTTTTCTCAGTGACATTGACACCAACTTACTTGCAAAGCTGCAGTAGCAATATTGACAATTTTCTTCACTGCAAAGCCAGGCTAAATAGAACCTCTTTGTTCATATACAGCTAAACAATATTTCCATTCCTTTTTTTTTTTTAAATTTTAATTGCCTGTCCAAGTTGAGACTAATCACATCTCCTTGTTATCATTTGTGTTAATGGTATTGGTTTTGTGCTGTGCTAATGGTGAGGAAGGTAGAATTGATAAAATTCTTACCTTCAAATTCAGGTAGATGGTACCACACTACCTCAGTTTTCTAACCCAGGTAATACAGTACAGGCTCACTCTGATTGCAAATACCAATGTCATTATGTCAATCTCATCCAAACAGAAACTATTTACATATTATTTTATGCATCATCACAACTAAATTGGACAAAATGTACCTTCATTATTTGCACATTTTCTCCTCTTTACTACTTTAGTGTCCCAAACAGCTAGGGACTGTTATTTAGTTCTCAGAAGAGAGATTGTATTTCAACATCTGTTCTACTTGCTATTAAAATACGCAATGTTAAGGAAAAGCAGGTAATGTCAGAAAAGGATTGTTCTTGGCACCTTTCCTTTTCCAATCCTTGATTTAAAAGTTTCAAATACTAAGTAAGTAAAAAGTTCTTGCTAAATATTTTGGAACTTGTTCCTACCTGGAGTCTCAGGTGTTGATACTGTGCAGGATTCATCTCATCCAAAGCTTGTTGAAGTCCATAGAAGGAGTGTCATCAATTTAGGTGATCTTTTGGTAAGTTCCATGATAAGAGGAGATGTGTTGGGTCTGTGTGCAGGATAACAGCATAAATATTCTGTTCAGCTTCTGCCAAATGTACTGTCTTTGGCACAGGGAAAATAAATGGGTGCTCTTGCAGAGGAGGAGCAGAGAAGGAAATAAAGCCTTTCCCTTGCCTTGTTTCATTCTTATGGGCATAAGCACCCTCGTAGCTCATCTTGCTTAGATGCTTCTTCTTCTGGTGGGCACAAAGTCTGCAACATGGGTTTTGAAGGTTTGCCATAAAGTGAAATGGATCTGGACAAAAAAATGTAAAACAAAAATCAGCTGAAGTTCAGACTGATAAAATAAGATATATTTCCGAAAGAGACTACTCTTAAAGGAAAGAGATTACCTGGCATTAAAAAGAGATTTAATATGTGACATTATTTTATGTAACCCAAGTGCTGCCTCCTAAAGTAATTCAGCTGAATAGTTTTCCAGCAGCACAACACAGTACATTTGGCACAGGATGTAATACTGTATTTTTGTCTAAGAACATGGGAAAAAGGCTAATGTGGGACTGCTAGTCCTGTTAAACAGAAGTTCATGTATCTTAAGTTTGACCCATTCTGGATCTACATGCATAGCCAAATGTCGCAACTACTAAATTCCAAACTACCTGTTTGGAATTCCAAACTACCAGATCTTTCTGTTCCATGTGAGATTTTTTTTGTGTATGTTTTCAAACTCGTCCCAGAGCAACAGGTAGCATGTAGCTGCCTCTCTCTTCTCTCTGTCTCACTGGGAGCATTAATTCTTGGGAGGCATCTGCAATCCCTTCAGTCCTCAGAACTGGAGCTGTGTGAGCCACCAAAAGAGCAACGAAGTCCCTTTTCCAACCTAAAGCTGGATTTCTGCTCAGTTACTGATTGCAGCTTTGAAGCGTGCTAGGAATGTTTTCAGTGATGTGGTTTTCCGTGGAAAAAATGTCTATTTCTTGCTGTTTCAGAGATGTGTCTCAGTTCACATGAACTTCTGACAAACCATGGGTTATCTTCTGATTTGATTGTGCAAATTCTACTGCCAGCTCATCTCTGTGTTTTGGGTTTTTTAAAGCTTGCAGGGTCCTTTCTGTATAGCTCATTTCACTTCACAGCTCCAGGGTCATGCTATAGTGTGAATCCCCAAGGAGCCCCAGATCCTGGTGCTTTCAAGGTTCTGGGAGCCCAGAGGAATGAAGAATCAAAATCTTGGCAGTCACACTACTGCATCCCATTGCCAGCAGTAAGAACCAAGCCAGATTACCCTGAAGAGTATAACAATGTGAGGCACTGTGAGTTTGATAAAAACCTGCTGTTGCTTTTTCCAAAATCAGTAATAAAATATCACATGTGCCAATTTATTCCCTTTTTTTCATCCTGCAACTTGACATTATGTATTATAAGGGAGCAGCTGAAGAAAAAAGGCAAACTAAGATGCCTTTTTCATTTTTTTCCAACTACTGTAATGCACTCATTCTGGCTCACAAAAGAATAATGAAAATGTATGTTTCTTATAAGATTGGGGAATATTCTCAAATCCCTTTATTAAAAACCAGAGCAAGTGGTGTTCACTGACCTTTCTGCTGACTAGGTAAGTTTTAGCAGACCTTTTGGCAGTCCCTTTGTATGTACACTTGGAAATAGTCCTGTTGTGTTGTAATGACTATGCACTCAACATCTGTTTGTAGGTTTAATCAGCACCTTTGTTCCACAACACAATTTGCAGCATGTGGAAGTAAATCCCATATTTGTGTGAATATGCAGCCAATTTCTCCTCTGAGCCCACTCTCACCTCTGTCATTTCCCATCTCTTTCTATCTCCCTTCAGCAAGACATTCAATATGATGATTTCCCTCACTAATCACCCTTAGAAGTCGTTTAGCTCTTTGAAGGGATAGGATTTCTGTCAGACCACTAGAAAATGAACAGTTATTGCTGTTATTTCTCTGTTTGCTCTCTTATCTATTTGGGCTGAGATTTTGTCATTTTGTGCCATTTGGGAACATAGTTTGAGCTTGATCTGTGATATATCTCTGTATGAGAAACATATTAGAGTGATTGGGTAGAATCCTCACCTTAACCATGAGGTTGGTTCCATCATTTGCAGTACATGTGATTTCCTTTGTCAGTCTTCTGATCAGTGCTTGCTTACTCTAAATTTGAAGTCTGCCTAATTTCAAGTTTGAAGTCTGCCAAGTTCTGTTCTAGCTAAGCCCAGTTTTGGTCAAAAGTCTTTGTAATATGAATAGCTGTAACCTGTAACTCTGTAGGCAACACTTTGTCCATTCTTCACTTGTCCATTTTGCTTTAGCAGGAGTGGTAATTTTATGGCATAATCTTGGAGAGAACTACATGTTCCAAAACCTGGGGAAAAGAGCTCTCATGTTTTATAGCTGCAGTCTCAGGCATTTATAGGCTTTTCTATGTATTGGTACAGTCGTAAATAATGTCAAAATAATGACTTTGTTATCAAACAGTCAAAAATTTCAAAATGACATTATGGCTATAGAGAAATGAAAGAATTCTTAAGAAAGATCTTTTTGGACAAATCTGACATTTTTATTAGTGATTCATGGCAATTTTATTGCTTAACCAAACCCCTTTAATTTTTCAAGTGGAGAGAGATGAGACATTTTGGAAGAAAAAAAAAAAAGTCTTCCCTAGAATATTTAAATAGGTAATTTCACTTTGTTTGGAAAGAAAATAATATTTTGAAGTGCTGTGGCTTCTGAAGATCTAGTATGAAAGACTCCAAGTTATTTTATTCAGTTGCTTGAAGAGGAGAGGAAAAATACCCTGAACCAAATAGGATGTGTTTGGTATTTGATAAGAACCCATACTGAATAGATTGGATGCCATATTTTGGGCTGTAACAGCGTATTCAGACACTAAATATGAAATATATCTTTAAAATCCTATTCCAACAGATACTGATGTTTGGCAAAGAAAAAAAAAAAAAATGTGCACCATTGGAGCTTTTGCAGAGATGCTGTAAAGGCTGTGGAACCAGAAAGTTGCAAATGGGTATTTAAAGCTCTAAGCTGGGCAGAGATCTGGGCTGTTGGGAAGCAGTGGATGGGATTAGTGGGAAGTGCACAGAGAGATTTTGAGTGGAAATCCTGAAAGCTGCCTCACTTATGAAGTCTCACTTTGCATACCTTGATTTTCTTGAGAACTTCACAAAACTCCAGTGAACTTTTCAGCTGCAGTATCAGGCAGCTGAGGAGATTCTGTGAGCAGATGATATGTGCCAGCCCACTGTGCTGAGGTTGTGGTGGTCCAAGGGCTGTTTGGTCTGTGTCAAGCACTCTGCCCTCCCGAAGGCATTGTAGCTGTGGCAGAAAGGATGTCCAAGTAATTTCTGTGCCTCATGAAAGTAGCCAGGTGAGGTTCCCCTGCATCTTCTCTGCTCCACTTGCACGTTGCAGACTGCAGAAGAGGAGTGGGGGGTTGGCCCCACTGTCTGTGGGTTTCTGTTTGTGTGGGGGCTTTGGCAGCTGTGAGGTGAGAGGTGTCCAGGCTCTTGTACCAGCAAAGAGGCTTCGCTGATGGTGCACATGGGGCAGCAAATGGGATGCAGACCTCCTGCAGGGCTGTCCTGAGGGTGCTTCCCTGAGGATGCTGTGCAACATTGTGCATTGGCAGTCAGGGTGGTTATTACACTGTCAGTAGTCTGCTCGAGATATTGATTTCACTCTCTTGAGGGGAAAAAAGTCATATTTATTTTCCTGCCACGGAAGAAATCTGTTTCTTTTCATTACTCTCCATATATCAGGTTCTAGCCTGAATGTACATAAAAAATAGGTGGTGCAAGATTAATTTGAAGTTTTAATTATTTTTCATCTCTTGCAAGGAAAAATAATTTATTTTTTTCTGTGTGCTTTTCTAATAAGAAAGTAGAAAACGTAAGGAATTTTTCAGCTTAAACATTTTGCTTGCTGTCACAGTCACTTTATGTTACCAGGCTTGATGGTAAGGCTAAAAGACAAAAAGCCAAAAGGAAGGAAAACAACAACAGGGAATACTCTAACAATGATAACATTTAAGGTTTATTATCTCTATTTGATTGTTTTCTTCATTTCATTTAAAGTAAGCAGAATAGAAATAGTATTATGAATTGGCAATTTTTATTGCATTTAAAAATATCATCTCTCTGTTCCTGCTGAAAGTGTTGACAATGCAGCCTTTGTTTAGTTTAATTAACTTATGTTACAGCACTGAATTGAATCACACTCAGCATTAAATCAAGTGAAAGAAGCTTTAGAATGCTTTTCCATACAGAGAAAATAAAAAGAAAGAGAAGAAATTAAATCCTTGAAGACGCAGGAGGAGAAACTGGATATTTTTAATGGAATATATTGGAGTGCCATTTTCATTTTGATTTTCCATGCTGAGAATGCCAAAAAATATAAAATCATGAAATCCCAGTGAAAAGCAGATGCTGTGATGTCATTCTATGTTTATAATATTATCATTATAATACTATTATAAACATATTATCATATGTTTATAATAGTATTACATGATATTACATGCTTTTTACTTGTGAGCTACAAGTCTTGAAGAGCTTTAAAATACTGATGATGCATGTTCCAAATGGTGGGGTCCAAGTCTACCAGGCTGTGGTTTTAGCTCACCTCTCCAGAGATACAGCAGTGCCTTATGCAAACAAAACATGTATCTCTTTCAAACTATCTCAAATAGCAACCAAGGAATGAGGGAAAGGAATATGGGAGTCTGACATCTCAGGAACAGTTTCCTGTAGCATATTGAACAAGCAGGGCTCACTGGGCAGGGACTGCACTGTCACAGATGGCATCATAGCCAACAGTATTTCTGGAAATAAGCTTTAGCACCACTTTACCATATACTGTACAGCCACAGAGGTATCTGAGCAGTGAGCTTAGCTCCCGTGTGCCACAGTAAGAAATTCAGTCTTAAGTTAGAACAGGTCCAGCAGACCAAAGGAGTGCAGGCAGTTTCACCAGGAAACAATTTGATCCCTCGCAGACAAATGTTATGTCTTTGCATCGTCTTCCACAAAAGGAGTCTTCATTTTGTTAAGCACTGATAAATTCTAGATTTGTACCTCTTTTAATGAAGTTTGTTTATGATGGAATACACACAGATCCAACTGAGCTGGCTCTGGAACTGGAAATTCTGTGCTCCCACTTGCTTATGTTTTGGATGGATGCACTGCCTTGCCCAGGTTATGGCACTATGTTATAGCTGTTCCAAAAACTCAAATGGCCACACACTTAGGGCAGCAGGGAGACAAACTGCATTTCACCAGGGATTTTCATAAAATCTAGTGGAAACCACAGCCAGTGGGAGTGAAGAAGGTATGATTTGGAGAACTGTCTTTTTTTATTTCAAGTATAGAACAGGAAGGAATTAAAAGAAAACATCATATGTCCTAGGATTGAAAGATTCTCTGGCTTGTTCTTTGAGGAGTGAAGAACATTTTCATTTCACTGTTTATTTCTGTACTTTTGCATAGTGCTGTGGTGAGGAGTAAATCCTGTTCTCATATGAGAAGGGTGGCATTTACTCACTCTGTACTGGCACATGGATCAAGAGACACACTTTTTGATTCAGCTCTTTTCTGTTCTCTGTGTATTCCCACTTCTGGCTCTGCTAGTGAGGTACACCATGGCTTCATAGGTGTCCTTGCTTCTGCTTGGGAAGGGAGGCCAGAGCTCTACAAGAAGAGGCTGCTACATAGTGAAGGGAAATGTGTATACAGCTTTGTAAAATAGAGGTGGTTTTGTTAGGGCATGACCCCAACTGAGATTAAACCTTTCACACTGCTGCTGAGCCAGTGCAGGGAAAATCCCACCCAGTCTCACTCAGATCTTTGAAGCATAATGCTTTCCTCTGGATTTTCTCTTCCTTTTCTTCTGCACTTTACTCATAACTTTTTGACATCAGGTTTTCTGTCCCCTCACCTTTTCCTTATGTGATTTACAGGTGAGTGTTCTTTTGAAGCCTTGCCATCTGGAACAGTTTGCTTGGTTGGCTTTTATCACAATCTGCCAACCCAACAGCCCAAAACTGACCCTGTCTCTAGCCACTGAATAATCTACCAGGGAGAAGAAAGCTCTTCCCTCCTCCATCTCTTGGACTGCATCTGAATCAGGCACTAGTGTCATCTCAACATATTGGTGCAGAAATGCAGCTCTTTGGGACTTCCTGTTATTTCACAAAAAGCTCAGCATCTCCTTTTTGGGGTCTTGCATGATCTCTGAGGGGCCTTTCCTGGAGCACTCCTGTGTGCTGTGCATGTGTTTGTAGCTGCAATTAAACCAGCGCTTTGAATGATGAACTGTGAGTTGCAGCTGCAGACAGTCTATGGGCAACTGCAAAAACACTTAATTTAGTTTGAGAGATCCAAGAGAAACATGAAGAGTATGGAATGGTGGAGTTTTTTTACCTACCTGTACACATGCTTCAATGCTTATAATGTACTTACTTGATTAACACTGTGCTTTGCTGAAACACTTGCCAATGATTTTCCTCCCAGGTTCAGATTTCTGACTTCCATCCTGAGTTCTGAAATCCATTGCCTTCTACAGCCAGCAAATTTCAACCAAAATATGACTTTCATTACTGTTTCACTGTTGCAGGGTCTTTACACTGAAATTCCATTATTCACCTTTGTGGATGTGCCTTTACTGTATGTTTGTTCTGCAATCACTGTGCCAGTAATCATACCTACCACAGAGGCCAAAACCACCTTTATTCCATTTACATCATCCTAAAACCTCTCAATACTTACATTACTTGACAGCCCTTGAAAGACAGCATGTCTACACATCAGCATTTTCTCTGTGGGGGAAATAAGCAGCCACTTACAGGCTATACCATTCTTACCTGGACAGGAAAATTGGTTAAACTCTTGTTCTGGATTTTGAGCAGAAAAAGTCAATAGTCACTTCTCCATTGCCCCCTGGTTACAGCTAACAGGGGGTCAGGATGGCAAATTCACTGTATCAGGACCTAGAAAACATTGAGATTCCCAATTTGTCACCAAATGCTATCACAGTTACAAATCACAGTTACACAGGTGTTTCATCAGGTAAAGCACAACTGCTGGACACGTTTTCATGGTCTGTCAGCTTGAAATGTAGCACAAAGGTGTCAAATGAGAACAAATGGAGATACCTCAGGTGCTTCAAAATAAGATGTCAATATGCTGAAAAATCAATGCCTAACTCCAGCAGCTGGAGTGAAGGAAATTAACTTGCCTGATTCTTCCAGCTATCCTAGCTAGAAGGAAGATAAGCAGGAAGCTCACAGACTGAGCGAGGAGGTAGTCAGCACAGCTGGGTCTGAGCATCACCCCATCTCTGGGGTGCTGGTACCTTAACATGGTGGCTCCATCAACCCAGCTGGTCTGGAGAGGTCAGAAAACTGAGGAGGACTTGCTGTTATGAATGTAGAGCAGCTTCAGTGCTTTTTGTTTTGCTATTTCTGAGCATTGAAAGATCTCATTGGTGTCGTCCCAGCAATGAAAGGGGCTTCCCTCATGGCTGTCTTGCAGGAATCTTTAAGACACAAGGATCAGGGGTGGAACCCTTCCAGCATTAATTCAGATTTATTTCCAGCATGCTCTGATCAACAGGGTATGAGGCCAGGGTACCTCTCTGTCACTTGGGTTCAGATCCTCATTGCTCCAAGCTTTTCGTGGCTGCCAAGTTTTTCATGGCTGCTGCCATCACACCTCAGTTAAGCCCTTGGCCCTTCTTCTCATGATCTCACCTCACAGATTCGTGGTGTTTTGCTGTGATCCTTGCCAGCACACCCAGTTCTTCCTTTAGATATCAGGAGCTCTGTCTGGTGGTCACATTGATCTAAACAGCTGGATCGCCAAGAGAGACCAGAGCTGTGCTCTTGTTCTTTGGGACTTCCTCCTTGGGACAACAGATATTTTACAATTACAATTGCCCTCACACAGCTTTCACACACATCCTGGTCTGGTAAAACCAGCGTCCTCTGTGGTTTTGGTTTCTCTCTGTCTTCCAGTGTGTGGTAGGTACAGCTACTGTGGTCTTTTTAAACCGTCATCAATGTTTTTAATGCCTGTATCATCATAAATCTGCTTGCACATAGAAACCTGAGTCTTGGATTGCAGATGACTGAGGTTACTGGCGAGTTACTGACATGTCTCAGTAAGCACACAGTGGTACTGCAGGCTCCTGCAGCTGGAACACAGCTGGTTTTCAGGTGAATGTCCAAACAATTTGGTTGCTTTTGTAGCTTGGTTTTCAATCTTCTGAGACTGTGATATGGACAAGTTTGCTTTAAAGAGAAAAGAAAGTTAAAGGAAAAAGTCTTTAAACAATATTTCCAGTATTGCCTGCTTCCAGCATGGCATAGAATAGATTTCCTGGACACAGTTCCACTTGCAGATCCAGCTCGCTCTTGAAGTGTGTGAGCATGAAAAGCAGATGATACAAAATACATATATATCTTGTACCTATCTAAAGGAACCCAAGTAATCTTAGAAATGGATGCATACAGAGATCACAGAATCTGCTCATGAAACTGTTCCCCCTGCCATTAAACACAGCCAATGTTTAACAGTACTAATTTAAAGATGTGATGTTTAAGACACAGGAAATCTTTCCAAAGTGAAAAGAACTTTCAAGGGGAGCCTGGGGGAGAGATATTCATGTCAAGATTTGGCTGTAAAATACAGTTAATGCCATTTGTTCTTATCACAGCTGCTATGGGATATTTAACCACCAGAGGTAGCCATGACCTGAGGCTTGTATCTGATCCTGGAAGCAGCAGTGCCATGCAATGTATTAGATTGCCAGAACCATTTCCTTCTTGTAATGAGGTCTGCCATTCAAGGACAGATATAGCTTGCTCTTGCCCAGCTTGTGAATCCAACTGGAGAAGGATCTGCACGTGGGAGGGAAGGAAATCAGCCATACATATTCACATTCCAAAAGTGAGAATGAGCACAGTGATTTTGCAAAGGGTTGGTCACAGCTTTGGGTGTTGAACGAAGCCAGCTTGCTCCTCACTAACCTGCACCTGTAATCAGCTGGATACATACCCATCTCCTCCAAGAGAAGGCAGGATGGCACTGGCACTTTCACAGCTCATCACTGACAAAGCCAGTTAGAGCAGAGATAGCTCAGATTTTGCTCCAGTGTGCGAAGTCTGCCCTTTGAATGTTGTGATTTTACTCTTGCTAGTCTTAGAGATAAGAAAACACAGCTGAGTCTTATCCAGGCCTGAAGAGGCTGGACCACATCAGCTGCTTGCCATATTGCTGGAACACCTGGGGCATTTCCTTTGAAATCTAAATGCAGGCTGTTCACCTGGATTGCCAAGTACAACAGAAGCTTCCTTCTGGCTGGCAGGGTGGTATTAATTTAAAGAGAACACCATCTGTGGAGCCTTGGAGAGCAGCAGTCAGAAAAAACAGGTAGAGAGGTCACCAGGAATAGTCTTGTCCTCATCTGGGGGCCTTGCCACCTGCATCTATTACCCATCATTTCTAATTAGCAGATGAATCTTGGGAAAACCTACTCTGTTTGCTTTCCTGAGATGCTATTCTAACTAAGAGATGCTGTTTTTGCTGAGCCTTGTAATCTCATTTTGTGAGCTTTCACGGGCATTTGGGGTGGTAATGGTCTTGGTAGCCCAATAATTAAGGAGTCCTGTACCTCCCTGCTGCAGGCTGCCCCTTTGTCTTTCCCCTTTCTTCTCAATGCTACTAACAGATGGTTGGAGATTTCTCATCTTTTCAAAAGCTTTGTGTTTTCCCATCTCATCAAGCATGTCTCAGCAATGCTTAGTTAGCCTAAGGCTTTTCAGGCCCCCTTATTTGCTCCCTAGAAGATCAGTGAAGGACTTGAACGTTTTCAGTGAAGTGCTTGTAAAGCAAATCCTTAGAGGCAAGTCATAGGTGCAGTTAGTGTTATTTAGTTGTTAGTTCTTCTGTCTCTTCTGTCTGTCTGTCTGTCCTCTCATCCATCCATCCATCCATCCATCCATCCATCCATCCATCCATCCATCCATCCATCCATCCATCCATCCATCCTTCTGCCCAGCCTCTGCTTGTCTTTCAGAACACTCAGGGATGCCCCTTGTTTTTTGGCAGTGGTTGACAGCAACTGATGTCTGGTGCTATCCAGAGAGCTCTTACCCTTGGGCCAGTTCCTGAGTACTGCTGGTTTTAACCTGTTTTAATCTGTTTAGATCCTTGGAATAAAAAATGATAAATATAATTAGCTAACCAGTACTAGGAGACCAGTGAGTTAAGGTGTTTTGATTTAGGGTTTGGGATTCTTTTTTTGTTTGCTTAATTCCCACATTTGTTTGAGACTAGCTTCTAAGCTTTATTTACAAGATCAGAGCAGTTGAAATGAAAGCCTGGTTAAATAACAGAAAAATATATTTGCATCTTGCTTTGTGTTTGGCATTGAACATCATTTGTTACTGCATTGTCACAAACACTCTTTTATTATTAATCTGTAAGCTGTAACTGTACAGCTGCAAAGGAGATTTAAAAAACAAACCACAAAGCACAACTTTTCCCCTTCTTCTCTCCCTCTCTATAAAACATCAGAGCTAGCTGCTTAACCATGTGAAGCACAGATTTTGTGTGGGATTCCAAATACCTCAGAGATAACTGTCACATAATTTTGCCACATAATTGAATTCAGTGGCAGGTGTTTTGCATTTACAGGTAGATGAGAGCACCCAGCTATCAGGTGTTTGCATCACTAGAATTAAATGCCTACTGGTTTATCTGCTCAGGAGATAAATGTTTAGATATCATTAAAATGGTTGTCTGTATATACATGGAAATGTCCATGGATGATGGGGGGAAATGTGTGAGGGGGTTTCCTTGCAATCACAGAGGATGTGACCTCAGTTACTGCAGTTTCTCCCTGACACTTTCCTTCATGTTGCACATAAAGTTGTTGCTGCTGGGTGCTCGCTGCCCAGAGGAGGAAAGTGCCTTATCTAAGGCTAGATGTAAATGCTCTTCCCATGCTATTCTGATTCTTGGCATTTTTTTAAGCCACTGAGGGAAATAAACTGCAGAGTGTGTCTAAACCAATGCACAGTGTAGGTTTGTGTCAGGTGGGAGTGTTTCTCTGTAATGGTGCTCCCTCCATCTCTGTAACTCAGGCTGTGGCTGAAGAGGAGCTTGGCTCCCCAGAGCATTAACATCCCTGTTTACAGACCACGTGGCAATCTTTGAAGTGCTAATTTGCTTTCTTTTAAGCGAGTTGTTGCATTTTTCTTTTCTATTTGTTTTGCACTAAAAGGAATATGAGTATTTTTATGATGGCTGGCGCTTAGCGGAGCTCCTCTGTATGAAGATAACAAATGAGTTGTGCAGCCTGACATTCTCTCTGGGACTGTGCTTAGAACAAAGCAAGCCAGTGGCATATCAAAGGCTGCTTTTAAAGTAGCTGCTTATATACTCTGTTTATCAGAATCACTAGGAAATGCCACTTCTCTGGTATTTTGCACCTTCTCTTCATTGACTGGGAGGTGGAAAAATCTTTGGGCAAAAACTTACAGCAGGGGTGTTGGAACGAGATGATCCTTCAGATTCCTTCCCAAACTATTCTATGATTCTATGACCTCAGGACCCAAAGGACGCATATGCAGAAAGCTTGAAGCTGCTCCATGCTTTCTGTACCCCTGTGCTGTCCAAGAGCTTCAAGTAGTTGGGTCTGTTGCAGGCTTTGGGAAAGAAGAGGTGAACTCTAGACCTTTGAGAGCAGCTACTGCAGGTACAAATTTCTGGGCACGCTTTGGAATTGACATCTCGATTTTCCTCTTCCTGCCCTGCTGCTGGGAGTTGCTGAGGAGGCATTGCAGTTGCTCATTGAGCACCCCTCCTGCTGATAACGTGGAATGAATCAGGATTTGGAGGGTATGTCCAGAGGAAAGCTGAAAGAAGGGGCAGGGTTGCTTAGGGTATGAATTGCTCTGTGGTAAGGAAATGAAACTTAAGTGAAGAATTTTTCTGATAGGAACAGAAGGATAAGAAGGATCTTTTTACCTATTAGTATTTTTATATGATCATTAATGATTACTGCTCTATGGTCCAGTCTCTAAACTTAAACTGGAAACACCATGAAAAATGCCCTTCACAGTTTTCTTTACCCAAGGAGTGCACAGCCTAAATTCCACAATTTTGCATGCTTATCAGCCTAATTGAGCCATCCCTTTCATGGACTGCCAACACAGTGGCACCCCTCTCTTACACATTGATCCTCTGTGACCAACAGGCTTCCTCCAGCTCTGCTGCTTAAAAAATAGCTTGCTTGCCTCTGCCAGAAGTACTCGTGTCACGAATGACCAGTAAACACATTCCTAAATGCTTCCTGCTGGGTAATCAGAAACAGTTCCTTTTTGTTCCTTCCTCCATGAAAATGTTTGACAAAATTGAAAAATACTCATGTCTTTTTGAATTTTGGGGGTATCACTTTTCATTTTTTTAACAGCAATCTGGTAGTTTCAGTTTATAGTTTTGGCAAGAGCCAGCACCATTTCTCTGGAAATCTTGGGCTTCGCAGGATACATTTGTATGACACTCTGAAAACATGACTTTTCCCATTATACTATCTGTTCTTTTAAACTGGGAAAAACAAAACATACTTCGATTCAAGAGATGGTTTTGTTAGAAATATTTTGATGGACTCCACATGTGCCTTTGCAGTGGGTTTGCCTGTACAGCAGGACCACCCTCTGCCTGCAGAATGTAGTAGCTGCAGTGGCTTTGGTGCAGTGTCAGGGCTTCTGCCAGTCTCCAGCCTGAGCTAGGCACAATACTTCCAAATTATGGCAGGTTTTATCAGCCTGAGGTTCAGTGCTTGGGTCCCTCATAAGATTTTCCATCAGTTCTCAACATTGTCACAGATACCCAGGGTGACTTGAAACACCCCTTTAAGGCACAAGGCTTATTTCTTCCCTACCACCCCAAATAATCTCTACACCAGTTAACTGAAATGCCACAGACTCTGGATTTAAAGCACATCTCGTGTATGGACCTCTTTTTGGTGCTTACATCAAAATAACTGGGCAGCTAAGTAGGGAACAGCTAGATTTTATATGAGCTATAAACTTTCTAGGCAAAGATGATTTTCTGTCTAACACACACTCCCCTTTTAGGGTCTGTATCATTTAAAATAGGTTCTATGTGAAGAGAGCCATGTGAGGTGTTTATTTTATTTCCTGAATTTTCTTAGATACATAGAAACATCCAGTGAACAGTTGTGAAAGAAATTTGTTTGGTCTCTTCGGATTGTCAGATTGATGGGTTTTAGTGCACTGAAGTGCAGTAAAAACCAGAAACTATACAACTATGAGCCATCTAGACTTTTCAGCCTACTCAGGAAATCAAGATATATATCTAAAATATATTTATATATATATAAAGAAACACAATAAAGCTTGTTTTTAAGATGGTAAAATTCGCTATTTTCAGTGCCCAACAAAACCATGATTCAAGGCCAGTGACTTAATTCTAGGTGACACCTCTCCTAATCCTTTACTGCTTAATCCTTCAGTTTTATCTGTGACTGAGGAAATGTCTGTCAGGGCTGAAGTCACTTGCATCAGGCGATTAGCACTTCTGCATTCTTTGGAAAGCTTCAGTAGTTCCCATGAAAGTAAGAGATGCCAAGGTGTTTGTGGAGACTGTGGGCAGTGACAATCCTTACAGGAGAGTACAAATGCTTGCACACCTGGGCCTTGTGCACATTTGTAGAGAGCCCACCTGTAGCCTTGAATTCTTACCCTTGTGCTGCGTGCTGGCAAAAGCTCTGTATTACCCTCCAGCTGTGGGCATTCAAGGGAAGAGGAAGAGGGGAGATGTTGCTGCCCAAGGCTGGAACCACTGTGTAAGGGGTTTTTTCCTAAGCTCAAAATACTTGAAAGATATATAATGAAAGCCTGTAGGCCTCTGCAAGTTCCTAAGCTAAGAAGGTCTTATTATGAATAAATGATAAAGTGTGGTCCGAATCGAGCAATCTGAAGAATTTAGCTTGAGGAAGTGTTTTTAGTGTGTGCGTGTCATCCTGCTCTAGCAGGACAGAAATCTGCCACTGTCAGCTGCTGATACAATTATTCTCTTTGGTTTAATTGGAAGAGGTCTTGACTTCAGTGCTAAGATTGCAAATACAAGCCCTTATGTTTTCTGGCACCCCATAGGAGGGAGCTGGCATTCCAGGAAGGGTTAAGTACTCCAACATGCCAGCCTGGAACTCAGTACTTTTCTATGGCCTGTGGTATTTCTGAGTATCCCACAGCCCTCTGCTGCATTCTGGCTGCCCTTCAGGACAGCTCTTAGTAAGGAACTCGTGTGGCTCATCAATTACAAAGAGGATTTGAGGAGGTGTTGCTGACGACTTTCAAGGAAAATTATAGTTATCTTTTTAGACTCAAGTCTGCTAGTTTTCGTGATACACACCAGTTTTGTTAGGAGTTCTACAAATTCTATTGAGAGAAAAAGAAGGGAAAAGCCAGGTTGTTGGTTATAATGTCACTTAGCTTTCTAAGCACAGATGAAAGAGGTGATGTTATCCTTAGTGCAGAGAGAATTGGCATAGATGTTTTAAGTCCATGTTTAGGATTCAAAATAGGTGCCCTGAATTTCAAAAATGCTGAGCACATCCAAAACACTTTATGAAGTGAGCCCCTTTTGAAGCCAGATGGAACTTCTGGGAGCTTGAAGCTTTTGGAAAAAAGGATCTAAACTCTCTTTTAAAGTGCTCATGACATTAGTCAGCTATTGTTGAAAATGCTGACCTATGTGTACTGACATCTGGAACAACCTCTATGTTAAAAGATAGTTTGATGGATAGAGAGGATATGATCTCCAGGGCTAAAGGGAAAAATCGTGCATTTTTTTGGAAGTGTGTTCTCTGATAAGAAACATACTGACACGGTTACGTCCTCCTCTTTTTCTCCCCTCTTTTTTTTTTTTTCTTAAAGACTTTTGTTCCATCTCTGTGTTATATAGTTTTGGCCTCCAGTTTCTATTTGGTGCCTTGAGGTATAATAGGACTTGGAGAAATTTTCAATAATATGGAGCAAAGGCAGGATGGTTGAGGAAAAACATGCCTCAGCTTTCCCAAAAGGTTGCTTCAGTTTTTACCCAATGTCACAGTAATGATCTAGACATAAGCCAGCCTTGGTCCAACTGGCTGTTTGAATTGACTATCTTTTGGTACAATAAGTGTCTGATGCATGTGAAACCTTGTGTAAATTTCTGATCCCTTGTTCTCCTGCCTGTAAAGTTGCCAGAGTGACCAGTAACAGCAGGGTGGACTTCTTCATTCAACAGAGGGAATGAAGCTGTGTAAGGGGGGGAAGTGTTGTTTGGAATAAAGTGGTTTGGGAGATGAAGAAGCCTCACCATACATGGCCCCTCCACCTAAACTGAGCAGAAAATCTCATCAATCACAGGACCTGGGTGTCAGTGCTGATGAACCTGACCAAAGACTTCTCCATAGCAATTTATTGTAGTTCTGATGTGTGTTGCTAGCTTTTTTGCCTGCCTGCTACTACTGAGTCCTTTCATAGGGGTTGAGAAGAAGAAAAGCTGCCTCTCTTAAGTGTCCTGCAATCAGAAAGCTGTTCTTGGTGGTGTCTGCTAGCTACTTTTTTAGGTGACTCTGAAAGCACAGTGGCCTTTCTCTTGCAGTTACTGCTGTGTTCAGGTTCTTTTCCCAGACAACAAACTGGAGCCATGTCAATGACTGGAGACTAATTCAGCACAAGCACAGCAAGTGAGACTCCCTGAAATCAGGAAAAAGTGGGGAGGGACAGGACACAAATACTCATTAAAGACAACCCTAACTATGTTATGTTTCTCCTAACTAGAGAAGGAGAAACAAATACTCAATTTCAAGCAAATAGGTCAGATCCCTGTTTTACAAATCTGAGGTCAGTTGGGCAGTGTTCTGGAGCTGTTTCTAGAGAGGGATGATGATGGTTGTTATTATTCTTTGCATTATGTTACCTAAATGTAAATTCCTGTCTCTGATATAAGATCCTAGTTAGACCCTAGAATTTATGAACCAAAAAAAGAATGAAATGTGAAAAAGTTTAGAGGAAAAAATCTGCAGCTGTCTTTGTGTAATTTTTACTGAGAGCTGATATAAATGGAAGAAAAATCAAAGGCAGCAATAGCACTGCACATTTTATCTCACACCCTGTGATGCATATTAGTGTTGTTTCCCACAGTGAGCCAGAAAGAGCATTTACAATTTTAGAAAACACTGCATAATGGCTCTCTGCAAGAAAAAGAAGCAACTATGCAACTGCCAGCACTGACACTTGGTTTTTCCTCACCTGCCAAATTGCTGTTCTGGAAGCACTGTTGTGGACAAAATTTTTTGTGTTTGTGGTAATTTTGAATTTGGTCTTCAAGTTTTCTTCAAGAAACGAAGCAAATAAAATTCACTAATGTGACAATCTAAATCCATTCTTTAGCCTTGCCAGGAAATACTGGCTAAGTCTATCATCATGTGAAAATACTCTCCTGTGGTGCAGATGTTAACACCCAGGCAGGTGGATTACTTTATTCTAAAGCAACCTCCAGGAAGTATCTTCTCCACTGTGGTTTTTCAGTGTTTTGGAAATACTCTTGGCTTCATGCTAGGAGATGAGTGTCAGGAGGGCAGGTAGATTTTCTCAAGTGTGAAACACCAGCTACCCTGTCATTATCTGGCTGTGCATCTTCCTTGGTCCCCAAGAAATCTGATTCTTAAGAGTTGCCACTGAAATTGGTAGAAGAGCATGACTGCCACCACACAGCTGAAATGCTTGCCGAAGTATGGAGGTGGTTCTTTTAGGCTTGTCTCAGTTTGGGAATGTGTGACATATGATTCCTTCTGGCACCGCTGTTATCATACAGTGTTTTGGGTTGGAAGGGACCTTAAGAACTCTTTAGTTCCCATCCCCCTGCCATGTGCAGAGACACCTTCCAGTAGACAAGGTTGCCGAGAGCCCCATACAACCTGACCTCGAACACTTCCAGGGATGGGTCATCCACAGCTTCTCTGGGCAACCTGTGCCAGTGCCTCACCACACTTGATTTGGGGTTCAAATCACCACTCATTATTTAGGTCCTCACATGCCTTAGTTGTATGCAGTCTCTATTCAGAAGAGGATGTGGTTATTCCCTGCTGGCATGGAGTAGCTGAAGATTAGAGCAACACCTCCTCTCATTTAGTCCTGTTATTTGCTGGGGAAACATCTTACTCCATGTCACTGCTAAAAAGTGTTTGCTCTAATATTCATCCAGGTATCAGCAGAAATTAGAAATGACATCCATGCTTAGGAGGTAATACACATTTTCAGTATGTTTGCTTTCCTTCCCATTCCTTTGAGGCTGGCTCACTGCTGTGAAGAAGGATGCCAGGCTTTCAGAGGAGAAAGCAGGGCAGCCATCAGCATTAATGGTGTCTTCTGACAGCAAAAGCTACATGGATCTCCAAAAGCCAAATTTCAGCCTTGGCTTCTCTCCACAGGTGTTTTCAGAGCAGAGTGGGAAGTATCACCGTGGGTGATACTCTCTGCTATTCCCTTCTTTATAGAGGGAAAATAACTCCCAGCCATTTATTTATGAAAAAATGTTTACTGCCCTACACATATATGTACACAAAAGCATGCCCATGTGTGTGTTTTATTTAAACACCTGTTCTGTTTTGATGAGTCACAATCAAGATCTGAAAAAAACAGTCCTGAGAACTTGAATAGGTGAGGAGCTCAGTAGCAACAGGAATCCTTTAGAGCAGATTTGTATCAATCACATTATAGTTAAAGCTGACTATAAAATTCTGGCTCAGAAGGAATTGGAACAGGATTCTGCTTAAAAAAAAGAAACAATACTACCTTTCTGTCTTGGTTTGAAAGACAGGTATCTGCCAAAGAAAGTGGGAACCTCCCTTGGAATGGAAAATATGACCTCCTCTCCCCAAATTATTATAACTTTGAAATTATGGGGCTTTCAGGCAAAGATATAAAGGAGTAACCATTCTTTACAAGTATGTGTATGAATAACAAGGCACACAAACAACGACAGCAGCACCAACCCCCAGCACACAAACCCAGTCCCAGCCTGGGGCACTTTCCCCTGCGCTGCAGTGCCGCTCACGGCCACCAGGGAGCGCTGGTGGCTACCGGCTGGGCGGGGCCCGTGTGGTGATTCCTCCAGGCCTGCAGGGGGCGCTGTGGCGCCTCAGTTTGCCTGTGGGTGGAGCGGGTTCTCCATGGCAGGTGAGGGTGCTTCTCTGAAAAGACATCTTGTAACTTGCCGTTCTTGAGCACTTTGAGACTCTCTGAGGTTCTTCCTGTCTTCTTCCCCATCTTTTCCTTATAATTTCTATCATAAATATTGTTTCTGCTCCCTACAGATACCCATCTGGTTCTTGCCCTGCTGCTGAAAGCTGAGAGCTGAGGACTGGCTCAGTCTCCCTTATGTTTGGAGTTATTCCTTTGGAGCAAAATGGAAAGTTTCTTTCCCTTTTTTTTTTTTTTTTTTTTTTTTTCTTGGAACAGTGTCACGTTCTGACAAATCTGTCCTGCTTAGGAGATCCAGGATCTCTTTGCTATCACAGTCTGCTTTTCTGCAGTTTCCTCAAGATCATTTGAAGTGCTCAGAAAATACAGCGAATGCAAGATTGAAAAGGAACAGAGGCAGAGTATGTGCTGCTGATGGCAGCACACGCTAACTTGCTCTGGTTTTTAGTGGGTGGACTGAAGGGAAAGAAAGGCCTATTAAAGCCTTTGGGCTCCCACATTGGTTCATCAGAATTAAGGCCAGGAGTCCTCACCACAGATTAGTGGTGCAAAGAGGAATTAAAGCTATTGGAGAGAGCTGCTGTGGTACCAGGATTGTGGTGATGAGCCTGGTGTGTGGAGACACTGATATTGTGATGGGAGTAGAGGTGCAGATTCTGGCAGGCAGCTGTCTTCCAACAGGCTGCCTCATCTGGCCATGGAATTCAGAAGCTCCGTTGCCCCTGGTAAAAGGTGTGCTTTAGGAAATACGTGGATGTCCTGAGGCTTACACAAAAGGGTCCCCTGGTGCTCTAATTCCCCACACTGACACAGCTTTTAGGATGAGGCAGGTAGTGATCAGGAACTGAACCAAATCATTCATGAGTTTCATAAACAGCAGGAAAAAATGACAGAATGGGAAAGAGGTAAATAATCATACCACTTCAGTTCCCTTCACTTGTCATAATGCTAATGAGCATGCTCTCTGCCTTGTTTGTAGGCAGGGATGGAGCACAATGGAAGCCATTCAGGACAGGTGATCTACTAGTTTGATCACAACCAGGCAACATTTTAGTTGTGTTAACAGCCACCAGTTGAGGGATGAGGTGACATTTTCTGGGTGCTTCCTTTCAAACATTCTGTGCTGCAGGCTTCTCTGATGAAAGGTTTCACAAAAAGAGCATCTGGAAAACAATGACATGGTCTTTTACACATTTTCCAAAATAAAAAGAAGAAATCAGAAAGGTTTTTCTTAAAGCAATGTACCTTGTATTCATCAGGAGCCTGCTGTGTGCAGGTTTATCCTGTCTTTAGAGAGAGACAAAATACACAAAGTTTATTTTGTATTTGGACAAGAGTGATTTTAGATGTGCCAAGTTTGTGTGGCTCTTATGGACAATATTGCTGGGTGACAATCCTCACTAGCCTCCTCTTCCCACCTTTGGAGAATGGGCACAATGAGATTTACTGGCAGTATGTTTAATAAAGGGCTGGGAGGGGACAGGGATAAGCAGATCTTAGACCCTTTTAAACTGTGTTTTTAAAAAATTGCTGTTCAGCTTGAGCTGGGAATAACAATGGCTGGGAGCAGCACGGTGCCTTTAGGTACAGCTGTGTGCACAAACACAGAGAGCTGAGCTGACACACATTGCACTGGAGGGACAGGGAGATTCATCCTCTTTGTTGCTATGGAAAACAAAGCCAAAATGCCAAAAAGGAGGGTCCACACTCCATTTAACAATGAAGGAACACAAATCTGGAATGATGCTCACTCAGTGGCTTGAAAAGCCCAGCAAAGCTGGTACTGTGACCAGCACGCCCTCCTCTGAAATCTGCATCCCTGAGTTCCCTTTCATCTCTCTGGTGCATAATTGCTGCGGACAGGGTGGTGGTGGGTCGAGGTGTCATATTCCTGATATAACAGATGGAGTTGTTTGTTGTTTGCTGAGCCACGCTGAATGGTGAGAGGTACGGTGGTGGCAGTGCCATTCCTGCAGATTCAGAGCTGTCCAGCTTGACCTGTGCCTTGCAGAGGGACAGCAAGGGAGAAAAGTGCCCTCCAGGATGTAATGAAGTACAGATGGAAAATGGTGGCTGTTTTTTTTCTTAGGGCCCCAAGAGCAGCAGGCTGGGTGCCTATACCTGTAGAGCCATACAGGAAGACAGCACAAATATCTGACATGATTAAAAGGGTCGCTCATCCCAGATGGAAATGGAACAGGAGTCAAACAGAATCCTTGGATCACAGACAGCTTCAGTTTCTAAATGAGGCAGCATTTATAATGTTACTAAAATACAGCAGTAAACAAAGTACATGAAGGCTTGACAGTCACATTAGCGAAGTGCCACAGTGAAATGACTGGAAAGAAGCAAAAAACCAACTCTGGCTATTTGCAGAGCAAGAAAATGGGAACTGGTTTTGACAGATAAGACAACGCAGCTGTTGGTCAGAAGAGCTTTGTCTGTTTTGGGGGTTGTTTTGTTTTGTTTTGGTTTTGTTGCTGCAGATGAAAAATGGTATGTTCCAATTTTAAACAGAGAAATTTGGATTTATTCTTTTTTAACATACCTGACTCTCTCAGAGTCTCGTGATTAGGGGAAGCATATTTACAGCTAAATTCAAAGCAATACAATTTATTCAGTGGGTATGAATTGGAGAAATCTGGATTGTTCAGAATTGCTGCAACATGGTTTTCAAATTGCATAATGACAGAGGTGATATTTTCAAAGTATATAACACAAGTAGAAGCAACTGCTCTATGAATAATTTACAGCTAATGAATTTTGTCAGGTTGCACATTGTCCATGGGCAGGATGATGTTTTATTTGAATTCCTGTGGCAACACCCAAAATTGTGGAGCGGACCTGCTGTGGGAATAATGGCATTACCATTTTGCCTGTAAAAACAGTAGTTTTCTGGATTGTTGTAGTGCTGACAACTCTTTTCTCCCTCAAATATTCAGAATGATCTTAGGGCCAGGATTTCCCACTTATTACAAGACTTGTAAAATTGGGGAATTTTTAACGATTTAAGTTATCATGCAGCATGTGATTACACTGACAGAAGTAATTTACACATGAAACTTGTTCTTCTGTTTGTCTCAGAGGAGGTCTCTGACATTATTAACAAGCTGGAAATTAATAGCAGGAACCCAGGTTCCAGGTGCAGAGCCCACTTGATATCCCTGACCCACACCCAAAGCCAAGGCTGGTCTCAAAGGCTGGGCTCTGCCAAGAGACTCATCAAAGATAAATAAACATCCTTAAGGTCGGCAGCTCAGAGCAGAAACTCAGTGCTTGGGTTGTTGCAGCTTCTAAGGCTGCATTGTTGTCTGCTTTTGTTGCTTGAAATAGATGTAAAAGTTGTGCAAAGGGAGGAGGATGATGAGGAAGACAAGGGTTACACTTCTTACTTGTTGGAATTTGTTGGGGGTTTGGAAAACAGATGTGTAACCTCTGTGTCTGGGCAATTTTAAAATGGATGCTAAGGTACCAAGAGCTACCACAAGACCTTCATGTTAGTCTTGTAAACAGTACGTGAATCTAGAGAGGAAAAACTCATATTTCTGTAGGGAAAATGCTGTATTGACTGTAAGCACATGGAACAAGTGACTACTAAGGGGAAAAAGAAGAGATAAAATGAGAGTACAGGGATTTCTGTCTTCCTGGTATATACTTGTCTTACGCATTGGAAAAGGCTGGGAGCCCTGCCTGCCCATGCCAGCAGCCCATTGTCTCTTGGTGCTGGGCTGGTTGTGTAACCAGCTGCCAAAGGGTTCAGGTAATGAGCTCTGGCAGGAGCACAATTGGAAATGGGAATCGATAGTGAAAGCGGCATCTCCCGGGCTCCCTCCCCTTCAGGAACCCTCAGCTCCTGCAGGGAGACCTGAAACCCTTGGTTGTTGCTGCTTTAACCTGAAGGAATTAAATCGAGGGAGAGGCCTCATGAATAAATTGGTTGTCAAGGCAGTTGCTGGTATTGATCAGAATGTGCTGTTTATGTGAATTGGGCTGATCTCAGAGTGAACTTGAATTGACAGCACAGCAGGGGAGCTGGTTTGGATAATACCCTTTCCACATGCATGGCACTATAGTGAATGTTCTTGTGTCCATCCTACAGTAATATTGAAGGAAGAAATTAAATTTATATTAACTGAATTTGTAAGTCTTCCCAAAAAACAGGATGGTAAACTGTGCAAACCTCCTCCCGAGATTTGCAGTGGTGCTCAGCTTTGTAAAAGCTTAAAATATCTTCTGCCTGGTTTGCCCCTGAACATTGTTTCCCACTATAATTTTCTTGTTGACAATATCCAACAATAAACTCCCAGTGTAAAAACCACTGATACTGCAACAATCCCCTCCTAGAAAGGAAAGGGTTTCAAACGTGAAAAGAAGGTGAAAAAGCAGAAGAGAAGCAACTCTTCTGACAGTGATTATGTTTCTAAACCTCTGAAAAAAGTAATTTCGCAGATCTGTTGGTGCTGTTGTTACTCTTCCTGGCCTCTTTCTAGGCTTGCTACCCCCATCTCATGCCTGATGTTATCACTGCAAATGGGAGACAACTGGAACAAAGCACATGTGCAGGAATTTACACACTCACATGTGTCCATAAAATTCTCTTTGATTAGCCTCCATCATCACCTCATACTATGCCAATAAACCTTTGCACCTGTCAGCTGCCTGAGAGATTTCTGAAATGGAAAGCCAGAAACCTTTCAGCAGCGTGGCAAAGCCAGGCACGCTGGCGAGCTAAACATCTTGTGATAAGGGCTGGGAACTTCATGTGGTCATCTTCAGGCAGTGACAAAGGGAGAAACTGGGAGGAGGAACACGACCTGTCATATCATATCTCCTTTATTTGGTTAATTGGTGGTGGTTTAAAGGAGCTAAAGTCAGATCCAGAGGCAGCAGGTGCCAGCTGGAGCATGTTGGTGTTTAGCAGACATCCCAAATACCTACATCAGACATCAGGCTGTCTTGGTGGGTAGGGCTGCATCCACTGCAGGCTGCCCTCATGTAGAGACAATCAGTAGGACAAGGGGGAGTGGTTTTAACGTGAAAGAGTAGGTGTAAGACTGGGTATTAGGAGGAAATCCTTTACTCAGAGGGTGGTGAGGCCCTGGCACACACTGCCTTGTGAAGCTCTCCTAACCCCATCCCTTGAAGTGTTCAGTGCCAGATTGGATGAGGCTTTGGACAACCTGGTCCAATGGATGGTGTCCCTGCCCATGGCAGGGGGATTGGAACTAAATGGTTTTTGAGCTTTCTCCCAGCCTGCCTGATTATACTGAGATTTTCCAATATTTTATTTTTCATAGAGCTGCTTCTCTCAGATGATGAAAATGTATCACAACTGGAATGTCTCTGTATCTTCCTTGATTAATCAGTGTTTTCATGGTCCCTTAAATTTCATATTGATTTTGCCAGAAGTCAGGCAGGGATTTTGAAACACCTGTTTGGTTTTGTACTTGACAGATTCCTACCATATACACATTATTTGTGTGGGGTCACCTGGGTTTGTCTTTTGCATGAGCCAAAAACACAGGTAGGAGAGCACTGGGAAATCTTGGGGATGTTGGGGATGATAAAAAAACCACAGGAGATAACCACACTCAGTCCTGTGAATTCCCTGGAGAAGCATCTGGAGTTTGATGCACCCACCAAGGGGCCATTTCAGGTAGATATGCAGCATTCTCAGTCACAGATGCTTTCAGGCATTTTGTTTGTGTCTGTGGGGAGATGATTTTAAACCAGTGAGGAAGAGCTGAAGCTGGTGATACCATGATCCACTGAAAAGTTTCTGCAAGAGAAGTAAGGTCTGTTAAAATGGTGAGTGACATTTCTACCGCTGTAAAGTCATCCATCCCCCAAGCTTGGTAGGACCATAGGTCAGGCTTTGGAACAGGCTGCCCAGGGAAGTGGTGGAATCCCCAACCCTGAGAGTGTTCAGAAGGTGAGTAGTTTTGGCACTTGAGGACAGGGTTTTGTGGTGTCCTTAGCAGTCTTGGGTTAACAGTTGGACTCTTGTTGGTAGTCAGAGGGAGATGCTGCTGAAGGCAATCTTGCCCTTGATCTGTTACAGCTGTGTTAATTACCCTAGAGTGGGAACAGCCTTGCCCTCACAGCCACGGGTGTGATAAAGAGTGAGTGAGCTGGGAGGGGGCAGTTGGAGTCTGCTGGCTGTGCTGTGAGGAGGAAGGGACAGGGGGCTGTGTGAGGGACAGAGAGGAGTGAGCTAGAACTGGAGAAGAAAGAGGGAAAGATCCAGAGTTGTGTGGAGCTGCCCTTGGGAGGCTACAGAGAAAAGGTATGGGAGAGCTTTTGAATAACAAGGTGCTGATGCGTGGAGCCTTCTGATGATTTTAATGAAGCGCTTTGAGTGCAGTGCCTGTCTCGATTACAACAGATTCTATCTTAGAAGTTTTTCTTACCTTAATGATTCTGTGATTCTATAGGTAGTGTGCCAGAAGTTGCCAGTGAAAATAGCATTGGCCATCACAGTGAGCAGAGAGGAAACTAAATTTCCCATAATACCATTGGTTTGCAGATAAAATTAGAAGGAAAAGTGGCTGAAATTTTAGAGGTAGATACATTTTTATGGACAAAATAAATGTAGTACACTCTGGTGGAGTTAAAAACCCCACTTTAGAATTCCACAGGAAAAAGAGGGAGGCTTTTGAGAGACAGTGAAGGTTTTATCTGTGTTGTTGAAGGGGTTAATTATTTCTGTTTAAGAATAAAATATTTCTGAAATCTCTTGAGTCCTTAGTACACTCTGCTGTCTCATTATAACCACCCAAATGCCTGGATCACTTACGACCAGTCACCTGAGTGATGTCCTAGAGTTCAGGCACAGGATGGGTGCAACAAGCTTTACAGCTGCCACAGCAGTAGAGAAATAGCATGATGGAACGTAAATAAAAATGGGCTTCTTAGCCAATGGCAGAATAGTAGAACTCTGTCTAAAACAGCAAATGCATTTTTTCCTTTTCAAATATTGTTAGGAGTTTGAATCTAAGCTTCCAGACAAGCCTGAGGCAGAAGAGATAAAAATGTTGAGTTACAGAGATAAAATGCATTTTCCTACATTCACATTCTAGTTTGTGTCTGACTACCAGGTGTATTTGAACTCTTCACTGTATTTATTTTCTTTCTGCTAGCCAGAGAAACTTTATAACTGTGATTAAGTCCCCATCACATATTGCATTTTATGAGCAGAAGGGATTCTTTAAAAGTGATGAGAGAAGAATGGTGGGGAGGCAGAAGCACACAGCACAATGTGACTTTAACAATCCCAGTTATGAAAGAGCATGAATTGCTAAAAACATTCAGGCAGTTATTTTCAAACTGTGTTCTCCCAATATCCTCTGTCATCTTCTCTAGTGGGTGCCACTATACAACAGTGGAGTCTACAAAGGTAAGGGCGTGCTAGAAGGAAAACAAAAGGGCCAGGCATGAGGAATCTGAGAATTAGGCATTAATCAGGTACTATGAGTATTGATTTTTCTCCTTCTTTGGCTTGTATTATAGGGATACAAGAGCAAGAGGAAACTTCTGTGGAGCCTATGAAAATTGACCTTGCAAGTCAAGCAGCAGATGTTTCAAATAAGGATGGTATGTTGTTCTATTATTTTCAATTATTTTTTTAGGGTAATGGCTTTAAACTGACAAAGAGCATGTTTAGATTGGATATTAGTAAGGAACTGTTCACTATGAGGGTAGAGAGGCAGTGGAACAGGCTGTCCAGAGAGCTGTGGATGCCCCATTCCTGGAAGTGCTCAAGGCCAGGCTCATGGGGGAACAACCTGGTCTGGTGGAAGATGTCCTTGCCCATGGTTGGGGAGTACAATGAGATGGTCTTTAAAGTCCTTCCTAAGCAAAGCCATTCTATGATTCTGCGTATTGTCTGAAGTTGATACCTAGCATTGCCTTTCTGGAGTTTGTTTATATGTTTCCTCCTAAAAAAATTGAGTTATATTTATAACCTCTTCAACTGAGTCTGAGAGTTTACACCATCTCCACTGTCTTGTGAGTCTGGTGGAAGTAACTTCCAGTGCTGTAGCCCTGCTTTTTGAATTGATTGGGTTAATGTGTGCAGTTGGTAGGTTCCACACTGCCTGCCTTTTAACTAAGTCATATTTTAGACCCACTGTAATGTTGGTCTTGATACAGAATTGGCCAAGAGGTTGGGGGGTCTAACTGCAGTCAGAAGACCATTTTTGAGTATTTCTGTGCTGGTGTCCAACTCCATTGAGGGGGAAGTGTTTGGCAGTGTAACCACTCTGAACTTCTATGTTAGTCTCTTTCTAGATCAGCTGTGATTCCCTTTCCTCCTCCTTCAGTATGCATGCATAGCTCAGTCTGGTAACAGTTCTCTCACTTGGACTTTCACTGTTAATAGAAGAGTCACAATTTAGTTGCCCTAACAGCAGTTCCAGCCAGGTTTGTGGATATAATCAACCCAAAATTACTGACTTGGAAATTATATTCCTCAAACATTGACCTCAGTGAGCTGCTGACCCATCTGTGTGGCAAATTCTGGCGAGGGCTGAGTACTTGGATGCTGCTCGAAAGCTGCATTGTGTAACGTGCTTGTAAACAAAAAATACTTGACCTTCTTGACTCATCCTGTGTGTAACATCTTTGAACACCAGGATGCTGAGGCTTTGGTGAGGCAGACCCTTTTTCACTCGTCTGGCTCAGCTCTTGTAGCGTAGGAGCCACACACATAGTTTTGTTGGGTTTTACACAGAGGGGATTTTTACTGCCCCAAACAGCAGTGGGTTTGGGATTGGGTGTCCAATCCTTATTTTATACCCATGGACTCCTCTCTGTAGTGAAGGCTATTTTTTGCCCCTTTCTTTAACCTCCTCAACATTGACACAATATAAATTGAAGGCACACTTTTTTACATCTCGAAGACAAACCAATTATATTCTTTTTTGCTATTAGTTACATGAAAAATCTGACGCTGATTTTCGGATGTCACATTGTGCTGCAGCATTTGAATTGGTGACTAATGAGACACTGGCCTAATGAAGTTTGCAAGCACAGGAAAAGCAAGTGTGCATAATGATTTTTTAAAAAAAAAATACTAGAGGTTATGCTATTACAAGTAGGAGTGCAGAATAAAGCCAAAGCAGCCTTCTTGACTCATGCTTTGAACAAACCCAAAAGTCATAGCGCATAAAACATTTGAACTGTGAATCCATGGGATAGTTTGGGCTACTTAGTGAAAACAAATCCGAATTTAGTAAAGGAATATCTTAAGGGATTTCTGGCTGGAAAGGAAGGTGATTGCATAGCTGTTTCAACAAGTGCCATGGGACAGGACAGCAGGACCAGCTAGCAGTTTCTGAAATGAGGATCTTGGTAGGTTTCTCTGTTTCAAATCTTGCTTATCTTGTAAGGTCTTCTACATATGACTCACCTTGGCCTTTCCTTTCCTTTGAACTTTCTAAGTTACATGAAAGGACAGGAAAAGGGTGTTTGCTTAGGCTGCCAAAAAGTACTCCACTTGTCAGGGAAGTCTTTGTTTCTAGACAGCTTAAATTGCTATTAGGATTATATTACAGGGTGTTTTTCCTTGTGGACATATCCCGTGTGTTAAAAAAAAAAAAAAAGAAAAGAGAGGAGGAGGATCAAACTTGTTCCCTTTAACAGTAATTTTTATGTAAATTGTCTATTTTTTTCTCTGGTCCCCTTCTTTCCGCCCCAGGAGATCTCATTGCTTCACAGCTGAAAGCACAAGCATATATCACTGCATCCCCCTTGGCAGCTCAGCTCTTGTGGTTTAATTTCATGTACAATGGCACGGTGAAAAGTGCATTAGAGATGCAAAGAGTTTAGACAGCTCAGGTGGAGCTCAATATTGGTTCATCCAGTGGGCAGGTCCATGAGAGTGATATATTTGAGAAATTGCTGTTATTTGAGACCTGGGCTTGATTCTTCATCAGGCAAACTGTCAGAAGGTGCATCTGTAGCCTGGATTAGGGATGTGTATACAGACACATATTTGTCCTGCCAGTTTCCATCAGCCAGCAGAGCAAAGACCCCTGTGTATTAAATTTCTTGTACCCAGGACAGATTTGCTGATTAGTTTTTCTTAATGACAGCAAACCTCACTTTTGGTGATTGGGTTCTTAGATGGTATTTCCCTGACAGTAGCCTTCTCTTTTTCTTTCTTTTTTTCTTTCTTTACTTTTTCTTTGGCTTGCTTGCTTTTTTGCTTGCTTTCTTGCTTTATTTCTACCACCAAAGCTGTAGCAATTACTAAGGCAGTTTTTAGTTTCCAGGTGGTATTAGTCAGATCAAACTTTTCACCATGGGATTGCTCAGTCATCTTTTTTGTTTCAAGCCTGTGGAAAGCTGCATCCTGATTTAAATCAAAACATTAGTATTTTGGTGTCGCCTGCTGTCCAGGCCTATGGCACAAGATCCTGGGCTAAAGAAATGCACTCACTCCCTCACAATGACTTTAACTTGGCTCTCCAGTCTCCAGTTTGCCTGTCTTCTCCACTTGGATGCTGTGCTGTCACTCCTGGCTAGCTAACCTTTAAGCACATAACTCTCTTGCAAGGATGAGGAATAATGCTGCACAGCCAAAGCACATCCCCCAGGTCAGCAACAACCACAGTGCTGTGATGGATGGGAATTATTTGCTGTGTTATTTCTTCTCCTCTTGCAAGGAACTTTCATGCTTTTGGGGGAGAAATTCCTGCCTGGTTATCATTTGAGAGCTGGTAATTTTGGCTCCCTATGGGTCACAATTCAAGAGAATTGAGAGAGAGAGAATGTCCACATCGCACAGAGATGTCCATTTCTGGCATGAAAACCATCTGTGAAGGTGCAGATAGAACTGAATCTAGGAGATGTGCACCTCTTTGCACTCCAAGTGCTTCTCTGAGTTGTTGGCTGATGTAGCACTTCATGGGGAGGTACAACAAGACTGCTGAAGTGAGTTAGCAGTTTAAAACATCTAAAAACCTTGCTTGTCAGGGAGAAGCCCTATTTTGGCTTGTGATGTGATTGGATGTAGAACACCACCTCGTGCTGGGAGGAACCCAGTGAGTCACATCTCCATCATACCTGGTGGCAGTTCTTCCATGTGCTCTGTGCTTCACTGCTGTGCTGTTTCCCAGCTGAACAGAGCTAATTAATTGTGTGGCTCTCCTCATAGCAGCATATGTTGGGGTTCACTCTGGTCTGCAGGAGCTCATCCTTCAGTCAGACCTCCCTGACCCTAGGACAGCTCATGCAAGGAGCTGAGCTCAGTCACAGATACAAAGGAGAAGGTTCATCTGGGATGCTGACAGAGCCTAACCACAGGTTTCAAGTCTGGATTTATTTTGCAGGAGGTTTCTGTAGAACATGAGTGAAGGCTGAAGGTATTTTGAACAAATACTGCCAGTGAAGCTGTCCAGCATAATGAGGCTGGGAGAGGATGCTGTTGTCAGGGTGCAGCAGCCTTCCTTCAGTGATTCTTTTATTAAGCATCATCCTGTCTTTGCTATGCAAATATGGTTAAAGAACACAAGCTTGCTAAATGTGATGCACATCAGAGCTCTGTAATCAGGAGAGGATACTTTTTGTATTATTCATCACAAACATCCAGGAAGCCATTACAGTACCTTTCTGCATATGGATGATAAATAATTCACAAATAATTCATCAAAACCGTAACAGGTACATTGACATGATATTGATTCAGAAAAGACATCGTACTGCCTGACTGGAAGTACCATCGTTCCTTATTTGGGTTTTTTTTCCTTCCTCTCTCCCATCTTATCTTAATTTCCCAATCTCTTACTCATGTTTGAGGATTTTGCCTGTGACCCGTGTCAAACGCCTCATAATCTACAGGTGATAAACAACACAAAGCCAGGGTTAAAAAAAAAAAAAAAGTTTTAATATAAATGGCTTTATTCAATTTCACTGCAGAACAAATACTAGATACTAGTCTTAAAACTGCAGGTATTTATGTTTAGCCTCGCTATGCCTGATCACACCTGCCATAGTTTAGATGATAGTTTTGACAAATGTCATGGTGAAATGAGTTTAAGCCTTCTATTTCATTTTTTGTTATTATTATTCTTGGGGTGTTTTTTTTGTTTTGTTTTTGTAATTTTAAATGAAAATAGGGTTGACTTTTAAATGGATCTTACACTAACAAACTGTTACTGTAGGAATATAGTGGCATTGCCTCTGAATCCTTCCCTAGGTTCCAGCAATTTGCAGTTCAAGAACTTCTGGAAGCAGCATCTCTGTAACTGAGACAGCATCAGAAGTGTCACAGCTTTGACTCTTCAGGGACATGGTTTAGTGGGTCTTGGCAGTGTTAGATTTTTGGTGAAGGGTCTTTTCCAACCTAAATGATTCTATTTTTCCATGGAAATGGATCTATGTTCATCCTGCAGCTCAGCCCTGAGTCCTACCAGGGACTTTGTCAGACTCCAGTGTTTGAATCAGAGGGTCAAGGTTTGAGTCTGAGGGTCAAGACCACTTAGTCCAGCAAAACTGTGGATCACTCTTGGGCAATACTTGTATCTCTGCCTGTGGCCTACTGAGAGAGATGAAGGTCCTTCTGACCTTGAGCTGGACTCCTTGGTTAGGTGCCAAATCAGACTGGATGGATGTGGACCAAAGAGAAAATCTAGAGCCAGAGGCTTGCATTTCCAGTGATGCTGAAGCCTTCCTCTTTGCAGGACTGTTTGTCATGGTGTCTGGGGAGCTCCAGGTTAGGATGGGTCCCCAAAGAGACCTATTTGATGACTTAAGAGATTTCTTAATGCAATAAATGTCCCTTTTGGTTTAAAAGCAGTTATTACTCCACATGATAAACTTAACGAGTGTCATTAATAGAGTTTAATGACCATCTCATTTCTTTTCCAGCTGAAATGAATAGTCAAGTTGAAAGTATAAATGATCCAATGGAAACAGAGCGGAAAGCTTAAGTAACAGGTAAGACCTTCACAACTGTTTTTTCTCCCCTATTTTCCATACAGTTTCTGTAGGAGAACTTGCCTTAAAAGCACCTGAATCAAAGTTAAAATTTACCAAACATAAAAAAAAAATAGGAAGACAGAATACAAAGGAGAAGTAATTGTCTAACATGGTCTGTATTACATCATATAAAGAAAGACTTGATTTGTCAAGCAAATATTATATTATTATATACATATAATATAATATTATATTATTATGCAGCAATCTGCAGCTGTAATGGGTTTAGGTAGAACATGGTCTGAGATCATCAGAAGGCAAAAGATCACTGAGACAAGGAACAGAAGAATAAACGAGCAAACAATTTTTGGCATTGCTTTGGAAAATGACAGGCAATTTAAACGGGTTGGAATGAAGCTCAGTTCCGTCTGAGCTGTGTTCTGGGAACAAAAGGTTCACATCGTAAGGGGTTTGTTGCCCTTGGCTCTCCAGTACCTAATGTCTCTTCAGCAACACCACTGAAAAACAAGGCAGAGTCAGAGAGCTGCCTTCTGGAGCTCTGCTGCCTTTTGGAGCTTTTTTGGCTTTCCACACTAAATGACAGTGCTGTGGCTGGAGCAGTGGTGGCTGTTGAGGCAGTGCCTTTCAGAGGCATAAATAGCATTTCTTCTAGACTAAAATGAATAATGTAGTGGGAAGACAGAAGTCCAAGGCTCATGCCTAACAAAAAGAAGCAGTAGCCATTTCTCCCTCAGAAGTGCTCTCCAGTGCACTCTGCTTCCTTTGCTGTAGGGTTTTTGAGCAAAACCTACAACATCAACAGCAACATGCTATATGTACCCTTATAATGGGCTTTCATGTAGCACAGGAGCCAGGTGTACAGTGGCAGCAGCTGTAACACAGAGATTCAAACACCAGGTCTTATTATTGAACGTGACTCTTGGTCCTTATCAGCGTACAGGTGATGTGCTGCTGTACTGCTGGAGTGAGAAGCAGCCCTGATGGTGTCCCATTTAAAAAGTACTGAAGTAAAAATAGGATGCACCCTCAAAATAATAATTAAAGAGCATCTGTAACTCTTCCTCCCCCTCCCTTAGCTTCTTGCTCAAACAAAAAAAAGAGAGGAAATAATGAAATCCTTAACTTAAAAATACATCTATATGTTAATACCCTTCCTCTGTTGAAAAAGGTGTTGGAATATTACAGTTTTTATGTAACCCTTAAGAAGTCTGTTTCTCATGCTGCATTTTCCCATAGAAATTATCTGTGAATGTTAAGGAGTGGAGAAATTTTTGTTCATGATTTAGTCCCACTGCAAGGTGTGGCTCTGCAGGCGTCTTTCTGATACAAAGGGGCCAGATCCTGGGCACAACCATGTCTTGCTCAACAGTTTAGTGGCACGCACAGGATTAGACATCAAATTTATTGCAGCTCTGTCAAAGTCATCCAAACTCCATTGCTGCTGTTTTAATTACCAGGAGCGATCCCCAGGGAGGATTGATCAGCCTGTTAAACCTCAGAGAATCTCACAAGGGTGGATTTGCTTCCTGGTTTTGGTACTTCAATGTGTTGTTTGTCACCAAAGCACCTGCCAGAGCTGGGGGTGTCTGGTATCAAGCTGTTGCTTGGTGGTGCTCTGGAAAACCAAGGCACCCTGACAAGCACAGGTGATTTGCTCACCCAGTATCAGCTGTTAGATATCAGCTGTGTCACACACGCACGTTGGACAAAAAAAGAAACTGTAGGCATCTGTTGCTGGAAACATGAGGCCTGGGTTCTGTGCAGACATTTGGAAATTTGACTTTTTTTCTTTCCTCTTTTCTCCCTGCTGCTGTGGCGAAGGGAGGATGCAGGAGAGGAGAGACCCAAGGAAACCCTACGGGCAGGCGCTGACATCCTCCAGCATCATTCTTGGCCGAAAAGAGCACACAGAGATGATCAGCGGGTTGGGAGGGGGGGAGCTTTTGGGGGAATGAGTCTTTGCTTTTAATTTCTCTTTGTTCTTCATTTCATTTCATTCTGTATGCCTGTTGGAAAGAATCATCACTTCCCAGGTCTAACAATGTTTTGCAATTAACCCTGCATTTACAACAGTTTCTTCTGAAATGTGAGTCCCTCTCTTACATTGGGTCTTTTTTCCTCCTGCATCATACCATCAGTAGCCTGTTTCCAGGCCCCACCCCTTTTCTAGCATCTTTATCTTTTCCTGTGATCAGCCTATGCTATGCCATGTCCTTACATGTGAATAACACGTGGCCTCAAACAGCCAGCACCCCAAAATACATCCTGCTTTTTCCAGTTAGTTCTGCACATCTCAAAACCAGTGCTGTATGACCTTTGGGTACAGGTAGGCAACAGACATTTCCTCGATGCTGGAAAGACTCTGCATTCGAGGCATTTTTAAATACAGCTCCCGGCTTTAACAGCTTCACACAGTAGCTTTTGTGAGCCCTCATTACATTTTCCTCTGCATATGCATGGATTTTTATTTTTTTAAAAAAAAGCAATTAACAGTTATTTGGATAAGAATGTCTCTCCATATGTCAATTGTTCTGCCAGCAAATGCTGCACTGAAATCTGTAGAAAAGGAACAAAAGGTTTTCATGTACATTTCCCAACTGTACTGTAACCAAAACCGATGGAAAATATACTGGATGGAAGAGCACGTGGCCTGTGTCCCTACTGGGATGTGCTACAAACTGTATTTTAAAGTGCTGCTAAGAATAATTTGGTCATTTTAAGCTAAGTAATCAATTCTAATTTGATAATTTTAAGAAAAATAATTAGATCTGGTTTTTTTTTCCCACCCAAAATATTCCTTAATCACAGAATAGATATTTAATATCTAATTTTAAAAAAAAGGGAAAAAAAAGTGAAAAAAAAAAAAAGGTAAGACATATCTCTATCCTGTTGTGATCTGGGTTTATTCCAGCTAGAGCAGTTTAATGATAAATCCTGTGCTGGAGTAACAGCGAGTCAAGGGTGACCCAAGCATACCTAACATAGGCTACAATAGTCAGTGGTTGTTGTTAATTCAAAAGGGTGTCAAGGAGAAACAAGGATTAGAAGGAGAACAGGAAAAGCATCATATTACACACAGAGAGTACAGCCCCTAGAAAAGCAGCCTTCTCTGTGGGACTCCAGCATGTTTGCTGGAGGTGGGATCAGAAGGGTATTTCTGTGTGCTGCCTCCGGTGGTAAATTCACCCGGGTGTGCCAGAGAGGCTCTCAAGGAGCTTCTTCATCACCTGGAGTGGATGGACAACTCCAAATTGGATCAGCTATAGGAGTAAGTGAGCTAATGTCAGTCTGATAGTCGGTTTGAGAATTTTGCCAAGATTACCTGTATTTGGTAACTACAGTTCCTCTGGCTCTTGTTCTCTCCAAACACTCTTGAAGGGACTCCTTGTTCCCTTTGAGGTGCCCCTGATGCTTTTCCTTCCCAACCTTGGGGTCGCACGTGACAGAACATGTCTTTTGGGCTGTGGACTTTCTGCATGGTCCCTTATGTTTCTGTGTATTTTCCATGCTGTGTTATGATGATTGGAACAGGCTGTCATAATAGGTCAGGAGTGGATGAATACATCAGGAGGGTGGTATAACTGTGATACTCCCCTGATGTAGTTCTGTACCTGTTTTGATCATGCTTCCCCATGGGCAGCATTAACACCAGCCATGAATCAGATCTCCCTCTTCTTGCACCAACTTTGGTTTTAGCAAGGAAGCCAAAGGAACAGCCCCAAAGGAACAGCCCCACAGGAGGTTGGATGCTGAGGTGTGGTCATTCAGAAGGAGACAAAGATTCCTTAAATGTCTTGTGAAGACTGGCTGGCAGCTAAAGAAAAAAATTAGCTGCAAAGATGCATCATATTAGACACTCTCTAGCCCCTGACAGTAATTTTATTTTGCTTTTTATTTAACTTTGGTAGACAATAGTGAGTCTTCAAAACAACCGTTTGCCCAATGATGTGTCAGCAAAGCATGAAGTCCAGAAGGTGTAAAGCAAGGAAACCTATGAGTAGATTAAGTCCTTACTGTCCTGTTTGCAGCCTTGTTTATATCTGTCTTCCTTTGGGTGGCTTTTGATTTGAGTTGTTGGCATTTTTCACCACTCGTGAAGTGAGTATGGCAGCATGGAGCTGTGTTAATAATAGTCAATGCAGTCAGTCTCTGATGTTCTTCTGGAGATGCAGTAAGGTAAGAAGCTGGTTTTGTAGAACAAGTGTTAGATGGAGAATCACCACACTGGTATTTATGTCAAGGATTTTGATTTAAACACAAAATGTATTCACAGTAGGTGGTGTAAAGGGAGTAGCTGGCTTTGGGTGCTGATGTTTGCATTCAACACAAGAGGCTGTGCTTGATTGTTGTTTTTCCTGTGTCTGAAAGTGCTCACCCCTACCATTAGGCATGATATTCCTCAGGCTGGTGACTGCTCCCATGATGACATCCAAAGGTGGTACTTGGACATAGTCTGTAATAATGGGTCACTGCAGCTAATTGTCACTCTTTCTACAAAGCACTGAGAAAGCTTCTCTTTGAATTAACACTGTTCTGCTTTAGGACTTGAATGAAATTATATTAAAAAAAAGAAAAGAGTTTTCTCTATATGCAGTGCATGCCAGCTTTGCTTTTAAAATTACAAAATTTAACAGAGTATGTGGATCTATTTTCTTGGGGAATAGGGATTTTTATCATATTATTCATCCAGGATTTGCCTTACCCTGACATTTGTGATATAAGTTTTAAAAAAGTGTAAAAATTGAAAAAGGTAATTTTCTTGACCAAAAACTATGTTTTTACTTCAATGCAAAGAAATGTAAAATGTTGCTTGCAAAATGTCTTCTAATAGATGGTCTAGTAGTTACATGGGTTAACATACGCCTTTTTTGTTACTTTGTCATTTCCATGCTGAACCTGAGTCTCGTTACTTTCCTTGTAACTTAAAGAACCAAGGCCTTCATAACTACCTTGTTAACGCAAATCGTTAATAAAGCTTGTCCTGAAGACAAGGCAGTGCCACTGGTGTGTTTGTGCCTCCCTCACCATGCTGATTGTGCAGAGGCCATTTTGGCTGGATGTGCCATCAGCAACAGATGCAGCCAGATCCTCGTTAAAATTTGTCATTTGGCAGATTCTTGTAAGAACCAGATACCTCCTGGCAGGGGGGGATTTTTAGAAGATTTTGCAGCTCAGAGGGGAAAAAGCGTCTTGACTGGTCCTATTGCTGCACAAGAGATGTTACAAAACCTGGCCTGTTGCACTAAATCTCAGCATCTGTTACCTGTCAAAGAATACTCCATATATGTGCAATCCACAGACAGGTATAGTAGAGAATTATGTATGCTTGATGTTACCTGTCCTTTCTCCCATCACTTATTTCAGAAATGGATAGATAGAGGATACTTCAAAGATTGCAAAAGCACCTTTTTTTCTTCTATGACATGGACATAGGTCAAACTGTGTGTACCAACCCAGCCTTACTCTTCTCAGCCGTGGCTTTAATCATCAGCAACTGAAGTCAGGGGGCTGGTTGTGTGGGTTCAAACAAATAGCTTCACTCTCTGAAATCTCACCTTTCCTTGTGTGCAGCCCTGGGACTGCCAAATGGAAGAGGACAATGTTCAGGAGATGCATGGCAGTGGGGAATGTCTGCCTTTTCACTGTATGCAGGCCCCAAATGTATATATGGTCTGAGCTAACCTGAGAAATACCAGCACTAGCTGTGCTTCTCACTGGCTTCAGCTGTTTTCACTGTGTCTCCAGAACTGAACAGTGCTGGAAGCACCTACTTTACCCACACTGTAGCCTATTTCTGCTGCAACAGTGTGCATGTTTAAAGAGAGAGCAAATAACTCGCCTTCTTAGCTAGGAGAAAGTACTGTCCATCCCACCCTTCTTGACTAGCACAGCGTCAAGAGGAAAAACTTCATGCCATTGGAGTATGAAGAAGGGCAAGTGTTTGAAGTGGCACAGATCCTGTCAGAGAGTGATGTTTTTCCAAATGATGTGGATTAGGAGAGTCTTCTTGACAGGTTTCTAAACAAGGTCTGAAAGGGGAGGTGTTAAAGTGGTGGATTTGTACCTGGGAAAGTCTTCTGTGGAGATGATTACATTGGATGTCAATCGATGTCTACAGAAACAGAGGCCCTACTACCAGTTTCCCTAATCAGCTTCTCAGAGAGAGTTTCCAAGAGAAATTGGGTTACCTTTCAGGATTTGCATGTGAAAATCCTCAGAGGGTTGTGCGCATGCTTTAAATTGGCTTTGATTCCTCTCCCTAGCCCCCTCACACAGCAGCTTCCAAAGGGGTCATTATGACCTTGGTTTATTTGTAAGGTAAAAACTGTGCTTTGGGATTTTAATTAGTCTTGGGGTTGGGCTTTTTTTTGGCTTTTTTTTTTTTTTTCAACTGAAGTAAAAGTGTCCAGAGACATTTAAATACCCTAATTTCACATTCCACTAGAATTATCAGCAGCTCCTTAAAGTAAATGTCAAATCACTATTAATTATTTCAGAATTCACTGATAAAATATTTATCATAATGAATTCCTTCAGAAAGGAAAGAAAAAAAAAAAAAACCACACCAAAAAGATTCCTGATGAAAATACAGACGGTGGAGGAGGAACTCAGGGAGGCTGCTCCATCTGGTGGCAGCTCAGGACTCATGGTTTGGGGGGGTACCTCTATTTGCATTACAAAGGGGAAATTTTCCTCCAGTTTAACCCTGCTGAGCATCATCCACTCCTTGGTAGAAGAGCATAAATCCATGCACTTGGTTCATGTTGGAAAACGTGCTTGGTATTTGCCACTAGACACACCTCACCTATTAAATATAGTCACCAAGATCGTCCTGGTTTTCCCCAGGAAAAAATGGAACAAGCTTTCATAAATAATTTTCAGTGCAAGTCTGGGTAGCAGTGCTGCCACCAGCTGTTGCAGAGGCCAGGGAGCTTCTTTGGCCTTTGCCCTGTACCTCCAAGTCCTACTTATTTCACACCACTTTCCAAGCCCCTGCTTGGTAGAAGTGTCCTTCTGGATGGAAAAGGTAAGCCTAAATTATAAGGTTTTACTATATTTTTAAACATCAGAACAGCAAGTCAGGAAACTGTTTTGAAATAAAAGCAGAAACAGAGAAGGAGCGATCACAAGACAGTTGAAACAAGCAGCAGAGACCCACAAACCCAGAAGCACACAAACGGGCATCATGAAATTACAAATCCCTTCTCTGCCTGTGTGCCCTTCACACACCCCCACAGCAGAACAGGGTGTGTTTATTTTTTTTCTGCAGAAAAGGGAAAGGAGAAGCCAGGTGCTGAGGCGACACTGATTACCTCTTTCCCCTAGTCAAAGCCATTTATATGCAGTATATATTCTGTATTTAATATAAGCTAAATATAGCAGATGATGGGTAGTTAATGTATTTCAGACCATATCATGTATATTATTATATACTGTAGGTGTACTACACCTAATTTAATGAGATAAAATGCGTCCTCTATAGAAAATGCATTAGATAAAACTTGGGTTTATATAATCCCTAAACACAGGTAAAAGCTGTAACCTAACATAAATAAAATATTTGCATACAAAGTATTTTATATCACGTAAAGTCAGCAGTCCAGATATCATCTAACATCTTAGGAAAGCTGACAGCCTCTGTACACATCTGGTTTGTATCTGTGGCTTTCATATATAATTATAACTACTTCCCAAGTTCATAACTACTCCCCAAGAAATTACTGGGCAAGAAAACACTCCCCAAGAAACTTCTCCCCAAGAAACTACTCCCCAAGAAATTACTCCCAAAAAACCACTGGGCACAAAATTACTGGGTGAGAAAAAACTCCTCAAGAAATTACTGGGCAAGAAACTACAGGGCAAGAAACTACTCTTCAAGAAACTACTGGGAGAGGAACTTCTCCCCAGGAAACCATTGGTCAAGAAACTACTTTCCAGAACAAATACTCAGCAGGATACTACTCCCCAAGAAACTACTGGGCAAGGAGCTACTTCCCAAGAAACTACTCTCCAAGAAATTAGTCGGCAAGAAATTACTCCCCAAGAAATTACTGGGCAAGAAATTACTCCCCACAAAATTACTCCCCACGAAAGTACTCCCCAAGAAATTACTGGGCAAGAAATTACTCTGCACGAAATTACTGGGCAAGAAATTACTCCCCAAGAAATTATTCCCTAAGAAATTACTCCCCACGAAATTACTCACAAAGTAATTACACCGCAAGAAATTACTCGGCAAGAAATTACTCGGCAAGAAATTACGCCCCAAGAAAGTACTCCCCACGAAATTACTCCCCAAGAAATTACTCCCCAAGAAATTACTCCCCATGAAATTACTCCCCACGAAATTACTCCCCACGAAATTACTGGGCAAGATATTACTACCCACGAAATTACTCCCCACGAAATTTCTGGGCAAGAAATTACTGGGCAAGAAATTACTGGGCAAGAAATTACTCCCCACGAAATTACAACCCACGAAATTACTCCCCAAGAAATTACTCGGCAAGAAATTACTCCCCACAAAATTACACCCCAAGAAATTACTCCCCACAAAATTACACCCCACGAAATTACTCCATAAAAAATTACTCCCCAAGAAATTACTGGGCAAGAAATTACTCAGCAAGAAATTACTCCCCAAGAAATTACCCGGCAAGAAATTACTCCCCACGAAATTACTCCCCAAGTAATTACTGGGCAAGGAATTACTCCCCACGAAATTACTCCCCAAGAAATTACTCCACACGAAGTTACTCCCCATGAAATTACTGGGCAATAAATTACTGGGCAAGAAATTACTCCCCACGAAATTACTGGGCAAGAAATTACTGGGCAAGAAATTACTCCCAACAAAATTACTCCCCAAGAAATTACTCCTCACGAAATTACTGGGCAAGAAATTACTGGGCAAGAAATTACTCCCCACAAAATTACTCCCCAAGAAATTACCCGGCAAGAAATTACTCCCCACGAAATTACTCTCCAAGAAATTACTCCCCACGAAATTAATGGGCAAGAAATTACTCCCCAAGAAATTACTACCCACGAAATTACTCACCAAGAAATTACTCTCAAAGTAATTACTCTGCAAGAAATTACTCGGCAAGAAATTACTCCCAACGAAATTACTCGGCAAGAAATTACTGGGCAAGAAATTACTCCCCACAAAATTACTGGGCAAGAAATTATTCCCCCGAAATTAGTCCCCACGAAATTACTGGGCAAGAAATTACTGGGCAAGAAATTACTCACCACGAAATTACTGGGCAAGAAATTATTCCCCCAAAATTAGTCCCCACGAAATTAGTCCCCAAGAAATTACTGGGCAAGAAATTACTCACCACGAAATTACTGGCCAAGAAATTACTCCCCAAGAAATTACACTCCACGAAATTACTCACCAAGAAATTACTCTCAAAGTAATTACTCTGCAAGAAATTACTCGGCAAGAAATTACTCCCAACGAAATTACTCGGCAAGAAATTACTGGGCAAGAAATTACTCCCCACGAAATTACTGGGCAAGAAATTATTCCCCCAAAATTAGTCCCCACGAAATTAGTCCCCAAGAAATTACTGGGCAAGAAATTACTCACCACGAAATTACTGGGCAAGAAATTACTCCCCAAGAAATTACACTCCACGAAATTACTCACCAAGAAATTACTCTCAAAGTAATTACTCTGCAAGAAATTACTGGGCAAGAAATTACTCCCCACAAAATTACTGGGCAAGAAATTACTCCCCACAAAATTACTGGGCAAGAAATTATTCCCCCGAAATTAGTCCCCACAAAATTAGTCCCCAAGAAATTACTGGGCAAGAAATTACTCACCACGAAATTACTGGGCAAGAAATTACTCCCCAAGAAATTACACTCCACGAAATTACTCACCAAGAAATTACTCTCAAAGTAATTACTCTGCAAGAAATTACTCGGCAAGAAATTACTCCCAACGAAATTACTCGGCAAGAAATTACTGGGCAAGAAATTACTCCCCACGAAATTACTGGGCAAGAAATTATTCCCCCAAAATTAGTCCCCACGAAATTAGTCCCCAAGAAATTACTGGGCAAGAAATTACTCACCACGAAATTACTGGGCAAGAAATTACTCCCCAAGAAATTACACTCCACGAAATTACTCACCAAGAAATTACTCTCAAAGTAATTACTCTGCAAGAAATTACTCAGCAAGAAATTACCCCCCAAGAAATTACTCCCCACGAAATTACTGGGCAAGAAATTACTCCCCAAGAAATTACTAGGCAACAAATTACTCCCCACGAAATTACTGGGCAAGAATTTACACCCCACGTAATTACTCCCCATGTAATTACTCCCCACGAAATTACTCCCCAAGAAATTATTGGGCAAGAAATTACTGGGCAAGAAATTTCTCCCCAAGAAAGTACCCCCCCAGAAATTACTCCCCACGAAATTACTCGGCAAGAAATTACTGGGCAAGAAATTACTCCCCACGAAATTACTGGGCAAGAAATTACTCCACACAGAATTACTCCCCTAGAAATTACTCCCCAAGAAATTACTGGGCAAGAATTTACTCCCACGAAATTACTCCCCAAGAAATTACTGGGCAAGAAATTACTCCCCACGAAATTACTCTCCAAGAAATTACTCCCCACGGAATTACTGGGCAAGAAATTACTCACCAAGAAATTACTCTCAAAGTAATTACTCTGCAAGAAATTACTCGGCAAGAAATTACTCCCCACGAAATTACTCCGTAGGAAATTACTCGGCAAGAAATTACTCCCCATGAAATTACTCCCCACGAAATTACTGGGCAAGAAATTACTCCCCACGAAATTACTGGGCAAGAAATTATTCCCCCAAAATTAGTCCCCACGAAATTAGTCCCCAAGAAATTACTGGGCAAGAAATTACTCACCACGAAATTACTGGGCAAGAAATTACTCCCCAAGAAATTACACTCCACGAAATTACTCCCCACGAAATTACTCCGTAAAAAATTACTCAGCAAGAAATTACTCCCCAAGAAATTACCCCCCAAGAAATTACTCCCCACGAAATTACTGGGCAAGAAATTACTCCCCAAGAAATTACTAGGCAACAAATTACTCCCCACGAAATTACTGGGCAAGAATTTACACCCCACGTAATTACTCCCCATGTAATTACTCCCCACGAAATTACTCCCCAAGAAATTATTGGGCAAGAAATTACTGGGCAAGAAATTTCTCCCCAAGAAAGTACCCCCCCAGAAATTACTCCCCACGAAATTACTCGGCAAGAAATTACTGGGCAAGAAATTACTCCCCACGAAATTACTGGGCAAGAAATTACTCCACACAGAATTACTCCCCTAGAAATTACTCCCCAAGAAATTACTGGGCAAGAATTTACTCCCACGAAATTACTCCCCAAGAAATTACTGGGCAAGAAATTACTCCCCACGAAATTACTCTCCAAGAAATTACTCCCCACGAAATTACTGGGCAAGAAATTACTCACCAAGAAATTACTCTCAAAGTAATTACTCTGCAAGAAATTACTCGGCAAGAAATTACTCCCCACGAAATTACTCCGTAGGAAATTACTCGGCAAGAAATTACTCCCCATGAAATTACTCCCCACGAAATTACTGGGCAAGAAATTACTCCCCACGAAATTACTCCCCAAGAAATTATTGGGCAAGAAATTACTGGGCAAGAAATTACTCCCCAAGAAATTACTCCCCACGAAATTAATCCCCAAGAAATTACTGGGCAAGAAATTTCTCCCCAAGAAAGTACCCCCCAAGAAAATACTCCCCACTAAATTACTCGGCAAGAAATTACTGGGCAAGAAATTACTCCCCAAGAAATTACTGGGCAAGAAATTACTCCACACAGAATTACTCCCCACGAAACTACTCCCCCCGAAATTACTCCCCAAGAAATTAGTGGGCAAGAATTTACTCCCCACAAAATTACTCCCCAAGAAATTATCCGGCAAGAAATTACTTCCCACGAAATTACTCTCCAAGAAATTACTCCTCATGAAATTACTCCACACGAAAGTACTCCCCAAGAAATTACCCCCCAAGTAATTACTCCCCACGAAATTACTGGGCAAGAAATTACTCGGCAAGAAATTACTCCCAACGAAATTACTCGGCAAGAAATTACTGGGCAAGAAATTACTCCCCACGAAATTACTGGGCAAGAAATTATTCCCCCGAAATTAGTCCCCACGAAATTACTCCCCACGAAATTACTGGGCAAGAAATTACTCCCCAAGAAATTACTCCCCACGAAATTACTCCCCAAGAAATTACTCCCCAAGAAATTACTCCCCAAGAAATTACGCCCCAAGAAATTACCCGGCAAGAAATTACTCCCCACGAAATTACTCACCAAGAAATTACTCTCAAAGTAATTACTCTACAAGAAATTACTCGGCAAGAAATTACTCCCCACGAAATCACTCCGTAGGAAATTACTCAGCAAGAAATTACTCCCCATGAAGTTACTCCCCAAGAAATTACTGGGCAAGAAATTACTCCCCACGAAATTAGTCCCCAAGAAATTACTGGGCAAGAAATTACTCCCCACGAAATTACTGGGCAAGAAATTACTCCCCACGAAATTACTCCCCAAGAAATTACTCGGCAAGAAATTACTCCCCACGAAATTACTGGGCAAGAAATTACTCCCCACGAAATTACTCCCCCCCCACGAAATTACTCCCCAAGAAATTATGCGGCAAGAAATTACTCCCCAAGAATTATTCCCCACGAAATTACTCCCAAAGAATTATTCCCCACAAAATTACTGGGCAAATAATTACGCCCCAAGAAATTACTCCCCATGAAATTACTCCCCAAGAAATTACTGGGCAAGAAATTACTCGCCACGAAATTACTGGGCAAGAAATTATTTTCCCGAAATTACTCCCCACGAAATTACTCCCCACGAAATTACTGGGCAAGAAATTACTCCCCAAGAAATTACTCCCCACGAAATTACTCCCCAAGAAATTACTCCCCAAGAAATTACTCCCCAAGAAATTACGCCCCAAGAAATTACCCGGCAAGAAATTACTCCCCACGAAATTACTCACCAAGAAATTACTCTCAAAGAAATTACTCCCCAAGAAATTACTGGGCAAGAAATTACTCCCCAAGAAATTACTCCCCAAGAAATTACTCGGCAAGAAATTACTCCCCACAAAATTACTGGGCAAGAAATTACTCCCCACGAAATTACTCCCCCCCCACGAAATTACTCCCCAAGAAATTATGCGGCAAGAAATTACTCCCCAAGAATTATTCCCCACGAAATTACTCCCAAAGAATTATTCCCCACAAAATTACTGGGCAAATAATTACGCTCCAAGAAATTACGCCCCAAGAAATTACTCCCCAAAAATTACTCCCCACGAAATTACTCCACAAGAAAATACTCCACAAGAAATTACTGGGCAAGAAATTACTCCCCAAGAAATTACTCCCTAAGAAATTATTGGGCAAGAAATTACTCCCCAAGAAATTACTCCCCACGAAATTACTCCCCAAGAAATTACTCGGCAAGAAATTACTCCCCACAAAATTACTGGGCAAGAAATTACTCCCCACGAAATTACTCCCCCCCCACGAAATTACTCCCCAAGAAATTATGCGGCAAGAAATTACTCCCCAAGAATTATTCCCCACGAAATTACTCCCAAAGAATTATTCCCCACAAAATTACTGGGCAAATAATTACGCTCCAAGAAATTACGCCCCAAGAAATTACTCCCCAAAAATTACTCCCCACGAAATTACTCCCCACGAAATTACTCCACAAGAAAATACTCCACAAGAAATTACTGGGCAAGAAATTACTCCCCAAGAAATTACTCCCTAAGAAATTATTGGGCAAGAAATTACTCCCCAAGAAATTACTCCCCACGAAATTACTCCCCAAGAAATTACTCGGCAAGAAATTACTCCCCACAAAATTACTGGGCAAGAAATTACTCCCCACGAAATTACTCCCCCCCCACGAAATTACTCCCCAAGAAATTATGCGGCAAGAAATTACTCCCCAAGAATTATTCCCCACGAAATTACTCCCAAAGAATTATTCCCCACAAAATTACTGGGCAAATAATTACGCTCCAAGAAATTACGCCCCAAGAAATTACTCCCCAAAAATTACTCCCCACGAAATTACTCCACAAGAAAATACTCCACAAGAAATTACTGGGCAAGAAATTACTCCCCACGAAATTACTGGGCAAGAAATTACTCCCCAAGAAATTACTCCCCAAGAAATTATTGGGCAAGAAATTACTCCCCACGAAATTACTCCCCAAGAAATTACTGCGCAAGAAATTACTCCCCACGAAATTACTCCCCAAGTAATTACTGGGCAAGAAATTACTCCCCAAGAAGTTACTCCCCACGAAATTACTCCCCACGAAATTACTCCCCAAGAAATTACTGGGCAAGAAATTACTCCACACAGAATTACTCCCCACGAAATTACTCCCCAAGAAATTACTCCCCATGAAATTACTGGGCAAGAAATTACTCCCCACGAAATTACTGGGCAAGAAATTACTCCCCAAGAAAATACTCCCCACGAAATTACTCCCCACGAAATTACTGGGCAAGAAATTACTCCCCAAGTAATTACTCCACAAGAAATTACTGGGCAAGAAATTACTCCCCAAGAAATTACTGGGCAAGAAATTACTCCCCAAAAAATTACTCCCCACGAAATTACTCCCCACGAAATTGCTCCTCAAGAAATTTCTGGGCAAGAAACTACTCCCCACGCATTACTCCCCAAGACACTACTCCCCAAGAAACTACTGGGAATAAAACTAGTGGACGAGAAACAACTCCCTAAGAAATTACTGGGCAAGAAACTACTCGGAACAAAACTACTGGGCCAGAAACAACTCCCCAAGATAATCTAGAGCAAGAACCTTCTGGGCCAAAAAGGTTTTTTTTATTTTTTTTTATTTCATTTCATTTCATTTCGCTCCATTCCCTTTTATTTACATAAAGCACGTCAGCCAATTCTCTAGCTCCATGAAGTGATGAGGAATCCTCTTACCGCAACACACTTTTTTGGCACAGAGCATGAGAAAGCGTTAGAGGAGTCAGAGTATCGCTGCTCGAGCATCTGTATCATCACATGTCCCTGCATTCAGGGAACTGCCCCGCGAGCGTCAAATCATTATCAAATTGACATTATACAGGAAAAAACATGGTGCATTTGGAGTCTGTTTCTCCCTCTGGCATGATGTAGTGGTTTAAGGCAAATTTGGGAGGAGAACTCCTAGGGAAACCCTCCCTCCCCTCCCCCCAACCGGTTCAGGAGAAAACCTCCTCAAAGAGAAAGTGGAAAGAAACCTGTTTATTAAACTGGCAAAAACACTCCCCCAGCACAATAAATTGAACAATACCAGATGACAAGAACTTCGCGCTGCCCGGGACAGATGACAAATTAGGGAAAACAAAGTCTCTCCTGTGGATGGCTTCTGGTCTCAGCTCTTCCTCACTTCCTCGCTGGGAAAAGTTGCAGCACTGGAGAGATCTTGGTGGCTCCCCCCGAGCCTCCCCCTCTGGGTCTTCGGTTTGGGGAGGTTTGAGCAGTCCAAAAACAGGCAGAAAAAAGGAAAAACAGGAAAAAAAAAAAAAGAAAAAAAAAAGGGAAAAAAAGAAATCCGAAGCTGCTCAGCCCTAAACTACGCTGACTAGCTACAAAGCGAAAGCAAAGTGAAAATGAGTGCCGAAAGAAAAACCAAAACCTTTGCTGTCTGGTGACTCCCACTCTTCAAGGCCAGTCTGAAAGGTTTCCGAAGACAAACTGTACATTTTTCTCCCCGCCTCACTTTCAGGTCCAAATTAAAGGCACAGAGTACAATATCCAACACAAACCAAACAGACGATTGGGGATACATCATACCGTCACCCCAGAACACATGACATTGGATCCACAGAGAGAAAAAATATGTTCTGCAGCTAATTTCTAAGAAGTTTTCAGTCCAATATCTATCAAGATTGAACCTTTCCCTGTGATATGTGGTCCAGGAAGAAGAAAAACTGCCCACTCAACACCAGCAGAGAAACATGCCATGAGGAAGACAATAAGTGAAGGCTAATGGCACAAACAAATTTTAACAATAAATATGGCCATGCTGCAGAGAACACTCATTTGTATATAATTAATGGGGATCTAGGGAGACCTTTAGCTATTTGCAGTGAAAACAGGAAACATACCTCAGAAAGTATGACAGCAATGCTATGGGCATGATAGCACTTCACACCACTGCACCCAGGAGCTGCTCCACAGGCTCCCATGCTGCATCCTTCCTGCTTTATGCTGGATGTGCTTTTTCTGTGCATGATGATTTATCTCCTTGCCTTGGGGTACTAAAACACATTTGTGTGCTTTGGTGTTTCTGGAAGGGAAAGGAAACATTTTCCAACTGGAGAAAGCCAGAGAATGTGCAGGCATTTACTGAGCTTACAAGGCCTGCACTCTCAGTGTACTGTGCCAGTGTTTATGTGTGACATTAATTTACACAATAAAATTCTTTAAATGATGCTCAACTATGTTAATGTTCATGTGTGCTCAACTCTGCTTTGTCTTTGCACAGCTGGGGGATCTGTGACAAAACACACACTGCTAAGCTGTACAGGAATTAAACTGACCCCAGCAGGACCCAGTGCCACCTTGGACATGACCTGGGCTTGAACCAGGGCACTGGGCTCAGAGCCAGCCTTTCCTCTTTCCACATTGGGCAAACCCTCAAAATAGGGGATTCCAGTGCCTGGAAAGGTCTGTGGAGGTGGGAGACAGTTGGTGCCTGCGCCAGGGTGGGGGTGTAATGGGGAACTCGGGCTCTGGCTTGCAGAGTGAATGGCAGTCCCAAGGTCCCCTGGTCCAGGGACCACATATGCTTAAGAGAGCTGGGGGTATCTATCCTGGTGCCCAGCTTTATGTTGGGATGCAGCTCCTAGACTCATATTCTCCCAAAATAACCCTCAAATCTCAAGGATGAGGAAACAGAAAATTCACAAATATCAAATAGATGAAGAGGAAATTAATAACTATATGGGCATCTTACCTTTTTTTTTTCCCCACTAAAGAAAGTGAGTCAAATATTTTTTTTCCTTGAAAAACATCCCTTCTTCTTTTACAGCTGTTTGCCACGACAAATCAGAGGTCTGTTTTGTGGTTACCCTGAGGTGTCTGAGGATATGCAATTTAGTCAAGAGATTATCAGTTTCAGGCACCCAAAGTCCAGAGGAGAATCTTGGCACTGTTGACGCTGAAGGCAGAACAATCCTGATATCAGATGCTTGGGGCTAGGCCTGCTGTAGGAGATCCCTGGATGTTTGGAGTCATGGGATATACAACCACTCTTCATTTCCCAGGACCCTCTTGTATTTGACAGCTGCCAGTTCGCCTGGGTCTTTCTTGACACTGCCTTCCTCTGCTCAGCTCTGCAGCAGCCCTGGTGACACACTGCCTGGGTTCCAGGTTATTGTATGCTTTAAGCTCAACTCCATCCCATCTCTTCCCATAATAAGATCCCTCTGTCTTTTCTCTGTCCCTTCCTTCAGTATTCCTTATCAAGGCAATGGTATTACAGTCAGGAGCTCATAAAGAAGCAACCAAACTGAAAGGCAGAGTACTTATTAAATGAGCAGTCATTTAGCACAGGGGTTTTCTTCTAGAAAGCAGCAAAGATTTTGAGACCATTATTTAAGAAAACCTGTCTGCAGCTTTTAAGAATCAACATTTGAGAAGAGATGATGGTGATTATTTTTAAAAATCTGTAATCTCCCACCAGTCATCTACTTGTAAAGAAGAACAAAATTTTCATTTTTATTGTTGCCCATCCAGTTTCTTCAATGATAAAATACTTCTTTTCAGGTTTGGTTTTGTTTTGGGTTTTTTTTTTCTGGTGAAAGCCTTCATGAGCAAGAATTCCCTCATTAAGCTGATAAGACCGTTTCACTTTACTGAACCATTCCAAATGTCCCTGCTCAGGTTCTGAGGTGGCTTCAATCTCTAGGTCATTCCAAAGCATTTAATCTTGTAGGTAAAAGCATCCAATCCAGGATTAAGAAAATTAAAAGTATTGAATAATAATACTTTAAAAAAAAATCTGACTGAAGCCAGAAAGAATTTGCACAAATCTATGCCTGGTGGAGTTCACCACAGCACAGCTCAACCTGATCATTGTGACACCCTTCCTTTCCTTTCTCCTTTCCTTCTCCCTACGACATAGTTATTAGCATGCTGTCTGGGGGTGATTTTATGACGATGCTCTATTCCCTGATGACAGCTTTATGGCTGTGTAGCTTTAAGATGGCTCGGAGGGACGGGCGGAGCCTGAGAGCCCCGGCACGGGCTTTGTTTAAAGACTCTCGCCGGAGCGTGCTTGGTGTAGGGCCGACCGGATGATAGACGGTTGCTTCGCTAGATTAGTTTTTTGCTAACTTAAGTAAGAAGTTACCTTTTTTTTTTTTTGCCTTTCCCTGGCTCGGAGGCTGCACCGGCAATCCTTTCGGTGTCTTCTGTTCTGTTTTTTCAGCTGCTTGGCTTGGTTTTGGTCCAAAGTCGGGCGGTGGCCGAGGCGGGGGACCGGGACTTGCGGCGGGGGCCGCTCCGGCCAGCCCGAGACCTCGGGAAAAGCTGAACCAACAAGAGAAAGACACCAAACTCCACCAGCTTCATCTGCTGTGAGGAGACCAACTCCAGAGGTTAAACAGGTTTCCATCTGTTTTGCCTGAGCTGCTGCATAAACTCCTTTTCCCCTTCTCTGAGACAAAGGGAAGACCAACATATTGCCTGCCCTGCCAGCGGCCAGCCAGTGTTTTTCTTCCCCGGTCATTTTTAGGTTTTTGTTCTGCTGTGGCTGGGGGGCAGGGGGTAAGGTTCTGAAAGTTCAATATCTAGCCTTTATTCAATCTTTTTTTTTTTTTTCCTGTGCTATGCAGGGCCCTTGTTTTGTTAATAAACAGTTGTTTTTTTGGTTTTTTTTCCACTTTCACCCACTGGTATTCATTTCTTTCATTTGCAGAAAAAGGGGATTACTGAAGCCCTTCTCTTTAGAGGAAACTCTCATTCCAGAGCTTTTTTCTCCTAAGTTTGTCTCTGAACTGAGACACATTGCATGTGCTCTGGCTGTCCTGTATTTTGCCTCACCATCTTTGACCTTTCAATATCTCGTGGTTATGTCAAAATAGATTCTGCCCAGCGAACAATCGCAGAAAGGAATTGGCTTGCACAGCCCGCTCCAACATTTCTGAGCCAGGACTGCGGAAGCCTTATTGGCCTCCATGGGGTGATAACACATTAAAAAGCCCCTTTTGCCATCTCATTTATTTCCCAAAACGGCAGTGCATGGAAATATTAGAAGATCCAGTATCCACAGAGAGAGGCTAATTTTAATGATTAACTGAGGAACTATTAAATTTTACTTCGCTGCTCCACTGTCATTATGGAATTAGTATTAACGGCCATGTACTCACTGCAAGACATGTAATGAGACTTGCTGGAAATGACAATGCCAAGGATCTGGATCTCTATAATTATAAACTCAGTACATATAATTTAGAAAGAAAAAAAAATTAAAAAACCTCTCATGAGCCTCAGTTAGTTGCCAAATTGTGCTTGGGTCCCTGGAATGTGAAGCCAAATAATTTTTATTTTTCCTCCCTCTCATCTTCTCTCTGAGTCTCTTGCTCTCTCTGGTTGCTTTTAATTAAGCCTGGATAAAATTAGCAGACAGAAAATCAACACTTTAAAAATGTCTCATTGCAGGATGATGGCAGGACATCTTCTTAAAAACTCCAGCAGTTTTTCATTGCAATGGCTCTAAAGAGTGCAGTAATGTCAAACCTCCTGGATAACCTGTCATGGCTGCTTGGGAAAACAGAGGAGCAGAAGAGAGTAAATCCAAGGCTTGTGGCATTGCTCTTTCCCCCATCCAATTTGTACATCAGTGTGTTAAAAATTGCCACTCCTTGCTTTGGTGGCAATTCCCTCACATGAAACACATCCCTCTTGGGTCTCCACCAGCACCACAGTGTGTGTCATTTTTCTTCAGCCTTTGACTTGTCTCTACTTCCTTTCTGGTCCTTTTCAGCACTTTTCTGACTGTACCCTTAGTTCAAAGCATCTCAATCTTCCAGTGAATAGCCTGGTGCTCTTTGAAGATCTAAGCTACCCCCTCATCACTTGTTTTGGCTGTTTTTACTTTTCTGTCATGAACATCTGATCCACCCACCAGAGCTTCCTATTCTCTGACAGCCATTTATGCCTCTTCATCTCCTCCACAATTGCATTTTTCACTTTGTCTTCTCTTCTTGATCTTCCCAATCCTTCTAAAACATTTGTTTTCACATATATTTCAACTTTCTCTTCTTTTCTTGTGCTAATGTCTCAGGTCCTTACACCATCTTCAGGGCAATGCTCAGCTTTAAGTGATAAATCTTCCTCTCATCCCGAAGACCTCCCAGCCCCTTCAGGCTCTCATCTTCAGTAGGTGAACAACTGATTCTCTGGACAGATAAATCAAGTAGGAATTTTTTTTTCCATGATGAGTCCTGGTCCTCTTCTGCCAAAACAAAGAATATCCTGTGGATGGCAGAGGGTTTAAATGGAGGCTCTTACAGTACAAAGAGACATCTTGGCTTTGATATTTTTTTCTCCAGTCTTTTTCTCCCTGGGGATGATGGACAAACACAGTCCTCTTTCTTACCATCATTTTGTAATACTCACATGGGCTTGATGTGTCTGTCACCTTCTGTCCAAAGCTGAATTTTATCTCCAGTCCTACATGTTCTCTGTTATCTTCCAGACAAGAGTTATTTATCACTGATCTTGAATAGCAGCTCTCGCCCCCAAAAAAGTCTGCTGTACTCACCTGCAAATTTACTTAAATCTGCCTTTTTTCCTTTAGCCCAATCACAGTACAAAAACCTGCTCTATTACACAAAATACAGATACGGGTTTTACTTTAAATACTCTTCTTCACAACGTACAGCCAGTGCACTGTTTGGGTACCTGTAGGGAATGTCTTTGTGATGCTCTCTCTTTCCTAACATTCCTCTCTAACATGTACAACAAGTACATTTGATATGGTTTCTTAAGATTTTTTTTAAAGTGAAAATATAAGAGAGTATTTTTACTCCAAAATTCTCATCAAATACTCCTCTTCCGTGGCTGCTCTTCATAGAGATATCTCTACTGAGTTGATAGCATCTGTAGCACATCCTAGAAGAGTTGTCCTGAGCTGTCCCAGAGCTTCCAGCAGATGCCCCTCTGGATTCTAGAGATGCCCTTCAGAGTCCACACTGGCAAATTGTTAGGAGAGCCAAGGATCTGGCAGCAAATAACTCTTCTAATTGTGTTATTGTTGACAGTATTTCTGTGAGCTCTGCATCAAAACAGAGGGAGAAGTGCAGGTGTCAATGCAGTTCAATTGCTGTGGATTTATCTCAGGAGAAAGAAGGGATTAACAGATTTTTCTTAGGTGACTCTGACTTGTGCCTCCTCCCAGGCAGTTACAGCAGTTTTTTTCAGGACATACAACTTTGGGATTTAAAAGAGTAAATTGGCAGTGGTATTGTAATGACAACACAAAGCAGCACAAGGACAGAAAAGGCTGCTGGGATTCATGAATTTGGGCCCTCACAGTGGGAATAAAAAGATATATCTGTGAATGAAATAAGATATTCACTATTTTTATGGAGTAATTCAGAAAAAAAAAAAAACAGGGTAAAGATTCCTTGCCACACAGATCTGTCCTTGTTCAATGGGGTGCTGATTTTATTTTTTAAATTCACCCTGTGGTGCCAGAGTGCCCAGCCCTATATCCTAACTGCAGATGCTGTCTGTGCTGCTAATGGATGGAGTTTCAAAGTATCCCCTACAAATAAGTGCAAACTGCTGGAAGCCAGTACCCTTGAACACATTTCAATATTTGAAGTCAATTTGTGGGACATTTGTGGTCCTGTTGCTCACCTGCCTGCCCTTTCTCCTCTTGTTCCTCCTTTTCTGACTCTTGTCAGTAGCAGCCTATCTCTGCCAGCCCAATCAGGGCTTTTTTTTAATCAGCTGTTGTGAGTCCATGAACAAACACATGAGTCAAAACAAACCCTGAAATACTTTGAACAGACAGATGATTATACACCTGGTCCAAGATTTTGAGTGACTGTTATTACCACGTACTGTGCTTACCTTTCTTCAGCAACAAAGCTACAAGAAAAAAGGAGCAGAGGGAAAAGCTGCATTTCCCAGAGACAGTATTCTAATTTCTCTTCTTTGACATTTGCACACACTGTTTTGTCTTCAGGAATATAGGATATGCCCTTCATAACAAAAGAGACTGAAAGTTGAGCTGGTCAAGTCTTTTGAGCATCCAGAGGAGGTGCACGAGGATGGTGAAAGGTCTGGAAGAGAAGCTGTATGAGGAGCAGCTGAGGTCAGTTATCTTCTTCAGCCTGCAGGAGACTGACAGGAGACATCATTGCAGTCTACAGCTTTCACACAAGGGGAAGAGGAGGGCACTGAACTCTTCTTCCTGGGGAGCAGTGGCAGGACTCAAGGGAATGGGCTGAAGCTGAGTCAGGTGATGGTTGGTTTAAACTTCAGGAAAAGGTTTTTCACTCAGAGGGTGTTTGAGCACTGAAAGAGGCTCCCCAGGGAGTTGTTCACAGCAGCAAGTCTGATACACTTTCAGAAGTTTTGGACAATACTCTCAGGCCTATGGTGGGGTTTTGGGCTTGTTCCCTGCACAGAGTCAGGAGCTGGACTTGACCACCCTTGTGGGTCCCTTCCAACTGAGGATATTCTATGATTCTTTCTCTCCTGTCTTCTGGGAGATATTTGGGTCACCCTTCAAGTTAACAGACAGCTGAGTCAGGGGCCTCTCCTTTACTTTAAAGAAAAAGAAAGAAAAAAGAATAGCATTTTTGATGCCATTGAGTGTGCAGAAGTCAAAAGTTATCATAGAGAGATCCATGTTGGGTTACATGGCATTGCTTAGTGCCAAAACCAAGTCATCAGCCCATACTTCCTGTAGCCTTTTATTCCCTGGGGCAGAAGAAAGCAAGCAGGGAATGACATCATGGCAACCATACACATCCCACTGCACAGCTCCTCTGGGGACACACCTGGATGGTCCTCTTGGTACTGCCTGTGCACAGCCTGCCTTGCTGCCCCAACTGCAGTAGTGAACACTGTTTCCAGCACAGCTCAAAAGTTGTTGCCCATTGGTTTCTCCACTTCATGCTTTATCCAAAGTCACAGCTCCAGACAACCAAGTATTTGGAACCTCTCCCTAATTAGTTGCTGGAGACAGTTCATTGTGGAAACAAATCTTGTCAAAGCATTAATTGACTTTCTTTCTTGTATTTACTCTTTTCAGTGATTTACAGAATGAAGGTGTTTAATGTAACAGATATTGCTTGCTTTTCTTTGTGTTTCTTGAGGCAAAGTTGGTGTCATCCCTAATTTTCTCCGTAGCATCTCCTCATAACAAACCTGAGCAACCTGCCAACTTCCCTGGCATGGTGGGAAGTTGACACTCTCCCAAGTGGCTGCTGCACTCTGGTAGCAAGCAGCAGATACAGGACCATGAAATGAAGCTTCAGGAAGGAGATGGAGAACTGCCTCTAGGTGGGACCTGTTGACTGGGGGTGGATTTTGCTGCTGTGGCAAATAAGCAAGACTTTCTTACCTGCAACATCAGTGATGCTGCAACATCAAGAACAGGAGTAAAATTATTAACAATAACTTCAAATAAGCAGGGATCAAGATCAGAACCAACTGTATACCTGAGAGGCCTTCTTAAGGCAGAAAGAAAATAAATAAAAATCTATGGAATAAGGTTAGTTAACTTTGCCACCTCAATGAATATTATATGGACAAATATTCTGTACACATGCACCACTCAGCAGCATGTTTAATTTGTTAAGCACAAATGGATTCAAAAAGTGAGCCCCTTTGTCTTCATTAAAACTGATGAGAATGAATTGCAAGACGTGGCATTATTATTCTGGCATGATTCACTTGATGTGGAAACCTCTGAACCATTAAGGAGCACAAATAGGCTGCAGCACGGCCGTGTTAGGCTTTGCCATCACCACCTTGACAAATCTCAGCCTTTTTTCTCCTGCACTGCAGGATGCCTTAAAATAATGTCAGCCCAACAGCAGCAGCAAATAAAAACAGGCAGAAAGCTCTCTCATGTAAGCAGGTATTAGAGGAATAGGCCCTCTATTTTCAAAAAAGATCGCCACATACCCACTAAGCAGATGCCTACACTGCTCTTCAGCCAGCCTTTGCAAAATATTGCTTCATGTTCCTCATTTTATGGCAAAATAGTTCATTTATTTTAAAACTGCTCTTTCTAGGCTTACAAGTATTTTAATTAACTTCTCCATTATAAAGAGGTAGAGCTTCGTCACTTTTTGCTCTTAGGTTTTCTGTACTACATACCACCTTCCTTTTGGGCTCTCTCCCCCTTGTGCTGTCATTGCTCACAGCCTTTCAAGGCTTCCTGAAAAAGGCCTATTACTTGAGCCATCAGTCTAAATTAAGCCAAAAAAGAAATTTAAGAGTGAGCCAAGCTTGTACACAGATTGCTGCAGCCAGCAGGTGCCTGTGGGCTGGGCAAAACACCCTTGAGTTTCACAGGCGTAACCATAAGCCTTACTTTGAATGTCAATAGCCCAACAAAGTTCTATGAAATGCTAATGGCTTGGTGACAATGATGTCAGGGCTCCGGGAAAAGGCATATATGGGACTGCTACTGAATTTGCACTATGTAGACAGAAGAGTAAAATTAGCATTTTACTAATTTTTAGCAAACCCTGGCTTTCATGGTGGAACCTTTTGGTGTAACCCCACGTGGATGCTCAGGTCCTTAAACACAGGAATCCAAGCAGCCAAGTGAGGCACCAGGAGCTCAGCACTGCCAGAACAACCTTCCCTTGCCACGCATGCAACCACAGCAGTAAATTACATTTGCCCCTGGGACGGTGCAATGGCCTGGTCATCTGAAGCAGCTCAGAAGATTTTGACCTAATATCTCATTAGGACAATCCCCTTACCACTATTCATTTGTCATGAAGCTGCTCCCATCTCTGGTTTTCTGGAGATGAGCTAGAGTTCACAAAGAGAGGCTTCAGAAATGGTAAGTCCTAAATGCACATGTAGAGTAGACTAGACCTTCTAGCTCCATTACAGCAAATCCATAGCCTTTCATGGACACAAGCAGAGTGATTGCCATTTAAGAATAAGACTTTTTGTAGCCAAAAATCTGTCATCCCCTCAACTCTCAATCAGATCACAATCACAGGATTTCAAATCAACAGCTAATCAACACCTCTATGTACTTTCTAGCCAGGGATGCAACCTGATGATTCATTCATTCATTCCTTAATCATCCCCCTTTTTTTAGACCTGTTGCTTTAAATCCTTGGGCCAGGAGCAGAGGTTTGTGTGGAGTTTTGAAGATGATCCCTACAGACTATTTCCCAGAAGTGGCACTCACCCAGCAACACTGCTCTGGTTTCCTTTCTGCAGTTCAACAGCTGGTCCCCCGTTGTGGATTGGGTTTCTCAGTGAATTTCTTCCCATTTGTCACCTGAAAAGACTGGGAGGAGGAGATGATGCCTGAGGGATGGATGGCAGGGTAATCGAGTTAACAAAGTTGTACCTGATGGCCCTGGTATACCACCGGAATAGTTTGAGGGAGGGGAAGTGAATGGCAATTTTTAGCTGTGTGAGTGCAGTCTGTCCATGCTGGGAGCCGGGACAGTCTCTTGCAATTTTGTCCTGGACTTTCTTGGCTGTGGCTGCTGCTTACATGACAGAGAGGTCTCAACCATCCCCCTGTTGACTGAGACTTTGGCCATGGGCAGGATTGAGAGAGAACGGTGGCTCCTGCCTGAGTTCCGGGGCAATTCCTCCCCCCAGCCCGCTCCATCTTGCCCGAGGCCGCCAAGGCCCCTCATGAGGGCTCCCATCAGAGCGCCCCCTGCCGGCCGGGGTGAGGCCCCTGCGGCCTCTGTGCCGAGCCTGCGCGCAACCGCGCCCCCTGCTGGACGCGAGTCACACACTGCAGCCCCCGCCTCCCTGTTGTGGTCACTGCTGTGACGCCTGAAGTTTTATCTGTCGTGCTTTCCAAATTCTGCGCTGCCTAGGTGTGCAGTGCTGAGCCTCATATTAAGTGTTAGCAAGCTCTCTTCACAGAGTGGGTAGACAAAACAAATCATTTTCCTGCTGGAGACCAAGGACAACGGTTACAAGTTTTCAGGTCCAAAAGCACAAACAATGGTGGACTGAACAGAGAAGACAAGAAGGATGGGACTTCATAATTTGAAGATGTAATTGGACAATTAAACCTAATATGCAAATGTTGTAGTCGATATGGGGTAGTTGAGACAGACACTGCACTCAAAGCGCTTCATTAAAAACCACCAGAAAGCTTCAAGCATCAGCACCTGTTATTCAAAAGTCTCCCATACCTTTTCTCTGTACTCCCTATGTGCGGCTCCACACAGCTCTGGCTCTTTCCCTCTTTCTTCTCCAGTTCTGGCTCGCTCCTTCCTGTCCCCAGCACGGCCACCTAACCCTGTCTGTTCTACATATGACATCTGACCTTTTCTCTCCCTTGCACAACCGCCTGTCCCCTAGCTCTTCACAGCCCAGTGAGAAGACTCCAACTGCCCCCTCCCAGCTCACTCACTCTTTATCACCCCCATGACTGTGAGGGCAAGGCTGTTTCCACTCTAGGATAATTAACACAGCTGCAACAGATCAAGGGTAAGACTGCCTTCAGCAGCATCTCCATCTGTCTATCTACACAAATGGACCAAAACTTATAAAAATGTGAGACCACATGACCAGTCATCTATTTTGTGACCATTTTGGGTGTAGCCGTGGCCAGGTTCGTGTACTGCCCAAGGTGTACCCTTAAAGGCCTTTTAATAAATATTTTATTCTCTTAGCACTGTCTAGTCTCTGTTCCAGGTCAGCCTTCCCAAGGCATCAGCTACACCAAAGAGGAAACACAGTGCTTGGGAAGCATCTGCTATTGTGTTGTTGTTTGTTCTGTTCTAGATACATTACATAGTAAAGCACTGTTATTCCTTTTCCTACATTTTTGCTTGGAAGCCCCGTAATTTTCAATGTTATAACAGTTTGGAGGAAAGGGTCTTATTTCCATTCCAGGAAGGTTCCCACCTTCCTTGAGAGACATTTGTCTTTCAAACCAAGGCACTCTCCCATCTGTCATTTGGGTCTAGAGATGGTAGATTCCTCTGGCATACCAGGTCCAGCCTTCATCAAAGATTAAAGACCATTAACTCAAGTGTCTCTGAGGCTCTGGTTCATTTTGCTGTTGAGAGGCCAGGTGTCCCCAACAGATCCTGGTATCAGATTTGACTAGCTCTTCCATTCATTTCTTTTTCCTTCTCCCTTGGTTTTGCTAAACTCCAAATAGTCACCCCTTATCCTTGTGTGTCCTGCTGGTGCACACTGTGAGCTCTCTTTACTGTTGAGGAAATATGAGGAGGGAATCAATCCCAGCATACTGGGATTTTGAGGAACAAAAGGCTTTTTCTGGCCTTTCAATCACAGGAGACAACTCTGTTCTTCTTCAGTGGAACTGATAAATATGGGAATAAGAAAACCTTCAGAAACAAGAGCAAACAGGCTGGCTCTGAACTTGGGGTGGATGGTCACTAGCTTTGAATCTGTAAATAGATGTATCTATCCAGAGCAAGGTTTTTCCTTTGTGTGTTTGCTTTCTAAAAAAGCCTGTCAGACAAACCAGATTATCCCTTGGGTGTTTGGCCACATCACAGCTTCTCAGGAAGAGATTTGCATATTAAAATGTCTCCTCTCTGCTGGAAAGCTTCTCCCTTGGCACCTCTGGGTGCAGCCCTTCGGCACCACGGAACAGATGAAGGTTTTCTGTTGCCCTTTCTGTCTGCAGAGGGATAGGGAGTGAATGATGGGACAGGGGGAGCACAGAAACCCCCTGTTCCCTGAGGCAGAAGAGCAGGCAGGCACACAGCTTAATTTAGAGAAATTAATACTTGGCTCGCCAAAAGACCTCAAGGCAGCACTGAATACTTTCAGAGGGAAACCCATGCTGGGGAGCTTTAATTAAACTAAACAGCTGGCAAAAAAGGGTAGCAAAAAAAATGGGTAAAAAATGTGCAGTGTCAACAAATTATTAATATAAACCCTCACCTGGAATCTCACCAGGGATGAAATTCTTCCCTGCAGTTACAGAATGCCCAGCTCCTCATCCTCCCTGTCAGCTGATTGAGGATTAAAAGATCTCACCCTGAAGGATGGGGAAGCAACGTGCCAGAAGAGATTCATGCTCTTGTTGGGAGGAATTACACGGCTAGGAAGCCAGCTCTCCTCTCATTACACCAGCACTGGCTGATGGCCATGTCTTCTGGTGCCTTGGCTGGGAGCAAGGTGCCAGAATCACTCCATCTTGTATTTTGGAGAGTACTGAAATGGATTTTTTTTTTTTTATACTGTCTCCTTTCAGACATCACAACTCAACTCTGCCCAGATTGTGTAATTTTTCCCCAGGCTTCTCTGGACAGTGTTGTGTTATTTTGCTTGGCACCAGGATTTTGCTGCCCTTTCCCTGTTGACTGTCTGAAGTTGGACGCTCTTGCTCTTCTCTTGTCTGAAACCCCAATCTGAAAAATTTAGGCACTGGCTTTGCTGTTAATTTCATTATTTTTTATGGCCAGCACCAAATAAATTTATTTTTACCTGGAAAGCTGCCTTCTTTGCTTAAGTAAGCATGAGGGAACCTGAAAGTTCTTAAAAATAAAGTCTCATATCATAAAATAAGTGGACACATTCAAATGTGAGTCCTCTTTTGTTGTAGTCAAGACAGACACTGCACTCAAGGTGCTTCATTAAAAACCACCAGAAAGCTCCAAGCATCAGCACCTTGTTATTCAAAAGTCTTCCATACCTTTGCTCAGTATCTTCCCGAGGGCAGCTCCACACAGCTCTGGCTCTTTCTCTCTTTCTTCTCCAGTTCTGTCTTGCTCCTTCCTGTCCCCAGCACAGCTACCTAACCCTGTCTGTCCTACATACTGACATCTGACCTTTTCTGCCCCTTACACAACCGCCTGTCCCCAGCTCTTCACAGCACAGCCAGCAGACTCCAACTGCCCCCTCCCAGCTCACTCACTCTTTATCACACCCATGACTGTGAGGGCAAGGCTGTTCCCACTCTAGGGTAATTAACACAGCTGTAACAGATCAAGGGTAAGATTGCCTTCAGCAGCATCTCCCTCTGTCTCCCCACACTCTTTATTTCATGATATCTATCATTCAGCAGCAAACTCCATGCTTCACACTACAGCACACCGCAGCTCCTAAGTGAACCTGAGGATTTCATGATTCCTCATGAGGGGTTGGTCACATGACTCTTTGAGACAAGCCTAAAAAATCAATGGGTGGATCAATGCAAGTGAATATTTTACCTCTGCAGAAGGCACAAAGCATCATCCACCTCAGCTCACGGTTCCTGACTGCTGGGAAGGTTATCTAGGATACTGGCAGAAGTATTTGGAATAAGGATTTTCAGAGGAGAAGGTTCAAAATTTATTTCAGTGTTGATTTGCTGATCTTCATGGTTACAGGGACATGACTTCAGACAGTTGGTTCAGAAGCACCCTTTCCAGGGTTGAAAACCAATAGTCAGATGACAAATCACTGGCAGCAGTGTTTCCTGGCTCACAGAAACACTCCTGCAAGGCAGGCCAAGCATGAACTCACTTCTATTATGCATTGCCATGCCAGCTCTGAAACTGAGAGCCCAGAGCATGCAGATCACAAGCCTTGGTGCTGGGCATTACAATGTGCTGGGTGAGGGTCCTTGAAGCAGCACAGGAACCTGTGATGTGATGCACATCAGAAGTCAGTGTGGAATGAGGTTTCTTTCCCCACCACAGGGAGTTGTGAGGATGCACACCAGAAGTCTCTCTGGCTGTGATGGGGCAAGTTGGAGCCAAATGGACACTGCCAGGCACCTGCTCCTCAGGCACTCACCTCCACAAGGTCTGTGCTTTGCATATTGCCAATCCATGAGAACTTTTAAATAATCATTGTTTGAGGGAGGGATAATTACTAGCTCTTAGTTTGCCCACTGATATCAATGCTATCAAAGAAGCCCAAAGGCACACTACCTTTTCTGAGGAATTATCACACTGTAACACAATACCTTTGGCTTTTATTGATCCACCCACTGAGGATTATGCAGAGGTGTTGACAGATAAGACTGAAAATATGAAACAGCCACCTTGAAGTGCTGGTATCATACAAAGGCTTTACTGAATACCAATCTGAACATTCAGACTGCTCCTCACAGATAACCTAATAATTTTCTATGTTAACACTCCATAATGAAAGGAATCAATTGTATCTATCAGTCCATATATATTTGGTGCTGCGTTTCTGGAAGCTTAGTCTTGTTCCTTCTTTGTTGAGCAATCAATAAAACATTTCAGTAGGAGCATTTTACGATTACATAATGCAAAACCTCATATATTTGGCTTCAGCTGATCTTCTGTGTTGTTCTTTTGTGGAAATTGGATTTATAATTTTTTTTTCCCTATGTCTATGAATTAATTATATAAAGCAGCCCTGACATAGAAATCCAATCTGTTCTTTCACAAACAGAGCATTCTGTTTGCTGCTTATAAAGAAAAACAAAAAAAAAAAAGGATCTGCAATAACAAAACAATAGTCAGATGTAAATGTGTCATATATTTGTTTTCCTTGAATTAACTGTGACTCTTCCCTTTTCAATAAGCTACATAATAATTGTCACAGCAACATTGGCAGCTCCTTGAGGGAACTAGGATTGAAATACAATCCTAGCTGTGCAGAGGGGAGCTGCAGCAGTGTCATAGGTTGGTCCAGCCAAGCTGTGAACACAAGCAGTCCACAAAAAAAGGTGTCAGTAAGATTTTACAGCAGTGTTTGGGGCAGTGGATGCTGCTCCTTGTCCTCCCAGGTTTTCTTACCTTGATCTCCTTTTTCCTCAGAGAGATCTATCACTCTCTCTGCATCGTCCCTGCAAAGCTTCTTCAGCACTGCTCTGCCAAAAAGAAGTGAATAAGACAGTGAATTTAAGCAAAAACCTTCAATAACACATACCTGTTTTGCCAATTGATGGGTGCAACAGAAAGGACACAGACACCAATGGAAAGAATGCTCTTTTTTTACTATTAATACCAAGGCAATACAGAAATAAAACGATACATTAAATAAAACAATAAGCTTAGTATGCACTCAGTTCCAGCAGCAAACAAAATAAGCAAGATACCAAATCATTAGTATATGAGAAAGAGAATAGTGAACAAGAAAGATACATCACCAATTGCCTTAATAGATTACCACCATCCAGATCCACCATCCCAGTTGCTGGGGAGCCCCTGTTGCAGCAACAATTTGGGGAATTTTCCCAGGAATTGGGAGGTCCTAGCAGTCCACCCACTCCTAAGTTGCTGCTAGAGGGTCCAGCTTTTACAGACCCAAATCAGCAAGTCAGAGTGCCTTGCATATCCTTCTGTGCAGAAACATGTGGTGGTGCACTTCCCAATCTCCCTGGACCAGGGCTTGGCCAGAGTCCAGACCATGGCTGGGAGGGTTTCTTAAAATATCTCGCAGACAAACATTTGGTGGTACTGGCTGGGAGCGTTTCTTAACATACCATGCAGAGAAATACACAAGGTCATGTAAAAATCTCTAAAGGTTTGGTGTTAAAACAGCTAGCATAAGCAGTTTGGTGAGTCTGTAAACAAGGTTTATCTATTTTTAAATAACTAGTGTAGGTGGTATAACTTATTTAATGTGCAGGATTCATCTGTAAGTCAGCTTTGGCTCAGACCTGTTGTCCAGACCCTAGCACTTCAAAACTCCATTTTAAAAACTAATCAGAAGTTTCCAGATTCCCTAGAGAACTTGGCATATGTCCCCAAGGTCAGCATGAGAGCACCTGGGTTTTTTCTTTTAAACACAAAATGCTAGAACACAATATGGGTTTATCTAGTTTTATGAAGAATGTTTTCAGCTGTTAAAAAATCTTTGTGGGGGAAAACTGTACCTTGACTTTGGATTAAAAAATCAGCATTCTCCACCAAAAATTCTTTTTGAAAACAAATTGTATTTTTATGGTGTGTTTTCTCACTAACATTTTCTGCACAAGGAAACTCTGAGTAGTTCTCTGTGAGTTGCTTTTATGCCATGTCCAATGGCATATTGCTAATTCCAAGCACACCTAAATATGCAAACCACCACAAGACTACCAAAAAAATGCAATAGTGATTACATTTGCCATATAGTTTTTGATTTCTAGGATTTATTTTAGTATTGTTTCCCAGTCTTTTTCTGTAAACATGAAGGGTATAAGCCTGGAAGGAGTGGGAGAGGGGGACACTTATTTTTTGGCATCTGGAAGATGATGATAGTCAGAATTCTGAGGGGTGATCTAGCTGTGGTTTTCTAGAGCTTTCTCAGCCATCTTTATTCCTCTCTCACTTCTGTGTTCTTCTGGGTTCTTTTCCAGGATGCTTTTTCACATTAGTAAGGACAGCAACATCAAGTCCTTCTGCTCTTTGGTGATGACTGTTAGGACTGGTTTCTCTCAAACTTAGCTCTAGCTAAGACTGCTGGGAGCAGCCTGCCCTTCCGAGGGGGCAGGGTGATTCCTCCAAAGCCTTCCTTGCCACTAGCACAGCCAGCTCAGCACCGTGCTCTCACACTCTGTGGTTTTGTTAATTGCTTGTTTGCTTCCATCTTACTCACTAAGATTTAAAGACTCCCCTGCCTCCCTTCTGAGGTTGGAAATAGAGGACCGTGTTCAGCTTTTAAGGTGTGTCTGAAATGCTTTCAAGGCTTTACCTTCTTTCAACCACTGAATGCATCAAGCTCTTAGTGCCAGCGAACATACTGGATCATCACCAGACAACAGTGACAGTGAGCAGGACATCAAGGGGTAAGAATGAGAAAACATGAATATCAGACAAACGTGTCTGTAAGAAAATGTCAGGGAGACTTAACAAAGTGGTAACAGAAATGGTTTTTCAGGCTTTACTGAGTTAAGCAAAAAAAAAAAAAAAAAAAAAAAAAATTGAAAACATGGCCAAGGAGTCATCAATGCAATAATAATTTTGTAATTCTCTCTGAGAGCCTTAGAGAATGGCTCTGGAAAATACTGTGCACCCCAGAGTTTTTCAAGGGGTTGTTGTTAGCATCTTCCTCCCCTGAACTCGGAAAGAGGACCTTGCCAAAACCCAGCCCCAAACCTCTGGGGTAGCCCCCTCACCTTTTTTCCTCGCGGTATCACCCGAAACCCATCCCCAGCCAGGGCCATTTCAATGGAATGTTGTGACACCCAGCTGCATATTTTGTTTTCTGATTGCCCCCATTTGTCTTTCAGGCAACGCATTGCCCTTCTTCCAGATAGCAGGTAGGAGAAAATTCACTGAAAAACCAAACCCAAACAACCACTTATCTCAAAAGCATGCACACGGCATATATGTGGAAAAGCATTTTAAAGATGTTTTCCACTATAATGGGATGCAAAAATTGTAGGCAAAGCTCAGAAAGTGACAAAATGAACTGTCCTTGCTCTTGGAAACAGCTATGAACCAATGAAAAAGGATCCTCTAAGTCATTCTTCAGCTTTTTTATCCAAGTTCGCTTTTGCATGTGGTAGGGAGAAGAACTCTTCCTCCTTCCCTCATGTGGTTCCCCCAGTGGACAGGATTTCATCTAAAAGGAAGTATGAGCATCCGCGCTGCCAGGTTGGATGAGGAGAGTCTTCATCACCTGTGACACCAGCACCAGACAATACACCACCATGCACACCCTTTTTTGCTGACATCTTGCAAACGAAAGGACAGGGATGATGGAGAGGGAAGATGGGAGCAAAGCTGGAGCACTTCTGACTCACCTGAGAGGACACTGAGCTAAGGTTGGACAGGCTGAAGGAGTGGAGAGCAGTCACAGGTACAGATCAGTATCCAAACACCTGGCTCTGAAACAGGCTGGTCTCACTATAAAGTATTCATATGTGGAAACCTAAATCAAAACACAACACAAGACCCTCCCAACCGCATCAGTTCTGAAAGTCTGTGACTATCACAGGATTTCTCCTCCTGCTGCAGCCCTGAGCATATCATCCTTTGTCCCTAAAGCTGGTGCACCATGAGCAGTGTCTGTACCATCTTGGGATCTTGGGTTCTGGGGGATTCAGTCGTACTGAGGAAAAAGCAAAAAATCCAAATGAAGCCCAGGATGGCCACAGCTGGTCTGTTGAAAAAGAAGGAGTTCACTCTGCACCAGCCCCACAGTGGTGGTCACATGTTTGAGGATGCACTGGAGCCACCAAGAGGTCAGGAAGTCCTCCAAGCACAAAGGCATTCAAAGAAAACTGGCCCAGTGGCTGAGAACTGCTTTCCAGGCATGTATTTATCTTTCCTTGGCTTCTTAGGAAGACCACTGGGGTGCTTTTCTTTTGCAGCAAGGTCATGCCTTGCCACATGCACTGAGCAAAGGAATTCTCAGCCAAGGCACTGCAGAACTGAGAAATATTTGGTGCTGCAAGTAAAAAGGAGAAACATTAAAACCTACATCTTGGTGAAGCCCATCTGATGATACCTCCTGGTTCCCTGATTAATCTATCCTGGAATGGCAGCATCATCTCTCGCATGCTCTTGTGGTTTTTTCCTCTTTTGCCTTTAGAATCATAGAATAATTTGGGATGGAAAAGACCTTTAAGATCATAAAATACAACCATTATCCCAGCCCTGCCAAGTCTACCACTAAGCCTTTTCCCCAACTGCCACACATTTTTATTTACACCCAGAATATTTTCCCCATGTTTTGTCCTTCATTTCACCTGTTTACAGTCTTTTAAAGTTAGTATCAGAGAACAGATTTAAAGTTAATTTTTAAGCAGGAAAAAAAAAGCTTTTTTGAAAAAACCAAAAAATTTAAGGAAAAAATTAAACTTTTATTCTCCCCCACCTATTTGTCAATTGCCTGCTGAAAGTGAGTATTTTAGCATTCTTGAATGTATCACCCTGGAAGGAAAAAACAGACAAATATATCTACGTTGATTTATTTAAACATTATGTCTTTAATATTTATAGTTTTACCACCTACAGTGCTCAGCACAGAGGAGCAACATTACACCTGTGGTCTGCCTCAGGGTGACCTGGAGACATCTCAGCCATGTACAGAGAAAAACCTCAACAGCCAGATTTGTCCAGAGCAGCTAAGGCCCCCAAAGAAAACCTGCAAACCAGGCAAATTTTATTGGTTTCATTTATTTTCTCTTTGCCTGCTTTCTCTGAACACTGTCATAAATGCCTTGGGCATTATGTAAGGGTGGACTTCTGTAACAGCTCAGGGCAGAGTTCAGCACTGCTCCTTCTTCCTCGTGGATCTGAAACCTTCCTTCTATATCCTTCTCCCACTGTCAATAGTTGTTTTGTTTTTTTCTTTCTTTCTTTTATTTAAACAAATTCTTTGCTATGCATTCTAATGAAGAACAACAATTCATGAGCAAGAGGTGTCTGGGACTGCCCTAATGGAGTGGCATTACTTGCTGTATCAGGTGCCAAAATAGCACTTATTAACACTTATCTCTGCTGAGGTCTCAAGAGCTCAAAGGTGGATTCTACAGCTGGCACACCAAAAGGAGAAACAAAAAAAATCCCACCATTAATTAAACATTTACAAAATACGTATTAAATTTTAACTTCCCCTGATGTGAAAGATAATGGAGGAGGATTGCTGGGATTGTTGGGTTTGGGTTTTTTCATTTGGATTCGTTCGGATTTAAAGACTGTTATTATGAGACTCATGATCAATAAGAAATGCTTTGGTGCTTTTTATTTGTTTTAAGGAAACTCTGCAGGCATAATGAAAAGTTTTAATCTTATTTCAGAGATGTAATTTAAAAAAATCACAGCTTCTAAAAAGGTCAATATGGCTTGATGACAACATTGATTTTTGGAGTATTACTGATACTCATACTGAGGGGCTTTTTTAAGATACCTTCCATCCCTTCAAGAGCTCTGTCAGATATAATTTGATTGGTAAATACCTACTCTAAATTAAACACACATAGTAATTACAGTGCCTCATCACGATTTATTGGAAAATTATTCAAAATGGTTAAGCAAGTAATAAATATTTTTTTACTTCACATTTGGGACTAGACTTTTGTTCGTCATGGTTACAGGGCTCAAGGGATCCCTGAAGTGAAAATTTGGTCCTTCAAGTGTTTTGAATATTTGTTTGCAGGGGGCCATAGTTTTCACACTGGTTTTTCAATCAAACTCCTTTGACAAACTGGGTCTTTCTTGCCTGCAAATTGAGGCTTACGGTATCTGTCTGTCTCTCATAGCCTTACTGTAATTCATGCTTAGCAAGCACTTTGGAAACTTTAATGGAAAGGGTAGGGGTCTTTAATTACTCATTATTGCATTGCCCAGAGAGAACACCAAGCTTGGAGCGGGGATCCCCGCTACAGAGTAGCCATCTGATAAATCTGTCTCACTGATTTTTGTTTTTCCTTTATGGGAAAAAAACTGGGAGCAGCCTTCTGCTGGGGCTGGAGTGAGAATGAGCTTGCAGCCAGTGTGGAGGGCTAGCTCGAAAGGACAGATCAGCTGTCACTCAAACACCTTTAGTTTCAGCCTACTCTGGTCTGTGTGTGGGGTCTGACTTGCCTTACCCCACGTTACCAGCAGAGCCAGCCATTTTCCATGAGTACAGTAGCACATCAGCAACACTGTCAACACAACAACCTGCCTATTGCATCTCCCACTCAGCCCTTCTGTGGCTCATTTAAGTGATTTCACACTACTCTTGCACACAAAACAGATTTGTGGCTGCGACTTTGAGGGGAAGGAAGGATAAATGTTTCATTCCCACTGAAGTGAGGGATTTCCAATGGCAAAGCAGCCCCCACCCAACAGGTACACCTTGTTAACAGCTCTCACTAAAGAGAAATCCCAGATGTGGCTCTCTTCAGTGATCCTGTGGTGATGGAGATGGATTGAAAATGGTCTGATTTATTAATGGTAAATAACACCTATGACTGCAATGATCCTAAATAATCATGTCCCCCAAAGTGTACGGCCTTCAGAAATGCTGTCTGAGAGATGAGGCCCAGCCAATGTAAATGAGCATCACCCCATTTTGGGGGACTTAGTAACACCAAAGGTTACCTGTTAGCTTAAGAAATAGACCCAGTGCCACATATAAGTAAATTCTTGGCCATAACCATCATTTTAAAAGGTGTTAATGAACACTAAATCCGGTTAAAAAGCTATTCTTGTATCTTTATACAGCAAAGGAGGTGCCAGTGATTGCTGCAAATTTTCAGACGAAAATAGCATCTTTGTTGGGTTTGTTTTTGTTGTTGTTGTGGTTTTGTGGGGTTTTTTTGTTTGTTTTTGTTTTGTTGTTTTGTTTTGTTTTGTTTTTTTCCTCAGCAGACAAGTGGCAAAGGCTCCAAAGACATTTGTTGGCATGCTTGCAGACATTTGGGTTTTGTCCTGCAAATACCTCCTGGTTGTCATTCTGGTGCAAGGGGGGGCTTTTTGCCTGAAAAAAAAAGCTTACACAAGAAAAAGGATCTCAGGCACAGATGTGCTTGTGAATCGTCTTTGCTGGACTCCACTGGGATGTTCCATGATGGGGACACATGGAGTCCCTGGATTAAGAGGCTTCAATGGGGCTTTCATGAAGGAAATCCCGAGGGTGAGATTAATCCTTTTCTGATGAGCCTCTGCCAATACTCTCACTGCTCCAAACGTGATTGCTTTGGAAGGCCTGTGTCCTGGGCTTTTCCTGTCCTGCCTGTGCACCCAAAAGATGCACCACCTCAGACTGGCCCCATGTCACGCTGAGCTGGCCACGAGTCTCCTTGACAGACCAACCTGCACATGGGGAAGGCACCCTCGTGGGTTTGCAGAACCTGCTGTTCCTGCAAGAGACCGACCAGAGTCCTCACTGCCAAGAGCAGAAGGAACTCATTGCTTGAGACACATGGGAGACGAGGCTGCAGGATCACGCCAGAGCCGGTGAGGCTCTGCAGGCAGGCAGCTGTGTGCCATCACTCTCTCACATGTAAACCTGAAGCAAAGCCTGGAGCAGAGTTTGAGTGCAGCATTTCAGAAGCAAAAAATCATTCCCTCTATCCAGCCAAATGCTGGCAGACACTAGAGGCACATCAGAGTTGCCTCTTCACTGCAAATGGAAACCACTGATATCTGCATATCTTTGAGGTTCAGGAAGGGCAGATGAAGCATATCAGAAACAAAAAATATAGTAGTCCACATTGTATAACTCCCTGCCATTCTCTCAATTAGTGTGAAATAATTCCTATTCCACGCATACATGCATAAATATGTAAAATGTACCTTTTTACTTGGCATATCAGCCTGCTGTACAATCACTTGTCAATTGGAATTACAGACTCTACACAAAGTGCTAGGCAGGAATTTAGCAATTTAGCTCATAAAGGGGAAAAAAATTGCCACACTTCATACAGTGCTCTTTTCCAATCATAAAAGGTAAACATTCCTCACCACCTTCAAAACTAAAACTCAAACAGAGGAATGCACAGAGGACTATCAGGTCCTGCTGCTCCGCAAAAATGGTCATTCCTCTCTCATAAACCAAACTGGATTAATCCTCTTCAATACCAGCATTATGAATCAACTTTTCATTGACTGCAGGATTTGAGATGTAAATTAGTCTATGCCTGTGAGAAGTAGCACTGCATCAGACTGCATCCATGTCACCCTGAGATACCTGCAACATATCTCGTAGCTGCATATGCTCAAACTCACATTTTCCTCAGAAACTACTTGGATTTCCCAGCTTTATAATCTGCCTTACTCCAGTGAACAGGTATTGGATAAGAGAGAAGGGCTTCTGCAGCAAAGCCAAACACTGCCCTGATCTCATGGGGCAAAATCAGAATTACTGCATGGGCCTCCCTTTCCCAGGTTATCTGAAAAGAAAGGAAAAGAAGATCAGCAGAGGAGGGAAAGCAGTATTTCCCTAGAGCAAAACTGTCACAAGAAAAGCAGACAGAACTCTTGTTTCTTCATGCAGAAAAGCCAATCTTTAATGTTACAGCCCTTTTTTATACAGTTTTCAAAGACATCGTGTTTAACTGTAATTGGTTCATAACTTTCTTGCCACTAAACTCATTGGTAAGAAAATGCTTGTGTGTGTAGTGGTAAGACTCTCTCTTTACCCAGGTGTTTACAGATTTTTTTTGCAGATTCCCATGGTACAGATTTTTTTTTTTACAGGTGCCAATGGTTCTCTTACCAGAATAAGTTGTTGTGCTAACTGATTCTCATTCTCATGACTCTTTCACATGGGAACTTACAAGCTGGCTGCTAGCTTAGCCAGAGTACCAGGGCTTAAACTGTATTTCACAAGGCCTTTCTTTTGTAAGGTATTACCTATATGCAACACAAAACTAGTCCTAGGTCTATCAAGCAATTACACTCACCTTTTGGTCTGTTTGTCTTTTCATTCACACTGAGAAAAGAGATTTTTTTTGTCAGACTTTGCAACACTTTTTTATCCTTTTGGTAAATATGTTTGCAGGAAACTTAACCTTCTAAAAGACAGATAATTCCCTAATTAACCATTTTCTCCCTCTCTCATCAGTAACAGTGAAAACATATCAAAACAAATTCCCCATACAAGATGCCTGGCAATGGCAGCTTTTCTGTCTAAATCCCCTGGAAAAATTCAGTTAACTGCAGGAAGAATATGAGGGATAACATCTGAGGCCAGGGACCAGAGATGTCTATTCTCTTTGTAAAGTTTTCCATCTGCTCCCTCTGATCACAGAGAGAATAGAGACAAGCACAAAGTGGAAGTGAACTGTAACTTATACCCTGCATGAGATTCCACTTCCAAATTAAGGGAAAAACAGATGGAAAAAAATGGGAATGCTTATTAACAGTAAAGTTTGCAGTGGCAAGTAGATGCCTTGGCAGGGCAGATGGGCATGGGCAGCCCATGAGCTAAGAAAGCTCTCTTCTGTTTAATTTAGCTGCATAAATAATTCCAATGAGACATTTCATGCAATGAGAAATAAGTCATTTGCCTTTGAGACTTTGGGAAACATCATGAAAATTATTCACTATCTCTGGGAGCATAATACTTCTGTGAAAAGGCTCCTGGCCAACCCCTCCTGGCTGGCCATTCCCAGGTCGTTTCTCAGCAAAGGCAGCAGGAAGCTGTCACGACCAGGATTTGTGTTTCTCCTGTGATGCTCAGCCCAGTGGAAGCTCTTTCTGCACCTCCCAATGCTCAGTTGGACCCTAACATCCCTCACAGTGGGCAAAGAAACCACCCCTGTGCACTAATAATGTACCCAAATGCCTCAGCTGCATCAGGACAATGTGTTTGCTCTGATGATGAAATCAGGTGCTGTGCACATCCTGGACACCTGTCACCTGCCTGGAAATCCTCCCCAGCCACAATCTCCTATATGCAAATCCTTCCCTTTTACATCTCAAGATATATTTTTATTTAGCACCAAGAACAAGCCCTGCTCCCAGCTACCTTTCCCCATGCAGAAGGCAAAGTTCAGCTAGAGAGCCGTAAGACACAGCTGCACAACAGAGGAGACACCACAAAGACATATAAGCAACATGCCAGTCGGTGAAGATCCTCTAATTATGCTGAAAAAAAGAGACGAAAAGCCCACACCAGCTGACACTTGGCTGCATCGCCATGGTGCTAATTGGCTGCAATTAATGAGATGGCAGCACTGATACTAGAAAGAACCCAGGCCAGAAAGGAATATCACTGATTAGCTAAAAATTAAGGTAAACCAAGATCTCCCCACACTGCTTACTCTCTGCAGCCAGCCTTGGAAAAGTTTGCCAGGAGACGGGCAGGAAAATGTGAAAGAGAAGTCCCAAAATTCACAGTGCTTCAAAACTGACCAGAAAAGTCACAGGTTGTCCACCAACTCCATGCACACCATAAAATCCCTTTGGCAGGAGGCAAGCTCAGGTCTGAAAATGAATAGTACATTCGAGCTGTTAATGTTGTAAGAGACAATCCGTACGGATTTATTTGCTGCCGATGTCTGTAAGGTGATGCAGAGAGAGAGGATAAAACAACACCTTTGAAGCGCCAAGAGCTGGAGTCACATGGAACCTACACTGAGATCAAGAACAATCCATGAGGGAGCAGATTCACACAGCCAGCGCAGCTTTCCAACTTCAGCAGAATCTGTGTGCTGCAAGAAGCAGGAGCATTCCTTGGCCAGGAGTGGAGATTCATATTTGGATGAGTTGGGGTGTAGGTTTCTTTCCTTTTGTTCCCTTTTCCTTATAGAATTTCTTTCCAATTAGTTGCTAGGATTCACTAACAACTGGGTACTTCAGAAAAACTAAAGAGGTGGCCAAGCTCAGGGCAGACGGGCAGGGATACCTCGAGAATCGGGCAGGCAAAAGACGGGGCTGGGCAGCTGCTAGCTCTCTCGCTCTCGGCATCGGAGGAGGACGGTCCAAGCTCTGCTTACTGCGGGGAGAATTCACTGTCACCGCCGGAGCCCAGTGCTGTGCTGCTTCGTCCTTTCTGTGGGCGAGCCTTTGCTCGCAGGACCAGCTGTCGGGCTGGGACCTTATTAACACCTTACCTCACTAAAAACGGCACCTATGCCCATCTGCTCGGGTGCCCGAGATCTCGCCCCTCTCTGCCCTGCTGGGAGCCGGGCTGCCGCTGTTCTGCTGCTTCTTCGGCGCTGCTCCGAGCTTGGGCTGCGCTGTAGCCCCGCATCCCCTGCCGGCCGAGACGTCCCGCGGTTTCAGCCACAGCTCCGGAGCCTCTGATACATCTCATCCACCACCTCGGGATTTTTGCTCATTCCTGCCGTCCCAGCTCGCTGCCTCTGAGAGTCCTGTAGGGGCTCCGGGACAGATTACCCCGGGCTTTTGTGAAGCAAAGCCTCTCCTCCATCCTTTCCCGTCTCGGCTGGGAAGGCTGTCACCGGGTTCCTGGTTCTTTTTGTTGTTAATGCCGTAGCTGTTGCAGTTTGTTTGTTTTATTACACATACTAGTAAAGAACTGTCACTCCTATTGTCATATCTTTGCCTGAGGGGCCCCTGAATTTCAAAATTATAATAATTCGGAGGGAGGGGGGGGTTACATTTACCATTCCAAGGGAGGCTCCTAACTTCCTTAGCAGACACCTGTCTTTCAAACGAAGACAATAAGCAGCCTTAGCCCAGCTCTCATCGTGTTCTTTTACTGAATCAAACTCAAAAAAACCAACCACAAACCAAGAAGCAACGTAACATAAATGGAGTTGAACTGCCACACAAATTGTTTCCAAGAAAATGTTAATGTCTGACCCAAGGCTCTGGAGTCAGCTGTCATCTTCTCACTGTTCCTAAAGATCTGTTCAGCCATGTATAGCACAATTTGTCCATTTTTTGTCCACAGAGAAAGCTATAATAAAGCCAAGAGAAATCCATTAATTTTAAACAACGCTAGGGCAGTAATGCTCACTCTCTTCACAGCTGTTTTGGGGACTAGTAGTAGTTTCAGAGCTTTAAAAGATGTAAGTCCTGTGTTAACCACAAAGTAGTACCAGGAAAAATGCCTGGCTCTCAGAAATAATTTGCATTTGTGTAGCTTTCACCTCTTTCGGCTCAAAAGAGAAGGTCCCAGCTTCTTAGTACGTCAGATTCCTATGGGACTCATATACATGGATATGTATGTATAAAAAGAACAAAAGAAACTAAAATCCTAACCAACCTGTCAAAGTTCTATTTTATTAAAAATCTATGGCTTTTCTTCTCAATTTGCCCTAAGGGAAATGCGATTACTCATCAGCCATTCATCGAGTGAGCCCTGAGTTTGTCTTGTTGCCTTCCCTGGGATACCCATGGCTCACAAATTTAGGTGTGTCCATCCTGGGAGCAGGAAGGCATCCAGATGAGAGTAACACTAAGGAGTGCTATCATTTCCTGCCTCTTTTCCCTCTTTCTCTCAGTGTTGGCACTGCCTGCAAAGGGGATCTCTACCACGTGTCCTGGCTGATGGCTACCCTCAGAGAGATAAAACTAAGGGTCACTATGACAAAAACTGCCTCCAGTAAGGTGCCCTGCAAACCTGTGGCACTGGGTGAGCACAGGGCTGCTGGGGCAGATCTGGAGTGTGGCACTGCTGAGTCACTTGACATGAGGCCTGTGAAGCAAGAGCTTTGGTCACCATGGAAATAATGAGCCATCATTTTTCTTCCACATACCTGGGCTGAGAACAAAACAAATTCTGGTAATAGTGCTCATGTTTTTATAAGTGAGCCAAAATTCATTCCTTACCTTTTATGGTTTCACTTACTTTCACCAGTATCTACCAGCTCAGTTTATCCCATCTATTTCATGAAAAGAATTAGTATAAAGATTTACACAATCTTTAGAAGACTTTCTGCCATAAACCTAATTTGCCTCCTGTGCCACTCATGGGAAATCAAGGACTGAAATAATCAAGGAAGGAGGAATTCCCATATGAAAAAAAAAGCCTAAAGAGAACAGACTTTCTGTTCAGGATGCACTTAGACAAATACAGTCTTTTCTTCACTCATGCTAATCCACACACTTGGTGATAATAACCTTCATGTTATATTGCTTTGAGCCATCACCACTGCTTAGGATTTGCAGCATTTGATAGATCCTGATCCTGACTTTTTGCCACACACAATAAAATGAAAAAAGCAATTTATACAACCTCTTGTAGGAAAATGACAGTGCTCAAAGGAAATGTGGTCAAGATATAATTTAATTTAGGTGTGATAAGCTTCATTCATCTTTCAGTCACCAGTCAATGAACTTTCTATCACATCTATTAGATGGGTTAGATTATTTTAAGCTTTTTTAAAAACTCTTATGGAGCCAAGTCAAGATAGTCAAAGATATTAAAAGATACTTAAAACAATATAATACCTAAAAAAACTGTGAGGTACTACTAGCCTCTGGCACAAACAGAGGGAATCAGGATGTCTGAAGAGCTGAGAGGTGCTTTTGATGGAAGGTAGGTGGATGTGGGCTCCTTCACCATTCCCAAATCAGCTCTCCCTTTGCTGACTCAACTTGATGCCACTTCATCCTTCCCTAGCTTTCATCAGCCTGTGCAGCCCTGTCTCAGGTACTGTGGATCTGGGAGCAGATGTGCACAGCTGGCATGAGGCCAGAGCGGGATAAGAAAGTACCTGAAGGCCAGGAGAAGCTGTGACTCTGCATTTCATATATGAGACATTGCTGTCAGCTGCAGGCTTTTAGGCACTAAAACACTTCTGGGCATCACATGGACAGTGACAACTCAGTGAACAGGAGAAAGGACACAAAATGCAGGGCAAACCAACAGCAGATACCATTATTATCTCCTTCCTCAGTTTTAAAGAACTAGAGTAAAAATAAAATATATTTTGTTTTTATTTAAATCACCATCCACAATTACTGCTTCCTTCTGCTGGCCTGTCCAACAAAAATGGGCAAGCTGATCTGGTGAAATATGTGCCTCATCATGGCAGGGAAGCTGGAAGTAGATGAGTTTTAAGATCCCTTCCAACCCAAACCATTCTGTCATGATATGAGTGCTGCCTTTCCCCAGTGTGAGTTTCAGTGTTTATATGTATCCTTACAGGAAGCAGAGGGGAGAAAACAGCATTCCAGCGTAGCCCATCTACACCTGCTGGAAGAGGCGGATGTGAAATATTTGCTCAGATAATAAATCTTACCTTCAAAAATGCCTTGAGAGTGCAGAAGCAAACCAGCAATTTGATTTTTTTGAGATCCTCTGTGGCAGCAGAGTATAATAAAACAGGTGGCACTACCTCATTTTTCACCTCTCCAACTTGTCTGCCCACAGGGGACTTTGTACCTTTCCTCTGTCATGGGATGTGGAGCTAAAAGTAAGGTCTGCCTGAGCAGGATGAATAAGATGTGGTAAGTGCTTAGTGCAAACCCTTCTGTGCACTTCTTGTATTGGGCATTAATCAGTCAGCTTCCTGATCTCTAATTGTCACACTGGCTCGGGTTTTTCCTCTTTCTATGAAGGAAAGGCTGAGTATTTGCATCTGGAATCAAAAGGAACCCAAGATGATTAGTGGGCATGAACCTGAGAAGAGACTAGACATGATACTCTCAGTGTGTGAAGAAAACAAAGGTTTGGGGGGAAAAAAATAGCCAACCAAAAGAGAGATACAATCCAAAGAGTTTCAAGTAAAAAGGGAGAAAGGGTAAGACAAAGTGAAAAAGCATTTGTAGAAGCGGAGGGAATTTGGTAACATGACAAAGGTTAAATGATTGGTCAGGAAAGCAGCCTCCTTTCACCATTTTGAGAAAGATGCTTGAAGAATCAGAAACCCAGAAAGTCATGTAAAGCCTTGCTGCAAAAGAAAAGCATACTGCTGCCCAGTGATAAATATCCTTCTGCATGCAGCAAATGAACTGAGGAACTCACTGTGCCCAACAAACAATAAAGCAAACTCTGAAGAAACAAGCTGGGGTGCAAAAGATGGGAGAACAGTCCACACATGGCAGTGACTGACACAGCATCTTCCTGCAAGGGAGGGGCCACTGCACACTCTGTGCCATGGCTGACTGGAGGCTCAGGCTCTTCTCTGTCAGAGGTGACAGACTGGCCGGTGACAAAGGGAAGGTGCTTGAGTGATTTCTGCCTGGGACACTGAAGGAGAAAAGCTTACACCTGATTTTGAAATGAGGAAGATCTGTAATTTTTTAAAGAATTTTAAAAGAAAACCTCAAAGGCTAATAAGGCCTCTCCTCCTGAGCTCTCTGATCTGATTTTTATCAGTCCCCATGCTGGATTCCTCACTCTGCGTGTAAACAACTTTCTTGCAAAAGAGAGGTTAACGTTCTTGAGGCTAATTGCAAAGTATTATTTTTGAGTGAAATGTACATATTGCAATAACGAGATGACCTCAGAAATTAAAAATACATTTTAAAAACAGCATAAAAAAAGCCTAGATATCTAGTCCTCAATACAACAGGACTGAAGACAATACAAGGGGCTGTGATGTTTTCCAGTTCTGTCAGTGTGAATGGGCTGGAGTGATTTTCAGACCTGGCATACAGAGCAAAAACATGGTTACAAACCTAGCGGTGAGAAACATTGATATCACAGCTGTGAAGACTTGGCTCCTGTCTGCAGGTCGAGGAAGGGATTCAGAGCGTCTCTATAAGCCTGAGTCAGGTTTCTGACAGGCATTAGGAACTATTAAGCGCTAAACATCCGCTGTTCTCCTAACACCTCCCAGATCTAAGGGCTGTGTGATGAGAACACCGAGCACAGCATTTGGCTTTGATCAGGACAGCAAGGCCTTTTACCACCCACTTAGTGAATAACTGATTTGGCTGATTTGACCAGCACGGAAACAACCCTCCTCCTGCTCTTGCCTCAGCGTCATTTGCATAGGCTTTCCAAGCCCTAGGATTGCTTGTTTCCCATGTCTTCCTAATTGTGCTTTCAGGTGAAAGGCTTGCCTGTGCTGTCAATCACGCTTTCATTCTTGTGGTCCTGGTGAGGGAAACCTGCTGCGTTTTATTAGGCTCTCATAATCTTCCAAATTCTGAGGATTTTATCACCTTCTGTGCTTCATCTTGTCAGTGATCCCATCCTTTTATCTTGTCCCATTCACTCCCTGAGAGAACTTCGGCCTTCAAAAGTCCCCTGATCACACCTTTCCCTCAGCTCTGCCGCTCTCTCAGTTTAGTCCGGTTTGGTTAGTGATGCCGTTCACCTCAGACGCAGGGGCAAATCACACCTGAATCCAGCAGATGAAGGGATTGCTATCTGTCTCTGCCTTGCATCTTTATCCAGTAGGAGGTTCAGGAAGAAGCAGAAGGGGTTTCTCAGAGCCCTTTACCAAGCTGATTTTGCAGATGGAATCTGCTTTAATTTTGCTTGTGCATGAGTTAAGGATCACCCCTTCCCCGAGCACACTCTTTACCAGGTGGATGGGGGAAGCCAGCACAGCTGATTACAGTGCAGTTTCTGTTGGGCTGCCAAGGGAAGCATCCCGTGCTCCTCCAAAGCCTTTTATTTTCCACAAGTTCTGGAATGAGCTAATTTTAAGCATAGCCTGACAAGCACACTCTATACTTCTCAAGCACATCCTCAGAGCATCACCACATAAATCCTCTTGCACCTTTCCAGAGCATATTCCCCTTAACCCTTCCACAGCGCCTCTGTCTGGGACATTTGAAGGACAGGTGGAGGCAACAGAGTTTGCTCAGACATATAATATCTATAGGAGAGTAGGTTATCAACTGCAAATCAAAGGCTTTATCAGCATTAAATGGGAAGAACTAGAAAACCTTGAGGAACTGGGAAATGTTGAAGCAGAAAGAAGCTCTGTATTGCAAGGAGACAGGCACCTGAGGTTTAACAAAGCATTTACCCTGTTTCGGGGCGCAAAAGATGAGTGTGTACTGAGGGGAGGTAATGTAAAGCAAAAAATGACAAGATTTTGACCATCAGCTCACAGAAAATTTCCTCCTAAATGGTGGTATGAACAAATATTTACAGTGGAGCCAGAGATGCCAGTATCAGTGCACAGGCATCATTTACTTTTACGTGGCAGTGAGATTCCTGAAGTGTACTGCTTAACTCTTACTGCTCCTGTGATTTTGTTTGCCACGTAAATTGTATCTTGGTGAAAAATTATGCCTATTATTTCTGCATAAATAATATAAATATTATAAATAATATTTATATTATTTATGCAAGGGGGAAAGGAGCACTATGGGATGAGATGCTGAGTCAATCTGGCCATGGGATTTGCTTGGAGATTGTGTTTGATCACTTCCAAACCCTCCTGGGCTGAGTAATGCACAGTGACCACCACAACCTCTCCTGATAGGTGCTTATTTATACACAGAAATCATAAAATGATGATAGATATCCTTGGAAGTGGTCAAGGCCAGGGGCCATGAGCAAACTGATCCAGTGAGGGACATTCTTGCCCATGGTGAAGGGGTTGGAATGAAATGAACCCAATCAGTTCTAGGGTTCTATGGTCATTCAATGATTTTATTCCTGTACACATTTACCTCAAAGGAGCTTGGCATTACTCAAGCAAAAACCATTTTCAAAAGCTAGTAGGAGAAAGGCATTCTGTTTTGCTCACAAGCTGGATATTTTCTTGAAGACCTGTGAGCCAATTCAGCTGGAGAATACATGGAGCTGCTCTTCCTCCTGGGAGATTTCCTGGCTCGGTTTTCTTGATACCACTTCTCAGTTGTCAGTCCTTTTCTGTGCACATGCCCTTCTCCAGATTAACTTTCAGGCAGGTGAAATCCCTAGACAGAAAATTTTGTGGTGAAATAACTGGATAGTACAGGGTTCTATAGGTCCCATTGAGAGCAGTGCACATGTGCAAACCATCACTCATGGAAAAGTGAGGCAGAATGAGGAAAAATCACGATAGGGAAATAAGACCAAATCTGCCCAAATTCAGAGAAACACTCTATCACAAGTATATCACAAGAGACAGTTTCACATCTGAAAGGGCTTTTCAATCCACATCTGAAGGGTAGTATAAAAATGTTACAGGTTACTCAATTTGGCCTTTCAAATAGTATAAATTGGCAAGTCAGCCCCAATATTAATCACAAAATAAATGTTAAGTCAACCTGAGTTATTTTTCTTGGATTTTCCAGCCTGCACTGCCACATTCATGACCATTTTTCTCACGTTGTGAGGACTGAAGTAAAAAATAAAACACTTTTTTGATGAAAGCTGATACCGAGAGAGAACTGAAAAATTCCCACTACCTGCGGTGCTTTGTGACCCCCAGTAGCACGAGACACATGGTGGGAGCTGACAACTGAGCCCTCATCATTGCATTACTTCTCCCAGAAATGCTCCTCTGCAAGATCCCACACTGTTCCCTCTGAAAGTTCACCAGATTGTGGTAGATATCACGACACACAACAACAGATAAAATGCTATTTGCTTTATCCCCAGAAGGCAGCTTTTTAACAAGAGAATAATACATTATTTACAAGACTTCTTAGCAACACATTCAAACATACAGAAAAAGGAGCCTTTAAGCACAGTGAGTCTTGGTATGAATCATCATTCTCTCCAGCTGTTTAATTACTCTGAGATTATGAGTGCATGTGATGGTCTGCACTTTTATTAATGAAATATCCATTATTTTTCTTTTATGTGGAGCCAGGGCACACTAGGAGGCCTTCTGCAGCTGAGCCCTTTATGCCTACAATATGACTTGGGAAAAATATGCCCTCAAACACTTTTGGATCATGATGGATTTAACTGCTAGTGATCCTGGACTAATCATAAAGTGACTTTGAAATACTATACATTTGAAAAAAAAAGTCAAAGTTCTTCAGGGAACAGGCTTTGGGCATATTCAGGTGATGGGGAGGAATGTGTCTTGCTGAGAACAGCACTTTGAAGTCGCTCCCATCTGGATAATGAATGATTAAAGAACAAATGAGTTAAGCCAAGTTAAATGCATAGATGTGCCCTGAGCACCCTTCATCTGTGGAGCACCCAGAGTATTTCAAAAGGGAGGAGGTACTTCTGTGCAAAGGAGCATTAGATACAGATCTGCATGCTCCCAGCTGCTGACAGTGCTCAGAAAAGCCCACGTGAGCACAAAACCAAAGGATGTGTGATCCAACAAACTCAGTTCCACATGGATGACATGCATTGGATTTGTAGCCCTGGGTTAAGCCCTGCATTGTTTGTGGGTAGGAAAAGGGCACCTAAAGACTCATCTTGGACTCGTGGATGCCATATGGGAAGTATCACAAGATCTGATACAAAAGCATTTGCCCAGAGGAAGAAAATCATTGTCTTATCCCTCAACACCAGGACTTATTTTCCAAGTGCAGAATCCCTGCAGAGAAGGGATCAGGTACATTCTCTGGTCCCTAAATTTAAGTGCTGTGTTAATTCCTACCTCCCTTTCAGGGCTGTTGCCAATGTGATAATTGTTGTTGCATCCTTTTCCTGCACCCAGCTCTGTTTGCATGATGGCAGTGCTAAGAGCTTTTGAGCTTCTCCTTCCATCTCACAGGGGTAGGACAGATCCATACTTCATGTCCCTCACGGAGGTCAGGGAAGGGATTTCCATTTGGGAAACTCCTCCCTGAGTTACACAGCCCTTGATGGAAAAATCGATGCAGCACCCTGAATAGATTATAGATAATTAATTACAGCTGAGAAAAGGCAGACACTCCTCAGACATCTGGGCTTTTCCTTTTTAAAATCAAGGGAATGGCAGTAAATAAATAAACATATGGAGGAATTGAAGACAGAAAAGGCAAATAATGCCTGCTGATCCCCTGGAGCTAAGGGATTCCCCAATCACCTGCAGAAACACCATCTGAAAAGCACAGACAGGAACCGAAAGCAAATATATTTAGCTCAAGAGGAATTAGATGCAAACTACTGGCATTCCAATTTGAAAAGCATATCCTGGGAAAGGATACCAAAGGCTAAATCTTTTTTCAATCTGACAACCCAGCTTCCCTGTGAGACTAATGTCCAGTAAAAGACCACTTAGATCACCAGAGGAGCTGCGAAAGACAGCGATGCTCTGACATCGTTGTTAGCTCTGGATGTTACTGTGTCACCACGAGCAGCAGGGGATGCATAAGGAGCTGGCAGAATGCTTGTTTGCAGGACTTTTACGGCTAATTGACATTACTGCAGAGGTCCCCAGACAGGCTCTGGTAGCACTGGATGGCTGAGCCATGGAAAACTGTCTAATGCTGCCTCCTGTGTGGCACCCAAAACAGGGCCGTATTTCTGACAGAGACTCCAGCAAAGAATTCATGGACATAAATATATCTAAACATGTTAAATCTGAGCAAAGACACTTGTAAAGAATCTTTCTTCAACCAATATGATTGTTTTACACGTTGCATATTTCCTTTAATTTCCACATTCATTTTGAGACAAGCTAAATCCCCAAGGGACCATCAAAGCATCTCATTTAAGAAATATCAACATATACAAAGGAAAGCTTTCCTTTCAACCAGAAAGCTCAGCTGCAGAAGCTCACAGAGGGCTTTTTTGTTGTTTTGTTATTCTCTGTGTTTAGCCCATCCATCCAGGGAAATAACAGGATGTGAAGACAAATTGCTGGAGAAGGAGAATGTTGCTAATGATTTCCCTTTCAACTGCTTGCTCAGCTTTACCTTTGCTAGGAAGGATTACCTGTTGCTGACAAAAGATGTCATCTTCACTTAGATTAATTGCACTCAAATTAATTACTGGAGTGGACCAAGGCTAGCTATGTGTAACATTATTTCAGCATGTTAGATCTAAAAAGTTTTAAGCAGAACTTGCTGTAATAGGACAGCACATGGTTCGTCCAGTTAGATATAGAATTTCTGACCCTGTTACTCACATCTAAATAATCCCTTTAATGTGATCTGAACCATGATGCTTGGGTTTTCAAGCCTTTTCTTTCTCATTATGTCTTCTCCCTTTTTGTCGCCTTTTCCTTCTTTCCAACATAATTCCTCACAGCACGTTTCCCCGAACTTTATTAGGTGACTTGTGGCAGCCCATTTCCCAGCTAAGAGCCCTGCAGGAGCAGTGTTCTGTGCTGCCGAAATTGCATCCCCCTAAAATATGCCACTTACATGATTATATTTCCCCACAGCTCATGGTGAGTGCCTCATAATCTATAAAACACTGTAGCACCACTGACTTCACCCAGGGCCCAGCATCAGGCACATGTTGAGGATTGAAGTCGGCTTCAACAGTCCTGTTTAAGATTTTGCTGATGCAATGAGGACAGCAAACATCTCCATCTACCGAAGCCTCCAAGAAAATTCATGTGTGCTGTGCTGTCAGGTGACAAAGACTTATGGATGATGTGCTGGTGCCACTCCAAAAGAGAGAGGATCACAATTCTGCTTCCAAGGTTTCACAACACTGGGGTTGGGATTAGCATTAGCTTCACCTCTGTAAATTTGCACTGGGTTCAGCACCTGCCTCGTTAGCTATGAAAGAATATGAGAAGTGGAGATGAGAAACTAAAAGAACCTTAAACATGTCACTCTGTTCATGCCCAAACTCAGCACTCAGCAGTGTTGCAAGTGTTCATTTGCCACCAGCCCAAGGGACTGCCCTGAGGCAAAGTGCTGAAGGAATTACTCCCCAGCAAGGCTCTACCTGGAGATCAGAGGAGCAGAGCCAAGGAATCAGGTTTCCTCACCTCTAGCTGCAATCTGCTTTGAGAGGCAAAGCGCCCCTGAGCCTGGCCAAAGCTCTTTACAGGCTAAACCAGGAGTCCTGAGCTTAAAAAAAAAATGCTCATTGATGGGTATATAAAGGGTTTTCTTTCACTAGAACTGAGCTTGATGCTTGATAAGACAAAACTGAGAGTTTGGGATCACCGTAAGCAGAACAACTTTGCGTGCAGGGCGCTTACAAATTTCAGTGATTTCTCATACAGCCACAGGGCAAGACACAATGATTATACCAAACAGCTTGGCATTTTCCCTCCTCTCTTCTATCTTAATACATCAATGATGTGAAAAGCAAAAGTCCAGAAGGCCCTTGTCAGCTACTCTGAGGGAACTCCGTCTCTGGCTACATCCAGGCCAGCCGTACCATCCTGGGATGACCACAACATGACATTGTGGCTGCTCTGCAGAGCCCCAAACTACAAACACAACCATGGGGCACTCCTGTTCATGGTTCTCAGCAAAACCCAGACACACAGAGTTCCTCTCAGGACCAATTCTGGAGACTGGTCAATTAGAATCAAGGCTGCCATCTTTATGCAGGGCTTACTTAGGCAAAGCTCTGTCATATAATTCATGTGCTGAACTGGGGTGTCCCACAACTGGAACCCAGGAGAAGACATTGTGGGCCTGAAGGAGGACAGCAGGATCTGCTTGACAAGCCCCATGATCCCATATGTGTTGTGATTCATTTTTCCTAAATGGTTCTGTTCTCCCCTAACATGTATAGTTCATTACCAAGTTGTTGTCAACCACCCCCCTAAGTTGTCATTCATTGTAACCCCTTTGTCACCTGACCCCTCCTACCCTCAGTATCCCATTGGTTCAAGCCTTGGGTCTGCCCCCTGGCTGGAAAAGCCTTTTTAAGCTGAAGAGATGAGGGGGCAGGCCTCTTAGTCTCTCTCTCTCTTTGCTTGCCCTCTCTCTTGCTCTTGCTCTCTCTCTCCCTTCTTCCCCCTTCTCTCCCTCCCCCTCTCCCCTGTGGGAGCCATGCCGCTCCCCCGGTGTGGGACCCCCAAATAAACCCTGTCTGATCAACACCCTCGAAAGCTGTGTGGTGTCTTTCCTGCCTGCGTGCTGCTATTAGCTGCTACATGTTGCCAAGAGAATTCTCCCTGAAAGCTCTGGTAAGGCTCCTGTACCCCACCTCCCTTCTAAGACTCAGAAAGACCTGTTGCCAGTTCTCCTGCAGAGCTAGCTGAGCAGGAGGAGAAAACAACACATGTGAGCCTCTTCTTTTGAGCTGCCACCACAAATCCAAATGGACACAAAGCCCCACAATTCCCAATCAATACGCGATCAACTGCGCCCAGCACAATTCAGCTGCTCTGTGATGATCACGTAGCTCCACTACCAAAGGTTCTGTCAATATGCTGGCAAGCAGCAAGGAAGTTAAATTAGTTCAGTTCATACATATTTAAGTAGCATGACCTGCATTATCAAGCTCAGGCTTCAAATATTTGTAATGGCACAATTAGCCCCAGGCATATTATCTCACTAGTATCAGCAACTGTATATATTTATCTACAAATCACACAGAGGGAATTAAATGTTGCTGTCAGTGTTGTCAGGGAAACAAACTTCTTCTAAATTTTTAATTTTTTAATTTAAAATGTTGTATTCTAAGCAGGGATAGTCATTAAAATTGTATGAGGATAAAGGGAAAACAAAATCTGGTGTATCTACCTATGGTGGAATTGATGTGCACTGTAATTACAGCAGGTTACAGAGGGAAAAATGTAGCTTTCATGCAAGAAAGCTGGTTAGGAATGTTTCTGCACATTACTTATGATTACTGTTGCTTAAGAAGGAAAAATAAGTTATTGTGCATGTGTAAATTCTTGTCAAAAACTGTAGGTTAGAATACACAATTTACCTTGTGTACTGCAATTTTTATGTAAATAGTAAGATCATCACCATAAAAATGGTTGCTCAGTAGAGACACACTTACAATTATATAAATGGTAATTTGTGTGGAAGATATAATAACCTAATTTAGTGCTTTCACAGAACTGGTGGTACAGTGAATGCTCCCTCTTTGAGCAAGTATCTTCTAAAGCCTCCAGAGGTGGACTATCATATCTGTTGGGAAAATTGCTGCAATGCCTTGTCAAGGCATTTCTGTACAAGGAAAAACAGGCAAGAGTAAGAGGAAAACAACATATTTTGAATAACATAAGGTAAGACAGCCAGTCTGCAGCCTTACAGATCCTAGAATTCCTTGTAATCCGTGTTTCACTGAGCAAGAGACAATACATATAAATCTCTTTTTGGGCCTGCTCCTCCAAAAACCTGGATGCCCAAAGATTTACCATCCTCTGCAAATCCAAACTCACTGCCACGTTCTCTCCACTTTCCATCTCCCTGTGCTAAATCACATCCAGAGTTTGCTTTTCAAACTAATGAGTGATCTGAGTAGCCAGAAAATGATGCTGTGCTCCCAGTCCATATCGGAGCAGTGCAGGAAAGGTGGTAGGTCACAGGTGCAGAGGTGGGCAGCACTCGTCCCAGGGCTGCCTGCACCCCTGGGGTCCTCCTCACCATCTGGCCAGGACTCTTCTTTCCAGGCCAAGCAGTGAAGGAGCATTTGGCAGCATTCAGAAGAAGAGTTTGTTTTTCTGCTTTTCCTGGCCTTGTTTGTGTTACCTGAGCTAATGGCTGGCAAGGAGGGGCTCTCTGGGGTACCCTGCGTGCCTGCAGAAATCCTGGCTTTGATTTCTCCAACACGCAAACCATCTGTCGCATTGGGAGCATGGGCAGGGGGATGCCTTGGAGCCTCTCATTGCTCCTGTGTCCTGGCATGGCCCTGCACCTGAGCTGGTCCCATGTATGCACAGTCACACAGCCAGGCTGGCTGCTAGGGGACGTGCCCAGAGCTGGGAGATGTGCAGGAAAGCTTGGCAAAACCCAAGAGCCCTCCCACAGCCAGGCACTCCAGACCAGTCTGCCCAGTGCCCTCCAGGCCCCTGTGGTGCCAGCAGCACCATCCCCCTGCAGCTGCACTGAGATTAGAGAACTGGAGGAATTTTTCATAATTAGCAGCTGGATTTGGCCTATGGCCTGTTAACATGGGATACAATTCCACTGGTTTCCACTCTCAGGCCCTTTGTTCTTTTTCCTTTTTACAGCTGTGAATTTGTTTGGTTTTCTCTCAAGCCTGTCCCTGAACTAAAGACCTAACAACATCAGTTCTTGGACATTTTTGTGATGGGGTTAGTAAATCAATGCAATCTGCAGCATTAGCTGCAGATTTAACTCCTTGGAGTGTCAATAAATTCCCAGCTTCAATGAATTCCACTTGATGGAGTTGGAAAACCCTTGATGTTTTGCACCAAGGGGTTAATTTGAAAAGGGACCAGAGTTCAGTTTCACTTACAAGCTGAGGTTTAATAACAAAGGAATGAAAATTTTAGGTTACCTGGAGACCAACCAGTATAAAATTGTCCTCGAGGCTGTATTTCTGTGTGAAGGTGAAAACAGAGGGTTCACATCATAAAACTGGAGGAAGAGAGAGGAAATACAAAAAAAAATGGGTACTTCAGCTTCCTTTTCTTTCCCCTCCCACATCTCTGCAATATGTAAAGGGGAGAGTAAAATTGCACAAGGCAGTGAAAAGGGATCAAATTGACACATGCATTTGTGTCAATTTGTGACATAATCAACAGAACAAATGCAACTGAAAAGTGATTTACTTTAAAAAGGGATGGAGCAAAGGAACCAGAGGAATGGAACCTCCCTGGTAACCTGCAGAGAAACCACAGAGCAGCTCCTTCCCCATGACTTGTGGGAAGTGGTAGGAAGTTAGCAGTGAGTCCTGAGTTTCCTCAAGCAGGATAACCTGGGGAAGGGGTGTTAGACTTGACTGTTGAGGTGCCCAAGTGGCACCATCACCTTTGTTGGTCCCCTTTTGCCTCTACCATCCAGCCACACACTACTTCTTGCATTTTTGAATGGGTATCTGCCAAGGGAAGAAAAGCATCTACTTGCATGGTGAATATTGGCCGAAGTACAGACAAATCAAAAGCTCACAAAACAAATCAGTTATTTTAAGTTTAATGTATCTTGTCCTGGTTTTGGCTGGGGTAGAGCTGCTTTTCTTCCTACGGGCTGGTACAGTGCTGTGCTTTGGATTTAGGATGAGAAAATGTTGATAACACACTGATTAGCTGATGCTAAGCAGTGTTTACACTAAGGCAAGGACTTTCCTGCTTCTCAAACCACACCACCATGGAAGAGGCTGGGAGGGGCACAAAGGTGCTGGGACAGATGACCCCAACTGGTCAAAGGATATTCCAGATCACATAGTCCAGCATAAAACTGGGGAAAATCTGCTTGGGAACCACTGCTTGGGAATTGGCAGGGCAGCACTCAGCAGGCAGTGAGCAACTGCACTGTACATCACTTGATTTGTACAGCCTAATTACTTCTTATTATTATTCATATCCCTTCCATTTCCGTCCTATTTCAATCCACAGTTTTTACTTTTTTCCTCAGTTCTCTCCACCACACCACAAGGGGTGGGAAGTGAGTGAGCTCCTGTGTGGTATTTACTTATCTCTCCAGTTAAACCACAACAGCATGTCCTGGAGAGAGATACTGTTGGAGATTAGGATTTTTCCTTTTTTTCTTTTTTCTTTTTTTTCCTCTCTCTCAGAGAATTTTCTCCTATTTGTTGCCTAAGAGATGGGAATGATACTTAAGAGAGACAAAAGATGTGGCCAAGATGGGGTAAGGGGTGCAGCAGGCTGCACTCTCTCAGCTGGGGGCTTTCTCTTGGGAAGGGCAGAGACACCACGAGATTTTGGCAGCGGGGTGAGGAGTTGGACTCAGCTCCTCTCTCACTCTTGGGACTGGAGGTGAGGCAGTGCTGCTGTTGATGTGGGGACAATTTGCTGCCACCGCAGAGTTCTGTCCTTCACTGCTTCTCCTACCTTGAATGAGGCTTTGCTCTTAAGAGCGGCCATTGAACTGGGACCTCGGCAACACACAGCCTCACTGGGCAGGCCCCTCACCATCTACTCGGGCCCCTCAGGGAAAAACTCTGTATCCCAGTCCCTTCCCCCCTCCACAGGGAGCATCTCCTGGCTCTCTGCAGGCGCCTGGCTACCGCTGCCCAGCCCTGCTCTTTTTTCTGCTGCTGCTTCGGGTTTTTTGCTACACTTTAACCTGACACCCCATCTCCACAGGGCTCTCTATACTGCTTTGGAGTTTTTGCTACACTTCCTATACCACCTTGGGGTATGCTTACATCTGGTGTTCCATCCTGCTGCTCCAAAGTCCCTGCTACAGTCTATCTTGCCCATCAGGAAAAGCAGCACCTTTTCCATCTCCACTGCCGGCCTGCCCGCCATTACCGCCATTACCATGTGAGGGGGGTCACAGCCGAGCTCGCGCCACAGCGCCCCCTGCAGGCGAGCGGGGAATCATCGCACCAGCCCTGCCTGGCCAGAAGCCACCAGCGCCCCCTGCCGGTTGTGAGCGGAACTGCACCGCAGGGGAAAGTGCCCCAGCCAAGAGGTTTTTATTGGGATTCTGTTTTCATTTGTTGTTTCTACCATTGTTATTGTCTGCCTTGTGTGTGTATATATATTCTAATAAAGGACTGTTACTCCTTTTCTCATGTCTCTGCCTGAAAACCCCGTAATTTCAAAGTTATAACAACTTGGAGGGAAGGGGATCATGTTCTCCATTCCAAGGGAGCTTCCCACCTTCCCTGGCGGACACCTGGTCCTTTTAACCAGGACAGATACTGACCAAGAAATTTCTAGCAGAGAACTCTGTGCAGCCTTAATAACCACAGCCCAGGCCTTTATGCCTGGATAATAAATCACTTAACCCAAGGAAGCCCTGTTGTTGCCGATTTTCCAGAGTATCATCAAAGCAGTGTCATTTAGCAGTCTTGTCAAAGGTAATTCAACAGTCTTCATAATGGTATAGTGAAAATTATTATGTGCCTTTTGTCCTGCAGTGTGCAGGATGCCAGATGAGTGCTAATAAACAGGCTGAAATTTGCCCTGTAAAATTTCATCATGCTTTTAAAGGCCAGATTATTCAACATCACTTTTAAATTCCGCCCTTGATTTAATTCACACAGAATGAAATACATGTTGCAAATACAACCAGCAGAGTCCCAGTCCCCTAAAACCCTGTTCCACCACTACAAAACAACAGGAGTAGTGAAATCCCCTTGCATATGAAATGAACTGTGTGGAGAGATGCTCTTATTTGCTGATAGACTTGAAAAATTTGAGCAATTCTGATTCCAATCAGTAAATAATGTTATGCAAATGTTAAGTTACCACAGATTAAGAAGTTTGTGATACCTTTGTTTTTCAAACAAGCACCTGGTTTTGTTTTGCTTGTTTGGTCTGGGCTGGTGGGGTTTTTTTAACTTTCTTGCAACTTTTTTTGTATACTTCCATTCTCTGTTGCCTTTCCTAGCAACACCTAGAACTACTCACACAATAGATACAGCCAGAGTCTGGTATGTAATTAAGATGTTAAGAGGGAACTTCATCTGGGCACGTAAACCTGAGCACCTGCTTATGAAAGCAGGTGCCAGAATCAATATGCTCAGGCAGCTTGGAAGCTTGTCCAAGGTTCTGATTTCACACACTGCTGAGCAACCTTTCTGTGTTGGAGCCCAGAGGGTGCCCACTGTACCTCCTGGAAGCACTTGCTTTCCAGAACTGGCATTTTCTTTTATCCACACTATTAATGAACATTTCCCAGCTCAGAACAGGACAGATCTGAACACAGGACAGACCGAAATATGTATTTAATTGTTCACATTCTCTTATGCTAATAATTCCGAGGGCTCTGTTCACATTCTCTTATGCTAATCTTTCAGAGGGCTCCACTGCCTCTGCATTGTCCAGCACTTTTCTCCTGTTGCTCAGCTACTAAAATAATAAGAATTGGAGGTGGTTGTGGATGAAAATGTGCCATGGCTTATTTTTTCAGCAGTAGAGCTTTGCCTTCTCTCCTGTTGAACTCAGTGAGAAAAACAGGTGATTTGACATACACGTCATTAGTTTCCACAGAACAATTCTTGAAGCTCTCATTATCAGATTAATTTTGCACCTATTATCAGCATGCTACTCTGCACCATGGAAAGGAGTAATTTGCGACCCATACATCTCCAAGGTATTCACACCTGGGAAAAAACCTAACCATGATGCAGAAATCCTGAAACACACACTGATTTCCCAGGTAGAACAACAACAACACCATTAACAGTTTTCACCTACTAATTTTTGAGATTCTGATTTCTGTTGTAATTCCCAATATCAAAAATCAAGGACACCGATTTTTGCAGAACACAAATGTGGTTTCAGTTGATGATTTCCAATCCACGCCTTTAAGGAAACGGAAAAACAGATAATGTCCCAAGGTAACATTAAAACACATTAATGTGGAGAAAATACATTGTTGGGCAAGGATGGTGAAAAAAGGCAGAGCCCCAGAAAAACCTAAACAAGGCAGTAACATTAGGCAGAAGGCTCTCTCTTCTCAAAAACCTTGTTTGAAGAAAGGCTTATGTCAGATACTGATTATAATGGAAAAAAAAATACAGGAATGATCATGAAAAAGTGCCGTAATACCCCAAAAAGCTGCAGTAAAAAGCTTTTTAGATGTGAGCCTTCAAGACCTTTGAAGGCTCACATCTAAAAAGATCAAAACTGCCTGTTGCACTTTGCAACAGGAGATCAGAACAAGTTATCAGAAGATGATAACTACTATTTGTTATATAATAAAGGATTTACTTTCTCTTCAACTCTTCCCAGCACATTCTTATAAACCATCTGTAAAACAAGACTAGAGACAGGAAGTAACTGAAAACTTACAAAGAATGAGAACAAGCCACCCGGACAAAACTGTCATGAGAAGATAGAAGAAGCTGGCAAAAGAAACTGAGGACTTTGAAAAAGTGTGTAAACTTTTTTCTTAGACCTATTTCTTTTTCTGAGACCAGTTACAAAAAAACAACCACCAAAATTCTGTGTGAGTGCGAAAGCTGTGCTACATGCTCCAATGCCAGCACAACTTTGGAGAAAAGTGTCAGTATTTATAAAGAAAATGAGGGTATAAAGAAGAAAAAAGATACAGGGTTTCCCATGCTGCCACTTGCATTTTTGCTTTTAAGGCTTGTTGCACACTGCATACATGAGACTAAGGCTCCTGGTCCAAAATCTTGCCTCCATTTTGTCAAACAGTAATGTTCACCCTTAATATGGTTCCCCACACATTCCTTTTAAAACTCCATCTCAGAAAGACAAAAGAACAGTATTGTTTGTGACTGGGTATTTTCAGCCAGTTGGATGAGCTCTTCTATGGATTTAACTGCACTAGACAGGTGGCATAAGGAAGTTTACCTGTTTCCCATAAAATTTATTTTCAGGTCACAGTTCACTTTCCCTACCTGTTTCTTTCTCAAGTTGCACCGGGGGGAGGTCTAGATTAGATATCAAGAAAGATTTCTTTGTGGAAGGGTAGTCTGGATTGGGACAGGCTGCCCAGGGACAAGGTGGAATCACCAGCCTTTGAAATGTTCAAATAATGTGTGGATGTAGCACTTGGGGACATGGTTTATTGGTGACACAGTAGAGCTGGGTTAATAGTTGGACTTAATGATCTTAGAGGCCCTTTCCAACCTTAATTGATTATATTTTATGATATTTTTGTTTCTAATCAACTTTGTTTTCATTGTACTACAAATAAAAAGGTACATCTACAACAGCATGCTGGTTTGCCACCAATAATAACAAAGCACTCTCCTAAAATAATAAAACAACTTTAAAAAGTGGCAGGACCCAGTATATTAAAAGTTCACAACTTTGTCAAGAAAATATATCCAGACTTTAAGCCTTTAACTGGTTCAGGAACTGTACAACTGCATAGATCTTAATGGCTCATGAAGTCTGTCCTGCAAAGGAGTATCTTCTATTTCCCATTATGAGGCTGGAAGCCAGAAAGTTTTTGCTCTTTAGGTTATCAAACATCTTTTTTTTTTCCCAGAATCTAATGAAACACAGAGAAAATAAAACCAGGGGTGGACATAAGAAACTTGCTAAGTAAAAATAATTTATTTTTTCCAATTCTGGGGCTTTGGTGAGCTGGGAGCATATAAAATTTCAAGCTTTATCACAGTCTAATACAAACCTATTTCTTAGTCCCACCTACAGGAGTGAGGAGATTGCCAGGGGCCCTTTATCAGCAGGGCTTTGAGGGCTGCTCAACCTCTTGCCTATGAGCAGCAACATATTCAGGGGAAAAGCACTTCCAGTTAAAGGAGAGCAGGGTCAAGACCAACAAGGTGGCTTTCCTCAAAGGTTTTTTGCATTTTGATCATGTTATGCAGAGAAAAAAAAAAAAAAGCCAAGCACCATCTCCAGTGTGCTTTTAAGCCTTTTTTTGTGCAATCCTATTGATGAAAAACTGCTGTAGGCTCAGCAAGGATATGAGCCAAGTGGTTTGGTGAGTTTAATGGAGACATGATTTCAGTTCCACGGGTGTGATAGTCCCATTAGAGCAAAATACTTAAACACACATTTTGCCTGAAATATATATAGGACTGATACATAAGTTAGGTTTTATTTAAGGACATTTCTCAATTACTGAGGCACTTTGAAAAAAAACACCACCCATACCAGGCCTGAAAATAACTTTCACAATGTTGTTGAAAGTGTCAATATGTTGAAAATAAAATTAATAGATAATTTTAGAGCCTGAGGATATCTACAGAGAAATGCAATTGGAACATCTTTAAAATGGCCAGCAATTTTGACATGCATTTCAGCTTCTACTGAAAACTTCTCATGAAGTCTGGGTTTAAGGACTGTAGGTTATAAACAGCCATCCTATTTCTTACTGATGTAATTATTCAAACATGCCTCGTAGCTCAGCCTGAGCTTGCCATCATTGATTAAACTCTGGATACCAGTGAAAGATAGGTAAGAAGGTGGGAAAAGCTGGTAGCCTGGGGTTGTGGTCCTAATCTCATGCTTACATTCTCAAGTCTGTAGCTTTTAACTTGATGACATTGTAAATAGAGTGATTAATAGACCTTTGTTATTTGCAATGTACACATTTAACAGTGCAGGTCAGATAAACTAGACAACATAAATTAACCACCTTATAGGTAGGTTTACACCACTGGAGCATCTGGTTCTCCCTGAATCAATTGGTACTGTAGACAGGAATCCAGTACAAGTCTTCTTTTAAATTAAACTGAAAAAGAAATTAATATTCAAATTTTTCACTTGACTTAACTCTTTATCAAGTTGAGTTTTCCTAAACAGGTTCTCCAAACCCAAAGTAACACAAAATACCTCTAAGAGTCCTGTTTGCTTTTGCCTTTTCATGACCAGCACTCACCATGTGGTTCAATGGAGATCTGCTCTTGGCACACTGGTAGTTTTTCAGGAAAGACAACTGCAGGAAATGGGTTTATCTGTGCAGCAGATAAAGCAGTTTACCATTTTTGGGCCTGCTAGGTCCTTTCATAATAGTGGCACACAAGAAATAATGCTCTACAGTTATGCAAAATCATTTTTCTAAAGACTCCAAGGCATTAATTCTTTATCATACTTATCTAATAAAAACAGCTTAAGGCCATTCCCACTATCCCTGCATGCCCTTGTCCCTCTCCAGCCTTCCTGCAGGCTCCTTGTAGGTATGGGAAGGGGCTCTAGAAGGTCTTCTCAAGTCACCAAATTCATCAGGTGTGATTTGTCCCTTTAGTGAAGGCATATTGGCAGTCACCAATTACCACATTATTTACCATGAGCCTTAGCACAGTTTCCAAAAGGACCTGCTCCATAAACTTGTCAGGCACCAAGGTAAGACTGACTGGCTTGTGGTTCCCTGGGTCTTCCTCATTTCCCTTTTTAAATATAAGGGTTATGTTTCCCCTTCTCCAGTCAGTGGGAACTTCACCAGAGTGCTATCACTTCTTAAATATGATGGATAGTGCCTTAGACACTTCCTTGGCCAGTTCCCTCAGGACCATGGATGTATCATATTAAGTGTAAAACACTGCAGTTCCTATAATTTAGCTCATGAAATAAAAATGCCACCAGTGTTGTTACTTTACATTTTAATAATAATTTTCAATGACATGAAATAGTTTGATTACCACAATCTACCAGTTGTCAGTGATGTCAACTCAGAAAAAATGCTTCACACTCTGAACAAATGGTACACAAAACTTACCTTTCATTATACATTTTAATAACTGGAAGTCATTCAATTCTGATTTTTATACAACCAATTATACATTAACATGTACACATACTCAATTCCAGACACAGTGTATACATATTTTTGAATCTGCAGCAATATAAAATGAGTTCTACCTGTATATACATGTGCAAGTCTGAATAAGTCCTGAGTCATTTTAAAGTACTATTATTTAAATCCTGTAAATTTTAACTGATGCAAATAAACCTCAGGTTTTACAACTATTGTGAAGGAGCTATTTAAAAAACAATATACAGCACTTTGCATCAGCTTTATGCATAGCTACGAGCTCTGTACAGTGCAGAGTTCCTGTTTGCAGTCTGAATGATTACGAAATCGGAAAAGATGCTGACCATGTTATTCAGTAACTATTGCTTCCTTTGCTTCTTTATTAACAGTGAATGATTTGTTCTGCCTCCAAACAACCCAGCGTGGAGGACAGGGCTTAAATTATATTCTTTCTGCTGCACATATTTTTTGTAAGCATTCAAGTTACCCGGGCCCTTTAATTCTTCTGAGAAAAATTATACAATTATACAGTCAAATAGTTAAACAGCGTATCTGGAAGGGAAAGAAAATGAAACAACAGTGGAGTAGGATCATTAGCTTAAACGTGACACTGCTATAAAGAAACAAAGGATAGGATTCTTGAAGGAACAGCTTGGACAGAAACCAAAAGGCCGCTCAGAAACCCTCTGTCAGCATCACACACTGCCATGGTAAACATGAGACGCTCTCGAGCGGCCAGAACAAATTATCTGAGCAAATGAGAAGGAAGCACTGCTGCCAAGAAGGGGGATCCAAACCCATCACGAGAGTCAGAATCTTTGTACAGTATTACCAGACCAACTTACACAAAAATGTCTGTACACCCCATGCCCGGAGAATGCAGACACCAACTTGAGAGCTGGTAAAGGATACAGGTTAGTGAAGGGGTGTAGCTCTCTCTAGTTGGCGCCGTTTGGATGCAACTTTCCAGGTATGGAGGAGACACATTATTTTTTTTTTTTTTCTTTCCCTCACTCCTCTCACACAAAAGTGAAGGCACTGTTCCAAACTCTCCAAACATACTCCTCCAGAGCATAAGGATCCTGGCCCAAAGCTTAGCTGGTCCCATGGCTGCTGTAGTCGAAAACGCCTTTCCTGAAGAAGGGTGAGAATTCACAGACGGTGTATTTTGACAACGTCAGCCCCACTTTATCAATGTTCAGTGGAGACGATGGAGATTTCAGCATTGCAGAGAAAAAGCTCCTGAGGTATTTCTGTGGAATGAAATGTAAAATGTCGTAAGGTTTACTTGATCAAATTGATTACAATCGCTTTGAAAAATCAAATGGACAGCAAAAAAACCCCAAAAGATTTCCATGGGCTGTGAATAGTCCTTTTAATAACCATCAGCATTTAAATCCATTTATAGAACAGCCTACTGAAATGTCTTTATTAAGCTCAGGAAAAGCAGAAAAGAAGTATTTTCCACTTCCTTCTTATGCCCAGCTTGGCAACTCTTTTTTTTCCTGTGGTTGTGTGATGCTTCCTGGTTTATTCTGCAGTCATGTCAGCTTTCTGCTAATCATGACATGCTAATACTGTTGTCTAGCATTACCAAACACAGCAGGTGCAAACCTCAAATCCATTCTGCAGGATATTCACTACATATGGACACAAAAGGACTTTAAAAATCTTTCCCTCATGAAGCTTCCACATCCTTGCATTGACTGGGGTTTGTTTTGATGAAGGTTATCTGCAGAAAGATTTGCATGAATTCCATATTATGTCAGAACCTACCAGTATCTTTTCATTGAGTTGCCCTCAAAATTTCCTTTTCTTTTTTTTTAAGTTTTACTAATAAGAAGCATATGGGAGACACTTCCTTCCCTTCCCATAAGTTAATATTCACTAACCACTGTGCAACTTGCAGTCACATTTGTACCTAGAGAAACTGGGGGAAGTACATTAACACAGTTAGTTTTCACAAACCTGACAAAGCTTCTGTCATACTGGGGTTCCTTTAGCATGACTTAGTAACTTGTAAATATAACTTTTGAACAAAACACTCTAGGTAAAAGGCTTGATCAGACAGACACTGCAAATGCATCCAGTGTCACCCAAACACGTGCAAGGCAAATTTCATCTGGAGCACAGGGATAAATTCCTTTTCTGTACCACAGACAGAAAGAGATAACTTTCAAATCATTCACCAGTCTTGGATTCCATGGGAAATATATTTGCAAGACAGAAAAGCACATTCTCCTTTGAAAAAGACAACTTTTAGTTATTTGAATGCAGCAGCTTTGGGGTTATGGAAGTGGTTTGTTCAGGAAACTGTCCTAATTATTCACTCATTTCTCAAGAATTCCTCCAAACTATAACAACCTGCTATCTATTTAAGAAACCAGCTGTTTCAATATTACAGAAGGAAGAAAAACAAACAAACAAAAAAGGCAAACAAAAAAAGCAGCTGAGACAAATACTATTCTCTTGGCAGAAATGGTGAAGTTTTCTATTTCGTTCAGATCTGCCACAGGTTGTATTAATGTTCATGAAAAAAAATCATTACAAAAATGCCTTCAAGATGAACTGCAATAGACTAAGAGGTAATTTAAAGTGAGAAGCAGAAAAATGTTTTTCATAATTAGTTCTCAAAGGAGGGGTCTTTACAACAAGCCCCAAACCAGTAATTCCTGAAGGATGAATATGGTACAAAATCAAATGTAAAACATAGCATTCTGTTAGCGTTTTAGCACTGTGCTGAAAAGTTACTGCAATAATTCTAGTTTATGACTACCAAAGGCTCAAAGGTACCAAAATATCTCAGTGGGCACATCACAAGACCTACTGCATTCACCTTGGTAAGTATGGCCAGATAATTGACTGTCATGCCTTTTCTGTAAAGCCATTACTCATTGTTTTGGCATGATAGCTCTAATGGCAAAGTAAAAAGTCCCTCTGCTCTGAGCATACACTTCTGTGACACACTATGAACAGCAGGTACACTTCTTTTCCACATCTGTGCTCCAGAGTTGATGAGTGAATATCACAGGTTCTTTGAACACAAAATAGATCCTTGGGAAAATGGAAACAAGCAGACCCTACCAGATAATGATGGAATTAATTTTGTATGAAGGTTTCCTGCCATATGGCTTGACATTATGTGCTCTTCAACAACCACCTCGGAACAAATTAGCCCTCTTATAAAACCCAGATCTGCATTTACCCTGTTTGCAATGCTGATATGTTAATATAGCCCAGAGCTGCTGTGCCCTTGACACGAAGAAGCTGTTGCTTCATTGAAATACAGGCTGCTCTGCCCAAAGACATTGGCTGGGAGTGTTCCCCTGTAGTGAGGAAACAGGGACTGATGGCAGAAGCGCTCACATCACAAGCATTGATCAAAGGGCTGTGGCAGGGCACTACAGGGGAAGGTTGTTCTGTCCTGTTGGCTGCAATGGACAGCAAAGTGGAAGAAAGTGACAGGAGAAGAAGAAGAGTGCTCCTTGCAACATATAAAAAGATGCTTCCCAAATTCAGATGTGACAAGTAGAGGACGAGGGTCACAGCAAGCTGGGAGAGGGGCAGGAGCACATCAACACCAAATGCCAGAAATGACCAAACGTTCCCTAGAGATCCAGAAGGGATTCAGCATGGACTTTGTTGCAGCCCAGGAGGCCACTGCAAGCAGCTGGAGTAGGAGCATAGCTGGATGAAAGGCTCTCCTCTGCCAGCACTTAGTGGACAGGAGGAGAGCTGTTTTCAGATCTTTTGTATTAAAATCCATTTCCAGCAGCAAACACAATTTTAGTCTATTGACAGAACTCTTTTGATGTGTCCTGGGAAAAAATTTTCTTAGCAGAGACTGGCAAGCTCAGGATACCTTCAGAGGTCCAAATGTTATACAAATTAATGATGTGATTTCCTACTGATAGCAACACTGTCCCTGGCATGCAAAGCACTGTGTAATAGCTACTAGGTTTGCACGATTATCTAGGAAAGAAAAAACTAGTTAACTGCCAAAATATTCCAACCCGCTTGGTTTTATTACTCATTTTTGTTTGTTAAACTCTGGCCATTTGTTCTGGATTATTTAGTCTGGCAATCAGTGTTCTTCTAAATGCACTTTGGAGTTTCATTTCACTAATAGCATTTGACCTGCTACGGTGCTGGTTTGCTGGAAAATATCCTAATGATACGTTTGTAAACGTCTCAGGGTGAGAGCACAAGACCCTGGCACTGTAACAGAGATGCAAAATGGGAAACTCACACATCAGTCATGTTGGTTGTTCTGGCTAAACACACTCAGGAACACCAGTTTAGAGAATGGAAATACTCTGCATTTACAAAAGAAGGATAGACAGCCAGGTTAAAAACTAATCTAAAATAGGAAAAGCAGTGGTGTTTGCCCTCTCTGAAGGCAATACAACCTTCAAGCCCTCTAACTAAAAATTTATGACAGCTGAATCTGCAAGTTTTAACTTTGCAAATGAAACTAAACTGGAGAAAGTGGTATGAGGCCCAAAGGCTTTTCTTTCTTTACCTAGTCAGAGTACTTTTCCCTCCCTTTTAATTATGCAAATAGCAAAATTTAAAAAGCTTATTAAAAATCATTTTAATAGGGTTCACCTTTTTAGCAGTAGGCCAGTGTTCATCTTGTGCTCAATTCATCTGCACAACAAAGTCATTCTAACCATTTTTGCACTACTTTGTGATGTGGGGACTTCATAATTTTATACATTTTAATGTAAAGCCATAACTTAATTTAAAGTTATTAAAGTTACGACAATCAAAAAGCTTTCTGAAATGTGAAAGTCGTCTTATCATTCTTTCAGTTGTGTCATATTAAAGAGGAATTCAGTTCAGTGGCATTGTTCTCCTAATCCATTACTAATAGTGATAGCCTCAGAGACCAATAGCAGAGCTTAGCAAGAATTGGATTTTTCATTAAAATTTAGTGTGTTTAAAAACTCATCAACTCTAGTACTTTCAGAAAGTGAAAGCACTCTGAGCTTTTGCTTTCATACTGCTATTTCTAACAATTTCCTAAAAAAGTCAGTGCTTAAAATACTTTATAAGTTGTATTTTAAAATTGGTATTAGAAATTCCACCTGCTATTATATGCCAGAACTGAAAGTGCCATAAAATTTAATAAGATAAATCTTACAAGGCTTTGGGGACTTTTTTAGACAATAGCTTCTTTTCTGTGAAGCAATACCACCTTTTCAAGACCTACATGTCAATCTGACAGTCAAAAGCTCTACCACAAGGTCACAGAAGGTCACTGGTGACAGAGGCAGGACTAATTAACTTGCTCATCTAAGTTCTAACATAGGCTCCCCTCTCCCTTTAATATAGATGCTAGTTACTCCCAGCACCAATTACATAATTGACTAGTGTTAAGTGCTGCAGGCTTTAAATCAGATCTTGATTTGAATTATCCATACAGCAAAGCATACACAAGTATCACAGCTCTTTCTACAGGATACAAATCTGATTGCCAAAAAAACCTCCAAAGCCAGACAGATTGAAGCATATTCCCTGACTCTAAAAAATCACATTATGTTGTAATTAGGTATTTGCAAAATCAGCTCTTCCCAAGAAAGACTCTACCCCAAAGCAAGCAGAAAGGCACACGATCCACTTCCAATCTGTGATCACAAAAACAGGGATCTGTTTTTTAAAGACAAGGCATGCAAAGGGAGCCTACTGGAATGCAGAAATGGGAGGGCATGTCCTCCTGCACTTGTCTAAAAAGAAATTCTGCCTTAGGCAAAGGCAAACCTATCTGTGGGATCATTTTTGCTCAAGGACCTGGTTACACTTGGTGGGTTAAGCAGAGAGATGGGGAAGCATGGTGTGTACCTCAGGGGGATTTGACTTTGGGTGAGAACAGCCTGTAAGGTTGGAATGTACCACTCATTGCTGAATGTCACTGTCACCACATATTTTAATTACCATGGACAATGAGAATAGACCTCTCCAATCATATCTGTCATGGACCAAATGAACTGTGTCCATATCTGGGGGATGGTCTGTTGTGGGAAACACTAAAAGTAAAAAGGATTTTTAGGAGCTGAAAAAGCAGGCCTCAGACAGAAAAAGCTGAGGACTCAGAATCTGCTGCAACTGAGAAGTCTGAAACTAGAAAAGACACAGTAGTGTAGCAAACAAGGACATGGGAAACAAAGGCTAAGTTTCTAAGTTTGGCTTGAATAAATCCCAACATTGCCGAAAATATATGCTTGACAAGATAGTAGAAGGTCTTAAGCTTAATAAGGGTATTGTGTGCTGTTAATAGAAAAGCATACAAGCAAGTGTTGCTTGAAGCAGGTGTACATGTGCTATAATTGATTGGCTAAAACAACTGTCTGTAAACAGTTGGCTGAAAAGTTTTTAAGATGCTCTGTAATGAAGAATTTGTGGCTGCTGCTGGCAGGCTGTGAGCTGCTGCTTTTTCTGAATTGTCTCTATCCCTGTAATGAGACTGATGCTTCATTAAAGACTGAGAACAGCTACTCCAGCAGTCCTGTCCTGTTCCTGCCACCTCCAACAGTCAGTGACCACTGAAATTGTATATAGTTCTATGTAGATATGGATAGATCCGTGTGTTTACAGCTGAAATGTATTAATTGGGGCATTAATCAGATTATATGGGACAAGGGGTGGAATGTCCTGGGGTAATCCATAATGTTATGGTATTCCATATTATCTGTGCCCCTCAATATTGCTACTGTATCATAAGACTACCGAAATGAGAACCTTGTGTGTGGAGGAGTTGTTATAATGGATGCTTTAAAACTGTCACTCTCAGGCAGCTGCCAGCTTTTTTTGCCACGGGGTATTTGCTTTGTGGGCTATCTGGTCATTGTTTAGGCAAAGGCTTTCCTTCCCTTTTTGGGTTCTCTTTTCATTTTTTTTCCTCAGCTCAGAGTTAGGAATTTTGAGCTGTCTTGGGGTGAATTCCACAGTCACCCTCCACACAGCACTCCCTTGGGCATGTTTAGAGGTACCTAAATGACTCTGGAACTAAGCAGGTAAGAATCAAGCCTCTTTAAGCAGCTAAATTGCACTAAAAATACCAGGACTAACATTTTTAGCCTCTTGGGAAAGTCTCTCTATGTTCTTCATGCACAGCATAATGCAGATTCCTTGAATCAGAGTTAGTTTCCTCCAGAGTTGTACAGGTGAAGCAAATTTTACCTCTACATCTCCAAAAGTGCTTGAGTGACACTAAAATTTAATTTTACCCACGGTGGTACTGAAATTCACTCAAAATCATATACCTTTTTGAATTTTCTTAATGTGCAAGCATTCTGAGAGATGCCAGTTATGATTCAAGGTGAAACTGCTCTCTCAGGTTTTCAAAACCCAAACTATTCATTACAGCTATTTGGAGCATTTTTCTGTGCAAGTCTAATGGCATGAGCACATTATGCTGAATTACTATGATGCCACATCAATTGAATTAACTCCTGAAGTCAGTCTACATCTGAAATTACAATCTTATTCTGTCTAAAATTTGTTTTAAATCCACAGGACTTATTATTTCTTACAATGTCTGCATGCTAAAAGCTTACATTTATTTGCTTTAGGCAGCTCCAATGAAAACTGAATTGTAGGCTGCCAGGGAAGCAAAAAAAAACCAAGGCAGCAAGGGCTGTGATTTACAGCTGGTCTATCAGTGTGAGTCCTCTTTGGGAAGTGAATAGCCATACTGAAAAGAGACCTGAGCAGTGAAGGAAACCAATCTTTTCTGCAGAGCACAAGTCAAAACAAGTCCTGTCAAAATTTATTTAGAAAGAACAACAGGATTGAATTTAGCACACATTCCTGAGCCGGTAGCAACAGTGTGTAATTTGCTGGAGTGGGCTTGGCAAACACCTACCAAACAATTTGACTTGCATCACCCTCTGCTTCCTCTGGTGAAATCCCATACTGGAGGATGACTGATAGACTTGATTTGGAAAGGGGTAGCACAGTGTCCTTGGCTGAGCACACCTTTTATTCATCTGCCTACATTTGTACGTGCAGAGCCATTAATGCAGATTGAGATGAAGGTACACTTCAAAACTTGATTTGTAGGAGTATGTTGGGAAATTTATTCCATCCTGACAGCAAAACACATTATGATGTGGAGCTAAACTGGAGCTCAAACTATACGCTGTCCCATTTTCTAAACTTACTAAATCATAAGCATACCTCCTTATTTTCTGATACTCTGAAATATCTAAAAAGGAAAGGGAAAAATAAAAAAGCCGTAAATTGAAAATCCTATTTAATTATTTGGTTGTAATGGAGATAAACATTTGATCATAAAAGATCATTTTTGAGGTAGGGACCTGAAGCTATACACCTAAAGAAAGAAACACCAGAATTCTTCTAAAGAGATACATATATTATGCCAAGTTATCTCTAGTAAACTCTCCAGAGCAAGGCTTCAGACCTGATTTTGAATTAGGCCCAGAGTTTGAGCAAATGAGACCACACTTACCATTCCTTCTGCATCCAGTAGCCTATTGAACCAGTGCTTAAAATTAACTCATCCAGAAAGTAACCTCAGGCTATTGTTCCTTCTGAATGACCATCTTTAGCATGTGTTTCTTTTACAAAAATAATGCCTTGCATTGTTGTGGGCTAGCTGAAGGTCTACAGTATTTAATCAAAGTAACTTTTTATTGGTATGGCTTCAATGGCTGACCTATGCAGAGACTATGGGTATGAAACAATCCTCTCTAGGATTACCAAACACCAATATTGGCAGCAGTTTGCTTTTCCACCAGCAGTGCTACTGGTGTGCATTCAAACTTCTGAAAAAAGGGAAGAGTTTCCTTTTATTTTCCAGTAAGTATCAAATGTGTTCTGAATGTGTTCTGAAGTCCATCTTACCTAGATTCTGCTAAGAACAGCATTTACCACCACGCTGCCAGAGGCAAACATGCATTCCTCAAGAGCAAGGCTGGTGAGCAGCTGCATAAAGCTCCTTTTAGAAAGCTTTGGTATTAGGGATGTTGTAAGCTGATGTCTGTGCCTCATAATTTCCTTTTAGAAATCACTTTGAACAAACATGTATACAGTAGTTTTGGAAGGTCATTGTGACTAGTGTCAGTCAGGGAAAAAACCAAACAGAAATGGTAACTCTAACCCCACTTAATAGGATTTTTGCAATATAAACATCAATTCACCTGTAACTAGCATAGATTCTCTCAGTCAAATGTATTTAGGAATGGGGCAGTGAAACAAAGACTTGTGGGGAGTACTAATGAAGTTCATACTGAATATTCAGGTGATGAATAATCTAAAATCTCAGTAAAATGTTTCCATCCTCATGACTTCAAGGAAAACCTCAAGGTCTGAGGCAGATTCAAACGTTCTGTTTGCTCAAATTTGTTGACAAATATTTTGAGTTTTGTTTTTTTTTCTTCTCAGATGTTTCTATTGCTGGCTTCCACCAAGGTGTTAATTCAAAAACTAATAAGACAAATAAAATAATCAATCCAAGTTCAAGAAAAAGTGCTATTTCCATTATTTCACCTTTTCCTTAAGAACCAGATTCCTGGAGCCATCTCAGCATAATGTTACTTTTAAAGTGAAAACGTGGCATGGCAAAATTTTCAGCCTAATTGAAAAAAAACACAAAAACAAACCCTAGAAATCACCACCTCCAAAGGAACTCAAGTGAAAATGCAAACTCAAAACTAAACAAAGGATTTGACTTCTAAGTTAATCTAATTTTGGAAGGTTAATTTTGGCTGAAGGTAACAGCAATATTTCAGCCAGTTCAGTGTCTACAATACTTTCCCCAGACAGTTCTACAGATTGGACAGCAAAATTGAATTATGCAGCTCATTCAAGATTTATTTCTGCCTCTTGCATTAACACCTATCATTGAAACCCTCATCGGCAGACATCAGGAAGTGAGGAGGTTAAGGACAATTATATTATTAATTTTAAATAAATTGACCGTGTCTATCTTTTAAAGAGGTTCAAAGTAGCAATAAAAAAGAAGAGCAGAAGCAATGCCAGGAAGATGCATATACTTCTACAGAACTCGACATAGGCTCACATTACCATGCTGTTAACAGGTTGACTTCCATTCCCTGAGCTCTGTAAGTGGCAGCAAAAGACAACACATGACTCCTGCTGACTGCTGAGCTTTATTTCTAGATCACAGATCACAGGATATTCTGAGCTGGAAGGGACCCACAAGGATCAAGCCCAACTCTTAATGGAATGGCCAGTCTGGGGATGGAACCCACAACCTTGGTGGTACCAGCACCACACTCAAACCAACTGTTGATCCCTAAAAACCCCACCAGGGATTTTGCTTGTTTCTCCCTTTGCTGTCTGCAAACCAACCTGAGGAAATGCAGCCCTGAGAACAGGGAAGAGGAAACTGGGAGAGTTTTTGTTTTCCTTTAAGCAACCCTGTTTGGACTTTGTTGGCATAACAGTTGTTTTTCCCTAAACACACTGATGACAGCATGAGCAGGAAGGAAAGTCTAGTGGGTCCACAAATGCAAGGCTTCTGATGGAAGAGTCAAGAAACACAGCTCAATCTGCTATGCCAGCGTAGACTCTTGCCCAGTTTCTCTGGATGCACAATGGGAAAACAGAGCTAAAAATAATCTTCATTACTACAACAAAGCATGAGTCTAAGAGAAGAAGAAAAAAGAACAGTCAGGGGAATGATATGATACAGAAACACAGTATCCATAGAAGCTGGGATTTCAAGAAAATTTCTTTTTAGTGTCATTCATAGACCTAGCAATGCGCCAAGGAAGAAAAGATACTTTGCAGTTAAAACAGGAATAGATTCACTGATTCATTCACTGACCCAAGTACTTCTTGTGGCAAGTACTTCCTTTACAAACTTTTCCTTAAAAAAATATGAGAAAATGAATATACATCATCTGAATTCACTTCAAAAAAGGATCCTATACTCTTACCCACTGATTTCTATTTGCAAAAAAGGATAGATACCCACTAACTTCTGTTCATTAACTTTACTCAAAAGAATTCTTGGCTGTTTCATTTACGGCCGATTTAATCAAGCAAGGTTGGCTCTGAAGTGAAATTGCAGTCTTTAAACTGCAAAACAATTAATTTACAGTTTTGCCCTGCAACAGGTCCCTGATGAAAAGCTAAATTAATAGATTTCAATAGGGTATTTTGGGTAGATCATTTCAAATACAATTTAAATGTTTTCTCTTAAGATGTATAGGTAAAAACTTGCACATTATTTTTCCAAAGCTCTGTGCTAACGTCAAATACCGTTCAAAAGGCTTGATACCAACAAATGCCAAAGCAAAAGTGTTTACAGTGCAGCTAGATGTCAGGCTAGAGATCAAAGTCGAGTTCTCTGGTTCATCTCACATAAAAATACTTCATGTAATGTGCTTTCCTACAAACAAGGCTTTGTGAAGCTGTTGGTTAGTTAGCATTTGTAGCAGCTAGGATAAATAAAAGAACTTAATGTTATACACAAACCTTGAACTTACTGTGATTTAAAAATCACAATCCTTATAATTTGGGGCTCTCTGGATTCTTTTACTCCAAGTAATTTCACCTCCATTATGATGAAATATCCCCACCTCTAAACCCAGGCTGAAATAAGGTAACACTACATCTCAATCTTCAAACAAAACGAACTCCACAACAGCCAGCCCCCCTGATTCTAGTTGTCTGGAAAGGTATCAAGAACACCACTGCTCTTCTCAATACTTCTATAGTGGCAAGAATCCTAGAGATGATGAGTAGGAAAAACTAAATTCTTCCTAAACTGTCTTGCAAAGGGTCAAATCTAATTAGACACAAGGAACTGCAGTTGCTAAGAGAGGACCTGTGGGAAGCACTGAACTACCCAAAGCTATTTCAATGCAAGAAGTTCAGGAAAAATGATATTGCAGCCTGCTCAAGATGCATGAATACCTAATGTAAAAACTGGAAGAGCAGAGCAACTTCTTTATCACCACCACTAGGGTGACCACTCCAGTAATAATCTTACAGAACAGAATATTTGTTCAGAACAATTATTGGACTGGTATTTCAGGCCATCATTTATTTTTAGTTAATAAAATTAGCTCAGATGTTGAATAAAAATATACATTTGTGTTGGTCTTCTAGGTGTGCTTTGCCTTTTCAAAAAATGCTGAATTAGCCACTAGCTCTTGACTAAGCAAGTGGAACAACCAAACAAGTTTTTATACCCTTCTACAGCTATAGCAACACATCACCTGTGAAGCTTGAAAGAGATTGCTAAGGGTTTTCAGCAAATCAAGGAACAGGATCAAGTGTGAAAGTCAACTGAATGCTAAGTCAATGAAGCCATGTTTCTACTTGATACCAAGGTCTAACACTCTCACCTTCCACCTAACCAAATTCCCATGGGAGAAAACACACTACAGTCCAAAAGCCAAGGACCCAAGTCCCTCACAGAGACAATCCCTCCATTTACCACTTTCCAGTTATACCACTGACAGATACTCAAGGCTCACACTGCACTGAAAGCCACAAGGCATGAACAGCCAGTGTTGGAATGAGAACTGGTGCCTGGGCCATCTGCCACTTCTGTGGTGTATCTGCCACTTTCACAGCACAGCTCTAGATGTTCTCTGTGCCCTCAGAGCATTACATGACTTTGGAAACCACCCCTGCTTAGGTGGTTTCTCTCACTCTTCACCAAGGAGGCTGCAGTTGTGTGAGCTCTCCAGCTGTTGGCAAAGCCAGAGCAAACCACTGCAAAATATGCAGTGAAAAGAAAATACCATGATTAGAGATCTAGGCATCAGGAGGTTTTGATCAGCTTGTTGCATTGAATTCCTCATGGCAGGGATAGTGACATTGGCTTGGCTCCTCATCCTCCTTAGTTAACTTCCCTTAGCCACAGGAGATCTTCAGTTTCTCAACACTGTGAGTTGTCAGGACTACCAGGTGGAATGGCCAAGGGGCATATGGCAAAACATACTCATGTGAACAGTTGTCATACATTCTTGTGCTTGCAAAATATATAGGCAATAAAGCTTTAATGACCTAATTTAGTTAAAATAGATACAATATAATTTTAAGTTAAAAGCTGGCTTCAGAGCTGCAAGTACCACATGGCCACTATCAAAGCATCGCTACACTCTGCAGTTTTAACATTAGAATCATTACAATAAAATCTGTTAGTAAACCAATGAAAGGTCAGAAAGATTAAGGGATTAAATTTTTTACTGGTACAAAAATATACAAATTGAGTACTAGACTGGAATATGGGCATGCCTTTATGCTATCTATCGAGGATGTGAAAGAAAAAAATTCATTTTGTTCTTCGTGTAAGACAGCCTCACATCAGAAATCAGTGGGAGGATGTTTTGTTGGTAGATCAAAGAAAAGGTGAAGTACGTAGAAAAAATTCAAACCACCTAAGAAAAGATTCCAGTTGTACACAATCTACTTTTATATTAATTTCTCTAAAGCTCTACCCATTACCATTTCAGCTGTACAAAGAATATAATTCTTAATGACTTGCAAGATCAAGTAATCCCCATGTTGCTACAATATAGTTGCAGGGTGTACAGTTTAGTCTTTGATCATGCCTCTTCTTCTTTTCCAAAATCCCACCTCCTGCTCCTGGACTGCAGTAAAACATGCATTAACATAGAACTATAAAGACCTAATGTGTGACAGGACTTCAAAATCATGCCATCTACACAGCACTGGAGAACTACCAAAGTAACTCAAATCCTCAAACTCATTACAACTTGGTTCACAATAAAATTAATTTTTAAAATTAACTGAAAGAAAAGGAAAATATTCACAAAGCTGGGTTACAAAATAAAACTCAAAGGTGCCTAAATATCACTTTACTTCTGTCGTGATACATTTGGACATACTATGATAAAATAGTAAATCTCCAACTAACAGATTGCATTTAAAGTAGCAGTATTTTTTTTCATCTTGTCTTGCACAGAGACCAGCTGTCTAGAGTGAACACTTACCCACCACCTTTCCCCCCTTAAATAAATCTATCTCTATTAACATCTCTAAGAGTTCCTTTTTTTTTTTGTAGACTAGGAGCAATTTAGTTTTTAAGAGCTGTTTCCTTACTTTGCAATGTACTGCTGCCATCTCCTGTGTCAAACAAGGCAGCAAAGTAACTTGATACTTTACAAACAGGCTATTTAATGTTGATCATATGGGAATGGTTTCTGTTGGTCAAGCAGGGAGTACTGCACCTGAACACACAGCAGAAGGCTGTTAAAAAGTTGGTGTTACCTCTAAGTGACACCGTCGTTCTGCAATCACTCGTTCATCCTTGTTTCCAAAGAGCTTCTTTGGAGGGAATTCTAAAGTGGCAACCTGGAAGACATTAAAGGATGAATCAGCATCAGAAGTGACAAGTTCAAATGAGAAAATTCTTTAAATTTTCTAAATTTCTTTGTAGTTTAAACTACAAAGCTACTAGGAAGAAGAAACTGCCAAATATTCATGAGCTACACTATATGCTATTAGTAAATATCACATTATACATTTCTACTGAGGTCATTGAGATCTGCTCTGTAGTATTGCTAAGATAACAATGCATCTTGTCATTAGAGAGTGACTGGAAGAAAATTTGGGAATTGGACTACCACTGTTTGCCTACATAAATATTAAAAAATATGCAATCCAAATGTGATGTGATAGTATCAAACAGGGAGTGAGAACAATTTCTAGAGGAAAGTGTATCTTAAAAGACTGCATTTAGCCTCTTAAAATCTGTGGTCTCCAATGTATGGCAGTGTAGTTTGTTTGGTTTTACTTATGTTCTGTCATAAATATAAGCTCATTGGATCTATCATGAAATCATGCTCTGGGAGATGCATTCTGGACTCCAGCCAACACCTGACAAAGTTTTTGTTGTGCCCTGAACCACCACTTGTAACAGCTGCAAGCTCAATGCCATTCAAATGTGTGTCCATCCTGGAAGCTGACAGCTTTAATTTCTGATGAGAATTCACACATGCAGGCAAAATCCTGCCTTATCACACTGAAAATGAGAACAAGGCAGTGGTACAACTGCTAAAAACAACTATTCAGATCTCTACTTTTAGTTCTTTCAGAGAGGTGCTTAAAGCTATCTCCTCATTGCTTTTTCCATCCTATGGGGGAAGGAGGGAGAGAGAAGAGAGAGAGAGAGAGAGAGAGAGACAGACAGACAGACAGAGAGACAGAGAGAGAGAGAGAGACAGAGAAGGAGGGAGGGAACTGCCTCCCCTTTTTTTAATGCCAATAAATAAAATGCTTGAACTAATTAAAGCCAGCTATATCTGGAAAACACACAAAAGACTCAAGAGTTGGTAACAAGTACTACTGAACTTTGGCCTGCTGAAGCACTGCTGGGAACAATGCAGGAGCAAGCAGGTCCTCTCCCCATAATTTGAGTTTGCACTTGAAGGTAAATCAAACCCATTTTTTCCCCAGCACTCACGTCATGAGATAGAATAATGCAACCTCCCACTGGCACTGCTGGAGTTGTTTTGCAGATGAAATCCCTGTGTAAAACTGCCTCCTGCATTAATTCCCCAGGTTGTTTGATGATATTAAACCAATAAAAGAGATGCATCATTTTCTAGTCTATCAGCACATACAGGACTGTAGAGAATTTATGGCTGGTTACAAGGAGCAGACATACACTGATTTAAATGAGGAGCTCCATTATTAACATTGAATGTAAGCATCTTTAAAATACAGAGGAATTCTGCAATACAAATAATTAACTTCCACTCTCTGGTTCAACTCCAACTTTGATAATTTTAAAGAAATGTCTAGACATTTCTTTAAAATGTCTAGACATTATCTTAAAATTATAAAAGTGATGTGGGGCACCAGAGGAGATGGAAGAGATGTCTGCTCTCCATCAGTCTTGCCAGTATGTCCCAGTTATATTCCTCAAATTTCCCCAACCTTATTCTTCTCAGTGTGCCTGCTTCTTCATGTTGGCAGGACAAACAGTACACAACCAAACAGTATCATATAATAATGTCCTGGGGAATTATTTTCACTGCATTACTCACTTCTTCACCTATACACAATTAAAAGTGCTAATATTTTCAAGGAGTTCAAACCCCCACATCTGCAGAAATTGTATTTTATTAAATAGTAATGCATCATGTCACTACCAGAACAAGTAAGGTAAAACAACTACCATCACAATCCCCTCCTGGCCATAGGGAGATTGTTTTTTATACTTATTTGCTAATAAATACTTCCATTATAGAATTTTGAAACGTACTTCCATTATAGAATTCTGAAATGGTGTCTATTAAAAACCAATTTGCATAATGAATCTACACTACAGCATCCTCACACCTACTCTGTGGCATCAAAGCAAGGTCTTACAGCTAAAATCAGGAATGATTTCCTTATCCAAATTAAGTTCCATCTAAACAGAATTTGGGGACTAATTCTACATAACTTTGGGATGAGCAAGTTGTTTTCCTAAGCTTTCTGGATGTATCTTAGAAGAAAACCAGTTGTATTTTATAGAACCAATGTGTTTTGTTGAACACATTCAAACAGAAGTAGCCACTCACATTGTTCTAACATTTCTTAACTCCCAAATCACTACCATGCACGTATCTCTGAAACCAAACCAATCAAAGTCCATTACTTCAGTCACGAATTTAACAAGCAAGACAAAGGTCTCAGCCTTTGCTCTGCAATGTTCAGTTATAACATGTACCTATATGGAAATCAAGAGTTTATTGCTGGTCAAGAAGTGGGGATCTGAATACTTTATACATAATAAAAGCCACCAGAATGTCAATGTGCCAAACTATTCTTGACACACATATATAAAGTTAATATGTTTGTAATATGCCAGTGTTGCCAGTATGTGTACAGGTAAGTATATAAATATACCTATTTATGCATATATGCCACTTGGAAGGATTTTTCATTCTGCAGAGGTATGTTATAAAGGACTAATCAATTACTGCAAAGAGCATCTCTATGGGGCCAGATACAGAAGTTATACAAACCTCAGGCCTGCTGGAACATTTCTGTGTCCCACACTTTCCCAGTGGTCCCCTGGCTCCTCCTTTAGCCAAATGATTGGCAGATGGCTATCTCACAGATAAAGTACCAAGACCATTTCCATCACACAACAAATGACCACTCATCTACATGACAGAAAATGCTCCAGCCACAAATTTCATCATCACTTCAGCATCTCAGTTATTTCAATGGGTTCTGCTCCACTACATGCCCACAGTCTAATGCCCACCAAAATGAGAAAGAGACATTTAAAATTCGCCAGGCTTGAGTTTCAGGCTATCCAAACACTTAATGCAGACATGACAGCGCTAGTTCCCACGTACTTTGCAGCTTGAAAATTATCTTTGCAACATAAAAACTGGATGCATCCATGCAGCGAGGTGAATTATGCAGTCCTCTACGTGACTGAAATTTCAGTGTCACAGGAAGCCAGTCCATTGTAGTATATTTATATAAAAATAAACTAGTATATTTACCAGAGATAGTGTGCTTATTATACATACATATATACATATACATACATATATATATGCACACACCATTGATCTTTGACACTCTGACTTATTACTTTAATGCAGGGGAAAATATGTTGGTGCAAGAGTCCCACAAATATACAGAGTGATAATAAAACATTCTTATCTCATCATAATTTTGGTTCATTAAAAAATTAACTAAAAAATCTCAACAACACAAATACACTGAAGTAATGATAAATGTTACAAATAACTGTATATAAAAATCCTCTGTCCTAATGTACTCTTTGATATACAGACTCTGAATGCAATTGTGTGAGATTAATTGAGCAAAGCAAGGTTCAGTAGAATTTTGAGGTTTATTTAAAATACTTTACTCACTTAAGCCAAAGTGCAGAAGCAAATAGTTCAATAAATTCAAATTTTGCTATTAGTGGTGCTACAGCACCTTTATGAAGCTGTACAGTAACTTCAGTGGAGATGATCACTGTTACAGGTTAATGCACACTGTACAGTATGTGGGTGAGCAGCATTTGTTCTAGCATTGAAATACGTAAGAGATCTTGCAGGTATGGATTTTGCATCAAGATGCTTGCCTTGGCTCAAACACTGTAAGGGAACTTCACACTATCCAGATTCAGGAGTATAAATTATTCTTTCAGAATTAAATGTTTGTGTACCCCTGGGCTCAAATTAATTCTTCAAGGGTCTCACCTTGACTATGAGATGAACCTTTTGCCACAATGTAAGGTGTAACAGTGGAACTTGACAGGTAGCAAGGTAAATTATTCTCCTTCCATGGAATTTCTGAAGCACACCTCTCCCTTCCCTGTCCCACTTCCTGCAGGGGCAATGGAAGCATTTGGCAGGCAGTCTTTTTTGGCAGGGATGTTTTGTCATTTTCTAGGGCTGCTGATGAGGTGATGTATTTTCTGTCAGGGGAAATTAAGAGGCATATTCGCCAGCCTGATAGCAAGAGAGGGCTTGAATGATTTCCTGAGAAGCTTCTGTATGTAGCATGCAAGATTTCTAATTTTTATTTTGACAGCAGAAGCATCTCTCTACTAAAATTAATCACTGCATCGCTGCAATCCAAATTTCATTCTATCCATAGGAGTGTGCACACACATGCATACTGTACCATGGGCAAGGCTGGGACTATGCTCAGACCCAAAAGGCAAAGCCAGATGGTATATTTTAAAATAGCACAGAGAGACCTCAGGACTGCATATCAGCACTCCTAATGTCTTTTAGACATTAAACTTTTTACGGTTAATGATGTTTATCCTACCTGGCAATGGTTGCTAGGCAGTAGCAGTTGTAGAGAGAGGCAAACAGTCATTTGCAATTTATCCCCTAATTTCTTTACAATAAATAAAGGCCATGTTTTATTTCTGGGTCTAGTATTACTGAGAGGCATGTTTTTTGTCTTTCTCAGCAATATTCTCTGTAAGAAACAATACTAACCTGCCACAATGGAGTATTTGTGAGTAGTACAATCAAATTTAGACAGTATTAGGTTCAGTCCTCAAGCAGAAGGTGCTTCATACCCAGCACACGTAAACTTTAAAAAGCTGAATGGATTCCTCTTCTCCCACATTTCAGTCAGGAGACTGGGTTTTGGCAGGTGTTTAATGCTGCTAAGAGCAGATGGCAGAACAGCAAGTGACCCATTTTTTTTGTCACCTATTCTATCCTACATACAACTCTGACCTTAAGATTCTGAGAACAGCATATACCTAACATCTATATGGAATCAAACCCTTTTAAAGTGAAACCATATTTCATAGTCTTCAACTACTGAGCCCCAGGGAGAGATGCAGTTTGGAGACTGGCCTTTTGGAAGCCAAGAGAGTGAAAATGAAGGCTCCAACACCATGAAATGCCCTGCCTGGGATGGGGTGCACTCTCATTTCAGAACCTTTATGAAAAATAGTCATCACCATTTGAAGAGAGTCCTTTAATTTCTACTATAATCTGTTGGAGACTCTTCACTGACATTTTGTCTGCTTGGGGATTTAATTCAGTTCAGGGGTTTTATGGTAGAGCAGAACAGGACATGTTAATGAAAATGCTTGTACAATACTTTGCAGATGATATTTCAACACATAGGGGACCAAAGTAAAATACCACATAATACAGCCATGTAGGCTTGTCACTTCTGAAACACGAAATTCTTCCAAGTATTATGCTCCCTAAACATTAAAAAAGTTCCATTTTCTGACATCAAGCAAAAATCTACAGGATTGAAACATCTCATTATTTTTGGCTTTTACAATCTATGTTTTAGTGCCTACAATAAGGTAAAAGACTTTTTTAAAGAAGTAAAACAGGGCAGACATTGATGGAGGCTGAGTCATCCTTAACCTTTCATCCCAAATTCTCTTTGTACATCAATGTTTTGATACATTTAAATGGGGGGAAAAGGGGGAAAAAAAGAAAATTAAGGAAATGCTAACTATTAAAATTAAAAAGTCAGTCATCTAATTCTCATGTTACTTTTACATTTTCTCATTTTTCAAAAAGTAGGTCTGACTTTTGATCCTTTGTACCAGAAATCTCTGTCACAGATGAGAAAAATCAAAGAAAAGAACGTGGCACGATTTTGCAGCACCTGACTTGATTTTGCAGGGAGTAATGAAAGAAAAAACTCCTACTTTTAGTTTTTGAAGTTTAAACAAATTAACTTAAGCCTCAATTTCTCACAACCTACTAAGACTCTCAGAGTCTAAAGAAGCTAGACAGAAGCTGTATTTTTAACTAGGAACTTGCACAAAGTATTTAGGGATTTTTCAAGGTGAAAAAAAACCCCAAAAAACCCCAAACCACCACAGGCTTAATTTCTGTATTTATATTTTGTCTGAAATAAATTACCTTCTCTACACAATTTCATAAGAAAGCAGTAGGCAAAGGTAAAAAGTTAACACTGGACAGATTAAATGCTGCTTTATAAATTCTGAAAACAATCAAATGGAGAGCAAAGAGAAATCATTCGATATACTATCCACTAAAAATGAAAACAACAAAATAACATATAAAAACACCAGCTGATATAGCTCCAACTATTTAAAGTAAAGTGAAGAAACCTCTAAATTTATTCTCCTTTAAACAAAACAATAACACAGTCCTCCACTGTGTATACCCTTCAGTGCTCTCCCAACATGTATGCAGGTAAGTCATGCCCTCAGAGGACAGAAGGATCAGAGACTTGATTTTCCACTATCAATTAATCAGCGAGAGGGAATATCCAGGGAATTATTTTCTGGATATTCAGCTTGTCACCTACTTTTCCTCTTCCATTTCTAATACTTCCTCTTTTTCCATCTCTCCCAACATGTTCTTCCCCCAGTTCCCAGCTTCCCAACTTGTCTCTGTTTCAATGCTATGCTTCTCTCCATTCCTGCATGACCTACTTAATTCTTTTCCTTACTCCACTGGGCCATTTGCAATCCTCCCCACTATCTGCCAGAACGGAGAGGGATATGATATTCTCAAGAGGCAGCATATCCAAGGATTAGCCAAAGCTCTGAGGTGGACTCGTATCAGCCCTCTCATGGAGTGAACTCCCTGGAGAAGGCTGAACAGCAGCAAAAAAAGTCACTATTTATTATAACAAACAAGGGGAATTAATCTCCTTAAAATTAAAAACTGGGGAAAACTCAAATGACCAGGAAATAGGAACAGGAAAATGGATGTAAGCAACCTTCCTCCTGCACAAAGGGTCTCTGCAGAGGGGTCCCCAGTACCAGCCCAACAGTCAATCCTTCCCTGTCTTTGAGGGGAGCAAACTCTGCTCCCAAGGCCTTTGTAGTGTTTCTGAGAGCCAAGGAGCTGCTTTAGGCTCATCCCTGCTGTGTCTCAGCTCCCAGGCTTACAGCTCTCTGCTGTTTTCTCTCCTTGCTGCTACAGGCACCAACCCTGGATCTCCAAACACACACAAGGGAATCTCCCTCTTTCCTTGGGTAAGTCTACTCTGGAAAATCTTAAATAAATTGGTTGGCAAATACTTCCCTTCTGACAAATGCAAGAGATTGCAGCAATGTACTAGAGCTTGGGGGTTTGGGCTTTTTGGTGTTTTTTGCCCCCTGGTATTTTCTCTACACAATTTATGCCACAATTTGGTTACTAGTCCCTTCACAGCACAGCCTTTTCTCTTCAAAGAAGCTGCTCTGCCCCACGTACATGAGAACATATTCTTTTCTTTCTGCTGTCCATCCTTTTTGCTCCATGCCAAAGGTTTACCTGACCACAGAACTGGTTTAACCTTTTCATTTCTGGCTGGCAGGGGCAATCCTGGTTTGCAGGCTGCTTTTTGCTGGGCCCTAATGCCAGCTGCCCAGTGAACCAGGTCTGTTTTATTCTCTGCAGCACATATGCATTGAGATCAGAGGCCACTGGAGACCTTCTGAGGGTTCACCTGCCAAGCAGGCAATTTGGCAACTTCTCCACTTTGCTTAGACTGGTTATAATTCCTTGCTTTTTTCCTACTTATCTCACTGGAACACCATGCATATTTATACCTATGGCTGTGTCTACATCTATCTATCCATCCATCCATCCATCCATCTATCTATCTACCTACCTATCTATCTCTCTCTTAGTACAAAGAAGCAGAAGCACTTAGATCTCCTCCCATAAATATATGCAGTTCTGTTGCAAGTCAGGATGCTGTGACTAACCCCCAATAAATTGGTATTCACCAATAAATGAGCATCTCCTCAGGACACGCAAGCTCCCACAGCTCTGCAGTCTTTACTTCTGGGTAGTTCTCTTTGAACTTTCAAGATCTTTTGTCGCTTACCTTCCTCAGACAGGCATAATTGTTTCCCCAAAGAACATTTCAACTCTCTTTGTCCCACTTAAAAGGGACAAGAACACAAAAAGGGGAAATTCTCCTCTGAACCACCCTGAAACCTCCCTATGATGATGCAAAATGACCCAATAGGATTAGACACCAAAGATTTCTCACTCTGAATCATGCCCATCTGCCCATCAAACAATTATTTGTAATTATCAAAACGATTTGAGAGCTCTCATATTCATGTTTCTCCTTTAAACCAGCAAGACGACCTAGACTTAATCTGCATTTCTGGAGCTATGGTGAGGTGTTGAGGCTGTGGTTTAGCAATGTATTTTTAACTCCATTTTATTTGCTTCCTGCTACCGAGAAAAATCAAATTAACTGCAGCCAAAGAGATTACCTTGCACTACAGGACTACTTTCCTTAAAGCAATTCTAGACTACTCAGAATAATAGCATACCAAAATAGAGCCATAAACAAGAGTCTATATAAACATTTGACAAATTACTTCATTGTTTGGTCCATTATAAGCAGTACAATAACATTTAAATACAGAATACCTATGAAAATGAGCAATAGGATGCAACAAAGTTCTTGCAAACCTTGCATATAAAATTATGCAGTTTGGGATTTTAATCTTTTATAAAAATCAGAAGCTAATATAGCCAGGGCATCTTTCCAAATAGAAACCAATACCTGTATAGCTCTTAAGATTACCAATGAAGGAGAGACAGACAAAAATTGGCCCAAATGGAAAAGAAAATATTTTAAGTTTCATATGCAGGCTTTTTACAGACAGAATAAGATAGTCCAGAAGCAGCATACATCAACCAAAGGATATAACCACCTTAGAGGTAAACCAGTCAAAACCAAATAAAAACAATTACATTTGAGTTGTAGAAAATTGGAAAATAAGCACGAAAAATTCCTAATACACCATGTCTTTGCAACCTTGATTTTGCTCCCTTGTTCATCTACCCCTCGCCCCAAGAGAGAAGTCTCTCGAGGGGGAAATACCAGCATGGCCATCATCTAAGACAAGGGTGTGTGCCAACCTAGAGATTAAATGGACAAGTTTTATACCAACTCCTTATGCTCTTAGGTCATGATTTTGCCAACTAAACATTAATCTTTCTTCATGTTGCCTCAGGTCTTGGTTAGTTCTTTAAAGAAACAGTAACACTTGCTGGTTTTGCAAGGTTGTGTCTTCAAAGTTTAACACATCAATCAATCTTCATAAATTTATGACTCAAACTCCACTTCTCAAAAAGGTTACAAAGTTATTTTCTGGAGATCTCTGTAGGGTTTACTTTCCTTTCAAAAAGGATTTGGGATTTGATTCATTCTCTTCCTGCTGGGATTTCCAGCAAGGTCAAGGCTGCAGCTGCAATAGCACAAGGTGGGCCATGCATCAACCCCTACCTTCACCATGGCTGCGTGCAACCTTGCCCCAGCTCTGCATCACATTCCTGCTGATGCTACTGTGCCAATCCCACGTGGACTCCATGCTGATAAGTCACAATACCATTTGATTTAAGAAACAGAAACAGGCTCAGAGAAGGGGATTTGCCACAGCAGTTTTTACAGCTCTCCCTAGGAAGATTTGCTTGTTGCACATGAACTCATCTCAGTGACATCTGGCAGCATTTATGACATATCCCCATCTCATGTGGCTGACTGATACCATAAATTTCAGTCACCCTTGCCTTTGAAAAATGTTAATAATGAAAACTCATCAATGATTTGTACTGCTGACTAGATGGATGCCTTTCTGACTACTCAAAATTAATGGCAGATCTCAGGGTCTTAAAGAACAGCTGTCACAGAGAAATACACCTGCAAACAAACATGCAGTATGCCTTCAAGTGTAATTTGTTAGAAGATATAAAGTGCTAACTCTCACAACAAACTGGACTGATTACAAGGAGAAGTTAGACAGCCTTCTGTGTCATTTAAAGTGATAAAACCAGAGAAAAGGCAGTGCAGGCATGCAAATGGGAAGCTTAAAAGGAATGACTTAGTCCCCTCTCCAAGGGTAAGAGTGATTGATACACTGTATAACACAGGTTATACATTCATTTTCACTTGTGTCTAGACACTTTAGAACTAGCTGCTTTATCACAGACTTAAAAACTAGCTGTAAGCCTCATACAAATTTTCCTTCACTACTGCTGTTGCCACTAAGTAAAGCTTAAAATGCCAGGTAACTAAATAAATGTAATAAACTTCAGATACATTTTCAGGAGCTTGCTTTGCAAAGGATTTTGAATGTGCAGGACAGAAAAGCAACTCTGGGTACAGAAAGACCACAGTTACTATCAGTTTCATGAGCAATACCATATTTAGTACTGCTCTCCAGAGTCAGGATGGGGGGTAAGAATGGATACTTGTTTCCAAGTATAATAAAATGTATTGATCAAGCACTTCAAGCTAAATGTTTCATAAGCAAGACCCACACAGGCACAGAAATCTCAGACACACTCATGAAAAAGCCAATGTGGTATTGAAGAAGGAAAAAACCAGGGATGTGTTTTACAATTGCAAGAATTTGGGGGTAGATTACAAGCTAGGAATTTTATAATTCCCATCTCTCAGATGCTTTCTAGAATAACAGTTTTCTCCAACAAACATTGCTTCACTGAGTCTGTGTAAGAGACATGCTGCACCAACTACTCAAGTTTTAATAACCCAGGAAAACAGAGGAAAGCTAAAAAAACCATTATTTTTTCACTGTTTTTTACAGTGACTTTACAATGAGTTACAGCACATATGAGCCTTCAGGTACAATCAGAATGGAAATTATGCTGCTCTAACCATTTAAATAAAACCCTGCAATACATTAATTTGTAATTACTTTCCATTACTGGTACTATCAAAAAACTGACCTTAAAAGTAAAGGTCTCCTTAGTTATTCTCTGATTTAAAAATAAAATTGGAGTTAGATTAGAATGTACAGTGATTAATTTAAGGATTTAAAATACTGCTAAAGCTCTGTTTCATTTTTTTTTCCATAGAGGACATAACAGGACTAGAACATGCAGTGTTCAACAGCACTTTTAAAGAAATTTTTAAAATTTCCTGGAAAATGTAGAGTATACACTCAAACAGATTCAGGGTACCTGCACTGCTGACAGCAGTGCACAACACAAAATATCAAAGCATCATTAATACTTGGTAGTACCTACAGTTAAGTATGACAGAAAATAATAAATCCAATAGAGAAGAAATTAACCAAACAAAAGCATACCTTTAATTCTTTTTATGATTCACAACATTTTAACCAATTATAGATAACCATTAATTAATCAAATGTTTTAAAAGTGTATCCCAAAGTTTGGAACCCATGAGAAGACTGCTTGTTCATCTCACTCTCACTCACATCACTAATATTCTCACATTGAATTCCGGTTTTCAGACATGGCCAGATAGCTTACCCTCCAACACTATTATTCCTGGCTTTGGTTCTGAAGTATGTCCTACAGTAAACTGGACAACATCCTCTGCTTTCAATCTTCTCTTGACACCTTCAATTCTATACCTGCAGCTCAATATTCTTCCTGAAAGCCACTTCTTTGTGTTTATTTTCATATTAAACCACAAGAGATTGCATTTTATTGATTTCTGTCATGCAGGCATGTCTAATTTTTTTTTTTTTTTTTTTGGCTTGGGCTTTCTTGTGTTAGGCTCTCTAGAGGGATCAACAACTCTCTTTTGTAAGATGGAGCTTTCTGTGTGTTGTGTTGCAGAGACAGATGGTAAAAAGACCCTTCCACTTTTTAAAAAAAATATATTTACATTACAGCAGTGAAGAGAGCTTTACAGGAAGATCTCACTGTGAATACAAAACAAGGCATTTAGAAACATATTTAGTAACTGTACTCCCAGGTGCACAGGCCAGAGAAATTAGTTTTCTTCCTTTCTTCAAAGTCAAGTCATTTTTAACTGAGAAACACAGTGTTATTTTCACCATATTGAGTCTGAAAGATCATTAGCAGGAACATGATAAACTAGTACTTAAAAAGACCCTTAAACAAAAAAATGCCTCTTGTAGATTGTAAAAATGCTTACCTTAAGGTTGGTTTTAGAATCATAGAATGGTTTTGGTTGGGAAGGACCTTAAAGCCCATCTCATTCCAACCTCCCTGCCATGGGAGGGATGCCTGCCATTAGACCAGGGTGCTCCAAGCCCTATACAACCTGGCCTTGAACACCTCTGGTGATGATGCAGCCACAGCTCCCCTGGGCAACCTGTGCCAGTGCCTCACCAACCTCACAGGGAAAAATTTCTTCCCAGGATCTAACATAACCTTCCCTCTGTCCATTTAAAGCCATACCCCCTTGTCCTGTCACTCCATGCCCTTGTACAAAGTCCCTCTCCAGCTCTCTTGGAGCCCCTTTAGGTACTGGAAGATGCCTAAGGTCTCCCCAGGGTCTTCTCTTCCCCAGGCAGCTCCCTCAGTCTGTCCAGCACTCTCAGCATCTTTCCAACCTTCCTCTGGACTGTCTCCCACATGTCCACCCACTGCCCACAGTGCTCTAGATGCAGTTGGTTTTCCAGGCTGCAAGCACACAGGTCCTGGGTCACATCAGTGTCATTGGCAAACATGCCTCCTCTTGTTTGGGAGCACAAGGCTCAGTGTAGCACTTCTGCTATTTTACTCCTCTAGAGTAACTAGAGAAACTATAAGCCATAAATGTATATTAAAATGTGTAACAATTGTTACTAGATACAGAGGGGGAAGTTTTTCAGCAGCTTTCCTTTGTTGCAGATTGCATCAGATAAGAATCACCTCTATCTCAATCCCATTTAGATAACGAATGGCTCATTCGATGAATACAGCAATGCCAAAATAAACAGCTAAATATTCTAACTGTGCTGCAAAATCTGCAATCTGTATTTCCCTGGTCATTCTCCTGGTGGTTCCAAAGAGAGGAAAAACCTGAAATAGCCTACTCAAAAGCCACCTCATGAAGTACAAGAGAGGCATGGTATAATTCTCCAGATTAGAAGTGAATCAAGTTTAGCACACAGTTTTCACATGTGCAGTTGTGTCAGTAATACCATCTAAATATGTAAGAAAAAAAACGCAACAGGGAGTACAGTTGGAGCCTGGAAATTTTTGCTGCTTTCTATGCCATTTGTTCAAAATTAACCAGGGTATTTTCACAAAAAGTAGAGTTTGAGCTGGGTCACTGTATCAACTGATATGAAAGGATTCTACTTGAAAGACCCACTTAATCTAGCAGCATATTCCTGACAAACCCAACAAGAACAAGCTGTTCTTCACAAACCCCTTGGAAGGCACTTGAGACTGTTACTAACAGCTAATGATTAATGGAGTACATGTCCAAAAGTCCCCTGAAGGAAGGTAATAATAGAAAAAAAAAAAAAAGGAACAGCAAAACCTCCAATCCTCCCCTCTGCTTTTCACTAAGCAGCATGAAAACAGAGACACAGGGTTGCAGCCTAAGGCATTCCCCAAGCCAACCCATAGTCAGAAACAGCTAAAAAATGGCTCAGTCTCAATGAGCACCTAAACCTCCAGCTATATTGTCTAGGAATTCTTCTCAGAGGCATTCCTCTCTCACACATAACTCTTATCCATACAAAACTGTTTTACTGATAAAACAACATGAATATTTTGATATTATGCGAATTCAGAAGGCAATTGAGCGGAGCCTTGAAAATAAGATTATCAAATAATCAAAGGAATGATTCAGTCAAATGGTTCATGAATTATGAGATGGCAGACTCACACCTCTCTAAATGCTTTTTTTTCAGTTTCTGTGTTACTCATGTACAAGGCTTTTGCACAGCACAATCAATGAAACCTGGCACTTGATTAAACTTGTTTCATTCTGAATCTATCAGAAGACTGATAAAGCTCAGAGAACTGTTTGGAAGCTCACAGGTTTCACTTGCTGCTGGGGAAAGATCAAAGAAGACCAGGTCTCATCAACCTCCCCAAAAGGAAAGAAAGGAAAGGAAAAGAGAGAGAGAGAAGCTGTATTTCTGCAGAATCATATGTACCAAGAAAATTTTGCTGCATGAATCCAGCACCCAAAGCAACAACAAACACCAATTAATCCCCAAACTGGGTTTTTGCAAGGCTCTTAGACATTCAGATTCAGTTTTGTGACAAGAAATTCAAACATTGATTTGATTTTCTAACTAGAAGTAGATTCAGAATTTTGTATTATGCTGGAAGCAAATATGCTGGAGGGTTTGCTGTGGTTTCTAATGCTCTAGTCCTGGTTAGCAACTATGAATTCAGAGGGACCATTTGGAATAAACACATTTCCCTGTAATCCAGCTTTCACTGAACTACATGATACGGTTAGCAGTGATGCTTTTCACACTTTACTTATTGGAATGAATGATCCTGGTCATTTGTAGAAAGATGTACTGAGAAATATGCTAAAAATGTCTTCTAAAAATTTCAGCAGTCTCATGCTGCAGAAAGAAAGGCCAGGTGAAGCTTCTAAGGATCTACCACTTAAATCCCATCTGCAAGTAGTGGCAAACTAGGGTTGATATGGAAGCATTACATATTTAAACCTGCAGGCTTGCAGAATGCTCTGAACATAATATAATAAAAAAGAGGAGCTGGAAACATGCATGTGACAAAATATGCTTCCTGTGGATGCACTTCCTGGCTGTTCTGGGTGACAAGAGTACGAATGTTAAAATTAACTATATCATAATTACCATAATTTGTACTGAAAGAAGCTGAAGGCTATAATCACATGCTTGTACAATAGTATTAAAGGGTTTACACACAAATATGTGCTCTAAAACATACTACATTTTTTTTCTTTCAATATTTATGGAAAGATGTATTACCAAGGCTACTAAATTCCCAGGCTCGAAAGCAAAAATTAAAGTCTGTCCTTAATTTAGGATTCATACTTCAAAACTATTTTCTAAATGCTTTTCTACATATAATTCTGCCAGAATACACATCATGGCATTTGCTATTTCCAAGCACATCAATGTTGCAAATAATTTTCACTTTTACCTGTGCCCTAATACACAATTTCCATTAAAAAAAAAAAAAAAAAAAGACTGTTTATACATTCTTGGTGCTTGGTGTTTGTCCTATGGTTCTCATATTAAATCTGTGAGTCCTATTATATTTTACCATTTTTTAAAACCAAAACTACAGTACATTAGTGTCGACTATTTTGGAAAAAAAAGCCAAACCAAATTTGCTACTTCATATCCAGACACCCAGAAACATCCTTCCAGTTCAGCCAAAACACATCAGCAAGCTTATTTCTTAACTGGATCAAATTTTCAAAGAAATAGACAAATCTGAAAATATTGTTAGAGACTATGCTTACAAAGGGTCATAGGGCTCCAGGAAAGAACCTGAACTGAGAATCCATATCCAAATAAACTGGAACTTTCTGAAATGATGAGATCCAAATAAACTGGAACGTTCTAAAAGGATGAGATGTACATATCTGTAGCAAGGTATGTACAACCATGTTCAGTATTACATGCTACACCCTGCTCTCTCTAGTGCATGTAACCCCTGATTTTAAATTGCTTCTTGGTCTCAAGAGTTTCTAAACATCAATGTCAACAATGAATGAATTTGTGAATAGAATTGGATTTCAGTTACTGCAGGATTAAGACCTTGGCATAAGAACAGCAGGTTTCAGAACAAAATAATTTTCAACAGCATCTTAGGAAAGTTCCATTATTTACAAATATATTACTCTATGCTATTTAAAACTGAACACTAGAAGAATCCAAATGTCCAGAATTTTGCATTCAATGTGAGCACACTACCAAAACCTTACAGACTAACTAAATACACAGTTACTAATGCCAGTAAAAAATCCAATGGTAAAATCAGCAGTTTCAGGCCAACCAGCTCTGATGCAATAAGCTGCTGACTTCTGCTGCCAAATTAGCTCCAAAGCTCCAGGAGCCCACCAGTTGCATGGCAACAGGCTTGCCAGCCCTGCAAGCCAAGTACCTTGATCACAGAATACTAACATAAATGTTGCATTCAATAAAACTCTACAGCTGCAGAGTTATAAACCAGAACTGGAGCAGCCAGACAGCCAAGATCCCAGCCCAAACACTGCCGCAACTGCTCTGCACAGCTCTGCTGCCTTATTGCTCCACTCCTGGTTTAATTTCTGTTTGCATTCCTCATTGGAAGGGAGAATTCTGCCTGTCTGATAAGACATTAAAAATAATTTAATCATTATATAAGTACACCGAAATTACCCAATTATCCTTGAGATTATTGGTGGGGGGAAGAATAAAAATCCCCAAATTCGCACCAACCACGTTAAAATACTGCATTTCTCTGTCAGTGATCTCTTCCAGAATCCAAGGATGTTCTCCTAAAATTAATGACTTCACCTCAAATTCATCCCCTCCCCAGTATCTCTGCCAGCATGTTCATGTTGAAGATTTCTTCCACTTATTACTTATCAAGAGCACCAGATGTATGGACCACTTAAAAAGGAAACAGAGAATCCTCCCCTGGCAGTCACCCAAAAGAGGAGTCAAAAGGAAAGGACAGAGAGATCAGTCAGTGGTGGCTCCATAAACAGCTCATGACTCTTCATTAATCATCACATAGCTGAACTACACCTGAACAATAAGTAGTAGTAGAAAAGTGTCTAAAATGAGCTTAAACACTTAAAAATCTCATGTCTGCTATATTTTAATAGCAAACATACACATTATGTGTTGGGTGGTTGTGAGCTGTCCCTGAGATGCAAACATTTGTCCCTCCTCACTGAGATGCAAAATACTTTGGGTGAAAAACAAACAGACTACTCTTTGAGTTTTGAAAAATCTGAAATATTTCAAAGTATTTAAAAATGTTCTTAAAAGAAGCTTGCAACAAATGTTTTGATTTCAGCATATTTTCGAAAACATTCACTCAGTACTCCTGAAAAATCTGAGAAATATTTTATGCTCTTTGAGTTTCATGGAATTCTTACAGGTTATGACCCATAATTATTTTTAAACTATAAACAGTCCCTTTGTGCCTTAGACCCTGAAAGACACAAATATGTATTTATATACAGATCTCCATAAATCAAATCCAGGTATTACAGAAATTATTACCTTCCGTTAAATAAGCTAGAAGTCAATAGCTTTGGCATTCCTGCCAAACAGGACACACACATGTCCTTATGTCCATGAATGAATCTATAAAAGCAAGCATGCCTTGCAGCTTCTCCTTGGCAGCTCTCCAGGGATTTTCTAACATTTTAAGTCAAGAATCACTACTAGCAATAAAAATGCCTCTATGGAAGGTGCTTTCCTTAACAACATGTAGAGGTTTTTATGTACACAGAAGCTATTTTCAAAATGACTGACAGTGAACTCCACAAGCAGAGCCTACAGTGAAAGCCCCACAAAACCTGGATGCAAGTGGGACTTAAGGACTCCCACATGAAGGAGGGACTTCATAAATCTTGGGTTTGGTTATGAGAAAGACAAATAGGAACCGTTTCTCTGCTCTCCTTTGAAAGAGGGTAGAGACAAGAAAGTGTTAGAAGAGTGATAAAGTGTTAGGAGAGTGAGATTTCCCTTGCAACAAGATGTAGATCAGAAGGGAAAGTTTTCTGCAGAAACCAACACTCTGGTACTATTCCAAAACCAGTAACTGGTAAGAAAAGATGAAGACAGAGGGAAAAACAGGATAATCTAACTATGGAAGTTCTCACTTCTCCATTGAGAATGATGAGTCCATTCACTCTCTTCTCTGACTAGTAACAAACAAAAAGTACATTCATTAGAGAGGCTATTGCAACTGAAAGCCAAGTATGGTCTTAATTAAGAATCCAAAAGTAATTAAATGGTCATTAATAATCTAGCAGTGTAAGAAAGCTAGAGCTGGGCAAATGAGAGTCATGTAGGCCCCCCGCAAAAATAGACACCGTTAAATGCTTGGTAGTTATCTGCCCCTGGCTCAGTCTCACCCTGCTGCAGCTTCTTCAGTCTTTCAAAATTTGCATGTGACACAGTTAGATATGCAGTTGTCAGCAGCCCCTTAATTACATTAGAAGAAACGTGCAGATATATAATATATATGACATCTTGTAAGACCAGAAGATATTAAATAAGTTTCTGCTTTTGAAAGAGATACTTTTTTTTTTTTTTAAACCTTCCAATAAATCAGTTTGCCAAGACATCCCTTTGGGAATTCAGTGGCAGAAACACAAAATGCAAGATCAGCAAATTATTAAAATACTGATATAGTAACTCAGAGCTGAGCAACTAATGAACTGTAAAGTTCACTTCTAAAAGCAGGACACTCATATATTAAACATGCCCACAGTATTTTCGCTGTTCATTATAAATATTAATTTAGAGTGGGAAGGTGAACTGTGCAAAATAAAACTCAACTCTGATAAATTCTGATAAGATCCTTTTAAGGATCATGTTTCTTTGGAATAATACATAGTGACTAAAGACACAACTCTGCCAAGTTTGGTATTAAAATGCATTTTAGCATCATGGTGAATCCTAAATTAGTTCAATGACAGAGAAGCAGAAGCAGACAGATGAGTTTCCATTTACCAAACAAACTGAACTGCTACTCACATTGCAAAACTAATCCAAAATTACCATAAATTAGAGCTATTTTAAATAAAGGTAAAATTATGGAAAGCCATCAATCATTCACATATGCAACACTGTTAATGAAATTCCTTCAAAGAAAACAAATGCCAAATCTTTACTGCAACACACAATATTTTGTGTTCCATCCATCACAACATGCTCTTCCCCTCTGATAAACAAGGACACAGTAGTTTGTAGAAATGTTGATGAGCAGAAGAAACCCACTGCATATTATATAGGTCTCTTCTGCCCACAAACCCACCATTCCCTTGTCATGTTCCATGTCTCAGAGCAGGAATGGACACAACACAACAGCCTGAACTGTGTAAAGCAGAGAGGACATCATCAGTGCTGCAAGAGTTTCCAGAAGAGGTACTTATGTGCCAGTACCTATCTAAAACCACTAGCTGACATGATTAAATGCTTATCTTGCTTCTCCTAATCTTTAGCATGCTTGGTATTGAGCAAACATAAGCATATCTGAACCTCTCTGATAATTTAGTGAAAGTTGTTGAGAAGTGAAAGATCAGTCAAGGCTGGAAAAAGATACTATTGGCAACCTTGTAAGACTTGGTATTTGTAGTGACTTACAAACTTCTTCACAAAGGAACAGATAGCTTAATAAAAATCTCATGTGTTTCCTACAGGGAAATTAGACACTTATGCTTTGGCATAACTAAACCAGTCATTCTGTTAATGCATTAGATGTGAATCTCAGTAAGTTTACCTAAGACACAAACATATGGCAACACAGAAGGGTCAATAAGGAATAAACTGGCACAATAAACTAGTGAATGTATTGACCTTGCAAGCAAAACCACAAACAGAGAGAAGATGATAAAAGAAAATAAACTGCAAAAGAAAATTGCCTCTATAACATACTTATAAAGTGAGCAGTGCAGAGAACTTAAAATACAGATAAAACCCATAGGAAAAATATTAACTATGAACTGTTAATGACAACAATAACAACTCCAGCTGGGAAGACTCCAAGATGAAGTAAACTATATACCTGTGCTCTAGGCTGGGATCTTTTCCTGTTGTACTGTTGGATGCTGGACTTTATTTTTACCTAATAATACTACTCATGTTGTCATGGTTCTTCAAAACAAGCAAATAAATAAGAATAAAAAAACCCCACTTCCTCCTGTAACACTAAGAAAAGCCTGAATTTGTACTGTCAGTCACAAATGCTGGATTCAAAAAGGTGAAATCAATATACTGCAGCACATGGGACATTTTAATAGTGGCTTTATGAACACCAGATTCCTCCTGAATCCAATTACTACCTACAAGAATGAAGCTGATCTCCCTCTGATGCAACTGTGAAAGTATTCAGTTGTTCCCCAATGTACTGACAGGACCAATAACCAACTCTGAAGAAGACTACTCTAGCGCATTTTCCTAAATGGGGAAAATCAGTCCTCACAGGGATTCAGGTGGCCCTTTTCCGTGTCAACTGGATGATTGCCTGGCTCTTTTTTCTAGAGTTACATGTAATTAGGATATTCCTGTTAACAGACTCTAACATCCAAGAGGAAATGGAAATTTATTCAAATAAAAATATGATACTGATGTTCACAAGTAATACTTTTTAAAGCATTAGTGTAAAGAGAACAATTCAACTTCCCATTAAAAACTCAATTTTACCTTAAAATTTTTCTGTCATTTCAGTGCTGAGGATTCCAGAGTTGGATGGTTGGGTCTCACCAGAGCAGAGGTGGAGAATCACCTCACTAGACCTGCAGGCCACTCTTTTGATGCAACCCAGGACATGACTGCCTTGCAGGGCTGTAAGTAATGTTGCTGGGTCATGCCCAGCCTCTCATCCACAGCACATCCAAATCCTTCTTAGCAGGGCTGCTCTGAACTCCCTTATTCCACATGCTGTACTCATACTGGGAACTGCCCACACCAGGTGTACTTAGCCCTGTTGAACCTCCTAAGATTCCCATGGGCCTATTCCTCAAATTCATCTGGGTCCCTCTGGATGGCATCCCATCCCTCATGCTTGTGAGCCACACTCAGCTTGGTGTCATCTGCAAACTTGCTGAGGGTATGCTGGTTCCTTCTGTGTCAGCTAATGGAGATATTTCACAGCACTGGTCCCAGTACAGAATCCTGAGGGATACCGCTTTTCACCAATGTCCATGTGGATCTTAAGCACTGACCACCACCTGCTGGATGTGACCATCCTCATCCACCAAAACAGTTCATCAATCAAATCCATCTCCTTCCAATTTAGAGAACAGGGTGTTGTGGGGACCATGTGTCCTGGGATGATCCATAATGTTACTGTATTCCATATCTGTGTGCATCCAAGAATGGTTAAGTCTCCTTCAGACTGCAGCCAGGGAGGGACCTTGTGTGTGTGAGGGGGTGCTGTTGTGGGTAGTTTTAAAATTGGCCCTCCCAGATAGCTTCTGGCCCTTTACTGCATGGTATTTGTTTTGCAGGCTGTGTGGTCTTTGCTCAGGCAAAGGTTTTTCCTCCCTTTTGGGGATCTCTTTTTGTTTCTGGTTTTTTTGCCCCATCTCGGAGAGTGCAGTTAGCAGGTCTGAGTTGCCTTTGGGCGAATTCTGCAGGTGTCTGCTGGTCCAATTCCATCGGCTACCTGCTCCAGGAGAGAAGACTACAGGAGCAGAGCCTCTCTCTTTCTGGCGGCTTCAGCTTCACAACCATAGCCATCCATAAAGACTGCATTTTGCAATTAGGAACTTGTTTCAAAGTGAATTTGTAAACTCTGCTGGCAGCAAAAAAAGCCAGGGACGTCCTGGGGCCAGGCCACCCCATGCTGGCACCAACAGCCCGGTCCTTTTCCCCCATCCCACAGCCCCAAGTGCAGAGCACAGCAACAGCAGCAGAGCCTGCAAACAGCAGGAGGAAGCAGCAGGCAAACCCCACGTGAGATGGCAAATCTCATCTGCTGCTAGCCCTGTAAAGCTCCTGCCTTCCCAAGAGTGATGTGATGGCAAGAGGATCTTGTCCCTTTGTCCCTCAAGCCTGGGGCCTCGTGCCATCTCAGGAAAGCCTACTTCTGCTATTTTGGGTCTCTCTTTGTTCCAGTGGGGTTGTGAGTGTTTTGCAGTTTTGTATCTAGAGATTATTGACCTTTTTTTCCTAGCCTGTTTGCATTCTGTTTGTTAGTAATGTGTTCTTTTTTCATTTTTATCTACTTGTATGTCACTCCTTATTGGTGGGAAGGGATTGGTTGGAATGAAGGGGAAGATTACCCATTTCAGAATCCCCATCTCTTTAAACTGTCTCAAACCAAGACACCATGTCAAAGGTCTTATACATGAAAAGAGATGTGCCCCCGATATAGCCACGCCATCAGAGAAGGGCACTAGATTGGTCAGGCAGGAACTGTGTTGGTGAAATTGTGCTGCCTGTCTGAAATCACCTCCCTTTTTGAATAAACCTATTTCAAACCACTTTTTTTTCAAGTCTCTACCCTTTTCTGTAAAAAGAAGTTTTACCAAAACTTACCTCTGGGTACTTCAGTTTTAAAGTTTTATGCAGTTCTCGAAAACGACTGTACCGCCGAAATACTGTCCAGGTCTCATCCAAGACTGTTATCTAGAGCAGACAACATAAAAAGAAGAAACAGAAGTAAACCCACACCGCGTACAACACTAAAACCCATGCAGCATACAAGGTTACAAGATTAAAATGAACAGTTGTTAGCTGTCTTAAATCCAAAAACTTTTATAAGTTTACTTAATTTTTCTTTCATTACAGTGACAGAACTGTATTTAATAAGGAGCACTGACTGTGAAGAAAAAACACCTGAATGCATTTATTCCTTAATCCACAGTGGTTTAACAAGACTGTAAACACATTACAACATCCCCAGTCACTTCTTGGTGCAGCTATTTGACTCTCAGTATTACAATCAGTGGGGGTTCCATTACTGAATAAATATCATCTAGAGTAAGTGTAGTGTAGCCTCTCAAAATATTCACAGAACTGTATATTCTTATACACAGATATTGACAATTAATAAATACACATTTCTGGGACACACAGAGTTCACTACCACATAGAATGGGATTCCAGTTTGCAGGGTAAAATATTATACCAGCTTTTAGCAGAAGATATTCTTTAAGACACTCTTGGTCCGCAGTCTTCAAAATGGTGATGAACATTCCATTTATATAGGAAGTTTTCTTAAAATAAACGTAATTACGCCTATAATTATAGAATGCATAACAGGAGCAAAGAGGGAGGGCAAACCAACCTTACCATCGTTATTGCAGAAGTCTCACTTGAACTGAGACACTAAACACTATCTAAAATTAGCTGACATTAATTAAGGACATTTCTAAGTGGGTCATAGAAGTGTTGTGACTACAGCATTTGACTTTACAGTCAAAAGTCAAAAGTCTTTGTGCAGCTCTGGTGATCCAAGGCTACCAAGAAGCCAAGCTGCAGGGTGAGTGAACATTATTCTACACTGAACTAGCAGAGATGGAGAGAGCCAACTGGCATTGCTTAAAACTGAACACTGCTGCATTTTGAATCAAATAGGCCTAATATGTGGCATTACCCCTGTCTAGCTATGATTTTATGCAGGAAGATAAAAAATAAGCAATTTCACAAAACACGTCTCACAAAGACACAGGCTTTTTAACTTAAAGTGACTCCTAAAGTTAACAAGTACTTCTCTCACTAGTGAGTGTTTCAAAAAGTTATGGAGGCCAAGCAAGTTGCAATGGAGTAGGATAACTGAGTAAGAGAAACAGAATCAGAGCAACACAGCCAGAAGAAACCAAGCACAAATGCTGCTACACCCTCCTTGCAACAAACTCATCTGTGGTCCTCTCTTCTCCACCCCTGCTGCCTTTGCTGCTGTATACAGAACAAAGGAAATTAGGGAACTGTTTGAAAAGCAGAAATTATTGTGTGTTTTATGAAGAAGAATGAGGTTTGGGGTAGGCTTTTTCCTATTTTTACCTCAATTTTAAACTAAAGATGAAAGCAAACACAACCAGTCTTCTCAAAGTTTTTCACATACACTGTAATGTAGGTTCTTCTAGCATGCAACCACAATGAATGCTCATCATGCCCTGGTTTGTGCCTGAGATGTTTTGGTTTTCTGAAATTCTTTTCCCAGGGAATTTTCTGTAAACAAGAGCCATGTTTTTGTAACTGTAACATTGTTTACATTCCTTTCCCTAGGAGGGACTTCTTGATGTCCCTCTGGTCTGACCAATGTGATTGAAGAAGTTTGTCTTTATTTCACCAATCAAATTGGTCCGTATAGAATAGTATAAAAAGGGAGACACATCCCAAAAATAAAGGAGTCATTTTCAGCCTTCTGAAGTCAGAGTCTGTGTTGTTGTGGTATACAACAGCGTCACTCATTATTTCTTAAAAAATTTGTCTTTTGTATGACAAATACATTTCACTGCTACTACAAGTCACTGTCCCTGGAAGTGTTCAAAAAAAAGTGGATATGGCACATGGCACTTGAGGACATGGTTTAATGGTGAATATGTTGGTTCTGGGTTGACATTTGGACTTGATGATCTTAAACGTTTTTTCCAACCTTCACAATTCTGTCATTTTAGGACACCTGCACAACAGACTACATTCCCTCAACATATTATCAACAGTGTCTCAAACTTTACAACCCAGGTGAACAGATTTAACATTCATAGGGAGGTTTAGCTAAAAAAAAATTAATAACTGTTCAGGAATATGCATGTTGCACTGATCTCAATTAACCAATTAACCATCCTGTTCTGCATAATTAAGGCAGTGTGATTTCAATGTTCGAGTAGACAATGGTCAAGTGTAAGAGCTAATCATAAAACAAAGGTGTTACTCATTGCTGCATTCTTTTTGCTTTAATTCTGTAATTTAGTATTTTACAGTTGTGGAAATTTGCTGAGATAATTTCATTTGTATATTATCTTTATTCAAAAGGGATGTCTTTTTTCCCAGGGGTTTTCACACAAGGAATCCTGGATTCCTGCAGACACACAGCCTGGGGAAGAGCAGGCATGTCACTGTGCATCAGACAGCTGTCTAGGGTGGCACCAAACTTACCCAAATCAAATTGTCTGCAGCCAATTATTTATTAGCTTTCTTCTACAAAGCTTAGTAACTTGTTAGAGATGAATAGGAAGGAAAACAGCAAAGCCATGCATCTGTGCTGCTTAAGAACTGGTTTTTGGTGGCTTGGTTTGACCCAGCTTGGTCCCTGTCATGCTCCTTGTTTACTTTGCTTTGTTTACTTCCCAAATTCTTGTTATGAGACTAGCAGGTAATTGCAAAATTTTATTGCTGCTATAGCTGGTACGATTGAAAAACAAATTTCAATGCTAAACAAAGTCTTAACTGGTCCCCAAAGCACAGTAATAATGTTATTAGGACAGACAGAATCAAACAACACTTGTATAAAGAGAATTACACTGCACCTGGCATCGCAATAGCATTCTAGAACACGGCCTTTTACTCCTACAACTCATCCAACAAGTCTGGGTTGGAATTATTTTCCCCCATTTAAAAAACCTGTATGACAGACTATACCCTCAGTAGGAATGGCACAGGGACATACGCAGATGTTTTGAACACAAGTAAAGCAATTCTGAAAAGCCCTTTACATTCTACATAATTTGCCAATACAGTTAAAAGTATTTTCTTAAGAACAAAAACCATATAGTTAAGTACATTTGCAAGACAGACTTTGGAATATTCTTACCTAGGCACTGCTGTGATCCTAGGTTTGCCTCAGAATTGTGGGTTGTTTTGTTTTTCTCATTCAAAGGCACTATTTCCTATGTAAAACCTATAAACCTGAAAGGAGATATCACAGTCCTGTCTCCTTATCTTTTCTTCTCATGATGACTGATAGAAAATAACCTAGGAGACATTTTCAATCGATTCCACTGTAAAGCACTTCACAGAACTTGTCCTCTTTCTGCCCCACAGCAACAGAAGTAACACCATGGCTAGTGGAGAAAAAAATCAAGATTCCACCTGATTCTGAAAGCAATTAGAAAAAAAGAGGAAATGCCAAATTTCTTTATCTGGGCTGGTTAAACTGTCTACAGTTATCACGAGAACTTGTATTTCTTCAAATGGACCTTGTTGAAACTGTTCCTCACACTACACAAACAGCATCTGAAAAGCTAGAAGTTTTCTAAAAATTTCTTGTATCCTTTTTCTCTATTTTATTATTGAGGGTATTAATCTGATAAGGTTGACAGAATATTAGACTTTTTACTAATTTAGGCAGTTATGGGGCATGCATCATTTTCTTAAAGAACTATGTATCAATGAGAACTGCCTCTGCTTTACTCCCACTCTGCAACAGTTCACCAAGCTCAGAAATATATTTAGACTAGAAATGTTGACTTTTTGAGCAGATCCAACAGAGCATCTGGCTGAACAGAAATGTAACTGGATCTGAAAGAAAGCACTGTCTTAGGCTGCATCTGCCTGGATCTTTTCTTACAGAGTACTTGTCAGACACCACTAAAAGGCTTTGAAACACAAAACCAGTTTTGAAAGAATACCAAACAGGATAAATAAAAGGAGGGAACTCAGAACAATGAGGGAAAGCTGAACAAGACTGAGAAGGCTTATCTACAACTTTCACTGTTGTCAGAGGATCCCTGCAGGGCTGTGCTTGGTTCCAGACTTTGTTTCCATCACCTGCTCTCAGGAGACCCTGTGTGTCTTTATGAGAGCTGGAGTTCCACCTTCCCTGCTGCCTTGCTGCTCCTTCTGCCAACCACAGGTCCGTGTGCAGCCATGGGCACTGCTGTAACAGATACCTCTGGTTTTACTGATGCAAAAGCTCTTCCCACACTGTTTCTAGCACAGCCTTGTCTGAATATCCTGACACAACATGAAAGGAAGGGGAGAATACAAGAATAGTTCTCTGGCATACTAATTCAGCTCTAACATAAATATGTTTAGACCTGATTAAGCTATTACTGTTTCATCATGTCTTTAAAGACAACACATAAAACTGTCACTCAGATGGAAGCTTTTCTGGAAATGAATCAATCAATTCATACAGAATACTTAATAGCAGACTAACACAAACAGCTCCATGACATATTCCTGCTGCAAACGAAGCTGCTGTCTTAGCTCTAATAAATTATTTGTTTCTTCCTGTTTTGAATTCTCTCCAGTCAGTTCTTGTGGGACTCACTCAACATCTTTAATTAGGGTCTGGATCCAGTGACACAACATGCTGCTGGCCTATTCCCATACATGTCTATATTGACAAGATGCTGAACCTGCACTACAACAAAATATTGCTCATAGTATGTTAGGGCTGAAAGACTTACAAATTGACCATGAAGCTGCTAAGGAAAGTGGAACTCATTCTCTCTCTTCTGGCACATAAACAAAATAGTCTTTACTACTGCATGTCACAAGGAGAAATTTATATATTTGTTATATACAGAAATTTGTTATATTTGTTCCTCTATATAACAATATGCAGGATTTAACTACAAACACAATGACTAGAAACATCTGTTGAAGAAAAGACCTCTGAGATACCTAGGATTCACAGTTCTGGGGACTGTCTTAAAATTCAACTCAATCATCATGTGTCACTTTGTCAGGTTCCAAAGTCCATGTCATAACATGCAGATAGGTCGGCTACCCATTCTCCTGAAAGCAAGAGGAACCTTGCTGAAGAAAGCTTATTTAGGACCTAGCAAAGGAAATGAGACTGGCAACACCTCAGTCCTTTCCCACAACTGACATGTATTTCAGCAGACCTGAAAATAAACTAAAACTATGTGAAGTAAGGTTGAAATCAGGAATTATTTTGAGAGCTGACATGGTATTCTGACCAATGAGGATGAGGATGAATAGGTACATTTAATCTCCACCCCTTGCTACATTTTCCTGATTTTTAAGGCAAAAAAATAACAAACCCACTATTCCACGTGTTCTAATTTTCTATAGAATAACTGTAGGAGTTTCTGAAGATTGATACAGATCAAAGTAGAGCTGGGAGCTCTGCACAGAAATGTTTTAAAACAGAAAAGTTTGTGGAAGGGCTGTGGATTGCAGCATGGAGCTAAATCCTGACTACAGCAGAAGCAATCCACTGTGACACAGAGACCTGGAGGAAAAGGAAAAATCTTTAGCAGCTGATTGACTCATGTGAGGGAATGACTGTAAGAAACATCCCCAAAACTGCCAAAGTGCACATACTCTTTCAACTGTTCCCTCATGCCAAGATCTTGTAGAGGCTTACATGGGTTTTATCAAAGAAGGGAGAATACTTGGAAAAGAAATCCATCAACATATTCAGAACAGAAAATTGAGTAGAAGGGTCCTTGGGGAGGTTTCATGTGCACCTATCTCTCAGCATCTCCCTGGCTCCGGGCTCTCCCTAGCCCCAAGAAAATCAAAGTTCAACAGGCAAAAGGAAGTATTCCACCCACAAATGGCATGATATGTTTCAAAATGAAAATTTAATTAGCACAAACAAAGCTAAGACCGCCCATCTTAATAAACACCTTTTCAAAAGAGAGCACAGTTCAAAAATGGTCCTTTGCACTGCAAGGAAGGTCACTCCTCCACCTCACAGCAGCTAATGAAGCATCTGGCAGCACATTCAGTAAAGGAGGCTGCCAGTTCTGTCTCTGATGCCATGTACATCATTTATGCCACACATATGTCCACACACACTGAGAAACACATTTCCAATTAGACCTTAGATCTTGCTTTGAAAAAAACACTGGCTGTGTACCAGAGGAAACAAAATTAATATGCTTTCCCCCCCAGCATTTCTGCACAGAAAATCAGCCGCGAGTTTGGAGAAGCAACACCTTGGAAATGCAGAGTGGGAAAAATGAGAACAATAAAGAGAGCCTGAAAGGAATCAAGCCTTTGTCACGCATATGTGCAAAATACTTTAATAATGCTTTCATTATTTCAGGTAAATATTTCAAGTCTAGGCCTTTTCTATACCTTCTATACTTGCATCTCAATAAAGGGCATTCCTATAACCAATATATATTTAATCCTCATCTCTGGAACTCTTCAAATTGAACTGACATTGGCTCTGGAACTGGTCACCCCAAGAGTTTGGCTACTAGCCTCCTCTGTACAATCAATCCACTTGGAAAATACTTGTTGATATAGTGTCCTATACTGTGCATTCTCCTCACCTGTCTAATTTAATAATATTGAGGCCACTTATGTAAGAGAAAGAGAACCAAAAATTGCACTTTGTGGAAGAAAAGCATTAAAGAAAAGCCAATGATAAGCACTTACCTTTATTTCAAACTCATAGTGTTCATCCTTTCCCTGCCCACACAGGACATAGCGTGGGATACTGATTTTGATTGGGTCCTTTAGGTCATCTGGATTTGCTCCCAGTGAACGGCAGACCATCCGCTTTCATGCACATACCAAATAGGGAGAAGAAAGGAAAACCAAAATCACTACATAAGGAAAAAAAGAGAAGAGCTTCACTGAAAATGAGAAGTGTTCTTGGTCAGAGGAGCGGGAAAAGAGGAGGCAGAAATTACTTCTAAAATGAAGGAGTTCTTTGACAACAAAGTGGATCTTGTCTTACAAGCAAGCCCTAGCATATTTTTATGCGTACAAAAATTAAGGTGAAGTGTATTAAAAATATTCCTTTATTTGAAAAGGCATTTTCAGCTTAGATATCAAAAAGAAGGGAAAGCAGAAGACTTTTTATTACCTCCCTTTCAAAAAAAAGTCAGTGTATTAATCAAGCTTTCACAGTTAACTCTAATTTTTGTACATGTCTATCTTTTATAACGAACGTTTACAATATCATGCAAAGCTGCAGGGGTCTAGGCAATTCAAAAAGCTCTTAAACTTTAGCAGTTCAAACCCATTTTATAATTAAATAAGCAACCCACTGTCAGAACAGTTTCCTACTATTTTTTTTAATCATATCTGAATCCCAGGAAACTAAGCTATGATAAATTTGCACAGCCTGGACAAAACAATCTAAAAATTTATTTCCAATGAAGGCTCATTCCTCTGACAGCCAGATGGAATAGGTAACTCTGAAATTATGTCAAAAATAAAACCTTTTTGCAACTGAAAAGATTAATGCTTTGCAGTCACTATTCCCCAAAAGTAGCAGAAGCATTTGGAGTGAAAACATACAGAAACTGTCTTTAAGAGAGTCCTACTTCTCCATTGAACATACTTGGTTTGAAAACCTTAATGAACTGGCACTTAAAAAAATAATAACAGCAGCATGACAAATTCAAGTTAACAACCAAATAGACTGAAAAATGATCACTTTAAAGTTATGACTATGTTATATATTTGTATTTAGCACTGCTATCCATCACTTGAGCTGTAACTGTATTCTCAACATTCATCTTCTTGTAGCAGCTCCTGGTGACTTCCAGTACACATGAGGCTGTGTAGGAGCTGGAGAAGAATTTGAAACTCATTCATAAACACCTCTGCCTGTTACAGAGAGCCTTTTGACATTGTCATGGCTCTCAAGAAGAGGAGGCTGTTATTTCATTGCCAGTCAATTATAAATGACAGTGTAATTTCCCTTAACATTAACATTAGTAAGAGTGAAAAAGAAAATATAAAGAAAGTGAATTTTTGTTCCACTGAGTTAATCTAGAGTACGTTTACCACAAACCTTTTCTTTTTATTTTAGGAAACCATAAAAAAAAGTTTATGTTTGAATGGAAAAATATTTTTAGTGACCTTTGCTTTCACAACAAATATTGCCTCCTGTCCATTTTGGCCTTCTGTAATTACTGCCCACCTTACTGGCTTTTCAGCTAAAACTCATTTCTGGAGCACTGAAATGTAAGCTGCTCTCTCCTTGAGGGAAAAGAGAAGTTCATTCCCCTGAAAACAACATCATCTGTTTTAAAACAGCAATAAAAGCATATAGCCACTCTTAAAGCCACCTCTGTCAACATGTAATTTATTAGCAGTCATTTTCAGAGAACTATTACAAACAGCTAATAGAGAGGGAAAACAATCTCGAACACAAAGTGTTGTGGAAAATGTGCCCTAATACAATAAATAATGTTTTCATAATAATAAACAATGACCTTTATGTTTACTTTATAGAGTAAAAATAGTAGAAATATTAGAACAAAATATACTGCTATGAAGTTCTTTTTCATGAAAGTGCAGAGTATTCATTGAATTAGATTTTTTAAAAAGCACAGAAGAGAAAAAGCTATTGGGAAACACAAGATGCACAAACACTTAACTCTGGAGTATAATCAGAAAAGAAATTGGTTGCAGAGACTGATTTCCTTTAACAGCCCTGATCAAGATCAGCCTTGATCAGTCCTCTCAGATAGTGCCCCTCAGTGCTGACTTTGGGCAAGGCCCAGAAGAAATGCCATAGTGATGTCAATGAGGGAGCCACTCCTGAGCAGGACTGACATGATGATACCACTCTATCTACTCATTTGTGTACACATTCTTTGTTGAAAAAAACCCCCACAATACCTCAAATTAACATGACGTATTTTGCTCATTTTTGGACTTCCTTAAGGAAGTAGAAATGTAACGATAAAAACCCCCATAATTCTCTATCCAAACAAGTGTTCATCCTTCCAGACATAACTGCCTTACCCAATGCAAGCTATTTCTTTTTAAATCCCATGTGAGTTACGTTATCATGTCCTAACATATGGTAAAAACAAATGGGAAATGTTCTTATACTAGGAGAGAGACTGAAGTCTAACTCTGTCTAGTAGATTTCACCTCTGCTTGGCAATATGCTTACAGAATTTAGAATTTTAGATTAGATACCACTGTTTTTTCTGCCAAGAACCATCTTCCTCAAACAAGGCAGATGGCATATTCAAGCAACAGGATTCAAAAGATATTCATCTCCCCTCACAAGGGAAGAAACAAAAGATAGGAAACAACAGTTCATTTATTATTTGAACATCTGACAGGGCTAACAGGTAAAATACCCCTTGTCCTAAGCTAGAGGAAAGCCTCGACTAATGGAAATATTCTACTAATGTCCAAAAGCTCCATTTCTTCTTGGGATGTAGTAATAAAAAGACTGTAAGAGATGCAATCTTACAGCATCAACAACCCCATCAGTAAGCAAGCAGAGAATGATGAAAGTAAGGCCAAGCACATTACATGGGCAGAAGTCCAGAGTTAAACTCACTCCATCTGTCAGGCAGTGCCCCCAGTTGTCAACAACCTACTTGGAGCATGAGAAACGTGCTCACAGATGATACACCCCAAAACATCTGTCTTGCCACAGTAGCATGACCAAAGGTTGAAATGCTATTTAAAGCACAACTCCTTTTGCACTTGTGGCAAATTTTGATAGGAAAGTGCAATAAAACTTAAATGTAAACCTCTGAAGAAGAAGAGAATTGTCAATGCTAATATTCCTAAAATTGCTTGCATAAAAGCTGTAAACATCTGTAGTATTAAGAGCATACAGTGCAAATAAGATTAAAATATCTGCAGATGTTTTGAAATATTGAGATCAAGGGCATGAAGTAAATGAGGAGCATGAAAAACAAAGATAATCAAGAAGATTAGGGAAAAGACAATCAAGGCAGAATAGAGAAGACATTAATGAAGAGAGATAGTATATGGAAGGAGCTAGAAAACACAGCCAAAATGGAAATCATAAGACAGAGCTGTAATTACAGTTTTCATCCACCTACCATATAACATAGAAGCATTTAATGTCCTCACTTTCCCAAGGAATTGTATGTACAGTATATCAGAGATGTACAAAATGCAAGCACTCAATTAATAACTATTATTGCTTAGATGTAGTGTAATCTGTGGTATTCTCTTAGAGCTCAAAGGTCCCTTTTCTCTATTGATTAAATAAAAACAAAGGGGGGTGGGGAAAGGATTTTATCAATATTTATTAGCCTTTTATTTTGAATGTATCTAAACGTATTTGGATTTCAACACCTAGTCAAATGCATAATTAGCCAAATGGCTTCTTCACTTGAACTGAATGTTAATTTCCAGATTTCCAAAGGGATATGCAAACTGCTTTGAAGAATTGATGGGATGACTGTCAGCTGAGTATTGACTTCTTTTTCACACTTCTTAGAAAAACCAATTCCTGAATCAGGTCCAACCTTGCTCCTTTCAGAAAACACGAGCTCAATTTTTCTGTACTTCTCTTTGTCTGGCAAAACTGCACAATGGATATCATTCAAAGTGCAGAACCAAAGGCTGTCCAACTGCGATCGCTAGCATGAAGCATCCAAAATGTTAGGTGCAGAAAAAAAGACATTATTTTCCTTTAAGGGACCTATATGAGTAATTTTAAGAAAAAGATTCCTATACATAGTCTGCTTAGCACAGTCTACTTTCACTGATGTATACAGCAGGACATGAATGTCACCCAGTGAAGGTTTAATACTTCTCATATTTTCATAGAGTAAGTAAAGCAAGTCAGCTAACTCAGTTTGAAATTTACAGGACAATCGTACTCCATTTGAAAAAACAAATTCATTTATATCTGAAGTCCGGTCCAGTGAAATCTGCATTAAATCATCTTTCAAGGGCTGGTGATTTAAATAAACATCATCATCCAAACAATCAAACTGTAACAATCAAACTCCTCATTTTGTTGCTGCAAATTCTTTGAGTGAAGTGTTTGTTACAGGTAAATATGGTGAGTAAACCATCTTCAGCAGAACACAGAAGTCGAATATTTTGCCCAGCAAAGCCAGCTTGAATCTCCTTTATAGTGCTGATAGGAACCTCATGAAACACTGCCAAGGAACTCTGGCAGGTGCCTTGTTCAGCTGACAAAACAACAACATACAGAATGGAACTGAACAAAGGCAAGCAAGCAGGTTCTGGGTCTGGTTTTCCGCAACTGCCAACAGACACCTTTCAACTCCTCCATCCTAACAGAAATTTGAGGTAAAACACAGATGAAAAAATCCAGTACTTTTTCCAAATAACAGACCTAAAGTTTCAGGAGGACATCTTAATACTAAACTGTTTAGTGTCATAACACTAAACTTTTCCAGCTCTTTGTTTTTCCAACGGCTTGTAAATTCTTCAGGGAGCTTTCTCACCAAGGCATCAGAGATTTCTGTGCTCATGCACACTGTGACAGTCTCTTGCATGGGGGATTCAGGCTGAACAACATTTTCAGTGTGAGCTTTAGCACCATCACTAGTGTGGGATATGTCTTGATTCATGCCTGACTTGAGGAACACATTCAGACATTCACTTGCATATTCCTTATTGTGGTAGTTTTGCCAGGAATTGCTTTTTCCAAGGAAGTTACAGCAAAACCCAATCAGTGACCATGGTTGAATATTGGTATCTGGTTAAACCAGTAGAAAGTTGACATGCCTCTGGGAATACACATTAAAATCAGAGAATTCTGGGAAACCTCCCTTTTCTTTCTGGCCTCAGGTAACACTTGATTTTACCACCTTCGGCCACCGGTGGGAAGAAATCACTGTACCTTCTGCAAGCTGTTAGCTCTTTCCTTACACAAAAAAAACTTACAAAGCACTAACCTTTCTCTGAGTGAGAGAAAAAACCAGAGCAGGACATGTAAAGAGACAATATGAAGATATCAGAGTCAGTGAAGGAAGAGTTACATTCTAAATAGAAGAGGTGAGAGGATGCCTTAGTTTTAACTTAAAAGTCTTTTGTGAGCCATGATAACAGATTGTAATATATTAAAATATCCCTTTAAATTGTAGAAAAAATATACGTTAGGGAGATGACTAGAGTATTCCTATGGTAGATTTGAGCAAAGATATTTGTGATGGACTAAGTAAATATTGAAATAGCTGTGATCTTATGAGAAGCTTGAACAGAGAGAGAGAAATAAGATGAACATCTTCCCCTAGAAAGAGAAAAAATCTCTGTTCCTAGAGATGAAGAAACCTTTACTTTTAGAATGCTCATCTTTAGAATGAGACCCCATGAACTTCATGGACCATGGCCCAGATGCAGCTGTGACAAAGGCTGTGTGATATGGGAGGGACTTCACAATTACAGATTGCTGGACAGCTGTTTTTGTGAGAGCTAAAAGCCACAAGCAGACTGTTTGTTTCTTGTGGAAAGTTCCATAGTAAACTAAAAGAGACGTCTCTCTCTAAATGAACTGATGAAAGATTCTTTTGTAAGCAGTAAACTGACCCAGAGTTCCAATTTCTGTCTTTATACATTGTCTGTGAGAAAGAAAAGAAACTGTTGGGGGAGAGGGAGGTGTTTTGAAGGTGTTATTCTGATTCTTATTCATTTTATCTCTCTTGTAGTTTTGTTAATAAACCTGTTTTTGTTCCCTTTTAAGTTCTGAACCTACTTTACTTTTCTCCTAATCCCATCTCACAGCCAAAAAAAAAGAATAAATAATTCTAAGAGACACTCAAACCACTACACCAATTCAAAAACCAGAAATGTGAAACCACTACACAAATTAGTGTTTCTACCTAGTTACGAACCTGAAACCACCACACTTATAAATGGCAGATTTTTTATGAGTGACATTGCTTGGGCACATCTCTCACTTCTGTCACCCAAACTTCCCAACTCCTTAATTTGTTCAGAAACCACTGCACTGCTGACCACTGACTACTGGTATCTTTGTAAAAGCAGGAAAGTTTACTGAAAAGATATCCCAAACTCAAAGTGGTTCTGGTCTTGCAGCAAAATAAGAAGCTATTGACTTAGAAGAAACCAAATCAGGGGCATTGTGTGTTGGAAACTGAGAATTACTAGACTGGTCTTCAACTATTGGTTGTACTGTTTCTAATGGGCAGTTATCTTACAAGTTTTTGTTTCAGAATACACATTAAACTAAGAAAAGAGAAGGCACAATATGCTAAAGCCAGTTTGCTCATTAGCACCCATTAAGGATCCTGCAGGAGACATCTGTTTCAAGTGGGAACAATCAGATTCAGTTCTTGAGCTGTCACCATCTGGAGAAGTAATTATTTTATCATCAAAATGATTGAAATTTTCAACCTTGTGGAGTGAATAAGCCACATTATTAAAGTCAGAACTATGCAAAGAAGTAGATAAAACATTCTGATATGGAACATTCTTTGAAGTATTAGTAATTTTAGAGTGAATTAAAATACTTTCAGTATCACAATGACAAGGAAAGCTCTCCTGCTCTGGGTTACTCCTTTCATTCTGAAATGCCCTCCCTGATGTACAAGGGGAGGAGAGTCTACCAGAACTGGAAAATAAATGCAGCATCTCCTTATACACCTTCTGTCTCTTATGGTCTCTTACTCCTGCATTTTCTCCACACAAGTCAGAAGCACAATTCCTATCTTTAGACAAAAATGGAAAGCCATAGTGTGGCTGCCACTGTTGACTTTTCTGTTAAAAATTCCAAAAGAAGAAAAAAAAAAAGTCTTTGTAAAATCTTTTCACCTGAACATTTCTTGAACTGAGGATTGATTTTGGTTGGATCTACACAATCATTCAAAATCAGTACAATCTCTCAAAATGAGAGAGAAAAACCCAACAGAAGTGATTGAGATCAGATTATGGAATAGGTGATCCTTTCAATCCACTCCTGCTTTTTCTGTGTACAGTATTCATTTCACTTGGTTTATATTTGCTTTACTCAAAAACCCAGAAAAGTCAACAGAGAATGCAGAACCTTACAAGCCCTTAATTTTTTTCCCACACATGCACAAAAAAGTAATCCCATACCAGCCAAGAGAGTGTGAAAAGTACAACACAGCTGAAAAACAACAATGTAAAAGCCAAAAAAATACAAATTCAAGGTGTTGCAGCCCTCCTATTATTACAGTTTAAATTCACAAAGGTATTTAGGATTTACTCACCAAGACAATAACTGTGTTTCAAGCAGCAGTTAGACAACTAAAACATGGTGGGAGGGGTCTAAGCCTCAGTTTAAAAATACATAAATACATGTACAAATCCTTCAGAACACACACAACTGGCCTGGTTCTTCTTGTTAACCTACAGACATCCTTACAGCAGTTCATTGTGAGTTAAAAATGTTACATGTATTCTGAATTCAATCATTAAATGCTCATTAAATGCTTTTCTCCTCTAAAAATAATGAAAGGGATACTGTTTCAAATTAAGAACCATGGCAAAACAATGAAGAAAGAGCCACCCTAACACCACGTCTTTCAAACAAAGAAAAGCTAGGTCCAGTCTGAAACAAAATCACTTTGATCCAGCTGGTAAGATGCACTGCCACCTCTGTTAGCCATGAATCTTGCTGTGAATTCAAACTTCTAATGATGCAGCTAAACTTTATGAAATTTAATTACAGGGCATGCCATGATTTAAGACAATCACTTCATTCTGACAAATTATGACCTACCTCATACTTCAACTTGCGTTGAATAGTGCTGTTGTTATGCCTCTCATTATCCTAAGCACAAAAAAGGTACAGGAGGTTATTAAAAAGTGCCTTTCGTGTATAAGTTAATTTAAAAGTATTCAGAGGAAGAGACATTCTTTATAATTGACAAAAATAACTATCAATATTTATTAAACCACTGGCTTAGAAGTCAATCAATCCACTCTTTGGATCAATTAGATCACCAATTTTTTGAATGGGGATTTGTTTGCAAGTTTGAAATTCCATCCAGAAAAACATTAATTTTCATCAATTTAATTTTTCTGACATAAAATGAAGATTCCATTTTATCTGCAGACTTATTATTGCCACTTACACACTCTTTCCTGCCAAAAAACCCCAGAAAACAACAAAAAATGCCACTGGAAATAAAAAGATGATTAAAATTTAAAACCTGATATCATACCTCATTTACTGTTTATGTTTCTTGGTAAATTAAAAGTAAGTAAACACAGGAAAACATAAAAATTACTGAACAACAAAACTAAACCAGTGGTTAGACATGGACAATTGAAGGTCAGGATGTCCCACCCATTTCTGCTCACCTTGAAACTTTCTGTAGACCAGGAAGCACTAACATGATTATCCTCTTTATGATGAATATTCTGGAGCCTTCTCTGCACTTCTTGTTCAATAAAGGCATTTATCCTTTAAGACACAGAAAAGTGTGCATGTGTATGGAAACATCGTGTATTTTTACATAAAAATCAAGACAGACTAAAAGGCTCTTTGAAATGCTTTTAACCCTAAGTACTGCACAGCTCTTCACTGGGAGGCTTAACATTAGACCAGTTTTATCCCTCCTTAAGGAATGAACAATGACTTTTGAAAAAGTGTTCATCTAACAGGCAAAGGTGAAAAATTTGTTATTAATTAAACAAATTACTAAACCACAGGTTCAGACACTGCTATGAGTACAGCTGTACACACAAGAGGCAGTGAGGGTACAAGTGATGAAGAAGAAAGAAGGCTGGGGTTGCATCTTCAGTGACTTAACAGTTTGCCTTCACTGCTGCTGTGATATCAGCAACTTGGGCTAGCAAAGGTTTGTTCCTCAAACAGAAGGAATGTTCCAGGAGCTGATACTAACAACTGCCATGTGTAACTATAACAAGGGCAGAGATTAAAGATTTTAGTGATGCTAGGCAGCTGTCCTATTAAAAAATGTTTAAGACAATTAAATTTACTTTGTTGCCTTAAGTGTATATGAAGCAAACCCATATAGACAAGTAACTGTAAACTCAAAATCTATTTGAAAACATTTCAGCCTGCAGTTTCCCAATCCTGTATTCTAAAACAAACTGCACTGGAGTAAAAAGTGAGGCTATTGGTTACTTACAGTAAAACATCAACTTTATTTCCAGACGAGTCTTCCAGTACAATCACAGTACTTAAATCCATATCTGGCAGAATGGTCTTTCAAATTATTTCTTTTCTAAAGCTATTGTTTGCATTCCATTTCAGGAATGCAGGTTACCTACCTATCATCAACCAGTGGGGCAGCAGGTGGCTGTGGCTTTGTTGGGCTGGCAGGGGAAGTGCTATGGGAGAGTCTCTCATCTGAAGTTCCATGGTTTCCTTTCTGAGCTCCATCACCCTCATATATTTTTTGCTTCAGCTGCTGAATTTCCTGGTCCAAGCTATAAAGATATTGTAACATGCAATTTGCTTTGGTTTGGAGTTGATTCACATAGTTCTGATGGGAAACAATGTGCCTACACTGGTACACATGTACGTAAGATTGTAGATAATAATATTTATGAAGGATTAAAAATCATAACTGTTCCTTAAGCATATTTAGATAGGAAAACAGAAACAGCTCAAAACCACATTCCAAGAGTAGCATTAAGTCGAATAAAACAGCTTCAATAACTTCCATCACAAGAGGTATATAAAGCTGTACATTAAATATTAACTCCTAAGACTTAATCTATCTATTAGAAACACTTGAATACATTCTCATTTTTACAGAACTCTATCAATGACCTTGGGTATTATCTTCCAGTGTGAAAGTAAATGAAGAAACAAAGGGGAAAAAATGAAAAACTCAAAGTACAGCACTAATATAAAAAAAACAACAAACAAACCAAAGAAAACCTAAAACATTGATGTGGCAAAACTAATCTATAAGAACATCTTTAAATTGTGTACTACACATGTACATTTTCCAGTTGTTCCATCTGTATATATGGTTTTGAAAACTCACTTACAAAATAAGCATATAGTACTTCTTGCATATATACAGGTAGGAAACCATCTTTTGAAACCTTCTTGCTTTCTTTAACAAATAAATTTAATTCCACCCAGATTTATGCACAGAATACAATATGTAAAATTGGGTACTGTGTTTCTGACTAAAAATGCCTGAGGCATTTTGTATGAAATAAGAAGCACTTATTGCAATATTCATCACATTACAACAAAGTAATCTGCAGAACATCCTTTTCACTTGTAATGTAGCTGAGATTAGATTAGTAACACAGTAATAATCTTCCCCATTTTCATTACAATTTTTGTCTCTAAAAGTAATTGTTTTTCTAGAGGTTACTTAGAAATCAAATAATAAAAAAAACAAGTTCTTGCATAAACAGGAGAAACTATGCAAAGCTGAGATTCTACCACTTCTGCTACAACTGCATATATCTAAATTGAAGTGCAATTCTATATTCCATCCTGGGGGTTAAATGAGAAAATTAGAGAGATGATGAATGCTGAGGCTTAGGCTGAATTGTTACTTCAGTTTGAGTGCTTTTTGCAGCACTGCCAGAAGCTATCTATTTCTTCTGATTAGCACCAAAACAATCTTGTGTCCTGAGGGTAAGGGAATGAAAGACGCCTGATGTATACAGAAAAGTGTTTGCATCCATGGAAAATCAATTTAACTACAAAAATCAGATTTACATTAAAGGAACAAAGCTTAGCTCTTGGTTTGTAAACATCCTACTATGAGAAGATATCACTTATATAGCTACAAACTTAGCCTTGTGATGCATCCACCAGTAAGTACACTGAACTGTGCCCCACCACTTGCCTCAAAGATGGCTCTAAAGTTGTTTTATGTTCATTCTGGTGCCCCAAACCTCTGCTGCTAAAGCCAAAATATGTGCACATATCAGTTTAAGTTAACCTCACATTATCATTTTGGGGGTCATCCCTGTTGTCTTGAGGTGATTAATAATGATATTGAATCCCATAATTCATAATCCCATATCTGTGGCCAAAAGCTGTTACTGTATCTGTGGCCAAAAGCTATTACTGTATCTTCAAGATCCTGAAGCTACAGACCTTGAGTGGCTGGTGGGATCGGGGCGGGGGGGGGGGGTTGGGGGGGGTGGTGCAGGCATTTTAAAAAGCTCCCTGCCCAAGTTTTTTCACAGCTTTTCACAGCATGGTATTTGCGTGGCTGGCTGCTTGGGCTTTGCTTAGGCAAAGCCTTTGCTTTCCTTTTTGGTTTGTTTGGGTTTTTATTCTTGGATCAAAGAAACTGCAGTAGCAATGTTTGAGCAGCTGCCTGTCCAAAAAGCAAGGGCATCCCGTGGCAGAAATGGAGCAGAGCTGCCCCGCTCCAGCCCAAGCTGCTTCTAACCAACACCGAGCCTTGGACACAACACATTCAGTGGCTTCACTCCAGCTGCCGTGCCTGCTCTGCTGTGCCTTGCCATGGGGAAGCTCCTCATCTGCTGCTGGAACTGCTCCCTGAGGCTCCTGCCCTCCTGAGACAGACCTGACTCCATCTTGTCACTGCGCCTTGCGACGCTGTCCCAACAGGCCCGTGCTGGGAATGGGTATTTTCCAGCATTTTGGGTCTGTCTTTACTCCAGTGGGGTGGTGAGGTCTAGCAGTTCCACATCTAGCAGTTATCTACTTTATTTCCCCCCTGCCTATTGGCATTCTTCTTCTTAATAAACCAAAGTTTTTTCACTTTCGTCTATTTGTATTAATTTCTTATTGGTGAAATTCTTAAAGGAGGTAACTCATTCCAGAGCATTCTCCTTTAAATTATCTCAAACCAAGGCACCTGTAGGTGAAAGAATTTTGAGCTTCCACATGATTCAAACAAATAAAAACTCCATATCTAGTTATGATGGACTTGCACCTGTATACACTTCAAATGAATATTGCAGTTAAACGTTTTCAGAGAGTCTGAACCAGAGCACATCATTACATAATGGGATCTAGATAAACAATAAGAAATATATATAATTCATATGCTTACTATGGCAGCATATACTGTGAAATAAATGTAAACTCAAAACCAGTTTGAGAGCAGTAAGTAGCCTGAAATGTTTAACATATTCTCATGTATCTTCAGAATTTTCTCTTGCCTCAACATTCACAAAAACATTTTGAATTAAATTATTCAGGCCTATGGGTTATTCACTAATGGACTTCAAAGTTTTATTTAGCCTGTGCAAGAGGACTTTGAAGTAAACAAGAAAAAAAAAAAAAAAAAAAGGGAAAAAAAGAGGAAAAAAAAAGGAGATCTTTTTACATCCTTGGTATCTTCTCCAAACCTCAGTTTTCTGACTGAACATATTTTTTTACTTATCACACAACTCTATTTTTGTGGAACCTCCAGTTGTTTATAGCTCATTTTAGTCAAGTGAGATGCTTAGTATAGAAAATGAGATTTTATGTTCATGACAATTATGGAAAATAATGGCAATATACACAAAATGATGAACCAGTATTGAAAATGCTTAACTAAAAGCCAAACAATGTAGCTAAAAATGTTGAAAAAGTGACCTCTACAAAGCCTATATAAAGCAACTCTTCTGATAATGGTTTAAAAGGAACAGAATACAGAAGAGCTCTTCAATTTGGCTACAGGCAAGTTTCTTCTTTTAGGTGGTTTTTCCATATCTGTTTGAAGGGCTTATGAAAAAATATCCAGATAAATTAGTGAAATATTTTAAAAATAGATGACAAATGCTACTGCAAGAAAAAAAACCCTCATTTTTTCCCAGACAGCCATAGATTTTAAAGCTCCAGCATAAGCAAATCAGGTAGCACATTTTAAAAGGGCAATTCTGCACTTTTCCATACTGCAGTGATTGAACACATTAATCTTAGTTAATTTTTGCTCAGATCAAAAAAACCCAAAAGATTTCTTCCCTTTCTTCCACAGAGAAAGATCCTTCCCAACCTGACTGACTTTTCTTTGAGCCTCCCATACTTACTATAAATGTTATGCTACAAGGTATCTTGAGTATAACTGATGACATTGCTTCTGTGCCTAAAAGGGACTGTCACCACAGGCAGTATTAAAGCCTCTGTGTATTTTCCAATAAGCTTAAAAAGCAACATCAAATTTCACACGGATCTATGGCTAGTTTATTTTTATTTAGCCTTGAAATCAGGGCTATTAAAAATTAAACATTTACCCCCATTTATTTTTAATAGCAGAAGGGTTCAGTACATCACCAGTTGAGAGACACAGTTGGCAGGTTTACTGTAACAGTCTCCAAATCTTGAACAAACATCTAACTTGTTACTAATAAAGAAAAAAAAGTCTGATACAGAAATAATTCAAGAGAAAAAGTTGTTAGATGGTACATTTGCTGGAAGGGCAGAACATAACGATGTCACTTTCTACACAGGTGAAACAATTCAAGTACTGTGATGGCTAATGCAAATAATATCCTGCTGAGGATGGGATAATTATCCAAACACACCAGAACTTAATAAGTGAGTGAGAATCCTTTAAAAAGCAGTAGAGTTTCAATTCTGGATAAACTACTTGAAACTGATGAAGAAACTCAAGTACTGGGACACTTAACAAGTTGTGCTCTCAACATCCAAGGTATAAAATTATTCCCCTTTTGTGGACAGATTCTGATAAATGGAAGACACCGCGTCACTCACCGTTCTCGGTCCTGTTCCAGAGCTTTCTGTTCAGCTTCCAGACTTGCCTGCAGCCCTGCCTGTTCACCACAGCTGTGGTTCAAGGTGGCCAGCTTCTGTTTCTGCTCTTCAATTTCAAAGTCTATGGTGGAACGACGCTGCAAAGCAGAATGCCTCCTTTCTAACTTAGCAACAGCTTGCTCCAGTGCCTCTCTCTGCTGCTTTTCCCTTGATTCAAGTATTTCTTTTTCCTTTTTCCGAACCTTTCCTTCCTGCCGAGCTACGTTGGCTGTGAATTCAAAGGTTTCTTGGAGCTGCTGCAGCTGGTTTGTGCTAGCCCTGTACTGGGCAAGCTGCTCCTCTTTTTCTTCTATTTCTTTCTCTATTTGATAGAGAGTATTATCTAACCCTAACAAGCCCCTATCAAGGACTTCAGAAGCTCTTTGTTTTTCCTCCAGCAGAGCTGGCAAATGATTACTCTTCAGGTATTCAAGCTGGCGTACTTTAGACTGGAGCCTGTATTCCACTGGCTTCATCTTGTCAGCTTCTTCAGCCTTGAGTATGGCATCCATAAAGTTTTCGTCGTCTCTCTTGAGATTTAAATGTTCTTCATGTGCAAATCTTAAGTGCTCCAGAGCTCTTTTCTCATCTGCTATTTCCGTTTCTAGCTGATCCATTTGTTGAATTAAATCTTTTTCCAAAATAGCCAACTGTTCCAGCTGTTTCCTTTTAAACTCTACAAAATCATGCTGTGCTTTTTCTAACTCTTCATGGTTTTCATCACCTTCAGATCGGGCTTCCTTGACTTTCAAAAGAGATTCTCTGATCTCTTCAAGATCTCTTCTCTCTTCTTCTACTCTTTGCACATCCCCTCTCTTCAGGAGCTCTATCATGACCTGCTTCTCTCGAAGCTGTTCCTCTAGGTGAGCCACCAGCATCACCTGTTCTCTTTCCTGTTCTTCAAGTCTCTTTTTTTCTGATTCCAGCTTAAGATACTGCTCATCTTTTTCCTTTTTTAGTTTTTCTAGCTCACGAAAAATCTGCATTTTCTCTGCTTTTTCATTATGATTAAGTTCTTGTAGTCGCTGCAACTCCTCCTTGACCCGGGCAAAAATTTCTTCCTGCTGCTTTTTCTTTTGAAGCTCTATCTCCTGCTGTTCCCGTAATCTCTCTTCTTCAAATTTTTCTTTTTCAGCCAGCAAATCCTTTAACCTGCTTTCAATGTGAACAGTTCTCCGTTTCAGACTCTCCTCCTGTTTTCGTATTTGCAGCTGAACTATTTCTGTCTCTTTGCGCTGCGACTCCACTTCTTGCTGCATTCTTACAAGCTCTGCTTTGTCTGATTTCTGTTTCTCTTCCATCTCTTCTATTTGTTTCCTACAATAAAACATTTACATGAAGTTAAAAAGGTTTGGACTAAGATTTTTGACTATATATAACCATTTTTTTTAATAGTTTTATTTTGCTACAGGTTAAGATCCTTCATTGCTTGGAAATTAACTCAATGCAGAAGACAAATCAAAAAGAGATTATATAGCCTGTGTCAGTATAAAAAGCTGTAGATATATAAACTTATAGGAAGTTATGTTATATAGTACTTACATTATTAAAAAATTATACTGTATTAGTTCTGTCAAATCAAATAAAAATATTAATAGAACATATCCATGCACACAGTGCAGAGTAAATATGTGGCGTTTTTTACATACATATGTTCTCATGAACAAAAGCTTGTATAGAAGGACTTGATTAGCAATTTGCCTCACCAAATTTAAGCCAACAGATGAATTTAAAGCAATGTTTTCACTTTGGGTAGCTCCAACTGAATTACTGATAAACAGGACAAATTACTCTGTCCTGTGTAATCCCTCGTACTTGAGGGTTACCATTATCCCCATAATACAAGTAGAGACAACCTGCAAGTTGACTGGTTATTTTGTCAGAAGTCAGAAAAATTAAAGCAAATCAACTTCTGAATTCAAAGAATTGAATTCAATCTGAATTCAAATTCCACCAACATAACAAAAAGGATAAACATCAGTGATCCTATGCTGCTTTAGATGCTGAATAGTATCTCAGTGCTTCAGAGCTTCAAGATTTTTCTGAGTTTACTTCGCTTAGTCCAACTGCATAAAGAGCTCTACCAAAATGGAGCACATCATCTAAAACTGAGAGGGCAGAAAGGTTTCCAGGTTGTGAATCTAATCACTGCTGATATCTGCAACAAGGCACAGCTATCACTTCCAGTCTTAGCAGGTATGATGAACCGAAACAATCAACTCAGTTTGCCAGCTAATATCAATGCTTTCTTTTGTATTTCAAACCAACTTCCAAATAATGTTCTGAAAAGCATGATTAATATGCCCATTCCACACCACAGTTGATGTAAGAGAAGCAAAAAGTGACATGTGAGTTTCTCCTATCACAATTCAGTCCAGAAACAAACAAACCACAAAAAAGAGATATGAATTAAGAATGTAGTTTGCCATCTTTTAAAGTAAAACCATAAAAAATAAGAGCAAGAGTAATACACTGTATCTGTACAATCTATCCAGAGTTTTTTTGCTAACTATCAGTTAGCCCAAATTCAGCTATTCAGGATCATGTGCTTGTTGAATAACAGCATGATTCCAAATTCATGATTTAAAAGAGTCTATAACTTGTGTATATAGATACATATACATAAATACCACAGAGAACAATGTTACCTTTTACTTTCTAATTTCTCAAGCTCCTCTCGTTGCTGTCTCTCGAATTCTAGCCTGATTAAAAAAAAGAATACAGCAAAAAGGTTGTTTTCTGAATATCACAAAAATAGGAAGACATGATGCAATTTTCTGTCTGTTTAGATGATAATGATACAAATGAAGTTTTGTAAGACTACTTTCTACAAGAACAGAATATAGTTCCTTCATTAAGGTTATAAATTAGGCATCATGCTGACACGAGTATAAATAGAAAAGAAATTAATTTCTGGGGAAAAAGTATTTAAAAAGTAAAGTTAAGCAACACATATAGATGATTAGCATAGCCTCTGTGAGTTAACTACATGCAGACATGGCAATCAATACACAGAAATTTAAGTTCTCTACCTTAGACAGATCGGTCCTTTTACAGGGAAAAGACTGCCATGGGAGGCAGGGGGAAACAGAGCGATCAATTGAGAAAGGAATTGATAGAAAAAAACATATTAGCAGTACAGAATACTTGAAAATCAACAGCACTTTGTTTTACTGGAGGTTAAATTGGTTAGATTCATAGAACATTTATCATATTACATCTCCGAAGGAGAATTCAAATAATTATTCTTTCTAAACACATTTTTCAAATGCCAAAGACAGCTAAAGTAATTCTCTTCATCCTATGGTTTATTAACTTAGTCACTTCTGAGAAGGGAAAGGGCTGCAAAACTACAGCAGTGTGTGCTAACAGTTCTGCTATTTCCTTCCAAGAGAAAGAAAAAAATCCCAAACATTCCTAGGATGCAATCAGTGGGGCTGAAAAACCCCAAAGTGCATATTCAAGCACAGAACACAATTCAAACCCATTCATTTAAAATATTTTAAGATTTTAATGTATTTAGTTTGACAAGGTTCTGAATAAGCAAGAGAGAGCATTTAATATATTTTTTAATATCAGCTTTTATTATAGTTGCACACAAGTATTTTTCTTATTTTAATTTCATTTGAAAGACTTTTATTTAAGGAACTTTTTAATAGCAAATACTAGGAAGGCTGAAAGAACCTATATATGGATTAAGTTACTCAGCTAAATATACACATATCCAGTTATTTCAGGCTTGTTACAGCATAAGGATATGCAAGTTAGTGAAACAGTCCATAAATACTGAAAAAAAATGAAAGACTGCACCACAAATTAACTTCAAGTTTTTGATAAACTGCAGTTTAAGACATCGTCACCACAATTACATAGATAGGTTTCTAAAAAATAAGGAATTTTTAATATTTCTTTTTAAAGTCATAGAAATGCATACAACAAAAAGAAATTGCCCTTGGAAATATGCAAATAGTACACTAATAACCTAACATTTATAAAGCTATTGTAACAAACTGTCATTCCTGTATGTTCAAGTCTCTTTCTAATGGCTGCAATAAGGGAGAATGACTACCTGCATGAATTCCGTATTTCATTTCTCCCAATCTCTCACAAATTCATTTCAAAAAATGTCTTCCACAATCCTTAAGTGATTAGCCAATGTAGATTTTTATACCCAGATCCAGGCATTCAAGCTTTCATGTAACAGTCTCACCAAGAGTCCCATCACATTTGCATTGAACTAGGATGGGCACTTTACAGCACAAGGATAGATGATGATAACTTAGTATTTATAATTTGATAACAATTGCTGCAGCAGCAGTGCTGCAGAAATCCACAAAGTGGATGCAAAATCCACAGAGTGCTGAAAGGGAACAAACAACCATCTTGGAGGCTTTCAGAAAGCAAAAACTTCATCCAGTGGTTAACATGTGCTTTGGCTTTTCCTTCCCTCCACTTTTTTATTTCTCCCTTTGGCCATGATCTGCTATCTGAAATTCAGAGCTTTTAGCTATCACTTCTTACCTAGGGCTTGGCTGACAAAATGCCATAATTATTGCAGTCCAGAATAATACAGAGCCTGGGGAACACTACTCTGGCTTGTGGAAATGCAGGTTTCCTTTGAGTGCTGTCAGATACAGACCATCTTTGCTGAGACAGTTGGCAGTGAACAATTTGACTGTATTTCCATGCTTGGTTAAGCCACAATGAAGGAAAATGTTAGATCAGCTAACATAACATGCAAAACTCAGAGCAAAACCTTTTGGTGTTTTGACTGCCCTATAAAACACATAATTTGGCAGATATATTTTATATAAGCATAAAAATGGTAACTAACTTTTGACTGAGATCTAATACAAAGAAAATGAACCATCACAGCAATCAGTCTGGTATAAAAACAGATCAGTGATTAAAAATTCTGTGATTTTCTCTTTGAGAAATTGTCCCTAAAACCTTCAACAGTGGCGTTATGACAATCAGTTTTACCTTAGACTGAAATGAAGCTGGAGGTGCCCAAAAAGCTGTTCAGGAAAAAGGAGTGAATTGTGTAAAACTGGCTCTTTCTTCAGTGAAAATGTTTTTTTTTCCCAAAGCAAAATATGGATTACCATTACCACTTCAGTCAACAGCCTCCAAACACAACACTGAGGTGTTTTAAAAATGCATGTTTAGTGCATTTTAGACCACTAAATACTGCTATGAAGCCAAGGGTTAGTGCTACCTGGAGATGCCTAAGATGGTCAGAGCTGCAATGAAGGCTCTCCAGCAATGAGGCTATTCACAGTGTCTCCATTCTCTGAGGAGCTCATGCTACTGCCCTTCCTCTGCAGGGCTAAGAATGATGCCAGTCTTCCTTAGCTGGCTGCCTATTTTCCTAATGTATTTAGGAACTCACCACTTTCGAGACCTCTGAAATATTTGCTTTTTAAAAAGCCACTACAAAAAAAATCTCAGCATCACAAAAAAAAAAAACTAAAACCACAGAGGCTATAGCAGATCACTGTCAGCTTTACAAAGCACATACACAAGACTGATGTTTTTCTGTTTAGTCTATCCTAATAAAAATCTTTTTCACATAACCTCTATTCCCTTTATTCATGTGAGCACTACTGTGAATAGAAAAAAGCATATTAGCTTGAAATTAAAAAGAAACACACAGATATTAAAGACTAGAATATACTCTTTCTTCTTTTGTAGATCTACCACAAAGGAACTTAATCTGATCAGTGTTGAATTAAATAGACACCATTTCCCTGGCAAGTGTGTCATATCTAGTGATAAGAGCAGTGTAGATAAGCTGCAGAGAAAGGAAGTGTGTTCTACTAGCACAGTACTATAGTAGCTCAATTTGCACAGCACAAAAGTGCAATCTGATACTACATCTGTTAGGAAAGACTGAGTACTGGCAGGACAACAGAGATGTTACATTGCTGTTCAGTATGCCAATTAATTAAATTAATAAAAAAAAAAAAAAAACAACAAAAAAAACCACAAAACAACCCCCCCATACCAAACTGTCATAGACAGCTCATGCCTCAAACATTGATACAAAGTCTTGCTCCTTATAACAAAAACTGTATAAAGAAGCAACAACAAAAGAAGCCTCCCTGAAGATACCTGACTGGGGTTTTGGACTGTAAATTAAACCACTTAGATTAGATAAAGGGAAAACTTATTCTTTAATCATCTCAGGCCTAGGAAAAAACAAAGCTGAAGAAGAGGAATGCATGCACAAGAAAGGCAAATGCAGCAGAAATTATTCCCTGGCTGTTTGGGGTGGGAGACACCACAGCCTGCAGAAGCCAGGCTTACACAGACTGCCCCCTGAAATGGTGTGAGGGGGTGGAGGAGGTTTCAGGTGTAACCTCTGGTTAGAGGCAGTGAGCACCCAATCTCCTTTACACAAACTGCCCAGCTGTGGAACCCCCAACCCCAGAGGCCACACCCAAGGGGCATTCACATGGCAGGCAGCTGAGGGGGTGTCATAATCCATCAAAGACCCCCAAAGTGCACCCCCCAGAGTCATTCCTGTAGCCTTGCACCACAGCACTGCACATGATGCAACAAAGACAATGGCAAAATCCCACCCCCAACCAGGGAGGGGTTTTCCTACCTAGCCTGAGTGTATAGTCACCCACTGGATTCTATGCTTTTTGGGGGGACCTTCACCATCAAGAAGAGCAGCTGGAGAGGATCAGCAGAGCATCACTGGGATCCATGGAATGGTGATATTTTCCTTACCCTGTCTCTGTCAATCCTCTTCTGTCTCCCCCACCTATTTTCTATTTCTTTCTCTTTCTCTCTCTCATATTTACTATCAAATAAAACCCATACTCTTGCCACTGGCACATGGCCTCGTTTGCACCTTAATTTGGGCAGAGGCATTTCTAAGAACTTTAGTAACTGGATCATGACATAAACCCATGACAAGACCAAGGTTTCTCATCAACAGATTTACTAGTTACAGTACCATGTAGCTAAGAAAAGGTCCACAAATGACATCTTCTGCATAAATCTACATGCAAAATTCTATTTTACCCAAAGCTTATTATCTGAAGCAGTGTTCCATGACACTAGATTAAAGACAAAGACTGGGAAGAACTAGAACAAAGAATTTTGGACACTGAGCCAAAATTTTATGCAAAATAGTTTCCCACATATGGGAAATCATCAGCCAAACAAAAAGGCACACAAAAGAAAAGACCATCCATCTGAAAACACTATTAAGGACAATGCTGGTTTTCACATGGAAAAGATACAGATACAGTAAGCAAGACCCATCATGTTGCTTTCATAACCCCACAGGCTCTTCTGCCATTGATTGCTAAAGATGCTGGATCGTACCAGATTTTAACCTACAAAAATTGTAAATTTAGCTACCTCTTTAGGTTATTAATACTGAAACTGGAAGAAAAGGCTAAATTAACAACAGGGAGAATGCTACTCAGCCATGAAAACTGCTCAGAAAAAAACCCAAAGAGCCAGCTATTTATTCCTGGCCTGCACTGCTGGTTGGCAGTGTAACACCATGTTGAGAGAAAAGTGACACTCCAATCTATTGTAGGAAAGAGTCATAGCATTATTCCTAATAAAACAAACAAACAAACTAAATAACTGACTAACTAACTGACTAACTGTCTAGATTTAGTGTAGGACATTCTTTTCCAGAATGACAGATGCTCCACCCCAGTTCTTGGGTCCAATTACCCTGCCTTTGATAATCAGAGATACCATTTATTGAATGTTTCATCCAGGCTGAGCATAGGCACCACTAAGAAGAATAACCACTCTAGCACAGCACTTGCTTGGCAGTATTCTTAGCTGCAAGTAGAGAGTTTGGAGTCTGCTTTATTCAAAACATATTTAACTTGCATTTATCCCAGCCCCCTGCTACCCTTAACATAACACCTTCTGAACAATTTTCTCTTTGTGACAACCTCACCACACAATCAGAAAAATTCCTGTGCTGTTTGAAGAGCAGATGTTAAAAAAACAGCATTAGCATCAACATAAATAAATTTAAAATTGTCAGGGTACCCCAGCCTATGCAGAAAAGCTGCTGTTGCCTAATTGCTGTCCATAAAGATGTATCACATCATGGAAGGTGCTTTCTTCTACTGATTTGTAGGGCTCAGGCAAATGGCAGTGCAACCTTTAGAGCTTGCCTTTGCAGCAGTATGAAAGAGAGATTCCCAAGTAAAACTTGGGAATAAAGCTGCACTATCCAAGGATATAATTCAATTTACAGTCAATTTTTCAAAAGCACATAGGTTATTAAATTGCATCATCTCATACTCAAAACACAGGCCCTAGCTATGGAAAAAAAAATTAGAACAAAACACCATCAGTTCTCTGTAAGTCACCTTAGGAACAGTGGAAAAATCACTAAAAGCAGCTTCTCTACCATAAGCATTCTATGTCATTGTAAGTGCACAATAAAACTTTTTTCCATATTTTAATTTGGCCACTTACTCAGAGGTACTGGCAGAGAACACAAGACACTCATTTCTCAGCCTTTTTATGCTTGTATTGGTATTATATGAACTCAAGAAATCTTAATTTTCAGTTCAAAATGCATTTTTCTCAGGAAAAATAGTTAACTTGTAATTCTGAAGAAAATACAAACATAAAATTTGCCATGTCATTATTTTCCTGAACTGCTTTAGTCATAATGCTTCTCGAACTTTTCAAACAGCTAAAATGAAGAATGATTGGAATTATAACAACTGTATTTTAGAATATACTCACCCTGGATTATAAAGCATAACTGCTGACAGATTCTCACAAGATTTAGAAAGATCAGTCATAGACAAACTGAAGGAAGATAGCAGTCCACTCTAACAACAGACCATAAAATAAAAGTATTAGACAAGCTTAAAAACTCTTACTTTGATGAAATATTAACTAAAGTACATGAGGCAAATGAAAAAAGGCATCATGTAACAATCCAGGCATGTCTATATGCGAAATAAAATTGTGGAAAGGTTTAAATTTACCAAACACTGATTCAATCTCACCTTTCTTTTCTCCCTTAGCTTAGCAGCTTCTTTAGGGTGGTTAAAGCGAAACATGTTGGTTCTTCCAAGTAATATAACAGCACCTGATGAGATAAACACACACCACTCACTGACAACATTCTGCAGCTGAAAGTACCATGTAATTTTTCAGGCACGCCACAAGTAAGCAAAGACTTCCATTAAGCAAGAACAAAATGAAAATGCATTTTCACAAGTGTATAACCATGCATAGTCACAGCTACCTTAACTGATGTATACAGTGTATTCCTTCCTCCTCCTACTTAAACAAAAATAAACCCCACACGTGTTCACACACTGCATGAATATGACTGACTCAAGGTCAGTCATGTTCATGGAGCTCAGTTAAAGAACACACATAGGGAGAGGAAGCAGCTGCCCCAATTTGATCTCTATACTCTTTAACAGTGCTACTTTGGGAGCCACCAGTAGATGCAGACTCAACAGGAACATCCATAAATGTGACAAAGAACAAACTTGTCCATCCGCTACTGATCACTGGTCAGGTTTGAATCCACCTACATTAAAAGCTCCAGATCTCCATTATTTGTGCTCTCACATTTTTCTTCTCCACGTGGAAGACTGAAGTTCATTGTCATTCAAAACAGGATTAGACTTTAATACTCAACAGCTATTTTCTGATGGAAGAACCTTGAATAATTCATATTGCTCAATGCACATCTATTATTGTATTTAATCAGTTAAGGTAAAGGTCACAAATAAAGAGATTCTGAGCAATTCTTATCACATTTGAAAGACAATAGTACCAAGATTGATACTTCCCTACTAAGAAGTACATTGTCAGTGATGTCTCACTACTGTCATAACATGGAAGTCTTCCAAGTTCAGCACCTCAGAATCAAGCATTTATCTGTCAGTCGGTACGAAGCGTTTTTAAAAAGAAAAAGGACTCCATTACACTCACAGTATGAAAAAACTGTACTTAAACTCATCACTACAAATTCTTACCATCTGATAATGACATGATGTCCTTAGCAAGGAATGCTTCTCTTAAAATCAGCTTAATTAGTAATATCAACTCAAATTTGGTGATCCAGTTTAAGCAAATAAATGGCAAAAAGCACTACAATCACTTCTTGCTGTCTACACAACACCTCAATTTCGGATCACATTTGCAGTTTACCTCAGTCAAACCTCAAAAAGAATTACCTTTCATAAATCTGTACGAAATTCCTTCAGTTACTTTCAAGTGAAGATAAAAATAATTAATTGTAAACATTTGTGACCACTTCACTAGGTGAAAGCAATGTAAATAAATTAATTAATTTTTCAGAATTAATAGTTTTAAATGTGTCCCCAATTTCATAAATTGTAAAGAAGACAGGAGAGAGAGACTTAACAGGAAGCACATGACAGCCAGACCCTAAATGATGGGTCATTTGAATCACTCCTAGGTTTCTCTTTTAAGTACAGAAGGGTTGATAGTTTGGCCCAAAACCCTGAAAACTTGTTCTAAGGTGAGGATATCTTTAAGGTAAATGACAAACTGTAATTGTGAATATTAACTCGGTTACCTTCAGAAATCCTACCATATGTTTTTATGACTAAAAAAATATTGCTAGTTCAGTTACAGCTACAAAAACACCATGTTAGCCAGAATTTGCAAATGATCAAAGAAATCCATAGAAGGAAGTGGCAACTCATTACCACGCCTCTAATTATTTTTAAACTTCATGATGGTCTAAAAATCTAACACATTTTCAAATGAACAGCTATTAATGATGAACGGAAGCATTTAAATCTATCAGCAGCAATCAGTATCACCTAAATGCGGGTATTTAAGGACGCTCACGCTGGGAGACTAAATGCTCACACAGCTGGGAGAAATGGATTGCACACCAGTCCTTAAACTAGTGATTTCATCAGTTTTACACACCTAATGTCATGGTTGCCACCCTCCTCTCAGACTCAGTCTCAGACACACAAAAGGTCAGCTTAGGCAGCAGTTTTTTACAACTCAGCAACCCTAGCAACCCTTTCCCTTTAAGTTGCAGAATTTTGTCTAAAGAAATTTGTGAGGGGAAAATGTCATGTTTCCACTTTTAGCAGTACAAAAATCAAGTTGTAATATGCAACTGAAAAAGGGAAATAGCATCCAAACTCCTACCTTCTTCTCAGGCACACTGAACATTTTCTGCCTTTAAAATGCAGCAGCATAAAATAAAGATGATTCATCACAATTCAATTTGCATTGTTTTCAGTGTTATTTGCTATTAATGTCAATGTTTCTGGTTTTAACAATTCATACATTAGATTTACTCAAACCTAAGACCAAGGGGGGTTGTGATTTTTTCCCCCCATCTATAATAAAAGCAAGCACATTTGCCTCTCATTTTGCATGAAGAAACAGGCACCCTAAAAAAAAAAATGAGTCAATGTCATCTCTCTATACCAAAACTTCTTGCTTCCTGCAAGCAGCCTTTACAGAAATGTTAGAGTTCAGAAAGGATGCAGGACTCCCCTTGTTTAACACTGCATTCTTCTTTTGTTAGCCTAAACTTACTCTGAAAGCTTCTTTTCAGGGAAGCAATGTGAGATTGTTTTTCAGCAGCAGCTGAGCTGTGTCACAGCCTCACTTCTAAACAGGTCTTTTCCAGCTCCTTGCTAAATAGAAGATATTCTGGGTGCTCCTGGAACATAAAACATCGTAAAGCTCTCCTGCAGCACTCACCAGCTCAATTGTCAGTCAGTCCTTTCCAGGCCAACACAATATATCTTGTTCCCAGATGTCCCAGCTGCTTATTAATTTCCAGATTTTAAAGCTTTTGCATTAAAATTGTAATTCTGTACATCTCCTCCCTAAGGGTTAGCCTCCTCCTTTTTGTTACTTCCTATAGCTGCAGCCAACAGATACTCCAGCTCAATCTCCTGCTGTACAAGAGAATTTGGCAGTGGTATTAAGCAGGACCAACCCGAAACTTGGGAGAGGGGCAAGGGTGTCTCTGACATTATTATAGTCCTGTAGAGATCTATATCCTTTTTCTTAACATTACAGCAATCTAGCATGGAGTTCACTTTGTGTAAAAGCCAACAGAATCAAAGGGTAACTATCAAATCATAACCAAGATTATGAAGTTGTTGGGGTTTAGGATTTTTCCTTTAGTTTCATTCTCTTAGGGAATTTTCTCCCATTTTGTTTCTAAGAAACAATAACGACCAGGACTTTAAAGAGACAAAAGAAGTTGCCAAGCTCAGGGGAGGAGGGCACTGGCTGCACTTCTCTTATCTGAGGGTTTCTTTTGGAGGAGCAGAGATGCCAAAGAATTTGGCTGGGGAAAAGGGGGCTGGGTGCAGCTCCCAGCTCTCTTGCTCTGTCGGCTTTGGAGGCAAACAGTCGAGCTGCTGCTTGGGGTGGAGGGAGGAATTCGCTGCTGTTGCCAGAGCCCAGCCCTGCCCGGTTTCTCCTCCCATGGGTGAGCCTGTGCTCCTGAGAGCAGCCATTGAACTAGGACCTTACTGGCACCCTGCCTCACTTGAAAAGGACCCTTGCCATCTCTTTGGGTGCCTCAGGGGAAAAGACCAGGGCCCTGACCCCCTTCTGGGAAGGTGCATCTTTCTGGCTGTGTGAGGGCAGAGAAGCTTGACTGCCGCTGCTTTGGGTTTTTTCACTGCACTCTAACCCACCACCCCCTGCCTCCTGGGACACCCTGCAGCCCCTGCCACAGCTGCTGAGTTTCTGCTACCTCTTGCTTGCTGCCCGAGGCGAGCCCTGCCATCCCAGCCGCCACTCCGGGGTTCCTGCTGCATCCCATGTTTGCCATTCAGCCCTCCCGCCATTACCGTGAGGGGGATGCGGCCGAGCTCCCGCCACAGCGCCCCCTGCAGGCACGGGGGAGTCATCGCACCTGCCCTGCCCAGCCGGGAGCCACCAGCGCCCCCTGGCGGCCGTGAGCGGAACTGCAGCGCAGGGGAAAGCGCCCCAGCCGAGAGAGGGAGAAGGCTGGGACTGGGTTTTTGTGCTGGGGTTGTTGCTTGCCCTGTTATTCATACACAAACTCGTAAAGAATTGTTATTCCTTTCCCCCTATCTTTGCCTGAAAGCTCTTTAATTTCGAGTTATAATAATTCAGAGGGAAGGGGATCATATTCTCCATGCCAAGGGAAGTTCCTGCCTTCCAAACCAAGACAGATATGGTTGAAATTAATAAAGAATTCTCTTTTCACCACATGGCAGTTCTTTGACAACAAAAACACCGTGGGGTTTTCTTGGTGGTTTTGGATTGTAGTTGAGAAGACATAAAATTACAACTAATTAAACAATACTCCCTTTATATACACACAGATTTTTTTTCAGTGTTGTTGCCAGGAAGAAGCAAAGAGGCTGCCTGAAAAATGACATTAGGCTAGGTAATACCTTGGTTGAGGTGTGTGGGTTCTGTAATCTGAACACCATTCACAGAACACTGAGCTCCATTCAGTGGGATGAGGTTCACAGTGCCATTGAGATTTTCAAAGATGCAATGCTCGCTTTCCAGATCAAGGCCATGAAGAACTTGAAAACACAAAGAAATAAGATAACATAATTAGACTCCTCATGACTAGTAAGATTAACATGCTAATAATAATTTATTAAGAACACATTGCAATACATATCAGAGAGTATATTTTCTCTTTATTCTGGACAACGTTTTCTTGCTGCCCTCCTTCCTTTATCACATCCTGCATGCCTTAAGTATTTATTGTTTTATTCTAGTGGAAAGAAGTGTGCTGGGTTGGTTTTGCCTTTTTTTTTTTGGTGTAATGCTCTTTATTCCTGTGCTTTGTTGCCTGATTAGCAAATATTCCTTTCTTTCCAATAAAAACCAGAAAAGTACAATTCACATATTTGTAAGAGAGAGATTCTTTGACTTGTTTCACAAGAAAATAATGAAAACTTGTAGACCTTAAGGCAACCATGCTTAAATTTGAAAAGACGTCATAAGACGCCATTGTAGACAAAAGGATGGCTGAAGTAAAGTTCTTATGTCCTAAGACATCCAGGGCTTTTAACAATCAGTTATGCTACTTTCCATTTTCTCTTCAAATAACGTGTGGTTATGTGTATTGTTTAATAACACAAGGCATCACAAGTTTGGTAGTTTCGCAGAATTTATTGGAGTGATTTAAATCCATGCAACTTTTGACCCATGAAAATATACCAGACTAAGTTATTTGACTCTCAGATTCTCACCCAAGAATTAAAGGAAGCAGTTTACTTAATGAAACTGTCTTCCAGGAACTTATGTAAAACTTACGTGACAGGACAGTCCAGATCTGACAGTTAGATGCATTGGTAAGAAACCAACAGGAAAACCAGTAGATTTTTACCAGTTTTCAGATATTTTTTTTAAACTCAAATCTGAAGCCCCCAAGACTATCTTAGGTATAATAGTATAACTTAAAAATGCTGACATTATATAAAGGTTAAGAGAATGATTTTGCAGTAATTGCAACAGGTGCTGTCTGAGAAAGGACAGTATTTTTAAAGGCTGCTATTTCAAGAGAAATAAAAAATAACTTAGTAACAAGTATATGAATATACTTAAAGCCCACAAGCTATGCTAGAAGTCGTGCTCTTTGAAGCAAATCTCATGCAATTCAGCTTTCAGATTTTCTAAAAATTAAAATATGCAAAACACAGAACAACTAAATGAAAAAGGGAAAAAATACATGAAGCTTAGTTCACACATTGGGATACTGGAAGAAGAATATAAAAATGCCAAATTCCATACCAATATCCTGTTCTGTTATAGCATCTTCTCGGCCAACATATGTTTGGCCCTCCTAATTAAGAGAAAAACATACATTATTTCCAGTTGGAATCTCCTTATCTCCCCCACAAGAATATAATTTATCCTTCCACTTTTTCAAGGTAACCTGAATGAAATATATATTTAAACATAAATGAAGAAAAGGAATCATGTAGCATTTTCAGAATGCTTTCACAGTCTTTATTTTACAATACTATCAGCAAATTCAAGTTTCCACTGTCCAGTGCAGAAATCACCTTTGTAGTTTTGAGACAATCTAGATTCAGATTTTAAGGTCAAGCTTTATAATTACACAAATAACAAACCAATACACACAGATAAAAATATGAATATATCTGGTTAACCAGTTGACTCTCAGGATAAACCTAAACAGACATTTTAATTTCATCATTTACAACCTCTTAAGAGCTTTTCTTACTACAGCAGAGAAGCATAAAGAGCTTTTCTTACCATAGTAAATGTAATCAGCACTATATATAGACAGCAAATCAATACTGTAATTTTTCTACTGAAAAAATTGCAAGACATAAAGGCAATGGAAACACAGATATGTATTTACCTTCAAGTGGTACAAGATGATACCAGTACTGAGAAGATCATCATCAATGCCAATGAGATGAGGCAGTTCAGAATCTAACACAACACCTATCCCTTCTTTCCTCAGAGCCAAAGTTTGTTCCTATAAAGAACAAAAGTCTATTAATTAGGATGTGCAAGAAATATCCCTCTTCCTTCTCTTTCTAAACCACATTTTATGGAACTTCTCTGTAATATCACATGAAAGAAAGAGAATTTTTTTAGAATTTCTTGATTTCAAATTTTAAATGTGACTTCTTTACTTTTACTAAGCATTCCTAGCTTGCTGTTGAGGAAACCTGTGAAGGTGTTATTTGAAGGAAACTAGACCAACAGCTGAATTATACCAGAGAAGGAACATCAATCAGAATTGTAACAAAGCAACGTTGTCTAAAAGCAAGCTATGTGCCACCTTCCACAAGGATAAGGATAATTTCAAACTCCTCAGCATTCAGTACAGCTGAAGAACAGAAAAATGAAATGTTTTTAGCAGTCCTTTGAACAAGCTGAACCTTGCACAACAAGCCCCAAACTCCTGACAATTCAGTATACCTAAGCTGTTGAAATAACATGCAATGTAAGAAAAGCATTGCCAGTGGTAAATAAATGTAAGAAATATTCACAGCACATAATTTCAGTTCTTCAAAATTCCTTTGGGCTATATTGTACAACCATCCACAGGTTGAAGCATCATTCATTAGGACTTCAGGTGGGAAATATCAGCCTTGGATAAAGTAATGTATGCTGTAGTACACAACAGCCTATGCAATAAATAAAGTATTAATTATAGCTTTGGAGTAAAGTTTAGTATTTAAAAAGTTCAGTTTTGAAGCTGAAACAGAATCCTATCAGCTTCTAGGCCTGAAAGATAACAACAATAGAGATTGTGAATGTGCACACATACACACAATCTTTCAAGACAAATGTGTTTTTCTATGTAAAAGAGGTAAGCCCTGACAACCCGTGAAGCAGAGGCAATGTCAGCAAGTGTTCCTGTGTATTATAAGGAGCACACTTGTCCCCTGGTGCTAATAAAAATGGAAAAAAAGTTTTCTAGCTGCATGACTACTCCTTTTCCAAGTCATCAGATGCCTTCTCCTGGGCCAAAAAGACACCATACTGTAAGAAAAACAACACATAGATTGCTATATGTAATTTCCCAAGTACAGCAACTTGCAAGTCTAAAGGAGAAAGCAGATGTAAAATATCATTTCCCTGCAGAAAAAAAGCGTTGTCAATATTGATACTGTCTAAAAATTCCAGGTATGGATACATCTGGGCAAGATGAGATGATGACACAACATATAAGATTCTGCAGAACAAAACTGGGAAATGTTACTCTGGTCATGGATGAATTAAAAAGTTCTCCAGCACTCAGAAAGAAAAAAAATAAGCTGTGATTCATGTGCAGCTCAGAGATCCAAAATGCACCTCAGATATTTGTTCATATTATAAAAGAGTCACATCATAAACCTAAAAACTACAACTTAATTAATTGTTCAAGTGAAAAAGTAATTTCAGTCAAAAATACCTATCACGCATTAGATATTTACTGAGTAGCATCTACTGTTATACATAATTTATAATGTTCTCATATGACAAGGATGAAGACAAGACCCCGAGGACTGGTGACTGGTTACTGCTAGCACCTTCAGCCCAATGGAATTGATAAAATATTAAAAGCTGATTTTTTTTTTCCACAGCACGACAAAGCATTTGCCAATGTCCCTGACAGAGGAAGAAAATAAACACCCCAGGAGACAAAAAAAATATCACTGGGTGAGAAAAATAGCTCACAAATAATTAAGAATAAAGAAACAATATGATTCTTTATTTTCCAGTCTTTCCATATTCAACACATTCTTACTATAATAAGAAATTAATCATGTATAATTGTGATTTAGAACAGATGGATTGCTTTTTTATTCAGATCTAAAATTAAAGAAAATAAATTAATTGAGTTTCTAGAGTTATATTTTGTAAATGACTACAATTCATACACAGAATGCATCCTGCTAATGGAAATTTTATAAGAAATGCAGCAGACAGTAGCTGTGATTAATTATAATTTTTTTTTGTTTAATACATGCTGTAAATAAGCTTTGATCTTCAGATAAAATTTACCAAAACAACCTGAAACTTAATCAGATACCTGGAGTAACTCCTGAACTGTAATTGCTTGGCTTAAAATTTAATTCCAAATTCAAAAGTTTTTGCAAGGATGCCTCCAAAAGCCAAACTGTGCACTTTTGCCCCAAAATGAAAGCACAGAAACATCACCAATTCAGAAAATTTAGGAAAATCTCAAGACGCAGTTGAAGAAAGCTGAATGTACCCACATGCCTCTTAGCTTGAATTACCCTTGAACAGAAAAGTGTACACATATTCCCTCAGTATTTAAGATGTGTTCACAAGTTGTGGAAAATAAAGCAAGCCAAGTATTATCCACAAAGGAGCACTTTGGTTGGTACAAATGGCTATTGTTTTAGGAGTAGAAAAAGGTTTTCTTCTTTGGGAGCTGCTAGATCAAATCGAATCACTTAAAGAGAAGAAACTCAGAAAGTAATTCTGAGACAGTATACAAAAATCGTCTTTAAGTCAAAGTTAAAATAAAAGGATTATATTGTATATTTAAATTCTCATCTCTTTGAATTCAGCTCTGACTCAGCTGTCAAAAACATCTTGATACAGTAAATTCATTTACATTTATAGAGAGATATAAAAGCTTTTGTGAAACCTCATTTCTTCTGTAGTGATATATTAAGTTTAGTGTATTAACTATACAGTGGCACCTCTACATTGAGATATGATCTGGTAGTTTAAGAACAAATCTTTGACTACTCATTTGAGATCATTTGAAAGTTCATCATCATCATCATATACAACTATCCATTCTAAAGACCACTGTTGTGACACAGAGGATGTCTTTAAATGGATCTCTTTAAATGCACACACTAAAAACGAAGCACACAGCTTTACTTTTTTTGGCCAACAAGATATGAAATTAAATTTAAAAAGAAAGTAGATCCAAAAGGCATTTCTAACATTCCTTTACCAATCTAATAGTAGAGGAAAGCATTATGCTGCCATTGTCCCAGCACATATTAAAGAGTACATCTAATTAGTGCACTGCAGTGAACAGAACCTCTCAGGGGAGTTCAATTTTTATCATGCTTTCCAATGCAAAAAAGCAATTCCTTTATTTAAATATTGAACAGATAGCTGCTGGCACACGGTTCTAAGAATACACTGTACAGACACTTTCAGTAAAACATGACAATTTACTTAGCCAGCATGATGTTCAGTTTTCTACATTTAAATTACGAAAAAACCCACATAATACCAAATTAAAAAAAAAATTACATGCAAAAATGTGCAATGGCAAAAGTCTTGGTATTAATATTTAACCAGACTATGTATGAGAAAATTCTTTTTCTAACAGGTACTTTGGGTGCATTTGATTTTATTGAAAATATGCTATTATATCCCAAGTTCACAAAAATGTCTGACTATACTCAATGGCCCAGCACTAACATTAAGTCCTCTATAAAATATATGGACATAAACTGCACACAAGCAAAGTTCTTAATTCTTAATTGGTTTTCCACCAGCTATGTATTCAATACACTTTGCATTTCCTTTAAATCACTGGAAACAAATGTTTCACACCTAGAGAAAAAAAAATATACCAGAGTGTTCAGAATTCAAAGGCTCTGAAAAAGCTGATTTTCAAACCCAGCAGATACATGGCATTAAAGAGTCTATGTAAACAGAGAGAGGGAATAGGGTGAAGCAGCCTCAGCTGGTCATGCCATAATCAGCATGGGTGCAAATCCAAAACTTCAGAGAAGTCAGAAATTTATGTATTCACTATCACAGGACTACAGAAGATTAGGTGACTTAAAATCACAGTTCCATTGCAGAGGTTCTGGACAAATACAGGAAGCAGAGGGCTGTACTGCTCGATTACAGCAAAAAATATATGGCAATATAGGCAAACCCACTTCAAACCCAGTTCATACATGCTGTGCTCTAAGAGGACTACACTGTTGGAGTTTCCAGAGTTAATCCTCCCACAAAAAGAGAAAATGAGACAGAAGTGTGGGCAGGACTGTGATTAATGTGCAAAAAACCCAAGGGGGGAACTTCCCAAACAAGCAGTGCTCACATGATGCTTCTTACATGAGGAAGTAGAAAAGAAAATTGATCATCAGGAGCTCAAAACCAAAAAAGCAACTCCTTGTTGTTAAACACAAGGACACTGCAGACACCAGTAATTTACATGGCTGCAAGAAATTACCTGAAAAAAGGTGAGAAAAGGAAAAGAGGTACTTGTGGACAAAGGCACAGGGTATCCATCACCTGGGGTTCCCTAACTTCAAGAATCACAGACATAGAAAGCATGGAGAGTTTTCTGGAGAAGGATTGCTATCTGCTTGCCCTCTTTTATACTCCAAAATTGAGTACAGCTGAATAAACCATAACTCACCTACATGGAGCTTATTCCCATCATTTGGGTGGTATAGTCCTAATGCAGCTTTGAATGGATTAAAAATAGCAGAATGTAAGAGGAATATACTGCAGCCAGACCTCTGTTTCTGCTTACATAAATTATCTGAATAATTCTAGATATAATTCTTCTCAAAATGCTACATAAACAGATTGACTACTCCTCTGAATTTTCAGCTGCATTGCATGCTAATTACTATATTTATAAAGATGACAGCCAACTAACTGAAGTTGCACTCACAGTATTAAGAGGAGAGGGTAGCAAAAAATTCGTAAAGCTGCTGGTAAGCCCCACAAAACACAAGCTAGCTGATTTGATTGGTTCTGTAATTAAAGGAAAACTTGAAGACCTTTACCTCTGCTTGAAATGCCAGCAACATTTCTCCTGCCTGAGGAGAAACAACTGAAAAGGGACCTCCTGTGTCATAAGTGCTGTGCCCAATTACCATAACAAGTAATTTTATAGATTACACTCAGGTTCTCATCCATTATATAATGTGAAATTATTTCAAATATTTGGTCTGAACTTGGTAGTAACCAGTTTATACTCATGCACTTTGCATGACTATTGACATTCAGCTGAAATAATAATTTTCCTTCTCCAGCCTTTATTCATTGACACTGGCCGCAGTGGTGATTACTCTGCTCACTGTGGTTATACTATGCCAAACTCCAAGCATTTCCCCCCAGGAGATGACCAGGTTCACCATATCCCAGCATTTAGCACATCCTTTCTCAAGGTCTCTATACAATTGTACACTCATCTTTTCCACTCCCTGCACACAATATCAATCTGATCCTTCCAGATTCATGTGTCTTTCATACAGATGTACTATCTTGTGACAGTAAAGTCTCATGCCATCCTCCTCCTCTTCCACAGTGTATTAAGTTCTTTGCACTGCAAAAACTATTTACCATCAACCAGTCTTCTCTTATCCTTAGACTCACCCAATCCCCTCTCAGATGTTCTGCTAGAAAAATTAGCTGTAGTACCAGCAAACTTCACCAGTTAACACATTTAAAGAAACCATTAAACATGACTAAGCCCAAAAATGTGCTCCAGGACCACCTCCCCAAAACCCCTACAATTACAAACTTCCCTCCCCTTCCCAGTACCACTGCTTCCATCACATCCTCTGTATAAGCATTTTCTATTATATTTAAATCCTTACTTCCACACTACATAAACAAGGAAATAGCTTCCTGTGTGTCCCAGGGTCAAATGCTCCATCAACATCCACCAAGATGAGAACCAGTCCCACGCTGTTTCCAGCAGGGATCACTGTTACACAGAACTAGACCCAGCACACACTGAGCAGACAAACCAGGATCAGCCAGCTCAAGAAAAAAACACAGACCACAGACAACATGACAAATATTCATTAAATAGAGAATGACTAAAAGCCAAGAGATTTACAGGGAGTTATGACTGTGATTTTGAAAGACATGGCAGAAAGAGAGACACCATTTCAAAGAAGTCTTCTCAAGAAAAGCAAATTAAATTTTCTTCACTTGTCCAGCAAATATGAGATGTTCAGAAGGCAATATCAGCCAAGTTTTTGAGTCCTTCCACAATTCACTTCAGCATAACAAATGTAAGTCAGAGCAACAGTTCTGAATTTAACATTTGCATTTAGCTTTAAATACTTAGTTCCACAGGGTAATGTTTTAGCAAATTATTTTTCATTTGTTTTATTTTGAGAACAAAGTTTATAACTACTTTTCTGGAAATGGATGTAGGTATAATCACCTTACCTTCTTTCCCAGACATTACGTGCTAGGTTTTACTAGGTCAGTTAAAGAAAATACAAATTGTCACCTATGTGACGCTTTTAATGCAAATTCAAGGCCTATTTAAAGGTCAGAAATCACAAAAATATATTCTATTTGATCTCAAGGCAAACATTTGAGGATGTTAGAAAAAGACAGGATAAAGTGCCCTTTAAAATCTATCAGTTTGATTTTGTGGACTCAAAGCATAAAATAATTGGTGTGTTAAGCTGGCACAAACAGCATTAGCAACTGGTTGTCCATCATGAAGTGACTAGGATTTTTGATACTCTTCTTTTGTAAAGCAGGTAAACTCAGCTGGGGAATCTGAACTTCTCTTATGAAAACATCTTCCCTTTATTCTAAACCCAGTGAAATAGATCTCATCAAAAAATATACTCCAACTCCATCATTAATACTATACAAGACAAGCATTTAGAAATACAGATATAAAAACTGTATAATTATACACAGTACAGTGTCAGTTGGTTTGAATTCTCTAAATTGAATCATTTCTAGTAAAATGATTGAAAGCCAGAAGATACACAGAAAATGCCCATGTCCTTATACTACATGTAATGGAACTACAGTTTATTTCACATTTCTAGTAATGAAATGAAAATGAACAAGTCATTGTAACTTGCAACAGCCCAGCACAGTAATTAAACTGCTTTGAAGGACAACATAAGAGGACACCAAATGCTTCAGCTGTAATTGCAATACAATGACCTCAATTTCAATTAGACACAATAATGAATCACATGTATAGATGCCAAACAAGATCACAGCAGCCTTTTAAAAGGTAGGCTGAAAAAGAGGATAAACACAAAATAAGGGGAAAGGACAAGATGACAAGAGTATAAATCCAGAAATATAGTCACAGGAAATAGGTACCATATGAATCAAAGGGAAGTGTCCTTTCAAAATAAATTAAATAAAAGCAACCTATACTGAGATATCTACAATCTGGCCTCAGTTCCTAATATCAAGGTCAAAAGAATTATTATATCTAATAAAAAACAAGAATATTGAGATCATATCTCATAGGCAAGACAGACATTCCAAACATTGACTGAAGGGTAAAGTTCCTGTCACTTTTTTTGGTATGTTCAGCAAAAACTGAATAGAAAAATTCAGAAGGGAGGAATCTCTTGCACTGTACTATGTAATCTAAACTACAATACATTATGGCATTCTTGACAGATTGTAGTTTTGCCACATTTGAGTATTTTTAAAATTTAGTCCATGAAAGGAAACTAGCACAGCTTTGCCAATTACTAACAGAAAACAAGGCTTCCTTGAAAAATGCAAACCTGCTGTACTTTTAGGGAAAAAATGCAAAGCAATCTACCCCAAACTCAAGAAACAACCACTGACAATTGCATTTTGCTAACAGATCTGAACCTTAAATGGGGTAGTTGTCACCTTTTTTACATTCTGACAAAAACCTTCAGGGAAATACTTTTTGTCACCCAATATAAACCAATAAAAGGGGAAGTCGTGGTCTCCAAAGGAGATATGGCATTTGTTACATTTACATACTGTAAGAAATGAGGCAAATTTTATTTCTTCAGTGGACAAGCTTTATGTTATTTTAAAAACTTTATTGAGATCTGAAAACATGAGTGTACAAATGCTGTGTATTATAGCAGCCTTGTCTCTCACCTGAATTCTCAGTGACTCCTGATAGGTACTACTGCACCTCAAAACTATAGATCTACTGGAGGTGATTCATTCCACTATGCAAATGACCTCAAAATAAAGGAATCATGCACGGATATGGTGAAAAATAGAGCACTTTTTCTTGACTTATAATAACTGACAAGTGAATATCACCAGCCATAACAAATGGAGAGCAAATCCTCTCTTTCATTCCTAAGCCTTTGAGGCATACAGGACACCGAGTTTCCTAACTTCAGAAGTTAAAGAAGACCTGACAATAAGACTAAATCTAACCATTTGAACAAAAAGCAGACTAGATGTTTGAAATATTCATTTAAATGCTTCATTATCATAAAGTATCAGGAGCACATAAAAAAATCTCTTTCAAAAATGCTGCCAAAAAGGACTATGTAACACAGAATTAACCTTGAATTTAACATGCACAATACATCCTTTCCTAATGAAAACAAGGTGACAGATTTATTAAGACCAAGAAGAGCACTGGTAAACAAAAGCTACTTGTTGTAACCAGGACTAACTTTGACATTGCTTTACCAGAAGCAATCTATGGCATTGAACTTTTAAATATGTTATTTTATTAATATAGAAAACTTCTAGATTTACTGTGTAAAGCAGCTTATACTTAGACAAAACTACAGAGATTTAACATAAAACCAAATATAACCAAATTCTCTCCCAGGCATATTTCAATTAAGAGTGTTAATGACTGTTTAAATTCAGCTAATCAATTCAGGTCTTAAGAGACTAGCAACTTTAAAGGAAAATGGCCAAAAGAAAATTCCTCAGGAGGAAACCCTCTCAAATTTCCCTGGGTTAGGGATACAGTAAGACACAATTTCCACGGGTTAATAGAATCTTAACCTTAAAATCCTCCTTTGCCTTTCTGTTATGTTCCCTATATGTGACTGTGACTCTGAAGCCCATCAAGGTCAATCAGACCATGATCTCCTTCCTTCCACAAGTCCATGATGGATTTTGCAGCCATCTCTCCACTGACTGAAACCAGAGAAAGAAATAATAAGAGACAGCAAGGTGATCACGTAATTAAAGACTGTTAACAGTCAAGGGTTTAGAGCAGTGCCTGTTCAGGAAGATACTTTTTAACACATGCACCATAGAGAAAATCTGATAATTGAATTAAACACATTCAGAACAAATCCTTCAGCAACAGTTTGTCCAGATGTTGCAAATAGGACTTTGAAAGAAATTAAATGTCAGTATTTAACAAAAAGTTCTACAGAAGTTGACATTTTTGAAGATGATTAAGTACTTGTCTGGTCTGTTGTGGATTAATTAGTCCTAATTATGTTTTCTATATTTACATAAGGGCAAAAACTCCAGACATAGAAATGCTGATATTCATGGATGAACTACTACTAGGCCAGAAGCTGCCTGAAACCACAAGTCTTTTGCTGAAAAAGTTCCTGCAAAACAATGAGACTTCTTGAGTTGTGCGTGGGGGGGGAAAAAAAAGTAAATGCCCCACAGAATTCTTTCTAAACCCTGTGTTTTTAAGATATTCATACAGCCAAATCCACTTCGAAACAAATGGGAATTAGACACCTAAAATATCTTCAAGCACTGATACTTCAGTACCTAAAATAGGGATAACCTGAAACCCTAGCCCATTACCCTCCAACAAACAGAACTGAATCTGCACTCTCTTTAACAAGACTCTTACTGGATGAGTCAATCACTGCTGACAAGATATTTCTGTCCTTCTGGGAAGACTGTAGTGGAAAGAGAAGGGTATTAAGTTACATTAGATTGTCAGGGTTCAGTACACTCTATACTATGTCTCAGTAACATTTTCATACTCAGAGGGAAAATATGTAAGTGCATTAGAAGAAAAATTTCTGTATAATAAAGCAATCTCTCTATGGACCAACTGGAAAAACCTGCAAGAGTGAGAAAAATTATCTGGAAATAACAGAGATACGTTGAGAGTGTTGCAAAATATGGCATGTGTAAATTTTTTTAAAGAAAGTATGTTCTTTAGTGTTTAATCTTTGTTACACTTTCAAGCCTAATCAACAAGAAGGGAGATTTAAGCCATAAATCACAGAGCAGCAAACAAGCTATAAGTGATGCTCAGGTGTTAGAAAAACAAAGTTCTCATTGGTAAAATTGCCTAGTTAAGGTTTAGGGCTGGATGTGCTTCAGTGATCTCAGACCCAGGGAGACATTAACAAACCTTGGGAAGAAGGATGTACCACTTAGAGTGGGCCCAGAGAATGCAGAATTTATGGGTCACAAGGACATATGGCAGAAATTCCAAGATAAGAAAGAAACTGATAAACCCAACTCACCAACTGTGCCAAAATCAGCTTTGACTGGGTAAAAGGTTATTTTGGCAGGGGCAGATCACAACCACCAACCCTAGAAATCCACAGACCCAAAAGAAGAGAATGCCTGAGCATTCTCAGAAGAGAAAGCAGACCAATTCACATGGGAAGTGAGAGAATCATTAACCAATAGAAGAGGGAATACAAATTAATAAGAGAACTAGGTGACTTGTAGCCAATGCGCACTATTTCCTTTCTTTGTTAAGAAGTATAAATAGTAAAAAGTTCTAACAGCTGCTGTGCTGGTTTTGTGGAATACCACTGGGCACCCAGGGCTGTTCAACTCTGAAATAAATACTCAGTGTCTCTCTAGAGTGTGTAATTATTGGTTTGTTGCACACCAGATAATGCATCTGATTTTTGTGGACAAGAGCTTTTCATGCCTGCATTGAGGGGTTAAACTACCAAAAGGCCAAAGAGATGGCACAGACCCACTCCTTATTTTTGAATGCTGCATTGCCATCCAGAAGATAGACAGACACTTCATCAGGAGTTTTCCAGACAACTAGCATATACATAGTAACCTCCCAATATCAGAAAATACTGGAAATGGATGTCAAGGAACACTAGAAATGCCAGCATTAGGATAGTTATTGATAAGAAGGTTGAAAATGGAAAGAGATTTCTCTATGCATAATATTGCTCAAAGAACTAAAAGAGGAACAAGGAAATTTCACTTCAAAGTATGAAAACCATTTACTGTATGAAGAAGAGGAACAAGAGGTAGGAGAGGAGTAAAAAAGTATTTCAAAAGATGAAAATTTGGTTTGGGCTTACTAGTAACATTTCCTTAAAAGGTGAAGGAATAAGCACAGCTGAGTATTTAGTTTGCTATGTTTTGGATGAAAACTGGTTACATGAACACCCTCCTTGATCTGTAGGCTGGCTCCCTTAAAAATACTTATCATAAACAGATTAGATAACACAAAACACTAACAGCTGAAAAAAAATTGATTGTGTCTATTTGTGACTGACAATTCCAGGGTTAAAAAAAAAAAAACAAAAAAAAAAAAACAAAAAAAACACAACAAAAAGTATTCCAAGCAAACAATTCTGAAACGTCTGAGACTCTCATTGAAGTGACAGCCTACACATTAAAGTAGGAAAAGCTCTTTTGCTCTGTATTGTACCAGTGAAGCTGCTCCTTAGCTTAGTGGGTGTCTATTTTAAAAACTTCAGTTTTTTTATCAAGCTGCATGTACAATATCAAATTTCTATTCCATGTTTTATTTCAGTTTGACACAGGTATGGCTTCTGGAATAACAAAATAAATTTTGAAGCACTAGCCTTTGGGAGGCAATGCAAAGAGAGAAGGAGATATGGAACACACCATCAGTGGAGGTGTATGCTTTATAATTTGTGCACATGCCAAAGTTACATTTAGGACTATCCTGGGACTTCAATAAAACATTTTTGAAAATTAAAAATAATGCCCTTCCTTTATAGGCAATAAAATAATTATCTATATAGCCATCAATTATGAAAGGGGATATTGATTTCCTTATGCATAGAGATGTTAGATAACAAAGTCTTACTATGACTTCTCCTTCTAGATGATGGAACAAAGAATTAACACTATACTGTTAGGTCAACTGGTTTCAGTGCATTTAAAACAAAAAGTTTAGTAGAAGTAAAACACCTCATTCTTCTGAGACAAAGAAACTTCTACTATCCAAAACCACAAAGAAAACCACCACTGCAGAAACTTCCTAAGAGGTTTTTCCCCCCATTTCCCAGAGCATTAGATCGTAGCACCATCATCAAGCAAGAAAAGCCAATTAAAGAGTCAGCAAAAAGCAAGATCAGAAAACTGCAGTTCTGTTGTGAGCAGCTTACTGTGAAATGCAGGTGCTCCTGCAGCAGCCCAGAGAGGCATCAATAGCTCTCTGCAATAAATGCCACTCAAAAAGGCAGATGCAGATAAAACAATGGAAAATTAATGATGTAATTCCTGTAAAGAGTAAGGAAATTACATGAGCAGTTCTTAAGTCTCATGAGGTCAGCTTACCTTTTCCATTTTTCATTATTTCTCTTTCCCTCTTGGAACAGATTGTCATGAACTCACTGCTGACATACAGCTGGCTACTAATACACAGAAACATTGCTGTTGTGGTGGCACCCCAAAGCACCTCCACATTTCATCTGCTACTAGGATTTCCATCAGAAGCCTTGGAATATTCAAAGTTATTTTTCAGGAAATTTGGCCCTCATTCCTGGAATTCCAATGACAAACTTCAGCTGAAATGCCTGCTCCTTGACACCTCAGACTTTGCACAGACAGAACTACTACTGGTATCTGAGAAAAATCCACCAAATAGAGCAGCAGGACTTAGTTAATTGTAAGCAGAGGTTCTTATTTTGGCTTTCTGGACACTAGCCTGTAAAATCTTGTGGCTTATAAAACTTAAACCATCAAAGCTGCTATTTTCCATGCTGAAGCATCTGCTGCAGGCTGGTTCCTGTCCCTGCTAACCTGGTCTAAGGGAAAACTATTCTTCTCTTTCAAGAAGAAAGGCACCCAGAACAAATTCAGTTTGTCCCAAATGGAGGAGGCTTCAGAGCCTCCTATATGTGAACACACTGAGCACAGGGTAGCTTCAAAGGGCAAGTAAGTTCATGTATAGCAACACTGACATTCAGGGCAGAGAACAAGACTTTTCTTGCCATTACTGATGCTACCAAGCAAGGAGGTATTTTACCTCCCAGCCAGGAGACAGCAACTCCACCCTCAGCATTCTTCACGCTGATATCAAATAAAGGGAAAAGGCCTGGCTGGAAGACAAAGAGACAGGCTATTTTCATTCATCTCTTCTTCCATATGCATTACAAAACAGCCTTTAATTACAGGATAACATATTTTCTACAGGACCTGTAAATAATTCATTTCATAGACTTTATTCTGGGAATGAATCAAGAAGGCAGTAGACTGTTAGCTACAGGACTCCTACCTCATTTGCTGCTAAAGCTGGTTGATAAATGAGTCAGGGAATTACAGAGAGGAAAAAAAAGAAGTTCATAGCAAATACATTTATTTATTTTAAAAGCTATTTTGGCATTTGTATGTTTCTAGGGCAATGGGAGAATTAAGTGTTTCACTTATCTAGAGTTCTGTTTACAGTTTACCTAGATATCCATCTCTACTTCTGCGGAGATTAATCTAAAGTAATAGATTGCTTGCAATCTGTGAATTTCTTCCTTGTTACATCAACACATAACCCATGCTATTGAATGAAATTGGAGGAAGAAGAAGGACCATGCATACTAGCAAGCAACGAGCACCAAGGAGAAAAACCAGACTTCAGGACCAGCAACACAACAGGGAAGACTTTTGCAGAGGAATATGCAGATGAAGGCACATTCTTGACGGGGTGCAACAGCCACAGCCTGTGCTGCCACCTGTGTTTAAGACTGTGTGAATCAAGGCTAATGCCCAGCTGCCATTGAAGATACAAAGTCAGGTGCACAGCAGCACCATGCACTCAAAGGTATCAGAATCATACAGCAATAAACTGCTAAATGTTCTGCTAAAAACACCAGCAGAATACAATGGTTCCAGCATTTGATATCACATTGTCATTAGAAACAGCTCATTTGGGAGACAGATAGAAATTTGGGTTTCATCTAAACTGTGGATGTTGGAATGCTTCTTTCCCATCCTGTAGCCAAATCCAAAGAGAAATTTACATTTTGTCTCTTTCTTAATAATTCTTTGCTGATCCTTTGGGAGAAACAGTTTTCAGGATGTATTTCTTCTCCTTCTTTCAGGAGCTTCCACTGATTTCAATTTAGACCACCTTCCTGGCACAAGATAATTAATAGGAAAGCAGAACAAATGCCCAGGAGGAATTGTTGAACAAGTGGCATCTGAGCTGTAGAAAGGATTTCAAAAGCAACCCATTCTGTCTGACTCCCTTTCATTTGAAAACCACCCAAGCTCTAGTGATGCATTAAAGCTAAGCATGGCCTGAACAATCTACAAATGCAGGGCCCCACTTGGAAGGAGGAGGCAGTGAAATATTTGGCAGTATGGATACTCCTACATACTGGAGGGCCTCTTTTGAAATGCACAGCCTTATCAACCAAACTATTCAACCCCGGCCTCATCAGTGGTTGATGAGCTCAGAAACTGTAGTCCCCAGTTGTGCTTCTCTTAGGGCCCAGCTGGTTTCAAGTGGAAAAAACAGTTTAAAACTGAAATTAACAACAAGCAGTAGCATTAGGCATCTCTTGATCACAACTTTCTAGCAGAAACTGAAAGTTAAAAGTGGTCAGTCCGCCACAAAGGCATCACAAGCAGCTATAGCATCTGTAAGCAAAAAAGGAGATTTCTTAATCAGACGAACACAGGTGGCAGAAAGACTTGAAAGCAGACAATTATTCCTTTTGAAATCTACTTTTGACTGCTGCACTCAGGTGGCTGGGACCCTTTTAATAATTCTTCTATTAGGAAAAGAGCTACAGTAGATGAGTAGTACCAGTTCCCAATTCAGTACTTCTTTTATGCTCTGACAACAGCAAGCCAAGCCTGAGATGGACAAAGCGCTGAAAAAAATAATTGCTGAGTGAAGAGCAATGAGAGCTGCTCCTCTGAAGAAAAAGCAATTTATATCTCAGGACAAACATATAACCCCTTAAAAAGTTTCTATCTGTTTGCTTTTATAGAAAATTCTCTCCATTCTCTTTTCTTTCTTCTCAGTTTGCATTGATCTAGGTATACTTACCAGACTGAAGAAAAGAGGATTATTAGGTAAATAATCATCACTTAATAATGGCATCTGTTCAGTCACAGAGTATGAAAAAACAATCTCTGTAAGGTAAAACAAATCATCTTTGGATAATCTCTGTTCAAACTCAAATTCCAAAGGAGAAATCTTCTGGCCAGAATAGATGATGTTACAAACTACAACCACTGCTAGTAACTGCTACACTTGGGAAATAAATACATAATGCACAAGGCCAGGTATAAGAAAACAAATTCTAATAAAACTGACAGCTAAGCTTGATATTCATCACTGCTCAGGAGACAGGAGCTGTGGGTAAATAATGCAAAAGGATCAAAACCAGTAAACATTCCCTTGTTATCACAGAACTTCCTTTAAAAAAGATGGAAAAAAAAAACCTGAACAAACTTATTAAATTTTCATGTACTGAAACTCAATTATAACTCTACAGAAGTGATTAATCAAGAGAAAAAATGTTAAAAAGCAGCAGTTATAAATAGGAACTGCATATCATTGCCACTGGTGTTTCAACTGCAATATCCAGTGCAAGTAATTAGCAGAAGTGTCCAAAAGCCTGTTTGCCTTCTCATCAGTATTACCTGATAAAATAAAAGATACTGCCTCTCTCAGAAACTGATCTTTTACACCTCTAAAATAGCAAGGGAACAAATTTAAGAAAATAAATATATTTTAAAGGCTTTAGCTAAAATTGTCAAACATTCTAGATATACTGTCAGTTGAAAAAGAGGGTTGAAAAATGCACTGAAAAATAACTGCAATAAATCCTAATGTACATAATCACTTTGCAGGGCATTACAACTGTGAATTGTTGTTCAGAAGTGTTTTTGTCAGAACAGTTACTCAGGTTCTTCAGGACTTGCTCCTAAAGCAATGTTTTGGCATTCTCATAAACTTACTTTAGTGGATGTGAACAGCAATGAAATTCAAGATACTGCAAATAATTTTCCCTTAAAATATCTGAATTAAATCCAAGTTAAGCATGCAGAAGAACCTGATTATTGTATCTGCAGTGACATCTAGTGCAAGAAATCAAAACCACAGTTAAACAGGCTTCTAGAGAAAAGATGCTGTTTTCATTTATTGAGTGATTACTGACCAAGATAAACAAGAATAATTAACATCAGCCCTCTTAAAACTTTCATAATATCTTTCATAATATCTTTTCTGCACATAATATAATATCTGCACAGCACTCACAAGCCAGCTGAAGGCAATTCTATGAAACATAATATGTTAATAAGAGACTACTTAATGTGAATGTGCATTTTTCTTTTCCATACAAATTCAGTTTGATAAATGAACTTATATTACATAATTGCTGGAGGACAAACAACTATTGAAAAAGCCAACATCCCAGGAACAGAGTTGCTACTCTATTTATTCTATGAACTTTTCTAAAAGAAAGCAAATTCAGCAGCAACATCTGACTTAAATTCTTTCTGCCAGCTCCACAGCCTCCATGCAATCTAGTGTTAATTTTGCAGAGATTTTTAAACCTCTTAAAATTCAAGCAGATGACATAGCTTTTAGAAAGAAACAAAAACTAGAAGCATGCAATAAGAGTTTTCTAATACAACCACATGATAAAAGAAGTTATAAAATATCAAATAAGATTTGTTCAAGTCGAAGTACAGATGTAGTTCTCCCTTTAGAAATAAACAGATAGGTTTCAAACACAGCCAATAACAGACATTATAACCAAAATGTAACACCAAAATGCCTAACTAACAAGTTTACCAAAATGATTCACTTACTTAAATCTGAAAAAAGCTTAGAAACAACTCCTGCCAAACATACAAATAAACACATATGCTAAAGCTGCCAATGGTTTCAATGCAGTATCATGTAAACACTGTTTTATATGTTTTACAAATGCACATCAGTCTTATAACTCCATTTTTTTCATTTGACCTGTAAATAGAACCAATTTTAGAATCTGTTCTCCACAGGCATATGAGCAGAGGTCTTTAAAATTCACATGCACTTTTAAAGGGCAGGATTAAAGCCTATTTACTTTTTAGAAGTTCTACGGTTTGTTTTTCAGGAGCCCAAGAGCTTGTACGACTCCTGTACCCTGCTGCCATCAAAAGTGGAAGTAGGCACCAGAATTTTAGGTGAAAGCAGAAGGTGTTAATTGAGAGCACTTCTCACCTGAGGACTGAGCTTGTTAAAGCAATGACATGAAAGGATGAAGAAAACAAATGCTCATCAAAGGGCAACATACTGGGGTAGAACACAACCCGAGTGAGAAGAGGAAAAGCAGACAAGTGGGTCACGGTTAACAGGCAGTACCAAAAAGGCATAAAACAGCAAAATGGCGATGTATGCCCAGCATTTCAGGCAGAAGAGACAACAGTGTTTAAATTCCATTCAGCAACTGTGATTTAAAGATTATCTGGAAATGCAAATGAATGTAGACAAATGCAGCATTTATACAGAACACAACAAACTGCTCTGGAGAGACTTCACTATGGTATGCAAACCACCATGGAAAGCAAATTGTTAAAATAAAATATATTTGCTTGTGCCACCCTAATCTACACTTCCTAATAAGCAACACAGCTGGTCTGAGTTTTGGTCTCCTAGTGTCTTTGCTGCATATAGCCAAGATTCCTAAAGAAAGAAAAATTCCCTGCTTAGATGAGTAAGTCCCCCAAAATAATTGCTTGGTATTAGTCTGTATTTATTCATCGTGGCAAGTCAAGGGTATTTAATTTCCCCCCCAAATATAAACAAACAGTAGATATTAATGCTTGAAGATAAGCAGTTTTCATAGTTTTCTTCCTCATGTAGGAACAATTGTTGTTAAGGCATAAATATGCACTATTAAGCAGTAGTCAACCAAACAGCACAAAAAAGAAGAAGAATAATCAAATAAATCATCAATAAACAGAGTTCAATAACATCTTTGCACACCATGTGGTAAAGTGCTGTAGCAGAATTAGTGTTATTGATGCAAGTGAGGTGGTGTCACTAAATCCAACAGGACAAAGCCAGTTGAAGTAGTGACTAGTTAAATCTATTGATCACAAGAATTAGACTTACACACAAAAAACCCTGTCCTTTAAAAGACTCTGAAGATAGATCTCTCTACATCCTTTGACATCAGTTGACCACCAACACACAAAGGTAATGACATGATCAGAATCAATCAACAGGATAAGCAAATAAAAGGGTACTTTAATCTTAATTTTAAATTTTATAAAAATAACAAAAAGAGCATTTAAATACTTATGACATACATTAAAAAGGCAACAGCTCGAAGTCATACCAATTTCTACACAAATGGAAAAAGGGAAAGACATTTTAAAGAACGTTGTGAAGAAAAACCAGCAGAGAATTATATAAAGGAGGGCACATTTTAAAAAGAATAATCTAAAAGCTGGTAAAGGTTACAGAAAAAACTTGAAACATGAACAAAGGATGACAAAAAAAAGGTGACACTAAAAAAAAAAGTCTCTAGGAGAATGACAACATTTGCAGTCAAATAAAGCAGCCACATCAAAAGGTGGTTTGTACCAATTAATGCCTCAAGGTAAGAGAAAAATCACAAGTTGGATAGGTTATCCTAATATCTTAGACCCCACGATTGATCTTTAGCACAACAGCACAAAAAGAACTAAACTAAAGAAAAGACCAAACAAGATTTCTTCCCTCCTCCTCTTCTTTTTAGGAATATATATGAAAGAACACTAGAAGAAGGCAGAAAAAACTTCACACAAAGATCCAATGAGCCCAAGATGAAAGCTAAATGCTCCAGTTAAGTGCTGAGGCTGCAAGACATCTGACGACAGAGATGCAATGTAAAGCAACACTGTTCTGTAAGATGCAATCCTTTGGTGACATTTAAAGAAATAACCCAAAGTCTGTGGACTTAAAACACACTCTGGGTTCTGATGCAGTATTTTACCCAATGGTGAAGCATCATCCACATATTTATTAAATTTATTAAGCATTAAAATATCCTTGCTTTTATTAAAAACAAGGAGAGGTGACAGGTTGTGATATTAAGGTAAGGTAAAAGGATGAAAAGAAACATCCCTACTAGAAGCAACGCTTGGCACTTCAGGCAGATCAACAACACCAAGAACCTGCCGTGCTGCACAATAAAGAATCCTTCATACAGAATCAGCACACATTTAAACCCTGATATATGCAGTGTCCTAAGCCTTGAATATAGAAAATGAGAAGAGTAGAGCTTTAGGTGTGAACTGACTCCAGAGGAAGCCAGACAGTCATCCTCCAAAAGGGTTCTTCCAAAAGCACAAAAGAAAGAGAGCACGCTATCAGTGCTGATCCCAGTGTATGTCTAATTGGTCATCAGCAGAATGAAGGGCTGTACAAGATGTTCACAGCTGGCATTCAGCCACTGCACACCACCCCAAATCCAAACCCAACCACATTTGCAGATGGGCTGGTTCAACACACTCAGTCTAAAGATGGAAAAACATTACTTCAGGTTAACTACGCACAAACACCAAAGGGATAAAAATTATCAACAGAAATAAGGACGAATATGGGATGCACATGTCAGCTGCACATATGGTACAGTGCTGACTAGAATAATTGAATTTTAAACTGCCAAATACTTTTTATCAAAAACTTGCCTTCACATGGTATTTTCTGTTCCTTGGTATTTTCTAGGTGGATAGTATTTTCCATTCTCTATGAATTATTTTCAAGGTAGCATTTAGATGCTGCTGGTCTAATTTTAAACAAGGCTCAACATAACTAGCAAGGGTGAAAAAATTTAAGGAACATCTTCCCTGCAAAACACTGTTTCTTTGTCAGGCATCTTTGCCTGATGAAAGCACTGCATTCATTGAAAGCCAGGTAACTTTTTCCAGCAGTATCTGTTGATCTAGTGGAAGACACCAGCATGCCCTGTGATTCTTACTTGTATTTTACAAGGCTTATATTATTTTGGATTTAAACATTAACAGGTTTTCCCGTCATTGCGAGAACAATTTAAAATCATGTGAACTTTAATATTTAGAGCTTAGTACAAAAAAGCATAATTGCATACAAAGGAGGGAATCCCATTCAGCTACAAACAAGTGCACTTGCATCTCACAGGCATATGCCTAAAAGATTTGGAGCAAAAAGTGTTAGAAATTGAAAAGCAAATGGTTTTTAATTCTCCAAACCTGCTGCAGGGCAGGAATTGGAAAGTATCAACTATCTCAGGATAGCAAAGCCAGGGGGAACCAAGGGAAAGAAGGTTTTAAATAATAATAATTTAATAATTCAAAATTTAATAATTCAAACATGAAGTTCTAAGTACTTTAATGAAGAATGTCCTGAAAGTTACTGAATTATGGCATGGGGGAAGTGGCAGGTGTGACTCCAGTGACGTGGCCATACAAAGATGGTCTCACTTCTCAGAGTGCCAAGACAATCTGTTTTTACAAATTACAACGTGTACGGTCTCCATGTGCAAGGGAGGGACATAAATGACAAAACAAAAACCCCAGGGAACTCACGGAGAATCCATAACAAAAACCACCACTGCTCTCTAAAGTTTAAAATCTGTGTTCCAGTGACTCAGCCTGGCAAACTGCCAAAAAGCCCTTCCCCACTCATATGCTGTCAGTGATTTCACAAATCATTAAACAAGAAGTGAATAAAAATATGGATAACTCCAGTGAAATGGCATAAAATAAAACAGTACAACTAAGAAATCTTTTGGAGATTTTCAGAGGGTTTGGGACAAAAAAAGTTTAATCAACTGCCTTGAACCCAGAAGTGGAATATAAGCTATATTCATACACTCAAATATCATCCTATGAGAGTGCAGCTCATACAGAAGCTGCAAGAATTATGCTAAAAAAAGCTCAGTACTAGAAAATCAGAAATTACTGCTTCTGTGTTTAAGTCCTTTAGATTCAAGTATTTAACAAATGCTGCTTTCCCTTGATTATATGTATTGTTCAGTTAACACCTCCTCTGATTCTATAATTTCTGTGCATGAATCAGTGCATTTGCAGCATAGAACCTTCAAAACTTCCCATATGCAGCATAATGTTCACTTCCACAACTGACCAAAATTCACAAATGCTGCATGTGACAATGAACTTCCCAATCCACGTGTGAATAAAGAGAGAATTAACAAAGTTCTGTGTATGTACAGATGCTTCAAAATAACAGAAATAACATAAAGTTGTAGACAAAACATCTCTGATCAATAAGCAATTGAAAATTCCCAGTTCAGTATCTAGATAGACATTAAACAGTCCATTCTGTCATGCCCACTGCTAAGTACTTACCAACCCTGATCCATTCTCTCTCCTATTTGTGCTTTACTTTTATTTTTAAGCACAGAGCCATTCAACTCATGTGGAAGTCAGATCAAAGACAGTGGTGGACTTGAAGAAAAAAATTTAAGAAATCAAAAAGTGATACAAGAAAAATCAAGTTTGAGATCAGTGACACAGAGAATTAAATTACTTCTAAATGCTTGCTTGAATTGCACTACAAACAAGTTATGCTCAGCAAATGATGAAAGCTTAAGCTCTGTTTTCAAAATTTTTATTTAATGGAGCATTTAAAACGTTTGGCAACAAAAATATTAGTTAACATTTGTTAAAAAACAAACTGAGGGAATTATTCCTCTGTGTGTGTGTGCATGCACAAATCCATGTGTGTGCTTGTACAAATGCACAGAATCACCAAGTAGCCCATTAAAATATAACCTCAGACTGCCACCTTCACCATGCACCAAATACCAATATAAAATCTCACCAGGACAAGGGAAAATCCATATCTACTATGTGCCACATCCACTGAGATACCCAATGTAAGATAAGAAGGGATTGTTCACAGGTCCTGTTGATACCACACAAACACCAAGGATATGAGGGATTCACTTGTCCCTGGCCCAGGCTTTCTACATTTGTAACTCAAGAAAACCATTCAGCAATTTAAAGATTAGTTAGAGAGAAGCTGTTTTGCACTGTGGGGTCACTATGGTGAATAACACAAAGAATTGAGCCAAAGAAGATGACTTGGAAAAATAACTTTTTTTAAAGGAAAAATGCTAAGGTCAAACGCCAACAACCTAGGTCAAATGCCAAGAGGAAAATTTATTTATTTGCCTTACTTTCAGAATATCTTGAGTTTCATTCCACTTGTTAGTCCACTCTTTGGTCAGTTCTTGTACCTATGAAAAAAACCAAATATTGAAGAAAATCACATCTCTTCCAAATTTCTTGATAAATGCATTCTCAAAGAAGTTCTAAGTATTCTGTAATTCTTTGTGAAGTTTAATACTTAAGCATTTAGAAGAGCACTGATGCTCCTGCAGTAAGTTGCTATACCTACAATACTTCTCTCTCAAAACACACCATTCTTATTTACACTGTAAGATGAAATGAAAGCCTGGGATAATGACTTCAAATAATTGTCTATCTTCAAATAGTTTCATAAAGTGCTTCAATCCTACAAAGCAAAATTTGCAACATAGAAACTACCCCCTTCATAGTCATCAGCACAGAAGTGAGAAGATGCTTGCAAAGGCATTACAGACAGGGACAGCACTGGGTACACAACCATTTAGGTTAGAAAAGACCTTAAGATCATCAAGTCCAGCTGTTAACCCAGCACTGCCAAGCCACTACTGAACCACATCCCTCTGAAGTGCCACATTTATAGGTGTTTCAAATATCTCTAGAGATGGTGAATCAATCTTTTGTGTGGGCAGCTTTTTCCAATGCTTGACAACCCTTTCCATTAAGAATTTTTCCTAATATCCAATCTAAATGTCCCCTGGAGCAACCTGAGGCTGTTTCCTCTTGTCTTATCACTTTTTACCTGGGACAAAACTGATCCCCACCTGGCTACAACCTCCTTTCAGGTAGCTGTAGAAAGTGAGGTCACCCCTGAGCCTCCCTTTTTCCAGGTTAAACAACCACAGTTCCCTCAGCCATTCCTCCCTCACACCTGTGCTCCAGATACTTCCCCAATTCTCACTGTCCTTCTCTGGACACACCTCAGCACCTCAATGTCCTTTCTGAAGAGAGGGGACCAGAATTGAACACAGCACTCGAGGTGTGGCCTCATCAGTGCCAAGTACAGGGGAAGAATCACTTCTCTGATCCTGCTGCCCACACTATTGCTGATACAGGCCAGGTTCTACTGGATTTCTTGGCCCTGGGCACAGCTGGCTCATGTTTAGCTGCTGTCAACCACCACCCCCAGGTCCTTTTCCACTGGACAACATATCAGTTCCTTTTCTTGCAGGCTGTGGTGCTGCCTGGTGTTGTTGTGAGCCAAGGGCAGGACCCCACTTCACTTTATTGAACCCAATGCCATTGGCCTCAGCCCATGGATCCAGCCTGAGCAGGCCCCTCTGCAGAGCCTTCTTACTCTCCAGCAGAACAAAACACCCACACACCTTCGTGCCATCTGCAGCTTGACTGACTGACTTGTTTCCCTTGTCCAGATCATCAACAAAGATATTAAACTGGACCAGGCCAAACACTGAGCCCTGGGGAACACCACTGGTGACTGGCTGCCAACTGGATTTAACTCCACCACTTTTCTTGCCTCAGCCATTCAGAGTTTTCTGCAACAATGCACCTGTGCAAGCCATGAGCAGACAGCTCCTCCAAGAGAGTGCTGGAAGACAGCATCAAAGGCTTTCCTGAAGTCCAGGTAAACAATACTGACAGCCTTTTCCTCATGCACAAACCAGGCCATCCTCTCACAGAAAGCAATGATGTTGATCAAGCAGGATCTGCCTTTCCTACACCCATGCTGACCTGATTCCCCTGGTTGTTCTGCACATGCTGTGTGACTGGACTCAAGGTGACCCCCTCTATGACCTCCCCCAAACTGAGGTCAGGCCAACAGAGCGCTGAGGATTTCTCCTTCCTTTCCTCAAGCAGTTGTCCACCTCTTGAGTTAACTTCCATATAATGCCATTGTACAAAGAAAGAAGTCTTTGATGCAGTTGCTCCAAACATCTCCCCATTTGCTACCTGCATTTTTTTGGTCTTTGCAGGTCAGCTTCAAATTAATCCATGACAGCTACAGAAACTTCTCTCATCTCTACCTGCACCTCAAGATTTCAACAAAGACAAGTAAGCACACTTTTCAATGCATCACTATAATTCCTAGTGCTGCTAACTGAAACATTAAAACAAAATAATTTTCAAAAGATTAAAGAAAAACATGAAGAAAGTCTATCCCAGCTCTATTCACCATACCAGAACAATTTGTATTGCTCAGAAACATTTCATTTCATTTTTAATTAAATTTTTTAAATGAAACATTTTTAAATTAAACTACTCCAAATCATTCTTATATAAGGAAAATCAACTCATTAAAGAAAGTCACCATATACTTGTCAGGCAATATAAACATGGTGATAAAGTCTTTAAATCTATACAAACAAATTAGTTATTACACTCATTCAATTATAAAAAAGCTATAACCACTGCAACATCTACTAAGAATTTTCAGTAATTATGTCTACTGTAATTATCATGAGTAGTAATCACATAACCTTTTAACGAGGCTGACAAAGGTAATAAAATATGCTTGATATACACCCCACACAGCAGGGCCAACACTTCTGAGCAGGGTAAGCAATGGTTACTGTCAGAACATGAATAACATATTCTAATTAGCCTGCAGTCAGCAATTTATATTACTGAGCTACTCTAAGATAAAAGCTTTTTGTTTGTACTCAAAAATAAGACTAAGGATATAAATAAAACAGGATGCTCAAAGCAGGACATTAATTTTCTAATTCTAAAGGTCAAAGCAGCCCCACTGTAAACCCTTAGATCAGCTAAGGAGCCTCTTTTTATAAAGGCATCAGACCCACATTTGATTGGCGTCTTTTGACAGTATTCAGAACTAAGTATTTGCTGCCATGTAGCTGAATAATTCCAAATACTTTCCTCTTGCCCCTTCTAAAGTATGACTTTTACTCCTTTTTTTTTTAACTAATTTGCAACAGCTTTCAAAGCAAGCTGATATACAGAAAAGAATTAACACAGAATGATCCAGTAAAGAATGAAAGATTGCTAGTCAGAGAAATGATAGTACCATTATATCTAGAGTTTTCTGGATGCTGTGAGTTATCCGAACTGTCTGGAAACTTTCTCCAGTCTCTACACTTGGCTGGATTATCGAAAAAACTGTGTGAGAAGCACACTGTGAAGTACACTTAGATCTAAGACCCTTCTCCAAAAGGGTAGCTAATTAGGCACTTAACATGTTTGTACATACCAGATTTAAATACTGAAATTTTCTAAAAACCTACCCCCAAGTTATAAATTACTTGAAAGCATAGAGGAGGTCACCATTCTCCCCATAAATCTTTTGCTGTTTTTCCTACACACTGAATATTTTATTACTGTGATTACTTGCTACTCATTACTGTGATTTAGTGGCTTTTCCCTCTCTAGTCTATTTACAAACACACTTTTTTAGTAAGGCAAGCTGGTCAGGGAACAACTCTTTTCATTTCATTTCCATAAACAGAACTGCTACATAAATATCAAAGATCTATTTTGTTCTTAGTTACAATGTTATACCAGCAGGATAACAAAATTACTAATTCACACACTTTTTTTCTTTTTTTAAAGCATCAATGCAATGCTGCTGGTGGGACAAAAATCAGTTGCACATTAAAAAAAATCCTGAAATTATGAACACTCCTGCATCCAGACTACCCACCTTTCCTTTTCTTGGATATTTAAAACCTGCTTTATGAAATTACAACTCACCCTTGCTTCATTCTGCTGAAGCTTTTCTTCCATACTTAAGGCTGTCGGAGAATCCAAGAGTGCAATCTAAAATTGTAAAAAGTAAACACCAATTCAAAAAGAAAACAGTCACAATTTCTGGGGGAATCAAATGAAATGCAATTGTTCAATTTTTCTGCATAAACTCCTTTGAACTTTAATACATATCATTTAATATATATCATTTTACCTTGAAATAGTGTCAACAGAAGAATCAAAATCCTGTCAAAGCAGATATTTCAAATACAAATTGGTTTGAGAGTACTATTTTCACTCACTGCATATGTACAGTCACACACCCAGAAACCAGACACATTTATAACAGGTAACTCCTAACACAGCTTTCTTTATACTCCTAAAAAACATGAAAATTCATTATGTATGACTAGTTATCCATTCTGCTTTAATATGTATGCATACTGCTTTATCTTTAAGGTAACTGGCCTTAAAAGAGGAAAATGACTAAACACAAACAGGCAGTACTCATTGTATGTGACCTTCTACACTGAATCCAGCACCATATTTTGGTAATCAGTACCTTCAGATCTACAGAAGTGTCTGCAATAGTGTTCTGGTGACACAAAGGAAAACCACTGAAGAAGTTATACAGAGATTTATACTACTGTGCATAGGTAACAAACCACCCGCTGTTTTACCAAATTCAAATTAAATTAACTTAAATCACAAATTCAATTAGTTTTTTCTATTGTCTCCTACAATATCCTACCACTGAACCAGATTTATTTTGCAATAACCACTATTTTACAGCTTGAAATTAGGTCAAAGCATTCAAAATTCAAGGGGACCCAAGTTACATCTACTTTGCTAATTCTAAATCAAGCCATAATTTGAAAATAAATTAATTTTCCCCTTCTGAAGAATATGAAAGAAACACAAGTAATTCAACCCCATGAAGAGTTTTTTAATTGTTTGTAACAAAGCAGAGCTCTCTGCTCCAATCACCTACAATACCCATTTCTGCTTTCAACATTGGTTCCCACCCCCCTTTTCAGCAAATTTTTTATAGCATGAAATTCAGCTGAAGTCCTACCCTTCTCCTAACAATGGTCCATGCTGAACTGACATTTCACATTGCACAGACCATCTAAAAACAGAATTACATAGTTCTAGAAACAAATCTGAAGTAGTACTTCAGGTACTTCCAAATTATATTTGCTCAAATATGAAATCTGCTTACATGACATTATGTAAAAGAGACAACTGGCCTGAGCCAATTGGATATTCTTTACTGTTACTTTGGTTTCACCAAACTGGCAACACAGGAGAAAATAAACTTAACTGAGCCTGTGCACTGACTGTTTATAGCAGATCATACTGACAGAGGAAGAAAGAGAATCATGCAGAAGTGAAGCAGAGCATGATTTTTGTTGTCTTAAACTACCACTGAAAATATTTTTACATATTTAGCATGTTATGTGCCTTCTGATGTACTGTACAGCCAAACACAAATAAAATGTATTTCTTAAATCCATTCATACTCAACATTTTCATATTTATACATCTTTAATACTTCAAACCTTCTACTTGAGATACTACACAAAGTGCCTCTTCAGTCCATCAGGATAGACCCAGAAGATAAGTTTCTGCTCAGTTTCCTCATGCTGTGTTGCCTACCTGTTCCACAGCACACTGCAATCCAGCTTGGATTATATTACAGGAAACCTAAAAGCTTTGGGATGACAATTTTCCCCCCCTTATGTTAAAAGAGGTAATCTGCTGGCCATATGGAAACTGATTCAATCAGGAAACTAATATTCATTCACAGCCTCATAGAGCTTGTTCACTCAAATCAATATAATGAAAGATAATGATCTCATTACAGTCTAGAAATAGATGTTATAACTCAAGGAAAATTACACATAAGTTCCAAGTCAAGCTAACCTGATTCCCTTGGGCAAGCAGGGCTTTTAATCGGGCTATTTCAGCTCGCAGCTCACGGATCAGTTTGACGTTGGGATCCTCATTAATAGTAGGCTTGTTGATGATGTTTTTGGCTCTATTTGCATAGCGAAGTGTACTTAAAGTTTCTCCATAATTGACATCAGCAGGTGAAATAGCTAAGGACATGAAATCAGAAGCAGTTTATCTAGCATCATATGTTTCATTTACTGAAGTTAGTTTATATTTTAAAAGTCAGATAAATTCAATGTGGGTGAAGAGACAGAAATATCTCATTTACCAGTATGGATACAATTTGTCCCAACTCTTCACCTAATTCCCCTTTCATGTCACTGTAACTTTGCATAAGTAAACACTGTATGAGATAAGTGTATTAGGATAATCAGGTCTAACAACCAAGTGTTGCAAAGGAATTTTGCTCCCAATCTATTTAAAATTTCCATTTCCCCTTTAAACATAAATGTCCTATATGAATACTTCACAGGCTTTCTTGCAATTTTTTACAAGAACAGTCAGGAAAGAGTGAATATTTTTTAAGTACCAATGTAACCGTTAAAAAGACATTCCAGGTAAAACACAGTAGGGAAATTAAACAGCATAAAACCAAAAAATAACCAGACAGAAGAACCAAAACAAGAGAAAGCTTCTATAATTTACAAACCTAGCTGTTCTCCTGAGCTGCAGGCATCTGGCAGCACACAGAGCTGTCAGCTAACCGATGCATCTGGAGAAACCAGTATTATTTTTCAAGCAACCTAACCAGGAAAACCAATGCAATTTAAATGCAAGTGCTAATGCCATCCTTCCCTTAATTCTCCTAACAATATATATGATGCTCCATATTAAAAAAGAAAATTAAAGTATCCAAATAAATGAGTGGAAACACAGAAGAGAAAACCATCCAGAAATCTTAATGATCAAACTGAACAAGAGATCCAGAGAATCAGACAATCAAAACAACTGAAAAACTAATTAAGCAACTAAAACAATCTGTCCTTTCTCATTCTCTCAAAAGCAGTAAATATTTTTTTGGGGGGGCAGAGACTCTCTGAGATACAGGAGATGCACTTGGAAACAGCCTTTACTTCCCTGCTTTATCTATTCTCTCCTCTCCACTACTCAATTACTCTCTTTCTAGAAGGATATTAAAAGATGTTACAGAAATATGACAAATCAAAATCAGAAACATTTTTTCTACAGCCTTTCCTACGGTTTAAAGTTATCTTCCTGCATTTTGCTGTGCTTAATTATAGAAAAGGCAGGACAAATGTATCCAGACAGCTTGTTGGGCTGTTAGGGAATTCTACCATATTCCAGTAGAGTTACTGCTGGAGAAAAGCTCAACCATCAGGGCTTTGCCTAGAAGAAGCATCACTAATGGACGAGGAAGTAGCTGAAAAAGAACCTGGGTACTGTAATCGTTAGTATAGGCATGGAAAGCTCATTGTGTTTCTAAAATTTCTCCTCCCCAATCCCTCCATAAAAAAAAAGTTACTCTACCATGGAACTGCAAGAAAGCAGCAAGAACAAAGTTGCCAGTACAGCTTTAACTAAAGAGCCAGAAAACCAAAGCAGAGTCTGGTCCACAATCATCTACTGGCACTACTACGATTCTCCTGAGGAAAACAAATGGCATAGATTCCAAAAACATCCCCAAAACCCTGCAACAAAGGAACTGCTATGCAGAGAATATGACTCGGTCTGACTCTGTTCTGCTATCCCACATTCCTAAAAGGGGCCTGCACCAGTTAAGACCATTATTTCATTGGAGCAGGAAAGAGTGAGAGAAATTTCAGAGCTGCTCTTCTCCTCACATCCAGTGGTACCTTGACAAGCTTGACAAGTGGGCCCACAGCGACATCATGAGGGTCAATAAATCCAAATGCAAGGTGCTGCACCTGGGCTGGGGCAATCCCACATATGAGTACAGACTGGGAAAAGATCTCATTGCGAGCAGCCCTTCAGAAAAGAACTCGGGTTCTTTTTGGTGGGTGAACATGAACCAGCAGTCTGCTCAAAGCCCAGAAAGCCTGTCACATCCTGGGCTGGCAAATGGTTCTAAGCTAAAAGTGGAGAGATTTAGGTTAGATATTAGGACAAAATTCTTTACCCAGAAGGTGGTGAGACACTGAAACAGTGAAGTACTAAGGCCTGAACAACAGGCCATGAGCTGAAGTTGACATATAGATGAACCTTTCAAGCAAATGTTATTTATATATTTGGTCATTAACAGAGTATTGGTGCATACATATGTTCATTTATTGGCAAAACATGTATTTACCTTTTTATATCTAGAAACCAGATAATCTGACCCAATTAGCCAGGGTATTACGATCAAAGACAACTCCCTTGGTTCCACCTTGAGCCCATGCCAGGCTCTGGGAGAAAGCCAACAGGAGAATGAAATTAGAAATTACGTCAGTGTCGCCCTGTTCTTCTCTGTTTTTCTAAAGTTCTGTTTCAGCCTTCTGTGTTTGCATTTTTGTAATGGAGTTTCTCACACACTTTTCATGTAAATAATGATTGTTTTGCATTCCCTTCTGGAAGAGAAGAGAATTGATGGACTGTTGAGTTGACCAGTGTGGTTGGAGAGGAAGATTTTCTTCCTCCAAACAATGGTCACTGTTGGAATTCTATAAATGTCCAGATCTGTAAATAAACTCCCCCCTTTTCTGCCTTGGACATCTCAGTGCATGAGTGTTGTTCATTTGTGTGGAATTGCAACAGTCAGCTTTTTTGTTTAACAGTATAAAAACTGGGCTGCTGTGGGGGAGCTTCATGGCCTGAGGTGGATGCACCACAGGAGTTCCCAGTTACCAGGTGTGGTTCTCCAGTCCTCTGCTGACAGCTTCCCTCCACAGCTGATGTCTCATGGACTTGGATGATGTATCTTTATTAGGGTAACCTGGTGATGTATCTTTCTTACTCACTACAGGCATTCTTTCGTTGTCATGATTAGGTGTACTTCTTAGCTTATCTTTTTGTAATTTGCTAATAATGAAGTGCATTGCTTAGCTTATCCTTTTGTGATTGTTTACAGTTTTACATTATAGTAAATTACATCATTCCTTAATTTGGCGTCTGTACCTCTGACCCTACCCACCAGCAAAACAAGGCCGGGGTGGATGGAGCTCTGAGCAACCTGGTCTAGTGAAAGGTGTCCCTATCCATGGCAGCAGGGATGGAACTAAACCATCTTTAAGGTCCCTTCCAACCCAAACCATTCTATGATTTTTCAACACACAAAAACCTCACCTCCCCTTAAACATCATCCTGGCTTCACTTTGCTTTTTTGGGAATGGAATTCCCATTCCAATTTGTTGACAAACCTGCAACATATATGGCTTAGGTAGGGTTTTTAACTAAGTGATCTTTGCAGACCTTCTTATGGGTAAAAAGGAAACCATAAGAGTTTTCAAGACAACTGATCATAACTAAATTAGACAAGAAGTAAAAAAGTTGCCTGCTTTTAGACGGTTAGATAAAAGTGACCACCTTTCCCACAGGATATCAAAAGAGACCAGATTGCTACTAATGCAACAAAAAACAACAGTTTGGAACAGCAACTGATACAGACACCAGTACAGACCAGATGCACAGAGCTTTAATTACACTATGCAGAGTGTAAGTAAAAGAGTGTTACTAGAAAGCTCAGAAAGAAAGAAATCACTAATACATGTAAACCGTGTTCTGCCTTAACAAAATATCTGGAATCTAAATATTTACATCCACTCCTACTAAGCATGAACTACTCAGAATTCAAAAAGAGTGAACTAAAAACACTTACTGGCAATCATTATAGTTTTGGAGTTTCCTCCTAGGCTATCTTTTAATAGCCAAGTCAACACTGAGTCTCTGTAAGGCACAAATACTTGTTTCTTCTTTGAAAGAGGATTTGTTGTATCCTGAGATAAATCAGCTGTGAGGAGAAGGTAGAAAATAAATTAAAATTAGGTCTTTTCATTTGTTTTTAAAAACATGTTAGGCCATTATTTGTGTAAGCAAACACAAAGGTATTTAATGACTAAAAATACCTCAAGACAGACAAGCACAAAAACCAGAGACTTACCTAAGGCAGAAATTACGTTTCCCAGAGTAACTAGAGATTTGTTAATATTCCCTCCTTCCTTTAATCTAACCCCTGTGGCACCAGTGGCATCTGCTCTCTCACTTCCAGCAAGATCTACCAAATGAATCTTGCTAACAGTTTCACAAGGCATTTCAGAATCAAATTTAGCCTACAGAAAAGAAAAAGTAAAACAAAGAAAAGTATGTTAAGCTAAGAAATACTGCACTTATACTGAATCAAATACTGAATCAAATTTAGTAGCCTTCGTGACACGACTGAATTTAAGTTGTTTACAATAGCAGATCTTGAGAAGACAGTTATATTAGAGGTGCTACTAAAAGACATTTTATAATGAATGGTTGCATAACTCCCATATTATTTCTTTAATATCTGCAGCTTTTTAGCCATTTACTGACAAGCTGTGACACTGAGTTGTAATTTACATGATACAGTGACCATGCACTGCATTCATTTTATTAAGCTTGCAACATTTGTATTATATTTATATATTGCTTTCAACAAGTTACAGCATGTACACACAGATTTACACTCAATTTCTCCCACACCTCCAAGTTGTATTCATCTAACAGGTCATCCATGGGCTTTCTAAAAAACCCCCCAAAACAACAACAAAGAGCAGCAGTCATTAGAAAAGGAGTTTACCACATGTAAGAAAACAGATCACTGTGCTCTAAAGAAACATGTCCAGTCTCTCTAAGGAGTTTTGTTTTGTTACCTGAGTGAAGTTGATTGTGAAAATGGCATGTGACCTGCTACTGACATCATTCATTCCTGTTGCAGCCGTCGTCCTATTTATATTTCCTGCATCCATAAGTTCCTCAACATCAGTATAATTCTGGACTAAATGTTTAGACAAGTCTGAAGAAAGGCAGAGTGTTACAGTATGCTCATATATGTCCTTAATTTTCTTTACAGAAAGATTCAAATTACCCTCACTACTGCAAATTATTGCTGCAATTAGCATTTATTATCATACTTGTTTATCACCTAAGGAAAGGAATGAGGCCTCATATGAACACTGGACAATTTACACATTTACAGTAAAAAAGAAAAAAATATGCAATCTTAATAAATTATTTAGTGGAATAACACGAACATAATCCCACAAGAGACATGAACCTTCCCTGGTAGAGAACAGATTAAGACAATTAGTTCCTAATAGGTTTTCATTTCATCTGAATATCTAAGATTTATAAGTTACAGTCAACAGCAATTAAAACCAATTGCATCTCTTAACATTACTTAAGAATGTGTTACAAATTTACAGATAAAAAAACTCCGTAATAATTTTAGGACTGGGAAAGCAAGTAGAGATGCAAAATTAGAAGCTACTCCTTCCAAGTTTTTTACCAAAATAAAACACTGCATCCATCATAATTTATATTTTAAAAGATAAAACGCCCTATACAATTAGACATTACATTTCAGAATATATAAAGGTAATAAAATATGCAGTGTAAAACAATTCAAGTGTTTTTACCCTCCACATATGGCCCTTCTTTTGGGTGTTCCCGGATTCGTAAATTATTGGTTTTTGATGACTTCCGTCGGAGAAGATCTCTCACACGTTCATTATAAATTTCCAGATAACTGAAAGAAAAAGAATAGAAAGCCACTGACTGACTCAAGAGCCTTTTAGAAAAGGAAAGCCATATTAACACAAGTTGGAAAGCAAGACGCTTGGAGAAAGAAAACGGAGCCAAAGTTGGTTTAAGATAATGACTACGAGGTATTGTATCATAAAGGAAAAAGCCAAAAAGGCAAGAAGAAAGTGAAAAGAAAGCAGACATTAGCAAGAGCAAGATCTCCTAATGTTAGTCTGAAACAAAGGGTAAAAAAAGGAAGACGCTGTCCAGTAGCAACGGCATTTGCACACAAAGCAATGTGCACAGCTCTTGGATTGAAGGTATTAGTACTGCGCATTTTGAATACAAAAATCAATTATAGGACTGAGGCCAAGCACAAAAAGTTACTTTTGAAAAATATGCACTTTTCTCAGAGATGAAGTGAAACAGAGTGCTTGTAACTGAAACAAGTTTGATAATCTGCAAACTCTTAAGGCCAGGACCTACCTGACTTCCGTTCGAAAGGACGCCTCATTGCGCTTTGTTTTTTCACTTATTTTGCTGAATAATCCTTCACAAATTCGAGGTATCAAACCTGCATCACCCTGCAACAACAACAATTCTTAATTCCAAGGCTATAGATGCATGCACAACATATTTTGAAAAATAAAACCCTAGATGACAAGTGGAGAGTTTAAGACTCCAGAAAGGGGAAAAATCAAAACTTTTCAGCAAATACTCTCTTGCCCTTTATTTAACTGCAGTCACCTTGCCACTTTAACCCTTTTGTGTGTGGAATGTACAACCAGCTCCATTTCTTTGCTACTAGAATACATTTTGTCTCTCTCAATCAGTTTGAATAATCCCAACTGCTTAAAACAGAGACTGGCTCCCCAGAGTAAGCCATGAACTGCCTTATCTCACCACCATCTCAACTGCTTCTATCTCATTGCACTGTGGACTTGGCAACAACTGCAGAGAACAGGACAAGAACCATAAACAGCCATGGGACATTGTCATTCAAACCCCCAATTCCTATGTGACAGCCCTTCCTGTGTTGAAAAGTGCAGCAGGTCCTCTGAATAAATTAGTACATGATGACAAAATTCAACCTTCATTCACTGTATCCCACAATCCAGCCAAATTAAATTTCATATTTAACCACTGAATTTTTGTCTCTGCAGATAAAGAGTTTTTATGTATGAAATGCTTGGTTGCTTTAATAAAGCAAACTGAATAAAACCTATCCCACAGAGAGAGCCAGAAATTTAGCATGCAGCTTTCCTTGCTGGTCCTGCTGCTGATTCTACAGATAACTGGCAGCAGAAAAACTCAAAGCCACTGGACTTCTCCTGCACCAAACTCCGTCAGAGCAAGTGCTCCATGAGCAAAGATTTCCCCTCTACTTGGAGCCCCTACAGAAATCCAACCCTTTTTGCCCAAGCTCACTTGAGTTTGCTCCCATACTGGTCCCTCTGCCCTCACTCTTCAGTTTCCCTCTGCATTCTCTGTCACAGCAATCTTCTTCCAGGTGCCACCTCCGAGCTCATCTTCCTCATTCCTTTGCCCAGATAAAATTCCCAATTCACCACCCAGTCACTTCTGGGTTTTAATTATACTTTATCCCTCCATTTTGCCTTTTCCCAGCTTCTTCCTCCTCTTAATCAGAACCTCTCTATCCTTCTCAAACCAAGCTCCATTCTTTGAAATAATAATCCATTCTCTCTTCTATCTTGCCTAGTACTTAACACGACTGCACCTTGGGTTAAAAAAAAAAAAACAACAACAACAACAAAATCTCCAAAAATTCCTATATTAAGGGAGAAACTTGCAGATTAATCAGGCTTTTTTTGAGACAGTTGCCTCTAGCAAACAGAGGAGCAGCCTTTCCCAATATATGTCAATTATCAATCTCTATTTCCAGGTAAAGCTTCGTGGGTCATTTGTTGGAAATTCCAACAGACATTTTAATTTTTATTAAACAACGGGAGAGGGAAAATACTTTTCTTTCATCTCATGCTTGGAAACACCTGAATAGTTTTAATTAAAGCTTAAGGGAAAAAACGTGGAAGATCTATCACAAAGTTTCAGGCGAATCATTAGTGTCTGAAATAATCCAGCAACCACAAAGAGAGGCTTAAAATAGGAAGTACAAGCTCTAATTGAGTAATTTCAACCTTAGCAATATAGTGTTGAGAAAGGAAGGGCACGCAGGTCCCAGAGTATTATGCTAGGAAAATGTACCTCTTAAAGAATGTATACTCTTTTTTGGAAATTATATTTAAACACTTTCTCCTTTTCACCCCCCAGAGCTGAAAGGCAGGATCAACTACAGCTTGGACTACTTTTTTTTCTGGCCTACAAGGTTTCCAGACATGGAAATCAGAAGACTCAAAATAGCTGGTTCACTCCAAAGCTGAATTTTCTCATTCAAAGCCTGTTCTTCTTCTGTGCAATCTAACCAGAAAACTCATTGCAATTTAAATGTACTGAGTTTTGCCCATCTACCTTGACCATAAGGAGCAAATTATTCTCTTTCTTTCTTCTGTAGCAGCCTTTCAGGTCTTGGAAGACTTTTAATCCCCCACAGTCTTGCTTCTCTGCATACCCAAATCTAACTTTCCTGATATTTTATAGATCTCTGCTCATTTCAGTATCTCTGCTCAACATTCTAACCAGCCCACATATTTCTTGAAGTGATTGCTTTACACAGAATTGCAGAAGAAGCCTTCCAGAGACAGGAACAGCAAATATTGAAAACAAAATGAGAACAGAACCCAGGCTTTTTAAAGAGAAGTAGGGAAAAAAGAATATTTATTTCCAATTCAAGTTTTCTTATAGCACTCTAGTCTCTCTGACAGGGCCATCAATTTTGAAGCTTTTAACTTGCCAGCTGAATATATTTTATATGCACTCTACACAAAGCCAGATTAAAGTATTTATGTATCATGCCAAGAAGATTAGACCTTTATTATTGAATAGTGTCAAACAAACTTCAGCTTCTATTCATTTGCTAACTGTTTTGATGATTACAGTCATTATATATAGTGAGGCAGTCTCATAAAAATGTCACTTTTATGAATTTCTGAAATAGAAATCCACATCTAGGTAGTGAGATCTCTTCTGGTTACAAAAGTCTATTCTGCTTATGATACTGAGGTAAATATAAAGCTACTTATTTTGTGACAACTGAAAGGAAAAGATTTATGGCTAATTTACTCTCCTAAGCTAGAGGAGGTGCCAAGAGCCCAATCTCTACTACATTTCAGAAGAGTGATCTATCCAAAGGATGATAAGTGTTAATATTCCCCTTTTCATTTCTACTGGGAGAAGACACAATACATTTCTTTTCCCAAGGATTAAAGAATGAAACCTGCGGAGGCTGCCTGGCGAACAGGCTTAATCAGTCAGCCTTTCTAAACTTCTCCACTCCCAAAAGTTTAGCAGGTTCTCCCTGTCCTTGGACAATCATAGAGGCAACTGTGAGAAACCGCTCCCATCCTTTACTCACAAACTGCCAAATACCTCCTATCACACCTTCCTCTTCCTGCAGTGCCAATAGGACATAATCCTTAAAATTAAATTTACTGCATAATCTCGTAACAGTTTGATGAACTACTGTCATGCCCAATTTCTGTTTCTCACCTGACAGCCTTCTCTAAGGACCTATTTTAGTCTTCTGGCTCTTCAGAGGAGGTTTAAAAAGCACATATCTTCAGAAAAAGCTGATCATTAATTTTCACAAAATCACTATCTCCTTTTTTTTTTTTTGTCTCAATTTGGGCATAGAAAATCAGCCGTAACATTTGGAATTTTTAGCTTTATTACTGAACAAAGGTTTTGTCCAAAACAGCCAAGCATCATTTAAATAAACTTCTTCCACTAAAAATATCTTTCTTTAAAAAAACAGCTCCCAAAACCTCTGCTTACTAGAAGGTGTGATACATGGAAGGGTTAGTAGCATACAGACAGAAGCAGCATTAAAAATTCCATAAAAACATGCTCCTGCAACAGCACAATTTTAATCCATTGCAACAGAAATAGATAACTGCTCACTTGATGTGATGCAAGGAGTGGACATTGTCTACCTGGAATTCTCCAAAACTTTCAACATGGTTTCCCACAGCCTGCTGCTAAAGAAGCTAAGGTGTTATGCTCTGGACAAGGGGTCTGTGTGCTGGGTGGGAACTGCTTACAGGCTGCACTCAGAGGGTGCTGCAAACAGCTCCTTGTAAAACTGGAAACCTCTCATGAGTGGGGTCTCCAGGAACCAATATTGGGCCCAATGCTGTTTAATTCTTTATAAGTGACCTGAACAATGGGACCAAGTGTACCACAACAAAGATCTGGATAAGCTGAAACAGTGGATTAACAAGAACCTTATGAAGTTCAACAAATATAAGGTCTTGCACATGAGAGAACATAATCCAGAAGTGCAGCAAAGGCTGGGATCTATCTGGCTGGGGAGCAGCTCTGTGGAAAGGGACTTGGGGGTCCTGTGGACAGCAAGCACAGTGTGAGCAAACAGTCTGGCAAAGAAAGCCAACAGGACACTGGACTGCATCATAAAAAGGGCATCATAACAACCAGGGCAGAGATTTTAAAGTCATTATCCCACTCTACTCAGCACTTGTCAGGCCACACCTGGAATACTGCATTCAGTTTTGGTCTCTGCCATAGTAAAAAGACATGGACAGGCTGGAAAGGGTCCAGATAAGGGCCACAAGGATGACCAAAGAACTGGGAAGCTGCCATGTGAGGAAAGGCAGAAAGAGCTGGATTTGTTCACCCTTGAGAATAAAAGGCTTAGAGGAGGCCTTATAACCATGTTCCAGTATTTAACAAGTGCCTACAGAGAAGATGGAAACCCCTGTTTACAAGGACTCACACTCGCAAAAGACCAGTGGCAATAGATACAAATTACTCCTGCAGAGAATAGGACTGGATACAAGAAGACCATTTTTCATGAGAACAATCAGCAATTGGAATAATGTCCCCAGGGGACTGGTAGATTCCCCAACAATCGACACTTTTTAAGATTCATCTGAACAGGATGCCAGGCCATTTTGCCTTAACCATGCTTTTGCCAAGAAAAGTTGGACCAGATGTTCCTTGAGGGCCCTTCCAAGCTGGTGTTCTATGTTTCTGTGAAACACAACGTACCGCATTTCCCATCATGGTATAGGACTTCCCAGAGCCTGTCTGTCCATATGCAAAAACACAGGCGTTATAACCTTCAAAAGCAGATTTCAGCACATCTGTACCAAGATTTTTGAAAACCTAAAAACAAAACAAAAATAATGTTTAAGTCAACAGAAGCTTGGGGAAAAAGGTTGTCATCAGCCTGGCATGGCAAATGTTGAAGAACACTCCAAAACAATGGCAAAACACACAGTTACTTACTATAGGAGAGGAAATTAATATTTCAAATAAAATACTAAGTCTTATTATCATATTTCGTTCAGAGCAATGCAATGGTTTGTTTTTTATTTCTTTCTCTGTCACAGAATACTTGACATGTCAAATTGCTACTTTCTTTTCTAAAGCCTCAATTTCCTTCAGCAATCTCAGCTACTCCATTCACTTTTCATTATTGTTATTATCTACTCACTTTTTGTATCTTTGCCAACTCTCCACAATCTGCAAATATCCAGTCCCCTCTCAAAAGGAAACACTTCACTGCCTCTGTCAGTTTCTTCCTTTTTCTTTTTGGAGGCTTTTGTTTGGTTGGTTTTGGTTTTTTTGCTTTAATCAAGTGTAAGAACATGACCCATAACCTTCTCTGTATTTTCTCCCTAAGTGGCTTTCACATAGCAATGCTTTTTAGACTGGCAAACATGGAAACTTGTTTTTAATGTGGTAAGTGACCCTCTTTCATCATTTAACCCCTTCTCTTTTACCCTCAACATGCAATAACTGGTAACGATCCCTCCTCCACATCTCACAATATGGGACTCTGTTCTCACATAATAAATTCAGCTCTCACCAGATGCCTTCACCACCTTCCTCTACAATATTGGCTCAAACATCCCTCACAAATTTGCCTGTATTTTCATCATCATTACCCCTCATTTCAATCCATACCCCTCACTGGGCAAGGAGTAACACTTGGAGCAGCATTTCTCTCAGTTAAAATATTAATCTGTGTCTCACCATCTAGACATGTCAAAAATCTCATAGATGCTTCACACAGTTTGGCTACTTGTCTGCACTTTATGTGGTTTAAATTCTCCAAGGCATATAAAGCCATTTTTAATAGTGAATGGCACACACAGAGTATAATCTCACAGCTTCTCCCTGGAAGGAGTGCTGGGTAATTTCTTTAATCACTAACCTTCAAACATGCCTTTAGCATAATTCATTTGACCTTCCCTCAAGAAAAGGAGTTAGAGTGCTGTAACCAGTTATATTTCTCAAAGAAGAAGAACATAAAGATCAGCCAAAGCTACTTCATTCTTTCCCCTATTTTCCTCTGTGTCCAAGTTCTTACCTCACCAAGTCTAGACACACTACTGTTTTGATGAAATTTTCCTTTTTAAAAATTTGTGCATGTCTTGCATGCGGTTGGAGGTCATGCATAGGACAGGTGTGGTCAGCCTTGTCTGAACACAAAGGCTTAACACACAGGTTAGAAAAGAGACTGTTCAGATGGGACACTGGTTTGTCACAAAAGGGCAGTAAATATCAAAATTCTATTCGTTTCTCAGTCAGGAATACAAACTAAGAGGCTTGATGGCAAATTGCCATCCCCACTCTAACTTTGGAATACTAAAGTGTATTTTGCATTTACAAGGCATATTAATAAGGTATCTAGTATTAGACAGATTTCTACTTCTTATTTTTCTTCCTTTCAAATGGAAAAATACAACAATCATGAACAAAGGGCACCAGGCAACCACATCACCAACAATCAAGATGAATTTTATTCCCTGGCAAGAAGAATGTGAAAAAGAAGCCCTTCTACGCCATTGGTGCAGTAAACTAGAATTTCTGCAGGAACTTGATAAGAGCTTAACTACAAAGTCTTCCAATTAAATATGAAATTATTAACACAAGCAAAACAGTAGCTTGGGCAGCATATGTCTAGGAATTACACTCCTATAGTTTAAAAACTCATTTTGTTTTCCAAGTGCTGCACACAGTGTAATTAAAACAACACCTGAAAAACAACATTTTTGTAGCTGAGCAGGAGAAGTTCACACTCCTGCCAGTACAGATAAAGGAGCTGTCCAAGGTTGTGGAACACACTGCAACAGCAAAATACTGAACACAGACACTGAAGCCATGTTTACAATTCATGGCTATCATTATCAATCATAAAACTCACAGCTTTAAATACTATTGCTCAAGGTTGCTGCAGCCATCACTATATGGGCATTTTAATTTATTTTTGTTTCGATAGACTCCTGACATGGGCAAGTTACAGTAACCTTGCTTCTACCTGACCCACTCTGAAACAGGTAAATGGCACCAGAAGGAAAAACTTTGAAAAGGAAAACTTACCACTTATATGTGAAAACTACACATCAATATAGACTACAACTTGGGTATCTATTTGTATGCCTTCAACTTTACTTTGCAAATGGTTGTTTTGACAAGAATTAACCTCATTGTTTCACAGCAAATTTGGATTCTGGAAATAACTTGCACTGTAACAGCAAGAGCCTACTAACACCATGAATCTCTTCTGAGGTCCCTCTAATGTGGTCTTGTCTAACACAGCTTTCCAGAAGTATCTAAAGGCAGGTATCTAGAAGATCCAAGAATTAAATATCTATAAATTTAAGTCCCAACTGGTGCATAAGAAGATGCTTAATTTAGAATCAGAGCAGAAAAATACATGATCAAAGCTGCTTTTGTTAAAATAAATAAAAATCTGCATGCTCAATTTAAAGCATTTGCTAAAAGTCTAGCAAAGTCATATGGCCTGAAACACCTGCTTAAAACCATTCACTAGAATCTCAGGTTCAAATCATTGCTCTCAAATACATTACTACTTCAATTTACCACAGTGCTGAAGTAATCAGGGTATTTCTACACTGATGGCCAAATAAAATGTACATTTTCTGGTATTGCAAAAAACATAGCAAAAAATGTGTTACTTAAAAGAACATCATCAAGAAATAACAATCCAGAAATTTAAGAACATATATGATCAAGCATTTGGATGAAACTCTTAATATCTCACTGAAATAAAAGAAATATTCAGAAAATAAGAGGACATATCACTTACCCTGATGCTTAAATGAAAAATTCCAAGCCATAAGAAATGATATATAATGGCAAAACTTGTCTTTCTCATAAATATTTAAAAACTGCTTCAACTTACTGTTTCTTATGACTAATTTTAATTATGAGGCTTTTTAGGATTAGCCAGTACAGCATCCAGGATTTCAAGGGTTCCTGAACAGATGGGATACATACTAAGGTCTGTACCCACCTGGCCTACAGGATATCCAGTAAACCACTGCACTATTTTAAGGGGAAAAAACTACTCTCACCTGAAGCTTACAGCATCAAAACCAAAAGAGAAGTCAGCAATCACAACTTACTCGAGATTCACTTAATGAATTTATTAGGGAATGGGAAAAGTTCAATGTTCACATGAAATGCAAGGTCATGGAGGGTCTGTCTGTTCATCTGAATAATGCCTATAGCTCTGAGTTTAATTTTCTCTTCTGACTATGCAGAAAGAAAAACTGTTTTGTCCTTCCTAAGGTGAATACTCAACGAAGGAGGAAAAAAGGATCTTCTTCAATGTGTACCAAGGCTTTAGGACCAAAAAGAAATAAAAAACTACCAAAAAAAATCCATACCATACTTCAACCAGATAAGAATTTTCTAAGTGAATTAAAGTTATATGCTTGTTTCTCAAAAGTGATTTTTTCCTAAAGAGCTTTTCAAAACAAATTTCACTGCTTAGAGATGTTTTTTAACTTGACCTTATCCAATACTAATCAGACAAAAGAACTTGAAAGAAGACATTCAGCCTGCTGTATTAGAAAACACACCACTTATATTGTTAGATAAGTTAAAAAAAAAGAACAAAGCAAAATTCAAACTCTCAAGTACCTAGAAAATGTCTAAATTACAGAAGAAGTACTTTCAATGGAAAGAAGTTTCATGGAATGCTTTCAAGCTAAAGAAAAGGGAAAGGAAAAGGATCAATTCTTCACATTCAGAAAACCTACCATTTCTTGACAAACAAAGCTGGGACTTTTACTGTCTGCTGAGAAATAGGAAAAATCATAGGTAAATGTTTTTGTTCTTTCTCGTCCTGTGTCTCCAGTAGCACCCTCTGGTATCTATTAAAAAAAAAAGAAAATAGAGCTGGTACAACACATCCTGATGAAGTAATTAAAAACATTTGACAATAAAAAATCAGAATGCAAATCTAACATAACGCTATACACATTTAGAAATGTCATTATACATTTAGAAATGTATAATGACAGGTCAGATTATGATTCCAACAACACTGACAAAATCAGGAGGAGGTACACCCTTAAGCAACAAAGACAGCCACGTGATAAAGCAGCACAGCAGGAATTATTTGGATTTTAGCTCACTGCTTCTAACCCCACAGCACATTTTTGTCACAATGCTTAGGTTCAGTTAACTGGGTCCATGTATGATGTTATTATAATCAGGGATTATCCTACACATATAATTTATAGGAGCCAAAGAGACTGTGAATGGCACCTCAACGTGGAGCCATAATTAAAAAGGTGTGACATACCTGCTGTTTAAGGCAATCATCATGTTCAAGAGATGACAGCTGACACTGTACTTCAGCAATACTCACCATGCCCCACATCATTCTGAAGAAACTACACACTGAAACTCCTTTTTATATATTAGTCATGAGAAACCATCTTGCAAAAACCAATTTGCTGCACATGGCTTCTCTTGCTGAGAGAAATGTTAAAATATACCATCAAAAGATTATAGTAAGTGATGGGTACTTTGGGTTTGCTCCATTTTCATGGGAATTTCAGACTTCTGAGTATGTAATAGCTATCAGAAACATACCTCTATTCTATTGTTGGCTTTCATCTCCCAACCAAGTAATGACCTGAGTGATAAACCTTTGAAGAAATGATGAGATAGAGCCTAGAGAGTGGTCTCCAGAAAACCACAGTGTAGCAAGTTAACAGAGTAACCTGGTTTTCCCAAAGCATTACTTTAACACTGTATTTTAACAACTAGGGGCTACTGACCACAGTACAGCAAGCATCGCTCTTTTGTCCAGTCATATTTTGGCAGCTATTGAGTTACAACTTCCTTTCATAAATTGTATTTACTCACCTTTAAGTTTGTGATTGTTGTTTTATTTTTTTCCATTGAAATAATAAACTTTGCATTAAGATCTTTCTCCCTGAAAACAAACAAACAAACAACAGACTTGAGTATGTTAAATAAAACATACCACACTTATGCAGTCATATTTCCACCCATGAGCCTGCCACAGTCAAGTCTCAGAATAATTAATTTTTATTTTATTTTTTAATTCTTGTGCCCAATGTTTATTTACTTCTATGGCATATATTTGAAGTACTTGGGCTTGCCTCCAAATCCCTTCATCTAGAAACAGAGCAGAAGCTTGAGGAAATCTGCTTCAGAAATGTAACTCTGCAAGTCAATTAAGTGGTTTGTTCTTAATTGGAAGTACTCTGATCCAAAGCCCAGTTAAGTCAAATACATGACTCTAAGGAAGTGCAAAATGGAGCACAACAAGATAAGCCCCAGCTTCTCACCAACATTCCAGCAGCAGCAGTTCCCACTTATCCATATAGTCTAGGTAATAGGGACTGAATGTTTAAACCACAAAAACCTAGTATTTTAAAACTCTCTTAGAAATAAGGCACCAAATGTGTTCTGAGCTCTGATGCATCATAGCAGCAAACGAGACTGTACTGCCAATAAAGAATTACATAGGTTTGTGGCTTCCTGAAGCACCAGGATGCCAGGGAGGAAAAAATCCAGTTCCAAAGAAGTGTTTTCATGCACTCTCCTTTATTTCACAATCATTTCTGACTGTTTTCAAAAATACCATAAAACCTGGGAGCTTGGTGTCCAAACACAGCATGTACCAACCTGCTTGCCAGAGCTGCAATTTCACCATTGTTAGTCACAAGAGTCAGTACAGGCTGCTCCTGAATGACAACCTTGAGCAGAACACTGCCTGTGCTAATGAAAACATGCACGTGGGAAAAAGAGCCAGAAGGGAAAGATGCACAGCACACAAAACCTCACTCCTCAAAGGCTGACACGCCTGTCCCAAAATCATCTGCCTGGCAAACTGGTGTGCCTGAGCAGTGCAGAGCAAAGCAGAGGGCTTTAAAGCAATAAAGTGCTGCCTCACCATATCACACAATATCCAGCCACTACTGGACATCTGCATGCACCAGGGCAAAATGCAAAAGAGAAACTTCTTCCCAATAACAGGACAACTGAGTTCAGGATTATAGTGTTACTCTTCTTCATGGTGCACTAGATCACCCAGCTCTGTGCTCCTCCAGCTACTCAGCTCATACTCAGTTTTCCAGCAGAAATAGTAAAGAAAAGCAAAACCCATTTTAAAATCTACATAAATGAATAAAGATTAGGCAAATAAAAACACTTAATTAAATATCAACACATTAGGTTATTTTCTAAGCTAATAAAAAAATTATAATAATTACAGCATTAATTATACAACTGAATTTAGATCTAACATGGAAAACTTTGAGGCAAGCCTTGTGATTACTAGATCTAGACTTAAGATACTGAAAACACCAAAATGCAGTTACAGATAATAAACAGGGAAAAGGAGAAGTTAGGCCAAGTTAGGACACAGATCTTGGCATTGCAGTAATGCAGCCTGTGGATGGCTCCCAGTCATCCTCTTCTTCCACAGCCTCTACCTGTCTGTAGCTATTTGCTCAACAAAGGTGTAATAAGCAATTTGGCCCAATTAAACGGTCAATCCCACTATAAAAACTTCTTTCAAATATAAACTGCAACTTGCTCCTTCTAGGAAGTTAATCGGTCAATCCTACTATAAAAATTTCTTTCAAATACAAACTGCAACTTGCTTCTTCTAGGAAGTCTGTAAGGACTCTAGGCAGGAAGAACCTTGGGCCAGAATTACTACTTTTATTGCTTTTTTTATTTCTTTATGTTTAAGGTGTTCAAGGGGAAATAATCAAGTATGTCAATGCTTTCTTTCCCAGGCCTAGCCAGCTCTCCATATTACTCTGCTAAAGCTACTCAATAATGGAACACTGGTATGAAATGTTTGAAGTCTAACATCCATATATACGAATTACACAAAATCTGAGAATCCTAAAGTAATTAATTTGTGATAATACTGATAATATTACTAAACATTATTAAAGAATGAGGATTTCAAAGTTTAGAAAAGGATCTTGGGAAGAACTTGCCAAAAATACAATTCATAAACAGAATTTTGCATTTTTGAAGGAGAAGGGGTAGTGAGAGGACAACCTAAAATACAAATACTAGGATCAGAATAAATAAGCCAACCTGAGAGAAGTGGGGGGGAAAAAAAAAAAAAAGTAATCAAACACCCAAGCTTCATTTCAATATGAGACAGATGCACATAATTTATTGTACACATAAAGAGTTTGAGAGCATCTCATAAAAAAACAATTGCTTGCTTGATGCCAGGTATTTCCAGGCACTCATTTAATGCAGTTCATCAGGGCCAAGTCATTTTCAAAAAAGTTTTGATGGCAAGTTCCACCTAGTAAAAGGTTGCTCTGGTTTGGAACAGATTTGTTTCCTCTAAAGGACAGAATTCAGCAGCCCCTCTCCCAACTGGTTTGGGAGATCATCTCCTCGGAGAAAAGTGGAACAAACTGTCTATTTAACAAGCAAAGTATTCACAAACGTGAGAAATTGAAGAGCATTAAACAATGAAACCTTTCCTTGTTCTGAAGAGATGGCAAATTCAGGAAGTCCTCCTGTGGTTTAGGGAAGAGTCCTTTCGTGGGTGTGGCTCAGCTCAGTGTCCTTCAGTCCCTCTGGGGCTCGGACCCGGCGTCCTGGCTGCAGGGCAGCTGGGCCGGGGGGGCTGGGTGACTGGCCTGGTGTTCTGGACCAGAGAGAAGCTGAACAGTTCCAGGAAAAAAAACCAATCCTGGAAAAACCTTTCTTGCCATAGCTAACGAGGAAAACCAGCAAAAAAACCAAGGAAAACTCCCCGTTTTTCGAGAGCACTGCAGCGAGCCTGGAGAAAGCTGAAATCTCATCTCTATGTTTTGAATACAGCGCCAAAAATTTCCACCGCTCCCTCCCTTCTCTTTCTGTGGGCCTAGCTTAAAGCTACAAGACCCATTTCTGAGCAAAAAGACAGGCAACGGGGATACCAGCACCGCAAAGGCAGCCCAGGACAAGGTTCAGGCTGCAAACAGCTGTACTGCAGTGTTGGGGAACCTCCAGGGCTAGGATAACCCTGCAGCACCCAGCAGCTCTACCAGCATCCACAGGAACTACCTCATCCAGAGATGAGCTTCAGCCACTAACCAAAGATTTTGCCCCTGCAAATTCCAGCCGCCATCACAGAGCAACATAAAGGGACCGGCTGCCAAAACTGGTTCACAATTAAGGCTTTGATGATTTAAGAAATCCTGCTTCCCTCCTGAGCCAAATCTGCTCACACAGCAGCGCTCAGGGACAGCCTCCAGCATGTTCTCACTGCTCCTTCATACACCACGTGCAGTTCCAGGATCACAAGGGAAAGGAAATTTGTAACCTGTGATCCCGTGACTCCTAACCAAATGACAGAGTGATCATGCAGGCAAGTTTCTTGGCAGACACCAGCACACACATCAGCCCAGTGCTGTAATTACCCCTCTACTATTGCTCAATACAGCTAGTCGTCCAGCAATTAATTGCAAAGAGGAAAGAGGAAGGAGGGGGATCAGAAAAACTACTTCAGATAATACTGACACTTCAATATAAAACAATGCCAATGTTAGTACCAGATATGCTTAAAAGAACTAGTATCCTTCTCTGTAATTGACTTCCCTAGATGGATTACTTGGGCCAAGTTTTAATAATTTCCTCACAAGGGGCAACATGGGTTGTGAAAAACTAAACTGAAGATGATTTAGAAGCTGTATCAAAACACGGCAGCTCATGGAAGAACTCCAACAGAGGTATCTCTATGTCAAGCTTCTTCTCTCCCTCCCTTACACTCCCTGCTTATTTTGAGGGCAAAGGCCAGAGCAGTTCTTGCATCTCCATGGGGATCTAGTTGAAACCATACTATAGACAGACAAATATTAGCAGTATCTCCAGATTTTAAGGCAACTTCCAATGATCCCTGTTCATGAAGTCTCTTACCCACCCCAAAACTTTTTGAAGATCCTCCACAGAAGGGAGAGGAGCATGAAAAGGTGAAAAATTACTGTGACCTCAAATATAAATCAACAAAGGAAGCTTTGGAAAAAGCTTTATTATTGACCTGCAAAATCTGTTTTGTCTTTTTTGAAGTTCATTTTTAAGTTCCTTCCTTTAAGGTCCTTCAATGGAAAGTTATTAAAAGAGTAATTTTTTATTAATCTATTCTGTACTATTCAGACACTAGAGCATTTATTATAGCTTAACCCACTAAAAATTCATGATATTATGATTTCCTTTATGGGAATGATTGTAATGACCTGTCAAACACGCCTCAGAAGAGAACAGAAAGAATGAGATGCATTTCATCCATGGGGTGGTAGGGAAAAAGCTAAAAGGACCTGGACAGAAAGTGCCAGTTTTCCCAAAGAGCATTTAAAAAGATCACTTTGGCAAATCTCCAAGGCTGCACAGGCAAGGAAGGACACAGCCACAACCTGAACTGCCTGCAGAGCACCTGTGTTGAAATAGGTCATCTGTAAAATATACTCTTGGAAATACACTACTTTGACTGTAGAAATTTAATGTAAAATCTGTTGGAAGAGGCTTATACTGAAGAGCAGATGTGCAACTTTGTTTTTCAACTGCTCAAAAACAAAGTCTGAAAGTTCATAAAGCAACTCATGCTCAATGGCTTTTCAGCAAAGTTCCTTCTGCTTACGTTTGCATTTTAGGCACAATGTTAGTTATTTCCTGCTTTATCACTCTTCTTGATCACTACCAAGATGTATTTCTGGGATCACAAAGTGAAAGCATGAGAGTTGCTTAATAACCAGGAGAATTCAAGGTAAATTTAACTGAAAAACAAACACAAAGTGTGGCACCTTTCATTTTCTGGTACCTTGATAATACAGTAACCTGTGCATTTGCCCTGATGTCCCATCATATTACACAGACCAAGAACACCTTCCCTTGTCAGACTCAAGAGAGGAACACAAATTCAACTGTATGCCTTTAAAAACCAAGCAAAAGCCCTCCTACACAAGAAATTCTTCACTACTTTCTGTAACTACAGGAAAAGTGAAGTTGTTGAAATCTGAAGTATCACACAATGTCTTTTTCCTGTTAGAGGTTTTTGTTTGGTTTGGAGGGTTTCTTTAACATCTTCAATGCTTATCAAATCATTTCATAGAAAGTACACTTTTTAAAAATGCAAGTCAATATCTAGGCACAGTTAAAAACTGGCAGCCTGTAAATAAAATATCTTCATCACTTTTTGTGTTATTTTTTTCCATAAACATCAATAATGAGTAGTTTCAACGTAATGCTGGCTGAGACCTAAAACCAGAACAAATCAAACAATCTGACCTAGTCACACCATTCTGGAAATCCACTGTGGTTTGGGTCACTGGCACTACATGATTACACTGTATGAAAATCACAGCTGTCTCCACAGCAGGGCAATAGCACAGCATATCCTGAGCTCCCTGAGACCAACAGAGAAAAAAGGTGAATGAACCTCTCTGAATTCTGATCTCCAAGTGATGCCATGGTGCTGATTGATACGGCTACAAGGCCATAAGTAAATGGCTGAAGCCATGTTCACACTAACATGTTAAAGTTACCACCTACATACATTAAACATCAAGCAGGATAACTGCAGTCAGAAACCCTTCAGACTCAGTTTGAAAGGAGTCCTCACAGTATCCAGTGACAGCTGGCAAGGGTGGCAGCCTCCCCCTCACTCAGGAGAGCTCAGGAGGCTCCTTGACAGCTGCCCATTTTCTCTGACAGCACATCTTCATTATCTTCAAGACCTCTACTGCACTGTCAAACCCAGCTGACATCAGCCAAGAGATTCAAAAGCCCTAAATGAGTCCGGGCTGGCTGACAGATGAGCTGTGCCAGCTCTTGAGCTTCACCTCACTTGCAGCCAGACAAGAAAACAGAAGGAAAATCTCCTGGGGACTGAAATCAAAAGAAACAGCTTTCTAATAATCAGATTGCATTTGTCTCAGTCAGAAACAAACTCTGCACCTATCTGGTACTTTGAAAGAGAATTTTATTGTAAAGCATGTTTTGTATGGGCATAGGGGTTTCTGATCAACAGAATCTTCACAATTTGCTAGTGCAGATTTATGATGATATTCCCATTCCCATCTACTGGTTTAAAAAAAAAATGACAAATTTTGAAAAAAATTAAAAGAGAGAGTTCTACTAGTCCCAGGACTTTCTCCACTGTGCAGCTGAAACCAGAACAATAAATCCAGTGACAGAATCCAGTGACACAAGGGAAATCTTGTACATGTCATGAAATAGAAATAATCTCTAAGTCTATACTAGTACACACATATTGGTTCTTGTATGAAGGACAGCCTAGACTAAATGCTTTTAGCCATAAGAATAAATTTTACCAACAGCACTGAAAGCCAGCACTTTAATATACTGCAGTAAGCTCCTAAAATATGAACATACAGGTGTCCTTGTGCTGTCATCTGTCAAATGATATCTGGTGTTCTTGGGAAAACTATGCACACTCCAAGTAACACACAGAGGTTGATCACTACATTAAATCATGTACCTGACCTGCTTTTTAAATTTTTTAACAGTATTTTAGGTAGCTCCACCTCCCAAGAACACAGATCACAACTGGTGAGTGGCCACATATGCAAATTTTTAAATCATAAGCAACAGCTAACTTATATTGTATCTACACACACCATGGTCAATGATCTCCCAATAACCTGGAAAAGGTTTAATCATCAATTAGAATACTATCTCAAGAGTAACTTCCCTGCTTTGCCTGCATACTGACCAGGTTCAGTAATGGTCTTACAGGAACTAGTCCTGCACAGCTGAGGTTTAAGATAGCCACACATGAATCCTCTTCTTACACACTTCTGATAGCAGCCTTTAAGAAAACGTAGCAAAAACTCATCTTTGGTAGATGCAACATAAAATATAACCTCAAACACAGCTGTTGATATGAATGACATTCTGGAATTGTCTTGTAACTATTATACCACTAGGAAGGTTATCTAGGACTCCTGGATTTCAGCCCATGTGATACTTTGTGTACTTGTTTTTAAAATCTTGTTTCTTCCAATTTGTTCTTTTATCCCTACTATCCCAAGTCAAAGACAGGATTGTCTTAACCTCTTGTGTTCAGCAAAGCATGATTCAGAAATTCAGTTTCCCTGCAGTGCCCTTGTCTTTTGGGGTAGGAAGTCCTCAAATTAGAAATTCAGGGGAGAAAAAAAAAATGTGCCTGCCTTCATGGCTCTTTTAACTCCTCAAGTAATCCATAAGGCTTTTCTACTGACATTTTTTTTCCTTTACTGAGACACACAGAAACAAAGTGGACTGAACAACAAATGAGTTCAGTTATCTGAGTACAAATACCTTTCCAATCTATAAGCATACAGAAAAATCACGTGTGTACTCCAAGTTTCTGCATCTCACTATTGCTTTGTATTTACAACAAAAACTCTTTGGAGAAGAGTCTTCATAAAACTAATATTTGAAGTGCCTGACTCTTCAACAGTAAGAACTTCAGCTCATCAGCAATTATGATGCTGAGTGCCATCTATGCACTCTTTCTGTTAAATAATTCTGAAAAACCCTCTCTCAGTAAATAACCCTGGCTTTGTACTCATGGTCTCTGTAAAATAGAGTACTTTGCTCTTCAATCAGCTGTTCTCACCAACAATACCTGCCTTTCAGACACTCAGACTTCTAAGATACTTCAAGTCCAAGGGCTCAGTTAGAAGTGCTGAGTGCTAATCCCATTTATTTCACAACTAGTCTTTATTTCAAATAAACAAAGCCTTAAAAACAGACTCCCCTTTCTCTTGCTTCAGTTTATCAGGAAAGCTACAATTCAGAGAGACTGATTCACCTTTTTTTCTTTAGGTCTCAGGGATTTCTCAACAAAAAGCAGGAGTTAAAAGGATTTTATTGCTCATCATTTCAGTGATGTAACATGCATAGGTAACCTCGCGACGTGTTTGATAATACTAAAACAAAATATTTGGAAAACACTATTTTAAAAAGAGGCTTTTGAGTTCAAAATTGCTTAAGACCAGACAGTTTTGGGGATTGCTAACTGTAAATGAGGCCAGTCAAAGTATGCTGCCCCACGTGTGTCCATCCATGCTGCCACTGTGCTCCAGCCCTGCTGGCACTGAAAGGTCTTTGCTCCTCTCAATAGAGGGAGACAGACAAAAACACCTGAAAAACTTTTGAAGTATTTCCATTAATGTACTAAAGAGGGCAGAAAAATACACACATGTAAGCAGAGGCTGTAAGTGGGCTTACAGCTGACTTCTGAGGGTTTATTGAAAATTAACTGAGTTTATTGAAAAGGTTATTGAAAATTAACTGTTAACACTCCCAGCTGTTTACTCTTCAGTTAGTGGGAATCCAGTACTTGGCTGAAACTCATTGGAGCTCCTTCTGCAGCAGACAAGCCCACTCCAGTTTTGCTGCTCACCAACACAAGGATAAATCTCTGCTCTTGGGGACTTCCCCTCCTGATCCATCGTCTTTGACACATGAAAAGAGCAAGATCCACTTTTAAAGACTGCACACCCCATTTTTTCTCACTGCTGTGTACAAAGCTGTGCAAAAACCACTGAAGAGGTCTGAGCTAGAATGACAAGCACAGGAGCTACTTAACAGTCAACCAGGTCTAGTCTCACCTTCCCATTAAAGCAAGATTTCCTCTAATGACTTTCTTAAAAGGTATTAGCTCTATCCAACTGCCTGAGCTTTCATTCCCTTCAGGAGATTCTTACACAACCTGCACTATCTCACCAGCAGTAATTCCTTAGATACTGTTTAAGCTGATCCATTATTAGCTTCATTCCATTACTCCGGAGATATTAAGAAGGAGCCATAACTAAGCATTTAATTTCCCTTTTCAGCCTTTAAGCCCTGAAAATATGTCTAGATTTGCATCTCCTAACCTATTCTGGTAGTCATAACACAGAATACACAGGTAGCTTGATACTCTTTGAATCAAGGGCTCACACCATTTTTGTTGGTCTTTTCCAATGTAATTCAGATAATAAGGCTCCAGAAACAGGATTTTATGAGATATTAACATAGGGGCTTGCTGGGGGAAGCACCAACCACAGCTTCAGTGTTTGGCTCTGAAATGTACTTGCAAACAAGGATTACACTGAGAGTGCAGTACACTCCTAAATTCAAATCCATTGCTTCTAAGCAGAAAAGCTTCAAAAATGAACCACCAAGAGAAAGGGCATAGAAAGAAGAGGACAACAAGTCATTAACATTCAAAGACCATCTACTGCAGCACAGGTGAGAAACTGTAGAGAAACACACACCAGAGAGTGCTGGTATTCTCTAGTGCTAAGCCTCTAAGTTTCAGCTCCCTAAGTTTCCCTCACCCCTACGTTTCAGCTCCCGTGAGCACTGCTGACATTTCCTATCGTGGAAAAGCCCAAGGAGAGTCCAACAAGTTTCTCTAGAACATCCTGACCTGTGGCATCCAAATTCCCAGTCAACTCTCATCCTTGCTGATGGCTTCTCTATTTGACTTGAACCTCTTATTTTAGCCAAGGACACTCTCCTCAGACCCTGCTCCTTAATCCAGCTGTCCAGGACTGTGTTTTACCACACTTACCAAACACATGGTTAGACCACCTTCAGTTTATGCTCCTCAGAAGAGCAACTGTTCTCCTTAAACTCCTGAGTAAAATAACTTTGGTGGTTTTTTCCTCACCTCCCAAATGCTTTTTCCATTCTTACATAAACAGACCTGAACTATTTATCTACTATTATCTACTACTCTAACACAAAAAAACACCTTAAAATAGATTGATTATAAGATTCCTGACAGCTCTTATTCTTATATATGACAACTAAGACTTTTCTGTAAGGCCACTAGGCTCTTTTTTTCTTTCTATTTTCTAGTCCCTCAAGTCAATGCTCTGCTGTGAGCAAGTTGTTCCTTCTACTTCAGTTGCTTCAACAGCAGGTTTTTCAGCCTTTCCTCATTTTTTAGTGATCTGTCTACAGCCTTATAACCCAGCTTACTACATCCGTTTCTCAAATATATGATCTGTGTAGATACCATTTAAAGGACTCTCACAACATACAGCACCTATGATTCCTAGCGAACATTGCTACCTCAATTGCATCTTCATTCCAGAACTACAGACAGCAATAACAACAGCCAAACTACCATCTCTGAGACTTTTATAATCCTTGAGGGCATTTTCACCTAATCACAAACGTTTATGTCATAATTTATTGTTGATACCTGCTCTCAAAGAACACATTTTCCCCACGTCTGACATCAAGTACCACCAAACACAGGGACCAACAGTCCCTGCAGAACAGATACATCTTCAGGTCCTACCCACCTCTCTTTACTCTCAGGTTTTACATCTTGAACACGTGGCCACACAAAAATCATGTCATTTCACCTACAGGATAAAACACAGATCAGATTCCCCACTTTGTAATCCACAACTGAACAAGTACTAGGTAGTGATTATTAAGGAGAGATGATGTGAACTTTGTCAGGCTGATGTTCACTCCTCTGCTCCTCCCTGTAGTAGAGGACCTATCCTGAGAAGATTCATGACCATACTGTCGAAGAGAACTTTTCCTACAGTTCATTCATTTTGAAGAGATGAGAGACAGAAAGTAAAAACATTTCTTGATGCATCTTACAAAACTAAGAACACTTTTTCTTTCAGATTTCAAGCGCTCTTAGTGTCAAGTTTACATGATCCAAGAACTTGGATCAGTCTACACCACTATGCCCTGATCCAATGCCAACAACAGAAGCAGCACACTGACAAAGGGACTTACATGTCCATACTTGCATAGCTTACTTTCAGGGAAAGAAATGTATCTACTTTGAAAAAAAGGAAAAATCTGCCAGAGTTCATTAAATACATTCAAGGTTCTGAACACAAAATGTGGCAAGGTGAAAAAGGCACACTCGGAACAGTTAGTTCATCTTACCAACTCGGCATCAAAGTAAATTTTTACTGGATTCAAACTCAACCACATAAAAAGGCAGAGGCAAGACAGATATACATTCACCCCAGGCACACCAGAGCCTCACCCTATCCTTAAGGATCTTTCAACTTCTTTTTATAGTAGCGAACTTGTACATGACTATAAATCAAATTACAAGCACCACTATTAAAATGGAGGTTCAAACAGTTACCACAGGAAATAGCAAACTCAGCTTGCTGATAAATGCCTTATCCTCATCGGTACAGTAGTTAAGAAAGTGACAGTATTGCAACACTTGGCCATATTTAAGCTCTGAGTTATGTATCTGAGATCACTCTGGACACCTCTTAAGAGCAACAACAAGCAATCAGTGTTTGGAAACAGATGCAGTAAAAATTTCCCCATGTACTTCAGAGAGATATGAAATTTAGCTGTATCCTTCCTTCTAATCCCTCCGTCCTTCCTCATTCCACCTGTGATACATTGATGTTATATACATTTTGCCAAAACACTTTCTCTTTATAAGCTTAGGAAAATTAAAAATGTACACAGTAACTTGAAAATGAAACATAGACAGTAACTCGTACTTTAAATTTGTAATTTATGAAACACCAATTCATTCCCTCTTCCCTGCATTGACAGTCTTACAATACATTTTCCATGCATGTTTTTTGCTTCTCAATTCTAAAAAGCATGGATATTTAATTATAAATTTCATACTCCCAGTAAGTTCCTACCTAAATCACTCATAAACATTTAGAATGGAAATTAAGAATTCAGCTGGCTCATCTCTGTTCACCCGTTTATTTCTTTTTACTGCTACAAAAACACTCCAGTCACAAGTTCCTTGTAAAACAAAACAGCTTCTTTTATATCTCTGTCCTTTGCGTTGCTCTATTAACTTGAACCATTGAAAACTCTGCTATTAATACTACAGCCTGGATTGTGCAAGCAGTTATTTTTAAAGATAAGATATTGGTCATAAATTTCCCAAGGTACTCTGCCTCCAGCTCTGCATGCAGAGGAGTTGCTCAGACTTACAGGCAAAACCAATAAGTTATCCAAGAGGGCCAACCTTACATCTATTGAATAATCACACACACTGTATTTGTGGATTAAAGTATCAGACCTTAACCAAACAAATCCCAGAGTCACACAAAAGCTGTCTCTAAGCAATAGAATATATTTTCTCTGTCTCCCCACTATCAAATAGAAAAGCTTTTAATCTTCATGCCATAATTGTGAATGGCTGCATAACCACATGGAGCATTACACTGTCTGACAGGTACTTCTGCTGTCCCCATTGGTCACTTCTGTTTGGAGAGCAAATCCAAGGAGTGTGTGCATGCAGGAGGAAAAAACCTGATCACTTAACCATGAAATCAAATTAGAATTTGATTGGCAGTAAGAAGAGACCATGAAAAAGTCTAGGCAACCCATTTAAATGAACATCTAAAAATGCTGAGAGCACTGGGTAAGCACAGAGAAGAACTTGCTGCAGTGCACACACATGATGTCAGCTGCATCTCTGCAGGTAAGGACAGCACATGATCCTCATTTAGTTTGTTCGGCCAGTTAAATACAGTAATTAGTTTATGCAAATCCAAGAAACAGATGGAAAGGGTTAAAAACCTGAAAAAGCTTGCGTCCCTCGCTTACTTGATGAATTAAAAGCCAAACAGAAAGAGCTATCAGGTGTAAGAAATTGAGAGCCTCAAGAGTTTGTGGCAGTATTTGGCAGAATCAAGTTGATACTCTCTTTACTAAGTATCAAAACACTTTTTCTTATTTGGCATATTTTAGATGGTTTTATTTAACTGACTGTCTTGGGGTGACTCATAACCACAATATATCCCGTAATCATGAGCCCAGAACTCCTTCCTGGATATTTACGCCCCCGCAGCAGGGACTCTTGGAGGGGGGCAGGAAGTTGGCTTTCGGAGCGGGCGTTCTTTAGAAGCTCCCGCCCACCTTCGTATCGCGGCTCTACACGGCGCGCTGTTTGCTTCCCGGGCGGTTCCATCTTTGCTCACGCAAAGGCTTTTTTTCTTTCCTTTTTTTTTTTTCAATTTCCTCGGCTTGGAAAAGCTGCGGTGGCGATCTCTGGGCTGCCTTGAGGGCGAATTCCGCAGCTTCCTGTCGGAAAGCCGGAGGCATCGCGCCCTGAGTGCAGCGGGGCGATCCAGCCCGAGCTGCCATGAACCGCGTCCAGCCAGGAGGAGAAGCGAGCCCGAGTGCCCCTGCCCCGCCTGCCGTGCCCGCTGTCCCCTGCCGTGCCCTGGGGAGATGGGACGAGCCATCGGGCCCTCCTCTGCTGCTGGAACTGCGCCGTGAAGTTCCTGCCTTTCCTCACGCCGTGTTGTCTCTCTGTTCCACTGGGGTGATGAGGAGCAGCAGTTACTGACTTTTTTTCCCTACCTGTTTGTTAATAAACCGTGTTTTTTAAACTCTCCTCTATTACTATTCATTTCTTACTGGTGGAAAGGGATTATTGGAATCCTAAAGGAGGTAGCTCCAGCACATTCTTTAAATTGTCTCAAACCAAGACACTGGCAGAAGTAGAAAGGTGGCTTCCTGGAACACTAATTGAATTCTAGTTTACATAAAGAAGAAACATGACACGAAATGGAAGTAAGAAAATACTACTCCCTCCTTCTTCTTTAAAGACAGATGAACATAAAGCAGTGCATTTATTTGAACTGTGCATAATACAAAACAGCCAGAATCAGGTGAGGCTGCTCAGAATCCCAGATATCACACTGAGCACAAGACAGCAACTAGTGACCAGTCACCTAAAGTCATCTGTTCAGTATGTGGGCAAATAGTGCCTCAAATCTGATTACACTTCTCAACAATCCCATCCTGTGAATGCTTCTAGTGACTGTGTTGGAAAATGAACCTTAGAAATCAAGGTGTCCAAATCCATCACCCTGCCCAAGGAAAATACATCAAACACCCAAGCTCACTTCCCTGCTGATTTCTATCCGAAGACAAAACCCAAGGCTTCAGCCAGCTGGCAGGTTTTTTGCTGCCTTTACAGAAACTTACAGCTCTGAGCACAGACCTGAAGGCTGTCATGGCAATTCAGTGTTGAATGAGGGAAACCAAATGACAGATGGAGACTCACCAAGCAACTGAACTTCATAAGCTGATGCTACAACTGGTTTCGAAGCAGTAACTGTAAAGCCATTAGATATACTTTTATGACATTATGCAGAGATAGAGACGAAAGATTTCAGTGTAATATCTGTGTAACACAATTTGGGATGTTACACCAAGAAGAATTGTTAAGGACTTTAACGCTGAAATGAACAAATTCTTTCCAGGTCAAGTCAGAGAAAACAAAGACTAAAATCACAGAAGAAGAAGGAAAAAGAAGTGTTAGCTAAGCAATGGAACAGTAAGTAATCCTTAAACAGCCCTCTCCCCATCACATTTCATTCCAAAATCCATGTTCATGACGTATTACACAATTAGCAGTGCTGTGACACCACACGGTGCAACTGCTCCCTAGTGCAGGAGTCTTCCTGTAACCATTCATCAGCTGTGCCTTCACTAATTAAAAATGACTCATGAAATAAGCTGCATTATATTATTAAACTTCAAACAAACCAAAGCAAATATAACTAAATTAAGTTTAACTCCATACAGCATCATGTTAAGGATTTTGAAATGGAGTGCTGGGGAATGAACACCTGGTTGTAAAGTTCCTTTGAATGGGCAGAAAGGCCTTCCCTCTGTAAAATTCTTTAGGGATTTAAAAAGGCAAAGGGAGAACAGCTGAGACAAGACATGTGCAAGGGAACACTTGCCAAGGTGCCTCTGCCTTGGCAGGGGGGATGGACTAGATGATCTCCAGGGGCCACTTCCAACTCTAACAATTCTGAGAAACCACTAAGAGAAATATGATTACTGCTCCTGCCTTACAGTTCACCATGCCTTTCCTGTTGCAATAGGAAAAGCTCTTGGATCCTCTCAGGCTTAGGATCCCAGTTTTACAAAACGCAGACTGAGCCCAGCAGTGACTGAGAGAGGAACACCAGTGACCCCAGTGCTGGGTCCCACACCAAACACAACTGTGCCTCTGAAAAAAAATCAGCACTTCAAAGCAACATCCCAGGGCACTAAATCCAGCTTCCTATTAATGTTCCATAAACACCTAACATCATCCCATCAACTCCAAGGTTTTAGCAACTTAAACTGGTAGGCTCTGCACAGTTTGCACGGTCAGACACCAGATTTCAGAGCAGGCTTGCCTGTTGCCACACAGCTGTGACAAAGACAATTTTCTCAGCTTGCCCCTTGGACCACACCAGGCCTCTGTCTGCCCTGCTCTTAGGTTTGCCCTTTTCCATTGCACCACAAACCACTTTCATCATTTTCTTGGTATGCTCAGGTCCAGCCCCATCCAGGTTATCCTCCCACGTGCAAGAGAGACACCAGGTCCAGAGTTTTTGATATTCCTTTACCACAACACCTGCAAGCTTCCACTCACAGGTTACAGGTCGTGTTTGCACTGCCTGTCACAATTACCAGCCTCTTCTGCCATGTGCTTTCCATTTCTGTGTCTCTTTTGTCTCTTAGTAGATCACAGGCACAGTCCTCCTGCAAAAACTTCTCCATGCTACCAAAACTTTGCACACAACAAGTCTTACCCTGAAGAACTATGCTAACTGTTGTCAGAGATTCTTGGAGGGAAAGTGGAGTGTATATATAGAATAATTTTTAAAATTTCTAAGGACCATATAGTTAGACCCAAGGGAGAGTGCAGGGGGGTTGCAAGAGAGTGTGGCAAGATTATTCACCAACCCAGACCCCCAACCACTCAGTTCCATCTGCCTAAAATATTCAAAACCAGCCTGCAATATCTTCCCTTTCCTACCTCCATCAGCTCTGTTTTCAGCTTTGTCTTTCCCTCACTGAAAACAAGATATTGAGCAGCTTTCAGAAGGTGGCAAACTGTGTGTTTGAAACACCTGAATCAGATCAAGTGAGAGGAACAGATGGGCTGCCTGTGCTTTAAACCACTTTTGAACTGGCTACATCCCTTCAGAACAAGGGAAGAGGAAGAGCACTGGCAGTAGAATTGGATCATTTCCCACACATGGTTCTTAAATTAGACCATTATCGTGCATATTATGCACATATTTCATGAAAGAAAATGCTGTTTATTTCCCAGATACACCTCAGGAAGTGGGTGATGAACTCCTGTCCATTCAGTAAATGCAGCAGACTGCCTGATTTATATATCTACACCTATATAGCTACCTATATAAATAGATATAGATGTCTATATAGATATAGATATTTTGAGCATAAGCTGATAACCTGTAACCATAATGGCTCCAAATGAACTAGACAACCATCTCTCTCACTCAAGCAGGTAGAAAAGGCTGCTGTTTCCAGATAAAGTAGGTTTCTTTCACATTTTAGAAGCCTGACTATACATCCTCGGCAGGACCCTCCTCTCCAAGAGTTTTCTGTCTCCACCAGAGTTAACTTTTCCGTCATTACGGAGGAACCAATGCAATGCTTCAGACCACGGCTGAGTGAACTTCCCCGGCAAAGCCCCGCTCCTCTCCGCTTCGCCCGGGAACCACTTCCCAACCTCCCGGGGAGGAGAAGCGCTCCCCGCAGTCGCTGCTGCCGGGCAGAGCGGCTCAGCCGAGCGCCGGGAGCCCCAGAACTCGCGGCGGAGCAGCTCCGCCTCCACGGCGGCTGTCACCGCCCGCACAGCCGGGACGCGGCGTCCCTCGCACCCCTTGTGAGCGACACCGGGTCCGGAGCCGAGAAGGCCGGGGCGGCCCTCACTCACCTGCGGTTCATTGGCCGCACTCGCACGGCCACCTTGACGGAGGCCATGGCTCATCCCCGCCGGCCCGGGCCGTCCCTCGCCGCCGCCGCGCCCCGCCCGCCGCCGGGACGGAGCGAGGCCGCCCCCAGCCTAGGCCGGGTCGCTATGGCGACCGCCGCCCTGCCCCAGCCGGCGCTACGGCGGCCGCGCAAGGACAGAACGCCGCTGGCCGTTCGCCGGCCCGGCCGCGCCGGGGCGGGGGAGCTGCGGGAGACAGAGGAGCAGACACGGGAGGAGGAGGAGGAGCAGCAGGAGGAGGAAGGCCGGGAAGAGGAGCTTGGAGAGGAGGCGTAGAAACAGATACTGTGTGCTGGCATATGGGAATTTCTCCATAGGGCCATCCACCGCCGTACATTTATTGGAGGATTTTATGCTCCTATACATATACATATATGTGTGTATATGTATATACATATATACATATATCACAGAATCGCAGATAAAATTAGGCTGGAAAAGACCTCTGAGACCATCGAGTCCAACCTTTGACTACACACCATTGTGTCAACTAGACCAGGGCACGTCCAGTCTTTCCTTCAACACACCTCCAGGGACAGTGGCTCCACCACCTCAATGGGCAGCTCATTCCACTCTCTGATCATCCCTTCTGTGAAGAAAATTCCTGAAGTCCAACATGAACCTCCCCTGGTGTGGCTTAAGACTACAAAGGTGTCAACCCTCACCTGGCTACAACCTCTTTTCAGGAAAGCACTTGGTTATATATGCACATATGCATATATATACACACATATATACATTACATATATATGCATTTATAGCCCTCTGTAAATATGTAACTCCTCATTATACATAGAGAGAATTTTTTATATATGGGGCTATATATATTTTATACAGAGAGCATCTATATTATATATAGATATATATATATGGGGAAGATAGCTATCTATTTCTATTTATCTACGTCTCTGTCATTATTATCTATTATTATCATTATTATATGTTTTTTACATGTATCACAGAATTGTTAGGGTTGGAAGGGACCTTTGAAGATCACCCAGTTCAACCACCCCATCAAGGCAGGGTCACCTAGAGCAGGTGACACAGGAACACATCCAGGTGGGTTTGGAATATCTCCAGAGAGGGAGACTCCAAGCCCATCATGGGCAACCAGTGCAGTATTTTAATATTTAAAGTATTTTAAAGGACATGGAATACATAGTGGGCATCATGGTCAAGTAATAATGGTTAGGTACGTAACACAATAAACCTGGGTTGTTATTTTTTTACAGCAGCTCTCCTGCTAGGTATCAGCACTGACTCCATCCTTTGAGTATAACAAGAGAAAGATGATTATCATCAACTTGGCAAAAAGTGACAGAATAAAAATATTAAATTCAAATTAACATTAAATGCAACATGCTGGAGCACCTTTCCTACACAGACAGGGTGTGAGAGTTGGGGCTGTTCAGCCTGGGGAAGAGGAGGCTCCAGGGGCACCTCATTGCAGCCTAGCTGTAACTAAATGGGCTACAGGAAGGCTGGAGAGGCACTTTTGACAAAGGCATGGAGTGACAGGACAAGGAGAAATGGCTTCAAACTTACAGAGGGCAGGGTTAGATATTAGAAAAAAAATTCTTCACTATGAGGATGGATAGGCACTGGAACAGGTTGCCCAGAGAAGTTGTGGATGCCCCATCCCTGGAGGTGTTCAAGACCAGGTTGGGTGGAGCTCTGAGCAACCTGGTCTGCTGGAAGGTGCCCCCGCTGATGGCAGGGGGTTGAAGGGAGATGATCTCTAAGGTTCCTTCCAACCAAACAATTCCATGATTCTATCAAATATTTTATTTGGTGCCGTCAGTGCCAAAACTACACCCAGGATGGAGACACCATTTAAAATGCTGTATGAACATAGCTTCATTCAAGACATTAAGCTTAAACTGTCAAGCCAAACAATTCCAGTTGCCAAGACACAGAAGACATCAGACCCAAACACCTCAACTTTAGCATGACTCCTACAGACAGTGTATTGTCTCCAAAAAGAGGAAGGAATAAGAAATGAGATGTAACAGTAAAATCATCACCTGACAAGCAATTAGCATCAATGGCAAGTGAGACCTCACAGAAGAACAACCTGACCCGGGAAAAGGAGGAGAGCAAAAAAGGGAAAGTGAGAGACAGACAGACCCCATGTTTACACTCCAGAGGTGTGCAGGAAGAACCAGGGTCAGAGAAACAAAGCCAGGACAGAAGAAATTTAGAGGATGATTGAGTGGTGGAGGTGGTCAGAGGGGATGGGGTGGAAGGCTATCAAACACTGAATGACAGCTGAAAAGCAGGACAAAAAGAGATGCCACGGGGCTGGAGAAAGGAGAGGATGAAGAAAGAAGGCATAAAAGTGATGTCCCCAGCAGTGCACAGATCAGCTGTGAGAGATGAGGTGACATTTGAATGGAGAACCAAGTTCAAGGGGTGATTTTATAGCAAACCAGAAACTATTATATGTTCAATTTTCTCAAGAAAGAGGAAGAATGAGAACAAGAAGGGGCCAGGGCAAGGGGTTAGAAAGTCTAACTGGTGCAGCAGCTTAAAAGAAGGAGGAAAAAATATAGAGCCATATAGGAAAGACGGAGGAAGGAACAAAAGGGAGAGAGGGAGAGAGCAGAGCACATTGCTGGAGATCCAGGAGGCTTTCAACAGCCAGACAGGACCTCTGACCTGCAAGCCAGAGATTAAAAACTCCTCTGAAGTTTTGGAGATGGAAAAGAAAGTAGTGAATTTCCAATGTGGATTTTTCCTGAGGTTTTCAGTGATACGAAAGGACAAACACAGAGTAAAGATGCAAGGAGGGAGACAGCTTGTGGTGCCAAGATAAACTCTAAGGCTAAGAGAGGTAAATCAGAAGTTTTGGCACCAGTGTGAGTGTATCTTATACCAGAGATCACAGGAGCACTAAAAAGAAGGAAAGGGATCAGCTCTGCCATGCCAGAGAGGTGTTATAGTGGGAGAGAAAGAACAGGGGTGTTGGGAAATCACAGGAGTAGCAATATTTGCTTAAAAATCAGCCAAGGACTGGGTCACCCTGGTGAGCACAGGAGCTGACACACTGCAGCAGCCAAACATTCAGGCAGGGGAACCCCCACCACTGCATTGGGCAAACTGATTAAAGCCTGTTGAAAACTTCATAGAGGACTCTGGGGGATGTGCAATAAGCTGACAAGGAATAGCAAAAACACATTAGAAAAATATAAAAAAATAAGCTAAAAATTGCATAAGAAAAAAATAGACAGGTGCATGCATGAGAGATAAAAGAATAAAAGCAATGGTAAAAGCTACACAGAGCTCCTAGGAAAGCCAACCAAAATGTAGCCTAAGCTCTAGGGCATCTAGTAACTCCCCTCAAACACTTGTGCTTTCCCTGTTTCTGCTTAGCAAAGCTCTTGAAGAAATACACCTTGCTCAGTAAACACGTGTCCACGTGCTGTGTTCTGAGACCTCCAGTCATCAAGGGCATGTGAGCTTCTCCACACTTAGAGAAAACACTTTTCCATTTCCACAGCAAGTGCCCATTGGAGCACTTACTTACAGCACACACTTACAGGGTGGGCTTACCTGAGGTAGCAAGCAAGAGGAAGCAGAAACTCGGCAGCTGCAGCAGGAGCTGCAGATCCCAATAAAACTATACAAAAACTAACCCAGTTCGAAAGAAAAAGGAAAGGAATGCCAGTGTTCTTGCACAAAAATAAATCAAACCAGCTCTCTGATATTCTTCCCAGCAAAGGGTTGCAGTGTGGACAGATGCTACTGCCAACATTTAATACTAATAAAAGGACAACCCCAGCTGACATGAATGAAGACACAGACCCTCTTCCTTCCAAAGAGAATCAAGTTTATTACCATCATGCAAGGCCTTCTGTACTATTTGGCTATGCTAGGCTTTTATATGTGCTAAAAATACCCTGGCTGAAATGATAATTGTTAGCATTCTTTGTTAACTAAACAAACACACATTTCAAGTCTTTCAGTATATTAGCATACCCAAAGTAATTGGGAATCACCATGATGATAACTATAACAACTATGAGGAGTTGCATACTTGCACCCTGAAGTTTCAGATCAGCTTTTGCCACGGGGGACTGAAGCAGCAGCATAATGCAAGAGATGCAAGGTCCTGAAATTGTCAGCAGCAGCAAAAAAAAAAAAAAACTGGTCTGAGAGGGAACAAGGCATTTTTTTCATGCACAAACCCAAAATATACTTATTTGCCCCATATATATGCTGGATATAACAAATTGATTACAAATGTAAGTATCTAAAATTTAATTCTCTTCACTTAAAAATGGTAATTTATTTCTTTAAAACAATGCAACAGTCTTCTGTTTCCATACACTAGAAGTGGGTCCCAAGAAATAAATGGTTGTGCTTATCGTTTTCCTCAGTAAAGGAGACAGGCGACTTGGTCAAGTGAACAAGTAACAGTCATATTGGCCATGATATAATGATTTTCTTCTGAAACAGCAATAATAAATAATTTCTTATGCTAGTGTGTTCTTTCTTCCTCTGGTTAGTGAAGCTCTCTTGACTAAATTAGTCTGTCAAGCAGTGTATTAAATACTCAAGAGTATAAACTGCCAGTAATAAATGTCAGATGAATGTGTGGAGGTTCTTTTCTTTTAGATCAAGCAGCAATACACTCAAACATCTTTTTAGTGATTATGAAACAGCCTTATTAAATGAAGTGCAGTACATTTTCCCCCTTCTGTATGGTGTTTTTGTTTGTTTCCCTGCCTTCTACTGGGTGTTTTATTGTCCCCCAAATAGGGCCAGCCAGGTTCATTCTCTGAGTGGTTACAATTAATTCAGGTGCTTGCAGTGAAGCTTTGCCAAGCTCTAATCAATACTAAATTTGTCCTGCTATCACATTGTCCATTCTCTCTGCTTTGTTAGTTTGCAGGGATCACGTATGAAGAGCCAGCCAACAATGATCTGTAAACCCCTGTGGGCTCCTCAGATTTGGGCAACAGCAGCTAGCCCAACTGCCCAGCAAATCCTGATTTATAGGGAGCAATTCCTTCCCTTTCACACCTTCCAACTGAATGCAGATCACAAAGTTGTTTCACCCATCAAAGAACATTTTCTGTTTTCGGTGTGAGGCTTCATGTACGCTGACTTTGCAAGTGCTCACAGCGCCGGTTTGTACTTGCTAGGAAATTTCCTTATTCCCTGTCACTTTGTTCATTGTCTTTGTCCATGCTCCAGTGTTCAGGGATTTTGTATTACCTTCTCCCTGACACAGCAGAACAGAGCAGTCAAAGGCCACAGCAAAAACACTGCAGACAAATCCAGCCGTGGCACAAAACATTTGCACTTGTGCTCCTTTCTAGCGTGTGGGTTTAACTGAGATGAAAATATTTCTATCCTGATAAACTAGAGTAACTTTGCTTAATCCCACAGTCTTCCTACAGGAAATAACAGCCATGAAACCTGTGAAGCATCACTGTGTGTGGACCCAATCAAGGCCATGAGGAGGGCACGAAGCTGTGATGCTTCCACCATACACAGCTCTTGGTTATTTATACCTCAGAGAATTTTGTTGAGTTCAGAAAAGGAAGATGAAGAAATAAAACCCCTTGATTTTTATTACAGGGCTCATAATAAACAGCAGCAATAACAATGAAATGCTGGGTTTCCTTGACCTTAAGCAAAGAGCAGGAGGGGGGAAGTGGTGGCTGCAAAGATATTTTAAAGAACCTTGTGCCCTTTGTTTTGTGTCTCCAGAGCTGTTTGGCTGCCTCTGATGAAGCAGGTACCTGTCCAAGCTGGAAGTTCCCAGCCCATTATATTGGTGATGAACCATAACTGATTATTTAGGTGCTGCAGGTACTCTTTCTAAGAAACTTGAAGTAATTTTTACAATACTTCAGGCCTCCAGGGACTTTTAAACAAACAACATAAATGACCCTTCTAGTGAATATGAGAGTGCTATATGTCTGTTTGGGGATCAAGGAAACAGAAGTAATCCAAATAAACCTTAGGGAAGTGAGGAGGAATGAATGTCACTTTTATTGAACTGGCAGGCAGACTCTGAAATCCCATCTGAGGAGCTGGAAAGATGCCTTTTTGCTGCCTTATTGCATTCAGATTCTGCAAGAGTAAATTAGCTGTCCTTAAAGTGACTCTGAGCAAGTATAAGTGTGGCATGCTGTGCTGGATGAAATACAGAAGCCATGAATTCTTCCCTACTTTGTGTCAGGTTGACAGGTTTTTGTATTTGGTTGTTTGTTTGTTTGGTTTTTTTTTTTGAGTGTCTTCTCTATGGGCAGTTGAAGGACTTTATTTAAAAAAATAATTTATAAAATGTCAAGATTTTTGATTCTGTGAGACCAATTTCTTTATATGGGTTGACTCAATAAAAAATTGGTACTAGTTTTGAACATTGATACTAAATTATAAATATAATTACATGGGCTGTACTCCTGATGGAGGTATAAAACAGTGCAGCCAGCCTTTCTGGAAAAAGAATTTTAATGTATTGTTCAGGCTTGGATTTCAAAGCTGTACTTTATCTTAACAACTCAGTCTAAGAAAATAAACCAAAGAAAAACAAATAGAACCATAAAACTTGACCAGAACTGCTGCCTGTCATGTTCTGAATTTGTCACATGTATGCACTGCATGAGGCATCCACTGGCACACCATTTCCTGCACCATGCTCTGCTGTAAACAACTGCTGAACACCTTGTTTTCTTCCACCAGTGAATGACACCTCAGTCAACAGCTTATTTTGCCTTTGGCTTTAATTCTGACTCCCTTTAATCCATGTTTTTCTTTATATACTTCCTACATGCTCTGGAATCTGGAGCAATGTTTATTTTTTTTTTCCCTGAAATATTACTGAACTGAGAACTTTACCTAATATTCCTGCTTCTTTACAAAGAGATGGCCTATCCCAATATAATTTCTAGCTTAAGCAAAAACTACTTCGTTGATTATGAAGTAGTTCCCCTGCAAGAACTCCTTTTCTATATGTAAACCTTTGCAACTTCAAATTGTTTCTGAAAAAATAATTTCTGCCTAGTAATTCATAGAAATGAAGGCATGCAGCCTGCAAAATTATTCCAAAAATTCAAGGGCTGCAACCTCAATCTCTGCTCTGTTTATTTCTTCTGAGGCAGGGATTTTCAAAGGACCTTCAGGAAAAGGTCAAAAAAAAAAATACACTGCCTTTTCAATATCGAAACTAAAACTAAATATTACCTGCTGAATGTTTACAGAGATTTTACAGCTGCATGCAGCTCTGGGAGAGCCCAGAGAAGGGACACAAAGGTGGTTTGCAGGATGGAGGTTCTCTGCTGCGAGGAGAGGCTGAGGGAGTTGGGATTGTTTAGCCCAGGGAGGAGGAGGCTGGGGTGTGACCTAATCGTGGCCTTTCAGAAAGGGCCTAATTTATAAGGAGAGATCTAATAAATAAGGCCTTATAAATAAGGAGAAATCTGGAGAGGCATGGTTTACAGGGTTACGGAGTGACAGGGCCGGGAGGGGATGGATCCAAACGGAAAGAGGGCAGGTTGAGACCAGGTGTTGGGAAGAAAAATACTTGACAGTGAGAGTGCTGAGAAGCTGGGCCATGGGTGCTCATGGCTACACTGGGTGGGCCTCGGAGCAGCCCAGGCCGGTGCAAGGTGTCCATGCCCACAGCAGGGTGGTTCCACTACGGTGACCTTGAAGGTCCTTCCAAACCCAAACCATTCCATGCCTTCCCAAGACTGATAAATATAAAGGACCCAATAATTGATTGCCAATTAGATAAACTTTATTAAAGCGAGAAGCCGAACCGAGCAGCGCGCTGGGAAAGCTGGAGAGCACAAGTCTCAGCTCGTGCTCCACGCACAGCTTTCGGAGTTTTCCTCACAATTTCCCATTTTTATAACTTTTTGGTTACACACACCCCTTGGTCCCTCCCCAGTCCATGTTTTCCCATATTTGGTCACAGTTGAGTCTTCCAATTCCACGAGTCTGGGGTCTTCTGCCCTCTCACGGTGGTCGGTGGATGAAGTCTCTCCTCCTCCTCGCAGCACCTCCCTGGGGACTTTCCACTGTGGTCACCATGGTTTCACCAAATCTCTCGTTTTCTCCCTTTCTTCATGTCTTATGATACAAAGTTACATTACATTATCCTGCACCAAGGCCGGGCTCTCTCTAACTTTTCTGTTTCTGCAGTTTCTGCAACTTACAGTTATTGCTTAATATCTTCTATATATTTACAGTTTCTGCAGTTTGCTTAATAGCCCCTACATATTTATAATTATTAACTATAACATTTAACACAAATTACCTAAATCATTAATTTTATTTATAACAAGACTAAAAAACAAAACAAAACAAACAAAAAAAAAACCCAAAGAAAAAAACCCCAAACCCAAACCAACCAAACAAAAAAGCCCCACAAAAACACACAAAAAAAAAAAACAAACCCAACAAAAACCCTCAAACAAAATAAAACAAACAGAAAAAAAACCAAAAAATATCCTCCCCACACTTATTTTTGCTTATTACTCTATCAGAACAGGACAGAGCCAATCCCTGCGGCAAGAAATGCCCATTTATTTCGGCGGACAACAAACTTTTATCCCCTTTAATCCCCATCCGGCTTTTATCCCGTTTTATCCCGTTCCTCCCGCCGCTCCCCATCGGCGCTCTCGGCGTTCGGCGCATCGACTGCTCTGCGCGCGGCCGTGCCGCCTGCGCTGCGTGCCGGCAGGGCGGGACGGGCAGGCCGCCATCGACGGGAGAGGTGAGGGGGATTGCGCTCCGGGATCCAGCATCCAGGAGGGCGCAAGGAGGGGCTGGCTCGGGGTTCCGCTCTCTGGAGCTCCACTCACTCTCGCCCGCTCGGAAAGGGCAGGAGCGGGGCGGGTGTGCGGCCTGCGGGCGGGCAGACAGACGGACAGACAGACAGACAGACAGACGAGCCGCCCCCCCAGGCTGGCGGTGCCGCTGCCCGGGGCTGGGCGGTGTCGCCGGCACTTGGAGCGCCCCGGGCGCCGCTGACGCCTCCGCTGTGTGCTCTGCCCGCAGGCAGGTTGGCAGGTGCCGCCGAGCATGGACATCAGGCCGAACCACACCATCTACATCAACAACATCAATGACAAGATCAAGAAGGAAGGTACGGGGGGCTGCCGGCCGCCGCTGGAGCGGGGAGGGTCTGCGGTGGGGCCTGGTCAGGCACCCGCACGGGCACTTGTGTGACAAAAGGGGCTTTGGGGAGCTCCCGGAGGTCTCCGAGGTGCCGAGCTCTCGGCAGACGCCTCTTGCAATGAAACAGTAGTTCAAACAAACAAATGCTCCTCCCGCTAGATCAGGTTGCTCAGATCTCCCTGCAGCTCAGTCTTGAACGCTTTCAGGGCTGGGGAGTCCTCAGCCTCTCTGGGCAACCTGTTCTAGTGCCTCACCATCCTGACGGTAAAGAATATTTTCCCAGAATCACATCTAAGCCTCCTCTCAGTTTGAAGCCATTCCCCCTTGTCCTGTCACTCCAAGCTCTTGTAAATATTTCCTCTCCACCTTGCACGCTCCCTTCAGGTACTTCAGGGAGGCCACAGTTAGGTCACTCCCAATCCTTCTCTTTTCCAGGCTGAACAACCCCAAATCTCTCAGCCTTTCCTCATGGGAGAGGTGCTCCTTCCCTCCAACCAACTTGGTGGCCTCCTGGACTTGCACCAACAATTTTTAGGGAAAGTGTTATGATAGAAAACCATTTTTTAATTAGAAATATACCTCACTGTAGTTAGTCACAAGCAGGTGGAGAAAGTGACAAGTGGACTGGTATTACCAAGTGTCAACAGCGATAAAGAAGAGGCAGCATTCTTACATTGCTAAGATGGTTCAAATGTAAGGGGTTTGTGTTAGAATGATTACACAGTACAGATTGTTTATTTAGCTCGATTTGGGTAGGACTGGGGTTTAATTGAGCATGTGTTCAGGTGATTGTAAATAATTAAAGTAAATCCATTGCAGCTGTAAGCTGGAGCAGTCTCATACAAAAATCATTTGCATCCAGAATATGAAAAAATCCTTCACGTGAGCGAGAAAATTAAGCAGTCACAACCAAAATTTCCAACTTTAATTAGCCTTTAGGTCGTTACTGTTTTGCTGCATTCTTGTTTCACATCATATCTCTTTGCTGCTGCTTGTTTCAGTTTTGATTTTCTGAGCAGTCCAGGATGCCTGTCATGCATCCTACTTGATTGTGTGGGAGAGTGTGTGTGATGTACCTGTCTGAAAATGTGTTTGTACATACCCTTATGTAATTGTTACTCCCTCAGAGTGGCAGAATGGATGGCACTACAGCTTCTTTACCACCTGAATCCTTGAGGCATGGAACCAAACGTTGCACCCCAGCTTACAAAACCTGGCCAAATAAACTTGTACTCGTGCAGCAGTTTTGACAAAGTCGTGTGCTAACTGTGTGAGCCAAAGCTCGTAAAAAAAATAAATAATAAATGAATAAACTGTTCCCAAAGGGCAGCAGACTGGGTGGAAGTGGAAATTTGCATGTAGCCTTTTACAATCTGTTTTCTCCTTTGGTCCCCAGAGCTGAAGAGGTCCCTGTACGCGTTGTTCTCACAGTTTGGGCACGTGGTTGACATCGTGGCTTTAAAAACCATGAAGATGAGAGGACAGGCATTCGTTATATTTAAAGAGCTTGGATCATCTACCAATGCTTTGAGGCAGCTACAAGGCTTTCCCTTTTATGGGAAACCAATGGTAAGTTACTGTGTTACCTTTGTACAGGAGAAAAACACCCTGCTGGTGTGATAGGGTGTTCTGGTACTGGCACCTTGGGAATGAACTGTCACTTGTAGTTGTTACCAAAGGATTACTCAGTCAGGTCACATCCTGGTGAGTATCTGCATTTGTGCAAGCTGGAGGGTGCTGAAGAGACTGCAGTTACAACACACAGACTTTGAACTTAACATCTGTATTTCTTAATGGGGGTGCTTTTTGGTTTTCTGTGCTGGATTAAAGTTTTTAAGATCTTAAATACTTTTATTTTATTCATCACATCTTCCATTGGACTGGTTAAATTATTGAAATTGGATTAGTTTTCAGCTACTTTATGTAGAGTAACATAACTACTGTTAGATTTGTAATGAATAGCTGGAATGTGATGCTTCCTTTTTGAGGTAACAGTGAGGAGGGTGAAGATCTCCAGTTTGCTTTCCAGATGTGACCAGTGATTTTTTTTTAAATTGATCACTAGTTCTGCTTGACTATAGCTCACCAAACCAAGTAACTGTACCTCAGTATAACTTCAGTGAAACAAATACAGTGCTGATTGACAGAACATGATTTAGTAATGTACTTCATAACACGCAGAACAGCACGATTGACCTGCTTGGATAATTAGGCATCTCTTAAGCCTGCAGCTGTTGGTGAGGTGTAATGATGTGTGCAGATGGGCCAGACTTCAGCAGTGGATGGGTACATTACTACTGGCTCTCAGCTCATGGCTTTGAGCACTGTGCTGCTGAGCCACAAGCTATTTGCCTTAACACCTTCAGATTCTCTAATTAAATCCTTAACACAGAATTTTGCAAGCTCAGTCCGCCATTTATCCTGAAGGAGTTTTGTGCTCAGTGGAACTCAATAAGAAGTAAAAACATCAAAGCTTCATGAGCTTTCAAATGTACTTCCCTCTTCGAGCATTGCCTGCAGCCTGCAGACTCTAAGCACTAAACAAAAGCATTTAAAAAAAAATCTTAAGCTGCTGGGTAGTTTGGTATTGAGGTAGTCTCTGGTAGGAAAAACAATAGGATTGTGTGCATGAGTAACAATGTTGCACACTGGTGTAGTTATATCTGCATCTGCTTAACATTCAGCTGTGGGGGGCCTTTGTCAAAGGAACAGCTGCATTTATGCGATCCTGTTGGGATTAAGGTGGATCCTTGCCTTTTCTGTTTAAGAAGTTTGAGTTTTGCTGAATTTAGATTTCTGCAGAGGTGTGAGAAATCGCTGTCAAATTTTAACTCCCCTTAAAATGGGATTGAAATCTCACAGTTTTAGTAGAAGCTAGAGCCAATTTTCTCAAATGTCCTCTGTGTAGCTCAAATGTATCTCTCTGTACATTCTGCCTTGAGAGTTGTTAGAAAGATATTGTTAGATAAATGGAGTTCTGATTTCAATGATCTAAAGTTAGTGATTTCCATGTTAGGGGTTTTTTTTAGGCTCCTGTAACTGTTTTCAAAATTCACTATGAGAATTGGTTACTCTCTAAGTGTATCTACACTTTATAACAACGTTTAAATATAAAAGGTTCCTGCAAAAAAAAAAAAGTGTCAATACACAGTTAATGTCAGTGGTGCAAAGTGTTCAGTGTTATTAATTGCAGAATGTACTCTGTTTTTCTTCTACAAAGCGTATTCAGTATGCAAAAACAGATTCTGATATCATCTCTAAAATGCGTGGGACTTTTGCTGATAAGGAAAAAAGAAAGGAAAAGAAGAAAGCCAAAACTCTGGAGCAGTCAGCAAATGCACCAAATAAAAAGGTTATCCAGGTAAGCTACTCTCTGTTTAGAAAAATTAAAACAATGCGAAACCACACAAAAGCTATCCTAAATATTTTTTTTATGACTTAATGTTGTCTTTTGTTACTGTTCAATTCCTAAATTGGTGTGTGTTGATTATCTAGTGGTCTTGAGCATTTACTAGAAGTTGAAGGAGGGAGGCCTGGTTATGTAGACTTTGCTGTTCCTTTTTTTTTTTTTCTCCTTTGCTATTACCAGATGAAAATAAAGATGCAGGGCAAAGGTACAACAAACCAAAGTAGAAAAGTTTTTTCCTCTTTTAAGAAAAGGAAAAAAAGGTGAGCGTGCTTATCTTTAGTACTGGCTTCAAGTGCTCAGCCAGCTTTTCATTGTTTTAATGCCATGTTGCCCAGTAAGGACAGAAGAATGGTAAATGAGAACAAGATAATTCATTTATGTTAGATATTGGATGTTCAATGTTAGATTAACAGCAGTTAGGTTGGCGTTTATCTCCACTAAGGGTTGGCCTGCCTAAAGCAACAACATTTAGTGGTTTTTGTGCTGAAGTGTAGCAGAAAACATCAAGGCACCTGACCAGATCCCCCCAGTTTATATATTGGACATGATGCTCTGTACTATGGAATATTACTTTGGCCAGTTCTGGTCAGATGTCCTGACTCCCTCTTGGCTTCTTGTGCACCTGCTCACTTGCAGAGTATGGGAGACTGGGAAGTCCTTGATGTAAACAAGCACTACTTATCAACAGCCAAAACTGTTTGTTATCAGTGTTACTCTCATAATAATTTCAAAGCACACTGTACTAAGAAGAAAATTAATTCTGTCCCAGGTGAAACCAGGATACCTGTCTAGGCCTTCATTTTCAAAACTGCTTCCTCCCTGTCTGTTAAATCAAATCCTGTAATGTGGAGAAATACTTGACTCAGCCATTAGATTGATCAGATAGTACTGATGTTATTTCTTTTGATTGCCTGGTTTTGGAGCTAAGCAAAATTCACATGCTTTGTTCCCTTTGGGGAGTATTCATAAGCACCAAATGTTCCTTGGATTGCAGCTCAAAAAAACCCTTAACATGTGTTTTGAATTGTAGAGAAACATGATGATGTGTACTTGTTTATTTCTAATGGATCATCTTTGTAAAATTATTTTGCACTTACTTGCTAGGGAGCAACACAGAATTCAGCCAATGCCCCAGGGACTACACCACAGAATCAGGTAATGCTTTTGATTTTTATCACTGAAAGCACTAATGTTTATAATTATTCTCTATGAATAATGATTTGTTACACATGGAAACTTGAGGATATATTTTACAGCTTTGCTTTTGTCCTATGAGACATTTGTCACAGTCACAGTAAACAAACAAAACAAATCCCTTTTTTACTATATCTGGTTGACAGGAAATGAGAATCTGCAGTTTCTCATTATTATACAGAAAACAGCACTTTTACCAAATCATACTGGATTCTTAGATTTGGACTGTGCTTAGTGTCAGTTGAAGGATACTGATAATCTCAATTTTTTTCAATGCTGATAAGTTCCCTTTAACTTACTTTGTTCTAGCAGTGAAGAAGGAAAAGGAAGACAACACAGAATACCAAAATACCTACCTAAAAGCTTTATTTCAGGATTTTGGGGCTTCTCTGCTCACTTTTTCTTTTTCTCATTAGTGTCTTAGCATTGTGTGGAGATGCAGGAACAACTTCATGCATCTTGTCTGCTCAGTGACCTTCTAAATGATTCATGTTAGAAGTGAAAGTGGTAAAAGAGCCGGGATTTGCAGGAGAGCAAGTACCACACAAGAATATCTGTGCCTGCCCCACCCTGCATCTTCCTTGAGTACTGCCATTGCATACATAATCAGCAGGAGAAGAGGTCTTGCTCCCTGGGTTTTCAGGCACAGTATGATTCAGTTTGCATCAAAGCACAACCCTGAGTGTTTGGGTATTTCTTTGAGCTTCAGAAGTTTATTTTCTAATGGCAGTACCTGGACTATTTCCATCAGTAGAAGGAGGTTGTTCTCCTTGGCCTTTTTTTTTGGCACTGCTTTGGGAATGTTGGAAGTCAGGGTGTCCAGTTTATTTTTATTTTTTATTTTTATTTATTTTTATTTTTATTTTTATTTTTATTTTTATTTTTATTTTTATTTTTATTTTTATTTTTATTTTTATTTTTATTTTTATTTTTATTTTTAATGTACTCAATGACTTGAAGATTCCAGGTATTAGCAAATGACTGCTCAGCCTTCTCTGTGGTGGGTGGCTACAAATTCATATTAGCAGGCAAATGTTATGAGCCAAACTAAAGAAATGTGAGTCTTGGTTCACACAATCATGCAGACAGATGCAAAGGAACTGTATGGAAAATGTATGGTCTTCTAAGCTTTGATCTTCTGTTGTTGCAGGTGCCTGATAACCCACCAAACTATATCCTTTTCCTTAATAATTTGCCTGAGGAAACAAATGAGATGATGCTGTCCATGTTATTTAATCAGTAAGTAATAGAAATGATTTCTTCTTTGAATTCCTCTGTAGCCTGTGTGTGTTTTTTCAGTTGGCAAGCTCACTTTTTAGAAATAAGAGTTTCTTCTGAAGGTGTTTCAGTTGTTTGTCTTGCTGCCAAGGTTACAGATGTCATATCTGATGACTTGGTTTAGAAAGCAAATCCGATCTTTTTTGTAGCTGCTTTTGACTGTGTAGTTTATCTGCAATCAGTTTACACTGGGTTTAAGCTGGTGACTAATACTAAAGTCTGGGACAGCAGGAGCAGTTTCACAACTAGTTAGATTGCTTCTGTATGTGTACAGCTCTGATGAAACTACTGCCACATAATATTCCTTAATTGAGGCATAGATTTAAGGGTAGAACATGTAAAACTCTTCCTTCAGTTTGAATCTTTCATTAATAATAATATTGCACTAGTGGATGCTTCTGATAAGAAGCTACTGAAGAGAGAGAGCTGTATTATGGAGCTGAGGAGTATTTTTGACTCTCATTTCTTTTAAAGGTTTCCTGGATTCAAGGAAGTACGCCTGGTGCCAGGGCGCCATGACATCGCCTTCGTGGAGTTTGAAAACGAGAATCAAGCAGGGGCTGCTCGAGATGCTCTCCAGGGATTCAAGATCACTCCATCTCACGCCATGAAAATCACTTATGCAAAGAAATAACTCCTGTAAAGGAGTTGTGTGGATAGGTGTTTTTTTTTTAAAACACTGATGCTCTGGTCAGCTAACATGTTTGCTGTTGTCTGCAGAAAACGTAAGACTGGAGCAGATGTGCCACAATGACCAGGGCGCATGTAGGGTTTCCACAGATCACCTGGATAGTAACTTTTTCTGTTGAAATACTGATTTTTATAAAATAAAATATAAATATGCTGTTTTCAAGCCGTGGTTTTTTCCTCAAGTCTGTCTCATTATTGATGAGCCCTGCAGGGCTTTATTCATTTTAAGGACTTTTAAGGTAATCCCTATTTGAGTGCTAAAGAGTAGCTGTCTTTTCAGAGCAAAAAGTATGATCAGGAATGCTGAATGCCAGCATATTCAGAATAAATACAGCATTCAAGCTCATTATCAAGGGGACAGCTGTTTTTCACTTAGGAAATACAGTGTATCATTAGTGGGCTTTTTCCCCAGGTATAGTTAGAAATAGATTACAGTTTGGCAGTAATGTGATTCAACTTGGTTTTGTCTTGGTGGCTGGCTGTGGAAGCAAATCCTGAGAGGAAACATAAAAGTTTTGAGCCAGACTTTTACAAAAAAAAGATCCAGATAAACTATAAGCAGTATTAATTTACTCAAGAGATGTTATTGGAAACGGGCTGGAATGGGGTTCGATGAGAGATATCCGGGGACCGGGATGCTCTTAGGACACGTGGTTTATTGGTCGTGGGGAAAGGCAACCTAACCAGGACCGGCTGAAGCGTGGTCCAGAGGAAGCAAAGAGAAGGGAAGGGAGCAGCAGGAGGAAAGGTCCAAGAGCCTAAGAGGCTGAATTTCCTGTTACATTACATTTTATCCCTTTCTATACTGAATATTCTGGTTAGCACCAACCAACCAGTACAGGATACAAAACCTACAGAATTTACATACAGCCTATGAGAACTATTACATTACCATACTAATCTACATACCAAAAACCTGGAAAACCACCTTTTATCTGCTATCTGGCAGGGCCCAACCCCCTTTGTCTGGGAAGGAGTATTGCTCAATTACCAGGACCCTGGCCTTCAGCTAACTTAATCACCATCTTCCTGCTTAGCATTCTATAGCTCAAATCTTGCTTTTAACTCTTTCCTGCAGGTTTTACACTCTTAGAATCTTTCACCAATAAATCATTTCTGCAGGACCTTCCTGCTTCATCTTCCCCAACAAGATGTATGCCTAGATCAGAACTTCTGTCAATGGTTTGTTTCATGTGCCAGCTGATTGGAACCTAGGAAATGTAAAAACAAGATTAAGAACGCTACTGGTCACTCCTTTTGACTAAGTGATAAGCCAGCTGGAACCAGATGAGGGTTGTTTTAAGGTATCTAATTATATACCTCCTTGCTTGAAGGTTTATGGAGAACAGTATGGAGACCATATGGGGACAGCTGGTTATTTCCCTCCCAGTTTAGTGTCAGAACAACACGTCTATCAAGGAGTAAATAAGACTGTTCCTACAAGGTTAAGGAATTTGCAAAAGCCCAGCTGGCCACATAATTATACTTGGCTGTGTAATGGTAATTTGCTGTAAAATTAAATCATTATTGTGGCAGTTGATTGTAGCATATCACAGATGCTTAGTCAAATATACAGGCAAATCAGCTCAGTAAAATCCCTATGATAACCTCTGATACAGCAGACATCGTAAATGTTGCAATAAAGGCTTGATCCTTTTTATTTGAATAGTATTCCTTTAAGGTCACATAAAGTTTTACCCAAAGCTTTCTTTTTTAGATGTTACAGCCTGGATATTGTGCTGTAGACTTGGGTAATGTGTACTAGTGCACCTTCTATTAATTGTGTATATAGAGAGACACTGTCATCCAGAACTGGTGATTATTGTGAGACCATGCTTGCTTTCTCATTACAAATCTAATGGTGCATCAAAATACTGAGTTAAAAGGGTTTTGGAAACACATTAGCATCCTGTGAGTAAGTAGGCTGCATTTCTGAAGGAATGATTGTCCCTGATAATGCACAATAGTGCATTTTACTCTAAAAAAAATCATGTTTTTACTGATTATCTGAAAAACTTCACAGAGGAGTGGAAGAGAAGGGTCCTTTCTCAGAGGCCAGCATGGTTTGGCTTACAACTGACAGGTACTGGTAGCTTATTTCTGTGCTTAAAACCAAATTGAGTGTTGGGTTTACTTGCCTTCGTCCATCCTCAGTATTTTTAGCTATATGCTTTTTTGCAGCATATGGCAAAGTACAATTAGCATTTCAATCTTGAATTCATGTCTGGAGTCTTCAATCCTAGGTCCAGATTATATAGATGGGCTTCATTAACATAGGAAATAAGTGAAAGGAAGAACTTTGTGTCATGTTAATAGATGCAAGGCTTTGCACCAGGAAAGCTTTGTTTGAGGAAATACGCATCTTAGTTCAGTGATTGCTTTTCTTGACACTACAATAGGTTATTCTGAATTTGGCCCAGAAGTATTGGCAGCAATTAATTAGTCAAAGAGCATGAAAGAACTACTACCACACATTTTAAGCTCTTTTCTCAGTAATATGACAGCTGGTCTGCTGCATGGCAAGCTGAACTGAAGCAGAGGTAGGTTAAAGCCAGGTCTTAGCCTGAAGGCTGACTTGGCATCCAGAATGGGACACTGTCAGGCTGCAAGGCTGAGCTTTAATGGAAAGTCAGTGATACAGACTTCTGTAAAGCCAGTGACACAGACTTCCAGTCCTTTCATCCTTCCTTCACATTCTTGCTATGCAGGGACATTGTGATGAAAACAAAGGGTGATACAGAGACATCTGCTGTGACTTTAAATGTGACTTTAAGGTTCAGACTCTTGGTTCACATTTAAAATAGTCTATAGCACATCTTGACCCATCTGTGTGCTGCCTGCTCCAGAAATATCCCTTTTAAAGGAGCTGTTTCAAATAGAGCTGGTGTTGCACCACCAGCCTTCCATCTGCAAATCAAAATCCAGTCTGTTGCTCACAGCTCTGTAACCCTCTCCCAAACCACTGGCAATGTTTTTGCTTTGCCTCCATAGCTTTGCACCTGCAAAGCCCAATATTGGTGTAAGATGGGCTCTCTTTGGAAGGGGTTGCCATTTAAATGAGGAGATCTGATGATGTCCAGAGTTGAACAATGAATCAGCACGGAGCACAAATGACATTGTGTGAAGGAATGTCTGACAGGGAGCTCGATGGGGAAAAGCATTAAGGGGGACACCTGCTACATTGGAGAGAAGCCTAAAAGAGAACAATAACCTGGGGGCCTCTGTTTCCAACCCTCCTTTTATTTCAGGGGTTTTTTTTTTCCCTCCCAGAAGGGTAACTTTCACTGCTGAAATCAATGTATGCCATTAGCTGCAGACCTTGCTATAATAAACTTTTCTGCCTGTGGACATCTCTCAGCATCCTTTTGTGCAGCACTTGGGGTGATCCACATCTGTTGGTTGGTGTTTGAGCAATAAATCTCAAGATGTTTTTGTTTTATTTTTTTTTTCCTCAGTGCTGCTACTTCTGAACCATTGAATCAATCTGAATACAATGGGCTGAACACAATACATCAGAGTGTACATCAGAGTGGTGGTGTTGGATTGCCTGCCTTCTCTCAGGCACTTAAAATTGGCCATTTGCTGGCTGAGTGCTCTGGTTCCCAGGAAGCAGGTGCTCTGCAGCAGCTCCCTGGCTCCTGCTTGCAGTGGGCAGCTATGTGGGATGCACTGGATACACTGCTCTGATGTAAAGGAGCAGCGCAGCGTGATAATTCCCTGCAGCAGGATCCAGATCTGTGGAGGCAGGTAAGAGAATAGCAGGAAGGAAGCAACATGCTCTGGAAGTCTTTTCCCTGCCAGAAGTTTTCAAGCAGAGTGCTGGCATTTTTCTAGTCAGCACATCTCTGAGTGTACTGCATAGCCTCAGTCTAAGTCATCCTTTTCATGTGGGATTAGGAATTGTTTGAGGATAAAGGGTTACATATGACTAACCCATCCAGGTATTGGAGTGTAGGAATACAAAAACAAAAAGAAAGGAAGATAAATGAATTATGTGAAATTAAGAGAGAAGGAGGTATTGTCTAATTAATTTTACTACTTCAAGGCAGGAACAAAGTATCTGAGTTATGCAAAATGAGTCAAAAGACAAAAGACCTTTTTCTATTCCAGAATCCTTTGAATATATTATAGTGTACTTTGCATATATTATAGCACTTTCTATGTTAGCATATTCATTTACCTTTGGAGGGTAAATAAAAGAATGTTAATCCTTCAGTAATCTCAAAACATTTTTCCTCTTAACTGTTTTTTTCAAGACATTAATTTCTTTTGTGACTAGCATTGAGAGCAGGCAATCTCTTGGCTGCTACCAGGGAAAGCTGACAGGAGGAAATCTGGGCACCCTATCTAAACACACAGCACTTTCTGTAACAGATATTTGTGAAACAAGTAACCTTCCTTCAAAACAAGGAAATTTTTATTTATAGGGAGTGATTTGGGATGAGGACACAGTCCCACACAGGATTTGTTCTTTAGAGGTTTTTCACATGGGTACACATTGTTATTTGTTAATAAAGCTGAGAGCCTTTGAATTGCTCTAAGTCTCTGTGGTCTAAGTAAGATGTGTATGGGATTAGATGAGTGACCTTGAGATGCATTTTCCTGCCATAACCTTACACAATGTATTAGCTATTAAAAATGCCTGTTGCTGGATAAACCGAGAGAAGGCGGCTCCCATTTAAAGACTTATGCTGAAGTGTTGCCTGGGTTTTTTCTGTTCTCCTCTGTATTTTTAAAGTTTTTCTAAAGTTCGATTTCAGTCTTCTGATTGTTTACCTTTTGCAATGGAGTCTCTCACGATTTTCACATAAACAACCTATTGTTATCATAACTTTCATGTTTACGTTCTTCTCATAAGAAGGAGACTGTTGATGGACTGTTGGGTTGACCAGTGTGGTTGGAGAGGACAATTTTCTTCCTCCAATCCATGGTCACTTCTGGAATTCTATAAATGTTGAGGTCTGTAAATAAACCTGCACTTTTTTGCCTTGGACATCTCAGTGTGTGAATGTTGTTCCTTTGTGTCGTCCTGTGACATTGAAGTATCTCTAGGAGTCTCTAGATTTTCACTCTAAGTTGTCTGCTTATGATCAGAATTAGCAAGAGTCACCATTGGCACTGGGTGTCTAGGCGTATCTGCCTGTGGTTATTCTCAAGTTCTCTTTCCTTTTGAAGGAAGGGAGGGAGTTGTTTACATAGAATTACTGGTGTGAGTGGTACTTAGCAAGCAAAGCAGCATTCCTGTTGCAGTGCTTAAAACCTAGAATTTAACCCCTCCTGTTACAGAGTGGAAACAGTGTGGAACTGTAGCAGTTCACAGCATCTATGTGAGTAGATTCTCTTTGCACAAGGGATGGTGTGTGTGCTCAGAAGAGTGGAGATGCTGAGTCTGACCTGGTCTTCTTACTCTAGAGGAGATGCACGGTGTGCCTCAATTAGCATTTATTCACTTGGATCAAATCAAAGCTTTGATTTTTTTCAGAAGGGTTAATTTAAAATTCCTATTACTACAAGAGAAAAATGAGACTCTTGCATTTAGAGAAAAGCCTCAGTTTCTACCCTTTACAAATATAGGGAAGTATGGCAATTTTAGCAGCACTATCCTTAAAGGTAAACAAAATGATCCTGAACTCGTATGATGAAACTTGGGATAGTGGGGAAGGGAGAAATGGCAGGGGAGCACAGGATATCTGTAGGGAACTTTTGAGTGCTTGCAGATGACAGCACTATTAATGTGAAGCTGACAGTTAAAGATCAATAGCTTTGACACTGAACTTGTATCTGCTTCCTGCATTTCACATTCTTAGGTGAAGCTCACTCCCAGAACACAGCTTGCCATTCAGACCCCTCAGTGTTCATGCTGTACCTGTCTGAAATAAACAGGAGCTGCCTTCCAGGAAGAGAGGAGAATCAATACTGTGCCAGGAGGCACTGAAGGGTGCTTTGGGTTTTATAGAATCTTTCTTTTACCCGTACAGTGGTTATTGTCCTCGCAGTTTCTTTATGGAAATCACAGCAGTTTCACTGGTATTGTTTCAGTAATATGTACACTAGATAAGATCCCATACTCTCAGTTCATTGTGTCACAGCACAGGGGAAATATATGCACACCTGGATGTGTATGTCAGGTTTGCATTTAAACAAGGCCTGATGTGGCCTCAAAATGTACTCCTAACTCATGGCATCTATTTGGCTGAACTTCATATTAAGTTTTCAACCTTAGGCAGGGATTCAGAAGTTTTAAAAACAGCCTGTTGTGTGCTTTTCAGCAAGGATGTCTTTGAAGAAGTGTAATAATCTGAAGTCATTGCCTTAGTAAAAAAGCTTCTTCAGAAAGCCTTTCACTGCCGTGGTACACGGAGAGCAGCAACGCTGGATGAGTGCAGGGTGACATCCAGTGGCTGGCTTTTGCCAGGACTGGTTAGCACATCACAGGGACAACCCAGCTGGGAGGGCCCTTGGGGGGTCTCCTGCCCAAATCCCACCAAATCCACATCAGAGCCCTCATGGATTTGCCCCATCTTGAAAACCTCCATGAACTCTGGGTAATTTGTTCCTTAATTTATTCCCCTAGTGAAAATTATTTCCTTTAAAATCTGTTTGGTTTTGTAGAATTTTTTTTTTCAATTTATGTCCCTTTTCCTCCACAGAACACCTCATCAAAGAGCCCAGATCCCTCTTCTTAATAAACCCCTGTAGTTTCTGGGAGGCTGCTTTGTGTCCCCCGGAATTCCTTCTTTCCCATGTTCCAAAAGTGCAGCTTGCACAGCCTCTCCTATTGGGGTTTCTGAACTCTCCCCACCCCCTGTTTCTTTAACAAGTTCCAGTTGCATAGCAGCAGAGCAGGTTTCTGAGCTGGCTTGTTGGAGAGGATGAAATGTGTGCTGGCCTATTCTCCCTCACCCAGACTACTTTTTTTGAGCAGGCTGTTGTAAGAAGGTGCCTGTCTGATATGAACCTGAGACCCCTCATAGCCCTGAAATTTAGTGTGAAATAGCCAAGTAAGGAAAATTATAACTGGAGAATATAATTGCCATCTTTGGGGCTTGTGTTAATTTTTAAAAAGAACTTGCTATTTAATTATTCCTGGCTTATATTTATTTACTGGAAATATTTGATTTAAGCTGAAAGACAGTTTTTCTTTCCTCTTCTCTGGCAAAGGGGAGACGCTTTATCTTCTCTTGGCTGACACTGATCTGTCTGTGTGATCTTTTTCCCTTACAGTCTGTAGGTGTAGAAGAAATGATTCCAGGTGACCTTGCCCCTGATAAGTCACAGCTGTACTAATTACCAAAGAAGAGGCACAGCCTTGCCCTTAATGGGTCACAGGTGTGACCAATTTAGGTAAGTGTGATAAAAGGGGTGGGTTGGCTGGTCAGGACAGACTTTGAAGAAGGAGGACCTTGAGGATGTAGAGGAGTGCTGAGGAAGAAGGAACAATCCAGAGAAACACAAAGAATGAAATAAGGAAAGGAGTTGCTGCTGTAGAAGATCTGCTGTGAGGTCAGTCTGGGTCTGGTGGGGTTGGAGCCTGCAGTCATAGTCGAGCCAGGTAAAAGCCTGCAGTCAGAGGTGGCAAGGAAATGCTTGCAGTCATGTTCCAGCAGGAAACAGCCAGCAGTGAGAGTCTGCAGCTGGACCCTGCAGTAGGAGCTTGCTGTAGTCAGTCAGGATGGCTAAGCTGTAAATAACAAAGAGCCAGTGTGAGACTGATTGTTCTTCCTGCTCAGGCTGGAATTACATTGCCAGCCTATGACAAGCAGAAGCTCAAAATACACAGTATTGGGTAAAACGGCAGTAAACTAGTACTAATTAGTAAATTGCTGATTAGTAAATGTTATCGAATATTTGTATACATGTAATACTGGAGTTTCTCAGTATCAGTTAAACAAGGATGTGAATGTCTTTGAAGAATATAAAATGGAGAAGAATGCTTAGTTTGGAGCAAGCACAGAAGCTGTAAAACTTGGCTTAGATGATATTGTGGTCAGAATGCAACTTAAGGACAGTTCTCCTGTCTGTATTGTAAAGGATATTTTTATATCTGCCGTGGCAAAGCACTGCCTATGGTCAGGCCCTCAAACTGGCAGTGGTGTTAGGATTTGTTAAAGAGAGAAGGCTTTGTTGTTGTTTTGTTTTTTAGATGATATTGGAGATTAGGCTTTTTTCTTTCTCTTCCTTGTTCTCTCAGGGAATTTTCTCCCACCTGTTGCCTGAGGGATAATAACAACCGGTACTTAAGAGAGACAAAAAGAAGTGGTCAGGGTGGAGAGAAGGGATGCAGCTGGCTGCAGCCTCTTGAGTGGGGGTTTTTCTCTTGGGAGGAGCAGAGATACCCCGAGATTTTTGGCTGGGAGGGCGGGGGGCTGGGCACAGCTCCTGGCTCGCTCTCGGGATCGGAGGGGAATGGTCGAGCTGCAGCTCCCGCGACAGAATTAGCTGTCACCGTGGTGTCCAGCCCAGCATCAGTTGTAGTGATTTAGAGGGAAAGGAGTCATATTTTCCATTCAAAAGGAGGTCCCCACCTTCCTTGGCAGACACCTGTCTTTCAAACCAATGGGAAAAATTCCAATTTTCAAACAGATGGGAAATTCCGAAAAAAAATTATATTGGGTTTCGCTATTGTGTTTTTACTGAAGAGTGTGCAGAATTGCTGAAGGGGTGGGCAAGGTCTGGGGGTGTAGTACCCAGCTCTAATCAGAGTTTTTGCTTCCCATATGGCACACCCTTGGAACAGCACTGTGGAGCAAAGAGCTGCCGAGTCCATCTGTTGTTGGAGTGTTGGAGTATAGCCCACACCAGTCAGTATCCCGTTACAGAACTGCTTTCAGTGTTTTTTGTTTTTTTGTTTTTTTTTTTTTTCCTGGAGATTGCTGAAGTCAGGCAGGCTTTCTGTAAGTCAGAGGTGGAGAAATTCCTCTGCGTTTACAATAGCCCAAGGGACTGGGCATTCAGCTGTGATACAGGGAAATCCTGTTTCTAATTCCTCCTAGTTTAAACTCTGGCTGAGTGCACGCTGCTTGTCCTCACTTCTGAAGGTTACTGGGGCAGCTATTGGTGGCAGAAGGGGACAGGTCTCAGTTCTGGTGCAGAATGGAGAAATTCTGCACTAGAAAATTTTATAAGAGAAAAACCTCTTTGTTCCTTCATACTTCTAGAGGATTTTGAAAGTCTGAGTGAAATATGAGCTTGCTTTTCCAATTAATGGCTTCTTGTGAGTGGTGTAGCTGACAATGCATTCTTGTTTTCTCTTTGGAAAGAGCAACACAGCTTTTTGCTATCAAAATGTAGCTAGCTTGGTGCCTGGGATGTTCTTTAGGCAGATTGCAGCCCTTTATGCTACAGACAGTAAAAATTTCTAGCACTGGTCATGTAGAGTCAGGCTAGTTTAATATACTGTACAGCATGTGTTAATGATGATGGCAGGCAAACCCTTAATTTACTTGTATCTTATCTGACATGCAAATGGATCTTCACAATGTTCCACACACTGTGCTTTGAGAGATCTGCAAGGAGATGTAATAGAAAAACTATCAGCTGTCTGCATTAAGGAGATCAGTAAATATCCTCATCCTCCAATTCATATTGCTCCTTAAAAGTAATAATTGCCAGTGATTCAAAAGGCAAGACAGGTCTGAAAGGGACAATGTAATAATTCCTGGGGAAAGTTTATAATAAAAGACTGTAGCAGTATGAAAAGCAATAGGAAAAGTAGAAGCTGCAATGTCACTACGATGTCTTTAATGTGTCATCCCACTTATACTGTATGGAAAAAAAATACAGAGTTGTCAAAACTTCTTCACTTGGGCTGTAGCCCCTTCTCAGGACAGTGCAAGTGGAGAGGTTAAGAAATGCAGGGAGATGCATAGACCTTACCCAAGTAGCTGAGATCTGTAACTGCTTTCCAGTCCTGTTCTAGGCCTGTTCCTTGTGTCTTTTTCTAAATCTGACCTCTGGCTATGTTGCCATTCCTGCTCAGCATATAACTCGTTTTACTAAAATTAGTAAGTTGATCAGGTGTATGGCAAGGAAAGAGAAGGTTGGATAGGCAAATATCCACCACTGGAGGGAGGGCAAGGCCAGTGAGGAGAAGGCAGAGCAAGGCAATGGAATGTTGGGCAAGAGAAGGCTCAGAAGCTGTAGGCGTGGCAGGGCTTAGGAATGCAAGTCCAGTGAGAGGCAGGTCAGTGAAACAAAGGGATGAAATAAAGGGTTTAACATTCTTAGTAACAATTCTGGCCAGCAGAATTGTGGACAAGTGGTTATTTGCTAAGAATGTCCCAAGAAACAAAAGCTTTCCAAGGTTTATATACACTGTGACACAAAGGCTACCCACTGCTCCCTGCCTTGTGTCTGCCCAGTATGCCATATCACAAAAGAAATATCTAATTGCTTCTTTGCTATGAAGCAAGACCACCACCTAGTGTCCTTTTCTGGCAATTTTGAGGAGAAGTCTCTTTTTTCATCACATTTGTTTTCATTATGCTGCCTTCCAGGTGACGTGTTCAGGCCGACTGTGTGTGGTGCCTGCTCAGTCATTTCCTGTTGAGTCCCCATTTTTTATCTTATCCAACTACAACTAGAACATCTTGCCCATCTCTAGTTAAAGAATAACTTAGAGCTCTGCTATTTTAACAATACTATACTAATTTAATTTCTTAGTTAACTGTCTATTGATTAAGTTTTGCAGGTGGGTTATATTTGTTAAAACTTCTGGGGTGCCCAAGCTCCAAGTTACCTCCCTAGTTTTCTCAGGGTATCCACTGAGGCAAAATCAGAGACTGGCTTGAACTAAAAACACTTAAAATAACAAAAATCACAAAAATACAGAGTTCTTAGCTAACTGCAACACAGCTTCTCATAAATGCAGGGGATCACTGAATTTGACTAAATATGGAACATCCCATTTTCACCAGGCAGGTGCAGGGAGGGCTAGGCAAGGAAAGGCCAGGCCAAGAAAGGTTCATGCAAGTCAAGGCAGGGAACAGGACAAGGGAGGTGTAGGAAAGATGAGGAGGAAGGCAAGGCATGGCAAAACCTGGGGAGGATGGAATAAGCAGAGCCAGGCAATGGGAGGGCTAGGCAGGTCAAGGGATGGGTTTTCAAGGCAAAGCACTGAGATTTCTAGGAGGAGCAGGCAAGAAAGGCACAGTGAAGATCAGGCAGGGTTGTAGGTATGCAAGGCAAAGGAAGGAAATAAAGGGAAAGAAATGGCACAGGAGGGGGCAAGGGGGGGCTAGGAAAGACAAGTCATAGAAGAACACAAGGTGAGACAAGATCTGGAAAGAGAGGGCTGGGGAGTTAGAGGAAGAAGGGTGGCTATGAAAGGAAAGGTGTGCACAGACAAGGCAAAGGATGGACAGAAATTTCAAGGAAAAGCAATATTAATTGGAAATTGTTAGAGGGTATTTCTGTTTGATTTAACCATGAGAAATTACTGGAGGATGAGTATTTTTTTATACTAGGCATCATCTTATAAAATCTTTCCAATGATCTGCAGTTGTCGTGCCGTGCTTTTATCCAGTATCTTTTCTTTCAATGAGGTTTCTATTTGAGAGTTGGTGGACATGTATACATCAAAATAGTTTAATTTGTAGTTGTTTGAGGTTCTGCCTACACAAACAATGTTGTTTTTTGTTGCTTTTGAAATCCAGTATTTGAAAGTTTTCTCAAAGGGACTGTCTTGGTTTGGAAAAGGACAAAACAAAGAAAAATCTGAAGGAATTTTAGAAATGCCACTCATTTTGTTTTTAGAAAATTCTAATTTAAAATTCAACTAAGTGCAGTTTATACTTCCAGGTTTTTATGCATGCATTTAATCCTATGTTAGGTTGTATTCAGTTTTAAAAACCCCAATATTTTAATGCATTATTGTATACCAGCCACAATAGTTGAGAAGTGTGTCTCTACCTGCCCTTCCTGTTTAAATCAAGCCAGGGTAACAGCAGATTAAAGGCCTCATTTAACAGTTCTAGGGGAAAAGTAGCTGCTTGCGAGACAGAACAATTATTAAGCCTGGCTCAGGGGAGGATCAAGTGAAAGAAACACAGAAGCAAGTTTATGGGACCAGAGAAATGCAAGGAGACAAAACTGAAGATGGTAAAAGGAGACCAACATATAGAAAAGGAGTAGATTCCTCTGAATTTTTCATGAGGTAAAAAAAGTTACAAATAGAAAACCCTCCCTGGGCTTTTAATAACTCTTTCAAAAGGCTTCTTAAGACTGGAGTTTGAGATACCCAGGAGTGATTGAAAGTTGTGCTTTTCAAAGCACCTAGCAATTGCATCTGGGGATGTAATGTTGCATTGTGGCTCTGCAGAAAAAATAGATTCATCTTGGTGTTGTCAAAGCCCTGTGAATGTAGGCAGAGCAGACAGGATTTCTTTCATAGTAGTTCTAGTTACAGAAAGGGTGATGAAGAATGGTCTGGAATGGGATGGCCTGCCCAGGGAGGTGGTGGAGTCACCATCCCTGGATGTGTCTAAAAAAAGACTGGATGTGGCACTTGGTACCATGGTCTAGTTGAGGTGTTAGGACTGGGTTGGACTCAATGATCTTGGAGGTCTCTCCCAACCTGGTGATTCTGTGTGTGTGAACTGATAGCTGTCTGTTTAAAAAGGCCTGGCTTTTGCAATAAAGCAGCTTTCCTCTGCACCTGCCTGGTGACTCTGTCACTCTGCATTGCCACACTTCCCCTTAAATGCAACCTTAATGGCATCATGATATCCAAATAGAGCAGTCATTCTGTTAGGAGGTCTGTATATAGGAGACTAATTCTATAATTATGAGAATGAAAATGGCAAACTTCTGGTTTTGTGACAGTGGACACACTGGAATATGCTTGGTTGCTGGTATTTGTTTACTTATTTTAAGTATTCAAAGCAAGTTTAACAATATATGACACAGGGTAGAGTAAAAGTTTTTCCTTCTGTGGCATGGGGTTTTTTTGGTTTTGTTTTGGGGTTTTGTTTGCTTTGCTTTGGGGTTTTTTTTGGTAGGTTGGTTTGGGATCTAGGTTTTGGTTTGGGTTTTTAATCTAGAGCTAGGTTTTGTTTTGCTTGATGGGCATTGTGAAGTCCTGGCAGCTGTGGGAGATAGGCACTGGGGGAACTGCTGTTGTGTGTTCATGCTACAAGCTGTCATTTTCAATAGGCAGTGCACGTGCTCCCTTCACTATTTGTAGATAACAGAAGAGAGTGAAATGATGATTCCTATATTTGAAGGCTTTCAGGGCCTCTCATCCTTATTTTTTTCTGCTCCACAGCCTGAGATAGAGCCAATCCCCATGCAGCTCTCTTGTTTTGGCTTGACTGCTTTTATGGACACCATTGGGAGAAGTTTTCTTGGTTTATCTACAAAACAATATCATTGTGAGTGTGCAAATGTAGCATATTGTGTTTGCCACTTAGGGAGCACTGGATACAGTGACTTATTTTTTTCTACTCAGTGCTTTTAAAATCTTTTTTTTTTTTGATGAAGTTAACTGTTTCCATGTTGTTGTACAAGTGGACTATATGCATTCCTATAAACAAACACATTATTTTAACCAAAGAAAATCCTCTGGGTTCATCTAATGTGTAGGGATGTAGCTGGACTGTCTGGCAGGAGTCAACAGGCAGGTGCTTTGGATAAGAAAGGCTGTAGTTCTTGCTCTGTGGAATGCCTCCTTGTACCCTTTTCTTCCTTTTTTCCATTTGAAAAAGGTTTATTTGAACCTTTCTTCCTGCTTCTTGTCTAATTTCTTGAGGTTACCCTGGGAGGAGCAGCAAAGGGGGTAAAGTACATGGGTATGAATTTGAGTTCTTGGCTCTGACTGTTGGACCTGAGGAGGAGGAGGGGCTGGATTCTGTCCCTGTCTGTGCAGAAATGTGTGCAGCCTTGTACAGCCAGGGGATTCCTGGGTCTGGGAATGTGCTTTGTTGCTGCCCATTCCCATCCTGGTGACTTAACAAGGTTTTGCTCTCCGTGGAGTTTGGCACAATTAATTACTGTAGTTACAGAATGCTGGACTCATTTTCAGGGAAGAGCTTGTTTTGCTCAGTCTAATTCATCATTTGGCAACAGCATGCTAGACAGAAGAGGCCTGTGACAAAATCAAGTCCACCCTTGTCGTGACTCAGCTGAAATAGGGTAGTTGTATCTGGGGGAAGAAGTTTCTTTTGCAGCTGAAGGTATGTAATGTGGTATTCAAATAGCTTTGTTGTGGGAATATACAAGGTAGAGAGTAAAACAGACTTAATTATCATAGCTGGTTTGATAACTAAGATGCTATGGCAGGAACAAACAGAATTTTGAAAATTACAGAAGATGGGATTAAGCTTGCTTACAGGAAGAGAAGAGATTCAGTCAAGCTCTGCAAGCCAAAGATATTGTAAAATGTATAAGTTGTCTCTATGATCTTTAACCAGATTATTGTAATAGAAAATCATTAACTGTCCTGAAATGGTATATAAGCTTTTGGAAAATTTGAGTAAAATCGAATTCTGATCTCTGAATCAGTCCTCTCATCTCTCTGTCATCATCTTTGTCTTGTACCCCTATGGATATTTTCCATGTAAACTGCAAGCTGCTGCACTTCAAATGTTGAAATGCTGAAGCTACGTGTTCTGAAGGTTTTGCTGAAAGTGAGTGATTTACCTGGGGCCAAATGTTCTAACAACCATCTGAGTTTAAATAACAGCAAGGTCAATGGTTGTAACCTTGTGGTCAGTGGTGGACGGGCTCCTTTTCTACACAAACATTTAAAACAGCCCTCACGAGGAAAAACTATGAAACTGAAACTCACTGCTGCTTAGTTCTGAGGTTATATTTTTATTTTCTGAGTTACAGCTTGTGTAACTCAGGAGGAGGGAGGGGAAAATGAGCTCTTGCCTCTCGGTCTGCCCAGCATTGTTACAGGAGGCAAAGCCAAATGTATCAGCTGAGAGGGTGGCTGGGTGCTTTCCATCCAGTGCTGATGGGTCCTGACAGCTTGTACGGTCTTATGTAAACAAACATGACAAATAAAATCTCTTCATTGATCCAGCTGAAAGAAATGCAGTGTAGGTTTTCTGAAGTTTAGCTTTTCTGAAATTTAAAACAAGCTTCCTTGCATGGATTCCTTTCCCAGATATGCTTCTGTGCTCTCTTTTGTAGCAAGAGAGGCTAAAACAGTAATTATGAGGCAGAGAATTCTTACTTGCCTGAAAGCCTGGGTTAGTTCTTTTTGCATCAAGATTGGTATAATTTTTGCCTCCCACTTTAGCATACACTTGCTTAGAACTGAAGTCAAAGATCGTAAGCAGAATAAATGGTTTAACCAATTGAATGGTTAGGAAGGGATAAAATGGAGAGTTACTTTGTGAATGTTGCCTAAAACTGGGCACAATTGAGCTTTCAGCTAACTGGAAGAGAATGAGATCAGGTGATGCTGTAAGACATGATTAGCCCTCAGGGAAGATGGAAGGTTCCTTGTACCTGACAATACCTCACAGCTGAGAATTGAGGAGGCAAAGCAGAGCATGGCAGAACAGAGTCTGTGCCACTTCAGCAGTTTGGAACAGGGCTGTGCCCAGGTCACAGAGTGACTAACTGTGACATCTCTGCAGTAGAAAAGCAGCTGGTTTATACAGCTACAAAACTCGCCATATTATAAGTGAAATCTTTCTTGACTTGGGATATGGATTAGATGGTATTAGATTAGATTGTTAGATTAAATTGTGTTACTGACGCCTTAGGAAGGCTGACCTGAAACAGAGACTGGACAGAGCTAGAGAATAAAGTAGGGATTTATTGAAAGGCCTCCAGAATTCACCTTGGGCAGGACAGGGGCTGACCACGGTTATGCCCAACTTCATGTGCCAGCTCTGCCTCATTCTTTGTGAATTGTAGCCTTGCAGGCTTAAGAGCCAGGATAGATTGTGCTCAACAAAATTGCAGGGCCTTTGTTTCTCCCCTGTCTTTGCTACTCATTAGGGTTTAGGTAGATTGACTCCTCATTCATGAAGCAGTAAGATAATTTTCAGCACTGCACGTGCATTTTAATCTTACTGACAATTTGCAACATGCTAATTTGGAGTGGAACCTTTTTCCTGGCTTCCATTTTCAAGGCCCTGTAGGTCTATCAAACTGTGTTTGCACCTCTATGAATGCAGCTAGATCATTAGCATAAACCATTTGGAATTGCAGTGGGGAAGGTCAAGAATACAAGGCTTTATCGACAGCATTTCAGGAATGATGGGTTTTATTTGGAGGGGGAGATAGAAAGGGATGGAACCTAAAAGGGAGTCTTTAAATGGTGAGTTTAAAGCTCCCTGAATGTATGCATTAAATGTACAGGCCAGATTACTGTTTTCTGCCACAAGGAACATTTCTCAAACAGCCTACATAAATCAAGGTCATTGGTACAGACAGTCCTAACAGCTGGTTATTTACAGCCAGAGTTTTTCTACTTGCAGAAGCACTTTCCTGACAATAGAGAATCTGTTGTGGTCTGAGAGATCCAACAGCACAGAACAATCAAGTAAAACCAAAATTGATATGGGATATATTTCTGTGCAGCCTTACTTAAGATGGTCAGAATGTAGCCCACGATAAGTCTGGGACGAAGGTGCTGCCTTTATTTACTGGTTGGCAATTTTCTGATAGGGAAGAAAACCAAAAATTCAAGAAGCTGGCAGACTTCAAGTCACTTTTGAATGCTTTTGAGGTAACACTTCTAATGCTTTTCATGAAAAACAAAAACAAAACAAACAACCCACAAAAAAAAAAAAACCAAAACAAAAAAACCCCAAAAACCCACAAAAAACCAACCAAACAAAAAACAAAACCAACCAATCAACGAACCAAAACCAAACCCCCCCCCCCCCTCCAAACCAACAAACAAAAAAACCCCATAAAACTCCCTTGAGACAACACCAATACCAAACCTAAATATTAAGTATTTCTGTAGCTTGCTGCTATTGAAAAAATAGATTTTGGTTTGCTTGTTTCAGGATTAAAACACATGGTAGTGATATGGAAGAGTCTTTGTTATGCTCAAGGCTGTTCTTGTGCCCTCAAGCTTTAAATAGATATTTCATGTTGATTATGAGGTAAACTCATCACTGGAACTTGATAGGTTTTGAGGAAATCTTTGTTTCAGGTGAAAGAACATCAGAAACAATTTGAAAGTGCTTTCTGTGTAACTGATGCCTTAGGAAGGCTGACCTGAAACAGAGACTGGACAGAGCTAGAGAATAAAGTAGGGATTTATTGAAAGGCCTCCAGGATACACCTTGGGCAGGACAGGGCCTGACCAGGGCTAAGGCAAGGTGAACCCAAAATGGTCACAAAATGGCTGACCAGTCATGAGGGCTTATGTTTTTATAAGTTTTGGTCCATTTGCATATTGGGGTTTAATTGTCCAATTACAGCTTCAGGCTGTCAGGTCCCATCCTTCTTGTTCCTCCCTCCAGCCACCTTGTTTGTGCTTTTGGGCTGAAAGTTGTCCTTGGTCTTCAGCAGGAAAAGGATTTGTTTTGTCTCCCTGCTCTGTGAAGAGCTGAGTGGCACTGAATGTGAGGCTCAGCACTGTACCCCTGGGCAGCACAGAATCTGAAAAACATGGAAGCTCAAACTTAAGGCATCAATTTGAGATTACGAGGATTTGGTTTTCTGCTCTCATTGTCCTCCACTGAGTTGACTTTGGTGTCCAGAGAAGCTTTAACTCTGCCGAGTTTTCCCTGGCGGAGAAGCCGTGGCCGGGTTGCAGGATGGGCACGGAGCCACCGGGTGGCAGAGGAGACCGAAGGGACCGACAGCTCAGCAGCGCTGGGTTTGTGCTCCCGCCTGGGGAAGGGACCGGATAGAAGGCACCTGAGCTCCCTGCTGCTCTCTTCTAGCTGATTTTTCAGGAACTTGAAAAACAGAGAGAAAGGAAAATTGCAGGAAGACCAAAGTATTCTGCTGGCCAGCTTAAATGGGCACACAAGTAGTGCATTGGGGAGGCAGTGCATAATCTAATGCACAGTTATAGGGTTGGCTTGGAATAACATTTGTGTCCAAAAGCAGCATATGCTTTCAGTCTTTATCCTTTTTTTTCCTCCTTGCTTCTTATGCTAAATTTAAACTATTGCCTACTTTAAAGAAGGTGAAATGAAAAAAAGAGATCCAATTATGTAGCCCTGGTTTGTGCTGTGATGTTTGGGTTTCTCTGAAACTTTTTCCCAGACACTGTTCTGTCAACAAGAGACACGTTTTCCTAACTGTAACCTTTGTTTACATTCCTTTCCCTAGGAGGGACTTCTTCTTGATGTCCCTCTGACTTGACCAATGTAGTTGAAGAAGTTTGTCTTTCTTCCACCCCTTGGGTGGTTCTTTGTAAAACAGTATAAAGGAAAGAAATTCCTGAGTGATAAAAATTTGAAGTAATTTCAGCCTTCTGACCTCGGAGTCTGTGTTGTTGTAATGTTGAACAGCATCACAATTATTTCCTCTTCTCTGATGTACTGAAAACAGAAGTATTGGTAAACTTTTTTGGTAAGGTACTAGACTATTCCCATCTTCCTGTTGTGTGTGAGGGGGTCTCACACTCTGAACACTGCTGCCTCTCCCCCCACACTATCTCTGTCAAGGTTATATTTGCACTTCATGATTATGGCTTTAAAAGAAAGTGGAAAAAATAAATTTTATGAGTTGGTGGGAAAAATAAATTTTAGGAGTTGCATCAGTTCCTCTGATGGAACAGCTCTGCATTCACTTCATGCTTAGCTTGCTAGATTGGTGTTAATTTGCTTGATTTATAGGGAGAGGTATTGGTGCTGCAGCTCATTACTTGAGGTCTCTGCACCTGTCTAGAGCCTGCAGATTACCACTGCCTGCCATGGAGCCGAGTGAGAGCCCCAGGTGACCTGGGGGGGGGACACAGTGGAGGAGCAGTGTTGTCCATTCTGCTCCCTCTCTGTGCCTTGGGGTGGACTGGAGCACCTGCTATGTGACTTGAGGGACGTTGAAGCTGCCCCATCAGCTTACAGTGAACTCTTCAGCATTCTCTCTGTGAGCATTTAGCTGTCAATATGAAAATAAAACCCCCATGGCAGCAGCTGGTGAGCGAGCAGCAGACAGCTTGTTATTACATCAGTGGTGAAGTCCACTTACTCTTTTCTTGGCATCAATGAATAATCTAGTTTCTCACTCCACTGAGAGTGTTAATTAGCTAAAACTGGGGTATGGGCACTGTGTGACTGGTCAAAAACAGTTGCTGGAGACCTGAGGCTTTGCAAGTTTGGCAGGAACAACACCTTTTTCAAGACCACACAAATTCCTAGATGTTAGCATACAGAAACCAAACAGCACGGGAAACACAGGCAGCACAAGTCACTGAAAGAAGAGGGTGCTAGAAAATATTTGTTTGCTTTGCATTTTGAAGCTATTTCTGGTGTAAACTGCTTTTCAAAAGCAAGCAAGGGGCTGTGACAGTGAGCCAATGTTTTCCTTTGCAGGTAGAGCCTGGGACATGCATCTGTTCCTCTGGAAATGTCATTTATGGCTGAACTGTTCTCTGATTCATAAAAAGCAGGGGAATCATTCATCTGGGGCCTGATGCTCTGATTCCCATGTGATTCCTTTCATGTTTAGAGTAAAGCTTACCTAATAGGTGCTAACCCTTCTTCCCTCCAAGCTGCAAATTAAAGTAATTAGCAAACAAAGCCTGTTGTAGATTTTCCATTGAAGCTGCAAAAATACAAACAGAACAGAGAAGCATCAAGGTGCTTTTTCTTTCTTGTTTAAATATTATAAATGTCATTGATCATTTTACAGAATTACTTGCCAGGTTAAAAAACCCCTAAGAGCAGAAATGGTGTGAAAAGGGTAGGCTGTGGAAAAAAAACAACAGGGTGGATGTTAATGCAAGTACTCTGGTTGTCAGTGACTCAAGCAAACAAGACACTTAGTGGTAGGTTGGCTGAAGAGTATTTCTATAATAGGGAGAAATGAAGTGTGTGGCATAGTAAATACAATTTGAAGAGCCATTTCCTGGGAACCATTTTTGTTTGTGTCATAGCACACCGTTAAAAAAAAAGTGGCTGTGTGTCCCTGTGTTTTTGTGCTGAGACTTTCCATTCTTTGCTGTGAGCTACAGCGATATGGGGCTTCCTGTGGGGATGAAACTTTCTAGGAAATGCAGGTGCTAAAGAAAGCAAAGAGTTGCTTCTTTGCATATGCAGGGTTTGGCTTGAAATAACAGCCCAGGAAACTGTGAAAGTTCCTCAGTCATGAATTTGAGTTCAATTTGCCTGGGAGAACAAATAGGTGACTTTTTAAAAAAAAAAAAATATTTTTTTTCTCTTAGGAGTTTAGAGATATGTCCTTGGCTTCTAGTGTTTGACCAAAATCTGGCAAGTTGCTTAATGAGACAAGTTGTTTAAAGCTTCACAGCAATTTCTTTTGCTTGCTTTACTGCCTCATGGGCATACCCACCCATAATGCCTTTCATTTTCTGAAATTTTTAACTTATTTTTCTTCTGGTCTGTCTTGTTCTTGGCTGGATTTAGTGGTTCTGCTGCTCAGTCATACTGAGCTCCCACATTGCGTCACAAGGAGCAGATGCTGCAAAACCAGGAGCTGGGTTTTGTGCCTGAAATGAGTTAGTGCTGCACTCTCTCCGTGTGGGTTGGAGCAGTGTGCAGGGAACAGTCCGAGGGGAACAGTGTCTGCTGACCCCCTGTGCTCCTACACCCCTCCTCTGGATCCTGCAGGGACAGGTCTGTCAGTGAAGGCCTTGTCCTTTAGCTCATGCATGGGCCCACGAGCCAGGAGAAATGGCAAGGTTCACAAAGGTAACTCAATCATCATCAGGCCAAAAAATCTGGCTTCTTTCAAGGTAGTGCTTTGTACCATTTCCCTCAGAGCAAGCAGGGCTGGTTAAGCTTTGACAAGCTGAGCACGGAAGGAATAGAATACCAGTGCTTTCTCCATGAATAAAACATGGTTTTATGCAGCAGCTGTTTTCATACCTCAGCTGGGGTTGAACTTGTTTTTACAGGTCATACTATTGCAAATGCAGCAAACACTGAAATTTGGGCACAATTTCTCTATAACCACATAAATAACCTCATTAGCAGTCCAGATTTCTCCCATTTTCTAGCAGTGTTAAAGGCAGCTATGAAACACAGCTATTTTTCTTATTATATTTGTACTTGATGTTAAATGAGTCATGAAGTGAGGCAGTGGATGAAGTAGTTTGAGAGAGAAGGAGGGAAAACTAGTTCTCTACAGTGTCATCCTTATCTTCATTGAATGAGTCATCAACCCCTCCCCTGCCATGAAACCGACTCCAGCTCTACAGCTGGAAACTTTCATTGGAAGTAAAGATGTAAAAACCAATCCTACCCCACCGAGTTACAGTCCAAATATTGCTGTGGGTGTAAACATCTCAACATCATCCTTGTCTGAGCTGCAGCATAAACAATCTCTGCTCTTGCAATGGTTTTTCACACTTATCTCTGCTGATGAAGCTGCAGGATTTTGAATCTACCCTAATTATTCTTCAAGGGTGTTTTGTTGTGATTTCTGGTTACTGAGTTATTAATATTTGATGGAAGATACTGTGGGGGAAAAAATGTTGCTATTATAAGAAAATTAAAAACCAAAATGCTCCTCAAGTGAAGTGTCTGATCTTCTCTCTTAAGGATTGCTTCAGAAACAGGCTAGGTCCTTTTTTCTCTAATTCTTATTGGCAAAGGTTGCAGTGTTCTAGACATCAAGGACAATAAATTCGTGGAGGCTAAGAGCTGGAATGATAAGCCTGGCCAGGAGGAAAAAGAAGTGAGGTTATAAGAATGTTACACGTCAGATTGTCGTAGTTTGGTGAGGGCAAAAGAAACAATAACCAGAAAAGCTTTTAATGAAATGCTCAGGGTGCTAGGTTGACTTGACAGGGAAGTTCCATTTTTAAATTTTGCTTCAGGCTCGCAGTGGCAGCTGGTCTGATCTCACAGGAAGGTTTTTCAGTTCAGCCTTTGATCCCATTGCTCATTCTGCCATCAGTTCTCCTGCAACTGTTTTCCTCAACTCCTACTCCTCTCTTCCTATTTCCTGCATACCTGCTGAATGCCAGTGTAGTGAACTGTGCCCTGGAATGGCTCTGTGTTTGGGGTGTTGCTACAGCTGAGGGAGTGGAATGACACTCCTGCCCCTTGGTCCCAGCTCACCCTTAGTTCCAGAGAGAAATGTAAGAGGGAATCAGCTTTTGTGTTCCTGGCTCTTAGCCTAGAAAAAGTGATGCCCATAGTTGGATTTCATAAAGGAAAATGGCACTGCTCCACTTGCACTGCCAGCTCTGAGCATGGTGCAGCTATTATTAAAGAGATGTGAGGTCATTCTTCAAAAAAAAATTCCCCACTAGATGGAGTGTTGACAGCAGGGTGGTCCTGTTAAGGATACATATTTCCTGACATCCACAGATGTTCTCCAACTCTCGTGTAGACGCAGATCTTCTCCCTGGCCAAGATTTTTGTTGTGACCTAACAGCTTAATTTAGATGCTAAAACAAGCATCCTAATTTTTTAGAAACCTAATTTCCCTTGGGCATGGTTTGAAGCCATCTCCTGTTTAGATGGTAAATAGAACCATGAATGAAGTGCTAATGATTAACATTTACCTTGGCACTAAACAAACAGCTCATTTTGGAGAGAAAAAAACCCAAAAACTGACATTTCCTGGATCAGAGTGTATTTGGGTGGGAGGGCTTGGAAAGGAAGTAGAAGTATGAGATGCAGACTTTATAAGTTTCATCTTGGAAGAAGATTTTCTTCATATTTGCAAAGCCTGTTGATTGGTTTGGCAGATAGATGTGGCCTGCACATGCATGTATGGGTATTATCAGTAACCCATGAACTTCTGCTGCCACAATGAGAGCTGAGCTGGCCATGGCTTTGTGCAGCCAAGGGGGAATTTGGGGGGTGTGATAGCAGAATGACACTTCCATGGGAAATGGAGGTGCAAACAGAGTCTGGATTCTGAAAGTGAGGTGGTTCCAGGGAACACTGGCACTTTTTTGTGCTTGAGCAAAGCTCGTGTTTGTCTGGGTGTCACTGAGGTTTGTGTGGTGCCACAGGAGAAAGGAAATATAGAAATTTATTGCAAGTCTTTGCAAGGGGCAGGAAGTGATGGCAAAGAACCAGAGGAGAGAAAACCATTCAGAATTGCTTGGTAATGATGATTATAAGGAATGTATTTCTGTAGGAGAAATACTGCAAGAAGACTGACGGTACAAATTAAATCTGTTACTGACAAAGGTAAACAAAAAAGATAGTATTGCAGAAAAGTATGGAAAAGTCATGGAATGGGTCTTGGATTGCTCTAAAGCCTTGAATACAAATATCTGCATAGTCCAGGATCAAGAACCTGGCAATATATAGTAGAAGTTCCTCCTTGGGGCAAATATTGTCATTTTTTCAAAACTGGCCATATCTAAAGAAGAGCGAAATTAATTTTAATGGAACAGACATAAGGCTGGTCCTCTACTAAACACAAATGGCAACCAGCTCAATTCATGGGAATGGGGGACATTGGAGACCACGTGCAAGTTCCACATGGATGGTGAGCAGCTTGCTTTTAAAAAGCCCTGATCTAAAGTGCAGCAAAATTAGTTGAATCCCAAGAGGCCTAATACATAAAATTTTACAGGTTGAGGGAGGAAACTGGCAACTGCATATTGGCACAAACCTCTGAAGGGGTGACAGTGTGTTTCAAACAAAGTCACTTACAGTGACAGGTGGTACAACGTAAACTCTAGTTTCTTTCCTCCTAAGAACATCTTTTTTTTGCTGAAACATTGCTCTGAGTACCTGGCTATGTGACTTACAGGTGTGCTGGACTCTGTCTGGATGTTTAAAGTTTGAGTTTTTAGAGAGGGTCAGCTCACTTTTCTTCTCACATGGCCAAAGAGTAATGATGTAAATGATCTTTCTAAGTATTTTCTTCAAGCCTTCTTTTAGTAGAGTATTTAAAATAGCATAAAATACTGCATGAGTTAGTATGCAACAATGAACAGCTCTTCAAAAATTTGCTCATTTGTAAAGCTGAGGTCTCTAAAACCAGCAAAGCTTCAGCCTGGGCAGGTGTGGAGGTTCTGCAACATCAGAATACAAACCATTTAAAGATTTCTAGGTATACCCTTGCAAGCTGATGTGCAACAACTCACTTAGGGGTGATGGTTTTCCATCAAAAAGCAATAGAGCAGAAATGCAGAATGGGTAAATGTTTGCAGGAGGACAGGAGGAAAGTAAACATGTTTGTGATGGCTGCTTATCATGAGCTGGCTGATGAGGGCAGCCAGCAGATGTCACAGAATGTATCATTTTTGTTCTTTCTGCAGCCTGTTTACGTACCTTAGCTAAGTGCGTTAAAGCCTTAATTCAGATGCAGTAGCTCTGCCTTGCATTGCTTTGTGCTGGAAAAACAGAGCTTTTTCAGTGAACCAGAATGAACAGATGCAGTTTTAAACAGCTGGCAGATGTTAGAAGCAAGTGAGCAGGAGTCACTTTGAGGGGCCTGTCTAGGGGAGCCAGGTCTCCCTGGAATTAGGGAGAGAGGGAAGGAACTGTGGAGGATTTTCCCCAAGAGATGGCAAACAATGCTGTAATGACATTTTTTTTTAGCTTAGGTGAACAAGGTCCTAATAAATTCCAGAAATCTCTTCTCTTATAAAGAGAATTCCATTCCTTTGGGTGGGTTTTTTTTTTTTGTTTGTTTGGGGTTTTTTGTGTTTTTTGTTGTTTTTTTTTTTTTTTTTAATTTATTTATTTATTTGGGTTTTGTGGGGGTTTGGCTTTTGTTTTGGGGTTTTTTTTTGTTTTGGTGGGGATTTTTGTTTTTGTTTGGGTTTTTGTTTGTTTGTTTTGTTTTTTGTTTGTGTTTTTGTTTTGGTGGGGTTTTTTCTTTTTGTGTTGTTGTTTTGGGGTTTTTTTCTGGTTTTTTTGCTTGTTTGTTTTGCAGCCCAGGTGAGACTGCTAGCTTGGATATGGATTTAGGGAATAAGAACTGGTCAGTAACAAGTCTCCAGAAGTTATCTAGTATCTAAGAGCAAAGTAGATTTTCTGTTACCTCTTTGCAGAAGTAAAATGAGAGAAGATAAATGGAAATAAGGACCATGTGTAAAAGACAGCAGAAGAAAAATGTGATTAGTAGAACTTGTTTTTTTGCAGCTCTAGGAGAGATAGATCTTCCCACCCAGCAGTTTCACCAAGTTTTTAGCAATCTCTGGATTGCTGCTGGATTAAAACCTGAAAATTAATGTTGTGGGCAAGGTGCTTGCAATGATGCAGGTTACCTGGTTCACTATTTTTATCAAGTATTACAGGTGAACCATTAAGAAACTCAGTAGTTTATTGAAATCTGTTTTCAGTTTGCTTCTGAGACCCTGCTGTACGGTTGTTCTGCTCTGTTTCTTTGAGAAAAGATGTTACAAAGAATATTTTTCTTCTCAAAGGAAAAGCCCCAAATCATAGACCAGCAGGATTAATTAGGGAAAATTGACTGTGTAAGGTGGGAGTACAGAATGGACTTTAAGGAAAGTACTTTGCTTTTCGTTATTACATTCTGATGGAAAGAGGCACAGTCATTTACCCTGGGAGCTAAGGTCCCTGATGTTAAAGGTGAAGGTGGTAAAACATGGGAGTTTTAACTCCTCACTGATTACAACAGAATCACAGGACAGGTGAGGCTGGAAGGCAGTTCTGGAGACCATTTAGCCCAGCCCCTTCCCTCCAAACAAGGTTAATTAGAGGTTTCATGGCAGTGTTTGGTTGGGTGTTGTCTCTCTCCAAGGATGGATATTCCACAGCTCCACTGGGCAACCTGTTCTAGACTTGTGTAACCCTGAACATTTTTTAAACGTTTCTTGTTTAATATGGAATTTACTGGACTTCAGTTTATGGGCACCTCTGAGAAGTGTCTGGCTTCCTCCTTACTGCCTGTGCTCTGTCATTCTGCCCTGCTTTTATATCCTCACTGATGCCCCTAAGCCTCCTTTTCTCCAGCTTTTCCCATTCTCTCCTTACATGTCTGATGCTCCAAGCCCCTGTCATTTGTAGCTGGCCCCACTTCAGGATATGTATCTGTGTCTCTCAGAGCTAGACCTGGCAGTGATGATGTGAGTGAGCACTCTTCTAAATGGTAGCGTGGTATTGAGTGGAGGTTGGCTATTGTAAACAGAGAGGGAAAGAGAGACTGAGGATCAATATGATGCTTGCCAGCAGTTAAAACCCAGTCAGCAGAAACAGAGTAGGAAACTGTCTCATGGCAGCCTTACTTTATTTTTGAAACAAATGCTAAGTCTAGGGAGTACGCTGATGTCTTGGTTTGGAAAGACAGGTATCTGCCAGGGAAAGCTGGAGTTTCCCTTGGAATGGAGAATGTAAACCCCTCACCCCCTCCAAATTATCATTTTGCAATTAAGGGCTTTCAGGCAAATATTTGGGAATGGGAATAACAATGTACTAGGAATATTAACAATACAAATGTAGTAGTAAACCAAGCAAACAAACAAACAACAACCCTAGAAACCCTGACAGAGTCAGAGCCACAACCTGACACCCTGTTGGTCAGTCTATTGGGAGCAATCCACAGTGAGTCCTCCTGGAGTAGCAGATGTGGTTCTGTTGGAGCAGAGATGATCCTGAGAGAAAAAGGGTCCAGTGATGGTGAGAAGGGTCCAGTCTTCCTCTGGGAATCCAGTGGAACCAGATCCCTGGTGTTCCTGCATCTCAGTTTTTACCCAGGTAGGATGGGTTGGCTCCTCCCACTGGGTGGAGCATCTCCCAATGGAATGATGTAATGTGCCCTGTCCTTAGTGAGCCTTCATGGCCCATTAGCAGAAGATATCCCCCTGGAGGGAGGAGGGGTGGTGACAGAGATAACAAACACTGCCCCACCTGGTTTGAACAGCTGGCCCATTATCAGAAGGCACCTGCCCCCCTTCCCCCAGAGTTACAAGAGAGAAAGAAAAACATCTCCCCAACTGCTTTCAACAGATGAAATAGAATACACATTTTTGGTTCCACAACCCAAGACTGCTGATGGTGTTATACTTCTGTTATTGAAAGGGTGGGGGATTTATTCTTGCAGCAGGATCTAAGATGAGCCTAGCTACAGTAGTGGTGCTTCATTCACAGCCAAAAAGAGACTGTGTATCTTCTGAGTAACTGAAGCTACACTACAAGACCTTACCACTGGAAAGAAAAAAATCTGCAAATATCTGTGGGAAGATATATAAATGATTTGGCATTAAACTTGTACTGAGTCTAGCCCAGCTGCCCTGCTTTGGCTTGTAGCTGTAGCTGATGTTAAGCTGTTCAGCACGTTTTTCCTATCACCTTATTGTAGTTGATGCTACAAATTCCTGATCCAAATTTATTTAATGCTGTTTATAACAGTAGCTTGGTCCAATATATTCTGTGATAATCCACACAATTTTTACGAGATTGCGCACACTCTCTTGAAAGCAGAGAGTCGTTTCCAGAGCAAAATGGGAATACAATCAGATCTCTTCTAGCATTTGTGCCTCTTGGCCTGACTCATTGCTGGGAGACCAGGTCTTTCCAAGCCCTTAAGATTGTGGAGCTTAATTCTGCAATACTTTTCTGCACCCCCCTGCTATCACTTGTGAATGGTGAAGAGAGGAGATGCTTTCCCTTCCTTTTTGAGGTATTGTTGACAGGCCTACACAGCTTCCCAACAGAGAAATCTCCTTCATTTGGGAGCAGACCTCTGCTTCATTTCCCTGCCACCAGTCTAGGACAGAACATCTGTTCTGCAACATCTTAAATAATCCACAGAAAATCCAGGTTTTATATTGGTCTGGTTTTAACCATGTTATTACAAGGTTGGTGAATGTGCCTTTAGTGTGTCTGTGTGTGTAGTTTAAATCTCCAGATCCAGCTATACCCCTGGGGAAAGCCAAACATCCAAAGCACAATTTTCATTTTTCATGTTGTCTACTATCTATTGGTGAATGTTGTTAATTTGGAAAATGTATGACAGTGCTGTCATCAGTGTCTTGGTGCAGTAATAACTTGTCTTTTCTCAACAACATACATGCAAGTGCATGATGAACTGTGTTTTTGAAATGCACAGATGCTCTGAAACTGGGGGGAAAATTCATTTTGTTTATGTAAGATTGCTCTGTCTACAACAGATCTGAGTAATGCTAATCACTCCTTTTGTCCCCACAAATCTTGCCATCTTCTTGCTTACAGTTATTCAAATATGAACCCTGCCTGAAACACAATTTATGAAATGATCAGGCTTTAAAGAGTTATCAAAATCTAGCCAAGTAAATGTTCCTCCCCCTATGCCAAAGAAAAGCTACTCAGATGCTATTTGGTTTTCATATGTATATGCCATATATATTAATAGAAAAAAAAAATCCACATATCTACCTATTCTTGTTCATGTAATTTAAAAATTATTATATATTCCTGATGGCAGGTTTGCTAATGGTAGGATATGAGGACAAATCTGGGAAAAGATCTATCAGCTGATGTTGGTGATAATTCACAGTGGTTTCCCTGCTGACAAAGCAGGGAATTTGTGTAACTGATGTCCCTGGTACCTATAAGGCTGGAAAAAAAAAAAAAAAATCAAGACCCACACATATACCAACTCCCTGAAAAACACGTACATACCCATTCACACATGCAGCCTCCTTCACTCTCATTCACCCCAAAAAACCCCACAAAACCCAAAACTCAGAAAGCCTGACAAATGAAACAACTCACACGGTTGACCACTTGAATTTTTTCCTTCAGGTACAAAGATCTTTTGTGTGCTCAGTATCCTTAATATCTTCAAAAGAGTGGAGTCTTTCCATGTAGGAAAGAAAAGATCAAGAGCAGTGGCTTAATGTAGAAGAACAGAAGCTGGGACTAAATTAGCTCTTAAGGATTTGGGGTGTCAGGAAACTACAGAAGTTCTTGCCTTTAATCTTCCCCCTGTTTCAGCCTCACACTGAGGAGATGAGGCTGAAAGACTGGGCACTGCAGACAGAAGTTTCTGAGGTAGTTTTCACGTTGTCCTGAGGCCATCTGGCTTCCTGAGCTAGTAGCCAGGGATGGGGAGCAGAATAACCCCCCTGCAATCCAGGAGGAAGCAGTTAGTGACTTGCTGAGCTGCTCAGATGCTCACAAGTCTATGGGGTTGCTGATTGTCCTGTGATTAAAAGTATCAAGAAGGAGAAATTGGTAAAGGAAATGAAGCTTAAAAACGAAACAACCAAAAAAGCCCATAGGTATCCCCTAGCAACAGTGATTTCTAGTCTTGTAGACTGAGACTGCTTTTTGAGGATTTGCCCAAACCCCAGAATCAATGCACTGCTTTCCTCTTGGGGACACGGGAAAAATAAGTAAAAGATTTTGCTAACCCGGGGTATGATGAGAAATGAAAGGCCCAAATAAATGCTCCCTAGGGATCATTTACTTCAGACTTCAAATTTTGAATCTTCAAGCAACCCTCTGGATAAACATGAGAATTAGTTTTGTTTTCTAGGAAAAAAAGATGGAAATGCTGGAAAAAGAGAAGAAAATATGTAAGTTGTATATAACTTTGCTTCTATGATAGTTTTGATTTCCAATTCCCTACAAGCAATTCAGTTCTTTTTAGGATATTTCACTTCTATCATTTTTCATGGCTAAGGGTTCTCTAGTTTGTGGCTGTCCATTGAGTAATGTTTTTCCTCCTCCAATGGTGCAAAACAGTAGGCAACTGGAAATACACAACTGGAGCAGAAGCCTTCTCAATTTTGTAGTTACTTGCAGGTGCTGAGCTCATATTTTCCCAACAGCTCCTGTTAAAACAGTCTTGCAAATATGTGACATCTGAAGTCATCTCACAGAAGTGCCAGAAAAACAAAACTATTCCTTAGTATTTGTGTGATTTGGATTTCTGGTTCCTGGGGTAGTTTTACACTACTAATTCTTACAACATAAAATACAAATTTAGTTGGATCTCTAGGGTAAAAATCATCTGCTTCCCTTGAGGTATAGAATAAGACATGTAGTTTTTTGGGAGCATAATTTAAGGGTTTGCCTTTGGTCTTTTGTTTAGAGTGCCTAGAGAAGGATCTGTGCTTGTACATAGATGGTAGTCCTTGGCATCCCTACAAGGCTCATCCATATCCTTCCCTTACAAATGGCAGCATGATTACAAGAGTTGAAGGAAAAAAAAAAGTAACAGAGTTAAAATTGGGGTGTATAACTGGAGTTTTTCCACCCCTGTGGCACTGCAAAAAACACCTCGGTTACGTGAGATGCCTCGGTACATCCTGTGCACATCTCCTTGTGCTCCAGATTTGAGAGGCAGCCTGTGACTTGCATTTTGTTAGCTGGTAGCTCTGAATGCTGACCTAAATTAGAACTTCATATGCATGGGGACAGTGCCATGCCCAGCTGTGGTTGGTGTGATGATGTAGGATAACAGGTTGCTATGGTGAAATCCGTGGTGACGCCAAGCTGCGTGATGTCAAGCTGGTACAAGGTGGTTTGAGCAAAATGAAGGAAATACGTTGAGAGAAATATCAGGCGGATATTTGGGTGAATAATGCTGTTTATAGTTAATGAAAAGAAGCCCTGTGCTACCTGCATTGCTGCTCTTTGGATCCCGAATCCAAGCCAGATGGGGCTCGTGGAAATCTCTGGCCATTCATTCCCATCAGCGTGCTCAGGCAAATGGGATCTAATTGATGGAGGAGCATTGTCATTTCATTTTCTGCAGGCAATTAAAAAAATTTCCTAAGATTAAGCTGAATCACAGATGCTTCTGTGAGTGGAAGAACACTGCATTTAAAGGAAAACACAAGTACGTCCAGGGAGATATCCCCATTTTTGTTACCCAACTTTCCTAAATTGCCTTTCTTTTTGAGAAGTATGCAGTAGAATGTTCCTCAGTTCCCAAGATTTGTAGAAGTACAGTGATGTCTAGTGGATTCACACTAAGTATTAAGCTATAAAGGAGGGGCATACAGAACCTGTATCTCTTGTTAAAATGAGCTCAGGTAAGCCTTATTTTTATTAGTGCCTGATTGTTCATGCAGTAGAGTTTTTAATGTGCCTTATTCCAAATAGGCAGTCTTCCCATTCCTTGCTTCATCATGTTTACAAATTAAGGTTTTCTGACTATTTTTAACCACTTTGTCTTTTTCTATATGGTTACAAATAAATGGTGAGAGAGATTGTTCATCAGAACTAAAACAGTAATTGTTTTCATTTACTGCACTAAGATATTGGGAGATGTTGTCATCAGGTAACCCAGTCACAACACAAATAGAATACTTAGAAAAATTAGAAGTACACTGAGGAATTAGTAAAGCTGAGAGGACACTATGACACTTGCATGAGGTTTATATATTTGAGTTTGACTTCAAGTTTTGCTTGCAGTTATTAAGCCATTTTCTGTGAAGGGGATGCTAAGATGTCAGCGCTCTAGCAATGGTCAATTTATGAAGGAATAACAGCTAAAAAACGGCTATGTGGGCTGCAAAGTGGGAACACTGCTAGTTGTCTGAAGTTCTCAGCAGATAATGTGTGTAAATCTTGCTAGACTCTGTTAGAATAGAAGCTTATGGGTGTGGATAAAATGGTGAAAGGGTAATACAACATTGAAAGGATATTTATTATAGTAGTTGTTCACCTGTTAGCACCTTTATTTCTGAAGATACTACACATAAGCTCAAAGCATGTTGCCCTTTTTTAAAATTTTCTTTCTAAAAGGATGAAAAAACCTTACACTTTATAGGTTTTTTTACAGTCTAAGCTGATTTCTGCTCTTGTGAACTCTTAGCTGGGTTGAGAGAAATAGCTGCAGGTTTTCTTTAGCATTTGACCTTTTGTCCTTTCACACATCACATTTAATTGTTGGCCTAATTTTGATCTAGACAAAGTTATTCCCAAAGCTTCCCTTCAGACTTTTAAGATCTGGTTTCTAAAGTTTTCTTTTCCAGATGGATTTTTCTCAGCTCTGCTGCATGCTGGTAGAGGAATGAAGCTTTTAAATCCATAACAAATAGATGGCTGCTGTATTGCCTCTTCAAAACAATATTGAAGCTGCTGGAGCTGAGATTTTATGACTGCTAGGAACATTTTGTTAAAGTATCCCTCGGCTTACCCTTTCTCTGATGTGATGTTTGCCCTCCTCTAAGTCTCTCTGGATCCCAAGGTTGGCTCAGGCAGGGGTGAAGATTTTACTGTGGGTTGTGACTATCTCAAATCTTCACCACTAGGAAGAACATGGTGTATTTTTAAAAATATTTTCTGAGAAGTGTTCTTACCTTGCTTTTTCTTGTCTATCATGCATTTCCACATTGCATCTAAATTAACTACATGCATTTAATTTATTAACTATTTGTTTATTACCTCTAAAATGGTTAATACCTATTTTTCCCAGTTCTTGGCTGCTTTCTATTTTTATATCTGCCTCTTGTTTGAGTTGTTTATATCCTTGCGCTCTCCAGTGTCATCTGTATCACCTTGTGCCTGTATGCCTTGCACCAGGGGATGTTCACCGGGGGGGGTATTTTTGTTTGGTTGGTTTTTCTTCATTTCTGGTTTGATTTTTAAAGAAAGAGCAGTTTGTTTAATATGATGAGATGTTTAACATGCCTTCAGCTGAAGATGATATGTGGCCTTTGCAGAGCAGCTGCTGGGATGAACCAGCCAACCTCGTAGTGCTTGACCTCCCCAGCCCTGACCCCAGATGGTCCCAGGGGATGCCTGGAGACTCTTCTGAGTCGTTCCATGCAGGAGAGATCCTATATCCTGTGGGGAAATCCTGTGGCAATTTCTGACACAAGGGAGATAGTGAAGATCAGCTGGTATTGTTGGGGAAGGTCACAGTTAAAAAGTCTCTTGGGTGACTACCAAAACCTTCATGGATTATAACAGAGCACTGCATTTTTACTGTCTCAGAAGAGAGGAACTGAGAAATCTGAGCATCTTACTAGGAAAACTGTAGAGCAGTGCAGGCTAAGGCAAAAAATATACTAATCTACTAATGTTACAGTGATGGTAGCTTAAAAAAAATTATACATGGTTTCTTCCCATGACTAAAAAAAAAATCTATCCTCTCTCTCCCTGCAACACCATCCCTCTCTCTACCAGCTGCAACACCAATAATACCTTCAGTAGAATTTTAAGACAAAAGTTAGCAGGATTGAATTAAGGGAGAATTAGGCTATCAAGCAAACTGACAGATGGCTTTTCTTCCACAAAAAAAAGCAGAGAAGTAAAAAAAAATATTGTGCCAGCCTCTAGCTATTGAACTATCAGGGATGGGATTCCTCTCTTTTTTTTTTCTCTACCTCCTGTTTTTTCACCCAGGCTGCCAGGTTAATTTCCTGCATGCATACAACTTGGGTTGCTGCCTTCAAAGCCTGACCAGCCAGGTGGTGCCAGGCATTGTTCCTTGCCCAGACATGTGGGAATGAGGCTGGCTTTGCCATTTGTGGCCTGGTGGAGGTTTCAGAGCTGCTGCAGTAGCTTGGGCTGTGGGAGTTTCTCCCTCTGCCAGCTCTGCTGCACAGCTCTAGGCAGTGTTTGAAACAGGCCAGCACTCAGTGCACCTTTCCCTGTTCTTGAACATGGATTTTCTACCTTCAGCCTCCTGCTGCACCTTCCACATTCTACACTTTCTGCCATCAGCTGCTCCTTTCCTGTCTCTTGTAATCACTTTCTTATTCTCAGCCCACTCCAGTCGAGTGACTATTTATAATACTGAGAAGAGATGAGAATGAGGACCCAACAGCCTTGTCTTGCATGGTATTTCGATGGATAATTGGGAACTGGAGAAATTGAGTTAATTAGCTGTACTCTGCGTGCTTTCCATACCACCCACCTTGCTCCACTGTGCTGAGATAAGCCAGTGGAAAAATCCACAGGCTCCTTCTGTCTTCTAAAAACTCTCAGTGAAGAAGAGTTTCTTAAGGAATCTTGGAAGCCAAAGTGCTTTTTTGGTCTATTTATTTCTCATCTTCGTGAAGCTTATGTGGAACAGAGATGCAGACTTTTGAAGTGGTGGGTGCTTTATCAAATAAAAACCACTACAATTCAATCTCCTTTGGAGGAGCAGAATAAATGGATTTCTCTATTTAACCAGCATCATGCTGCCTTTTGTAAACAGCATTGTCTGCCAAGTTTCACGTCTTAAAACTGTTGAAAACTTGAGTACTGCTCTTAAGAGTCAAATATGTGGTTTACACAGGTGCAATTATCCAAGTTTTATGGGCAGCCATACATTCTTGTTTGTAGGCTGCAACGTTTGAAATTTTGTTTCACAATTTCATTTGAAACTTGCTTAAGGTCAAGTCCAAAAGTGTTTCCTTATCACTGCTGTGCCTCATGTAAGCTTCTGAAACAGAATATGTCCTTAGATATATTTTCTCATAAGAAATGTGATGTGCTGTTCAGGTTTTCCAAGATGCAAACCCCCAGTTTTTAGCACCTTCCCTGGGAATCCAATCAAATGGGCACCTTTAGCAGCAGTTTCAAGGAATAGGTAATTTCAGGCAAGTTGTGTTGTGGCAAGTATTAGCTGGTGTCTGTCTTTACTATTAAAAGAAAACAAAGGGGAGAAAATGAGAGCTGCCAAGGTGTGGCCTTTTGTTTACAGAGCCCTGGTGAATGACAGTGTTTCAAAGCTCAGTGCCACAGCCAATCCATTCTTCCTGTTTCTGAGGAAAAGCCAGGAAGAACATAATTTTATTTGCAGGGTTGAGGGATGATGTAAATGGCCCAGGGAACTTGTGAGTCAGTACCTTAGATGCAGAGAATAGCTGTTTCAAGAGGATATTTGGATTTTTATACCAAAGTCTTCTTTCCCCCATAACCTGACATGAAACTGAATGTCAGCAATCAAAATGTTATGAACAATTACATGTCTCATCTAAATACAGAGGTATCATGATTTTTTTTTTTTCCTCTGCCCAGGGCAAATAATCTAGTTCTAGATTCTACTTATTAAAATAAGACTTTTTCATTTTATTTTTTTCTTCTCTGATGTAAACCCCCCTATTTTTAGTAAAGAAAACAGGCTATTGAAAGCTTAGATGATCTGGTGATTTATCAAGTGTTGGCTGCCAGGGAATGAGACTTAAGAATTTTTTGTCAGGTACTTTGAAAAATGTTTGTTTGCTTTCATAATGGAACTGGAGTGTAGGCGAGTGTATAAGGCAGGGATCTAGCTATCTCTTTACATAAAAATACCTTCCTAAGAAAACATGATGATATGCACACAATCATAATTAGTAATTATGGCAATTCCTGAAAGAGGTGAAGGTTAAATTTATCTGAAAGGAGAGCAGTTCCTCCTACCCCTCTGCAGAAAGATATAAGCTGGTAAGGAAGCTTGAGAGAGAACTGCGGGCAACAGATTTTGTTCAGCACCCAAAATTACCTCCAGTTTTGGCTTGGAAAATGTTATACCTTGGTCCATTGCTAATAAAATCAATTCACCTTCTGTCCTGACCTTCTCTGTGAGCTGTGTCAAATTTTTACCACAGAAGGATCTGACAGAATTTGGAAAGCTTCTGTTATTGTTATCACATTAGGAGCTCTTGGGCCAGAGTCATCAAAATGCAATGCGAATTTGTAATGTGGAGGTGATTGAGGAGCCTGTAAATGTGTTATTCAAGCTATTGCAGAACATAAAGTTATTTTCTGAGAATGCAAGTTCTCCAACTGAAGGTTGGCTTGTGATGGCACATTCAGCTCTGGGAAGGTTTGTGCTGGATATTGGTAGAACAGCCCTCAAGTACAAAATTAAGAGGGTTACACAATGTACTCTTTGAACCTACACAGATTGTTATTGCTGTTCTTGCTGCTGTTTCTCCCCTGTAATTCATATCTCACCTTATGTGGAGCTTTTTATCTTGCAAATAGTTGTTTGTGGTTAAGCTCTATCTAAGTGGCTCTCTTGTATGCTGTAGAGAAGACATTGAGGGCAGACAAGTGTTTTAATCTTTCCTCAACGTAGCATTTAAAGGTTTTGCTCTCTTCCCTGCACACTTGTGACACTTAAAGACCACAATGACACAGACTCCAACTTCAGAAGGCTGACAATGACTCAGTTTATTTTCGGTAACTTCTTTTTTATACTGTTCTACAGAGAACAACTCAATTGGTGAAAGACAAACTTCTTCAATCACACTGGGCAAACTAGAGGGGCATCAAGAAGAAGTCCCTCCTAGGGAAAAGAATGTAAACAAAGGTTACAGTTAGAAAAACGTGTCTTTTGTTGACAGAAAACTCTCTGGGTAAAGAGTTTCAGAAAACCAAAACATCTCAGGCATGAACCAGGGCTACACACTTGCTGTCATGCCAGGACAAGTTTTGCAGTGAGGGACAAAACTCCCTCCATTCCTGTGCCATTCAGTTGATGCTCCTTTGTGCAGTGCCTTCTTCAGTGCCAAGAAGCAGCTCCTCTTCTACAAACTACTGCCTGTTCATAAAAGCCTGGGATATACAGGGTGGGGATTTTTTGGCTGGGAAACATGTTTGGGAGTTGGGAGAGGGTAGTGTAGATTTTGTTGCAGCATCTATATTGCCTAGAAAAACTTCTTCTTAAATAAAACCATGTAATTTCTCTAGTAGATATCTTCAGAGGAATTTTAGATCTCAAAGTGTAGTAATAAGAACAGATAGCATTATATATGAAAACTATTTTTCTGTCCACTTTTCATTTCAAGTGGACAGTAATTCTTTGGAAAAGCAAAAGAGGTAGATCTTGGGTGTCAAAAATATTTAACACTCCTCAGCAAAAGTCTGCTGCTTTTTACTTTTTTAGTTCAGTGTGGATTGATCGTGCATTTTGTTCCTTTAGTCCTTAATTGAGGCCTCTTAAACTTAGTAATGGAACAAATATTCCTTTTACTTGAAAGAAAACTATAGATAAAGCTCATATTTTTTTAGCATTTAAATTGCCAATTATGATTGTTCTTTTGCAAGTTTTAAGCTCAGGTCATTATGGTCCAGAATGCAAATACTGTATTATCCTTCTTAAAGTGGAGGAGAAATGGAATATTTTTGACATTTTCCAGAATAGCTGCAGTTTTGCTGTCTGAAAGATCAAAGCTGCAGTGCCATAAGATGAGTAGGAAGAAGTAAAATTGGTAGAGATTTTAGGTTGTGGGGTTTTAATGATTTATAGGAACTGACATCTTATATGCTGTTTTGGGAGTAGATACCTGTTTTTCTAGTCCCAAACTAATTGTGAAATGACTCAGCATTATCTCTCAGTATATATTATTATATACTAAATTCTGGCACCCTAGCTCTATGCCAGCTCAGGTACAACTTGTGCTTGCAAAATATATTGCTTTTTTTTTTTTTTTTTTTTGGAAGGCAAGTTCTTGAGGCAAAGGAATTCTTCAGTAACCTTTACGGAGGTTTCAACATTCACTAGAGTAAATATCCTGTGCTAAGGGAGCTGAGGTTTTCTTTATATTTTTTATTAATTTTATCTGTGCTGAACTCAAAAAAGGAACTAGCTGATTTGTTACTGTCTTAATAACTAGTACATTAACATTTGCTTACAGCTGTGATTTGCTGTTGGTTGTTTTGTTAGATTACTGGTTTCTGTCTCAAGAAAATATTTATTGCCACATGTTTGTTCATGTGCATTGGACAGTCCTCTCCCCTTCTTTCTCACACACCACAGCTTTGGTGTTCAGAGCTTGACACTGCAAGGTTGGAAATTTGTTCAGACAAGAGGGGGAGATGTTGGAACCCTGGAGGCTGAGAATTTCAGGCTTTCTGTTCTAAAGGGCACTGACCCACAAGCAAGCACTACATTTGACCTGAGGCCGTGAAACAGGCTTCTGAAATTGAGTGATAGCACTGGGGTTGTGGGTGTGTGGTTTGAATGGAATTGTGAGATATCACAGGGTGAAAAACTTAGAATTTAAGGTTTTAGTATGATAGTAATATATGTGAAGCAATATGGAGGATTTAGAGCATTGTCTAAGTCCTTCTTCACCTTTTTCTTCATGGTTTCGAGTGGTTTTTTTTCTAATTAGGTGAAAGTGTCCCCATTGTGGACCTTGGGTGGCCAGTTATTGAGTTAGAAGTGTAGATAATATAGGTGTCATCTCATCATTGGGTAGCTGGCACTTGGGGGACCTTGGAAAGAGTTAGAGGCATCTCCATTTTCTCCCTTGCCTAGTTAGAGCTCACACCTCGTGTGACTGTACTATGGGTGAGAATTAATAAACAACTGAGTCTGAACATGAAAACTGCCTTCCCCATGCTTTAATCCCGGCTCTAACACAAAGAGAAGAAGATAAGAAACTGATCAATATAATGGACCCAATGATTGATTGCCAATTAGATAAACTTTATTAAAGTGAGAAGCCGAAGCGAGCAGCGCGCTGGGAAAGCCGGAGAGCACAAGTCTCAGCTCGTGCTCCACGCACAGCTTTCGAAAGTTTTCCCCACAATTTCCCATTTTTATAACTTTTTGGTTACACACACCCCTTGGTCCCTCCCCAGTCCATCTTTTTCCATATTTGGTCATAGTTGAGTTTTCCAACTCTGGGAGTCTGGGGTCTTCTGCCTTCTCACAGTGGTTGGTGGATGAAGTCTCTCCTCTTCCTCGCAGCACCTCCCTGGGAACCTTCCACTGTGGTCACCATGGTTTCACCAAATCTCTGGTTTTCTCCCTTTCTTCATGTCTTATGATACAAAGTGACATTACATTATCCTGCACCGAGGCTGGGCTCTCTCTAACTTTTCTGTTTCTGCAACTTACAGTTATTGCTTAATATCGTCTAGATATTTACAGTTTCTGCAGTTTGCTTGATAGCGCCTACCTATTTATAATTATTAACTATAGCATTTAACACAAATTACCTAAATCATTCATTTCATTTATAACAAAACCAACAGAAGTTCAAGGTTGAAAGAGTATGCAACGAACACACTCTTTCCACGGGTGTTCCTGCATGGTGAGTGAGCTTTGTTAGGCTTTACCCCCTTGTTGGAAGCGTTGGCATCCCCAGAAGAGCAGCGAGTGGTGTCAGTGGCAGGTGCCTCTGTCTGGTGCTGCTGATGGAGCTCAAATTTGGATGCTGTGAGATGTTGCCTGGTTGTCTTGGGTTATGGAACCAAAAATGTGTATTCTATTTCATCTGTTAAAAGCAGCTGGGGAGATGTTCTTCTTTACCTCTTGTAACTCTGGGGGGAGGGGGGCGGGTGCATTCTGATAATGGGCCAACTGTTCAAACCAGGTGGGGCAGTGTTTGTTATCTCTTTCACCACCCATCCTCCCTCCAGGGGAACATTTTCTGCTGATGGGCCATGAAGGCTCACCAAGGACAGGGCACATTCCATCATCCCAGTGGGAGATGCTCCACCCAGTGGGGGGAGCCAACCCATCCTACCTGGATAAAAACTGAGATGTAGGAATGCGAGGTATCTGGTTCCACTGGATTCCTGGAGGAAGACTGGACCCTTCTCACCATCCCTGGACCCTTCTCACCATCCCTGGACCCCTTCTCTCTCAGGATCATCTCTGCTCCAACAGAACCACATCTGCCACTCCAGGAGGATTTACTGTGGACTGCTTCCAACACCCTGACCAACAGGGTGTCAGGTTGTAGCTCTGACTCTGTCAGGGTTTCTAGGATTGTTTGTTTGCTTGCTCGTTTGTTTTACTACTACATTTGTTAATATTCTTAATAAAGAACTGTTATTCCTATTCCCAAATTTTTGCCTGAAAGCCCTTAATTGCAAAATGATAATTTGGCGGGGGGTGAGGGGGTTACATTCTCCATTCCAAGGGAAACTCCATCTTTCCCTGGCAGATACCTGTCTTTCCAAACCAAGACACTGGTGCTGTGTGATCAGTCACTGAAACAGACTGTGCCTGGAGTACTATGGCATCTTCACTCTGCAGTCCAGCACCTGCACACCAAAACACTTGGCTTTCTTTAAAAATACAGGCACGGTAGAAAGGTCTCAGTTATTCTGCACATAACTAGAAATAAAAGGCCAGAGGTCTGAGAGCTGGAGAGGGAGCAGATCTAGAGGTATTTCTATAGAATGAAGGTGAAGGATTAAATAAGGAGAGCTACAGGAGGAAAGGTGCCTGACATAAACTTCACTTGTCTGCAAATGAGTAGCAGCAAAAAAAAAAGACTATTTTTCTTTAAAACATAATACAGGTTCAGTGAATTGTGGTGGGTTTGGATGCCATGAATAAGACATTCATTCCTACTTAGGCTTCACATATTCCTTATGTGAAAGGGAACAAACACTTTAGGTTGCGGATACATGAAAAATATGGGCTTAATAACATGTAGCAAGATTTTCTTCTGTAGGTCTCCATGTACTTTGCAGAGGAGGGATATACCAACATCTTTCATCCCTACACATCTGGTTTCTGTGAGGAGTCATGGTTGAGTGTCAGTAACTTGCAACAAGTGTAATGACAGGAGCTGCACTCTGTGTGTTGGACCCCAGAGCAGGATTTTACCTTCATGTCTGCACAGATCATGTATCTGCATGAATAGAAATATGCACTATGTGTGGCAGCTGCATTAGATAACCAGGCAGCAGAGGGCTTTTCTGTTTACCTTTCATGTGGCAAGAGTTGCCTGCTAATGCAGGAGAAGAGGAATGAGGATATGGACACTAGTTTGAGTGAAGAAATGGCAGGTGGAGTTCTGCCTTTAGGCTGTAAGAGCACTGATTGTGTCTTGCTTTGAGTTGGTTGTACCTGTAGGACCTTAGCCTGGGTCCTGAGGCTATTGTGCTTTTGTATCCTAATATGGAATCTTAGAAGGTGGAACTGCTCACAGTTAAAATACACCTGTGCTCTCAAGCCCACTGAGGCTTTCATCATCTAATTGTTCATCGTGCCTGAAAAATTCAGGTAGGTCCCCAAGGGCTTCTCTGCCCTCCCAGGGACCCCTGGGAATCCTGCAGGCAGAAGGCCCTGCATGTTGATGTACTCTGAGCTAGCTGATGAGCTCAGGGAGAGATGCATTTTCTGGGATGCAGGGCAGAGAGAGGAGCAGGATGGATGAACTGAGAGCTCTTTTTAGATGAACATTGCCATGGAAACCACTGCCATTCCTCTGTGTTTGCAGATGTATGTTGGACACTTACCTCTTGTGAAGTCAAGCTCATAGATCAAATTTGTGCTGCAGAAGTGCCCCTCAGAGATCCCTGGGCTGTGCCTGCAGGGGCTCAGCACTCCTTAAACAGGGCTGGCCAACCTCCACAGCTGGGTGGGCTGATTAATGTCTGCCTCAGCTCCTCCTGGTTTGGTGTGAGTGGGAACAAGTGTGGTGCCTTGTCAGGCTTGCTGTGATCCCTGCTGAGGAAGAAAGCCTGCCCAAGCTGTTTGGGACAAGGAATCTCTGTTTTGTTCTCAGCTCTGGGTTTGACCTCCCTTTTGTGCGTTCCTCCATCCAGCTGTAAAATAGCATGGGTATTTTGGGGTTTTTTTTGAGCAGCTAAAAAAAGACTTTGTCAACAACACTTATGATAAGAAATCCTCCATAAAGACTCTACCTTAATGGAAGAATGGTCACAACACTTGAAGTTGCTACATATGCTGAAGGAGAGGCATTGAGCACCTCTTTCTCTGTCCCTGCAGTCAGTGAGGGTTTGCATGACAGGATTTCCGCTCACAATCCACTTGCTAGCTTATTTACCAAAGAAATCTTAACATTCCCATCCATTCTATGCAATTTTTTTAAATTGTTTTTTTCTTTTGTCCTTTATCTCTGGGACGTAGGACAGAAGGTGTGTTTGTATAAGAAGATACTGGAAGCCTCTGGGTGGATTGCCAGGGATAGACATCCCTCTTCTGTGGCAGAGAGAACCTGTCCTTAGAGGGACAGGGAAGAGACAGATTATGGCTTTTTTGTCAGATTTTTGGCTCTTGTTTTGTTAATTTTGTAGGTGCTGGAAGGTGATTTGAATTTACAAACTGAAACCTGTTGGGTTTGGGTATGTAAATGTACCTGAAAAATCTCAGTTATTTTGGGATTTGTTAGTTTTACCCACACAGCATTATATAGTATCTTATTTTGTTTTCCTGAATCTGCCTGTGGATATTTATAAATAATTTGTTGTTCTTTCTTGTTGAGATTTAAGCCAGTTGTTCTTATGTTAAAGAAAATGTCAAAGAGACCAAATTGATGTTCCTGTTTACAAAGCTGGAATAGTACTTTCAGTTTTCTACTCTTGTGCCATGTACCTCCTTGATGCAGGTTGAAAAAAATTAGACTGAAGATATGATTAAATATTGTGACTGAATTTTACTTTCTGTATTTACCGAGCTTTGTGTTCCCTGTTTTAAAGACTTTTAGTCTATTGGGGAAATGAAAGCTGGCATTCTGAGTGAAGAATTGGACTCCACAACCTGGAATTCCAGGAGGAACTTTTCTTCTTGGTACCAGCTCCACAAACCTTTGAAATCCTTACAAAGGATCACTCCTTTTGACAGGTATTTCTTGGTCTCTGCTCCCTGTGTTTACAAAATGGAACTCTCCTGCTTGTTTTCATCACATTAGAGGCAGTCAGCCTCTTGGCAGGATAAGGAAAGGTTGTTTCTAATTACAGTTTTGGGGTTTTTTTCCATGTTAATGCTGCTTTCAAACATTGCTAATGATCCAGCAATTATTTCAAACCATCCTTTTAGTTTCATGCGACCTTGTGTGCTTCCTTACTTCTTGTTGCAGTTATTTTTTTTGCATTTGAAGATACAGGGAAAACAAGAGACCAGGATCCACTGATTTTGAAAGACTCACACAGCTCTGGGAGCAAAGCTGAGCAGTTTTGTGACTGACATTTGCAATAAGCCCCAATATACACATCTTGAATTCTCCCAGCTGAGAGTGGGTGTAAATTAAGGAGGTGTAACTCTTGTGAGATAATTTAGTCTGTTGGCACCTTTCTGTGATCTACATGAAATCTTCTAGCTGGATTCATGTGAAAAAGTGGGGCTGTGGAGGTAAACTTGGAGAGTCCATGTGCAGAAGTTTAGGACCTATTGTACTCCTTAAGTAGGAACTGTGTTATTTATGGGCTGCCCTTGGGAAGACTCTGGAAGGGAGTAGCAATTGCTCACTGTTTCTGTAGAGTAAAGTGTGGTTAACTTCCCCTTGTACACTGTAGAATATTTCACAGAATATTTTTCAGAAAGCCACTATTTTAGATGGAGTCATGGTAATGAGGGTGCAAAACCATAACAAGGGTGTGTGACTTAATTGTTCTGGATTATGATGGGGTTCTGTTGGGAACTTCAGTCACTGCTGCATGGAACAAAGGTGGATAATTGTTCTGGAAAAGCATTTATCTTGCAAGATTGGATGTACAACAGCAAGAGTTTCTTTGTCTGGGAATGTCTACAGTCACTACGTAGAAGTGACTCTGACAAAGAGAATAAAGCACCCAATGTGCTGACTTTGTGAAGTGCAGAGATAATTTTAAGCACAAAACTAGTTTTTTTTTATCAGGGTGGGGAATGCTGAGAGCTGTGGACAATGGCAGAGAGAGTTTTATTGTGTTTCAGCTTAATGATGCAGTGCAGGAAAGTCAGTGTTGAATCAGAGCTGCTCTGTAATCATTTGTCAGGGTCAGGGAAAGGGTGTTCTCTACAGAGGGAACACGCTGTGCCTGAGATCCAAGGGCGATGCTCCTGGCCAATATATGCGTGTTCTTCCAGGATAATGTTGCATAAGATCCAGGAGCAAGGGACAGACAATGTGCTGTCCTTGGGTTCCTGCTGAAAAGGGTTTGAACGAGACCTTTCCATCATCGTGCAGATGTCTGTGTTCCAAGCACAATTTGTTTCCTTTAGCACACTGGCAAAATAAATGCATGGCAAATTCCAAAGAATCCCAGACAGTGTGAAGGAAACACCTCAATAAACTCAATTAACTTCCAATTAAAAAAAGAATTGGAAACCTGGACAGACAAAACCACTTAGGCTCTGGCATTACACCTGTCCTACCACAGGCCCTTGGTGATATTTATCATCACTAACAAAAAAAAAAAAAAAGGAAGGCAAGTGCTGTAGTTCAAGTGCAGTAGCCACAGCTAAGAAAACTCACTGGGATCAATTTTACATGGAGGGAAAATAGGCCAAAAATTAGTGTACTTTTAGAAGTGACAAAGAGAAACATTGAAGCTGGGACTCAAAAGTTTTTGGAGAAGGGGTCTGGAGAAGAGAAGCCATGCTGGCTAGAGCACAGAACATTGTTCTGTGACCTTGAACGTGTCTCAGTGAGCACAAAAAAATTGCAGAGAGGGTTGTATCATTCAGATTTTCAAAGAGATTGGATGGTTATACCTACCCTTAGAGATTCTCAATGATCTCTCACCAAGGGAAGCAGAGGGTTTAACACTCCTCTATTTTGAGCAAATGTAACTACTAAAATAATGCTAGAGAATAATGGAGAGTGACTAGATTCACCTAGCAAATGACATGGGAAATGAAGAAGCTAATGACTTGCTGCCATTTACAGGAGAAAACATTCAGGAATTGTTTTCTCTTTGGTAGAATTTCTTTCAAGTTGGGCAAGTGGGATTTTTTTTTCTTTCTTCTTTTTCCCTGAGGGACAAAGTCCTTGGTCCTATTATGGAACTGAAGGCTTATGCTCAGGGTGAGCTGAATACAGTGAAGGGCCATAGTGTTCTGTGGCATTCCCCTTGCTTGTTGTGCAGAGAGAAAGACTCACTGGATGATCTGTTCTTGTAAATGAACCTGTGTGCCACGATTTTGATGCTACTGTACTGATTGTTGGTCAAGCAGTGAGTCTGGCCATTTGATCTTGAGAGACCCAAATTGGTAATCCAGGGGAGAAAAGGAGGTCACAGAGAATTTCTTTTTGAAGTGAGGGACCACAACATAAATCCTCCTAGAAAAGGTTCTGTGGTTCCTCTTCTTACTACCTGTAAATCTTTGTGGAGTGGAAAATTTGCAAAGAGTTGGGAGACATGGGATCAAAACTACTGAGGAGCAGGAATTTAACTCTGCAGATTGCTCTGGTGGGAAGAGGGAATGTGAGCAGAAGAGCACCTGGGGGCTATGAGTGCCATGGCACTCACTAATGCTTCTCTCTAATGGCATCTGTAAAGAAGTAGAATAGTAGTGTTATAGGCAAAAGGCACTACTAACACCAGATTTTGCTACTTGCCAGTGACCTATTCCCCATCTGTGCTAGCAACAGAAATGCATGGTGGAGTTACCTCAAACACTCTCTGGGAGGTAGCTTCATGACTGCAAGACAGATGTGCAGAAAATAAATCTTCTATGGTCATTAAGAATGTTCAACAGAAGCCCAGTGAAGAACTTGATAAAATCCTTGTGACAGCCTAAATATACTTGAGGGAAGAAGAGTGACAAAAGGCAAAGTGAAAAATCAGTCTTCCATGCAAGATGTAAAACTTTATAAATCAATTATAGAGACTTTAGAAGAATTTGCCCTATGTCAGATAGGCTAGGCTGAAACTTGTTAGTAAGCAAGTTACAGGGCTCTCAGTCAGATGTGCCCAAGGAATAATAGCAGCATTTAGGAACTCCAGGGAAATAAAGAACTGTGGTAACTCAGCCCTTAGAGGAATACTCTAAAGGGAGGGAAAAGAAGCAAAGAAAAACTACATTAGCTATTAGCTTGACAATTTTTGACCTGAGGGGTAATTCTTCCAGGCAGCGTCACGCAGATGATAAATCTATTTTATTGTTTTGGAGACAATTTTTCCTTTAAAGAGAGATACCATTCCAGATATTTTCTTCTCCCTAAGTACAGCTTGTGCAAATGAGGAAGGCTCTGTTTTAACTGGGATCTGGGGAGCCTGTCCTGTAATTGGAACAAACAGCAGAGGAATCCCTAATGCTCACCACACCAGTTATTCTGCTTTCTCTGTTACCAAAATATCCACGTCTGATCTTTTTCTGGAAGGTGGGGAGGGGGCTGAGCATCTGTTCAGGGAAGACAGGTGCAGAAGGTAAGGTCACAGATGGGTCAGTCAGGAATACAGTCCTGATTCTGTGGAAGGCTTCTAGTATGATTTGAGGCAGTTTAGTCTGAGGCACTGCTCTCTGACTTACCCCAATGGCAAACAGCAGGGTTCAAGCCCCTTGCCTCACAGGGGTACTATCATGGCTAACATTTTCTGAAGTATTTGGATGCCAAAGGTGATGGTAGCGAAGAAAAAATAGATGTTTTGTGGTTTGAAATGTATTGCATGAAGTCTGTGCTTACCTGTGGTAAATGAGCTCTAGCATGTAATGAGGAGATCTGAAACAAGATCTTTTTAGTTCTTAAAGTTATGTGTTTCTGGCCCTCCCCCCCATCCTTCTGATATACTGTTGTTATGGCAACAATGTTTCTATCAATAGATTCATAAGAACTACTGAACCATCCTTGCACTTTTACCTGCTTTGGCTCAGTCAAGCTTATGTTTATTTTTTTTTTAAACCAGAACAAATGCAATCATGATTTTGCGCAGTACTTCACTTGCTCAAAGAGGGCTGTGACAAATCCATCATATCTGCTATGAAGTACTGTCTTTTCCTTAACACAACCTGTATTAAATAACAGTACTTACTGCTGTACTACAACAGCAGTGTTGTATTTCTGCTTTAATGTTCTGGAGTTGGACAAAGAGGGCTTCACAGCAACTTTCTTGCAACTCTTAATAACCATGGACAAATGGAACTGGTATGATCGAGTTCACATGTAATTTACCACAAAGGATTATATTTCATTTTGCTGTCACACACCCCATATTTATAAGTTTCTGCATTGCTCCGAGAAGGGACATTGGAAGGAGGGGTTTGTAGCCCTGGTTGGTGCCTGTGATGTTTTGGTTTTTCTGAAACTTTTTTCCAGAGAGTGTTCTGTCAACAAGAAACATGTTAACTGTAAGTTATGTTTACATTTCTTTCTTTAGGAGGGACTTCTTCTTGATGTCCCTCTGACTTGACCAATGTAATTGAAGAAGTTTGTCTTTCTTCCACCCCTTGGGTCGTTCTTTGTAAAATAGCATAAAGGAAAGAAATTCCCAAGTAATAAACACAGTCATTGTCAGCCTTCTGAAGTTGGAGTCTGTGTCGCTGTTATCTTGAACAACGTCAGGGGTTCTCTTGGACATCACAGGGTGTGCAGCTTCAGCAGTGCCAGAGCTTGCTGATCTGATCATCCCCCATCATCTCCAGGAGCAGCAAAGTGGCACTCTGGCAGGATCATGAAAGAGTCATGAGGAGTCCCAAAATAACAGATGGCAGTAAAGCTTGATTGGGTCTCCTAACCACAAGGAATGGAGGTGTGTGATATTACAAGCTTCCAGATGGCAGACTGGAGAAAAGGCAGTTTCATGATCTGCTCTTGTGAATCCTAACCACGTCACAGAAAGGTATAATTATTTAGAGGGAGGAAATGTTTTAATTTTTTTTTTTTTTTGAGTGCTATTTCACTAGTTGGATGTGTTTACTCAGGTTGGATTATGAAGTAATTTCTGGACAGGTAAAGCAGAAACTTACACACGTTTGTGTCATTCAAGAGCTTGGCATGGTCAGCTCTTTTCCTTAGTTGCACTTGAAATCTTAGTTTTTATTGCCTCGAACACACCAGTTCCTCCCTGTAAAAAATGTCTAAAAAGCATCTCATAACCAAATATGAAGAAAAAAATGTGGTCAAAACTTGACACATCATAAGAATACTCTATATTGGGTTGTGTCTTTAACTTTTTGTTTGTATGTTTGGGAAACATCCCTCAAGAAGGATTCAATTTGAGATGTTGTTTCAATCTGAGGGCTGTGACTTGGAAACCCTAATCTATTAATTAATTGCTGACTACCACAGGTCTGGGGTAGTTCCCCCTTTTATATGAAAAATGTAAACTATAGCCTGATGTTCAATAAATATATTTGTTTTTATTATACAAGTATTAGAATAAATCTTAGTGGAAGAATAATCTTGGGACTTCATAATTTTGTATCTAGTGATTTTTTTTTTTGTTCATAAACTGGGGTTTTTTTCCACTTTGCTCATACTTGTTTTCTCCTTATTGGTGGAGAGGGATTGGCTGAAACTAAGGGGAGGTAGCTCATTTTAGAATGTCCATGTCCACCCCTTCACATAGTCTTAAACAAAGACAGCAGCCACCACTGCACATTGCTTGGAACACGAATTTGCACTTGAAGTGTTCTAGGTGTGCTGAAATACTCATGAGTGGTTTGGGATTTGGAGAGCAAGTGAGGCCATGTTGAGATTTGGGTTAATTAAAGAAAAAAAATATGCAACTATTCTGAACAAATGCATCTGAAGATATTTACCTGCTCGTTGTTTCATGAACTACACAACTTTGGGTCTCTACATGGGCTTTAGCAGTTTGTGAGCACTTACTAGCACTGGTCTCAATAACTAACTTTTAAGACTTTTATGTATAATTTCAACATACAAGAAGCAGTTTGAAGACTTATTTTCTTTGCCTCTTGCTTTTAGGCTGTGTCTGTGTACACCAGTAATTCTGTGAACCAAGCAGCAGTAGAAAAAACTTGCTGGTGAGGCCTTTGCATCTCCACTGAGATTAAGCCTGTCAGGTTCCTGTGGGACTGGATTCAGCCTGGCCTTCTGAACTGAGTGCTGGCATCAAATGGGCTTGGAAGCTGCTCAGAGGTTCAGTCATTGACCCTTCTGTGCCATCCCAGCTTGGGTATGCAGTCACTGAGTACCTCTGGAGGTGATGCTGTCATTGCCTTCATCCTCTGTAGGTACAAACAAGCTGCAACAAAGTGTAGTGTGTTTTTCCCAGCCTCTATTTTTTTTTTTTACTACATTTTCCATGATTTCCTTCTTTGATGCTTAAGCTAATTCTTTTGTATATGAGGAAATGGAAAGATCCTTACCTGCTCTGATGGATTCTTGTAGTGGACACTTTACCAGTACCACAGTGACTTTACAAAAATCTTCATAAGGTACAATAACCACTTACTGAAAAAATTAATATGCTTTTTTAAAACCAATTAAATACAGTTCTGTCATTAGTGGTATTCATCATTCATTGGCATTCACTAGCTGCCCCAGTTGGTTTGCATTGCAAATTAATTTAATTTTTCATGGATGGCTATAAATGTGTATGAGCTGTGTTATTCATATGTAAATATTCTTTTGATTAAATCCATCTTCACTTGCCAATGCCCTAAAATGCTTTGATGCTTAATATTCTTCAAGCTTGTGGGCCAGGATTTTAGCCATGCTGCATTTTTCAGTAGTTTATGTCTGCTCCCACAAAGTCTTTCATTTCTCCTCAACAAAAGGGACTATAGCAACACTTCCTCTATCTAACTGGGAGCATTGGTTTCCTACACATTAGATTTTATTGTATGCTTCCTTGAAAATGCTGTTTTGATGGATTTCTTTGAATTACTTGGAACACTCTCAAAACCACTTTTTTTTTCCCTAGGTTAAAATTGAGATGATGATGATAACTTCTGAATTCTGTCAGGAGAGCTTTTCCACATTCTTACATGCTGTTCCCAAGCCACTTATTAGTGGGCTGTTGATTTATAGCCAGAAGGTAGCCTCCTCCCAAGAGCAAACTGTGAGATATTTGTTTGAAAATATAATGCTCATTTTATTTCTATAGCTGGTGGTTAGAAGGATAAACTTCCATGTTTAAGCAGCACAGTTGATTTGGAGGCCAGCTGCCATCAGCTTCCAGAAGTTTTTAATTTGCTTTTGGGACCCAGCAAAAATCTTAGTCTAAAGACTAAGAAGACAATTTTTCTCATCTCAGAAGAAACTCATCATGATTTACATTCTTGTAACTGAGGAAAAAAAAAAAAAGATGAAAAAGATGAGGCTCTGAATATCTTAGAAGACATTATCCAATTGGAGAAAAGGTTAGGTTTGCACATTTACTGTCTATAACAGAATTTCTCTTCCTCAGCTACTGTTGGTCAGACCTGTGTGTGTGAAATGCAAATGCACATGTGGGAGAGTGAGAGAGAATGTCATATCATAGAACAAATCTGAGCAGGAACAGGAGTGAATATATTCAGAGAAGGCTTGTCCATTAGTCACTCACCCTTATTGCTTTTTCAGCTGCCTTTCATGCCTTCACTGGCATCTCCTCAATATATTTTCTTTATCAATGTAATTGTAAAAAGGCTTGAACACAGGCTGCTGGTAATGCCTGGTTCAGAAGTACAACACTTAATTAGAATTAAAGCAATAAATGCGTATCTGTCTGAGAAATGGGCATAACTATGATTGTAATGGTAATGAATCCATTGTTATTAAGAGGTCCTTAACAAAACTGTGATGGCTTACCTTGTGAAGGCACAGGCTGCACACTTTAGCTCTCAAAAATTACTCTGCTTGGTTCTCTATAAAAAGGATTTTTATCTACCTTTTGACCTTTCCAGTTCTGGCTCTTCCTGGGGAATGGAATTAAGAAACTGGGTGTACAGCCCTGGATAAACCAGTAAATACTGTTTTTACTTTAAACAATATGGTTTTACATTAGAACAACTGGAATAGACTTGTGAAGAACTTGAATTTTTCAGTCTAAGAGACTCGGAGTGCTAATTTTTTTGTGTCAGTGTAATTTAAGAGCTGTCACAGACTCCTGGTAGGAAGGGTGCGAAGCTATCAGTGCCCCTTCTACCCTTAGCACTTCCCAATTTCTATCATTGCAGCCATAGGATGGAAAGAACTCCCTCCCTGCAGCAGTCCCCTCATCTCTCTGTTTTACCTCCCCAGCTGTCCCAAGACTGTGTAAAATAAACCCCACATGTGTGTGAGTGTCTAATCTGAACAGAAGGAAAGCCTTGCATGAAATTAGAAATAGCTGTGTCCTCACTTCACTGACCTAAGATGTGGAAATGACTATTAGGATGTCCTGCCACAGGAGAGGGGATTCCTCATCTCAGGCACATGGGACTTGGAGCCTGGAAGTGCCACTCTGACCATGGGAGAGCTCTGAACCTGCTCTCTGCAGTCACTTCTGCAGTAACCACGTGTCAGGGGAAAAAGTGAGGGTCCTGTTCTGTCCTTCTGTCACGAGCTAAACTTGTGGGAATTCTCCCAAACGATCCCATGGGTCAAGGCCAAGCCTTTTTTTTTTGGAATGCTATGTGGGTCTTTACCTGTAGGTCTCTTGCTATGGTTTCCAAAGCCAATGTCACTCCTGACATGTGTTTCTTTGGTACTGATTTTTATCTCAAAATGGCACTTTGATTTTTTTTTTTCTCTTATAGGCAGGGCTGATCAGGAAAACAACTATGTCTTAAATATTAATAATTAGGAAGATCTGTTTTTTTTATTTTGGTTTGCTGCAACCAAAGACTAAACCTCTGCATTTATTTTTCCCCTCCTTATTCCCCTCCTATCCCATATAGGTAAAACCATCTTGGTATTAATTCCCATTAGAGGAATGGAACAGGTGAGTGTTTGACACACTGGAATGAATAGTTTTATGTAACTTTTTGCCAACTCAATGCATCCCGTGACTGATAATTCTGTTTAGAACTAGACATGACTCTGGGACTCTAATATTTCAAAGTATTTCACAGCACTTTTAGAAGATTGTGAAGGAGGAAAATGTTAATAGCTGCCATTTTAGTGTAAGGAAATGTTCAGAATTGAACTTCAAAATGATGCAAGTGCATTGAAGGAACAATATTCATACCTAATGCCCTTAAGAGGGCGCTTAATCACCACTGCTTTTGTTTTTAACATCATCTGTTACAATAATCTCATTTTAAAATAACCTTCCCCTATACCAGGTTAACATCTGACTGCAGCCTATTTGGGCTGGTTATGGTTACTGACATCAGCAGATACAAGTGTACAGCCACACTGCATTGGTTAGGCTCATTTTATATAATAGCTGTGTCACTTCACAAGAGTGCCACTTCCACCCAGAGCAGCAGGTGCAAAGCCGTTCCCTACCTCTTAAAAGAAACAACTTCTTGTTGCACAGAAGGATTCTGATCTGATTTGAGGTTTTCTTTGGCTCTGCCTTTTCTGTGACAGTCATCAGCTGTAATAAACTCTGACGCTCCCTCCTCTGAAGTGTTTGTTCTTCGAGTAAACTACTGCTCAAGTAGGGGTGCAGGAGAAGACTGATGGATAAAGAACAGCTCTGGTAACAAAACTGGACTATCAAGTGTCTGTTTTCTTTCTAAAGCAACTGCTGAGAAATTATGTTCTATTTTCTTGGAAAGGTTCTTTCCAGTTAGAAGTTCTGCTTGTTTGCAATCTTTGTGGCAGTTGGACGGATGTGGCAATCAATGGTTTTCCTCAAATAAAATAGGATTTGTCAAAAGATCTCAATTAGCCAAGACCTAGATCTTGGTATCACAGTCTGTTCCTTTCCACACAGAGCACTGGACAATGAAAGTGTTTGGTGCAAACTTGGTGTCTCCATAATTGGATTATGTCACGTGCCACTAGCAGCAACTTCAATGTAAATATATATGCAAATTTTGTAACACATAAATGACCACAAAATTTACTTATGCATGGTCTGTTTGGAAATAAAGCAGAGCTGATTTCCACTCCCCCTTGCCCTATCATCCCTTTTAGATTTGGTGTTTTTATGTGGACTTGAAAGATTGCTTAATTGGAGACAGCTAAACTGTGGGATTTGTATGGAAGAGCTTAACTCTGGTGACAAGAGTGTTCTGCTTGATTTTTAAAGCCTTCATTTTCCATATATGATTGGTGTCTTTCATGTGAGTCTGAAGGAGTAGGAACATGTTTCAGTGGTTTGTGCATGAGCATGAAGATTGTGTGTAGGCCACAGACAGAATAATCACATAAGCACTACACAGGCTGTGTTCTGTAGCAACATGAGATCTTATGGTTGTAGACATCAAAGCTTCATATTGTGAATTTATAAAGGCATCACTTGTTTATCATTTCAAAACATGCTGAACCTGTGTATTCTCATAAAGCTTTGTGATCATACATGTTGAACAAGTACAGGAAGTTACTTCGAATTACTTCTAGGCAGCAACAAAAGCTGATCTTTCTCATGCTCTTTTACACCTGAAATTAAGTCTCTGCATTTGTTTCTCTCTCACATGTGTCTGTGTGGCATCCTTCAGCTGAAACCAGCTAATTTATTCCAGTGGTGTATAGGTGGGGATCTGGCTATTTAACTGCTTTCTATACCTTGTTAGCCTTTGTTTAACATTTACCTAACACAGAGACCACTGATATTAAGAAGTGAATATCTCTAGGATACACTTTAATTTCATGTGAATAGACAGGGTGTAGCTTCTGATACTGAATTATATATATATATTTGAGATTATGAAACATTGCTTTCTATCTCTATCATTCATAAAACTGAATCTCATGAAATAAGCACTACCTGCTGTGCCTGAGGTTAATGGGAAAAGACATTTAATTAGTTTGCCATAGATCTAGGGGGCTGCTGTGCCTTTTTTTTGACCTTGACTAGGTTATTGGTTTTGGTAACAAAACTGATGAAAGAAACTATTTGGCCTGCCATCCTTCCTTCCATCCATCCATCCTCCATCTTAATATATAAAACAAACTATTTCTTCTTTTCTGGAAGGGTAAAGGGAGACACTTAAGGGTTCACAAGCTCTAGAGAAGGTGGTTCTAGAGGCTTTGGAACAAAGGAACTTCTGCATCCTTTGCCTTTGTGTTTTGTTGCTGATGCTGGGGAGGTCTTGGTACTTCAGGCATTCTGGGAGTCCTGGTCCCCAGCCCTTGAAGGTGCCACTAGGTGAAGCAAGTGTGACAGGTGCTTGATGAACAATAAGGACAGAACTGCAGCCTTCCAGTACTAGGAAAAAAAGTGTTATGGGTTTTCTTAGTGCACTGATGTTAAAATTATTTAACATCTGAGAAGCCCTTGCAGTGGCTAAGTGATTTGAAGTTAGTGCTGATGTGTCATAGCAGGCACATGAAAATAAAGGAGCTGCTTCCAGAGGCAGCAGTGGAGATCTCTGTTTTGTGTTTTTATGTTATTATTTGGCTGTGTTTTAACTGCTCACATTGAAATTTCCTCTCTTACTTACAGTGGAGCTCACAAGTGGAATCTTGTAAGAGAATAGGTTGTATCCCATGGTCTCATCACCACTATGAAATGGTACAGGCAGAAGTGCTCCTGAAGAAAGCTGCTGTAATTACCACTAGCAAGCACAACCTCCTGTCAGAACTCTAACAACTGCTAAAACATCTTCTATCCATTTTAGCTGCTTTTGTTGTTAAAAGGTGAAAAATTATTTAAACTGAAATCTGGAAAATTTTGGAGCTGCAAATCAGCATATGAAAATTTTGCCTTTGAAGACTTCACAGTGAAGTGTTCATCGTGCATAAATATCTAATGTAATGATGGGCTAATAATGGACAACTAATAATGGAGTTGCTCAGACATTGATTGCAGCTTCATTAAGGGAGATTACTCACTGTGATCTCAGTGCTGCAAATTAGGTTTTGGTAATTTGACCTATTCGTTAATTTAGTGAAGTAGAAAAATAAATTGCTTAGGCGGGATGCAATGTTAGAAAATATTTTTCTAACATTTTGTGAGATGTTTATTTATAAACAATAAATATTACCCTAATACCTGTTTATTCAAGATAGGCAAACTCATCTAAAATATTTTTTAAGATAATGTTTTTATATTAAAAGCCTTGGGACACTTTATTTTCATTCACTTTTAATTTCCATGTCATAAGAAAGCTCTTCCAATTGCAGTGTGGGCATTTTTGCACCTTAATTTGGGCAGAGGCATTTCCAATAAATTTAAAAACTGGACAGTAACAGCATGTCAGGGGGATGCAACCCTATCTGGTAATTATTTCTGGGGAGTGCTATGCTAAGGAGATCTGTTTGCACACAGAATAAGAGATGCCAGGTCTCTTTTATCAGCAAATGCAAAAGTGGAATTTGCCAGCATGTGTAATAAATTACCCTCAGAATGAATGAAGGGCTGAAAACATAACCCAAAACTTGAGAAACATTATTTCCAGTTTTTAAAAACCTTGTGGTCTGCAGTGTAGTCCAGGAATGTGGAACATCAGCATGAGTTAAACAATTCAATTTATGCTACAATGGGTGAAATGCAGGTTGTGTCCATCCTCCATGGGATTTTGTACTGAAGGAATATTTTAAGCATGGTGATTTGATATTATGGTAGGTGGGTCAGTACTCCAGAAAGCTTAACTTTCTAAAAGATGGATCTCTTATTGCAACCGATGGAGCTAGTTTTCAGAGGGCTGCATTGAGAAATGCATTGGAGTGATGCATTTGGTGTGTGGCTTTTTTAATGTAATAATATTACCAAAAATACAGTAAAAAAACCAAAACAAAACAAAAACCAAACAAACAAAACCACCACCACCAATAACAACAAAAAACCCCACAAAAACCCCAACAACAACAAAAAAACCCCCCCAAACTCAACAAACTAAAACAAAAAAACCCACCAAAAAAAACCAAACCAAACCAAACCACCAAAAAACCCCCCACCAAACCAAAACAAAACCAAACCCAAAAAAAACCAACAAAAAAAACCAACAACAACAACAACAACAAAAAAAAAAAAAAAAAAAAAAAAAAAAAAACAAAAAAAAAAAAAAAAAAAAAAAAAAAAAAAAAAACAACCAAAAAACCAACCAACCAACCAAAAAAAAAAATCACAACCCTGGACATCAATGTAGTGTTAAGAAGCAGGCATTCTTTCTTTGGCTGGATGCATGGGGGAATACCTCCTCCCCAACTCATGCATGCTGAGTAGAGGGAAGTTTCTGTTTATATACTGTATTTTACATACATATTCATTGATTGCCCTAGAAAATGATAATCATTTTTCCAAAATCATTAACACATTTTTCCTCCCCTGTATGCATGGTTTTTGTTTTTTTTTTTCTCATCCTGGAGGTCTCTCTGGTCCGAGATGGTTGCAGACCCCAGTGCTGCAGCTGCCATACTCAAATTGGCAGGGCACTGGGGCTGGTGAACTTCCAGTTCTCATTTTCACACAATGGGCTTTGTGCAGTTCCAAAAGCTGGTGGTTTTGGTAGAACAAACACTGTGTTAGCTCACCAGGTGTAGATAATTTATCATCTGATAACAATCCAAATGTTTATTTGCCTTATGAAGTTCAGCTCCTTAAGGGCTTTATCTGAACAGGATGTTTTGATGTGACTCTGAAAGGTTTATTGTACTCATCTTTAGAGTGAATGTCTCAATTCAGAGACAAACTTCAGAGAAAACACTCTGGAATCAATGTTTCCTCTAAAGAGGGGGGCTTTACTAATCCCTTTTGCCAGTGAGAAAAATGAATGCCAGTGGGTGAAAGTGAAAAAAACCCCATTTATTGACAGATCAAAGTGCCTGCACAGCATGGGGAAAAAACAGAATAAATGCTAGATATTGAACTTTCAGAACCTTACCCTCTGCTGCCATCCCCTCCCACTCCACCCCTCTTCCAGCAGAACAGAAAAAATAAAACCAAAAAACCCCAAAATGACCAGGGAAGAAAACACTGGCTGGCTGCTGGCAGGGAAGGCAAAATGGTGGCTGGGCCCTTTTTCTCAGGGAAGGGAAAAAGGAGTTTACTCAGCAGCTTAGGCAAAACAGATGGGTGGGAAGCTGTTGAATTTCTGGCATTGGTCTCCTCCTCACAGCAGACGAAGCTGGTGGATTTTGGTGTCCTTTCTCTTGTTGGTTCAGCTTTTCTCAAGGTCTTGGCCTGGCCTCCTGCTGCTCTCCTGCAGCTCCTGGTCATCCATCTCAGCAATTGTCTGATTTTGGACTAAAACTAAGCTGAATAGTTCAAGAAAAAAACAAAACAGAAGCCACTGAAAAGATTGCTGCTGCAGCCTTTAGGCCAGGGGAAGGGAAAAAAACCCAAAAAACTTCTTGCTTAAGCTAGCAAAAAACCTAACCTAGCTAAGCAACAAAATAATGCCCAGTTCATGCTGCACCCAGCACACTCTGGAGTCTTTGAGCAAAGCCCATGCCAGGTTTCCCAGGCTCCTGCCCCTCTCCCAGATCCACCTGAAAGCTGCACAGCCATTCTGGGCACAAAGCAGATGATCAAGAACAGAGTATCATCATAAAATCCAAGGCAGTGCATTAAAACATGTTGATTAATAGGGTTGTCATTAAGTCCAAGGAGTGCTTCAAATGGCCCTTGATCCAGGGCTTGAGTGATGGAAGGCTATTGCACAATTTAGAACCTATTTATTCCTCTCAAGTTTGAGTGCTAATTTTCAGGTTCTTGTGTATCTCATACTATCTAGAATCCTTCCCCTCTAAATAAGGAAATCTTTAGATCACTCCAGCAAAAATTTACAGAGGGTTCTTCTCCTTCCAAACACAATGCACATTCCTTAGTATAACATGAAATACATTCTTACTCTATTTTTGTATAGACAAAACTATCAATCTTAATTATGTAATCACCTAAATTTTACTCATTACTTTTGAAATCTATAGGAAGAAAACATAGCACGAGGTTGGATCCTAAATCTCTTTTTTTTCATTCCTCTCAGACTCAGTTATTAAATACATGGTCTTGAATAACTTGTAGAAATTTAACTTATATTTTTAGCTCAACTTTCAGTACGAATCACTCAGGCTTTGTGAGAAACACTGCGCTCAAATGTTTGTGAAATAACCTTTCTCTGACTTCAGCTTCCTTAAAATAGTCCCCCAAACATGGGTAAACATTACATGCTGTGAAGGAGACCTCCCCTGCTAAGTGTTTGTAGCTCTGATTAGCACAAATTTGCATGAGGAATTTGAATGCCTGCAGTATTATGTCTTGCTTATAAATGCATGTTGTCAGATGTGTATCCATGAACCTCTCATCGCAGATGAAAAAGGAAAAACGTTGATACTGTGACTGATGTGGAAGTTTTCATTACTAGGACTGTTAATTTCTTAGATTCTAAGATGAGTTTCTTAGTTCCTTAGTTCATAGCCTGAGCCATAGGATTTCAGGGCAAATACATCACTTTTAAGAATAATCGCTGGTGTGCCACCTTACAAACACCAAAAAGGAGCTTGTCTCAGGATGATGGGGAATCCTTCATCAAACCCAGTATCTTTTTTTGGAGATGCAATCCACTGAACGTGCAGAGTGATGATCTTTGTTGTTCCTTTTCCATCTTTCAGAAGTACACATTTCAAAATCAGAGAAGAGCCCAACCTGGCAGGTCTATGAGTGTGAATGGAGTTCATGCATGGTGTCATACGAATGTATGAATGTTGCTTGAGTCTCCCTTCCTGGAGCTTGGCCAGACAGAGCTGTTTCCCCTGGGTTATACTCATGACAGAGTCTCTGCTTCTGGAGAGTGTTCTGAGCCGGACTATCATATCACAAGCAGCAGCATCTCCAATCCCAGCAGTGGCACTCTGTCACCATAGTGATTGTTATGGTTCCTTTTGAATGTCCTTCAGGTCACAGGGGGTTCTTTTTGTTCCACTTGGGGTTTGCCCACATTTTAACTCTTTGAAATTCTTACACTGTTTTGTGCCTCAAGAAGCTTGATCTTGAAATTGAACAGCAACTATTGCAAGATATCCCCAGTGGAGCCCCCAGAACCTGCAGTGGCAAGTGAGCAGCTCTTTATATGTGCTTTCATATTTAGATCAGCTTTATGCCAATTGTAACCACCTCTGTTTCTCATAATCCCTAACTGACACAATATATTTTTTCCTCCTTCCATTTTAACACAAGCTCATACTTACACAAAGCCAGTTTTCTATGCTTATACTCTATTCAATACTGGGGCTAGATGTAGAGTCATACATTTTAGTAAGTGGGGTTTTCCAGCTTCCTTAACCAATGTACCATGACAAACCTGGCCCTCATGATGAGTTTCTTTAATGTTGCTAAATTCAGATCTGATCAGCCAATGGCTGGTTTCATACACTCAGTGGTGCAGAAAATTTTTGGTTATTTGAAGTCAAGCCAAACTGGAATGGAATGCATTATTTAACGAATTTTGGTAGTTCATCAGTGTTCAAATGGATGGCCTGGAGTCACCTCACTGTCTCAGGAGACAGACCATCTAAGACCTTTTCCCCTCTCTTGTTCTATGTCTGAAGGAAAGGCTGAAGGTTGCAAGCTCTGCCCAGATGTGCTGCTCTCAGAGTGGTGCTGCAGAAGCCGCGGATGTGTGAAGTGCCCCAAACTCCTGTAACACACTATTGCTGGTCGTTCTTTTCCTGTCACTGGGGAGCTGTATTGTGAAGGTGATGTGCAGCTCCTGAGAGATGTACTGCTCAGAACTCTTCCCCTTGTCACTGAGCAGCCAGTCCAGTAAAGGCACTCTCGCTTTGACTTGGTTTAGAAGTTGAAAGGCTCTTTTCTCTGTTGATTGATTTGTATAATAGCATCAGGGATGAAATAACCACTAGAGACAGAGGAAGAGGACCCTTGCTTTTATGCTAGAACTTAGCAAAACATCCTTAAAAACTACACCCCATGAACCAAATGGCCCAGGAAAAGCAGTTGTGGGAAGAGTGCTTTGTCCGTGGGAGGGACTCATGTTACAGCAGGTTGGGTGGAACTGCTACTTGTGAAAATTAGAACCACGTTAGAAAAGTTCACAGAGAACTGTCTCCCATGAGAAAGACCCCATGTCATAGCAAAAGAGACTCCTCTCATTAAGCAAACAGAAGAAAAATTTTTAGAAGTGACAAACTACTAAAAACTTCATGTTTTTCCTCCCTGTGCTGTCAGTGGGAAGGAAAGAACAGCTGGGGAGGGAGGAGGGGAAGGTGTTCCAAAAGTTTATTTTAATTCTCATTATTCTCTTTTTAATTTTGTTTATAACTTTTTCTTTATACCTTTTAAGTTTTGAGCCTGTTTTGCCCTTAGAGTGTTTTCTCCTAATCCTTATCTCACCCCATAAGCCTTCCAATTGTTCTTTCCCCCTCCTCTGCTCAACTACAGCAGAGGAGAACGAGTGAATAATTTTTTTCACGGGTACCTGGCTTCTAGCCAGTGTCAACCCCCTGACACATTTACCATGACGTTTTGCTAAACAGCATGCTTTCCCTCAAGCATGTAAATGTCAAGGAGTAGAGCTCCTAGCAACCAGCCTGCAAAGATATTTTCAACACGAGAAGAAGGTTCATAGAGCGTGTTGGCAAGATGTATGTTTGTTAGTGCTCAGTGACTGACCCAGCAGCAGCCTTGGGTAGATAGGCTCTTCCCTACCTCTTTTATTTTAGTTATTACCTCAGGAAAATAATATTTAGCATGATAGGTGTGCTCCAACCAGGTGTTTTCTACTTAGCTCAGATCTCTCAAACCAATCCAGAGACCTTTGATGCAGGGAGGGTGGTGGGCGGACAACCTTTCAAGATTAAATCCTCATACAATGAGATGAGAGAAGGCCTGATAGTCATCCAGTCCATTTTTCTCTCTAAAGGCAGCATTTGTGTCATTCCCTGACAAAAGTTTCTCTTGAAAAAGTTTCCTTTGATGGAAATCCTGCCTTTCCATTGACTATTCAGTTAGAAGAATCATTGTCCTTTTTGATAGCGAGACCTTTGGTTCTGCTTTTCTTCAGAGGTAACCTGATTTTTCATTGGTGTAGATTTAAGCCTCACCATTCTGTCTTTGCTCACTATGGGTTGTAGGATTGCAAGAAATGCTCTCGTTGTCTAATACTGCAGTCTGCCTCCAGCAACAATCACAGCAAGAGATCTGAGCAAGAGTTACTAAGTTTTCCGTTTGATTCTTCCTCTCCTTGTGACAATTTTGTTTTTGTTTTGAATGTTTTCTCATCTCATTTTTTTCTTCAAATAATTCCTCTTTAAACTGCACACTCACTGTATGTACTCTCCCAGGTCTTGTCTTCCAGACTTCTGACCAGTTGATCTATGCCTTTCTGTTCTGGTTTGAAGGCAAACTGTTGGGAGGAATCAGCTCCACACAAATATCTTCTGAGACATTCCAAGGCAGAACTACAATTTAATAGGAAAATTACAATCAAGGCAATAGTACAGAAACACTGGCTTAAACTGACAGAGTCAGGATACGACCTGACACCTTGTTGGTCAGGGTGATGGTAGCAGTCTGATTAAATGGTAGCTACAGTCCCATTGGAGTGATGGATGTGGTCCTGTTCAAGTGGTGAGCCTGGAGAACAAGCTCTGGTCCTTCTGTGGAGGTCCAGTAGTGGCTATGGAGCTCTTGTCCTCTGGGAATCCAGTGGTTGTGGTCTCCTGGTGTCCCAAGCCTCAGATTATATACAGGTAGGGATGTTTGGTTCCTCCCCCAGGGTGGGGCATCTTACAGTGGGATGATGGAATTCTGTGAGCCACTCTGGGAGACCCTAACAGCCCAGGATTTGGCCCCCTCAGGGTGTCTGCTGCTTCCCTGGAGGGAGTCATCACTGCTGAATCATGGAGAAGGTAAGGAACACTGCCCCACTGTTTTTACCAGCTCATGTAGGTGGTAATAGAATACATATTTTGAGTTAAACCTTACACTGTAACCCAAGACAACAGCCTTTTGATTACAGATGCTCCTGTAGTTGAACATAATAAGACAGCCCAATTAGCAGTCCACCAGGAGTAGTGATGATGGGCTTTGTATATTCTTCAAGTGAACTTAAATCTGGATTTAGTCAGGCTGCAGGCCACTGCATTTACTGAATATTTTCCCTTGCTGGCAAGAGATGTTTGTTTTGTTCTTTGAAGGACCAGAAGCAATATTAAAACCAAAGGAAAGCATGACTGAAGTTTGCTAATAGCAGCAGAGGATGGATAGACACAATTAATTGTATTTTTGCTTGACAATTTGCTTAATAACCACAGATTTTTTTTCCTAAACCTCAAATCAATATATAATTTTTATTTTTTTTAAAAAAAAGGAGGGGGGGAAAGAAACAAAAGAAATCCTAACACATTGAGATGATTCAGTTATGCTTATTCTAGATGCCTTTCTGGTCACAATGCTTCAGTAAGAACAACGTGGTATTTTCTATAAAGATATATTTACATACTTACCTCAATTGAGGTCTTTATGTAGTTAGCCCACACAGATGCAGATATTTCCAATGTTTATGTTCTTTTCTACAGATTTTTTTTTTCAATCAAGATTGTATTTGCTAAGCAAGAATTTATTCAGAGCTCTGTGTTCCTCAACTTATTTTATGTCAAGAGAGATGGGCAGGTCTCAGTGTGATTAAAGTAGTGTTCAGCATAGCAGCAGAGCTGTATGTTTGGAAACAGCCATGCTGGTGATTGTTTTAGGAAAGCTGTGGGAGGAGGGAATGTGAGAGAATAGGGATGGTACTGAGGGCAATCTCCCCCGATGAATTGCAGCTGTGCTGATTGCCAGAGAGTGGGAACAGCCTTGCCCTTAGTGAGGTCACAGGCTCTGCCCAAGGAGCATGGGGGTTATAAAGGAGTGGGTTGGCCTGTCCAGGGTCACTTGGGGTCTGCTGGCTGTGCTGTGAGGAGGAAGGGTTGAGCTGTGGTGCAAGGGACAGGAAAGGTGAGATGCTACACGAGGGACAAGCAGGGTTGGGTGGCTGAGTAAGGGACAGGAAGGAGTGAGCTGGTCCTGCAGAGGAAAGCCTTAGGAAAGGGTGCAGAGAAGGAGTCTGTGTTGTGTGAGCTGCCCATGGGAAGGTACAGAGAGAAGGTCAGCGCACTAAGAGGTTACTCACTGGCTGATGCTTGGAACATTTGTGGGTGTCAGTTGTCAGAAAGTCATGCAGCTCTGTGTTTCAAAAAGGACAGTGTGTCTTGTTAGTGAAAAAGCAGCAGAAAGGTGTGTATTTTCTGGGTGTCTCTCTGCTGTTTGTTACCTGTCAGAGATGTGCCATTTTATGTCTACCAGAATTAGGGGTTGTAACAACAGTTTTGGCACTCAGACTGGTTTTGGTAGCTTCTGACCTTCCCTCTAACAGATTTCAGTGAGTTTGTGTGACTTTCTTGCTGGTTGCAGCATTGTCAAGGCTATAAATCACAATTTATTTTTTTTTTTCGTAATTTATTTCGCTCTAGGATGTGCTGTTCAATGTGGAACAGACCATTTTGCTGTCTTGAGCAGGACCTCAGTGTTCCCCAGGGAAATACATCTCTGGCTGACATGACATTTCTCAAACCACTGCCTATTTCATCCATGTTGGCTGTAGGGGTTCACACCTTCACAAAAAGAAAAGCCCAAAATACTTTATCTAGGTATAGACAAGACATAAGGCTGCTAAAGAAGAATCATTGTTGCCCCATTTTACTTTGGGAACACATGCAAGCCTGGGCCTCTCCCCCATGCAGAACTGTACAGAAATACTGCTATACAATTAGGAATTAAACCTTCAATAAACTAGGAGATTATCCTCCCCCTTGCATCTTCAGTTTGCTGGTTTTACACTCTGTGTCTCTGATAAACACAAACTCAGCCCTTAATGCCTTAAAACCTGCATTTCTCTGTGTAGAAAGTGTAAATTTTGAAATGTCACTGCTTTTGCAATTTTGATGTCTTGACCATATTGTAAGCAATTGAAAATAGCACCTGATAACGGGCAATGTTGGTGAATTGTAGTTGCAGTGACTACATACATGATTGTGTGTGGTTCCTTGTAAGAATAACAGTAATGGGATGAAAGAACAAATTGGCAATGATCTCTTCTCATGGCGAAAGAAAAATCCTGCTGGTTTCATGAATTATGCCCATGGAATCCACGCAAGGACTAACAGAAATGGTGATCTTATGCTTTTCTCCTTTTCCTGACTTCTGTTTCCTGCAGAAGTGTTTGAGGTAGCTGCTTTCTGACCCCTTAAAGAGAGGGTTGTTCTCTTTGCCAAGCCCTGGAGTTTTCAGCATTGTTCAACACGAGCTTTAATTTGGATTATTTTCTCTCTTGGACAGCCAATTTTCCTATGTTAAATCCTGAGACTTGGGCACTCACAGCCATTTCAGTGTGATTTATTCACATTGACTCGAGTAAAAAAACCTTGCTCACTTGATGTTCCTCCATCAAAAGTTAGAAAATGCTCTCACAAACATGCTCATTACCTTCTGGAATTATGTCCACTAAACCTTCTCTACCTCTGGGACCTCTGGTGCAGCCACAGCCAAGAGCTACTTGTTTTCATGAAATGAGTCATTTTGCCAGGAAACTCCCCTCTCTGCACCTTTTGAATCGTGCTGTTATCACTGGTCATCAGTGTGGTCTGGTGTTCCTAACAGCACATCTGAGAGGAACACAGCCTTTCATACCACCAGCCCAGTGAAGACCAAGGAACAATCACAGGAATAGGACCAGACCTTTGGCACTGCTGCTCCACAAAATGTGCTCAACCTATCAACAGCTCAGCGTGGAGAGGTGTCACCTCCCTTCCATAAGCTGGAAGTCACCTTCTGGTGACTTTCTGTATCACTGAGGGCCAGTGAGATTTTTACGTCCTGCTCAATTAAACACTGGGCTCAGAAGCCCTGGCATACTGCTGCTGTGTGGAGCAAACTCAGATCTGGTGCCAAGAGGCTGACTGAGGTGCAGGTGCACAGCTCTGTGCTGGTGATGGAGTGGGATCTCCTCCTTGTTATGCCATTACCTCGTGCTTGCCACTGACTCTGCAGACAGAAAGCGTGGCAGTGACATGCACGACTGCTCGAGGTCAGTCTCTAAGGGTTGAGAGCCACACAGCAGCACCGTGCAGAGAGAAAAGCCCAGCTCTGTGCTATTCAATTTCAGGCATTTTTCCAAAGTTCTGCTCTGGTCTGTGTTGTTCTTGGAGGAGATTAGTTATCAAGTGATTTAGAAGCGATAACTGAGAGGTAAATGCACAGATAAACCAGCAACCATTGGTGGGGAAGGGTGAGAGTGCCTCAAATGCCTCTTTTCTGTTTGCTGATCCACTCTTCTCCCTCTAGTTGAACTAAAGCAATGGCATTGTTCTTCAATTTTTTTTTTTTTTCCCCAAAATCCAGGGATCTTATTTGTGCCTTTTTGCCCATACCAGAGAAATTGGGAGGAACAGAGGAAAGGGCAGTCTGGCTGGGAGCCGTGGTTGTGTCAGTATATTTTGTTTGGCAATCAACTTGATGATGGAGCCCTCAGCCCTTTAGCTCCAAGTCCTTGCCATGTCTGTTGTCCTGCTTTACAAACAAAAGTGGTGTTGCTGCCATTTATATTCCATTTAAGCTGCAACTTTTCATCTGACAATTTCTGTTGAGACATTTCCTTCACTACAATTTCGTGTATAAACACAGATGTTGAAAAAGGCAAGAAAACTTGAAACTACCTTAAGAGCAACCAGATAAAAATTCGTGCTTAAAAAATTCCTCCACAAATAGGATGTTGCTTACCCACCAACTCTGTCACCATTACATCATGGGTTGATGGAGATGGTTGAATCTGAGAAGAGAATTTTATTCAAAAATATTTTGTTATGAAACTGACAGTTTTCTGGTCATGCTATCCCTGAGGGCTAAATGGTGGAATGGGAAATGGTTTTGATCAGAGAATGGGCACAGAGGATCTCTTAGTGCAAACTCTTCTACAGGTGACTGCATATTCATTCTCCTGTTCCTGGTTCTCCTGATGATTGTTCTTGACTCAGCTGTGACATTTAAAATAGAGAACAGGAAAAGCCTGGGATGGAATGGCATCATGGCACAACTACTTTAGATGCAGTACCAAGAGGATTGAAAGAAGTCAGTATGTTGTGTTATTCTTGTGTGGGAGTTAATTAAAATAAAAGAGGATCAAGTGCTCCTGCTTGCTCAGAGCCTTGGTTTACTTCCCTACCAGATGCTCTGCCTCCTTTCCTTCTTGAAATAACCATGATTGAAGCAGCACATCTCCCCTACACAGTGTGTATGCAAAGAGTGTGTGCTGTGGTCATGAGGATCAGGGGAAGCCCTGCTGACTCAATGGTTCTGTATCTGGATGCAAAAAAGACTCCCGTGGTTCATTCTCACACATAGTTTCAAGTTGTTTTGTGCAAGTCTGTATCGTTCCTGATTGTCTTTGCAGGACAATCCTGCCTGTCAGAGACAGGTTATGCTTTTCCTCTACAGCCACTGAGTAATCTCTCTCAGGAACCCTGCACCCCAAACCCTTCCTGGTGTGGATCACACACAGCTTCGAGGAACTTGCTGTATCTGAATTGATGTGGGACTTGCTGTAGCAATGTGAAAACTCACATGCTGGAAATAATTCCACAGAATTTTAGTAATCTCACAATGGCAACAAAGGAATGAAAAGGAGCCCTGGAACAATTACTAGGCTCTCTTAGAGAGGAAAAGAAAAAGCTCTTTGTACAGAACAGTGCTTCAGATCACCAGGGTTTGCAAACCTGCTGCACATCCCCATAATCAGCTTAAGTGGTGATACAAAAGAAACATCTTCCTGGAGGTGATAATTATTTTTAATTCCCTTTGATCTGTTATCAAAACTGTCCCGTTAATCAGCTATTGTACAGAAGGATCATTTTCTGCCATTTTGACACCTTCAGCTGCGTGCAGTGCTGCTGTGTTTGGGGCATGGGAGACTTTTGTTAGGCCAGCTTGACACCTTGTTATTTCTTGTAAGTTCTGCTTTGGAGGTGCTAAATATATGTATTGAATTCTGATCACCATTTTCTTTCATTTGTAAAATTGAGCAATGTGAGAGTACCAGCAGTCTGCCCGGCTCTCAAAAAGCAGTATCAGCACTATTTTAGCTCATAGTCACAAGGTTGTTTCCCCCCTTCTAAATTTTTAATGAGACAGGCTTATATAGCACAAAATTAGATTTGAAAAGCATTTTAATTCAGCTTGATTGGAGTACCATGAAGAATTTACACAATTTATATATGTAGAGAGAACTGGAAACAAGAATTATACAGTAGCATAATCTTTAAATGGCTGCTTCTATTTTGATTTAATTTGCTTAGAATAATAGCTAGAATCTTATGTGGCCAGAGAAAGCATCACTCATGGTTCAGTGAGCAAAAGGATAAATAAGTTCCACTTCATGCAAGCTTTGTTAGATGGATTTGTTCAGTGTCAAATCAATATTTTGGTTGTTTTTTAGCTAGAAGGGCTTAAGCAGGATTGATGGCTAACAAGTTATCAATAGACTGAAATGAATCCTTGGCAAAGAAGATGAGCTCACAATGAGCAAAGGAGAAGGAGGGGTCACTGTTAAATATCTTGATTATCTCAGGATATCTCAAGATATCCAGTTATTCATGTTCTCAAGTATTCTTTTGCTTTTTAGAGCTGACAGCTTTTAAAGATGCCAGCGATTTAGGCTGAACTCTCATAAATAAATCTATAAAATAAATCTATGTTATGAAAATAAATCTCATAAATCTATAAAATGTGTATAGATTAGGTAATGCTGCATTTTAATTGGGTTTAAGTGCATTTAGAGTCATTAATTCTCTTTTTCTCTCTGCGGGTTACACTATGTCTGATGTTTGAATAAAGCAAAGGTATGAATAAAAAAAGTAGCATTTTAAAAGAATTTTGGGCTAAATACCAAATTCTCAAAACTATGAGGTCAACTCCCCATTCTAGAGCTTTCGGGTGCATTTACATGGTCTCATTAAAACAAATGCTGTCTGTGTCTGCAGCTGTAAGATCTCTCATTAGCCAGATTTGATGTTCTGAAGAGGAGCTGCAGGGATTAATTTCTTTCCATCTCTTTCTTCCCACAAACAGATCCGGTTTTTATTATTTATCCATCAAAATCTTCACATCATTTGATAACACAGCTGCTGACGTTCCCTCCATGAAGCCAATTGTCTTGTGAAGGTAAGTGACATAAGGACATGTGATGGGTTTTTTTTTTTTGTAGTGGCAATTTTCCTGTGAAAAGAGCAGCACACTGACACTCAGGTTCATAAATGTGTGCTAGTCAGAGCTTCTTGCTATACAATCATTTGTAAAGAAAAAATAACAAAAACAAACCAGACCAGGCAAAGATCTTCTCAAGTAGTGAGTATCATTCCTGTAATGATATTGATTTGAGATAAATACTACTGAAAAATGCATGGTGTGTAACTAGCTGCCATTTCCAAATGTCAGAGAATTCTTTGTCCTTAGAGAGGGACAGCAAAGCCTAGATCAGATCAGCTTTAAATTCAATGTGTTCTGCTCTGGTGATATACCCAGGCTTAGAGCTGAGACAGAGAATGTGTCTTGAGTCTGTAATTCAGTTTTCCACTAACAATCCTGCAAGGTTGTTAGTGATCTAGGTAAACTGTTTAACGTACTTTTGCATATTTTACAATCCATATTTTTAGTTGGTCTTATTTTTCTTTATAGATTAATTTACTTTAATAATGTGGGCACTGAATTTCATCTAAAATGTATTGACTCACCATTTTGTGGCATGTCAAGAAATGAGCCACGTCTAAAAGAAGAGGTGTGTGTAAAAAGTACAGGCTTTTTTCATGGTGTAACACTGATAACCCCCTCCATAATTAACATATTAAACAGAGATGGTCCATTTTTTCTTTTCTTTGGCCTTCTCAAAAAACTGATAAGAATTAACAGAGGTGCATATTTTTAAACAGACAGTGATACATATGCATGCAATAACCTAATATGCCTCTTTACTGTGCTTTCTTAATGATTTATCAAATTCTAAGAGATTCCTAAGGCTATTTAAGGCAAACTTAGCTTGTCAGTACTAGGAGATAATGTTGTGTTTGGGCTTGGTCACTGAACTATTTCCTGGATAAAAGTTTTTATTAAGCAAAGGGATTTTCCGAGCTCTGTTTCCCCTCGAGGGACTGCAGGGGAGAGTCAAAGTGTTTCTAAATGTGTTTTGTGCTCACTGCAGACAGCATGAAGGGCTACTCCTTAGCTCCTCTTTGTTCCTTTACTTCATTGAATCATTTCTGCCTACATTGAAGAAGAAAAATGCTAGTTTAAGCAAGACTTTGCTCTCATGTAGGCCTTGTTTGGGGAAGAACTTAGTAAGTGGAAAACCTACTTGGAGATATACCCAGCCCTTCTCCTTTAAAAATTTCTCAGTGCTGTTTGAAGAGATCCTTTCTGTTCACAATAGGCCAAACCTGATATTAGGATTGGAGAGCTCGTGTAGGAATAAAATCATTTAAATCAAATGTGCTAACGAGATATTTTATAGGCAATTGGGTTTTCTATTTAAATAAGGGAAGGATTCAAATTGTGGCTTGGGCTTTCACCACTGCTACCCCTGATTTCCTCTCTGCCAGGTCTTCTCTGGCCAACATAGCAAGAAAGGAAACTGCCTGTGGAATGGCTTCTCTGACCCAATGTGTGAAGTGGCCTCCCAAACAAACACAATTTTGACATGCTTACTTACAACATGCTGCACTTTCTGGTCTTATTCGTGACCAGGGTGCCAATTTGCAAGCACACAAGGCATTTTTGTTTAAGCTGATAGAACAGACAAAGAGATAAGTAAGGAAACAGGAAAACAAAATGTCTTTTTTTCTCCATGGACCAGGATAGGAGTAAAATCCCATTGTCCTGATTCTCAGCCTTGAGAGCTTTGCTTTAAAACCTGCTCTGCTCAAATTGGCTCCCTTGACAAACCTCAGATGGCATAAATTTCAGGTGTGATAAACTTGCTGCTTACCTCCTCCTTCCTTTCTTGGGCTGGCCAAGGTTAAGAGGCTGTAGGTTAATTTCTTTATCTTCCATAGCGAGAAAGACACAAGAGTCCCAAGTGAAGCATCTCCCTAGATACATCTTTCTGCACAACATCAATGTCACGGACTCCAGGGCTTTTTTTGTGCTCAATCTCTAATTCTCTTTAATCATACAAGCCAGTGTGAGCTAGCATTCAGCTTTTTGATTTTTTTTTTTTTTGTTAGCCTTTCCTGCTTGACTTGGATATTTTGATGTTGTTCAGAGACAACATCAAAATCATCTGAGTTTTGATGACTCAGAGTAAGACACGCAATTGAGTGTAACAAATCTGCTCCTGTGATAGATAGAGGACCTTTTAGCTTGCCCAGCCAGGAGCTATAACTCAAGCAGCACAACAAATTAATATCTCATTGATGGCTTCTCTAGTCTGGGGGTGTGTTAACTAAAAGTTGTTGTGCACAACAGGAAAACAAGTGCATTTTCATCAGACAGCAGAGAGCATGCAGAGTGAATGATGGAGGCCAGTAATTGAAACGTAAACACTGAAGTAGAGTCATCCATTCCTGGGAGGAGAGTATGTGAGAAGGGAAACTCAAGAGATTTTAACCTTAAGGACATTTTAGATGAGACTGGAAAAGGCAGTAGAATGCTGCAGGAGGGATGTGGCAGGAGCAGGGCACAAGAAAAATATTGGTGTTGTACCTTCCCCAAGGAAAGGGAGATATACACCAGTGTTTGACAAGATTTGGCAAATATACAACTGTATGTGACAAGTGTTGGAATTCATGTGTGAATTCTCCCTCCTGAGATGGCTCAGTAGTAAAAAGATGATGTTCAGATGCTTTCTAGATATTCAAGACAGAAGTAGCTCTTTCAACCTCTCCTATTTCAGGAAAAAATAAGTTCTATGAGGGATTTGTGCCAAGTTTGAGGTTCAAAGTGTTTGGATGGTTTCTGCTTGTGGAGAATTCATTGGTGTCAGTAGTGACACCTGGCTATTAGAGAGTGAGGACTCAAGGAGCAGTACTTTTTGGGATCCTTCTGGGCGTTTCCTCAAGTCCCTCAATATGCTGTCCAGTTTTCCTTTCAGTTTCATAGCATGTTGGTATCTAGAGGTGGAACATTTCCCCCTCCTAACTCCAAACTTATTTTATCTTTCAATTTTGTGAGAATTTTTTTTTAATTTAAATATTTCTGGCAAGCTGTAATGAAAACTACAGTTCAAGTTCTCCCTTATTCGGCTCCCTGTTTCCATGACTTGAGTGTTTTGATTTTTAATCCTAAGTAAATGCTTCTGTCAAGTGAGTTAAAACATGTGGTTGATCACAGCTGCCAGGCAACTGTTTTGTGAGCAGGAAAGGCAAAAACAAGGATGATTTCTGTAAATCAGTGAGGGCTGACAATTTTGCTACCTTTGGCCCTTGGAAAAGTGTTGCCTTCTGTCTCTCAACACTAACTAACAAAAAAATGTAAGAAATCAGGAGTTGCAAGCATGTTCACATTCCACTAGTGGGTGATGAGTAAGGTGTCAGTAGATAAAGTCTACAGAGGGTATATGGTCTGGCTGGTTTGCTATATTAGCCTGTTTTCAACGTCCTTTAAAATACTTTAAATATTAAAATACTTTAAAAATAGTATTTTTAATATGTGGTCTAACTAACAGTACAGCCCTTCTACAATAAGCAAAAAATTTGGTTGGTGGTTTTTTTTTTTTTTTTGTTCATCCTCTTCCAGAAGTCTTTGGTTTTCTTTGGACACAAATAGTCCTAATTTTCTACTTTGGTAATTATGTTGAGTTATGCTTTATTTGATGTTTATAACGTTTATTGAGTTCTCTCCGAGATGACTGTGTATCCCTGCTTAAAAATAGATGTTTATAAAAGAACTAAAATTATTTCCTGGCTGGTTGATTGGATCATTGCAATTTTGTTAGACCCATTGTGTACAGAGAGGCAAGTCTCATGTTTGCTGGATGCTGTTTTAAATGCATCAGCCAGGAGAATATCTGACAACATTTATTATTACCAGGATAGTTTCAGAGAGCTATGAGTGACAGTTGAATTACTTAGCTGATTTCCTGTATTGCCATCCCTCAGCCCAGCCTTAGTACTGAGTGAGAATAGTATTAATATTTCATAAGATAAGCCTCTGATAACATTTTGAATATAGATTGAGTAGCAGAGAAATGAGAGAAGCAGTCAGGGGCAAGTCCTCAGACATCATAAATTTGCCCCAGTGGGCTATGGAGGCGTGCAGTATTTTGACATTATTCCTTTGAGTACTTCCCACTGGAGAAAACTTCCCTGGTTTTCTCAAACTATACAGACTACAGACAGAATTTAAAAACCCCCATAGAGCAAAGTGTTCCCTCTGTTTACTTTAGGCCAGAGGCCTGGGAACGTGTGCTGGGTTTGACTGAGGTAGAGTCACTTTCTTCACAGTGGTTGGTGTAGAGCTGTGTTTTGGATTTTTGCTGAACATGGGGCTGATAATATAGAAATGGCTTAGTTACTGCTGAGCAGGGCTTACACAGAGCCAAAAGGGATTTTCCATGCTGTATGGCATCATGCTCAGTATATAAAGTGGAGGAAGAGTGGAGTGTTTGGAGTGATAGTGTTTGTCTACCCAAAGAACTGTTACATGTGCTGGAGACAGCTGAACACCTGGGAAACACTGAATGAATTCCTGGTTTTGCTTTCCTTGCATATGCAGCTTTTGCTTTCTCTGTTAAACTGTCTTTATCCCAACCCATGAGTTTTCCAGCTTTTACCTTTCCCTTCTCTCCCTGATCTTGCTGGTGGGGCAGTGAGCTGCCTGGGGCTTAGCTGCTGGCTGAGGTGAAACCATGACAGAAATCAAGCTGGTTGCTGCTGTTCCAAGGTGCAAAACTGCTGTTTGGGGTAGAAGAAAGGTGTGACTGTGCCTCACCTCTGTGATTCCCTCTGAAGCAGCCCATTATGCCTCCAGGTCTCTGTCCCAGCCCTTCCTCTTTTTCTCTTGCTCTTTGATTTCTGTAACAAAAATAGTCCAGCACAGCCTGGCCTCTGTGACCCTTCACCACAGGATGAGGGGAAATCTAGCTCCAAAGGTGGCTGCTTGCAGGAGGAACAGCTTTGGAGGCACTGCAGAATTGCAGCAGGCTCAGTTGAGACAGGTTTCCACACCCATCATGTTCCCTAGGCACCATGGACAGCTCCCCCACTTTCTTGGCTTCATCACTCTCTTTATAGAACAGATGAATTTTCAATTATCTCTGGACCAATAACATGAACTCAAAAGATGGTGTGAGTGAGAGACAGCTGCTTCAAAACATTTTTTCCTTAACTAGGCAGTTGTGAGATTTTCATTGGTTGTGGACAGAGCAGAAGAGATATCAAAGGTTTTTAGCATTCAGGACATCAACTGTGCCTCACAGGGACTTAGCACTGTGCTTTACCTAAGAAGGCAGAAAGAGAACAAAACCTGCTCTACTTGTTGCCTGAACCTGACCCTAACAGAAACAGCTCTGTCCTATCATGGCACCATTGATATGAGGCTATGCTGATTAAACTTTATCAAAAAAAATATAATTCTTGTAAATACTAATCCATTTAATTCAGTGGCAAGAGCCTCTGGTGCTTTGTAACTAACAATAATTTAAATCTTATGGTGCAGGCTAAACAGGTAACCAATTTCCTAGCAGAGCAGTGAATGAGGCACCTATTTTCCTGCTTTTAATTTAGGGGTTGGGTAACTAGAAGAGAGGCAGAAAATGTAATGTATTTCCCCTTCAATTTTTATTCTTTGGTATTAAAATACACCTGGCTGTAGCAAATTTTGCCAAGTAGGCAAAATTAGGATTTTCAGAACTGATTGGATGGACAAGGCATGTTGAAAAGCACCTGGGAAATTTCACTGAGAACAAAGTATGTGCTGAACTCTTTCTGAAAATCAGAAGGAGCAAGGCTTTTATTTCTAATTGTGCAAAAGAAAATCTTTCTTAATAATGTATTCAGTCCTCAGGTTGCATTGACACAGATCTGGGTGGGTTTTTTACCCTATATATCATGGTTTTAAATCTATTTTTTTTTTCCAAAGGAAGATTCATGGGCTAAAAAAGGGATGCACATTACTTGAGACTGTGTCCAGCAAAGGACTTGTGTATGAGAAGTTTGTCTGGCAGCCTTCTGACATGCTCAGATGGACCCCATGTCCTTTAAAGGGTGTGGGGAGAACTTGGTGCTTGAGAAGAAACTTCAGTCCAAACCAGACAATAATATTTAAGATAAGCATGAATTATGATTCTATTCCAGGTTAAAAAGAAAAGATAAAAAGCTCTCTCATGGTACCCTTTTTCAGTGGCTATTTGTGTTCAAAACTGGGCTGAATGCTCTTTTCCTGCTACCTCACTCAGAAATGAACATTTTGCTTTTATTGACAAACCTGCAGCTTTGGGATGAAAACAGTTTGCAGCTGATTAGGGATGGTGTGCCTGGCAATTTCCTGCTAATCTCTCTTATTATGCCTTTCATAAAAATGGTAGCCATGGCATAAATCCTAGTTTAAATCAATACCTGGAAGTGCTAATCTCTGAAGAGGAAAATGTCAAATACCTCCTGCTGTGTGCAAAGCCTCAAACTCTGTGGCATAAACATTAAAGGCTACTGAAATGATTCAGGGTTTGTTTTTTTTTTTCCCCTTTACACAAAGTTTGGCTCTTTTCTAGCATTTCACATGTCATTAACCTTTCTTATATGAACAGTACCTCAATTGTGGTGGGTGCATGACATGTGTGACAGTGACACACGGTCACTGTTCACCCTGTGGTGGAGCCACTGGTGCTCCCAGCTCTCCCCCAGGTATTATCTTTGACTGTGCCTTGAGTTCTGGAGTCAGCCTCCTTCCTTGTTCACGGGACCTCTTCTGAGAAAGTTTCTGAAAGCCCTTAAGTGTCAGTTGCATGTGTAAGTGCAGTGCAGCACTCCAAATGGTCAGTGCAAGGGAATCCTGCAGCCAAAATGAGCGGTAAATTTAATCTGTTTTGGGACCTTAAACCCAGGTTTGAATACTTACTGTCAGCATCCTATCCCATCCCCATGATGTTTTTCTTGCTATTAACATGGGGACACACAGTGTTTTTAAAACCCTACCCTTAGCTCTGCAGTGCCAGAGGGGAAAAGGCAAAGGCAAGCGAGTGAGCTGTAAGATCACTTAGAAATGAGGACAGAGTCTGTTTCAAGGTAAAAAGACTTCACCTGCCTACTGTTTCTGTTCCATCTCTGCAGAAGTATGTGCTCTGGTTTCTAAATTAAAATTGTTCTCATAAAAACATTTCAGAGCTTGGAGAGTACTTTTTGCTGTCACTGATATCCTTGGTCCTCTGCAAAGACAAGCTGCTTGAGTACCACAGTGCAGTAGGGAACCTAATTCTCTAAAGTACTTCTTGTAGATTTTTTTCATGATTGAGATTATCAAACTGAGAAGGACAAAAATTATCTATGTAAAACTCCAGAAATTTTATTTTTATAAATAATTTTTTTATTTTTATAAGCTACATATATGTACCTTATAAGGTACACACAAGTTTTTTTTCATAAGGTACATACATGAATTTTGTTTGTCATTGTGTTAGTTCTGTTGCAAAAATAGCAAGCCAAATTTCAAAAGCCTCTAGTTTCCTTTCATTATGTCCATGGATAAAGACATAACTGAGTCTATCTCAGGCCCAGGAAGAGCCAAGGAATACAGTGCCATTAGCATCTGCAGATAGTCTCAATGCTCTCTTCATTTCAGACAGCTGTTTCTGAAACATGTTCTAGTAGCCCCTCAAATAGAAGCAGCAGGGTGTGCATCAGGCAAAGGTGGTTGGGGCTTGGGGGTCTCTGTAATCCTGAGTAACAAATTAACAAATATTAACAGATTAATGACTAAAGCTGCACTAGATTAAATGTTTACCTGGAAGAGACACCTGAGTTTGGGTGGTGTTCCCCTAGAGATGGAATAGCATGAGAGAGGGATGACTGCTGGAAGAGAGTCACAGTGTGTGCAAATACTCACACAAATACACATTTCTGGGGTTGCAGACACCCCAGGAATGATTTGGACCCTTAAGAAGTTTGTGGTTTTTTTTTTGTTTTTTTTTCTTTGAGATAGGGACAGCTTCTCTTATAAAAGCAGCTCTATTCTCCTGAGGATTTTTTGTGTATTTTAAAAAAACACCCAACCTGTTTTCAATTACCATCTTGAATTATACATACTGGCACTGATTTCTTCCTGTAAAAATGCAGTCAGAAAGAATATGTCTAACAGCGAGCATCTTTTTACATCTCTCCAGCTGGGAGGACTAGCACTGTCCTATCATCTCACAAAAGAAGGTGTAGTTCCTCTCTGTTTTTTGGCAACTTTTGGAAGCCAGAAGCAAAATAAGTGTTGAAAGCTTATGAATAGTAAATTTGCAGTTTTATACCTAAGACAGCTACTGCCAGATTCTGTTCACATAAGCAGTCAGGGCTGTGTGCAAGCACACTCTGGGACACAGTCTGCGTGTCTGAGATGACTACTACCAAATAAAAACAGTGCAGAATTGCAATCTGTTCTTGCCTCCATTGCACCAGTGGCATTTCTGTTGACTTCAGCAGAAGTTGTGTTGTCTGATGGAGCTGAAGCAGCACCTTTCCTTTTCCGGGAATGAAGTAATTTAGTTTTATTTTAAGGGATGGAGGCATTTCACACCTCAACGTTTTCATACTCCAGCAAAGACGAAACGTAATTCAAGTCACCTCTCAGAAATTTGTGTGGTGAATCTAGCAGGTGGATTGAACCTTACTGTGGCTCCAGGGAGCTGTGTGATAAATTAATAACCATTTACCAGTTGGATTTGTTTGCAGAGTCTTAGGGGCAAACTGTGATGATGCTGTGCTGAGAAGGTGCTGCATCCCAGCCCTTACAGATGTACAGAGACTGCATTAGCTGATGATTTAGAGCTGCTGTTAGTTGCTTTGCAAGACACTATGTCAAATATTAGAGTTGATACCTTTGGAGATGAACACTGGGCAGCTGTACCAGAAATGGAAACTGTCTCAGGGAAACTGCCTGGAAGGAGGCAAAGAGGAGGCTTCTTGTTTGCCATGACAGAAATACGCATCTTGTTCACACGTCTGCTCAGTTTTTAAATCTCCCATTGTAGTTTCTCAGAGTGGCTTTCTCACGTGGGCTTTGCACGAATTTTGGCCCCATCTCTTCCCTATGTGTCTCTTTTCAAACATTTTTCTTTTCTAAATTTCCATTGGTTTATCAATCACTTCTTTGCCTCCTTCACTTTCTTCTGCATTCCCATTGCCTTCTCTCCTCGCTTTTCCTTTCCCTCAGCCTCATACATTCTTTCTTCAGGCACCTTTGCTACTTTTTCTTAATTAATTCCATCTCTACATTTTCCTGGGCAGCATGTAGGGGACAACTGGTAGGGTGTAATTACTCTTGCCACATCCAAATGGGAGCAGGGCTGAAGCTTCTTGAACCCTTAAAACCATTGCATCTTCCAGACACCTCTGGGTTCTGAGAAAGGAGAGGACCAGCACATGGATCCTGACTGATCACAGGCAGCTCAGAAGGAGAGGTGCAGCTCAGTCTCTTCTTTAGGAAGGCTCTGAGACCTCCACCCTTTCCCAAAGAGACCCTCAAGGTACATCTAGACCCTGAATTGTCGTGTTTGGATCAAGGTCTCCTGTACTGTTTTGTAGAGAAGGTCAGGTAAAGATACTCTTGCCATATATTTTTGGATTTTTGCCCTGTTGTCCTTGTTTTGATTAGAACTGGTAAAGTTAGGTACAAAAGGTACAGGTGTTATCCTGCCAGAAGGATATGTTTTTATAACAGTAATAGGCAGAGTCTTAAATGCCCCTTTTCTCTGTCAGTGCTTTCCCTAGATGTGTGATTTTCTGATTGTGTTTTTCAGATCAGCCCTATCCCTTCTCTTCTGTTTTAGTTGATTGAAAAATCCTAGCTGGACTTTGCAATGTTTGGGCTGATTCTTGGTTCCCATGACTGTCTTAATTGGGGGTGTTTGTTTGTTTGTTTTGGTGGGGTTTTTTTTAATACCTGCAGCAATCTCAATCTTTCTTGAATCTGAGTGACCAGAACAATTTATGTTATTCCAAATATTCCCAGTGCAACTAATTAAATTTTTGACTACAGAAAAAGTTTGGTTTTGTCAGAAATGTTAGGTAACTAACAATTACCAATAACTATCAGCAGAAAAATAGATAATAAATACTTCAATTTCACATGCTCTTTAACCTTGCAATGAACACTGATTCTGAGATGTAATTTCCTTTAGGCATGTGTGAGTAGTTATATGATTTTTATGCCTTCTTTCCAGAAGTCATTTTCCTCTCCTAGCATTTGCTTGACTTCCCTTTGTACATTCAATAAAAGAAATTCAGATCTGACATCTTAGCCAAATCCTTGGAGGTCAAGAAAGCTGCAATAAGCCCATGTACCTGTAGCCACAAAGATATCCTTCTCCTGCTGTTGTGAGTGCCAGCTCACACACCTCTCCTGCTTTGATTTGCTGGTGACCTTTCCTTTCAGTGCTCAGCCCTGTTGGGACTCTCATGAGGGATGCTGCTGAAACAAAGAGAATCACTTCCTGAGAAGAGAAATGCCAGACCTCAAACAGGCAGCTGAAGAAGCTAAGGATAAATAAGAATACTCTGTTCTTGAGAAGGAAAAGATTGTTTCTCTGCCAGAAAATTAGAATCCTTGTAGGCTCTAGTCAGTTGCTTCTGGAGAGAACCAATGTGGTACTTTGTGTTTCCTCATAAACTTCAATGCAAGTGTTTCAATAGTGGGTGCCTGATTAAATTAGATATCCCTAATTTATAGATATGTCCCCATTATGTAGGTGAAGGTCACACTGGAATTGAGGGAATTCAGTCTCTGAATTCATGTGTTTAACCACTTCCCTTTGAGGATATGCAATCACCACATAGGTTTTCTTTTTAAAATCCTTTTGTCAGGCCCATCATTTATCATGGATATGTGGGTACTTTTATTAAGATGATTAATATATTACTAGAAAACACTGTTTAGTTTTAAGATTATTAACAGACTGCTTAATTGTTCCCCAGTGGTGTAATGGGTACACTGAACAGCACTGTCTATCCAGCACTGCCAAGCTGTGATAGTCACCTCTTAACCACAGTGACTCAAGGTGTGATTTTCAAAGTGTGAACAAATGAATGGTGCTGGTCCATCTGCACTGGGCTACTTCAGGAAGAAATGGTACTTGCAAGGTAGCAGGGGTGAAAATGAGATGTTAATCCCATGGTAGCTGTCATTTATGTGATTGGGTGGAAGTGAAAAGTGAAAAACAACAACAACAAAAAATCTCCAAGCAAACAAAACCCTTTGCCCTTTATGAAGGAGGGGCTGTTTCCTAGCTGTACTTATCAAGGAAATTCTTTAATAAAAGAAGGGAGAGGAGGAGGATAGTGGTATCAGGACATAGTGGTGTCTCTCAGGCAAAGTGCACGCTGGGATGTGCCCTGCACCTCGGGCTGAGAGCACAGCACACAGTTCTTCCTGCTCCTTCTAAAGGGTTCAGAAACTGATTTTACACACATTTTCATGAATGCCAGAATAAGGGAAGGTCACTGATTTTTATCTAAACTGATTCAGTTAAAGAGCTGAAACATTTATTCCTTTTTTTTTTTTTTTTTTTTTAATCCTGGTATGTATTCGAGGCTTTTGTAGAATAAAGACAATAATTACCATTAGTGCTAAGCTGTTTTTATCCCCAGAGCTCAAGTGCTTTGGAAGGATGAGTGTTATCAATCTGATTGAACGGTTCCACCTGCCCAGTTACAACGACTTGAGGCACTTGTTGGAGAGCCTGGGGAATGAAGCTCAGGCTGTATGGATTGGACAGTGGGGAAAGACTCCTTGACCCCCTTTCTGTGAGACTGTCTTGCTCCTCAGAGCTGGAGTTGTTTGTGTGCATGGTTGTTGGCATGAGAGGGCACATGAGGTAGAATGTAAAGGAGATAAAGGTTATTCTATATAAATTCTTTCAGAATTTAACTCCGTGGAGTATTGAAAGTGAATAGCTACTTTTTTTGTTTGATTGTCTTGTTTTCCTCTACTGAACAGCACTCTGTCTTTGCCCTGAAATGGTTTAAAAGAAGCTGGAATGTATTTCTGCTAAAACTCAGTGATGTTCAGTGTTACAATTCTCCTCATTCCCAGGATAAAATCTGTTGAACAGAAGCATCACTGGTTACAGTGCTGTTCTGACTTCTTGGTGTAGCTCAGGAAAATGGGAAGGGTCATTGCTGCTGGTTTAATTTGAGCTGGTTTGTTGAAACAGAGGCAATTACAAATCACCCTGTCAAATCAGTAAAGCAGACAGTGTCACCTGGGCCTCAGAGTACATTTTATTAAAGGGTTTGTCTTGGAAAGGAAGAGAAAATCTAGTAATAGAACTGAAGATGAGGGGGTTAAGATAGAAAACATGCTTGAATTTCTTGTGTGAGGGGCTGGATGTCCTCACTTGTCCTCTTGAAAAGGTAAAACTGGATGAATCATGGTTTATCTGGTGCCTGAGGTCTTCAGCTGAGAGTGAGGAGTTCTCGGCTCTAATCACTTTTCCAAGACCCTGCTTTATTTTTTTATCCAGTGACTCTTGAATATGAAGTGCATAAACAGTCTTTTTACCCAGTCTCTGCTTTAGGTGGTTGAAGGCTATGGGATTGCAGCATTGCATTTCTGGGCTTGGTTAAACTTTATCTCCTTGAAGCTTTAAGCCCTCCTTGGGATATGGAACTACTGTACATTAGGTCATAAACCTCAGACTCAGCACCTAGGATTTGGTTGGGGAAGTCAGAAGGAGATTTCAGGAGCTTTCGAAATTGAGTTAGGGACACATTTTGCTAAGGTTGCTTGGAAATGGAGGTTTGAGGGCTTGGATAAGTTCCATGCTCTTGAAAACTTTATTCATACTTAGAGATCCATGCTTTTTACTCCTGTTATGCTGCTGGAATTTTCATTATTGGCTTTCATACACAATTCAATAGTTCTAGAAAAAAAAACCAAACCAAAAACAACAACAACAAAAAAACCAACTTAAAAAAGTATTTTTCAAATTCCACAGGCCAGTGAGTCAAGCCAGTAGTGCAGTGAATTGATAAAAAGCCCTGGTCTTACAGCTGTTATGTAACACACGAAGATGAGCTATAACTCACTGAGTTGTCCCTGGTAGAAAGGTTTTTGAGGGTGGCTGTGAAGGGGAGGAACACCAGAGTGTGTTGTTTTATGGAAGCTTTGAGGTAGGCTGAGTCTTTCAGCTGGAGAAACTGAACATCTGGTTATTGGCTGTGTTTATTTCTGCAGTAGTAATCAGAAGAGCTGAGACCAAAGTCAGAACAAAATCTCTCATGGTATAGATTGCCTGACATGTTGTGCACATTTTGAGCAGCATGGCTGGTGCCACCTCAGTGAAGCCTGTGTGTTCCACCAGCTGTTAGAGTATTACCCATGCAGTAAAGAGCTCAGGAGAGAGGCACTGAAAGATTTAGAGCAATGCCACCTAGTGCTAAAATTAAATCTCCTGAATTAAATAAATTTAATTTTTTTCAGCCTCTATGTTTTTTATTTCTTTACTTTTTTGGCAATTCCACTTGTAAGCATTAAACCTGGACATCAAAAAAAAAAAAACACCTTAAGGCATAGTGAGAGGATTTGCTCAGCACCAGCTTGGATTTGCGATTATGGCTCATATCTCACTGAGAGCAGCAGGGAGAGCTGACCAGGAGGAGCTTTCTCACCTCACTTCTCCTGTCTTATATCAGTTAGTGGCTGGATGCTGATACCACAACTTAGCAGGAGGGTGTGCATCTGAATTTGACCATTTTTAGTCTTTGATGCCTGATTGTGAATCATTTTCCCCCACAACACCTGCTTGAATAAGGTGACCATCTGTTCCTTATTTAAAAAAAACCCAAATAAATCATTTTTTCAGTGCTGTTCAGCCTATAGCAGCTTAATATAAGGACATACTTTGTCCCACATTTTGGCATTGATCACACAGAGGTGTCTATACAAAGACACAATGATTTGATAAGATCCATGATTGTTGCATAGGAAATAGAACATTGTAGGCTTTCCTTTTCCAGTGCTCATTTTTCTGTTTGTCTCTTTTTTTTTCCCCGAATTTCTTTTTGTTTTTGTATTTTTGGCCATACAAACAGGTATGCAATATCTGCAATGCATTACTGTGATCCTTTAACAATGAAAAATTATTAGGACTGTTCTACATCATGCACTTCCATAAGAAGATAGAATTGATGAATTTCCCACTGAGACTATCTCATGATGCCCTTCATGATGTTAGTGATCCTTCTGCTTAACTTCTTCATGGAAGGTACCACCATGTTTCAAAGAGATGGCTCCAGAGAGTAACCTGAACAGGATATGACTAAAGGAACCTGGCAAAATAGCAATGCACATTTGGAGAGCCAGATGCTCTTTCTCTTTCATTTTTAAAAAAATAGTGATCCACAACTCTGCCAAGACCACTATCTTATCATATATAGTGGGTAAGATATGCGTACAAAGGCAAACCTGTCTTAAAAACCACACCTTTTATTTCCTTTTAGTCACTGATGCAGCTCTGCTCCCATTGACAGATAAGGATTGCAAAGAACTAAAAATGATTGAGAAGTCTCTTGAAAGGCCCCCACCTTGAAGCCAGCATGGTTGTTGTGATGGAAAATAGGTTCTCACTTTTTGAAATCTGATTGTGTAGCAAAGCAGAAACAAACCCAAAAAGACACCCAAACCACACAGTAAAATAAATTTCAGTTTTCCCATACGAAATGTTTATTGAAGACTTGCATTCTCATCTGTTCCTGGAGGCCCCTTTATTTTCTACAAGTGAAATAAAGATGTAGCCAAACACCAGGTTCTTGTAGCAGTTTTGAAATGAACTCTTGAGCACAGCCTGCACATGCTTTTGTTGTGTTCATTATAGTCATCTCACAGAAGAAATAGTAGCAGGTAATGCATTTCCTTGTGAACAGTGATAAGAGAGGCATTTAGGGGCCAAGTCATGTTTTTTTCCTAGTGATTTACTTGCTCATATTTTTTTTTTTTCTTACTGAAAATTTGCTTTTTAAATTCAGAATGTGTAGTGGCTTTTTGGTGAATTGCTTAGGAAGCCATGAGGCTGCTTAGTGTGACAATATGCATACACTTCTTAATGATTTGGAAAAGGACAGCACAACAGAAGCAAAGGTAAAGGAATAGATGTATTTGTTTTCATGCTAAAAACCCAGACAAAATTATTTCTGCCAGAGGAGAATTTCAAAGCTTTGTTATACATCTCCCACTGAATTTCAGTGGGCTTTGTATGGCCTGGCTTTTAGAAAATCCTCAGTTTTTCTTTACAAAATGTTGTTTATTGCTGTTGTCCACAGCACAAGCACTTTGGAACCTCTGAGCAGAATGAAGTTTCTTTGCCCAAACAGCAATCACTACACCAGATGCAAGATGAAGGGAAAAAAAGCCAAGTTCTCGTTTCTCCCTTTGCCTTTCCCATTGCTAACCTCTAGCCAACAGCTTTTGGTGGCACAACTGGTGACAGAGGGCTGGGGTGGTGGGTGCTGGCAGCCTAACCTCAATCTCACCGTGTTGAGATGTGGCACACTGACTCTCCTGATTCCCAAGCATCTCAAGCAGACTGTCTGTAGCATCCTCTGTGCTTTGTTTCACAGTTTTTAGGTGGTGCCTGCATTCCACTGCCTCCCTACCAGGAGTGCAAACTCACCACTGGTCTCTAGGAAAAGGCTTTTAGGCAGAGGCTGAGAATGAGGCACCCAAATATGACAAAACTGGTGAGGTAGCTATGCAGAGATCCTGAAGGAAATGAATCTCAACAGGGGTAAACATCTATTAACTTAAAACTGGTATTTTGGTGTGATGCTTTAAGCTATTTTGTGGATTTTCTTTTAATCCCTGCTGACATGAGGGGAAAGCTGCTGGTCTGTAGTCTTTTGCAGGGTGGGAGGTGAACTGCAGGTGTCTGAAATTGGTACTAAGAAGATCACAGACTAATTCACCTCAGCCATTAACCAAGCACCTTACCTCCAGTAGTACTTGGCTGCTGAATTGTGAGACAGTTGATCAAAGCTGCCCAGCAGAGATGGTGGAGATCATTTACTTGTATTTCCCTGTACTTTTTTTACGGGCTGCAAGGCTTTAAAATAGAAAATACAGAAACTTTGTAAGTTCCAGCAAAAGGATATTTATACAAAGAAATTGTGACATGTTTATTTTCCTATCAAAAAGTAGAACAAAATTAGTAGTGGAAGAGTTTAATTTGCCTTTTGGAAACTTGAAATCTCAAAGATAAGCTTGAAAGAAACCTATATTTATCTGGATATATGGTGCAACATCTCTAATTTATGAATGAAAAATTAAGTCTGTTCATAGAGAGCTTTTAGCTCAGATGGGGACAACTTCTTTTATTCTCAATCTTGACTTCCAAAGTTACTTTTCTTTGATAATTCCTCTTGGGTTTTCTTTAAAATTAAGTGGTAAAAAATGGATTATGGATTTTCTTCTGAGGTTTTTTTTTTTTTTTTTTTTTTTTTTTTTTTTGTTTGTTTGTTTGTTTTTTTTTTTTTTGTTTGTTGTTTTTTTTTTTTTGGTTGGAAGCAAAGCCTGAGATTTTAATACATGGAAATAAAAAAAAATCTATAACCATATCGTGTTTCATATACACGATCATTGCTAAGATAAAAATTATCAAACCTGCTGTGGGGGGCATAACAAGTTTGAATGAGTGAAGTCTAAAATGAAAAGGAAACAGTAAACACAAGACTTTTCAACATTTATTTATTAGGAATCAAACACCCCCCCAAACTGTCATGGAACCATCAACACCACACGTGTGTTATGATTGCAATAAATTTAATGTTTAGGGACAGCTGTTTTGGTTTGTTGTTTGAGCCAAATGTTCACTATTAGTGTTCTACCAAAGCTGAAGAGCTCATTATTATTTATGCCCCACCTGCATGTTGTCACCCATTCCTCTCTGCCAAGGAGATGAATGGTTGCAAGGGCTCAGAAAGTTGAACAAACTGTAATTACTGCATTCTGTCTCTCAGCCTTTCTGTAATTAATTTGAGACACAGCTGGGAGCTTCCCCAAGCAAAGTTAGATTGGTTAGTAATTGATGAAGCTTTCATCACCTGTGTGGGTGGACTTCTTGGAGATCAACTTGCTGGATCTTTTGATGTTTTGTTTTGGATTCCACTTCCAATCTTTTTTTTTTTTTTTTTCTGATGCATGATCTCTGTCCTTAACTCCACATATCCAGTGATTTTCCTTCACCCAGTCATTCCTGTGGTCAACAGACGTCTTTTTACCTTGGATTTCTTGTACCCTTTTCCCCAAGTCTGTTGTTGGCTTTTGGTTTTGTTTTGGCTTTTTTTAATGCTAATATTTCCAGGTCTGGCTTAGAAGCTTTCTCTCACCCATTGTTATCTTCTAAAATGTCACTGAGACCATCTGCTCCAAACTGAGCAATTCTGGTTCTCTAAGATCATTTGCACAGACATTATTTCTCCAGACAGACTGTCTTCAGCAAAGACTAAGTAGCAGAAAAAGCAAACAAGTATGGCAAAAGTGGCAAGCACATCCTTTTGAAATAAATGAACCACATGTTTTTATTACTTTTAGTGCCTCTTTGCCATAGCTGCCTGAGCTGAACATTTGTCTACGCGGATATTAAGCAGCGGCTAAGAGTCGGATTCAGGAAACAACTTCTGTGCATGGGTAATCATATTCCTATTTAGCAAACAGACATGTACATGCCATAGTCTCCCCAGCCTTTCAGCACGAGCCTAACCTCAAACACTTCTTTCAAGGGCTTTATTTTTCTGTTTTATAAGCGTGTATTTTACCTGTAAGCTGTTTCTCTCTGTTGATTTTGGATTGTACCCTCATTAAGTGTAGGAGATTATGCTCACTGGTTATCTCAATAGTTTTCACTTCCCTGTCAGGTACCATGTCGCTTAACAGCCCCTCTGGTTCTTATGTCTGGGAGTAATAAATCCAAGCAAACCCACACTGCTTGAAGAGGTAATTACACCTTTCCTTCTCCTGTTCTCTTTGCACAGCCCTGCTGGCCTGCAGGCAATGGATGCTGAAAACTACACTCTTTACTGCCTGCATTATCATGCCACTAAATCAGTATGTGTTCTCTCTGACACTTGGCAGTATAATACTTGCATAAATAAAAGTCTGTTGAAAAGATTCTTCCTGAAACTTAAAGTTCATGTAACTAGAAGCTGTGCAATAGGCTCCCAGTTTCCAAATGTCTTCTAATTTTGAAAGATCCACACAGTTTTACATGGTGATGGCACAAAATATTTTATCCTTGGTCATAATTCCTGTGCCTGGTAGCTGCTGACCTTCCTGGGCTCACATATCTTAGATACAGGAGTCCCTGCTGTAGCCCTTTCTCTTCAGTAACAACATTTAACATAACATGCAACAGATCAGGAGCCACGTGCCTATAAATAATGCTGCCATTAATATATTTGCATTTATATTTGTAATATAACATATTTTGGTAGTATAAAACAATGAAAATGGTCAGGGAAGTATTTTTAAATAGGGAAAATGATCTTGAAGTCATCTGAGACAAACGTATCCCAAGCTCTTTAATCTAGAACCTCCTCACAGAAACACTGCTGTTGCTTGGCTTCATCACGTTTGGCTTTGCTGCAGTAACTCATAAATCCATCTTTTCATCACTGTACTAGAATGGCCTAGATGTGTTTTATAAAAATCCTCTTTAAGACAGTCATGGCTGATTACCAAATCAGCCCAAAGCAGATCAGAGCTGTGCTGTCTCTGAACTCACTTCACCGTGGCCTGTGCTTTGCTTTGCTCATACCTGTGCTGCTCATTATCAAAGAAAACCAATTAAAACTTGCTTTTATGTGCCATCATAAGGTGATCCACAGCAATGCTAACAGACAGACATAGCATTAGAGAGCTTCTAGAATCCTGAAGGGACTTTGATCCTGTAGCTCTAGTGGGCCAACTCAGCAGGGGAATTTTTCAGCTCAACTTCTATGGCATTTCCTCATAGCATTTCACTCTACTCTCTTCATTCTGTACCTTCAGTTATGCATGTTGTCCTGTCTTCTCCATACACAGACAGTATAAGCTTTAAATTCTTCTGTATTCTCTAGTACTTGCTTTTCTTCATATAGATCTGTTATTCCCTGTCCTAAACAAAATTGCCAAATGATACTGTTTCACTTTCTTTCAGCTGTGGCCTTTTTAACTATGCATCCAATTCCCTTATTTGGGGATCTCTTCTCCAGCCTTTTTAATCCCATTTCTGTTCCTCTGAATGTAAGCATTACCTTTGAGCCTGCTCCAGAGTCCACTTAAAGCATATATGCTCACTTCACAGCTTCAGAAAGACAGGCTTCAGGGAGACTCGGAGCTGTGCCAAAGGACGCTCGTGTGTTCTGTTCTCTCATAACATGAAATTTAATTATTGCAATACTCTGCTTCCAGCTCCTCAGAACACCACTGCTCATGCATCTGCTAGGGTGAATGATTAGAGATGAAAAGCAATGTGAATCTCGGGCTTGGGATTCTGTTTATTTCCACAGCAAGGAAATGAGTTCTTGCAACTTCCTCTGGTCTCTTGGCATGGCACCATCCTGTGCAGCCCCCAGGGAAAGAAATGTCTCCTTTAAAGTTAGTACTTCATTGACCTCATAGTGAAAGCCAATTACTTGTTGTAAAATAATTGTAGTAATTTAATGGTTGTTTAAAAATGCAGTCAGCAATCCATCTGGGAGCTGGAACTTTTAAACTGATTTTAAATCCTTTTTTAAGCACTGTTGTAGTTTTCACTGGTAAAACTAGTATTGTTGTTTATTTGCCTTTTCTGTTAGACAGGCCAGAATTTGTGGGGGAATCTTAGTCTCTTTTACTGGGCTACTTGATGTAATTGAGAAAAAAATTAGGGTTTTTTTTTTTATCCATTGTATCTATGACATTGCTTGTGTCTGGGAGACCCTTAATATTGTGTGGCAGGTCAGTAAATAAATAGGGTACAAAAATCAAAATGGCCTTTATGACACAGACTAAAAACTGATTAAATGCTAGGTTCTTAAGTACAATTACAAACTGGGAATCGTTGCTGGAGTTCATTTGATTCCTGTTCCAAAGGACTGGGGCCAAGAAATTATCTCTGTAAGATCTTGCTAATCCAGTACATCAATATAAACTCATTACTAATAAAGTGAGTAGGTTACAGAAGAAAGCCATAAAGTATAGAAGAGATTAGTGCTGAGTGATCTGTATTGTTTGGAAAGCTCCATGCAGGTAAATTATGTGTGTTTTGACCAAGAGTAATAAATATCTAGGTACAAAGACTGTTGGCCATGCAGGATACAATTACCTGTCCTAGAGAGCAGCAGGCCTTGAAGAGGGCTCAGGGAGGATGAGAGATCTGCAAGTCAGCACAAGCATTGCTGCACACCAGGGAGACTCAGCAGCATGGAGGCTGAATGAAATCCTCAGCTGGTGAAAGACTGGGTACCCAGTAGGGTCAGAATTGTGATGTAACATCAGTTTAACACTGGCCTGACCTCTGCTGAAAAAATATCTGAATTGTGATGTAACATCCATTTAACACTGGCTTGACCTCTGCTGAAAAAATATCTGATGCAGCTACAGCTCACAATTCAAGGAGTAAAAAGATTTATGGGAATGGTTGAAGGGATGGAAAATACGCCTTACAGGAAGATATTCAAGGCAGTGTTAACTCTATGTCTTTCTCTATGTCATCACAATCTTAGAACTCATCTGGAGAAAATAGTAGTTCAGCAGTTCCATGAAAAAATTAATAATAAGAACAAACCCTAGAAGTCACTGTAGAACTGATCAGCATTTTAAAGAGAGGCAGAGTTATAACTTTTTACAAGTGACTGTAAGCAGTCATTGGAATATTTCCCCAATGGCTGTAATAGATCAGTCTTGCTTGCTAATTCAATGTTTGTATGTTAAGGAAAAGGAGCTCTATAGACCAGATGCAAGAATTAATGCCAATAAAACCTACAGTTAACATAAAATACTAGGTTAGAAATCCCAGTGGTCCTGTCTAGTTTTAAACTTCTATAGTCATCAAGTCAATGACTATTTTTCTTTAAATTGCTGCTTTTCATGGAGTTTTCTGGGTATTTGGATTTTCCTTTTTTAATCAGTCTTTCCTAAACTAATCCTTTTTAAAATTTTTAATTATTTTTTTAACATCACATAGACAAAGCCATCAAAGCTTGCCATTGTAAGGTTGGCAAGCTATAGGCAGTGGATGCTCCCTTGTTGGCAGTGTCCCTTCAGTGGCACCAAGCTTGCAGGGCAGTGCTGACAGGTGGCATTTGGGGCTGTCAGAAGGTGCACAGTGAATGGTTTAGTCACACCCCTCACCCAGTGCTGTGATCCTCATTTCTGAACATGTGCAAGCTCTTCCCTTGCTGGTTAGAGGGAGCCAGGAGGGCTGCTCCATTGCCTTTGTTATTGATGTTCCTCTTTCTATGGCCTGGGACCAAAATAAAAAGAGGTGTGTCAACTGAGGGGAGAACTCTGGGGAAAGAAAAACCTATGTACAGGAATTTAAAGTAGAGAAAATTGCTTTTGTTTTCCTTTTTTTTTCCTTTCCCTTGCTTTTATTTTCCTTTTGTTTCTGATTCCAAGGAGCAGCTGTGGATGGAAAGCAGTGGATCCATTGGCTGTCAAGCAGTCACCAGTAGATATTTTACTGATCCAGGAGCTCACAAGGCCCCAAGTTACCTGGAAATGCTTTAATACTGGAAAGATTTTGTAAGGAGGGGTGTTGCTGACTGTTGATGAAAACAAACAACTTAGTTTAAAGAAATAATCTATGAATCTATGTTTTTAATACAGTTGTTTTTGTCTCTTCTTAGAACAAACATCTAAAAGCTGAATTCTACCAACACTAATACTAATGTCTTAATGAGACTCCAAAGCTGTTTTCCTTCTCTACTGGGCCATTTCTCATGTTTTACCTTCCCCTCATGTTTGATTTTTTTTCAGCATCAGTCATTCATTTACAGCACTTCTGTGGATGTAACTGGGCTTTGGATTAGGCTTCAAGTTGCCATTTCCTTTCTGTTTGAATAGGGATTTCTTTTATCCAGAGGAAGGAAATCAATAATTTGTCATGACAAACCAGTGCTCATTTGGATTCACAAGGATGTGGTCAGCTCTTCTGCCATTTTCTAAAGCACTTTAAGATAATGGAAGAAGAGTCTTATTTGTGATTTCTGATGTTTTCCTTTGTTTCCCCTGATTTATTTAACATCTGTACTCCATCTGACCATTTGCAAGACAGATTACAGTAAACCTATAATTTTGTTTGTTTTAAAGATGATTGTGCTTTCTGTGCCCCAAGTCTTTCCCAGGGGATCACTGAGGGATCCATCAAAGGATTAACCTTTGGTATGACAAATTAACAGACGTATCTGTGGGAAAAAAAGCTAAACTATACTTTGCCATAAACTTGCATAATCTGTACTGTTCCTTTCCAATCGCAGTTTTGCAGAGTACTTAAGAACCGAGCTCCTGCTCTTTTTAGGTGCTGCGACCTCTGCAATCCCACGGAGCACTCTCAGTCCTTGGCTGTCCCGGCACAGGGAAGACTCAGGTACTTTCCTGCCAGTCATTCCCTGCAAACTGTCCGGGGATTGCCAAGGGAGCCTGGACACCTGTGTGCTCCTCAGCATCCTGGCAGCATGGACTGGGAGTCAGTGCAGAGTCAGGAGCCCTGGGCATGAGGATTTCCCCTGGCTTTGCCCTGTCACTGCTTGACCACCTCCCTGTCCCTTCGCTTTTGGAAAAAGGACAGGGTGCTGATGGCCCTGTGAGCAGCTGGTGCAGCCTTCTGGCTAGAACGGGAGATTTGGGAGGGAACTCCAGATATTTTGTGTTCTCTGGGTCGAAGAGAGAAGCTGGGGTGCCGGCCCCGGCGGTGAGGGTCTTGCCAAAGTCTTTCGTTCTCCTGTCCCTACAGCCACCCCTGTAAAGGGCTCCAGGTTCGGGGTGCCCGCCTGACCTTCCCCCTCAGGAAGGGGACAGCAGCCGGAGGGGTTTGGACACGGCGGGGCCGGGGCTGGGGGGATATGAGGAGCCGGGGCTGTGAGGGGCCGGTGCTCGCTGCGCGGGGGCGCTCGGGGGGTGCGGCTTTGTAGGGGCAGGGCTGTGGAAGGTGGGACCGAGGCGTGGGTGGGGTGCTGGGGAGGCGTGCGGAGCGTTCCGGGAGCCGCGGGCTGTGAGGGAGGGGGGCCGGGGCGATCCTCCCCCCCCTCATGATTGGCAGCCCTGCCTTCCCCCCTTTCCCCGCCCGGCTGGTGCTGCCCCTCGGCCGCCGCGGAGCGCGCATCCGCACCGCCCGGCCGGTGCTCTGCGCGGTGCTCTCCTCTCGCCTCTGCCGCTCTCATTGGTTTTAATTTTTTTTTTTTTTTTTTTTTTTTTTTTTTTTTTTTTTTTTTTTTGATTTTCGCCTTCCTCCCCTCCCATCTTTTGGGCGCTTCCCCCCTCGCCCGCCCGCCCGGCGGGCTGCCTCCGCGGGCGCGCAGCGCGGGGCCATGCCGCCGGGGCCGCCGCTGCTTCGGGGCTCCCTCCTCCTCCTCCTCCTGCTGTACTTCCTCGGCGCCCCGGCCCGCGGAGCCGTCTACACCAACCATTTCTTGGTGGAGCTGCACGGCGGGGGCCAAGCGGAGGCCGAGCGGGTGGCGGCGGAGCACGGCTTCGGCGGGGTGCGGAAGGTAAGCCCCCCGCGCAGGGTCGGGGCGCCGCGGTGCCCTTGGCGCCGGGCTCCGGGCACGGTGCGGGGTGGCGGCGCGGGGGTGGCCCCGGCGGGGTTCTGCTCACCTGAGGGAAGGGACGGTGCGGAGCGCGTCCCGCGGTGAATCCCCGCTTCCCTAGGGGCTTTGAGGTATATCGGTGCCGAGAGCCATGGCATGTGCTCCTCGGTGTTGGCCCAGCAAGGTGGTTATCTCGGGACGGGAGGGAGAGCGGAGTTTCCCACATGGTAACTCGGTGCCTTTTGACTTTACTATGTAAACATCCTGCCATGGAGGAGCTCCCATTCTACGGGGCTGGGAGTGCCTCCTCGGGCTTCCTGAGCGTGACCGTACCGGCTCGGAGCACCCACGAAAAAATGAAAGCCTCATCTCCATGGAGAAGCCTGCCCACAGTTTCAATAAAGGATTTCATAGGGGCTTTGACACTCAGGTTCGTGATGCTGTTGGGCTTCTCAATATCCCTATCGTTCTCCCAGAGAAATAGGATGACCCCATGATAAACAATGAGTGCTTTTCACTAATGAATGTAAGTTGGGAAACTTCAAGTGCCATTGGAGGTTGTTTTCACTCCTGAGGTCCTAGGAAGTCAAAGGCAGCCAGAGTGCTGGGTCCCCTCCCGGCTCCGAGAGTGTCCAGCTCTGCTAGAAATTAGAAATCTTTCCCATTCAAATGATAATTAGACCTGTAAATAATTTAGGGTACAGTAAGACCTGGGGTGAAAACAGGGAGAGGCTGATAGAGTGCCCTGGTCAATACGATTACTGGCACTTGCTTGGAGGAGTGCGAAAGGAAAGCAGGCTGTGAGTGTTGCTGCTGTTTGTTTGTTTTGGTTTTGTTTTTGTGTGGTTGTTGTTGTTGTTCGTTTGGTTTTTTTCCCTTTTCCTGGCAGTTATGCAATGACAGCCTGGTCCCGCATCCAAGGAAATGAATGATAATAGCACCTTGAACTTGAGTGAGTGAAATGGCTTTAAACCTCGATTTAAAAATAAAAATCAAAAGAGCATGTCAAGTGAGACTCCCTCCCTCAGGTTGCCTCGTTTCAACTCCAGTGGGAGCTTGTTAGAGAAATGAGGACAAGATCATTGTTGCTGTGACCACAGCTAATTCCTGCTCTGATAAGATGCCTTTGTTTTAGGCTCACAGCCTTGTCATGATAGTGACAGAGCTGGGCTGCTGATACATTTGGGAAAGGATTCATTGTGGGGATTAGGTTTTGTTATATGAGATATATGTTTTTGGTCACCAGTTTTCCTCTTCTAGTCTGTTCCTGATTGTGCTCCCTTTCTCCTATCCTGGGGTTATCTGACTGATAAGGCCTTGTGATAGAGGAGTACATTCCTGCATAGCTCAATTTCTTATGACTTTTGCTAGATGCTTTCAAATGGTCCTGGGGTCCAAGTGGGGAAGAGGGAGAGAGAGAGAGGAATTTTGTAGGGTGGAGAAATGCAGTTTCTGGGCTGTTAGAATCCTCTCCCCTCTACTGTGCTTCTCCCCGGGATGCCCCTGGCCCCATTAGGAGGCATACAGCTTGTTCATGGAAATCAGCCTTGGAGCTCATCTGACAGCTGGAGGGAAGTCCCTGGGGTGTGCAGGAGGGAGAGTACCTGCTTTCCAGGACATGCCACGGGATGGACTGTGGACACGGGTGTCTCTAGGAACGAAGCCCAGCAGAGCCATGGCATGCTGTGTGTGTGTGTGCTCGGGGCGTGGGGCAGCAGGTGGTTGCAGTGGGCCGTGTACTCAGCAGATACTCTCTCACAGTTTCGGGGTTGTATCATCCAAATCCCTGAAAAGCTGGTGAGCTTCCCACCCTTCCTCCCCAGCTGGGAGAGGAAACAGCACCCTGCTTTCTGCAAGGCAGTAATTTTAGGGAAAAGTTGGTGGGTTTGGCGCTTTGCTGGATGTGTTGGAGGATGATCCGTGAGAGGCTGATCGCAATCTCTGTTCCTGGCAGGGTTTTGGGTGGTGATAATTGGCGGCTCCTAGAAGCTCGTGCCATTTGTGCTGGTGGCTCTTCAGTAGTGCTGAAGAAGCCTCCTCTCTGTTTTTGCTATCATCAGGCTTGTCTAGCAGCTTGCAGTCTGCAGACTCAGCTTTCATGGCGATACCGACAGCGCAGGAAGTTGAACGTGGCCGTGTGTAGGGAAGCACAGAGCTGCTGGTGGTGGGAAACTCTCGAGGGAAAGTACTGAGTGTAGATATGCTGCCTAATGAAATATTCAAAAAATGCCAGCAGCCCCCACCCCCCTCCCCACCCAAACTGCATCACAGGGGAAGTGATCTTTTAGGTACTTCAATGACACATGCTGTTTGGATGATATATTGAGTTATTTACTTAAAACAAATCCAGTTAACTTTACCCTTGTTGGAGAAGAGCCAAGGTCTGAAAATAATCACCTTTATTTCAGTGCAGGGACTTTCCCAGTAGGAACACAGGAGCAGATTCCCCATTTTTTACTCTGTGTGAATTTAAGATATGCATGAAAAAGATCTATTTTATGCCCATCAGGGTATCACAGATCTCTTTTAAACATGACTTTATGGGAGCTGTTTTTTAAATTACGTATTTTTAGTGCACATGTCTATTTTTCCCCAATAACAAGCAATCTCTGAGCAAGTGCATGTTACGTTTACTTAACAGCAGATTTCTGTAGAAATGCATGAGGAAGCATTGCCTTTAGGATTAATGTTATGGACTGCATGATGTGCTAATTGATTCTTTGGCCATGCTTCCTACCATCATTCTGAAACCTCTACAAGGCATCAGGTGGGCTAAATGTGTGCTCTAAATTCAGTGCTTGATGAATTGATTAAGAAGGGCTTGGTGCTTATATAAACAGGTGCTGTTGTTTAGGTCTAGGGTTCTAATGTGTCAAAACCAGTAGTTGGTTTCTCTTCAATCTTCCCTGAATTAATCCTGAGCATGTTGTTATATTAGGGATGACCAAATAACAACATGAATACAGACATCTTGGCAAGGCTGATTGTGCTTTTTTTGATTTTTTATTTTTAATATTTGCAATTTTTCAATCCATTTTTACCTACTAAAATTGATTCTGTGTATTTCTGGTGAAACAGATGCTGTGGTAAAACATTTTTTCTTTCTTAAAATGGTTAGTCTTACCTTCTTTGAGCATTCAGGAGTTGTGAGAATGCCCCCCTAATATTGTAAGGACTGCAGAAAGGACAAGTTTTTGGTTTTGATTATTTTTTTTTTCCTCCCATTTGATTTATTTGCCTCTTGGCATGGTTGTCACCAGAATACATTTCTTAATGCAGGGTGAAAAAAGCCACTTTCTGACCTTGCCTTGCAATTCTCAATTAATTTCTAACAAGGAGAGCTGGAAGATGCATTTAGTAAGATCTTCTATTTGGAGATGAGAGTTTGGGCATCTCTTTCCATTTCATCAACAACAGCAAGACTGAGACAATCCACAAAATGCCACCATAGCTAAAAGGCTGAATATTCTGCTTCTGGTAGCATTGAGGTGAAGGGTTTTAAACAATTAGCATTCAGTGGCCTCAGATTTTAAAATAAGAACCAAACTTGGATTTGAAAACATGGAGAATTTTATGTTTATGTTGCCTAAAGCTGGCTTGTTTTTTCCTTGTATCACCTGATCCCTTATCCCTCTAAATGTTGCAAAACTCAGTGTACCTCTCACAGCTCTGACTTCTTTGCTTCCTGGTTTGTTTTTTTTTGCTTAGGAGGTTGCTGGTTGAGGACCAGGCTTTGTGGAACCAACCAGTAATTTCTTGATGAAACACTGTGAGCCTTCAGATTTCCTGGGTTTTTTATTTTTTCTTTACATTGCATAAATACAGACTTATCAAAAGCAAAACTTAAGAGATAAAGAAGCCATGTTTCTTACTGAAGCAACCCACGTTCCTGCATTTAGGCAGGGAGCCTGTGAGGTGGGAGTTGATGTGGTGTAGAAGGCAGACCAAGAGGCAGAATAATGAGTTTGAAGCCTTGGGAACACTTTGCTGGGATTTCTGTCAGGGATCCTGAACATTTCATCCTGGGATGCACATACTAAAACCTTAAAATGTCCTCCTCTGCAGATCAACCTCTAAATCTGGAAAATAGATTTTTGCCTTTTTTTGATTATTATTTTTTAAATATACTTTGTGTTCTGCCTTGGATGCATAAACAGCTCCAGGAGCAAACAGCTCCTGGCTAACTTGGAACAAACAAACAAAAAATCCCTGTTACTTAAATGTAATCAATTATGCACAAGAAAGCTGTAAATTATCAGGAAGATCTGTAAACCAACCACAGGCTCAAGCACATCCCTAACCCAATTTCTGTAAAGCTGCTTCTCTACTCAGACTGTTTGCTGGTGGTGAATGTTCTGTTTGAGCTATAAAATAATTACTTTGTCAGATTTTACACTTGTTTGAGTGTAGAACAAGAAGGTCAGTCTCCCCTACTGTAGATCCCCACTGTAGCTGCTTCATTACTGTTTTCAATGTGTGGTGTAGTTGTTTCTTGGCGAAACATGCAGATTAAACCTCACCTTTACAGATATTTTTTTTTTTTTTTTGTTTCCTGAACTACAGCTCAGTAAACAGAGAGGTATAGAATTCTGCCTGCTTATAAAGCTGCCTGCATTTATAATTTTGTTCATGTTGTTTGGACCCATTTGCAAAGTAGAACGTGTGGTAGACACCTAAGAACTGCATCACAAGGGCAGTTCTTTTTTCACTTGATTTTTTTTTTTTTTTTTGTTGCTGCACCCCAATGGAGAATGTGCAGTTACTGGTTTTCATTTATATTATATTTAGTTTGGCCAGTGTCAAGGAGAAAACATATAAGAAGTGGACAGCATTCCCTGAAGGCTGTGCTCCCAGCATACTGAGCATGCTGTGTACCAGCCTCTCTCTTGCCATCTACCCCAGAGTGCCTGTCAGTCTGGGGTCTCCTTCCTTCTGCCCAGGTAGCTTTCTTCAAGGTGACTTCCAGACTGTTCCTGGGCTCTACAAAATACAGATACATGCCTCTGTGGGTGTGTTTGACCTTTGGCATCCCATATGCTGTAGCTCTGTCTGTGGTCCTGCTTAAAGCTGCCATTCCTCTAGGCAGGCTTTTCAGGTGCTGAAAGCAGTCTGAGGGCCATCACTGAGAGGCAGTATGGACATCTGTAGCTGTTAGCTTACCCAGAATTGAATCTGTCCCCTGACCTTTGTCTGCAGAGCTGTGCAGCAAAGGAATAATAGCTGTTCAGTGCAAGAGTCCCCTGCTTTGAAGACTCAGACCGGATGGACAGATCCCACTGTCATGCCAAACCAGACCCAGATGGTTCAGGGTACTGCAAATGAGGGAGGGCAGTTTGTTTGTAGTTTGGGAGTTCAAATCCAGATTGAAGTCCTAGACTGAAAGAAATTATCAATTCACTCCCAGCTTGAAATGCTTCCTTCCAAGGTCCTGTGGCATCCTTGGCATTTGATTATTGGCAGGCAAATGGTCCCAGAGACTGAGTCTGCTGCTTGGCTTCTTCAGACAAGGACAGAGGTGTTTGAATTTGTGTTATCCTTTTGAAAATCCAACTGGTTGTGTGAAGGTGAAAGATAACCTTCTGTCTTCTTCACAAAACATGACAGATGACAAGATATAAGACCCCACCGACTCTTTTTACTGCTCTAACTATACTGATGTAGTTAAAATGGGGAAACAAACCCAACTGCAGTGCTGTTACTATCAGTGTAGGAGTACTGACGTGTTTAACTCATTCCAAGTCAGAGCAATATGAGCAGAAATTTAATTTCCACTGGAGCTTTTAACAGTAAGACCATGTTGATTTCAAAAACAAACAAAACCAAGCCAAAGCAGCAACAACATAAAAGCTTCTAGATTTCCTGGAACAGTTGTGCTGCTAGTGGTTACTGCTTAGTGTAGCTAAGTAGAAGTTTGCATGTGACCCTTAACCTCATCCAACTGTGGAGTTGTTCAATTAAAATTGATGCATGCAACTCAAGTTTCAAATGCTTATAATAAAGGAGTTGTGAAGTAGTAGCCAAAGCATAGGTAGGTAGTTTCTATTAGCAAGTTCTGAGAAATGTCCATGCTCCTGGAAAATTCTATGAACTGGAAATCAGGCCAAATAGTTAAAATGAATGATAAGTTATGCCAATTCTTGTTTAAAATATTGTAGCTGGGAAACCCTTTTGTGCAGTTCCAGTCCACAAAATGGGTGGATAGTTTCTGTCTAACCAACAGGAGCAAATTCAGTGCTGTTAATAGACGTAAAATTTACCCTTCTCCTGCAGTGTTATTCTACCCATCAGAAACTCTGTTCTTCTTTTTTCTTTTCTTATTTTTTTTTTTTCTTCCAACTTTTTCAGATAATTAAATGGGTCAGGTCTCTACAGGATGCTGCTGCATGGTGGCTATAAATATTGCAGTGAGCAGCCCAACACTTCCCTCCATCCATGGCCTCTGGCGGGAGGAAGCTGAACTGCTCAATTATTTGTCAAAGTCTAGCGTGTTGCTCTTGTAAATCAAGGCAAGCTCTGCATTTAACTCTCCCAAGTTCATTGGAAAAGCAAACCCTGTGCTGCTGAAATGGAGATTTAATTTCAGCTCAGCAGGCTCAGGCTGGGTTTTGTGACAGAAAGCACCGTCCCAGAGAGAGCTGAATTCGGTGTGTGCTCTGTGAAATTCCGAGTGGCCGTGACACGCAGTTTGTCATGCAGTGTGAAATGCAGTTTGGTCATGGATTTATGGCTGTAGCTCGACAGTGTACCTCAGCTGAACGCTGGCTGTGCTCAGCAAGTAGCAGGAGGTTGGACTTGAAAAAGGAGTTATGAGTTTGGCCACTCTCTCTGTTTAGACACTGTGATTATAAATAAATAAATTGGGTAGTGATAACTCTTTCACAAGGAGCGAGCTGGGACCTTGTCCTGTGTTACCTACCTTCTCAAACAAAACTTCTGTGGAAATGTTACATTCTTAGCTACTTTGTCCACGGAAGGCAAATGGAAATAGTGACCTCAGTGTTCATATCAAACCAGTTGGCAAATGTGTCCCAGATAGTCCTGACTGGACTAGATTATTTGCTTACCAGATAAATAAGATGCTAATATGTCAGAGCGTCTTTCTCTGAAGAACCAATCTCTGAAAACCTGAAACCCAGCAAATATATATTTAAATATTATTAAGTAGAGAAATTTGCTGTTTCAGATGGTTGTTGGATACCAAACTAGAGCCAGAGGTAAATCTCTTCCTTATATGGGTAGTAAGAGAGGTGGAATATAGCCTCCCCTTTCCTGATGACAGAGGATCCTTCTTTCTACCTACTCATTCCGTATGAAAAGCCAGTGAAACGGAGGAGTGTGATTCTGAAATCTGCTCTGTGGGTGAGTACTGTCTCTGTCACCTACTGTGCAGCACCAAGTGCAGCAAAAGCTGCTTTTTAAGGCTTTTAGCTGCAGACAGGATATGGTGAATTAACTGTAACCGTGACTCTTGGATTCCCATCAGTCCCATGGGGGACCTTATTCTGCCCTGTATCAATTAATTTTAGAGCTGTATTTCAACTGAATTCAGCTATTTAGAAGTTATTTTGAGCCAGTTGTGAGGTGAAACTGTCAGTTCAGAATTTGGGTGAAGTATCAAAAATCAGAACTGGAACACATTTGCAGATTTGGAAGAATTGGCTGCTAACATTGGTGGAATGATGGTCGTGGATTACGGCATCATCACCTTGGCAGCATTTCCACCTTTTAATTTTCATATTGCCATTCAGACCCCCAAACTTCACAGGCAAATGTACTTTTCACCTCTTAACTGTAAAACCATTCCATTGCTCCCACTATTAAGATACAGTTCAGAATAGAACCATGTCAGAAAAGCAAGTGGATCCTTTTCTTTTGATGGAGATTAAAAAACTCAGTGTGATTCTGTAAAATCCCTTTTTTCCCTTACTAACTGAACATATATTATTCATGTTAAATGTATTATACCTTGCTAGAGAAGCCAGTTCTTTAGGCTCTAAAGGCTGAAATGCTGAGTGATTAATTAAAACCCAACATTTTCCTTGCTTGACTAATGTCATAGGAGCAAGATAACATAAAAGCACATGGTGGACTGAAAACAATTTCTGCCAGCAATAAACTTCCATTGTTTATTAATTGGCAGTAAAAGACTTATTTCATAGATGCCTGAAAGGTCAGTGAGGGAGGTCCTGGGAGGAAGGCTAAGAGGTGGTGTTGCTGTTTGCTTTCCTTTTACATCATTATTGCTAGGTTTAAGTCATCCTTTTTCTTCCACCTACCACAAGGCTCTTGACCCCACTCAGAGCTGTTGCTCCTTGTTGTGAAGTGACAATTGTGCTGTTGTGTCAAGAGCCAACAGGAGCTCTCTTCAGGTTGTGGTGGTGTGAGTAAAGGATTTTGCCTCTGACCTGATCTTGTGATAGTGAGGATTAATGCTTGTGACTTCCTCCTAGCAGAATCAATAAACTCTACAAAAATAAGGAGAACAGCAGTCTTCCAAAATGTCCTCTTTTCCTTGGCTCTGCTGGAAATGTTTTTCTTGAAGCTTCCTTCCCCTGCTCTTCTCAATCCTACTACCTTATGTTAAAAGCAAAAAAACAAAAAAAAGAAAACAGAAAAAAAACCCGCAGTGTGACCCTCCTGTCACTCTGTCCTTTAATGTCTCAGTTGTTTTGTTTTTGTTTGGGCTTCTCTCCCATAAAGCACGTATTTTTCCTCAAGGAACTGCCTGCTTCTCTGGCAACTGGAAGACTTTTTCAGTGTGGTGTAATAACAGAAACCTCTCTGTGAAGCACTTTCTGTCCATCAGCTCCTGCTTGGCAGCCTAGCATTTAACAGACACGGAGTAAAAAGGAAAGAGTAAAGGCTTTGAATTGCAAGAGAGGTCAGATCTTCTGGAAGTGTCGGTAAGAGTAATCTTTGCGTTAGAGTAATTCACATCTTCTGTGCCTTCTTGAGTAGCTCTTGTCAGTAACTGTGATGGTTTTATCACGTTCTATATTTCATTTGACTGGAAGAATATAAAAGCAAAACAGGCCCATCTTTAAATTACAAAGATAGTTTATTAATACACACAAAAAAAAGAGGGGAAAAAAAAACCAACAACAACAAATGAAACTTCTAAAACATCTTTCTTTCTCTTTCTAAGTTTTTTACCTTTCTTCACTCAACATAAAAAGACATGACCTGCAACCTCAGCCAGTTTTACCATTTTAAAAAATAACCTTTTATCAGTTCTTTTAGGAAAGGAGTCTCTCTGGGTTCTATATAGACATCCCATGCTCTACATCTGCGAGGATTTGAAAGGAACTCCTGCAAACTGTGAAATCCTACCCATTAGCAGTTCTCTCAACACTGCACATAGGCCATATTTGCTTATTGGGGTACTGTTTAAGGATGCCTCCTCTAGTATGACACAAAGATTCTCTTCTTCTGTTTCCAAAATCATCTCAAGACCCAAAACTAAATTTCCTCTTTCTTTAGGAGCAAGAAGCTTCATATCACTTTTAACTAGAACCTTACATCCCCCCAAAAGCATTTACATGTTACAGGAAAAACTAGTTCAGTCTCTATAGTTTACCAGAAATGTCCAGCCAAAATTAGGCCACTCCTTTGTCCTTTGCCTTAAAGTCCTTTTCACTCTTCCTTTACCGACTGTAGCTCCATGCTGTGTCTTTCTATTCGCTATAGTTGTTCTTCTTCCGGAGAAAGATGATGTTTAGGAAAGTCTATCTGCTAGCAACAAAGGGTTAAACTTTTCGGGCTGCCGGGCTGCCCACGTGGCTCTGGGCGGGAAACTGAGTCGTTTAGAAGCCGTGCGCTGGTTTCTTCGGCTTGAAAAGAAGAGCAAGGGCGAAGGGGCACTCCGTCCGAGCTCTCTCTCCTCTCCATGCTGCTTGCTTCTCTGCGAGACAGCGGCTCCTAAAGCTCCGGCCCAGCCTGCCCCGGCTCCAGCGGCATCGGGGGCTCGGCCCGGCCCGGCTCCGGCGGCATCGGGGCCCGGCCCGGCCCGGCCCGGCTCCGGCAGCATCGGGGCCCGGCCCGGCCCGGCCCGCCGCAGCCGCCCGGGGTGGGGGGGCGCAGCGAGGCCGGCCCGGCCCCGGCGGCTCCCTGTCCTCAGCCTGCCACCCTGAAGACAAAGTGGCCGCTCCTCCCCCCACCCAGCCTTTTTAAGCATTCCGCCAAAAGTCGCAGCTTGTTTTCTACTGGATAAATTGCTTGTCAATCAAAAAAAAGCTGACCCCGATTGGAACAAAATCAGGCTTTTCCTAGCCTATGACAGTAACCAACTGATTTTGCTCTGAGTTGCTCTTACAGCTCTACTTCGTTCAAGCTTGAGTTCCTGGCTCTGCTTTTAGATGCTGCATGAGCTGAGCACTTGCACACATGTTTATGTAGCCACTTTGCTATGTGAATGTAGACTTAAAAATAATGCTGAGGTGCCTTAATGGAATTCGGGTTCTCAGTGTTTAGCAATTTCTTGCCCCTTCTCCATCCGTGAGGTTTTAAGTGCTGGTGATTTGTGTCTGGGGCACACTGCATCTTAATGTTGTTTTTTTTAAATAGCAGACTTTAGCTCGTGGCTTTTCTCTCTGTGTTTCTGGCTCCTGTGTGACAATAGCAGTCAACCTGTTTGGTTACATGCTTACAAGGAGAGATGGGCTGTAAATCAGGAGTGAGGCAAAGTGGCCTTTTGTAAGCAGTGCTAATTGCTGTCAGCAATATTAATCTGTCTCAGAAGCATGCCATGGCCATTTAAATTTGCAGACTCTTAATTGAATCAAAATGTTTCTTATGAGTTTTCTCTAAGGAAGATATACTGATAGGAAGAAGAGATTTCCCTCTTATATTGCTTAAATATCCTACAAATATTTGTTGCTAAAGGGGTGTCTGATTGCACACAGGTATATTACATGTTACACCCATTAATATATGTTTGCAATGGCACTTGGCCTTTTACAGTTAAGAGTTTCCTATCACAGCCTATAGTGCTGTGCAAACATTAATTAAATGAATCCTATCAATCAATAAAATAACTGAACTAGTACTTAGAACAGGAGGCCATTTTACATGAGAAGCAACTGAAACAAGAATATTGCAGCTCTAACTGCCCAAGATTCTCCTAGTATTAGAAGAACCTGAAACTCATGTCTTTGGTGATTTAGTTCTGGCTCTGTCCTAGAGCAGGGTTGTTACCATGTGAAGCAAGAGCAGAGATGGAAATAGCAAAGAAAATGGTCATGGGTTGAATGACCTTGGAGAGAAGGTCATTTGAGGTGTGAAAACTTCCACAGAATCTTGAGAGATGCTTAGAGAACACAGCAGAACATTAAAAAAGGGACAGGATACCCTGAGGAGGTCCATTGCTGCAAGCAGGAGACAGGCACAGCCAAAATGTTGTTCACCTGTGTTAATAAAATACAGAACTGGCAAAGCCACTTCTGGATTACCCCCCTTTATCCTTACAGCACTGACTGCCTCAGGCTAAATGAGTTATGGTTAATTAGCTGGGTCAAGTACTGACCACAACTGTCTCTAAAGAATATCTGGAGTCTGATTTCTGTCTTCTTTTCTCATTTTTGTTTGTTTAGGTTTGGGGGGTGTGTGTGTGTGTTTGTTTATTTTCTTCTGTTTTGTTCCTTTGTTATTTATTTTTTTTAGGGGTGGAGGTGGTTTGTTTGTTTGTTTTAATGGGATGGTAAAATCCTCCCTATTTCTGTAAAAAAAACATTGTGGGTTACATATACCTGCTTTAAGAAAATTTAATTGATTCACCTTCTGATGAAATCATATTTACTTAATTATTCTAATTGATGTGTATGTTTATCTGTTGTTTGTGAGGTTGTTATGGAGCTGTGTAGCTGAATGATTGGAGAGGTTGTCTCCTTTTCCCAGTGCTTGTCTGTGGCTGCTGAAAATGACAACACAAATGGTAGATGCTCTCAGTGACTTTTTTGGTGCTGAACTCCAGAATTTTTTCTGGTGCCCAGGGCTTGACTGAGGTGCTCTCATGAGGTAGAATTGATAATGGTGTTTACAGTTACTGGGGAGTAACAGATAAACCTCTCTAAACTGCAGAGATCCATTCCCATAAACTAGAATAACCATTTTTAAAATGTCCAATGGCTTCTCCAATTCACTGACAAAACTGTCAGCAAATCCAGAGTCACTGATGACTTGTATGACTTTATGTGCTTGCAGGATGGAGCTCTTCAGTGACAAACTTAACAGTGGTACAGATGCAGTAAAACCTTACACCTGCGTGATTCATTCAATTGCAGATCAAAATCCAAATATCACTAACTTGTAACCAAATGGGGCAGTGTTTTGTAAGTGCTTGGAAGCACTGGGTGGGGTAATGTAACAACAAAACTGATGAGAAAATGACAATAGCTATTTAACATCAGAATTGATCTACCTGAACAGCAGTGCTTCTCTTACAGATTTCAGAGTGGAAGAGCTCAGCTCTGCTTGCATTTTAGCATGGCCACCTCAGATAAGTGGGATAATCATACTTTCAAAGGGTCTCTTTTTCTTTTGCCATGAATTGTACAGGGCATTCAGATGAATTCCACATGGACAGATTTGACATGTAAGTGTCATAGCAGTGCACAGCTGGTTCAGTTTCTTTCATTTACTTCCAGGTTTTTATTAAGCACCTCATGTTCAGCTGTTGAGAAGACTGTTTAACCTTGTTCTTGCTGCATGCAGGAGGGACTAGGCAAGAGGCTTTGTTTTATCCTTTTGGATAAAATGAAATCCAAAGGGGCATGTATTCTACAAAGTGTTTGGACATCACTTTTGACTTTACACTCTTTCTAGAGAAAAAATATTTTGCTGTGGGGGTGAGGAAACCTTTCAGAAGCCATTGGAAGCTACCTCTGCTGGCTTGAGAAGATGTAATAGAAGTTTGTAAGCAGGGTTGCTGTGTTCTTCCAGGAGAAGCTCTATTCTAAGTAACAGTAGCAGGTGGCCTTGTTACCGTGTGTGTTCCAATATTTCCTTTGACTTTTGTATCTCTCTACTTAGTCTTGGTCCTTCTTGGTACCTGGCTGCTGGTTCCTTTAAGAGAGATGGTTGGATATTTCTGTGAAAGAGAGCTGAAAACACATGAAAATGTCTTAAGTCAGGCATTTATGAATTAATTTGTAAGAGAACGTTTCACCTTGTGTTAATGAATTGATTTCACGGGGGTGATCTGACGATGTTTTAACATGAAATGCACCTTTTGGGAGTGTTGAAGCCTTGGCTGTAACACCTCCACCTGCCAGATTTGCCAAGAGGAGCAGATCAGACTTCAGTGGAGGCAGCTGGTTAAGACACAGGTGCAGTGAGAACTGAGCCAGGAAGACTGAATCACAGCCCTCAGACCTGGGCCTGACTGTGCCAGTCTTTGGGGCTGTTTGGAGCTTGTGCAGAACCCTGGCTCCACCTGAGATCCTTATTTTGAGCCTTCAGAGTAATTATAGCACACAAATGAGGAAGTGTCAAATCCTTGCCTGGGGCCGTGGGGACACGGTAGACTGGATTTCATGTTGGGTGATCCCTGGTGCAGATTTAGTCCTCTGTGCTGTTTCACATTTCTCTGCCAGTGTTTGAATTAATCCTTTCATGCTCCTGCTTTGTTCTGTGTCATTTTGGTGCCCGAGGCTGCCTGTGTTTCTGGCTGGCTCTTCTCTTACATGGCCCTTGTCCCTAAAGTGAGAGGGAGCTTTTGACTTCAGACTTGGCTCCCATCGGTGTATTTAAAGGCAGAATGATTTCTAATGCTAATTGGGGTGAGGGAAAATTAGAGAGTTTAAAAATTCATATAGAATATTTATAAGCAACCTCAGTGCATTTGGTGGAATGGGGATGGAAAGGTTTCTAATTCCTGCTGTGAGGTACTTTGTTGTGCTTCACTTACAATGGGAGCTGAAGGTGTGAGGCCTGTGGGGCCTGTGAAGGCTCCAAATACATTTATTTACTGAGTTTAGGTCATATTTTCTGTTGGTGTAATTACTGAGTAGTAGCAGGATGAAAGAACTCACAAGCTGATTTATGGTTCCTTTCAAAGTCAGGACTGATGCTTGGGCAATGCTTGGACTCTGTGGAGAGAGGTGTTTTGTGTTATACTTCCTTAAAAAAAAAGAAAAAAATGTATTTTAAATTTAATTTTTGGGGGATGAGTATATTTTTTTTTTCCTTTAGCACCAGTGTTTGTTTGAACTTTCACATCCATGGCCACATATTCATACTAAGGCAGGCAAGGATCTCTGGGGAGGGTCTTTGTCAGCCTGGCTGGGTGAGGGCTTTTTGTGAATCCCATTCACTGGCAGATCCATTTGTGCTGATTTTGGTGACCAAAGAAGGCAGTAACTTGCTATAAATTGCCCTTTGCTTGTATTTATAAATGATTTTGCTCAAAACAAAGTTGCTGCAGCCTGTTGTCCCCGTTTGTAACTTGGGAGAGGAACCTAAACAAAAGATTAAATGGGTTTTAGAATATTACAGTGTTGGGGAGAAATAGTTGGAAATGATGCACAAAAGCCTGTGTGCTGTAGGGATTCTGCAGGTCATGTGAAAGGCAGTATAGCAAGGTTGGGCAGAGAAAGTTCCCTTTAAAACAAGAGGGGGCAATCCAGGTTGTTCTTAAGCTTTTTTGTGGGCACCATAATGTACGTAGATAGAACTCTAGTCACTCCTTACTGTAGTGAGCAGTAAAATGCAATGTTAAAGATAAGGAGCCAGTAAAATTTGGTAATAAAGATAAGCCTTGGAACCAGTGTTCATCTTTATTTTTGTATCCTATACTACCTCTTAAAACCAGTGACAGCCTGTGAATGCTGGACCTTCCCCTGAGAGCCAGACAAAGTATTGATGCCACTGGCAGCTGGGTATTTTCTTAAGAATTTATTGCTGCTTTATAATACCTGGGCTAAATGGGCTTTTCTGGTCAGGAGATGCTGCTGCTTGTTTTCAGTATTAGCTCTGCCCAAGGTGGTCTCAGTTGCTGCAGTTTTAGAATGAGGAACAGTGTCTGATTTTAGTCTTTGTGTGGCTTTTCTTTAAACTTCTGTCCTGCTTTGCAGCTGGTATTGATTTCCTCTGCTTTGTGGCAGGCAAAACTGCAACTGGTGTCACTGTGCATATTATTTGAGGCAGGATCAGGAAAGAGGGGCAGTTTGATTTTCTCTGTCAGGTAGGCAGGATGGGATGGAAGCCATCAGCTCTGAGGGAACCATGTGTGCTGCCCCATCCTAGATCTGGTGTCTCTGAGGAACAGGCTGCTTTATACCTGATTTTTCCTTCTCAGAGGAAATATAAGGTATCTGGAGTTGAGGGCTCAGCAGTGGACTGTCTTTTTCTCCCTTTCACTACCAGGGAATGGCCTCTCTCAGGAGCAGTGCCTGGCCTGGCAGGGGAGGATTGCAGCTGTGTGTTTACAGCCCTTCTTCCCAGCAGTGGCATCTGGGGCAGCCCAGAGTCACTCCCTTTTCTTGCTGGGGAAAGACTGTAAGGAGGAGAGTGCAGAAAGGTTGAAACCTCATGATAGCCATGAATTTAACTTAGTTATTTTTATTTCAGTAATGATTACACCTCAGCTTCTGTGGTTCAGCAGTACTCTGAGAACAGCTAAGATACCTCAGACATATTGATGCTAAAACTGTGAACAATATGAAACTTTTCCTGCTTCTTTCTATACCAAATGATACATCCTAGCCATTTTCATAGAATCATAGACTATGTTAAGGTTGGAAAAGACCCTAAGATCTTCAAGTCTCTTCTGCTTTCAGTTAAGCCTCTTCCATTGAAAAAATTTTTCTTTCCTGCATTTAGTTGATCACTGAATTTTTAAAAGTTATTTTCTTGTCCACATTCTTCAGGAAGAGGGTTAAACACATTTCATCTTTGCTTCAGAAAGTGTTTTTAATAACCACAAGGAGGCTGCAAATGTGAAGAAAAGGAGACAGGTGGATATAAAATGTTTTGCTCTACTTGCTGTTTTGTATTTGTGTTTCTGGTTTTGCTTGTATGTATTTTTCACCAGTACTTTTATACAAATATTTCAAGTAATGAAGTGCTTGTAATTGCTGAGATTCTGAAAGTCCTGCCTTGTAATGAACAATATTTATACATCAGGGCAATAAGTAGGCCCATTTCTAATTGTAAATAATCCTCCTCACTGGAATGTTAAAGTGCTTTCCGGTAATTAGTTATCTTGCTTAATTGCTAATTTTTTTTGAGGGCAGGAAGCTTTGCTTTTGTCTTACAAAAAGAACCTGAGCCACCAGGCTGAGTGCTTTGTTGTTCCATGGTACATGCTGAGCCTGCTGTTGCCAGAATAGGAATTTTACTCCATGGCAATTCCAGCTTTATAGCTACAGCGTAGATACTGCTGATGAGACTTTGGAGTCTTTATGTACAGGAGATCTGTTTTCATTTCACTTCATTATTTGCATTGTTCATTTCACTAGTTGCTCTTCTGCTGTAGTTCCCAATCCAAAGAGACTTCCTGGAGCAGCTGATAGTGGGCATGTAAGTCCTGCCCTGAGCTACCTGTGTTCTCCATTTGGCTGAGGTCAAGACTGTCTTGGTAGCAGGAGTCCCTCAGAATTGGTAGTTTCAGTCATTTCTTGTGGTATTCACAAGATCTTAGTGCAAAATCCTCATCAAAGCTTGACATTTTAGGCCCTTTCCCTGGTGTCTGATTTCTCCCACATGTATGTTCATTGATTTCAAGGATTTACTGCAGACTTTAGGTTCTTCCTGAAGATTGCTCTGTTTCTGCTATTAATTATTCACAACCCACAGTGCTGGATCACATAATCTTTCAGGTATTGCCTCACTGGTGTGAAAATTGGTCTGGTGTGATTGGTATTGATCTGGTGTGAAAAACCACATGAACCATAAAATATCAGAGTTCCTCAAAGATGAATGGGATAACTGTGGAAAGAGTGGAATCATCTTAGTCAACCTTATTCACGACTCTGTCCATAAATCTGATCATTGTACTGATTGTAGTTGCTTATGGTCAAACTTGAGCACACCAGCTTTAAAAGGTTACTGTATTCAATGTTGCTTCATGGTAAGAGGTACTAGAAATGAACCTTATATAGAAAATAAGCTGCAAATACCTGTTATATATTTCCAGATGTCTTCAAAGCTGCTTAGACTAATCCTTAATGGAAGAACATCACGATCAATGTTTGACTGGATTTGATTTTAATGGGTGATACTGAAATAAAAGGAGGAAAAGTAGCCTGATTTCTTGGAGAGAATTAGATGGCTAATTTGGCCACAGACAACAAAGGATGGTAATGGATAGCACACCAGGATGGATTTCAAGCTGTAAATGATCTGCCCATTTAGATTTCTTTTTTCCGCCTGCGTGTTTTTGAGGCATAGAGTAATGTGGGGGAAGGGCCTTTTCCTGGAGAGCCAGATCTATTACCAAACTCTGGATTATGTAAATACCTGATCACCCAGTTGGGTAAAGATGTCAGATACAAGTTTAAATGTAAATCTGCTTTTTAAACCAGATTTTTAGATTACCTAAACCCAGACAGAATTTGAACTTTCACAGCTCTGGCTCTGAGGATATATACAAAGTGCAGGAGACTTTTGTGGTCTCTGCTGTGAGCTTTCATAGCCTACTTTCTCCTTCTGCCTCAGCTGTTGTATTTTTCACAGGTGTATGGAGCTGAAGCTAAATATTCTGATTATTTGCCCAGAAAAGCTCTCCAGTCAGCCATGCAAATCAGCTCCAGGGAACCATAATGATTTTGATGAAATCCCCTTGACCTTTTATAAACACTTTAAAAGAGGTCTTTTTATCAGAACAGAATGCTTTGATTTTTTTTTTAAAGTTACTTCACGTTTATGTATCATACAGAATGGAACTTTAACATGAAAATGAAATGCTTTCATTTCAGTGATAGTAAATGTTTCAATTAACATAAAAAAGCACTTTGAAGAAAAAGAAAACCCAAACTTGTATACTCATTTTTGGAATGACCAGATTTTAAACTTTCAGAATTCACTATCTTTTATTACCACACTGCTTCTCATGTATAGTAAAATATGTTTGTGGAAGTGTACCAGATATAGTGATAGACTGACTGAAACAGGAGAGATAATTTTGCAGAAGGTAATTTATATTTGTGCACTCTACATACCTGTATGCAGGAACAGGATCTGTTTTATGGCAGCATGATGCTGCTACCTGCATTCAGCCCAGGTTTTCTCAACATTTTTTCTATCTAGATGTCAGCATTGGTATTTCAGTAAAGAACTCTGAACTCCTGCTAAGATGTTCATGTTATCGTGAAGTATAGATAACAAAAAGGAGAGGAACAGGCTGTTACAGCTGTTCTAGAATATCTCTTTTAAAAAGGTATTTTACATGCAGGGTAGTCAAACCTTTGAAATTGAAATAATCACAGCATTAATGTACAACTTCCCAACCAATTTTTTCAATTTTAGCAAGGACCAGCTTAGTTTAAAAATGTGCAGTTACTTGCTTAGATTGAAATGTTCAACTGGAATGTCCCTGTTAAGTGCAAATGGAGAAAAAACTGATCATTTGAGATCCAAGTGGAGCTTCCTAATCAAGTGCTGGAAGTGGGATGCTGTTCTCCTAACACTATGTCTTCTAGCCTTCTAAAAGCTAAATGTCAGCTAGCCTTCCAGTTGTTCTCTGCCAGTCCTGAGAAGAGAAATGCATTTAATAATGGGAAGCCCTCCAGAGGTGTTTGCTTGCTCCTTAAATGTCATGGACATTAAAGGTGCAGAAGGCTGTTATCACCTAACACTGAGCTGTTTTCTTAATGTGCTTTGTACGTTCCACTTTGAGGTGCTCAGAAGAAGTTCCAAGTATCATATTTTTCTGAGAGTGGAAATGTCTTTTTTTTTCTGCCTAACATCTTACGGTGTCAGTTTGGGTAGGTTACAAACAGCAAAGCATTTATCTAAGGCTCTCTTGGTGAGGGATGCTCTCTGGAGTTTCAAGTCTTTTGCAGTTCATTTTGTTCTTTTATTCTGGCTTTTTCAGGAAATGGGGAATGCTTTCTCTTGTGATTTGGGGTGCCTGTCAGAAATATTGGCACTGTTGACCTTAAATGTAAGGTGGAAAGAGTACCAAGTGTATACAAGTGAAGTTATGCACTGTAAACCTGTAGCAAACAACTTTAATGCTGCTGGATTTTCAAAATAACTTAGGAGTGGCATTCTCAAAAGTGGTTTTGACCCTTTGGTATAACTCTTCAGAAGTCTTATTGTAGATTCCCGAATCACTTCGCAGGTAAAAGTTTTCTTGTCGTCCTTATTAACAGCCAATAGCTCCATTATGTTTTTCTTTTTTCCTCTCTCTCTCTTCCTCAGCTCCCTTTTTTGGAATCTGGATACTTTTTTTATCACAATGGTCTTGGTAAAGCCAGGAGAAGACGCAGCCTCCAACACAAGCTTCGTCTGGAAAAGGACTCCAGGGTAAGTGTTCCATCATTATGTGCAGCTGTCATGTTTTCTTTGTGACACAGACCAGTGATGATCGGAGTGATGATCAAATCTGTGGCTATGGTTGAGTTTTTTCCCCCATGCTTGTTTCTTGGTGGCTTCTGTATGCACACCCTTCCCAAATAGCCTCAGCTTTTATTTTTATTTCACTGTGAGAAGTAGGCATACATTCTCTGAGATGTCTCCTCTCTCCAGTAAGACTCAGTGACGCCGTGGTCTCCAGGACATCTCTGTGCACTCACAGAGTCCATCACAGAGATGTGGGGAGAAGCCATCTGAGGTAGATGTCCTAGTTGTCCCCTTCATGAATCCTGCTACCCATGGGTTAGTCAGCCATGAATACTGTCTTAGTTTAGAAAGACAGGTGTCTGCCAGGGAAAAGCCAGAGTTTCCCTTGGAATGGAGAATGCAACACCCTTCCCTCCAAATTATTATTATTTTGAAATTACGGGGCTTTCAGGCAAAGATACAGGAATAGGAATAACCGTTCTTTACTAAAAATATTAAAAAATGTAGTAGTACAGAGAAAAGCAAACAAAAGAAAACACTGACAAAGTCAGAATATCACCTGACACCCTGTTGGTCAGGGTGTTGGGAGCAGTCTAATTCAGTCCTCCTGGAGTGACAGATGTGGTTCTGTTGGAGCAGAGATGATCCTGTAGAAGGGTCCAGTGGTGGCAAGATGGGTCCAGTCTTCCTCTGGGAATCCAGTGCAAACAGGCTGTCCTGGAGTTCTGAATGTCAGATTTTATCCAGGTAGGAATGCTTGGCTCCTCCCCCTGGGTGGAGCATCTCCCAGTGAGATGATGTAATTGTGTCAGTCAGGCAGTGAGTGAGCCTTGGTGGCCCATGAACAGCAGATACCCCCTGGAGGGAGAATGGGCTGTGGAAGAGATAAGAACATTGCCCCACCTGGTTTGAACTGCTGGCCCATTAACAAAAGGACACCCACCCCCTCCCTCCCCCACCTTGGAGTCAGGAGGAATGGGTCACAGAAGAGAAAACCCACTTTCCCAACTGGTTTCAACAGATAATAATGGAATACTTGCTTTTGGTTACACCTGCCATTGTAACCCAAGACAAATACCTTGTGGTATGAACGGTGGCACTTTCTCAGCAATCACCATCAACTCCCTTCTTCTCAGGAAATAGTATAAACACCAGTTACCAGAGAAGTGTGAGCTGTCAAACTTGAGTAGTTCTTCCAGAGGCTCTTGATTGCAGTCTACAAATGGTGTGCTCAGTTTTCAGAAGCATAAACCTCTTAGGAGAAAAAGGCCCCTTTTGTGGAAGGCTATGAGCTGGCATGAATTCTCTTCCTCATGTGCAGAATTTTTGCACCAGTTTAATACTGAGCTGAAGTTGGACCAGGTAGCACAAAAAGTATATTTACTGCCCAAAGAAAGCAGCTCGGCCTGAGGAATGATATCATGACAGCAAATAGATTACTTTTTAATCCTTCAGTAAGATTTCAATTCGCTGCACTGTGAAGAGGGGGAAACAATTTTATTCCAGACAGAATGTGATTGCCAGATTCATGCTACTGGAACACCCATGACAATGAAACACTTGAGTAGGAAGCAGAGGAAAATAGGTTAAATAAGATTGTAATTATTGTTGTGGCACCAGAGCAAGCAGGGTCTGATGAATCCCCAGCTTAATTTTCCTGCTTCTGCAGAAATTTCAAGCGATTCCAGGCCCAGGTCCAACTAGGATGCCCATGGCTGGTCAGTTCCGTGGTTGAGAGCCATGTGAGGGAACCACACAGGCTCTAGGTGCTGCCTGCCCCATTACTCTGTCCTGAGATGCTGATAGCTGGGTGCTCTAGGGTCCTGGTCCCCTTCTCTAAAGAGAAACCAGATACAGGTGAGGGGTTATGAGGCCAGAGACGTGTCCAACCTGCCTTGAAGAGAAATTCTCAACAGGCTTCCATTGTTTTGGTTACTAAGCAGGGATAAAAGGGTAAATATCACTGGGGAAAATCTACAATTAGTGGATACTAAAGGAAATGTCCTGAGATGTGTTTACTGTCTCTAAACAACCCAGTCTTGTAAAGTCATGCATGAGAAAATTTAAGAGTAAAAGCACAGAATTAAGTCAGAACATTGAAAAGTAGTGGCTGGGTACAGTCACTGTGCAGTCTTATTCCTTATGCTCTTTGGAAATAAATATTTCTGTAAGTCTCTGAAAATTTTACAAATACTTGTGATACTTGTATGAAACCATCGATTCTCACTGCAGCCTAATATCACATGTCTGAGCATTCCTGTACTAATTCCAGACTGGCTCCTACCTTGATACCTCTAGACTAAGTGTCTGCACTGCTATTAAGAACAGCTTAAGTGAATCTACCTTCTCGTTCAGAGATGTTCCCTTTTGTAGTTATCTGATATTTGCAGTTTCTATGCTCCCAGTTGGCTTCTGTCACATGCAGTGAAATCTTGTTTTTCCTGATAATCTCTACCTCGTCCTGGTACTGCGTACCAATGGCTCCCTCCTTTGATTTCAGGGAATAAACCGTGTTTAAATAACAGAATATCTCCCATGTGAGGAAAAGGATGACCCTGGGTGAATTCTGACTTTGTGGTGTGCACTGGGAAAAATGGAAGGGGAGTGAAGCAGTGCTTCATTTCCACATGTAACATGACATTTTCTCATCAGCTTATGCTGTTGAATAGTCCTTGAGCTCTTATGATACCATATAGGTCAGTTGCTTTATGTAATGCAGTTTGCCAGCAATTAAAATCATTAGTCTTATCTCCTGTCTTCTTTTCTATGTGAAGTTCCTTTTCTATGTGAAGCCATAAAAATTCCTGTCAAATTTGTGTATAAATGGAAACATGAGTTGTGTTGACAGTACTTAATTTCAAACTCTGAAAGTAATTTCTAAATTTAATGGCAGCTTTCTGGACCATTTACGATCAATTTTACTTAGCAACAAATGTCAGCACTGTCATGGTTAATATGTTAATGCATGAAGCCAAGAATAAAAATGTTCCTGTTTTCAGGCTAGCCAGAAAGAAAACTTCCACCACAAGGCTATAAAAATCTCTCAGGAATCGTTATGGTAAATGCTGTTGCAAGAAGTTGCTTGGCCCTACCCAAATTTGAGAAAGTGGGCTGCACTTATTTTGTATACTTTTCACTTTTAAGGAGGTTACAATGCCTAGCTAATTTTAGTTATTGGCTGAAAAACAGCACAGATGTTCACTCAATTAATTAATGTTTTTTAATCAAGTCCTTTGAGGATCTATGTTAGTTTTTCAGGAGTCTAAGACAAATGACACAGCACTATGCAAACAGGTTTCACTGCATCATTTTCACGATCTGCACATCTTTTAAAATACTTAAAAATGTTTTGTTGTGTAAAATTTACTGGATGTTTGAACCAAAATAATTTGGAGCTATACTGAAAACATTACAGCTGTAATGTGATAAACCTCACTGCAGTCAAGAGGGTGGGAATGGAACGTTATTAAATCCTAGAAACCCAGCAAGAACTAATCTTTGAAGAACCCAATACAATGTTTTAACATTATGTAATAGATTCATGTTGCTGGAGCCTGAAGCAGTCCTGGTGGTGGGTGAAGGTACTTGTAGTGTTGTCACATAGCATGTTGTCCTATTGAACAGTTCAGGAAAAAAGTGCAGGTGCATGAGACACTGTGGCTTTTGCTGTCAGTCCTGTCCTCTCAGGGATCCTTGCAGTCAAGGTGGCAAATTCCACAGTGAACTGAACTGCTTCAAATGGAAACTGTTTTGTTATTTAAATTATGTTATCTGAGGTACAGAGAACCTTCCAGGAGAGGTTTGCTTTGACTCTTTTGCATCACTTGCAAATTTCTGTGACTTCCAGGTGCACTTCTATTTTGTTATTTTAGCTTATATACCTTTGGTACCACATGAATTGCCGGGAGGGGAGGGATTACCTTTGCCATTTTTACATCTTTAAGCTGGAATTCTTAATGAGCTGAGACATAGCAACACCATTTCCAGCATTCTGTGAAATTGCATTTTCCTGTGCCTTTGTCTGCTAATTGCTTTAGCAGAAATGTCTCAGACCAAAAGGTCAGCCATTAGGCCTTTTTGGCCTTGGGAGACTTCATTTAAGGGGCTGCTGTGCTTTGCCCTGGAGCTGCAGATAAGAAAGCAACCCTTGCCATGAGGCATGGACACAGCTGGGAGAAGGTGACAGCAAGGACAAGGGCCCTGAGTGGAATAAAGCTGTGAGGAGCCAGAGTTGTATGGAACCAGGCAGAAGTGCAAATGTGAAGAGAGGATAAGTGGGACAGGCTGAAAGCCCAGAGTCCGTGAGAAGGTTGAGTGATGTAGGTATGGAGGAGCATGTGTTGGCTGAAGGGACTGGAAACCAGGTGTCCACACTGATATCAGAATATGTGGCTTCCCAAGTGCAGGTCACAACACAATCTCGGAGTCAGGGGACCTTTAGAGGTAATTTTTAATAGTAAGGGCTAGCGGTATTGTTTCATCAATGTGATTGCCCTGGAAAAGTGAATCAGAAATATGGATTCACTTTATATTGCCTTGTTTGTTAGTACAGCAGAGGAAGGATGGGCAATGGAGTCCTCTCCTGCTCCACCACAGCTAAAAGAAAACAAAACCATGGGATTTGCTTCTGTAGTGGGCTGATGCTGGCTGGATGCCAGTTCACTCTGTCACTCCCCTGCCCAGTGGGACAGGGGAGAGGAAATACAATGAAGGGTTCATGGGCCGAGATAAGGACTGGGAGAGATCACTCATCAAATAACACCATGGGCAAAACAGGCTGTAATTAGAGATATGAATTGAATTTATTACACTAACAAAATCACAGCAGGATAATGAGAAGTAAAATGAGCCCTTAAAAACACTTTCTCCCCACCCCTCCCTCCTTTCCAGCTCTACCTCCTACTCCAGCGGTGCAAGGAGACAGGGGATGGGGTTATGGTCAGTTCATCACCTGTGGTGTCTTCCATTGCTTAGGGAGAGGAATTGTTCCCCTGCACCACTGTGGGGGCCCTCCCACGGGAGGCAGTTCTCCACAAACTTCCAGCATGAGTCCATCTCATGAGCAGCAGTTCCCTGCCAAGTGCTGCAGTGTGAGTCCATCCCATGGGCAGCAGTCCTCCCAAAACCACTGCAGTGTGGGTCACTCTTCCATGGGGTGCAGTCTTCAAGGACAGGCTGCTCTGGCGTGGGCTCCTCTCTCCAGGAGCCTCTCACGGGGTCACAGACTCCTCTCAGGCATCCACAGCTCCTCCATGGGCTGCAGGTGGATCTGCTGCATCCCCATGGGCTGCAGGGCACAGTTGCCTCACCGTGGTTTTCACCACAGGCTGCAGAGGAATCCCAGCCTGGGTGCTGGAGCACCTCCTGCTCCTCCTTTTCCACTGACCTTGGTGTCTGCAGAGTTGTTCCTCTCACGTATTCTCACCCCTCTCTTCTCTGGCAATTACAACTGCACAATAACTTTTTTATTTTTTTTTTTCTTAAATGTGTTATCACAGGGGCATTTCCACCATTTCTAGTTGGCCCAGCCTTGACCAGTGGCAGTTCTGTCTTTGGAGCTGCCAGGGCTTGTCTCTGCCAGACAGGGTGGAAGCTTCTGGCAGCTTCTCACAGAAGCCACCCCTGCAGCCCCACTGCTACCAAAAGCAGGCCATTCAAACCCAATACAGCTTCATTGTTATTTTCAAAGCTGACTTACCTTCTGCACTCCTGTATTATAAATACAGCTGTGGCCTTATTATATAAAGATTTTGAAAAGCAGGCCACATAAATAGAAGGAAGGAAAAAATGCATGGTCATTTTGGTACCTCTCAGAACAATACTTCTGGGTCTTTTGCTGTTGATTGGTATTTTCTGTTAGTAAATAGTCTTCCACTGAGGGAGAAGGGTTGAAACATGATTTGTTCTCTCAAAGATTATTTTGGTTTTTTTCAAGTTTTTAGATAAAACCATTTTCCTCCCACACAGTCTCTCTTGTCAGACAGCTGCCAAGATTAATCCTGCTCAGGAAAGAAGCTATAATATACAGAGAGGAGCTGAGTCCCATTACTGATATCTCTATGCTAGTGGATCTGTGTTGCTATTGGGATAATAAATATGTATATGTGGAGAGAGGAAAGGTTAAATGAAAATCTTCCACTGAGAGGGAGTTTGGCACTTAGATGATGACTTCTTTGGAGAGAAACATCCCAGTGATGGCAGTTGTTACATTTCAGGAAAGGATTAGAGAAGCAGATTGGCTGTGCTGATCCAGGAGTCTGAGGAGGGTGGATGCAGAGCTTCTTCCAGGAGTAGTTAACCAGGTGCCCATGGTTAACAGTACTCCCTAACTGCTTGTCTTGTGGGACAAGGAGAAGAAGGGGGCTACAAATGCAGAGGGTCTAAGCTTTTAACTGAATAAATCAAAATCTTTCATCTCCTTCCTCACCTGAGATCCTTTATGTGCCCCCTTAATGTGACTGGCTTATTTGTGATTGAACCCTTGCAAACTGTGAAGGCAGAAGTGCCTTCTGCCCCCACAGGCAGGGGTTGTCTAGTCCTGCCAGAGCTTAGTATTTCATCCATGGCTCATCTTTAACAGGAAAAAAGAGGGATGGATGGCAGCTTGGGAGGAAGAAGCCCAGCAGCCCTTAGCAATGGCAGTACAAGATAAATCAATCTTCAGGGCCTTTTCCAGCAGCACTAATGACAGGTTTGAGCTGGGCCAAAGGTGAGCCTTTTGTCTTGCTCTCTCAGGTGTCAGCAGAGATCTTCCCCTTTGCAAAAATTAAAATCTTCCTGATAAGATCAGGAAAACCCAGTTTTCCTCAGTTCTCCCTAGTTCTCCAGACAGTGTGGAGTGCAGTGATCTGGAGACGCAAGGGCTACAAGCCATTGGGGCTTCCCTCTGCCCAGACCTTTCTATTTGTTGTGCAGCTGTAACTTGTTTCTCCAGCCTTCTCTCACTGGAGGCAAATAATATTCTGTCCCTGGAGCAAAGCAGTAAGAGCAATTAACAACTGGCAATTTTTGGCATTTCTCCTCCTGCTCCAGGCCCCACATCTTGACTTCTCAGATGCTAGTGACTTTGATTCCCTGGGAAGTTTCTGATAAAAGCTTGGAAGGCATCCCAAGATGCTTGCTCCATCTGAGAAGACAGCTGGTTTGCTCCTGAAAGCAAGGGGACAGCAGGAAGAAAGGACCATCACTTGAGCAGTTCCCTGTTGTAATCCTGCTGTTGACACTGTGGGCAGAGGGAAAAAAGGGTGCTGTGTTTGTGCAGTTCACCACAGCAGTGAGCCCAGATTCATACAAAATTTTCAGCCTCTGTGGAGCTAAACGTTATATAAATGAATGTAATGCCCAAGACTTGCCATCCCCTCTCAGATCTTAGATGGAGGCTCCAGGTTGATCACCCAGTTCTCTGCTGTGCAGGGAGGTGTGTGTGTTACGACAGAGAGATGGGAGAGTGGCAGGACAAAAAGCCCTTCATGTTTTTGTCTCTTTTATATAAATACATGCTTCAGAGGTTGACAGACTTCCCAGTAAAATCTGTTTAGCATTTTACTGTAGTATCTTTTTCATGGGGCTGGCATTCTGGTAGGATTATGTTCAGGAGAAGTTTGGAGCTGCCATAATTTTATGAGACTACAGGGCAGCATTACACCTGCATCAGTGTTACCTTTTTGATATGAAACGGAACATTAGGTGGTAAAAGCTCTGCTTAAGTATCTCTAATAAATACTGAACAGCCAAGGAAAACTCATGAGGGGAAATGTCTTCTTTCCAATGCTGAAAAAACCCCTGCAACCATCCTCTAACCTACACACTATTCATTGAAGCTGCATTGCAAACAAGTATTGAAGAAATTTTTGTCTCAGTCATCCTGATGAAATGAAGCCTGTTGTGCAGAAAACAGGCAGTGACTTCCATGTTTGGATCCCTGGGTTATCATTTCTGGTGTAAGTTGTCTTGTGCTTTATCCAATGTGTTTGAGGAAGGGTTTCCAAGATCTGTACCAGTTCACAGAGGGAGGCCTCTTCTAGTACTGTTACCTTTTTCAGGTTGGTACCATCTTGAATTGTATTTATTTTGCTTTCTCACACAGCTCAGGGCTGTTTTTGAAGATTCTGTGTTTCTAGTTCATAATGAAGCCAGCTGGCCAGCATTGTAAGAAAAAAAGACAATTTTTTGAGCGAACTTTAGTCATCTGTATGTCATCTGGTAATTGATCTTGTGTGTGTCTTATTGCTGAGAAAAATTTAATACTTAAATGGGCATTTTTCTTTTATGATAATTGGACCCTTTGCAGATGTTGGTGGGTGGTCATTGGAATATACAGGCTTTTAAATGTTATTATGTGAGAACACAAGAAGAAAGAAGTAGCAGAGATTACAGCACAGTGTTAAAAAAAAAGAAAGGTCAGAAACAGAATCAGTTTCTGGGAAGATAGAATTCAACCTGCACTTCAGACATGGAAAGAGAAAGGGTCGTACAGGCAGCAGGGCAGAGCTAATTAATGGCAGGAAATATGCTGCATATGTTGTATGAACTGTGTCATTCCAAACAAGAAACCATCAGGGCTGCAAAGAGGAGATTTAAGTGTCTGTTAAGTGAGGAAAAAAGGTTTTGCCACTACTCTGCCCTTCTTGCACTGCTTAGCCCCTTAGTAAGGGGCTACTCCTGTGCCTCCGGAGTGCAGGGGATAAACCAGTCTTTAGGTCCTGAAATTGTTTCTGTGACAGTGTCAAAAGAAATGTATCAGAAATTCAGTGAGGTATCGAGTTTGGTTTGTGGCTGTACTATATACACAGCATGGTTGTTGTCACTGCAGGCAGTGATTGCTGAATTCCCTGTGATTGCCTGTTGAAAACTGAATCTGAGGGACTCCTATTTTTGCTGTCCCTGGCCTTTGTAGACTCATTCCTGCCCAGCGAGGGTTGCTGGATTTAACTGCTCATGGAAAGTCCTGTCCAGATATGTTTTGTGTAGTTGACCAGTGGGGGTTCCAGCTGTAGAGCACCTAGCTGCTCCTTAATTCAGATATCACAGTTATTACATGTCAGTTTCTGTCGTCAGAAAAAGGACTCTCAGATGATAAAATATAGTGAGTTATTCAGATACTTAAGCTGTCACTTAGATTGACATGGAAGTCCTCTTGACTGCAGTGTGAGGGTGTTGAGCATATGCTGAAGAATCTCAGTTTCTAAGTTTGAATTCCTCAGATTTAGTGTGGCATCACTGGCTCATCTTTGGACTTCATATGTATATTGCATTTGTGATGTGCCATACAATTCTAAAGTAAAATACCACAACACCACTGAGTATGGAATATTAAATATTTCAGCTACTGGAGAAAATTATGCCCAGCACGATGTAAAAGCTAATCTTAACTTGTATTAAGTTAAGATTATTATTAACTTGTATTATTAACTTAAGATGTATTATTTCTGTTTGTAGCTAGAAAGACAGAGAAAAAAAACCCCAATCCATCAACATTAAAGAATGTTGAAAATCTTTTATATCTATGTTGTATGAAAAAGCACCATTAGCTGCACAAAGTAAAATAACAGACTATCAAAATGACATCAAACTCAAACATAGAGTGTCTTTTATGAAAATACTGTGTAACTGAGATTACAGGGTAAGGTGGAAGTGTTTCTTTAGAAAAAATATATAAATGAGTGTACTGCAGGGTAGTAGACTGATAGGCAAAGGCAGCACTGTGCAGATTAATGTAGAATTTTCCAAAAATAAAAACAATTATATACTGCAGTCGTGGTGCCACCAGGATCTGGGGAGTCTGCATGGCTGGTGGTTTTAGGACAAGGTTAGACGGTCGCCATGGCAGAGTCAGATGTGGCTAATTTCTCTCTGTGGCTCTGGGATGGTTCAGGTGACCCCTTGAAGCTGCTTCGTGTCACATCTTAAATAACTTTCCTATTGCTGAACATGAAACTTGGGGTGAGGCAATAGAATGAGAATTTCTCTCTCAGAAGCACTTGTAACCATGAGGAAGTTCAGTACTTTTACAAAAACCTGTTGTGATAGCTGGCCACATTCAGCCTCTGTTCTGCTGCCCGTGAATTGCTGAATTTGCATTAGTTAAGTTTCTGCTTTATTGTTGATGTCTTTTCTCCTGGCTGCAGTGTCACTCCCCTGCCTCTGCCTTTTCCTGTTTCCTCTTGTTTCCTGCTTGATGCAGAGAGTCTCTGTTTCGTAGGGCAGGCCTTGCTTTTGTTATTTGTCTGTGCAATTTCCAGCCTTGGATCTTCAGAGGGGTCTGTTAAATGTTACAATACAAGCAGTGGCAGTGGTGAGGATATGTGGTTTAGGGTTTTTTTAGTAGGATGTAGAGAAGAATGGACAGAGTGAGCCAGTGGCTTTGCATTAACATGGAACACACTGTGGTGCAGAATTTTGCTTTGGTTTAGGACAAGTTTGGTTTGGTTTTGAGAAAGGGATGCAGTGCTTTGATATGCTGAGCTAAGAGTCACTGAAGGTTGTGAGTATCTCAGCACTCACTGAATCTAGGAATCCATAGGCATAATGTTGATGCTTGATGAGTGCAAAATATGTGGGTGTTCAAAAATGACCAAGTCACCAACATTAGAGCTGTGTCAGAATTCAGACTGCCGTGTGCAACTCTGTCTTCAAGACTGGCTTCTCTTCCAGTTTAGGGAGTGTGTGTACTCAGCTATACTTCCTTTTCTCCTGTACAAGTAAATTGTATTTTAGGAAATTGTCCTCAGGAACAAGCAACAAACATTTTGGGCTCTGTTTTCTTTTGGGCAGATCTCTAAGCCTAATAGAAAATACAGAGGCTGGAAAACTGCCTTTCAAAAGATTTTAAATATATTGTTCAACATACAACTGGGGAAGACCATAGAATTAGTAAAATATTGTATCTGATAGTATATGGTACCCAGACTGTGAGATGGTAGGTCTAGAATGAAGCAAAACACATTTCTAAGTTTATTTCTATTCTTTCTTGATGTCAGAAAATCAGCTGTTAAAGCAGTTGATGGGGGTTTCTTGTGTGTACAGTTAAATGACCAGAACCATTTAATGTAAATGACATTGGCAGTAAATAAAAGGCAGTGCAACTGAGTGTGTGCAGTTAAATCAATAACAACACAAGACTGGAATATTTCTTCAGTGTAGTCTTTTGGAGTGTCTAAGCATGCTGTATCAGGGCTTGTGTCACAAGGCTGTGACTTTAAAAACCCCACCCCCTTTCTTCTAAGAGACTTAAAAGAATTGCTTTAATGGCATATGCTGCTATATCACACAATAAATGTATTATGTAGTGCATCCACTCTTGCCATTTAACATACTTTTACTGTTTGTATGCATGATGTGCTTCATGAATACAGAAATGGGTTTTGCAAAGGTTGCTGAAAGTTGATTGCAGTGTTTGGAGATACAATGGAAATAAATGAAAGGTTTAGATCTAAATTATTTCTAAGCAGTTTGCTGCAGTAGTTATTTGATGCTGCATTGGAATATGGCTTTTTCAGGCTCTAACAGCTGAAAATAGCCAGTGGTAATTAAAATGCTAATACATATGTCATGGGTTGGTAAAGTTGAATAAATGCTTCTTGGCCTTGGGAACTTCCATACTGAGGGAGAGAACAGGTCTGGGTGGAACAAAACACCATGGAAAGATTAAGAAATATTAAACATCCCTATGGTATGTATTTTCCCTAATTATTTGTAAAGTATCAATTCCATACTATTATAAGTGGCCTCTGTTAAATATTACAATTTTGCTTATAAGGAGTGATATCTGAACAACCACATTTCTGTGAAAATACAGCTTGCAGGTTTTACACTGCAAGCTGCCTACTCTCTGAGTGCTGAAAAGAAACACTCTTATTATGGGTCCAGATTTAATGTCATCAGTGTAAATCATCTGTCCTCATGCTTTTTACCTTACTTTTGATTCTGAGCATTATACTGCCATGCAGAAGAATACGTGGTAAGGGATCCCTGGGCTCTGCAGACATGAAGTCTTCCCAGAAGAACCAGAACTGCCAGATGTAATTATTATTATGCTCCTGGTCTCACAGCAAGGTCACTGAGCTGATTACTGCCAGGCTCTAGGTTATGTAACACTGCAGTGTTATGGTCAGCATTAATACCTGGTTCTCCTCTTCCTTGCCAGCTCTTCACACTCCTATTCCTTTTCTTTGGAGGGGGTGCAGATACATTGGATATGTCCACATCAAGAACCTGAAAAATAAAATAAGCCACTGGGGTGAGGAGATGCCCTGTGTTTTGTCTTGGAGTTTGAGGCTGAGGGATTGATTGCATTTGTTCCCATCTAACTTGGCTTTGTCATCCAGCAAATATGATAAACTCAGTGCTGAGCCCATCGTCTGTGCTTGGCTGTTGCTTTCCCTGGCGCTCAGCCAGCCTTGCCCTGCAGAGCTTTTGGATTGCTTTTCTTCTCCCTGTGGTTCCACCAAAGTCAGGGCTATTATGCCTGGAGGCTTTTTCTCCCAGCAAAACAAGGAGTTTGAGGAGCTGTTGGCCTGTAGCTACTTCATGATTTGGAAAAACCACAGTGTAGTCAGTGACTGCACAGTGACTTGAAACTGTGAGGTAACTTCTATAAACCTTGTAAGTATCATTTTAGTTGCTCTTTTTTTTCCAACTCAAATCCTTCACTTGTCTCCAGGACCCACTCCCTTGGGCCAACAAGCATGACTGGCAGAATTTGGACAAAAATGCTGAATATCTTAGGCCAGGATGTACTAGTATAATTGTGCAGTGCTGCTCTATTTTCCCTTCTCAATTGTGATGCTCTCTTGAGAAATCATTCATTGGAGTGTTTTACTTCTTTTGGAACATGAGCTTTTCTTGGAATAATTCCCTTAATTGCTATTAGACTGTTTATTCTGAAAAGAGGAAGGGAGATATCCATGTTAAACTTGTTTCCCTGTTTCCAGCTCTAACCATGTACCTATCTCATAACTCTCAAGGGTCCTTCCCCAAGCTGTACAGGGCATGTTAAAACTTAGGAAAATTTTTCCATTGGACAGTCAAATAACTATAATTACTGTTTTCCCAAAGAAAAAATATCTTTAAGACTTCAACTCATATTGTTGATAGTGAGTCACAAGGAAGTAGAATCTGCATTTTCATGTTTGAAATACTTCATCAGGAAAAAGGAAATTTTAACACCAAATTATTTTACTTAGCAAAAAAAAAAAAGAAGCAGTTTCATTTTGTTTCAGAGTTTCTGGTTGGATTCTAGATTTTGTTTCATGGTCTTTTTTTACCATTTTCTTCAGTTTTGTTATTCTTTCCAAATGAACATCCTAATCCCAGGCTTCTGTCAGTCTGGCTCCAGTTTCTAGAATGTGAAAAGTATGTTTCATGCATGTTTCAAGGAAAAATAGCTAGTGGAAGACAACCTCTAAAAGAAGCATCTGATGATCAGCCAGGACTCCTCCAGCCAGCCTTCTCCTGGGTAACTCACTGCTCACTTCACTGGTCTTCTTAATTGGTTCTAGATGGCTAAGAACAAACTTAGAGGCAGCAGTGCCACTGTGAGGGGCTGGAGCTTCCCACAAACAAATCCAGGGGAGCTCAGGTCACTCTGCCTTTTCTAAAAAGCATCTAAGGAGGCTGAGATTTCAGTCAGAGCAGACTTTACATCTTTTTGAACCCGTTCTGAGATGATGGAGTCCCTCAAAGGAGAAAGCACTTTGCTCATAGTCTGTAATTCACTGCAAACCAAAAAGCCCACCACTTAACTTGAGAAGATGAGATACAACTAGTACTTTTTTTTTTAGATCCTGGAAGCTAGCTGGTGAAAAACCTGGAAAAGGGGATACAAATGATTTGGTTTAGGTAGTTATCCCTAAGGATGAAAACTTAGTATGGAGTGAGCAACTTGCCATAGGGAGAAGTTTCTTTTTTTGTTTAATTTCAGAGTTGCCATATGCTATCTCAGTGGAATTTAGATTTTAATGATGAAGTGTTTTCGCTTTCATGTGCCAGCAAGGTTTGGAAGAAAGTTTAAATGTATGAAAGAAATGCAAATTCCGGATTGAGATGGAAGGATATGAAAAAGAACATTGCTTTTAGGAGTTTGAATTGATCTAATGCCTATTGGTGTCCTGCCATTCACTGTGGAATACTGAACAATTTTGCATAGAGAGAGGATGTATTTCTTTAAGGACAGCTGTTTACATGAAAATGTTGTTTGTCAGAAAAATCAGCTCAGCATGGTTTTCTTATTAACACTGCACTTGAGAAGTGTGTGCAAGGTGAATTACCTACTTGACTTTTAAACAATGAATAATTCAGTGTGAGCCAGAAAGTCAAATGAATCTTCCCAAATATTTTCTGTCTCCCTATAGAATAGACAAAGGTGAGAAAAGGACTGCTTTGGTGATTTAATCCTTGCAGCTCTCCCACTGAAATGACCTGTCCATCTGAAATAATTTGTGATCCTTTGTAGTGTTTAATGAAATAATATTTAAGTACAGGTTTCAAAGCACATTTCAAATATGGATTATGTGCATTTCACAAATGCTGGAAATAAACGTGGGAGGAAGAGGACCTTAAATTTTCCAAAAGGTCATACAGCAAAGCAAAAGTAGGAGTAGGTCTGCGATGCCTAATTTACTGTCTGGAAGAAGAAAAAAAAAAAGAGAAGTTGGATTACAGCCATTTACAACACCTAGGTGATAAGAAAACTGAGATGAGAATAGTGGGAGAAAAATGAAACCCAGGAGATTAGAGCAGATCCTCTGAAGCCCAAAAGACTTAGACAAAGGACAGTAACCTTAAACTGTAATTAGTTCTCCAGTGTTTCCACGTGCATGATCTGGAGGCACAGGAGAAATTGCTGTTCTAGGGGCTGTCTAAGCATAAAATAACAACACAATTGTATGGAGTCATTTGTCCCCAGGTATATTCCAGTATTAAAGATCCTGCCTCTGTTCCTGTCCTTGCTTCCCCGTGGCTCATTCCAGCTTTTCCCAGGTGTTTCCTTGTCCTGGGTAGAAGCAGCAGCAGATGGAGAAAACCTCTCCAGCGTTAATAGAGATTTGAGGGAGCAGACTTCATGCTCAGGAGGCTTTAACCTAAACAGCATTTGTTAATTTGCTGTTTTTACTCTTTGCTGTCCAGTGAACAACTCGCTTTTTGCATAAGCTATTCACCAGTTATTTTTGTGACTGAATGTATTTTAGTTCCTGTATCTAAAATATACAGGTACACTGTTTCCCAGAAGGTAAAATCCAACAGCCCCTTGCCTTTGTGTTTTCAGGTGAAAAGCAACAGAAATTTGGGGAACTGTGTGTCTTTTAGCTATCTTAGTAACCTGCATTAGACTATAAATGCTGACCCCAAACTTGTGAGGATTGGCTGGGGAAGGGATGGTTTGTCAGATAGACGTATCAGTGATTTCTTAGCAATTAGAGTTATGTAGGTGTTGCAGGTTTTTATTATTATATTTGCTTATGGAAATTGGAGGTCTCCTGGATCTCAGCAGGTAGGAGTAGCTCCTTGCAGTCTTCCTGCCCCCACTGCCAGGAGCATCGTCAGGACCAGGAATCTTCTTAGGTCTGATCCCACACTGCAGCACTGCCTCCAGGCCCAGGTTCTGTTGTTTGTGAGTGCATTACACTCTGATGGAGATGGAAAATGAAATGATAAATAGTTTTTGTCCCCTTTGTGAAGTGATTTGAAACCCTTTTTTAATATGTTTTGCTTGATTAAAGCAGCAGCTGCCTGCCCAGCCTGACTAGGGGAGCTAATGATTTTGATGAAAGACATGATGAATAATTTGTTTGAGATTTATATGGGTTTTTGTGTTTTTTTTGCCAGGTCCTGCGTTAAATTGAGAGGAGACATATGAGGGGGGAATAGGAGACAACTTTTTTTTGCATTTGCCTTTATTTTTTTTTCATGTGAAGGTTGACAACAGATAAGGTTTTTTTTTTTTCTTTTCAGCCCTGTTGTATGTAAGGACCTTAGATAAGATTTCTGAACAATAAAGTAGCTTTTTCAAGGACTGTGTTTTCATGAGATCTCAAGGAAAAAAACAAGCAAAATAACCATCTGCTCCCTTCATTCTTGGCCAATCCATGACCTCAGTTACATGCTCATATAAGCGTATGCTTTCAGCCTCTCTAAGTATTGCCTGCTTTGGGAATTAATATAAAGGGAAGAAAAATTGCCCTGGACAGTTTTCATCACCTGTCAGGACCTGTGAAGTTTGAGTCCAACCAGAGGGAGGCTTTGAACAGTGTTTTTCCTTAGAGGGATGGTGCTAAAAACAAGAGACAGACGTTTCTCCAGTTTGCAGAGGTGAAAATCTGATGTAATCTCACTGAAATGAGTGGAGTGTATTTACCCTTGGACCAAGAGGAGGTGGAACCTGGGTCTTTGCACTTCTGGAGAACTGAATCTTTGCCAGGAAGCTAATACCAAATGTACACTGTTGTTCCACTGTAGAGGTTCACCTGATTATTTTTTGCTGTGGTGTTCCTGAGTTTAAGTATTCCTGCCTCCTCCATCCTGACTGCTCGTTCCTCTGACACCATTCTCACTTTTTTTTTCCTTTTTCTTTTTTTATTCTTTTTTTTTTTTTGTTCAGTTTTCTCTGTTTTGCAGAACACTACTATTACCCTCAGTATCATAAAATGATATTTTGAGCCAAGACTTTGGCAGTTTCATCCCTTATATAATTCTGCTGTATCTTTGGCACTGCTTTGTTGTTTGTAGTTTTTCTTTGAGGATGATTATTTGTATGTACAGCTCACCTTGCCCCTAAAGGACAGGCCCAGAACAAAGGATGTCATCTCTGATGTCATTGCATTAGTGACCACTTGCCATGTCTGTGATTCTCTCATTTAGCACTGGATGTTTTATACTTCTTCAGGCCCAAGACCTGTGGGGCTTTATATCCTGATGCCAGTCTAGGCATCTCTTCAAACTGCCATGAAGTGAATCCTTCTGCTGTAGTAGTTTATTTTCCCAAATCTCCCTTTTGTTGCTCTGGGAAGATAGTTCTTGAGTGCTTGACATAATACAAATTAAATCTGCCTTTTTGGAAATATGAAGAGCCCCGAAATGGGTGTGCAGCAGGCACTGTTAGTATTAATCAGAGATTCATCACTTCTCGTATGAAAGAAATACATTTACATGAGGGAAGCTTTTCTATTAATTTTTTGTTCTGTGGAAACCATAACATGAATTTGGTCTCAAAGTCAGGACACAGAGTAATTTCCATAGAATTTGCATGCACATTTTTGATTGCCTGCAGTGGGAATCCTGGGAAAATTATTTTCTTCCATTATCTGCTAAACATTTCTCTCATTGGAAATAAACTAGGAATAGAAAGAAGTATACAATTAAGACAGCAGTTTACAGCAGTCTGTGGAAATATTCAGTGATAGACTAAACCCTAAATATGCTTTTGCTTTTCTCAGTCCATTGAGGTATGGCTCCTTTCAATGAGCATGAATAGAGAATAATTATTCCATATTAATATTAATGCAAATTATGTATGTGCACTGGGAGCAAAATATACCCCAAAGTCTAATTATTTTATGCTAATAACTGAGCTGAAAAGATAATTCCTCATTGCTGGCCAAAAATGCAACAATGGTTCAAAGAATTTTCAGCAGGATGACCATTTTATCACTTCATTTAAACCAGCCTCTGCTCTGACCCAGTGGGAGCTAGGAAAAATTCTGGTACCAAAATCCCTGCTGGTGCACATGCAACTGCAATTAATGAGCTCTGTATTCTTCAGGAACCGTTTTTCATTGCTCTAGGCAGTGGAGATAAATAGAGGGGCATGTGACAACTCCAAACCACTTAGATGACCTGGCCCCTTGAAATCAAGGCAGAAACCCCTCTGCCTCTAAGATTTTTTGAAAAAAAAAAATAAAAATTAATTGTGCAGATGTGCTTTAGAGAGAGGCTTGGCCAGCAGGCTGTGGGACAGGCTGCTGGAAAACACGGGCAAGGATGTAAAAAGCCTCTTTGCTAAAGTGGGTGTTGAGAAAACCCCTGAAGAATGTTCAGACCACGCTTCTGTGACTTAGTATCAAAGAATGGTTTGGGTGGGAAGGAACCTTAAAGACCTTCCAGTTCCAGCCCCCTTGCTGGGCAGGGACACCTTCCAGAAGACCAGGTTGCTCAAAACCCCATCCAACCTGGCTTTGAACACTTCCAGGGATGGGGATGCCTTGTACTGCCCTGTCTCTGTGTTGTCACTGAGGAGAGTTTCCTCTGGGATGAACTCTGAGCATATTAATTCCTGTCTCAGTTTCACGGGGTTTTCCTTCTCTGTTATGCCTGGCCAGCTCTGTGTGTCTCTCCCCCACTGCTGACCTCACCACTGCACTGTGTCAGCTCTCCTGCCTACAGTTTCGTACAGGACGTGATCCCTTTGCCAAATCACTCACCATCTGGTGCCTCTCTTGTCAAGAAAAGAGCTGTAGGCTTTTGCTGGGGTGATAGGGGTTCAATACACTGCTCAAGCTGAGCACTGGGCAGTTCAGGAGTTCAGATGCAGAATGGTATTGTTCTGCTGTTGGAACCCTGGGCACTGAGAATTTCAGACTTTCTGTGGTGGCAGGCACTTACCCCCAAGAAAAAACACTGCATTTGACCTGAGGCCTTGGAACAGGCTTCGAAAATTGAGTGATGGCACTGGGATTGTGGGTGTGTAGTTTGAACAGCAGTGTGTGATATCGCAGGGTGGAAAACTTAAAGTTTAAGGTTTTAGAATATAGTAATATATATAAAGCAAGATGGAGGTTTTAGGGCAGTGGCTGGTCCTTCTCCTTCACCTTCTTCTTCATTAGAAGAAGGGTTTAGGTGGTATTGTGTAACTGGATAGAAAAGTCCACATTGCAGACCATGGGTGGTCTATTATTGAGTTAAAAGTAAAAATAACATAGATGTCATTTCTTAATTGGACAGTTTAGCCTTAAAAGGCCTTGTAGAGAGAGATGGGGGGGGGGGTGTTTTTTACTTTGTTAGCTAGAAGTGCTGTAGGATTCACAGTTTGTGAGACTCTAATATAGATAAGAATTGATAAACATCTGAGTCCGAACAAGAAACACAGCCTTGAGCATTTAATCCCAACTCTGGCAGAAAAGAAGACAAAAAGCAACATTCTGCCAGTTGATGATGGCCAGATTCTGGGATGAGGCAGGAAAAGTGCCCTGATGTGGATATCCCAGCGTTGATGCTGGGCACCAGCAGGCTCTGGACCTGTACAGTTCCAAGGCTGGAACTGAAAGAGAACATTTGACAAAGACAGGATTCTGATGTACATGTCTTGATAAGGGTCAAGCACAATCCTCTGAAAGTATCAAAACAAGAACTGGTTTGGATAAAGGCCAGAACAGTAGGACTCTGGCTGTTTCTTTCCTTTTTGTAAGCTGATCTCTTATTTGTCATTTTTTCCTACCTTTCTTCTTATTATGGAAATTGTTCTCTAGAAATGATTCTGTTTTGGTGCTTTCTGTGTGGCAGATGGCCTGTCGCTGGCAGCTATACTCTACTAACCCAGTGCTGTACAGCAGTGATGCATAAGCCTCTGCTGATTTTATTCATGTGGCTTGTGATGGGGGATCCATAAACCTCTGAATCTGGGCACTGAAAAAGTGCAATTGCAACCTGCACAGCTCAATCAATATAAATCATCAGTAGCTTCCTACTGGGCTGGGAAAGGCGTGGATGGGAGCAAGCTCCCATGTCTTTTCTGTGCTGTGCATTGTGGTAATAAAGTAGCTGTGAACAACTGCTCTGCTTTTGGTTGCATGAGCAGATACGTGAATGTCAGCAGCAGCATAATTGCAGTTTTCCCCCTGTCTAAAGACTGACTGGCTTCTGTTTTGTGTCTGGCTTCTAGTTACGAAATTTCCTCAGAGAAGACATTGTACAGCCCATGCACCATCCACGAGACAGCACTTAAGAAAATCAGTGGTTTGCAACTCTTTATCTCATTTCCACTGCAGTACCAACAGAGCTCTGAGGGTGTTACAGATGGTCAAAAAAGGCTCACCAGTATATCGTTACCACTCATGTGAACATTGAAGTTTAAGTATTACAGGTTTGAATTACTGGAATAAGCTTGGACTTCCTTGGCAATTGTTGCTGTATCACTCCAGGCGGGCAGCTTTGAAAAAAACAGCCTTTGTTCTTTATTAAAGCTAAATGGTTGTCATTACCACCTGGTTGGGAGGTGTTGACAGCAGTGGGCCATAATCCCTCCTAGCAACCTGTCAGCATGGTGCAGTGAGGACCCGAGTTAGAGCAGGGGCTGCAGGAGCTGCTGGAAGGAGGGGTGTGTGTCTGTCTGTGGTGTCCTTCTGTCTGTGCACAGGTGCTCCTTTTGTGGTAGCCAAAACACCTCTCCTCAGCTTCAGACTGCATCATTTGCTCACAGAGCAGGAAAAGCAGGGAAAGGAAAAATTGTATTGAGCAATCACAGTGCAGAGGAGCTTTACAAAAGAGAAGAATTACGTTCTGCAGGGCAGTCCGAGGGTTGCACCCAGGAAAACACAATCAAAAGGCACTTGGTGTGCTTTCTGAAACCAGTTTTGAGAAAGCTTGGATTCCGCATGATGGAGCCAACCTTTACCTCTCTGTCACCTCCTGACTCAGGTTTGCAGACCCACAGCTAGTTTAAAATAATTCTTTTAATTCAGACCTTCTTAAATTAATTAAGATCAGGTTGATTTTCAGCTTAGTTCATGCATTGCATGTTGGACAGCGTCACTGACACTAGTCTGCCCGCCTTCCCTCCCAGGACTGTGATACCATTTTTATTCTGGAAAACTGCTCTTCAACTGAGATTCTGGCAACAATTTTGTGTGAAAGTATTTCGCTACCTCTGGATCCAGTGGGGCCCAACTGCTCAGAATGAGCAGAGGAAGCAGAAGTAAAGTTTTCTCTAAGCTCCATGGCACAGGGGAGTCCCCAACAAGTCCTGCCCATGGTTACCATGACTGAGTGCTGTCATTTGGTTTGGGGGTCAGCTATATAAAAATATCTGGGTTTTTGACTCAGAAGCAGTTTAGAAATGGAGTACAGGTGAAGAGCAAAATAAATGACATAAAGGACAAGGCAACAGGCAGCTCTTCAAAGAGTGGGACGTTAGGGTGGATTTCCCGTAACATGGAAACAAGGGAAATCTGTGCCAGTAATTCTGTGGGAGAAAATGCATGCTATAATTTTCCAAGCAGATGGTACAAGGTGAGTGATGAGCTATTTAGATGAAATTTGAGTGGGAAGGAGGCTGTGGAGAATGAAGTGGAAGTATGATGAGTTACAGCAAAGGTCAGAAGCTGGCTTTTAAGTGCAGAATCACTTTGGAGACTAGGGGGTTTATTTTCAGCATATGCTGCAGACTTAGTTCCAGATCTCATCCTGCTGACTCAGTTTCCCTAAGCTTTACCTCCACAGGTGTATTGCAAAGCCCTTCTAATCTATCCATAAGGAACACACTGAAACTTAATGACTGTGAAGCAAATTTGCATCTTTACAAAAAAAATATATGAAGTTAGAGGTGAAGCTGCTACAAGTGGTGCCTTATGACTCCAGATGTGTTTGGGCATTAGCACAAGTATTCACACATTTACAAGAAGTCTCTTCTGTGTTAGGGTGAGTCAAGGGGACATTACAACAAAAAGAATAACTTTACCTTTTAGGTGAGTCTTCCCATACAAACCAAATTCCGCAGATTTTTCTCCAAGTGGTATTTTCTCACAGTACCCACATATCTGAAGACTTGCTTTGTGAAATAAATTAATCTAAAATCAACAGAGTTAGAGAAATCTTTAGCCTGTGAGCGCTCCTGTTCTCTTGGGATGTATCAGATATTCATTGCTTGTGTGGAAGCAGCTAGTGTACTAATGGAATCACTAAGAAGGAGGTTATTTTAAGGTGGATTGTGTAGTACATATCTCCTTATAGGACCAGAGAGTTGTGGAGTAGGAGGGAAGTCCATTGCTGGATGACTGCCCAGGGGTATAAGAAATGGTGCGAAGTTACAAGTGATGACAGAGAAAATAATTCAGTTAGAAGATTCAGCATCATATTTGCATCTCTCTTCTTTGTATTGCACAGACACGGCCAAAAGGTTTGCAGTCTTCAATGTGATCTGGGCCTGATTTAAACTAAAACCCTTTTTATACAACAGAGAGGATGCAAATATAACTTAGACCTACTCTGGTTATCACCTCAGAGATTGATGGTGTTCCTTGTAATCAGTAAAAATCTCTCCACAAAAAGACTTTTACTGTTGAGGATGAAGAAGAAGAAGGCAGGTTTGCTTTTTACCAAGAGTAATGTTTTAAGAAAGTCCTGTCTGCAGTACTTGGCAAAGGAATGTGAGATAAAGTTTCTGCAAGTCACACTTCTCCTAATTTTGCAGCTAGGTGGGATCTGCAGTTGATAATGACCTATATACACAAGGCCGAATTTTCTTTCCTGTCACCGGCCATGCTGTTTATACCCACGCTGAGGGCTCATTATTCTGATTGATTTGGAAAGGCTGATCTTTTCTTTGACCCATGTAACTGGTGAGACAGCAAAGTGCAAAATTTACCCATAAGCTTCTGATGAAGTGTCCCTGTGGTTTGCAGTCTCTGCATGTCTACTGGAAAGACTAATGTATAGTTATAGCCCAACTCCAGGGAATTTCTTTCTTACAGAGATCTTTGATTTTGTAACTGAAGTGACTGTCCTGCTATCTTGCAAGAAGACATTGAAGAAAATATAATTTACTTCATCTTTTTTGATATTATGTAGAGTAAGAAGCAGTTTTTCATTCTTTTGGAAACGTTAAGATTTCAGAAATGCCCTTGCTCTCATGCTGGCTCTTCTAAGCAGTGGAAAAAAAAAATTGGAAATGGATTTCTGAGAATAGCCAGCAGCTGTGATAGTGTAGATCCTGATATGCCCCTCCTGCCAAGCTGAAGAGAAAGTAGAGGTGTGAACCAGTTTGCTTGTTCTTGAGGCAGTGCACAGAATATCAAGATGTGCAGGGCTTTTTCCTCTCAGTGTTTCCCCTTAATAAATTCTATCCTGGGAAAAAAAAGTCAAAGAGGGCATGATCCCATGAAAATTTCTGTTTTACCAAATTGGCATTTTCCATTGTAGACCGTGCATACTCAGCATTGATTTTACATTGCAGCTTGACCAGCTCACTTGCATTTCAAAGTAAAAGCTAGAGGAGCTATTGATTGCTTAGCTGAGCAGGTTGAATATGATCTGCAGTCTCCTCTTACACATTGATTCCTTGTCTCTTTACTCTCTGCTTCCTGAATGTCACTGAACTGTGAGAGGCCTGCTAAATGGACAGAAATATTGATTTCCTTTCCCCCTCTTTTATTTTCAAAAGCTCCTTATTTACCAAGAACTGAACTAATATCAGGAAAAGAAAAGGTCACCAAAAAAAAGGTAGAAAGAAGGTAGTTTTTGTGTATTTTTTAAAAAACTTGAACTTGGTTAAAACTGGAGTTCTTTAAGTTGTGTTTTCATCAAGAAAGGTCATTTCCCTGTGTGAAACCTTTGAACTCAGGTTGTTCAGCTTCATATTTTACTATTGTCTGATTGATTGTGATTGATTAGGGGTGGTTTCCTAAATGACTGTAGTGGCTCTAGTGTTACAATTTTCTGTGACTTTTGCAGACAAGTTAATGAACAGTCCCAACTATGCCAGGTTTTGATGCAGAATGCAATCAGTGAGTTTTTTGTGAAGAGTTTACTGTACAGTGTTTTGTTGCTGTTTTGTTCACCCACAAGTGTGACACTTTGCAATAACAAGTTGAGAGGGACGGAGAAAAAGTTCAAGGAACACAAGATGGAGTCAGGTAAAAATGAGAAGATGTACCAAGAGGGATCACTGGGGACAGCATGAGTGTCCAGAGATTTTAGTATCTGCTGATCATCTGTGTAAGCTTAGATGTCTTTGGGCAGGCAAATGGGGCTAGTTACAGAAAGAGTAGAACTAGAAGTGGTCCAGAACATCCAAGTGTAATAATAAAAAAACCCTAGCGAGTCCTTGGAAATCCAGTGACATTGTTTCAACTAGTAACAAAGCAGAAAATTAAAAGCAAGGTAGAGGCTAAAAACAATGAAAAAGATCTATTTCGCAGGGAATATTACTTTTCCTGGAAGTCAAAGCAATTCTCATGCTGTCTGTGCTTGTCATTATGAAAACAACTATTTAAAAATACATAAACCAGAGTGATACAAGTATTTTATGGAAAGAGATGCATTTTTTTCCTTTAATGAAATTCTTTGAAATGGAAAAAAAAAAAATTCTTCATCAGTCCTTTGCTTAGAAGTGGTGGGGAAAGTTGTGTTGATAAACTTCCAAGGTTCTAAGGATTTGTGCTCCAACACAGGATTTATGCTGTAAGAGCTGCTACATCCTTGCTATAGGGTAAGTCTCTCTGCAGAACACTCCCCAGGGATTAATGGGTACAGCTAGAAGAGACACTTGGAGAAGTTGTTATGAATAATCCTTCAGAAACACCTACATTTAGCAACAGGGACTAGTTGCTAAGTATGGAGAGATCCATGAGAGCCTTTGAAAATCATTAGTTTGCTTGAGAGGAGCAGTTCTCATTTTATTAGTAAGAATTGGACAGTCAGTGACACTCACAAGCCCCCTGATATCCTTGCTTGTGCTGCCTGGGCCACAAAATAGGCTCAGAAAGTTTGAAATCGAGCAGATGGATCCAACTCTGTCACAACAAAAGGCACCAATTTTCTGCATTGCTGTGTGTGATGGGTTGACCCTGCTCAGATCCAGGCACCTGCCAAAGCTGCTCTCTCACTCCTCTCCAGAGCTGGACAGGGGAGAGAGAGAACATAATGAAGTGTGGGATTGCCTGGCTCTTTCCTGCTCCAAGGTCAGGGCAAATAAAACTCAGGAGACATTGAAGTCTCACTCTGAAATTTATTATCCTTATCTGTTACAAACTCACGAGATGTGAGCTCTCTCTAACAAGTCGAGGAAGTGAGCTAAAATGGTGTCTGTTCAAGGCTGTTTCAGTCCCAATTATCCAATAAACAGTTGACAGCTGTATTATTATGCTTCTCATCCAATTATGATCATCTGAAACCTGCAAACTTCTTTCACCCAATTACAGAAAACCACTCAGATTTGTGAAAAAGGAGGAGGAAGAAGGTGCAAAAAGACAACTAATCCACACCCAAAGTTCTCCATCTTGGCTCCCATATATCACCGTACACTAAAATCCCAAATCTAAGTTTTTCATCCTGTGAGATCACACAATACTATCCAAACTACACATACACTGCTTCTGTGCTGTCACTCAAGTTTTGAAGCCTTTTCCAAGGCCTCAGGTCAAATGAGGTGTTTACTTGAGGGTTGGCACCCTTCAGTTCAGAAAGCTTGAAGTTTTCAGCCTTCAGAGTTCCAACAATGAAGGAGGGTTCATGTGTTGAGATAAGGACTGGGAGAGATCACTCATCAAACATCACAGGCAAAACAGGCTGTAATTAGAGATAGAAATTGAATTTTATTACACTAACAAAATCAGAGCAGGATTATGAAAAGTAATAGGGGTTATGGTCATTTCATCACCTGTGGTTTCTTCCATTGCTCAGGAAGAGGAGTTCCCCTTCTTCAAAAATACAGGTTTCAGTTTCCACTTCTTACTTTACCTTCAGGAGCAGACCTGTATTGACCCTGAGGCTTTAGAGAAAAAAAAAGAACCATTACTTCCTTTGATTGATCAACTCACTGCTATGTGTTTGTTTTTTGGGGTTTTTTGTTTGTGTGTTTGTGGTTTTGTTTTTTTTAATCCCCCAACATGCCTGTTTGATGTCATCAGTTGAGACTGCCTTCTTCCTCTGGAATTTGATTCAAATTCTCCTGTTTTGAAGTTCTTGGTATTTGAGGTTCAGGTTGTGGGTACTGTTCCACTTTTGTACACCCACTGGTGTAATTTAGTAAATCTGTCACTTATGCTCAATATAACAGAGTGATTTAACTGCAGGATCTCATCGGTGCAATTAACCCTGTTCCTTTAAAATGAGGAGCTGATTGTCTTGGCATTCATGGGAGCAGAGAGCACAGTAGAGTGCTGCAGTTCCTGGCCCTTCCAGAGCAGTACTGTAGTCAATTGATTATTTTGTTAATTGGTTTTGCATCCAGTATCCTGCTGCTTTATTATCATCCAAGTGACTTTATGCACCGTGCATAAGTACAAGTGTAGTAAAAATCAATACCTGAAACCTTTTTTTTCCTTGTAAAGATCTTAGCATCCATGAGCTACCTTTGAGACATGACCTTTATTCTGCTTGCAACACAGCTAGTTAACTTTTTCATAATTTATTCCTATGCTAATAAAGTAGATGCTCAGATTCTGAGCTGTACTTAAACTCGTATCCTAATGAAAAAGGAATAAATTATTTAGGAATTAAATAAACAAAAGGCTTTTATTGTAGATAAATAAGCCTAATTTTGAGATGGTAAAATTCAGGCTATTTTTGTAAGAAAATCTTGTTGTTTCACTAGGTTCTAATAAATACCATACTTCACAGGCTTGATTCATTTAGTTATCAAAAGCGTGAGTCCTATGAATGCTGCTTTTGTGCTTCAGTTAGAGAAACAAGGATTTAAAATCTGGTATGAGGTTGCATTGTGGGTGGGATTGAGGGCTGGGTTCCAGGTCTGAATGTCACACAAGCAGATGGGATGATGGATGTTACAAGATGAGGATGTTTTCTGGTACTTTTCTACTGTAGGACACACATACATGTTCTCTCTTGCGTGTTTTTTGCAACCTTGATGTGGTCCTTACTGCCTTTGTATTAGTGATGGCCAGGGGAGGCCTACTCTTCTGTCAGAAGAAAACCATGAAACAGAAGCAGAATCATCAGATGCTGTCCCTCTTCTGATCTAGACTTGATATGAAAGCAGAAATTTCCCTCTCTGAAAAAAAAAAGCTTCTTTCTAGTGTTGGTACACAGTTGGCAAGAGGATGAGGATTTTGCTGAGTCAGCAGCCCCAGATGGGCACTTTTCCACCCAGATCACTGGATTTGCATTACCATTTTCCAAGTTTGTTCTTTGTGGATCTTTCTTTCTGTAGTATGTGGATGTTACCTGTTCTTGGGCTCATTGCTTTCTGAACACATCCTTGTGAGGAGAAAGACAAGTCCTTACCTTGTGCAGGTTAAGATCACGCTACAAGGCAACTGACTGAGGCAATTTGTAGCTCATGGGAAAAGCTACCAAGACCTGTTTCCAAAAATTTCAACTCTTTTTTTGACAAAAATGCCTAATCTTCTCTGGATTCAATTGTATGACTTCCTGTCATTTGCAAGTATGAGGAAACCCCCTTTGTTTTTGTGGTGAAAAAGAGGTCCCAGGATTTCTGAGACTGATCTGTCTGTGTATGGTGACATCCTGTATGCCCTTTCTCCAAGTGAAACATTCAGAAAACAGCCTGCAGAGGGGTTTCAGTTCATTGAGGATTATGCCTCTTTGAGGGGTGTATTTCCTTGTCTCAGGAAATCAAAATGTTATACAAAAAATACATTATGTTGTATTGTGAAGGTGGAACAAATCAGAGAAATGAGATGATACTGAAGAGGGAAAACAGCCTGTGCTATTTCTGCAGATTGCTCCCCCTTTTCCTCCCCATTGTCGTAAAAGACAAGCCAGGGCTCCCCAGCACTGCTTTTTAATTAGTAGAAATCCTTTTGCACTTAATCCTAATTCAGTGCCTTAATGCAGGCAGGTCCTGCAGAGCCTGCAGGCTTACATGGAAGCACAAACACCTGAAATCTTTTTCTCTGGCAGCCCTCTGAATGAGGCTTGTCTTCTGTTCCTAATTATGTTCTGTGGTGACAGCTTGGGGTTTGCAGTGGCAAGCGGAGAGGCAGGGGTGAGGCTGGGGAGGGGGGAGGCAGAGTGACAGGTGATTGCTCTGTCTCCATGGCATCACTGAGCTTTATCTTAGAGCTGTCAAACACTGTGCTTACACCTTTCTTTACTGTGTACAGCGACCTGGTGCCACAAAGTACACTTTTGTATGGCTCCTGCTTAGTCACTGTCCTCTTACCAGGTTATTTCATATTAGGTTTTTTCTTTACTTTCAGCCCCATTCCACTTTTAATGAACTTGCACAAGTACTAGGAACACACATATAAATGAAAGCACCAATTCAGTATTTTACCATTTGGTCCTTTAGTTAAGAATTAAAATTCATACAAATATATTGTTTAGAAACCTTTGACACTGCCTTTTCAGGCCATGCTGTGCCCCATCCTGCTCATTGCGAATTGGTATTAGGTTTTCAGGGTTATAATGAAACAATATAGCTGTGAGGAGAACAGCTTTTAGCCCCCATCAGTTAGATCCCAGTTTCATCTCTGTCTTAAGACACCTCACTGAGCAAGCACTCTTTTATGCTCACGCTTTAATTAACTGAGACAGAGAGACGCCTCCAACAATGATTCAACTGTCCTAAGAGCTGATTGAACCTTTGGATGAATTTCTCCTCTGTTGATTTTGACTAACACTACATATATAAAGTTCCTATGACACTGCACTGTAACTCATATATATGCCTTTTTAATCTGAAATGCCAAAGTCACACATGTAGAAGTGGTTCTCTGAGTTATTAGATTTATTTAATAACCATGGATTCTTTTCAAGAACACACCTAAATAAATGTTAGGGGGTCTTACTGCCTTCTTGCTGCACCTAATCATGTAGTTGATGGTTTTGGGCATTCCTTTTTGATCCAGAAGGGTAATTTTTTTTTTTCTTTCAATTAAGTGTTGGTACTTTGCAAGCTATCTTGTTTCCCGGTGTTAAGCTGAAGAGTACAAAATGAGTGTGCCAAAGTTGACAGCACCTTTTACAAGGTCTGTGAATATGTTAGTGCATGTTGCAATTCCAGTTAAAACCACTGAGAGTGGTCTCCTTTAGGAATGCTCTTTTACATGGGTACAAATATGGTGAATATGGTCTGATATTTGAAGTTCCTGCCTCCAAAGATATTTGCATGTTTAACTTTTCGTATATTCTACAGTGCTTCCTTAAATGTGGATTTGCAGTGCGTAAAGAAAAGGATTTCTCAAAAACTGTGATGACTTGTGTTTTATAACCTGTATTTTCATATCCTGTATTTCAGCCAGTGTGGTCAGTTTAGTGGCTTTTTTGCCATATAGTTTTTCTTGCCAGTGTATTCATTTATCACTTATTTATTGCAAGGCTAATCCATGAAAGCAGATCACTTTACAAGACATTTTTGAGAGCCTCAGAAATATGATGAAAGCTCACAACACCAGATTTTTTTCTCCCAGAAAATTTCTTCAGCAGTGTCCCGTCCCGCTGTAAAAAGAGGAGTCAGGGGGATTTTTTTTGATAGGTTTCTCAGATGAAATAAAGTGCAAATGCGGCAATATTGTATCTGAGAACTGTTTATTGATAAAGAAAGGTAAGAGTTCCTACCAGAGGGGGATAGAAAAGAGCAGAGAAGGGGAAAGGCAGGACAGGTGTGAACAGGGAAGAAAGCCAGGGAAGAAGCAGTACTGCAGAGAGAAGAAGGTTAGAGAGGATATGAGAAACGATGCTCATTTTTGAAATTTCAAAGGTTTACTAAACCTTAACAAAATACAGTGAGGGACTGAATAAGGAAAAGGGACGGCATTGCCGGGAGTGCGTGACTTGCCTGCCAGGTACTCACCCACAAAATGGCTGCTCCTTCTTTTATACCCCTAGTGTAGCATCAGGCAACCCTGGCCCCTACCAAAGTCTGCCAAACAATTCTTCTTGGCTGTCCTTTGGTGGTGGCTACTTTCTTGCAAGTTGATTGCAGGTCATTGCTGCGCCCCTGCAGCAAGGAGCTTCCCTCATTCCATGCCTTGTCTCCACATGTCCTGGACAACCCAGGCTGTCCGGTGTCTTGGTTTGGAAAGGCAGGTGTCTGCCAGGGAAAGCTGGATCTTCCCTTAGAATGGAGAATGTAAACCCCCTCCCTCCAAATTAGTATAATTTTGCAATTAAGGGGCTTTCAGGCAAAGATACGGGAATAGGAATGGCAGTTCTTTACTAGGATTATTAAAAATACAAATGTAGTAGTACAAAAAACCAAAAAAAAATTCCTAGAAACACTGACAGAGTCAGCATATGACCTGACACCCTGTTGGTCAGGGTATTGGTAGCAGTCCAAATAAGTCCTCCTGGAGTGACAGATGTGGTTCTGTTGGAGTAGAGATGGTCCTGTAGGAGGGTCCAGTGGTGGTGAGATGGGTCTGGTTTTCCTCTGGGAATCCAGTGCAAACAGGCTGTCCTGGAGTTCTGAATGTCAGATTTTATCCAGGTAGGAATGCTTGGCTCCTCCCCCTGGGTGGAGCATCTCCCAATGGGATGATGTCATTGTGTCAGTCATGCAGTGAGTGAGCCTCGGTGGCCCATGAACAGCAGATATCCCCTGGAGGGAGGATGGGCTGTGGAAGAGATAAGAACACTGCTCTTCCTGGTTTGAACAGCTGGCCCATTAACAGAAGGACACCCACCCCCTCACCCCAGGAGCCATGAGGAAAGAAAAACCTCCCCAACCAGTTTCAACAGATGGGAAATAGAATATCTCTTGCATTGAACCCAAGACATCCGGTTGCAACAAATGCAGAGTGGGTGAAAGGGGACTATGGGGAGAACAGAGGACATCTAAACAACAAGCCACAATAATATACCTGTACATCAGTTAAGCTTCTCTTAACACACACACAGTGTTCATCCCTTAATTGTGAGAGCCAATCATCCCGTTACTCATTTATAACTGCGGGGGCCAAGCTAACCCTCCAGGCGAGCCCCTGCTCCCTGCAATAAAAAATTGGCCCCCAGTAGTGTCTGGAGCATTTATGAAAAAAGCTTTATCTACTTTTATCTGCTAAAGCTCTTCCCATAGCCCAATTTCCAGGGCATTTTCCTGGGCATTCGGGGCTCTGCTCTGCCAGGAAGTGGCCAATCACTTGCAGCCTGATCGTGGTGATGCCTTGGGAAGGCTGACCTGGAACAGAGACTGGACAGAGCTAGAGAATAAAGCAGATATTTATTGAAAGGCCTTTAGGATATACCTTGGGCAGGACAAGAACCTGACCAGGGCTACCCCAGGGTGGAGTAAAAAATGGTCACAAAATGGACAAACAGTCACAAGGTCTTACACTTTTATAAGTTTTGCTCCATTTGCATATTGGGGCCCAATTGTCCAATTACAGCTTCAGGCTGTGAAGTCTCATCCTTCTTGTTTCTTTCTTCAGTCCACTGTTGTTTGTTGTTTTGGGCCTGAAAGTTGTCCTTGGTCTTTCTTCAGCAGGAAAAGGATTTGTTTTGTCTACTTACTCTGTGAAGAGAGCTTACCAGCACCCAGTATGAGGCTCAGAACTGCACCCCTGGGCATCACAGAATCTGGAAAACATGAAAGCTGAAACTTAAGGCTTCAGTGGAAGCTTCTCTCCCCTGATCAGCTGCCAGGCAAAGCCTCCCTGGGGACAGGGCTGCCAGCACATGTACAGCCCCTATAGGAATCCTTCACCTCACGTATAACGTTGAGTTGAGGCATAAATTGTCAGATTGGTACCTCTCAGGCAGGAAGGGTTATCTAATGATCTGATAATGCCCTGGAGAAAAATCTGAAAAAGTAGAAGTGTGGTCGAGAGACCTTCTTCCTTGTTTTGTCAAATGTCTACAGCTTGGAGCTGTGACGTATTTGGAATTAGTTAAATATTTTAGCTTCTATTTCGGAGGCAACAAAAAATACAACTATGGCAAGGAGACTCATGATAATGATGCCTGGAGGGGGGCTCATTCTTATGCTGATTGTTTGGTGTCTAAAACATGTTCAAGCTGAGTTTTTCTCCAGTTAGGACACTCTGGGGGAGTCTCTTCCTCTCACAGCTGTTGCAGTAGTCCTGGAGCTTTCTTCCTCTTTGTAAATTCTGACTGGGATCAGTCCCCGGTTTAGAGGTTGCAAATGAATGACACAAACAAGAAGAGTGTGTTTTCATAACTATTATCTCTCATGAAGACAAGTCTCAAAAAGCTTTTTATCTGTGTCAAGAATGCTGAGCTAATAGTGTAAAAATTAACCCTTTCAGGTGAGGAAAGCTGTGCAACAGGAGGGCTTCATCAGAAGGAAGCGAGGATATAGAGACATCAATGACATTGACATCAACATGAATGATCCTTTATTTACAAAGCAGTGGTACCTGGTAAGTTTTGAGAGACAATCACAGTAATCATAACTAAATAATTGTCATTCGAGCCGTTCTGTGCGGTCGCAGTGTTTTCCAACAGTTCTTTCCAAATGCAGGACTTGGGAATGGATCCAAGGCTCTGTTGTGTTGGTTTTAATTGTACCCCTTTTATATTGGGAAGATCCAGCACATTTCAAGAGATAAATTTCATTTCAGTCAATGGAAAGATCCTTAGAAGGCTTGAAAGAGAACTCTGTTGATGTCCTGTGGGCATTACTGGTGTGCTGATGTGACCCCTAGAACTGCATATGAATCATGTCTTTGAGCTGTTGCCAGGTAAAATACTGTTATGGAATTATAATAAAAGGTTATAATGTATTTGCTAGCAAAAGTTAAAGCTTTTCTTATGGAAATTTGAATATAGTTTCTTTTGTTAAAAACAGAACAGCTGAAAATTGATGAATTTCTGCTTAAGCTAATGTGAAATGAAATTCATATTTTGCTAAATTGTTTCAGTTTTTCTGTATCGTATTTTTATAGGGAGAAGTCTTTAGTCACAAAAGAAAACTTATATTTTTACTTTGAAGTGAAATTATTTTTTTATTTAAAAAGTTGATAAAGTAATTCTGGTCAGTTTTATTGTTGCAACCTATTTACGATGAAATACTCAGTAAATGCAGTACTGCCTTGTTAACTTAAGATGGGTATTTTTGCTTAAGAGTAACGTTTCTTCCTCTTAATCCATTTCTTAAGTTTCATTGATCTATCCAATCTGGCTGCAGGTTTTTTTTCCTAAAGCAAGAGTTTTCAAATGGATTGGGGGCACCTTAGCATGGATGGGATTTTATCCTTGATGATTCAATAAACTAAAGTGAGGATTAATTCACTTATTTTCTGGTAGTTAATCAAAATGTTGCAGTGATAAAAATAACAAAAATTTAGGAAGCTATACAGTAGATCCCTGCTTTCAGGAAGAAAGTATTTCCTGCTCATAAAGAAGTTCTCTGTAAAATCACTTGTTCTGACTTTTTTCCTGGACTGACCCACTGGCTGACATGTTAAGTAGAAAAGTTCTTTTTTGCCATCCAAAAGATTGAATGTTTAACCAAATCTTATAAACCACAAAAAACTGAATTTTGCCAGTGTTGGGTTTTTTCAGGTTTTTTCTTTTTTTTTTTTTACAGCTGCATTATTGCAGTAGATACAATTATGGACAGATGTGTACTCCAAAAACATATGGGATATATTTTCTGTACCAAAGATGCATGCAGAGACATAAAGGAAAAACCAGTGCCTGTGGAAATATGTCAGTCAAGTAAAAAAAGCTATTTTTTTTTTCACTGATGTATTAGATTAACACTGGTCAAGCAGATGGGACTCCTGGACTTGACCTTAATGTAGCTGAAGCATGGGAGCTGGGATACACAGGGAAGGGAGTAACCATAGGAATTATGGATGATGGTAAGTGAAGACTGAGTGCTAATTTAATACTTTTAAGTAGACTTTTCTTATGTAATTGAAGTTTTAAATAAAAAGGATTAAAAATTAATAATCAATTGCTTAGTGGTGAGACTACCAGCCTCCATAAATACTTTGAGATCTTCAGGAAAAATATGTTAGGGGTACTAAAGATAGGGGTACTAAAGCATGGATATCCAAGCATTAGAAGCAGTTTGCAGTTATCACTCAGATATCTTTCAGGGCACACGGTAATGGCCATTAAACCTAAGCAAAAACTCTCCTTGACTTCTGTAGGCACTGACTGGAGGATGTAATTGCTGTGCAAAAAATATTTCGGAAAATGTTTTTTGGATTACATTATTTTCAAAGTTGTCCTTGATAGCTGAAATAATTAAACACTTTCATGCTGAATATCAATGAAGATCTGCATATTAGATACATTGGTAGTTTCAGACTAAGTTCAGGAAAGATGAAGATAAAAGGTGCAGCTGAAGTTACAGCTCTTCTACTTACGGGTTCTTACTGAAGTACAGGAATTCCATGCAGTCCCTCAACACTCTTCTTTGGAATAAATTTTGAATATTTTCCTTTAATGGGGCTGAATAATATTAAAAATCAATAAAACTTCTGTATCCACATATGTTTTCTAGGGATAACCAGGATGTGTCCTCACTTATTTCTGTTCCTGCTTACTCCTATGGCAAGGTTTTTGTGGAAGTAAGAAAATAAACTCAGACATCTGGATCTTAGGAAGAAATTCTTTGCTATGAGGGTGGTGAGATACTGTAAGAGATTGCTGAGGGAGGTTGTGGTAATGTTCAAGGCCAGGTTGGAGAAGGCCTTGAGCAGCCTGATCTGTGTATTGATGAAAGATCAATCTCACCTGAGAGATGATCTCTCGTGTCACAATTTCACTGATCTCACAGAGGCAGGACTTGGCTTTCAGATTAGCAAGGCATGACTGTCATGGGAACAGTGGCAAACTGAGCTTTGCGTCAATAAAACTGATGGTCCCTCAGATACAGCTTTTAGAGAAGGGAGTAATTTGCCTTACGATTTGTTTCTAGTAACTCTAGAAAATGGCTTGAATAACAGGATTCTTCATAGAGATTTTTATTGTCCATCTACTGTTTGGGTCAGTAACAAGGGTCTCCAAATGCAAATCTAGTGCTAAGGGCCCTACAAAATGAGAATTAATCATTCCATCAGCATTACTAGGATAACATGGCATTCTCCTTGCAAGTAAAATAGAGCATGTAACGGTAAGGTGGTTGGAAGAACAGGATAAAGAGGTGATGATAAAAAATGTAGCATGAGATTGGTGGCCATTTCTTTGTATGTTTTAACTGGCTATGTAATAGGTCATCCCAGCTGAGTGTAGGTCTGCTGCCTCTGTTACACCATCTGCTGGGGCTTGTACATCTGCCATGTGTAGAAAGATGCCATGCAACAGAATGAGTATATTACACACCAATGCTCTGTTAGAATATTTAGCACACTACCAAAATGTGGAGCCTGTACACAGATATTTGCTAAAATGGTTTAAGCCAATATTAAAAGTTCTCTTTCATGCATGTAATATGAAATGTTTGCCTTAGTGATCACCCCAAGTCTACCCTAGGTAATTTTCTACTTAGTTTACAGTGTTAAAAATACTCGTTTTTCTATCCTGTACTGATCCAGTGCTTACCAGTCTTGTTAGTTATGGTATGCTTTGAAGTGACAAAACTCATATAAAGATACATTGGGATTTAAACTAATCCTTATGAGTAAATATGATCCAGTCTACAAAAGAATAAACTTTGTCATTCAGCTCACTTTTTCAAATGGCATCTGGATTTTGACATAAATGATTGAAAAGTCCACATTTAAAAACTGGAATCTCACTTCAATCAGTTGCATTATTCACCATGATTATTTTCCTCTGTTTGTAAAGGAATCTTGTTCTTTGATCATAAGAAAATCTTTTTTGAAATTCTTAACCTTTGGTATCTGTTCTGTCATTGTCTTGTTGCAGGAATTGATTATCTGCATCCAGATCTTGCATCAAACTACGTAAGTTCATGCTGACCTTTTCTGTAAGATGTGTATTTTCTTGTTATTATAGTCCCTCTGCTACAAAATTTTAAATAGGCAGTAGAACAGCAGTACAGCTGGACTCTGATCTTAGTGGTGATACATTTCCCATTGAAAGAAGCAGACTGAAAAAGGGACTGCCCGTGCAAGGAATGGAAACGTGGCAAGGCTCTTTGTGGAGGAATGACAGTCCTGGGTCACATTAAATAAGCTGCAGCTTGCAATATTGGATTTAGGAAACGAGCAGCCTCCAAATTGGCTGTAAGTCCTGCTATTAAGATGCAGAATGCCCCTGTCACTTGGAGGGCCATGGAGCTGTGGGCTGTGGCAAGGCATGTATTAGCCTTTGAAACCTCCAGGAACAGTTTCATTCCTTTATAACAGGTTTTTTGATCCAGTGCTTCAAAGCATATGCCAGGCAGATTGTGTATTCTCAGCACATGCTATGCAAATTGATTGTTCCTCAGATCTACCTCAGGATTCAGACCTTTGGACTAGACCATTTTTGCATGTCTTAACTCTTTGTCTCCCTCCAACTCTCCATTGGCACTAGCACTCATATCTTCAGGTGCCTTCAGGTCCCTTCCTGAGGGAAGCCCAGGCTGCTTCAGCTGAGCAATGTGGTTCAGTTTGCAATTGCAATTAAATGAAAAGAGGAACAAGGTGAGCTGGAGATTTTTGAAAAAAAAAAATATCAGTCACTTGGATAGAACAGCTCCAAAATGAGGAAGACATTTTTACATATGTGCAGCTTGGAGCTTAATAACACACAGGGTGAAAACCTATTTGTGTTGCAAGTAGCAAAGCACATTTGGTAGATTGTAAGTGGATATAGAAGGTGTATAAAAGGCTTTGGGGAAAGAATTTGGGAAACAGCTGACCACAGAATGCAGATTAGCCCATCACTCCTTGTGAACTGGCTTAATAGCAGCTAATTAAACCCTGTGCCCTGGCTGCAGAACTCTCTCCCAAGTGAAATAACTCAGTAGGATGTTCCCATAAATTGATAGAAATAAAGAAATTTGTAAAAGGCAGCCTTTTTCTTTGCAGGAATTGTGCTCTGTGTATGTTCTAGCATGTGATATGGTCAAAGCACATGCTCTACATTCACTTTTCAGCAGCAAGTGTGGACAAAGTATATGGGAATCTTCTGTTTCTAAAAATCATGTTTCAAATAGACAAGCAAAAAGTCTGCACAATATACCTGATGTAACAGTTCTGTTAACAGTGAATCTACAATCATGCCCAGAAATCAAAACTAGGTTCTGCTGTAATACAGTGTTTTCTCTTTTAATTCCAAAATATTTTCTCTGTGATGGATAAATATTTGTCAGGTTTGGCAGAAATATATTTGTTTTAGAATGGCAGTAGTGAGTATTGTGGAAATTAATGGAAAATGACACAGAGAAGGACAATGCACAGACATGATAGTAGAAGTCCTGAAATAATGGAGCTGGAGAGAAAACTGAGAGTTAAGAGATAATGGGATGAGAACTGGAAAGAAAAGCTGTCTGGACATGAGGTCATCAAACCTTTAATGGCAGTCATGGAAGACTTGTGAGGAGACTGAAATGAGGATCTGAGAAGATTTGTGCAGAAGTGACTTTGAGTGAGGAGAGGTTCTGTAGTGTAGGAGTGATCAGGCTGTGGAGGGAAAGGAGAAGATTAGCTGGCTAATGCAAAATGCAGAAGCAAGTGGCTGGTTGGTAAGATATTTTGCATTAAAGAAGCAGCAGAAATCCCATCCTAAAGATCTTAAAGAAGGTAAGAGCCCCAGGCTTTAATACTGAAATTCAAAAATAGGACTTACCACATGAGGTCTGTGGTCCTAGGCTGCTGTGTCTGAGAGGTGGCTGGTTAAGGACAAGGCCGACTCCTGCTGCTGCTAAAACCTGCCATCACCTCCCTTGCCCAGTCACAGCAGAGTGGGTGCAGGGCTTTGCCTCTCCCTGCAAGGCTGCACGGGCCTCCCTGAGTCCCAGGAGTTCCTGCTCTGGCAGCATCTGCTGTCCCTCAGAGGCCACGGGGGACTTTTTCCCAGTAGGCAGTAATTTGGGCATGAGCTAAAGATGAGGAATTAAATTCTGCTGAAGAAAAGATCAGTTTAGATGTAAAAAGGCAATGAAATGAGTCTCTAAAGGAATGAGTTGTTAACCTGCTTCAGGCTGGCATAGCAGTTACAGTCATCTTTGTACAAGTCCTGTACCACATTCTTGCCGTTTCACTGTATCTGCACTTTGGGGCAGCTTTCTCTGAGGTTCTGTTGTTTATTTTTAGGGAATAAAAAGTTTCTCAGTTGTATTGAAGCCTGCATACCCTGGTAGTGTCCATACATCTTGCTTGGAAAATTGGGAGCAATTCGAAAGTCTCTCAAAGGTGGTGAGGTTTGGCAGTTGAGCATTTTCAAGTGTAAAACCTTGGCCTTGGTTCCTCAGTTTAATTTGGCTTTTATGATTTTGACTTTCTGGTTTTCTTGCTTGAATAGTTTAATGGAGGTTAGCACTTAGATGAAGTGCAGGGTCAGGGAAGGGAAAGATCTTTCTAAAGAAAAGAAAACTTTGTATTTTCTCTTAAGACTGCTAAACTTTGACCTATCATATGGAGTGCACTGCCATCCATATTTTTCTTTGTAGTTTTTTAAGATTTACTGCTTGAATTGATGGATGCCTTAAGTTTTAGCTTTCATGTTTTCAGATTCTGTGATGTCCAGGGGTGCAGTTCTGAGCCTCATATTAAATGTTAGTAAGCTCTCTTCACAGAGTGGGTAGACAAAACAAATCCTTTTCCTGCTGAAGACCAAGGACAACAAGTACAACTTTCCGTCCCAAAAGCACAAACAACAGTGGACTGAAAAGAGAAACAAGAAGGATGAGACCTCATGACCTGAGGCTGTGGTTGGACAATTAAACCCAATATGCAAATGGACCAAAACTTATAAAAGTGTGCGACCTTGTGACTGGGCAGCCATTTTGTGACCATTTTGGGTCCACCTTGGGTGTAGCCCTGGTCAGGCTCTTGTCCTGCCCAAGGTGGATCCTGGAGGCCTTTCAGAAAATACCTACTTTCTTCTCTGGCTCTGTCCAGTCTGTTCCAGGTCAGCCTTCCCAAGGCATCAGAATCATCCATTTCTGGTTTTAATGCTCTTTATATACATGGAAAGACATGTGCCTGCTCATGGTGTGGGTGGGCCGCTTTCCCTGCATTGCCTCCCAGCTTGCTGCAGTGGAGCTACTTGCTTTTCTGGGATCAGGGGGTTATGGCAAAGCTGGAATTTTCCATTCTACACTGTGAATGCGGAGAGACTTATTGTCAAATGATCTATATTTTCTTCTTCCAAGCCTTGGAAACCCTGCAGGGAACCTTGGAAACCTTCAGGAAATTATTTTTTTCACTGCAAAGAGAGCCCTTCATTATGAACTGATAATTAAAAAGCTGGGGCCTGATGTAAACCGTAGTTTGCTTTCAAATCATGATGTACATATAAACCCAGAAATTTTTCAGGGCTGACTTCTCCAAGATACAGCATCTGAGTGAGAAAGAAAAGCTAAGTTACAGGGGCTGCATCTGAGATATGTCTAATAAAAAGGGAAGAAAAGTAGCTTTGGGGATGGGCATAGCAAACTATTTTAAAGAAAAAACTAAGCAAATGGAGATTTGTTGTGCCACAAACAGAGACATAAGCTGAGCTCTCTTTGCTATCAGTTTTTTATTGTGGTACTTTGTCCTTGGCCGCTGTCTGCTGGTGAAGGGCAGTGTAGCAGCATTATCCCACTTAGAGCAGCAGGGAGCTGATCATCTCCTGAAAGTGGGTTTGTCCCTGATTAGCAGTAGTTTAGAAAAATCAGGATCCCTTCAAGAGACTCAGGCCAGGAGTAAAAAATTGCTGGTTTCAGTGTCTGAACTCTGCCTGAAGCTGAAAGCTTGTTTCAGAAAACCTAGGGAGAGAGCAAAACAAACACTGTAGGAAAACTGGAGGTGACTATGCGAGTAGGTAACATTTTCACAAAGTATTGATACGTGTAGAATGAGAATCAATCAGCAATTCTTAGTAACAGATAACGATTTAGAAGATTGTGAACTCTGTAGAATTGCACAGATGTAATGTGCAAACAAGCATCAGCCTCTGAGCAGTGCTTCATTGCTGGCCTTCCCCAAACCTCCTCTCTTTTCTTCTCTGTGCTATGAGTCCTTATGGTGCAGCCTTATCTTCCAAGGTTTTTGCCAGCTCTCAGTCAAACTGGAGTGACAAACTCCAACTCCTTTTTATGCAGGAAAGGCCCTATGTGAGGAACGAGGGAAGACTTTTTTGGATTCAGGGTTAGTCAAAGTTTTCTGTCATCTACCATTTCTCATTCAGATGTGAACGGCAGATGGTCTTAACCTGTCTTCTCCTTCCACTTTGTCAGCATCTCCAAACACAAAGCAGTCTCTCTCTCATAACTTTTGATAACTTGTCTCCAGCCAATACCATCGCGCCTCCCCCTGCCTTGCTGAGAGTGGGAGCATATTTTTGGAATAATTATCTTATCACATAAGCAGTGAAGCAGGGAAATGTTCCACTTCTCTTCTGAGCTGCATTTGCCATTGTTTGCTAGGGGAACAAAAACATCATTGAATAATCTTACAGCCACAAAAGGAATAAAAAATAGTACAGGCAATAAATTTCACACTGCAATATGTGCAGCAAAGCATAGCAACAGCAGGAAGGATCTTCTTACTTCTACAAAGTCTGTTTTTTTCTTCATTACCATGGAATTCTGAGTGTGCTTTGGCCTTCCTGCACACCACAAAAAGGACCATCAAACTGTTCTGGCAGCCACGAGCCTGATTGCAGTGATTGACCTGTACAAACCGTCAACATCTCCACTAAAAATCTCTGGTTGTGGGATTTTGTAGAGCTGACAAAGCTCCACTGACATTTATTGATCCTCACTGCTTTGGCCTTGGTGACCTTCCACCCTGAAATCCCATCTGATTTTTTTCCTGAGTCCAATAGAGTCCACATATAACTGGTGGGGAGAAAAAATGTTTTCTGCACCCTTCCAAGTGCAAAATTTGTTGGAAACACTCTGAAGACATTGAAAAGCTCCAAGTGTCTCTGCACTTAATCTGAACCCAGGGAATCCTCAGGGACTGTAAGCACAAAGCACAGGAGAGTGAGGTTCACCCTGGCCTAGTGTCAGGGAATAATTTCAGGCAGCTTTATGAGATCTGATTCCCATGGCATGGTTTTCAAAAGACCCTGAGACAGTGACACTGCATTTCCTACTGCCCTTCAAAGGGTTATTGAGCACATGCACTAGACACTTCATTTCAATAAACCTTTGCTTCTGATACATTAAATGTATTTTATGGGCAAACTCCATGTGCTGGCCATCATTGCTAGCATCTATTTTTAATTGTAATGTTAAAAATGTGTTTATTATCAAAAAATAAACGGAATAAACCTATTTCAGGACATCACTAATTAGATTTGGGGTTAGTTGGTTTCTTTTGGGTTTTTTTTGGTGTTACTTTGGAGTTGGGTTCTTGCTAATAGGTTTTCTAAAATAAACACTCCTAGCATAAAACCTAAAAATCATCAACCAAACCTTGGATAAATTCACAATACGTCCTTCTGCTAGCACTGAAAATTCAGTTAGAACACTGATGGATGAAGGCTGTTGATGAAATTTCTGCCACAATCTGCTTCAAGAACTTGCTGAGGCAGAATGAAGCCTCTATTTTGCCAGGATGGAAGGATGGATCAACTGTTTAAATGTGAGGCTTGACTGATGCCTTAGCAGACAAAACTGGTGGCCTTCTGTTGGGCTGTTTATGCTGTTCAGGTGGCTTCTGGCAGCCCAGGGGCTGATTTTAGCCTTTAGAATATTACTCGGGACATGCATGACAATAAAGCTTCACTGGCAAAAATAAGAAGTTACTGGGGAAAGAATGAAATTCTCTCTTTCAGATGTGGCTGTTTTTTCTGTTATTCTGTGCAGGATCACCTTCTGGGCTCATTTCTGTGTTCTGTGCAATCTGTTTTTCTGGCTTTTTTTTTTTTCTCAGAACATAATTAAAGGCTAAAAAAAGAGATGATGCCTTCTCTGATCATATCAGCCAGGCATATAAGGTTCTCAGTGTACCTGGAGGGGTGTCCTGAATTAGTCACATAGAGAAAATGCCTCAAATCTTGGCAAACATAATGGGCTCCTACAAACAGTCCTTCCCTGCTCCCAACAGTGACTGTTATTAAAGGCACATGTCATTGGTGCTGGTGTATTAAAGGCTAAATAAGATGACTGTACAGTTCCTCTGCTCTCTACCTTATTGCTGATTAAGAGCACTGCCAATGGGGGAGAGAAGCCTGTGTAAAGGAGATGTCAGGGTCTTCCTGTTTAATGAAAGGTAAAAAGCATTCTGTAATCATAATCTCTAGCTTTCAACTCAATCAAAAAGATGGAACAGCAAAAAGAATTTTAAGCTGTTTTTCTACTGGATTATTTCACGTGGCCAGAGGGCACAGGAAGAGGCTTTTTCTGCAAAGGAGGCTGTGGCTGGTGAGGGAGGTGTGATTGCCTTAAGGACAGGTGATTTGTGTCACAGGGCTATGTTTACAGTTGAAAACTGGATTTCTTCCACTGGAAGTTGTTGTGTGAATGTCTTTGCTAAAGCCCATTTTTAGAGGTCTGGACCCTGAATGCTTGGCAGGACCTGGGGCTTGGTGCTTAGCATCATCCATGCAGCCAGAGTTGGCACCACTCTGCTGATGTTGGCCTCTCCAGGGGGATGCACTGATTTATACTGGCTCTAAAATACCCTCAAAACACTGCTCCTTTGGAATCAAAAGGTGCACTACATGTTGTGGTTGCATTTGCACGAGATTATTTTCAGATCACTGTTTCCAGCTTTATTCTAGTTTCCAGCTTTATTCTATATTAGAACCACCTGAAAGGGATGATTTTCAAGTTAAATGCATGCCTGGTGTGCAAGCAATGTGAGATGGTGCCAAAGATACTTACTTGGCAAGCTAACAACCACTCATTGTCTGCAGCATTTGTTTTTCTCTATAATCAATGCACTTAATCAGTTGCACACTGAGAAAGTGCAAGGTGGCTAATTGCTTTAATCATAAAGCACTAGTATTAATTTTCACTTAAGGCATCATCTGTGGAAAGTAAATTAAGATTGTTGAAATAAGAAATGCACAGGGATGAAAGAGCAGATGACATTTCTGCATCAGTGCTGGCTGGTGCTTTTGGAATTGGCTTGTGCCTCTCTCTAGGGTTTCTCCAAGTAAGCATTATTATAAAATTAAAGTGTCCATGTGAAAATGAAAGTAAAATATTTTTGGTTTGGATCAGTTCAACCTAGTTTTAAATATTTGACATCCAGGATGTGTTGAATTAAAACAGCAGCAACAAAAATCCTGCTCCTGGTGCATTGTGCATTTGGGAGAAGATGGTCAGACACATGGTCCCCTGGAAGCAGTGAGCAGCACATAATTTTAAAACCAAACTCAACCAATTGAAGGAAAGAGCTTTCCTTTCCCCAAAATGAAAGTGGTAATGGCCCAAATAATTTTTAAGCTTTTTCCATTTGAAGCCTTTGTTTTCTGTTTCTCAAAGGACAGTTATTTTAGCTGCTGATATTGTTTAAGACACTAACCAATGTGGAAATCCCAGAATGCCCACCAACATTTAGATGCAACTTAATTAAAATTTGTGCTGTAGTTATTTTTGGTTACCACAGTATCACCAGGGAAGTCTGAGCTAGATGGGGCGTGTGGAGAACACTGTTCCCTCACAAAGCTTCATCAAAATTTGGTGGGCTTTGGGGAGAGTTTTTTCAGTGGTGGTTTTGGCAAGGAAAGTCACAAACCCACTCTTAACTTCTGGACTTTCAACTGGTTTTAAAAGGAGAATTTTGGCCAAGCCTTCTGGATAAGCCAGTCTTACAAAGCAAAGGAGTATAGGAGACCTGTAATTTAAAGTAGTGCCCTTTCTTTTGTGAAATCAAAATGGCCTAAAAACTGTAAATAAAGCTACAGATGATCTCCAATACTTTAAACACCTCCCCTTCACTGTACCTGTAAATTAACTTGGTTAATTTGAAATTAATTCCATCTTTTCCATCCTGGGATTTCGTCTTGGCATGATTGTTTGCTTTGCATTGTTTGATTTTATTTGTATGCATATATGTTCTCCATATTAATATTTTACTTCTTGGCAGCTGTGTAGGTAGTTAAGATATTTTTAGACACCTGCCTTATTTCAGATTGCTTTAAGTATAATGTTCATAATTTCTATTTCATTCCCAATAGAAGCAATGTGCGTAATTGACATCTCTTTCTGGGGTACAGAACAGCAGTGCACAATGTCTAATAAAATGCTGGCCACACTGAAATCAAAGGTAGTTCTTGTGTTAAAATCAGCAATTTGACAGACCATATAAAAACTATAAATAGTTTTTTCATGTTTGTTCTACTGTGCATTGCCTTTTTGGTTTTTTTTTTTTTTTTTTTTTTTAAAGCATTACAGTAAGAGGCATAGACTTCAGCAGAGCCAGTAATGATACTAGGGCTCTGGAAACCTGACTGCCTGGGATAACATGTTTTCCTGTGGAACAGGAGCTTGTATTTGATGAAACTTGGGCTCCAGTACTGCATAGCTGTTGTTTTGTGAAACTTAAATGTGTTTGATAGTGGATACCCCAGTCACACGTTCCCTGTGCTGTCCTTACTTGTAAGCATTGGTGTAGATTGGGAGTTGTTGGAAAGGTTTTTCAGGCAAATTGTTTTCTGACTTTTGTTACATTAGGTGAATCTCTGTTTAAATATGTACAAAGGTGAGGATGAGGACTGTGCTGTGTTCAAGGACTTCATAATTTCAATGCTAGCACATGTATTTTAGAATTCCTTTTTGTGAGAAACTTAATCACTTTAATTAAGTGGCACTTAACTCATTTGCAGGATTAGTCAACCGTGATACCATGTCTGACAGATGTAGTTGTGAATCTTTCTGTCAGTCATCTAATGATGTCTAGGACATTTCTTAAATTTAAACATCCAGTAAATTACTGTGAAAACATTGGCTATGATCAAATATACTGATCTTTAACAGAAGGACCTGGAATGATCGTGTACTATTTAAAGTCTTAAATACTTGAAAAATTTAGTACGTGTGGATTTACATGAGCACATTCTGAAGATCCCCCCTTTTCTCTCTGTAATTTTGGATTTAGCTGATTCCACAAATGCAAACTTTTTAATTAATGCCAAAGCATCTAAATTGGTGCATTAAAATTCCTGAGAGCCCAGCATGTCTTGACAGGTATTAGTCACATTATTAATTCTCCCCTGGGATGCTAATGAGGTCAGCATTCAACTGGAATAAAACACAATAGGTCTCAAAGACCTTTTCACTCTAAGGATTGTAAATCAAGCCCTTTTTGCTATTTGTGACAGAAGAAATGTAGGTAATAGTTCGCATTATGTTTTTTGAGTTTCTTCTCTGAAATTTTCACCTCCTTTTGCTTCATCTACAGTGTCACTTCTGTGTGTTCATTTGTCTTCCATATTCATGAAATTTAGGTGAAACTCCAGCTGTGTAGTTGTTAACAGTTCTCTTGTCAGCTGAGAAGCCTCTCATGAGAAGGAAAATACCCAACAGTTTTCTGTCTTGTCTGCTTTCACTTTCAGTTCCTCTGCATCCCCAGATTAGTTTTCCCTGTCCTAACCTCTCCATAACCCACATGAACCATGTCTCTCTGTTGTAGGTCACCCTCCAAAACACCAAAGCCACTTTGGTTTCCCTCTTTGCAAAGCTACAGTTTGGCTGTTCTGTAACAATAGGTTGGTGTAGCCTCTAGAAATGGTCATCTTTAATGTGTTTGTTTTCTGAGTGCTATTGCCACCACAAGTCCAGTACTCCTGCCCTTTGCTGGGAGCATTGCTGATAATTGTCAGTTTTTATGGACTCTGCAGTGTGGGTGCCAGTGCCTGCAGGGAAGGGTTGGCTCTCCCAGCATGAGTGAGCACTCCTTGCCAGACCATGTCATGCTGAATGACTACACTTGAAGGACTGCTGGGTTTGTATTGCAGCCTCCGAGCTGTAGGTTTTCTTACAGTCGTGGAAAAATATTTCTCCCTTATCCCCCACATGCTGCTTAAGAGACCTTGATGCTGGGTGTGATCTGGATCTTGCCATGTTTGATGAGAAGAGCCCATGGCAGATTTTGCTAGATGTTGGGCTCATTGGCAGGAACAAGGTGATTTTAGCTCCCTTTCCCTTCCTGCTTATCCCTCTAAGAGGCTCTAAGTGCTGGCTGCCATCAAAACATTGCAAACACAGCCTTTGCTGCAGCTCAGTGCCCAGCAAGCACATATTTGATGTGTTGATGGACTTGTCAGCTGTTTCTTACAGGGACATAACTAAGAATAATGGACTTGGACCTCATTTCTCTGCTGCCAGTTTATACCTCTGTTGGTCTCTCAATTTCAGCAGGGCAAACTAATGCATCATCAAACTATCTGAAGGGGAAAACTATCCATTGGAAGGGGAGTGTGGCCCAGGTTTTTAATAAAATGGAAGAACTAGAAATAAATGCTAAAACTAGATGAAAAGTGTGTTCAGAGGATTTTTCGGTAGAAATCATTGCACAATTTATATTTCCTATTATAATCAAATAATCCAAGGGCTCATATCTCTCTAACAACTTATATGCCTTTTTTTCCCCTTTTCATTTCCCCCTGAATTAAAGAAACCAAGGGGTTCACTCCATAATCCAAGGCTTTAAATTTGCCAGTTGCCCTGAAAATCTTTAACAACAGCTAGTTGCTTAATTTATTTTTATTTTTACTAATTTTATTGCCTTAACCTTATGACTCCCTATGAACAACACAGCCCTTGGTGCGTTGTAGGTACAGCTTAAAGGTTCTTGTGCCCCCCCCCCTCCCTGAAAATTAAGGGATGTTTGGCTGAGCAGAAATAGTTCTGTAGGTTAATTTGCTTTTTGCCTTCAGAGCCCTGGCTCTGAGCAATTAACAACTGGTGATGGGCTTCAGGTTTTCTCCCCATCAGCCTGAAAATTGTGGAGCAGGCTAAGAATGCCAAGAGGTGAATCACGCAGTGTCTTTATTGTAAACAGAGGTTCATTTGGCTGCTTCTTTTTAGTAAAGTCTCATGCCTACGTCAATTTTATACTTCTTTTTCCTGTGTCCAGTAAAGATGCAGGGGAAGGTAATGGAGGGTATTTCAATAAGCTGGTTTTATTTTTAAAAATTGATTGGAAAAAAGAATTCTCTACCTCTTAAAATATCTGCCCAACCTAACATTTTCTTGAGCCTTTGTGATTCCCATTTTTTTGGTTTGATTATACACCTCTGAGCTAAGCATTAGCAAACAGCCACAGGGTTAGATGGCATTTAGCTGGAATGCATTTGGTCTTTCATTTTGTTCACTACGAAAACACCTAACAATCTTGGTACCTAAGAATTAATTTCTGATTTCTTTCCATGTCTTTGGAGCTGGGAAATATCTGTGCTTAGCTCTACCTGAGTGGTATACAGCATTTCTGTGCTGCCCATGTGCTTTACCCCGTGTGAAATAAAAAGTTTCTTTACTGCACCCTTTTTTTTTTTTAAGATGCTCACATGCTGGAGAGCACCATCCAGAAGTGTAACTGATGTTGGTTTTCTCATTTTGTCTGCAGGGGAAATAGGAAGGCCATTACTGAGGTAAAAGTAAAATAAGTGATTGTGTGGCATTGTAGCACGAAGTGATCTGTAGAGAGGATCATCAGTTACTTGACAAAGAAATCTGTTTGATACAGAAAAATAATACAATGTGGTATGACCTCAGCAAAGCTATTTCTTCTTCATAACTGTAACTTTAAAAATAATGCTACCTTAATGAAGATAAATTCAAATGTTAAAGTGAGACTCCATGTTTTTTTCAACTGCCCTTTTTTTTTGTTTGCTTTTAAACCCAAGAAGTGAAAATTTTTGAATTTTGCAAAATAAGTTGTTAGATAAGAGGTGGAGGACAGCTAACCTGTCTTTTTATGAACTCTGAAGCTGGATTATTAGAATTCTTACATTTTGTAATCTCAACTATTTTAACTGTTGTAAATTAAGCAGTAGGAACTTGTTGTTTCCGGTTAGTTTATCTTCTTTTGACTGTAATTCCACTAGTTTTTCCTTTGGCCTACTCCCAGACGGTTGGTGATTGTTGAGGAAATGGACTTTTTTTCAGTAATAACTACAAAATGAAATCACTATTGGGGTGAGCTCTTTACTTGATCTTTCTGTGGCCAAGTAGAGCCTGTACTGAACACCTGGAACTGCAATACCAGCAGGGCTTACAGGCTCCTCAGGTACTATTCTGGACCCAGGACACAACTCCATCAATTTAAAATGGTGTTCTGATTTATTATTCTTTGGCTGTTTTGGAAAGAACAGCAGAGAAGTGTGCTGCTGTCTTATTTATTATTCAAAATCTGGCTGGTGTTGCCTGGCTCAGTATTTTTACTTTTGTGATGTACCTCTAAGAACTGGGTCAAAGGCTGCTGTGTCTGGAGAGACATGGCAGATTCCACCAGTTGTGAATTTGCTCTTTGAGGTCAATGTTTCTGAACAAAACCCGTTACTTTGTGGATATACTCTTGGTGTTTACAAGGCCTTCAAAACAGCTCAGGACTTTCTGGATAGAAACATAGGACATGTACATTGGTTCATGTAGAGGCAGAGGTATTTAAAAAGTTACAGGGTTTTTTCATTTCCATTTAAAACCCCCACAAACCAAACCAAAATAAAAGTGTGTTCCCATGGCAGAGAGGAGAGGGCTCATTGTACAATGGCTGACTTAGCAGCAGTTTCTCTGGTCTTTGTTAATGACCTTTAAGCCTTGCAGCACCTCTCCTTGGTTAAACATGTTGCCTCCTTTTCTGCCCTCTGGTGAGCACATTCCATGTATTTAAGCCCGTGTGTACAAAACTGAATTTCATTTTGCCACCAGGTGATGTTCAGTGTTACTTTAGTATGGTTTCCCTGAGATGTTATGTGTTGTAATTCGAGTTCATGGCTTTGCTTGCTCTTTGGATCAGTAAAGAAATCAAACAAACAAAAGATCTGCCTCATATCTAGTCCAGGACTTTAATGTTATGAATAGAATCAGCCTGTGACCAGTAGGATGTATCTTTAATTGTCTCCTGGACTAGCATGTGAGCATAGGCGTATTTCTTGACGTGCAGAGAAAAAGAGAAGTATATGTGAATTACTCTGCAGAAGCTTGTGAAGTCATACAAAAATTTATGGGTTTACTGCATTATTCAAGGTACATAATTTTATTACAGTGCTGAACAGCACATGGGACAACTGATTTATTGTTAGTGTCATATTTTGCATAATGAATTTTTTTCTGCAGATGATTTTTTACTGCGTGTGTTTTAAAAGGTACAAGGCAATTCTTTGGGAAGTTCTAGTCAGCTTATTTTTAAGGAAAGCAGAATTTTATGCAGAGGCAAAAGTAATCTATTTGTGTCATGGTATACAAGACATTACTTAGTAAATGATTGAAAGGGTCTCATCCTGGGATCTGATACTCTTCTGTTAGTATTTTATTTGGTGTAGGGGCTAGAAAGAAAAAAGAGGTATTTCTTTAAAGGTAGTATCATTCCTCTATGTAGTAGCATTTTTGTTATATTGTAGATGTTATTTATAGGGAATTGTGTATAGATGGTGACTGATAAACATCAAATCACTGCAGCAATGAGCTGGTTTTGATTGAATGTGAGGGATTAGATTCACCTCATGGTAACACCCAGTGCCTTTGACTGGTCTAAGGTCAGACCAGTGTCCAAGGCTGGTGGCTCAAGTTCTCCTTGAGGTTAAAAACCAGGCAACCACCTTAGATATTGAAAATCAAGTGTTAAACACTTCCAAGAGAAGAGAAGTGTTTCACTTGTCCAAGAGAAGGAGCTGCCAGTAGACGAGTTTGGCAAGAAAAGTGGGAACTGAATCACCTGAGTGGAAAAGCAAAGTGTTCCCATTTCAGTGTGCTGTTGTGGATCCTCATTTGCACTGGTTTTGGTTGCAGCCTCACAGGTTTCTATGAGTAATTCTCCGTGTTAGCAATAAATTCCCTCTTGCTGCCTGCTGGGGACTCCAGCCTGTGGAGGACAATGGCAAACCAGAGATTTTAATATTCACTTTGAAAACACAAAATGAAATATTTAAGCTATCCGCTGAAGCAGTTTCCTTTGTGATGCAGTTTCAAAATTGATTTAATTTCTTATTTAAGCTTAATTTTTTTAAAAAAAAGCTGAGGCTTGGGTATTTGTGGATTTGATCTTTAAATTAGGAACTTGAAGCAGTCAATTTGTACTTGTCTCTGCTGTTTCATTACCCATTTCACTGCTTCCATAGTGTGGGTGAAATACTCCTTCACAATGCTGAAACTCACTGTCTTCTCTCAAAGACCCTAATGAAGATAAATTGCTCAGTTAGCACTTGTTTTCTTTCCAGTACTACTTCTTAATTTTGCCCTTTGTGGATGGTTCCCATTTGATTAGTTATCTCTTTTCTTTGAGTGCTGTGATCCAAAATAAAGCAAATGAGAGCTGCAGGATGTGGCTGCACAGCTTGGTTTATAGCCTGCCTAGAGGCATCTTTCCATAAGCTTCTTTACCTGGGGCCTACAGCAGGGCTGCAGTTTGCTGTAGGGTGTCTGAATCACTCAGGCTGGAATCCCTTTGAGTGGTACACCAGCTCAGCTAGAAGGGCTTTTCAGCCTTAATTTTTTGCACAAGGGAATTCCGGAGTCGAGTGGTTGATAGCAAGTACAAGGTGCTTGCATGTTTGATGATGTCCTGAAAAGTCAGCCTCACCAGACCCACTTTGAGCTTAGGGTATGTGAGTGGGGCTGCCTTTCTTCCAGATGGGAAAATAAAGCACAGTTGACACATTATTGGGATTAAGCGAGAGACGGGACCACTGCGAGACATCTTAAAGCGTGATTTATTGCTCTCATCCTCATCAGTCTCAGAGAATGCCTTCACATCATTCCTCAGAGGTCAGTAGTCACGAGATCTGTAGTTACAAAGTCTTGTATAGATTTATTAGCCAATAAACTACTGCCACAAAGTTGGTTAGTGTCTTTAAACCGGTCGTTAATTATTTTGTTTGACGAGTTTTGCCGCAGTGCGTATTTTCATTGCCAGTCCTGTAACGAGACACAAACCTGCAGTACTACACCTCAAAACTTCTTACTACCTTTGTAACAAATTCTCTAGCCAAATTTTTCTACTCTAAAAATTTCCACTACCTAGCTTAACATGTTCTTGCTTAAACTCCCTATCCTGGCTTCTGGTCTCTAAATCTGGAAGCCTTTTCCAAGGTCTTCGATCAAACCCTGTATTCATTTCTGTGTCTGGGCCTGCATGCACAAGGTTTTGAGAGCTTTCTGTGCCTTGACTTCCCTCAACACATGACTGAGTTTAATTTCTCATTTGTACAATATTTTTAGAGTGGAAGCAGAAGTTCTGAGTGAATATGAAGTTGGCAATATGTCTGTGTGGTATCTACATGACAGTGAATTTTATGACTCATTACATGTTCTGTGAAAAGTTCTTGTTTTCTGCTGCTTCTAAGTGCCCCCTCCTCAGTAATTTCAATTTCTTGAATTATGAGAAGTAGTAAAAAAATAACTCCTTGTCCACCTTCTCTGTCCTACTCATGAATTATAGACAACTCTCAAATTCCCCCTTTTTCCCTGGCTGAAAAGTGATGTTCTGTTTACTCTTAGCTCATGCAAACCTATGCCATTCAAAGTGCTGTATAAGCAGTTTCAGTAATTAAAAGAGGCAAATTAATCAGACACCTGGGCACAAAGACTTAGAAGCACTGAGAATTTGTGGCCATGGGTGACAAGATTGGAAGACATCTTCAGGCTGAAAATCAGGGCCTTAGTGTGGAGATACAGAGAGGTCTGTAAGGATCTCAAAAAGGGATTCATCTCTGAGCTGTGGGACAGCATCAAGCCATTTGAGAGCCATTCTGAAAATCTCTGCCCCATTCAAATGCTGCAAGATATTTACTGTCTGTGCTGAATGTAACCAACCAGGCTTTGAAATGACCACCAAAAAATCCCACCCACTGTGAAATAACTTGAAAGATACTTAGTTCTACCCTCCAAGTATCAAGGACAATGTTGTCCTCATTTCATTCTGGAACAAGTTTTTGGGAGTTTTAAGGGTTTGAATCCAAAACCCCAAGGACTTGGGTGCTACCAGTGGACTGTCTATTCCTGTATCCCAGGAACTGAGAATCAGATGAGAGGGAATGTTTTTAGGAGCAAAGCTATTCATGCACAAGTCTCAAATTATCTTCAATAGCATGCTCAGCCAAATCTTAAAAGGAATACAAGTACACATTAATTAAGAATTAACATAATTCTGTTCCTTGAGTATGGTGATTATTAAAATATAAACTCAATGAACATACACTTGAGAGGAAGCTGCTAAATATTTTTAAAAGCCTAATTTTCAGTCACCCTTTATTTTTTCATTACGAGAGAAAAAAGAAGATGGCACTTGACTTTCTGAAACTTTTCTATTTGCTTCAGATCATGAAGTTGCTGAGTGTCCTTAACTGCTGATAGGACAAATCAGGAATGATTTAGATTTATATGGAAAGCAGAGACATGGGATGACATTTTGAAAAGTGCCTGAAATCCAAATTTGTGAAGCTGCTGAGACAACTAAAGGAATGAGAAAATATGCAAAGAGATTTTCAGGCATATGTGCTGGCCATTAATGCAGTGTTCACAGTTGAATTTTGAGAAATTTACATTCTTAGGCACTGAAATGCTTTTAGAAATCTGACTCCTGTAGTACCAAAAATGAGGTTTTCAAAAATGCTTCTTTTGTGGAAGACCCATGCATCTTGTCACTTCCTCCACTGTTTGGAAAATAGGATTTAACCTTTGCTTTGCCACACCAAGTAGTTTAATTACCTGAATACTCTTGTGTTGATGAACAGTCCCTCAGTAGTGACCTGAGCTCTCACACCACCTCATAATTAACCACAGGAGACTTTGCATGTCAGAAAGCATTGTTCCCCAGGCTTGCTGGTCTGGAAAATGGGAAATGGCACAGCACAATGGGGGCTGATTTCTGTCCAGACACATCTCTCTGGATGAAGAGGACAAAGTTTGCTAGTGATTCTCAGCTTCTCACTCTGTGTTTCACTTTGCCCTGCATGCCTGCTCCTCAGCTGATTTTCTGTGTCCATTGTGTTTTACAGAACGCCAAAGCCAGCTACGACTTCAGCAGCAATGATCCCTACCCCTACCCCCGCTATACAGATGACTGGTTCAACAGGTAAATGGATTTTGGGCAGCCTGCCCTTCACTTTGGTTGGTGTAAGAAGTTCTGCATCTTTGTGGAATGTCTGGTTTCTGCTAAATTCAGTTGTCACAGAACAGACACTGCAGTCTCACTACTGCTTGAAAAGGAGAGGTTACTTACAACGTCATGTTTTTTTAGGTTTAGAGTTTATAAATGAAGTTGCTGCTCCAGAAAAGTTTATTTTTAGATTGTTTGGATAAGTGATGGCTACATACCTTTTCGTCAGCTGTCCTAGGACAGTCCAGTAATCCAAACCTGTATAATAAACTGGCTTTCCATCTGCTAGCTAAATTTAAAGGGAGTAAGCTGGAGAGAGAAAAGACTTTGGGGAAAAAAGTCTTTTCATCCTATTGCAGCCAAAGAAGTCAGAACAGCAGCATGGTGTAGAATGACCAGTTTAAAAACAATTAGATCTTACATTAAGTTCTGAATCATCTTCATTTAAGGACAGTGTACATGGATAGCATTTTTCTAGCTGCTGGAGAAGTCCACATATAGTGAAATCTGTTCTGTTGTGTTTATGAATTTGGAATCAACAGTGCAGCTGTTGTGTTATTTCTCCTGAAAACACAGTGATTGCCCCAGACCCATTCCTTCTTCAGTGTGTTCTGAACTTAGCTCTGAACTTGACTTAACCAGTAGGAGAAGGACTGGTTCTCAAGATATGGTATAAATAAGGATGGCCCAAAAGAAAAGGCTTAAGATTTTAGAAAGCGTGACTTTTAGTTTCCCTAAACTTGTTTTGTTGTATATATATATATATATATATTTATATTTATATTTTTTTTACATAGAATGGAAACATGTTTTGATGGATTTTTACAAAATGTGGCCAAGGTTCTTTATCTTAGCTTGGGTTTGCAAAAATTATTTCAGGATGTTTTCAATGAAATTTCCAAATGTTCCTTAGACAGAAGTTGCCAGTAGTGCTGAGGATTTGAAAACTTTTTAAAGATTTCAGGGCTCAGACTGAGTACTTATCAAAAAAATATTTTAGGCCTATTAGACGTGGCTTTCTTCTCAAACTTAAGATGACTGGTTGGTCTCCCAGTTTTGGATGGGGTTGTTTCTGTTTTTATTTCTAAAGAAATCAATTGTCGTTCTGTCAGAGTGACACAAAAAAAGAAGCAGCTGTGCTTCCACCTCAGACACCTCCTGGAATGGATTAAACAGAGTTAGAAGCTGTGATGTCCTTCTTTCTCCTTCCTGCAATTTTTCAGCCAAAGCAAGATCTCAGTGAGATTTCTGCTTCATTTTGGGAAAGGACATCCAGCACTTTTAAAGTAGTATAAATCCAGTTAATGTATGGAAAGTCAGAGAATGACTAGGGCTCTAATTTGTTAAGGTCTGCTGACTTTCTTGCTTTATTTATGCTAAGGATCTTTTTAGGAGACAGATACCATTTAGCTCTGCAGAGGGAGAAAATTAAATTTAGCTGTAGTGTGTGATGGTAGCTTTTGTTGTTTTCAGCGTGGAACTTCATAAAATTAAGTATGTTCTGCCAAGTCCCATTAACACTGATTCTGCTTCTATCAAGTGTTTTATAGTGGAGCCCAGTTTGCCATCCTTACCTGTTCTGCAGAGTAAACTCTCCCTGGAGGGAGGGTTACATCCCGAAGTCTCTTTGAGTAGACCTCAAGCATTCCAGATGTGGCAGGGGGTTTTGTCTCTGCTCCCAGGTGCCCCTGGTTAACTTCAAGCACTTCAGTGAAGGGTTGAGGGTGAGCAGCACTGTTGTCTGTGACCCAGTCTGTAATAATTGAGAACAACATCATTCAGGTTTTCAGAGAACTGCAACACTTTCTTCTGTTTTTTGGGGGGGAATGGGGAGTTCAGGTCAGCAACAGGAGGAGGAAAACGATGGAGAAATTGCTTTGCAGATTTCCTTTGCTGTTCTTTCTTCCCAGAAAAAAATAAAATCGATATTTAGGAAGTGTAGCATTGTTTGTCAATGAACCTGGGTCATAATGGGATGCTCCATCCCTGGAAATGTTCAAGGCCAGGCTGGATGGGGCCCTGAGCAAGCAGCCTGCCCATGGCAGGGAGATTGGAGCTAGATGATCTTTAAGGTCCCTTCCAACCCAAACCACTCTGTGATACTATAAACCTTGAGATTTCTTTTGCAAGACAGGGAATTGTCTGTCTTGCAAGGTAAATCACAGGAGCAGCACATTCAGTGGAACATCCCTTTCCTGCTTTCACAATACAAGAAACCTTTAAGGTGCAGGATTCTTAGTTTTCCCCAGGTTAAGATGCAAACCAGCACACCATATCCAGCTGTCCAGGAGTAACTGTGACTGTTTCTCTCTGTGTATTTCTTTGCTGTTCTGTTAATTGAGCTGCCATACTCCTATATTAGCTCTTCTGAGTCCTGAATTAGTGTTACTGGTACGTCACAACTGTCTGCCTCTGGCAGTCTGTCTGTCCCTCTGTGTAGCTACACAGGTGCATCTGGATAGGGCATGATTACATGGAAAAACTATTGAGAGAAACCTGAAATAAAGGCTCCATTTTGCACAGCCAGTGATGTATCTCCCATTGAATTTTATGCACGCAGGAGGATCAGACTCGAAATAGGATAGCATAATATCCCTTTTTCCATAAAGAATACGTTTCTGTATGAGCAATTCAAGTGATTTGTGGAACAAGAAGCAGAAGACTGATCACCAAAGGGCCTTTGTGAGCTGCCAGCTGCATGTGCAATGTGTTCATTAGACTTTAAGAATAAATAGGAGAAGGTTTTTGCAAGGAGTATTTCATTAATCACAGCTGCTCTGCTTGTAAGCACACAGATTCCCCTTCCATTTGGTGCTTTGCAAGACTGCTGGAATCACTTTGGCCTTTCCATCTAACAGCCTTTGTATTCTGTATATTCTCTCACTCAGCTAATGAGTTAGCATTTGCTATCTTGGAAACCTATATTCTTCAGAGATAAGAATCTTTTACTAACTGTGGATCCAAACCAAAGCAGGAGAATGCTGTTCTTCTGTGAACACTCAAATTCTCAGAAGCTGACAATGTCTTGTGAGTAAAAAAGGGGACTGCATTTGCCCCACAAAAGTGTCCATCTGAGCTCTGCATGTTTAATTGCTGCCCAATGCAAGCAGCTGAAGTGGTCAGGAGGGGCAGATGGTCCCAGCTATTGAGGCTGCAGCTCTGCACAGCCCTCCCCTGCAAACAGCTGAGGGCAGGATGCACGGCTCCTCTCCTTTGCTGTCTGCAGAAGCATTTCAAAGCAGATGAAAAGGAGCCTCAATAAAAAATCTGTGCCACCTCTGACACTTTCACAAAAATATGTCAATGGGGAGGCATGCACAGTACCATTGGCAGTGGATTTTAGAAACAGAATTGTTTTCAAAGACAACGCAGAGTGAAATTTTCATAGCATAGGTATTTTTTTAAATACAGTGTGCAAAACTGTTTTTCAGCTTCTCCCACCTTACTTTTTCATGCATGTTCATGTAACATCTTTTCACTTACATAAAGTTTATGTAAGGCTTGCTCTACTTGCTAAATATATATATATAATGTATTTGAAATAGCTGGTTCACAGATGAAAATATGTTTGTGGTCTATTCTCTTGTTTTAAATATTGAAACAGGGATGAGGTGAACACTGTAGAGAAAGGCTGTGATTTATTCCTGTGACATGAGTCACTTCATAGAAACCACAAAGGGTTTATCAATGATACATGAACAGCAAATAGGGCTGAGTTGGAAAAGTCTGCCATTTGCCATTAATAATTCAACCAAATGCATTTCCACTAACTTAAAAGTGATTTTTTTTTTTCTCTCTCTAGTCAGCAGCACAATATTGAGACTCTGAGCTGCTGGAACAGGCCTGTTTACAGTCTCCATTGTGTGGGCTACTGCTCTGGAAAGGCCAGGACAGGGAGAGGACCTTCTGGTAAAACTTTTTTGTCAGGAAGGTCCTAATACAGTTTTTTTTTTCGCTGTAATCTGGCAGCATCACTGATGTTTTGCACCCCAGCATTAGTCAAGCCAATTTTGAACAAAGCCATTTATTCTTGTAGCTTGTAGTTGGCCCATAGGTGACTAGATAATGAATGCCTAGCACTGATAGCACCTAGCAATGAACGTTGTGTTTCTGTCATACTTCCTTGAGCAGGAACATGAGGGGAAATCTTGTTGTTTGATTGTTGGTAGCAATTTCTGCAGCAGCTGAATAAGAAATCTGTATTGCTGTCTTCTCTGCCCCCTTTGTAAAAGGAAGCAGATGAGATCTTCAGTCATCTTTATGGAACTGCCTCTAAAAATACATTCTCCCAAGTAGAGCAGGAAGAAATACGTGTTGCTTCTTACCTTTTTGTTAATGTTACACTGATCTTTGCCAGACACCCTTAAGAGGAAAGAGAGAGAAAAAGGTGATTAAAACAGCAGTTTTGCTGCCTCTCAGGGTGGCCCATCTGATGCTCAGTATACCTTTACAATACAGCATTTTGAATTGCATGAATCCTTAGCATGCTGCAGGATCAACGTCGGTTTCAATGCACAGAGTGGATTGATGTGAGCAGTAGGATGGATTCATATATTGATTCAACATCTTAGACTAAAAAAAACCCTGACAGGCAGCACAGGTTTCAGTAGTTTCCCTGCTGCTGTGCTATTTTTTAAAAACTAGGTTATGTTGCCTGTATTTCTCTTCTCTTGAGTTTAATTTCTATGATGAATTAGGAGAAAGGAAAATGCAATCTCCCTTCATGCAGCAGCCACTGCCAGTTAAAGAGTCTCTGTTAAGAGCTGTAAAGCACTTCATAGACACCAGGAATTAATGAAATATCATATGTCAGCCCAAACCTGGATCTCTGTATCAGAGCAGAGACTTTTGCCACTTGAGCAGAAAGCAGTAGCTCTGTGAGCTGGAGCACCTTGTCAACTCTTCTGGGAATCAGGCACTGGATGAGAGGGATGCACATGCCTTAGGTCCCACAGCTTTGGGCCTGGCCAGCCATGCTGCAGCTCTGCTGCTGAGGAGTGCAGTGACCATTGTGGCTCCCTTCTGCTGCTCCAGCTTGGTATTGCACCCACCTCTTCCTGTAGCATTCCTTTTTCTGGGCAGGGGTATGCTCTTTCTGCATGTTCAAACAGCAAAAAAAGGCAACCAGACTTTGTTCCATAAGGTTCAAAGTGATGGGTGTCACACTGTCAAGCCACAAAAATAAAGGAATTAATATTGACCCTGTATTTACACTGTTCTGTCAGGGGCTGTCTCTGCTAAGGGTTGGTAACGAGGCAGAACTTGTCTCACAAGCTAAAAGGAAAAGGCCTGAATAACTTTACAATGCAGTGTAAGGATACATGTTAACCTCAGTTATCTGAGTTATTAAGCATCACTTGTCCTGCAGAGGGGAAACTGGATATGCCCTGCTTCAGGAAGGAGTGAACTCATCCCAGTATCCAGCACCCAGCAGTTTGCCACAGGATGGTTTTCCTCTGCAGCACTGGGAGCTGACTGAGGGAAAAAGAAGCTCCCAGAGATCCAGCTCAGCACCTGCTTTAGCTGGGGTTCATCTGGTCTCTCTGCCTTCCTTTTCACAGCCACGGGACCAGATGTGCGGGAGAGGTGTCTGCTGCTGCCAACAACAACATCTGCGGCGTGGGAGTGGCCTACAACTCCAAGGTGGCAGGTATGGTGGCAAGCCAAGGTGTAAATGGGCCACTGTGCTTCAGGCAGAGCTCCTCCTGCAGAGACAGAGAGTGTTACCACAGGCAGGGCTGCAGATTGGTACAGGACCAGGTATTCATTGCCTTTCACAGTAGCTGGAGGGAGGAATTTCTCCATGGCTTTGCCTTTTCAATCCAGGGTCTTATATAGGCTCTTTAATAGCAGTGCAGAAGAGTAGCTCTGCTCCTTCAAATGCCAGCTCCTGTTCTCATACTGATTTTCAGTCCTTCTTCCCTGTGCAGCTGTATTTGGGGCAAATCTCATTTTGCAGGAGGTAAAGTGTAAATTCCTGCTGCACTTAAAAACTGTTTGGAAAGGCAAATCTCATGCTGCTCTTACTCTTTAGGCTCTCACAGGGCAGGACCTGCAGTGCTGTAAATCTTCTGGTTCTAGGTTTCCTCTGTTTTTTGACAGTGATGCAGAGTGGTAGGAGCAGATGCAGAGAATAAAGCAGGTGGTATCCAGCACCCAGCATCCATACCTTGGGTGTGTTTGGGTATTTTTACTTCTAACGAGCTCTTCTCTGCACGTATATACTGAATAATACAGTGCTTGTGAGTGAGTTAGGCTCTCAACACCAAGTGTCAGTTTGGTTGAATCTGAATAAATCCAGTTTTCCCACTCTTAAGACTGCTCCATAGTGACAACTGAGGCACAGAAGGCAGAGATAGATGCTTATGAATTTCACTTTGCTTTCCCTGATCCACACCAGAACATCAGCATGGATGTACCCATTGCTTCTTGGAGATGGTCCACAGTGTGTGTTCACGGGCAGCTCTGCCCTGCTTGGCCAGTCCCTGTTTCACTGTAGTGTCAGGAGAATCTGAGGAAGGCTACATTTCACCTGTCACATGACAGCTGAATCTCCACCAGAGAAGGACACCAAGCAATGTTTGTTAAGCTGTTACCCAAGAAATGTCACTGAAGGTTAGTAACTGGCTGGGCAGGTCTCATGAATGTCTCCTTTCTTCAGTAAGGGTAACATCTCCTTCAGGGGTGGGATATTCCACAAAACTTACATTCTTTCAGGAGTTACTCTTCAAGGGAGCTGAATTGAAGCATGGGATTTTGTCTGGACCACGTCCATATTATTCATATAACTCTACAGCTTCAAGCTGCTTGCTTAAAAATCAAGAAGTGTGAAGACTTTTTCTGGTGACCAACAGCCTGTGGAACAAACACAGCCTTCTGTGTTTGTCCACATTGTAGTGAATTTCCCTCAAGTGTTCTGGAAGTGCCAGCCAGCCTTCCCTGCCTGAGTACAATGTGCATTGGCAACACCACTGTGTGGTCCATGGCACTGCAAGTCCATGAAAGTTGAGGGTCTGCTGCTGCCATGGTTCAGAGTCCATGTTTGCAGAATGAAGGGGAAGTTGATTGCCAAGGATCTGGTGCATCAGTTGATTTTTTTTCTTGTGCCTCTTTTTTTCCTCGAAGACGGTTTGGCTCCTCCTGTTCCCCCATTGTCATAATTGCTTATTGAGCAATTGCTATTTCTCACCCATTGAATTTGACTTCATCATTTCTAGCTCGAGTTAGCCCATCAAGAACATCCAGCTTTGGTCTGATTTCTATATGGAATTTATACCACCTTCTTTCCAGTTTTATATTTGATACATTGGTTTTCTATTGAATATAGCAAAGCCTCTGGCTTCTAAATCAGGATCCTTATTGCCATCCACACCATTTGGCACTTGTGCTACTGATTTCTGCCCCATCTGTGTCCTAAACCCTTGGGAAAAGCTGAACTTCAACCCAGGGATACAAATTAAGCCTGGAATGAGTCCCTGGTTACTCATGTCTCATCCAGAGGCCAAGTGACAGGTTGGCTGTCAGTGAAATTCTCCTATGTGTGGGTCACGATGGATGTAAGGCCTTGCACTGCTGTCTGTTGAACTCTGGCTTGCTGAGAGTCAACACTCTTGAGGTTTTATGAAGTTGACATGCCCTAAGATTGCATCATTTAAACTGTTAACTTCTACTGAAGTGTGGGTTAAAGGAAGCAGGTTTTAGTTTGGATTTTTCCTCCACATGCTGGCCGTATTTTGGTGTCGTGTTTGCATGTTGACAGAATGATATTTTCCCAGGAAATTGCTGTGTAGCACGTTTCCCTCCTCTGATTAAACTCTGGAGATGCACCAAAATAAATAGAAAAACTACTTGAAAAACTAATGACATGTGAACATAAAACTGAATGTAAGTTAGATGGAGTTAGATGGAAGGGGGGGCCCTTACTCTTTTTTGCTAGCTTACAAAATATTACTTTAAATGCCACTGATGTTATTTAAACACTGAATTTCTGAGGTTGCTGAACTCGGGTATTTTTAAAGTGTTCTCCAAGAGTAGATGGAAAACAGTGTGTAATTAGAAAGCTAGCAATAAAGTTCTTTGTCTCTCTGGGCCACGCTGCCTTGGTTGCTGGGTGTTCTAACATTGGCATCCTGCTGGCTAAGCACACCCTTGTGAGATGGGAGCGTCAAGTGCAGAATTACTGAATGGGTGAAACTGCCAGTTACTTAAAATACCTGTAGCTAGGGGCCTCCTGCAGGTACTGAGATCACGTTTTGTGCCAAGTAATGCCTATTTCATGCTCATGTTGGTTAAAACACGTAATTATGTTTGTGTTGATAGCATAGTCATGCTCATGTTGGTTAAAACACCGCAGGCATTCGAATGCTCGACCAGCCGTTCATGACAGACATCATTGAGGCCTCCTCCATCAGCCACATGCCTCAAGTCATTGACATCTACAGTGCCAGCTGGGGACCAACTGATAATGGCAAGACTGTGGATGGACCCAGGGAGCTAACGCTGCAAGCCATGGCAGATGGTGTCAATAAGGTAACAGTTTTAAAATCATCTGGGGTCTGGGGCAGGATGGTTTGTGTGTGCTCGTGCTGGAACCAGTGACTTGGGAACACAGTGCGGTTGCACAAGTTGTCCAACTTTCTGCATATTTCAAGGCTCTTTGATGTTCACTCAGCAATATTTTGGTACTGATTTTATTGTATAGTCTTAGCATGCTGTGTTTGTCTCTAGTCAGCTTGTAGATGATTTTTATAGGCCGTCACAGTCAAAATGGTAGAGCCTGAACCTGTAAATATTCCCCGGGTTGAAACATGTCAGCTGAGCTACTGACACTGCATTATCTGTCTTGGTGTGTTGACACTGTTGTGCACCACAACAACACAGACTCTGAAGGCTGAAAATGACTCCTTTATTTTTGGGATGTGTCTCCCTTTTTATACTATTCTATACAGACCAATTTGATTGGTGAAACAAGGACAAACCTCTTCAATCACATTGGTCAGACCAGAGGGACATTAAGAAGAAGTCCCTCCTAGGGAAAGGAATGTAAACAAAGTTACAGTTACAAAAACATGGCTCTTGTTTACAGAAAATTCCCTGGGAAAAGAATTTCAGAAAACCAAAACATCTCAGGCACGAACCAGGGCTACAGTGTTACCAATTTATTGTTTGAAATTTGGAGTGTCTCTCGGGTCACTCATGTATGGTCATTATTGTAGCTGTGATTGAACTGCAGCAGCTCAGATGCCCATGGACTAATATCATCCAGGAACCTCCTTGTTTATTCCCATGTTTCCAGCTCCTTCTAGGAGTAGTCTGTGGTCTTTGTAAAAGACATTCAATATCATCCTGTAATCTGTTTAACTAGTACACTGTAAGACAGTTGGGGGAAATGTGCGTGCCACAACTCAGAAATAAAATTCATTAGCCCAAACAAACCAACCTTGCATGGCTTTGTCTCCACCTCTTCGGTGGCTGAACTGGTGTCTTCAAGACAACTGTGGCTGCCCCTGGTGCTATAGGGAATGAGCCTCTTCCCCTTAGCTGATTATAGATGGGTTTCTGTATAGACAAGATCTGAAATTACCCAGAGCATCTGGGATGGCTTTGTGTGGGAGCTCCACAATTACTCACTTTTCCATCCAAGTTATTTCTTCCTTCTACTTGTGCCAAACTCTTCATCACCAGCTCACTGTGAGCAGCACATTCAGTTTACCATGTTTTGTGACACGATAATTAAATCTACTGCTGTGATAAGTAGTGAAGCATCTAAAGCTTTCTCAAATGCTGAGCCTCAGATGTTTTGCCTGTAACAGAGGGATTAGAGTCATCTTCATGCTTCCACCCATAAAATTGGCAATGTACTGCAATAACACTTGTCACAAATTCCTTCTGAGTCTGCTCAGTTTTGTAGTACAAACTGTAAACAAACCTCTGATGAGTTCAGAGTCCCTCTGAAGTCACCTTACACAGGCTGTGTTTCCTCTTGTGATTTTCATTTATCTAGTGTTTCCATAAAGATCCCCTTAAACACTTTGGTCTTGAGGAGAATCTTTCTCAGGTGTGTGACAGTTTTAGCAGCACCTTGATGTGTTATGGTTGCTTGATCTCTCTTCCACTAATGTTGGTTGTAGCAGATATAAACTCTAAACACAGTAAAGTTTCCATGTAATTTTTGTGTTGTCCTCCTCCAATGGAGAACTTGTCTAAAAGTAGCACAAAAGGTGAAAGAATGAAAACTGGAGTTATTTTACCGTTCAAAAGAAGCAGATTTTAAGTCATAGTCATGGGGATTTATTTGCAATTTGGTATATAAAGTACCTTTGAATTAACTTGCTGTCTTATTGCCCAGTGCTTTTAATTTGTGGAGTTACACTGGAATTAACCTTCCCTTTGGATGTTAAATATCAGAGTAGGGATTTTTCTTTTCTGTTTTATTGCTTGGTTGGAGTCCCATACTCCGAGTGTTGGGCATGTTACCTTTTTAATACCTTGCCCTCAGGAATGTTTGTGACTCTCTTCAAGAAATAATTTGCAGTATTAAGATCAGAAGGGGCCCTGAGATCACTTGGGTTGAAAGCTCAGGAAAGAGAGAGAGCAGTGACAGTGAGCTGTGCTCTGGCAAGGGTTGCTCTCATCAGGAGACATAAAATTAACAGGAGAGCCTGCATTAGTAAACCAGTTCTGTCAGCCAGTGCAGAATTAGGAGGAATGATACTGTATTCTATCTAAAAAAAATCCTGTTGCCCAGGGGAAATTACACTTAATCTTGTAGTGGCAGTATCCCAGCTATCACCTGGCAATATGTGCACAGAAGATGAGACAGTTCCACCCCAAACAACTCCCTTTGTGTTGTGGTCATAGCTTTATCTACCCTTCTTTTGCTCATTGCATTTCCTAATAGAATGATTTTTTTGGGTATAGTTTGTTCTGGTATGGTGTTGGTTTTTTTTTTTAGAGAGACAGACTCTCTAGAGATATTTCAAGTATCAGTGGATGCTGGGTATTTTCCATGGTGCTCTGAAAAATCCATTACAGAGTTGGCTGCATGTAAAGAAAGACTAACAAGCCTTTGAAATAATACCCTTTTACCTAGTTTATGTCCATAATATATGCATCACATTCTCTATTGACTGTAAAAATGTAAAGCTAGTTTATGATTATTTTTCAGTGTAACCCTCCTGTCTTATTAAAAAGTGGCTTTAGTAAACTGAGAGACAAAGAAATGTGGGAATCCTTTTTACCAGCCTGGAGCTGATTCTCTCCAGAGTTATGGTTCACGAATTAATGATAAAGCTGAAATATTGGCGGGGAGGAAGCAACATGCTGAGAATAAAAATGTGTTCTTAGACTAAAAGCAATACTTCCAAATGTCCTAGAAGGCAATATAAAGCTCTTGCATGGAGCAAGATTAATATCCTTGCTTCTAATGCAATGCAATAAAAATCAGTAAGTAGGAGTGATACAGAATTCTTACACAGAATATGCATTTAATTGAGTTGACAAACACAGGTAACATTTGCCTTGCTGCCACCACACTTGGGAGCCCAGCTCCTAGAGGAGCTCACTGCCAAGTGTTTCATCCATCCCACAATCTCCATTCCACTGTTGTGTCCTTTAGAATTCCTCCTTCCAGAGCTACTGAGATGTGGGGGTAGCTGGTCACCTGACAATGACAATATGGTAAAAACTGCAGAAGCTGTGGAACTTCATGTTTTTATGTCTTGAAGCCACCCAGCTACAACCAGGTGGGCTAAAGCCAACATGTCTTCTATTTCTGATACATATTCTTCTAGCTGAAGATGTCCCTGATCATTGCAGAGCAGAGTTGGATAGGTGGCCTTTAAAAGGTCCCTTCCAACCCAAACTACTCTCTGATTCTGTCTTGCTACCTTTCCTCTTCCCTTATCCATTCTTGGCACGTGTTAAACTCAGTTCTTGCCTTCTGTCTTAGTCATACCTTCATTTTGGTGTGCTGTTCTCTTGGAAGGTAAATAGCACCAGTAGATGCAGCACTAAATAACATAATTAAGGACAGCACAATCTGCCATCACACTGGCAGCTCTTTTATTAACAGTATATCCAAGGCTGAACACAGAAAGGATGCTGTGTGCATGAACTGGGTATCAGCATAACCCATGCAATCAGAAGTTATTGGGAAAGGCACTCAGGCTGCTTTTTGTTACTAATACACAATCCCACTCTTTTTTTAATGTGATCTGGCTTCACTGTGTTATCTCATGGCTTTAGTTCAGGGACAGTAGTCAACAGCGTGACTGAGAAGTGGTGGTTGCACTGCAGAGATAAACGAGCTCACAGTTGAATTAGCAAGAACTTGGGAATAGGGACTGAAAAGAGTTTCATACACACCAAAGATCCACAAGTATTTGGCAATGACCAGCACTGGCCTGACACAGATGAACGCTCTTACCTAATGCAACTTTCAGCTGCTAGAAAAGACATACTTGGGATGTAATTGGAAAGGACTTTTAAAAACTTCTAGTTTTTAAAGATTGGGCTGAAACTTGTATGTACACAGTACTTGCCTAATCAAGGGTCCCTGCATTCACTGTATGTGTAGTGTGACTGGACAAGAAATGCTGTGTGATTTACATACCCCTTGTCTGAGCTGTGCTTACCCACTTTGGGGGCTAGAAGGCTTGGAGAGGGAGGTAGAGATGGTAGGTGGAAATCCTGTGACAACACTTCTCTCTTAGAGACTTTTTGTTCTCTAGTATATTGCATCTGGAGTTGTATCAGCCATCATCTTACACAGGAAAAGGCAACTTAGGTCAAGAACTAATTCCACTTATATTTTATGATTGATCCTGTCTTTAATGTAGTGTCCAGTAAATATTTCTTATTTGCCATTTTGTGAGCCCAGTTCTTTCCAGCTTCAGTTATTGGAATTTAAGGCAACAAAGAGAAGTAATCAAATAAACTGGTCTGTTATCTATTGCATTTTTATGATGTAGGCTTTTGTATTAGGAGGTTTTGAGGGGTTGCTCATGGACTGAATTAATTCCTTGAGACTTCACCATCTCAGCCAAAAGATATAAGACATGAGCCATTTGTGCTTGAGCTGGTGAAAACATTATTGCTTCCCTAATGTAGTTAGGGAAAAGAAAACAATGCCCAGGTACAAATTACCAGTGGAGCAGTATTAAGCATTCGTAGTCACATCATGGCTTTGTAATTGGGCTCACCAATGAAGGAAGAAAGGACAATGTAAAAAAAAAAAAAAAAAGGAAATATTTCTCATTTGCCTCTCTCCAAGTGCACAGAAATTGTTATTGTTCTTTGAAAATAGCATGTTAATGAAGTATATACAGTTAGATACCTCTGACATAATTTTCTTTGTTCAACAGCTAAGTGAGGACAGGGAAATTGATGATATGGCAAACATCTGATTACTCCATTTTTGAGGAAGCCCAGCAAGCTTCTTTATAACTTGGGAGCCCTCTGCTATCATATTGCCATTGTGTCTGAAATATGCATTATAATTCCATGCCTTGTCTTATTCATCTAAGATAAAATCAAACCTTATTAAAACCCCACACACGTTTTGTCTGCTTGGAATTCTGAACCCTGGTCATCTGACAGGGACATTTTCTAAGGAGGCAAGACCATAATGCAGCCTGAAAGTGCTGATTTTGTTGTCTCACTCTGCTCCCCAGGAGTGTTTTTTGCCTAATCTCTGTGCCACAGCTCAGCAGATACATGGTTTAGCTTCCCAGCAAGGCTGATGCTGCAAGCTGGGGGCCTTTGCCCAGCGCTTCCAAGGGCACAGATGAAGCTGTGAGGCCAAAGTTCATCACACCACTTGGGAATGCTGGGAAGGGAGACAAGCACTGTCACTGGTAAAGAGTAAATTGGGTATTTAGAGTCTTCCTCTGTGATAATCTAGCTCAGAGATAATGAGAAGAGGATGAGATTGATTTTTTTTGCAAATATTATTGATGCTAGAATTATGCCTGTGGAATTGTTATATTATTGTTTGTGGTACACAGCCCAGCATCCAGCAATAAAGAAATGGCTAATTAAAAGCTTTCGCCTCAGCATTTTCAAAGTTCCCTCCTCGTTTTCCCTGCTAGACTGAGCCCTCACTGGAACCTAATGCTGCCTCTCTTCACCAAAAGTATAATTTTACATTCATTTCCCTTGGCTAAGAGAAGTTAATCCAATTTCAACAGCAATTTGGATGTAGCAAATGGCTCAAGTGTTATTTTTAGCCAAAGGAGGTATTAACAATTATGCAATTAATTGTGGGTTGGTGGATGTGAGTTCAGTACTCTTCTGTGACCAATTCTAAAATAAGTTACAGAAAGCCTTTTATTAGGATTTACAAATTATATGGCTTAGGTTTCTTGAGGGTCTTGTCTTTTGTAGTTCGGTGGTTATTACTTGACCCAAATAGTTTCAGAAATCTGCTGGGACAAACTGGCCAGACAGTTAAAAAAGGGGAGGATGTGAAGGAGAAGCATGACTGGAATGTGTTCCAAGTAGCAGTTGTCCTCTGCACAGCAGCCAAGTGTTGAACTGAGTTCTTGCTCCTGCCAAAACAGCCCTTCCTCTTCCACTGGTGAATCCAATGGTTAGACAGGCCAGCAGGGAAGGGACAGGGCCTTCATCAGTGGTGAAATTGAGAGGATAATCCCATTGCTGTTTCTTCTGACCTGACCTGCATGGCTTTGTGGCTGTGCTGGGCTTTTCCAGGGTTACAGTTCAGCATCTCCAGGCTTTCAGAAGGAGCTGGATGTAGGAGACGTGCAAAGGTACTCAGCTCAAACAAGGCAGCTGCCCCCCTGTGCAGTGGCAAACTTTGGCAATCCAAATGTGTTTCCTGCTTAAACTTTCTCTGAGGTATCTCTGAGGTTAAATCAAGATTGCCTGGCTGGCTGTCAGAAATGTGTTCCTGCCTCGATTTTACTTTAGGTTTCTAACAGTGCCCAAGTCATCAGTACAGGAAAGGAGCAAAGGGATCCAGAAAGAAGTCCCAGGCTACCAGATTGCTCTAGGCAAATCATCCTGGCAGCTGGAGGAGCCAGGGGAGCGAGGGATGCAGGAACATGCAGGCAGGCTCCAGAAAACCCTGGCAGGACAAAAAATGGGCAGCAGTTCAGGGATACCAAGGACTCGGTGCCTCCAGCTGGCTTATGCTGCATGGCCAGATTGCTGGTGAACAGGAAGGCTGGGGAAACCAAAGCAGAGCAAGATCTCTGTGTAATCTCCTGGAGGAGGTCTGGGGAGCCCAGTCTGATGCTCCCCAGCAGCTCATGACAGCAGAAAAATGGTCCCATAGCTCTTCCAGTCTGTCCTTGCCTTGGCATGTCCCAGCCAGGAATACGATGGTGATTTATTTCTTTTTATCTGCACAGGCTGCAAACTATACTTTCTGCAATAATCAGCAATCATTACTGAAGGATGCAGGTTTTAATTACAAGACATGTAAGGATTTTCAAATTATTCAGTCACAAAGAGAAAGGAATCCTCTTTTCAGAGGAAATTGTAGTCAAAATTAGTAGAGGCCAGAAAGTGTGTCCTGTTCATAAGTCAGTAGGAACCCCTGAAAAAGATGAGAAGAAACTGTAGAATTTCTTTTGCTTTTCCTGGAAAACCCAATTTCTCTCTTGCCAGAGCAGGCACACAAATTGCTGTTAAATTATATAGAAGGTGCTGAAACACCTCTGTTTTCCTAGGAGGAGGAATTACAAAATAGCTATCATATGTCAAGCAGAAAGAAAGATGCTTATAAAACAATGTGTGCATTGAATTTGTTACAGAAAGCAGTTTTCAGTTCTGTAATTCTTTCACTTTTTTTTTCAAATATGCCCATCTGCATTTGCTTCCATAGGAGTGAAACAGTCCATAAACACCAGCAAACCATTTGGCTGTCCTTATCTTGAAATAGCTTTTCACTGCACCTAAAAAAAAATACCTCCTCACAGTCAGGTGCTGCTTTTTTTTTTTCTTCTTTCCCCACTCCTATCTGCCTCCTGGTGTCCTGATGATGCCTTTTCCTGGTCTTAAAAATTGAGGGCCAGACACAGTTAAGGGATAAGGGGTTTTTACCTCGATATTTTAATTAGGATCCTTATTGGTGCACCACTTCGCCAAGGTAGAATGCTCATTCTGGAGGAAAGATGCTCTTTAAACTGTATCTTACAATCCTGCTGGTGTTCTTAATTCTGTAATAATAATTTAATTCTTCCTGACTCTTCCTTCAGGCTCCCTCTGCTGGTTGTAGTGTACGTTACTGCTGCCTTCTTCAGCCCCGTTTTTGGTCCAAATGTGCAGCAGCTTGAGTCACACTAGTAACATTTTTTTAGGTTCACAGAAGTTTGAGATGCAAATAGGAGCTTTCAGTTCACTTTAAATATTGATGTTTAGTTAACCAACTGATTTTTTTTTTTCTGGCTTATCATAGAATCATAGAGTGGTTTGGGTAGGAAGGGACCTTAAAGGCCATCTAGTTCAAACCCTGAGCAGGGGTGCCACCCACTAGATCAGGACTAGATCAGTTTTACTACTACTATCCATCCAGAGCATTGAAAATCCACTTCTCCTGAAGCTGTGTGTTTCTTCCTGGTAAATGACATGGTGCCTGAGAACAGCCACCAAACAGTTTGCCTGTGCAAGCAGTCCCACCGTGGGGTCTGGCTGTGGGACATGTAGGCAACAAGTCCTGAGCATCATTACAAATAATGCAATTTATTCCAGCATTGTTTGCTCATCTTTCCAGGCCTGGCTAGGAAGGAAAGGCAGTTGAAATTAGAGTATTAAGAGGTTAATTATAGGTTTTAACACTAAGACCCACTTGTGGATGTGGCTCCCATCAAAGTGATATCCTGAGGCCATTCTCGAGTTACAGTAGTTGCATGCATAAAACCCATCCCTTTCCAATGACAAGAAGGGAGATTGTTTAAGAACTGCTCCATACATGACAAGCATCCTGTTCCTGCCACCAGCAGCCACCTGATCTCTGTGTTGGACAGCCACCTGCTCCTCTGGGACAGAGGCTGTCCAGAGCAGGCAGAGAGTTGCAAAGTGGTGTGGTGGTGTAGGTGGGCATGGTGGTGGCAAGAGTGGGATGCAGCCTCTGAAGGCAGTCCAAAGACCAGGCTTGGGCCCTGTAAACTAATGGCAGTCAGAGCACAAGGTGGGATATGGAAAAAGTCCAAGATTAAAAAAGGCATAACTGGTCTTGTTTTACTGATTTTCTTCTTATTTTTTAAATAAATTGCCAGCATTATTTTGTTCTTAAAAGTGTATATTTTTTGCAACAGTATCATCCTCCCTCAAAATTTGACTGATACCAGGTCTTTGTGGAAGTTCTTAGATGGATTTCAGTGAGCTTTTTCATAGTCATTATCTTTATTATGAAAATCTGTGTCCTGAGACGTTACATATCCCAGTGTCAGCAGTCCTGCTGTGCAATTCAGTGGATTATAATGCAGCTCACCAACGTGGCTTGAAATAATGAGGTTGCTCTGTTCAGTGGGGTGCAGTGAAAAATAGAAGCTACTGCTGGGAACTCAGATTTGATTTAAAATCCTGACTGAAAAGGTTCCCTATTAAAATGCCACTGCAGGTTACTAAGTTTGTATATTCATTAACTTCCATTTCATGCTGGGCAATGAGAAGACCAGAAGAATTTTTTTAGTCTTTTGCTCAGTGCCATCTAAACAGCGTATTAAATGCCAGCCTTGCAGACTTCCGGTGCTCTTGGAAGTAAATGTTGGGTTACTTGAACTAAGCACAGAGAGAAATGGTGGCTGTGCTGGAATCAGTTGGAGGTCTGAACTTTGAGTTCCATAGCACTGATCTTTCCCTGAGAGTTGAAGTTCTCAGGTCTGACTCTCTTTCAGGCAGCTCCTATCTCTTTCTGATCAGGGAATTAGAAGGAGTTGAGTTGATCCCTTCCCACTTTCTGCCTCTCTGGAAGTTGGGAAGAGGGTATGGATTTCTTTCCTGTAACTAAAGGCAAGCCTTTATAGTGGCCATTCAGTTTCAGTCACTCCTGTCCATCTCAGCATAGATGCTGGGCTGTTTTTCTGTAGATTATTTGTATGGCCTCATTACTTTTTTTTCTCCTTAGAAGTAGAAGCTGGTTTGTCAGAAAAACAGCTCTGAACCAATCATATCTTTGGAAAAAAAAAATTATTGAGAGAAAAAGGTGCTGGTAGAGCTTTTTAGCCATTTCTAAATCTAGCTGGATCTTACAAACCCAGTGTGTGAGATAACCTGTATCCCTTTTAAAAGAACACTTTTCCTCATGGCACTTAGACCATGACATAAATGCTAATGAATCCATAAAATCTCTTAGCATCTGCCACAGGTGCCTTCAGGGTGTGAAACAAACCAGGAGATAGATAGAAGTGCTCTGTGTATACAGGGTTGCAGAACTGGCTTTGGCTGCCAGTTATTTGGATTTAATAACCTGCATAGGTCTGTGCATTTCAGCTGAAGCTTCATATATGTTTTGTTCATACCAGTTTTCTCTTTTATAGATGCTCAGCTTTACAATTAGATGTGCAAGTTGTTTTGCCAATTGATGGGGGCGATTTAAAGGACACAGGCACCAATAAAGAATGGTCTTATTTTACTGCTAAGGCAACACAGAGGCAAAATGCTACATTTAATAAAACAATAAGCTTACTATGCTCTTGGCTTCAGCAACAAACAAAATAAACAAGCTAATGCACCTAATCAGTACTAAATGAGAGAGAGAGATAATAGTGATTGAGAAAGATGCATCACCAATTGCCTAAATACTTTACCATCATCCAGAACCCACAGTCGCTGGTTCTGTTGCAGGGGAGGCTTGGAGAGCTTTCCAGGGAGTTGGGAGGTCCTAGAAGGTGTTCACTCATAGGTGAGGACTCCAAAGCTGCTGCAAATGGGGGGATTCCAGCTTTTATAACACAATTCCTGACCCACCGGGACCAGGGCTTGGCCGGAGCCCAGGCCATGGTGGGGGTAGGGGTTTCTTGGAAACAAGCATCTGGAGATGTCAGCTGGGAAGGTTTCTTAAAATTACACATTTGTTAACATGTCTTGCAGGTAATTACACGAGGTTGTGTGGAAGTTCCTGTAGCAGCTGGTTTCACGTTGAAGCGGTTTGGTCAGTCTGTATGCAAGATTCTTTTGTTAAATGGCTAACAGAGACAGTACCTATTGTGTGATTTTCAGGATTCCTCTGAGTCAGCTCTGGCTAGGGCCTCTTGTTCAGGCCTGAGCACTTCAGCAGTCTGCAGTTGCTGCTATCTCCTGTTTGCTGTTTAACTCCAGAGGGTCGATTTTCACAGGGCCGGGGTGGAAAAGGCAGCATCTATGTCTGGGCCTCTGGAGATGGAGGCAGCTATGATGACTGTAACTGTGATGGTTATGCATCCAGCATGTGGACAATCTCCATCAATTCTGCCATCAACGATGGACGGACAGCTCTGTACGATGAAAGCTGCTCCTCAACCTTAGCCTCCACCTTTAGTAATGGGAGGAAGAGGAATCCAGAGGCTGGTGTGGTGAGTCCTGATACTGTTGTGCTGTTGTTGCTGTCTTTGTGCATGGTGCATGTCCATGTGCATGACCTGTTGCAGCTCTGTGTACTTTGGAGCAGCAGATGGTTCTTTGTTGAGATGAATATTTTCTCATTTGCGGTGTGTGATGGTGCCAAAACTGTCAGCTGAGAGGATGTAGGATTTGTACAGCTACCAGCTTCCATCTTTTAGAGCTTCAAAGGGAAGTCGGTGCTTTCCTTTGTCAGAAACCAGATTTAGAAGTTCAGTTGCCCTCTTTTGGGAGGACAGTGTGACAAAAGGTCTCTGTAAAAATCTAAGTTGACATCTGAGATCGTATTTACTTGTACTGGCAGACTTCTATTGTCCAAGCAGCACAGAGCAGACTGACATTTAGTCACTCAGAGAGGACATACGAGGGTTCAGCTCACCAGAGCCTGCTCTTGCTGCAAGGCCATACCTACAGCTGGAAAACAGGCAGGTTCTGTTCAATTGTATCTGGGATTCTCTTCCACTGTAGTGATCACTGCTCTTCAGCACCTTCAGACTAGCCAGGACTTAGTTCAGTTTACAGAGTGGAAATGCAGGTGTACTGACTCAAGATTTGTTTTTGCCAAAAGCTGTTGTACGTTTTCCATGGCCCTGCCTCAAACTCCCAGGACACGTTGTGCAATCCTAAATGCCCACATGGAGTAGCAGATAGAACACTGGTTTCTAAATCTTCATATCAGCTCTGTGATGATACCAGCCAAAATGATCTTTGTAATTATTGCCATAAAATGCATTTTTAAGGTTTTCTTCTGGCCTCTGCTAGTGACTAATCTGCACAGAAGACAGCAATCTGGTGCTGCTGCTGGTCTCAGAGTTGGACAAATGTTAAAAAGCTCGATAGTGTTAACAATTCTAGTTTCAAATCTTTTTGATAATCAGAAAGAAATTTAAGGCCTTTGGTTAAACTGTGTTTATAAGAAATAGATGGGTTCCAAGTGATAATGAGCACTGGTTTACTACCTGATGACTTGCTCTTTCATTTATGCTCTAAATGTGTCTCACTGTGGTTTTAAATTGATACACTCTTCCAAAAAAAAAGAAAACAGACCGTGGGCACAAACACAATTAAAGAGCGAGGGCACAAACTCCACTTTCTGTGTTTTTCTGAGTCTGTAGCTGCAGCGAAGATGGGATGGCTGATCTAATTAATTACATCTAATATCATTGCAGGCTACAACAGATCTGTATGGCAACTGCACCCTGCGTCACTCGGGCACGTCTGCAGCTGCCCCCGAAGCAGCCGGAGTGTTCGCCCTGGCCCTGGAGGCTAAGTATGCTGCTGAGAGATTCCTCATGGGCTCTGGAGAGGGGAGGGAGGCTAAGTATGCTGCTGAGAGATTCCTCATGGGCTCTGGAGAGGGGAGGGCCTGTGGTTTGTGTAATGGTGCTCATCATTTCAGTTGGCTGGCTGAGGCACCAGGCTGCAGTACCCAGCTCAGAAGCCGCCTCGTACAGTGGTGACGTGCATGGTGTCTTGCAGATGGAGCAACAGCCTTGCCAAAGTCTCCTGGCACACGTATTTTGGCTGTCTGGCTCTCTCTGTGTCCTCCCAATCCTCTGCACCCAGAGTTTACACTTCTCTAGCACTGTTTGGAGGAAGGGATTATTTAGTTTCTCCACATATCCTCTGTGAAACGCCCAGCCTACAAAAAACATGAGAATGACCCTGTAGTATGAGACAGGAGTTCATCTTGTGCCGGGGTACTGTCTGCAATGACAGATGCTTGGGAAGAGGACAAAGAGGATGGGGATTAAGAGTGATCTTTCAACAAGAGCTTTGTAGATCTGTGACTTGTAGAGACAGCAGTGGGTCTCTTTGATCTTCCTCGAAGTTGCCTAGCTCTTTTTCAAACTGTGTTTGGCATCTAGGCCATCCAGTAATAATCAGTTCTTCAATATTTTTTTGGCCATGGTGGTGTGGAACCTTTCGTTTCTTTTCTTAACCCATTGCTGGTAGCTTGCTTCTGTGCTGTGTAATTGCTCTGTTATATGAAGAAATAAATATCCATTGTCTGCTTACCATCTCTATGGTATTCCTGACACTGGAACCTTTTTTTCTATCTTAGAATCATTATCTTCTTCTCTATTGATTAGGAAAAGTTTTCCTTACAGTAACTTTATACCACTTTTTTTACTTAATGTTAAGCTTTTTCATGAACTGAGGCAACATTTGCTTAGTTACAGAGCTTCAGTTGCTGTAACAACAGCATGAAATGAATACTAAGTGCATAGTTCCTTCAACAATGCAGAATAATGAAGATTTGTGAGAGGAGGCCAAGTTTACACTAGCAGAGCAATGACTGTCGTGCTCAGAACATGGCTTGGTCCAAGTCTCATTTTTCAGGTTTTATACATGTAAAACACATGCCAAATGTTTAGCTTTGGATAATCATTCCTTCTACTATCAAATTCATTCAGTGGGACAGCCACTATGTAAATTATTAATATGGCCATAAAAATATAAATGTTTAATGAGTTTTCTGACTACTGAATGTTTAAACTGGACTGGAACCTAAATACCTCAGTAATAATTATCATTCTTCTTCATTTGAGTTACCCATAAGGACTGGAATTACTCTGCGAAATTATCATGAATAGGAATTAGACTTAATACCCCTGGCTTGCACTAGAATTTCTAGGCTTTGCTGAGAAGGCAGCAGGAGAGAGAAGGAGCTGTCAGTGTCTCCAGTATCATTCTGGCTATGTTGAATTGTATTGTGCAGAATTGTCCTGGATGAGCCTTCATGGGAATCACTGACAATCTCCCATGAAGCCTGTTCTTGCCTGCATTATCTCTGTCAGCTCATACACAATCCAGGACTGACATGTCTCTCAAACCAGACCAACCTATGAAATAGAAAGTACAGCTTTAAGATATGTAGCAAGCTCTTAAAAGATTTCAATAAGAATGTTGCAAGTGATATCTTCTTTTCAGCTGTCTTGTGTCACCTTGGGGGAACTACAGTAATTGGCTATTCTGGTGTACATTCAGCGTGCACACATGCATATTACTTGGGGCACAGAAAGCTGAAAAGCAGTTCCTTTTAGGCTGATGGTTTGAATCAAACATATTGTGATGTTGAAAGACTTCATCATAAAGCAACTGGAATAGCTTTAGTTATGTAGAATTAGAATGCCAGTTCTGAAGCTTTTTAGAATAGTAAGTGCCCTTCCTGTTATCATAATCACTGTACATCTAGGAAGACAAGAGAAGATGATGAAAAAGAACCATTGCAACTAGGCAAACATTACTTGACTGCATCCATTCATGCTAATATAACGTGAAAAACCTCTGCCTTACCTTACACTGCAAAGCTGCAGCCACCCATGGCCCATATATCCATATGCACAGAATCCTGACATTACTAACACCCAGATTGTTAGAGCACATCAGCTTCATGAGATTGGGGCTTCTCAGGATGGATCTTGGAAGGTCCATGGAAAAAGCAGGAGGAGCAGGCAAAAAAATGGGAGCAAGATCTAAGAGGAAAGCTAGGTGAAATTTTATTGTCTTGAATTCTTTGTATTTCTTTCAGGATCTGGCATAATACCTTACTCGTTTTATTAGTTTAAAATTTCCATACTGATCTCTAATGTCTAGTTCAAAGAAGTTATTTTTAATCAGAAAGGATTTTGGAGAACATACTTGGAGAAGTACTATATAATTCAAACCTATTCTTGTTCCCACTGAGATCAACAGAAGCTTTGTTATTGAGATGTGTGTGGTTACAATTCCAGTGTTATTCACAGAAGCAAATTTTACCCAAAGCCTTGCTCAAATGCAGTTTCTCTTCAATATCTGCTTGGAAACACTGTAATCTTTGTTCCTCACGTTGCTCTTCCACAGCCCGCATCTGACCTGGAGAGACATGCAGCATCTGACAGTGCTGACCTCCAAGAGGAACCAGCTCCACGATGAGGTTCACAGGTGGCGCAGGAATGGTGTCGGGCTGGAGTTCAACCATTTGTTTGGCTACGGTGTCCTGGATGCAGGAGCAATGGTGAAGATGGCAAAAGACTGGAAGACTGTTCCTGAGAGATTCCATTGTGTTGGAGGGTCAATACAGGAACCTGAGTGAGTGAATGGTGCTAGTGGATGTGTTTGGCTTCTTCCAGGCATCTGGGAGACTGCAGGCATAGAATTACATTGTTAAAGAAACTTAATGAAGTTGGTTCGTTTGGTTTTTTTCCCTAAAAAACCCTAACATTATCAAAAATAAGTTGATAAAACATTTTTATCGACAATGCTTGATGGAACTACATGATCTTTCAGTTCCTGGCTTGCTGGAGCAGTACATTCTGTAGCACATCTCTATCCTCACTGCTAGTGCCAGTAGTGTTAATAGCAACATCCCTTTCCCCTGGGCACTCACAGGTATGTTTGTGCTAAAGTTTCTGTGAATAAAGAGCCTATCCCCAAATAAAAATCTGGGAGACTGGCACTGTAAATTACATAAACTGCTGCCAGATTAAATATCTGTCATTCAGGTAATAGCTCATTGTGAGATTCTTCAGCAGAAAATTCTGTCTCCAGAAGACTGAAACAGTCATCTACAGGTGCCAGTGATACAGTTTGAACCCTACAGCATTTAATTGTGCTTGCTTTAAGCTCTTAAAATCTCTAATTGCAGGGTAGGTAGTCAGATTATTTTCTGATTTACCTTTATGTGCAAAACTGAATGAGTCAACAAGTGAATGAATTAATACTAATGGACTACAACAGCTTTAGTTTAATTTAAGTAATTGAAATACTAACCTAGAAAGGGCCTAAATTATATCTATACCATTTGAAATTTGACTTTTCAGTGCCATTTTTTGAGGGCAACATTATTCTGTTGGAAAAAGAAAACAAACCAGGATGCTACCCTAGCACATAGCTCAGCCAGGGGAAGAGTGAGTTTTTCCCCAACCTTGCAAACTGAATTTGCATGACTCAAAGTATAACAGCTGAGCTCTGAGTTTCAGTTTATCTGTCATAAGCATACTCACAGGTGAAAAATAAGTGAGAATGCTGCAGCTAGTTTTTAAGATATCTCTAGTTTATTAATAATTAAATGAAGACAAATAATCTCATTTACCTTAGGGAAGCTCCATTTATTGAAATGGGGATCATCCTAGAGGAGGAGTGAACATTTCTTTCTGTAGGCTGTAAGGGTGCCCTCCTGTTAATTGCCTGACACATCTATATATTAACAGCACTGGTGTAATATTTGTATTTACCAATGAAAATATCACTGTCAGGTGATAATAAGCATTATGGAGTGCAATATGTACATTTTTTGAATTGCACTGTAAAAAAAATAGCTAGCTAAGCCCCAGCATCTCCAGAGATTTCTTGGAAATGAAAACTCTGCACTTCTACTCTGCACTTCTGCTGTGGATAATTGGGTTATTCTTTCAGTTTGGTTTGCTGAAGCAACATCTTCTATATATGTTCTCTGTATTTTTATTTAAGTATAGATATTTGTATATATAAAATACGTATTTAGTATAGATTTATGAAGGTGATGTGGAGGTGTGTTTCAGAGCAGCATTGTCAGTTAAGCAAAAGGCCAGGAAATAATTACCAGACATAATACACTGTGTGCTGAAAGCAATCAGTATTTAAAATAGAAACATTTGTCAGCAATAGGAGCTTTTCCTGACAATTGGTCTGGCTGGTTTAGGGACATACAAAGTTATAAGGCTTTAAAGTTGTCAGTCCATTGGCTGAGGAACAGGAGCACACAGGAGCTCCCCCTGCTCATCTCACTAGGTGCTGCACATGCAAAAGTGGATATACTATGCATAACCTCCCACTGGGTGCTATGCCATGGATAAATTATACACACACACACACAAGCTGGGCAGTGGCACACGATAAGGCTGTGGAAAATCCCTTTTCTCTTCTGCTCCTTTGTGTCAGGCTTTTTCCACCACCCCTGGTTCTTTTTTTTATTTTCCTTTAGGAAAATTCACCTGGACTTGCAATAATTAGTCTAGTGAAGCAGACACTATTAGATTCTAATTAATAGGAAAGGGGGAAATAGAGCAAGCCTTTTCTCATGTTTTTAGAGAGCTGGGAGAACTTCTGCACTGCAGCACTTGAGAAGGTGGAGAGAAAAGCTTTTTGCAGCTATCAAGCCTTCTGGAGAGCAGATGTAGTGGGAACACATTGCTCTTGTTCCTTTGGGCTTTAGCCTTGATAACAAGAAAAGACTTGCACTGTGATGTCCCTCCTCATTAACTGGAGGAGATAAAACACTTATCACATCTCTGGGAGTGAAGCAGAGTTTGACAAAGCTTTGTCCACTGTGTGAAAGGGCTGTGAGACAACATGAGTTCAGATTGAGCTGAGATTGAGGCTTCCCATGCAGAGAAACTGCAAGCACATGACAAAATCATGAAATTACGATCCTTCACCTCTGTCTGCACATAGTGCATTTTTCTTGTGCTTTGGCATGTAAAATAAGTATCTCAAGGTATTACATTAGATGCTCAACTATTTCAGCTATACAATATTTATGTTATACCCACTTCTGCTCCATAGTACTGAGAACAACACAGGCTTTTCAGTTTAAGGAGTTTAAATGCCTTGAGGATCTGGATCTGAATGATGCTTTGCTCTGCAAGTACTTCCAGGAAGGTAATACTCCATGAAAGGGGCACAGAGACTGGCCTGAGCCACTTAATGATGTACCAAGTGTAATGTCTGGAGCTCATCTCAAGAAGAAAAGAATTCCTGGAAGCTAGGCTTGAGTGAAATGCTTTCACTGGTCTCTAAAGAGCACAGTATTTCATTAGCAGAGGGAAAAAGCTGGTACAGATTTCTTTTGAAAAGAAGGTGTTCATTACCACGGTGTAGTCAATGCCCTTCAAAAGACTCTCAATTTGGCTGCACAGCTGAGGTCAGGGAGAAGCCACTGGAAGACAAGGTAATGACAAGGTGACTGGAGTCTTTTGTGACTTGGAGCCTTTTTTAATGATTGCTGTAATTCTTGTCTTTCAATTATTTCTTTTAGACAGAGGAAAATGTCACACTGCTCGCAGAACACTGGTGAAGTTGTAGAACATCTTTACACGGAAATACATGGAACATTTTTCATGTATTTTGCCAGCCAGTTTCTGAGGCAGTGGTAATTGAAGTTTCATCCTGACCTCAGTGGGTTTAGAAGGCACTTCACAGCCTCAGCTCCTGGGCCAGACAGCACTTTAGCAACTCAGTAAACACATGCAACTTCTTTCCTTGGTGTATGTGCTCATGTACAGCAGCTGTTGGAGGCTGGAAATCTTCACAGAAAAGTATTTTTCAAATAAGCCAGCTCCAGGATCTCATGTTTGTGCTGGTTTCCAAAGCAGAAAAAGGACATGTGACTGCACTGAAATTCTGTGCAATTGGTTCCTCCAACACCAGAGAGCCATTTGCTGCTGTCATTTAGGGAAACTTACATGACTGACTACTCATGGTTCTTTTACTGAGTATGCACATTATTACCCAATTACCCCATACAGGAGTGATAAGTACAGACAACCATTAAAGTTAGTCCTTAAAGAGCAGTATGTGCTTCTAAAATGGTATTACTTCTCTCTTTGTGTAGGTGCACATTTCATAGTTATTTTCAAATTAAGGTTTTTGGTATAATTTTCTAAAAGGAGAACATTCACTTTCTGGCTAAGCTTGCAGGTATTGCTTCCTTACTTCTTCATGCATTAATAAGGAAAATAATACAGTGTTTTCCTGTGAGGCACTAAAACCTCACAGAAAAGTAGTTTTAGCATACAAAACAGTTGTACTGTTTTAACTCACCTTACCATCTTTTGACCCACAGGAAGATCCCCCCAAGTGGCAAACTGCTCCTCACACTGACGACCGACGCGTGTGAGGGGAAGGAGAACTTTGTGCGGTACCTGGAGCACGTCCAGGCGGTGATCACCGTGAACTCCACGCGGCGAGGAGACCTCAACATCAACATGACCTCACCCATGGGAACCAAGTCCATCCTGCTGAGCCGGCGCCCCAGGGATGACGACTCCAAGGTGGGTTTTGACAAGTGGCCTTTCATGACCACTCACACCTGGGGAGAAGACCCCCGAGGCACCTGGGCTCTGGAGGTTGGGTTTGTGGGCAGCCAGCCCCAGCGGGGCGTGCTGAAGGAGTGGACACTGATGCTGCACGGGACTCAGAGCGCGCCGTACATAGACCAAATCGTAAAGGATTATCAGTCCAAACTGGCCATGTCCAAGAAGGAGGAGCTGGAGGAAGAATTAGATGAAGCAGTGGAGAGGAGCCTGAAGAGTATAATGAGCAAGAACTAGTGCTGTGTTGCATGATGGTGTCTTTCCTCCCCCAGACCCCTCTACTCACCGTTCTACTATCCAAACCTCTGTGTTAGACGTATTCCAATGATTGTCTCTGTAGCCAAAATATCACCCTTTCTTGATTTTAAAGTCTTATACCTCGTCAATTATTATTTTAATTGCCACCGAAGCAGTCCATTTTTTTTTTAATCTCTGAACCACAAAATATACTCCCACCAAATACTATGTATGGTTTGTGACTGTAAATGATGATTTTTCTTTTGTGTCATACAAATAGGTAATAACCTGCAAAGAAGTTAATGGCTTTCCCCTTCCTATTTCTGTGGTAAATGTTTGTATTAAAAAAAAAGAGTGAATTTTAACACTGGAAGTTGGTGATAATGAGCACATTTTAAAAAATGACTGTGAGAGAGGGAATCACAAAGAAGTTGTCTGGAGAGGTCTTTGAACATGCTCCTTCTGCATCACTGACTTCAGTGGGACTTTCTCCATTGGGTTCAACCAAAGTAGCACTAGACCCCACAAAAAGAAATAATCCAGAGATCAGGAAAACTCACCGATCCGATTTGCAGAAATCCAATTGTTTTGAGATGTTTATTTCATACTACAGTTACACTACATACACCCTTCAGCTACAGGATGGATCCACAGGGATGCAATAAGGAAGGCAAAGCGATGCCGAAGCTGGGTGGCAGGGAGAAGTGATTGGCAAACTGGGTCAGGGCCTTCTAGAAGCACAAGTCCCACTTTTGCTGGAGTTTTTTTAGTTTGGTTGTTTTTAAGGTTCTTTTTCTGTGGTGTTTGTTTGGGGTTTTTTGTGTGGGTTTTTTGGTTTGGTTTTTTTTTGCAATTTTGGCAATCTTAATCAATTTACCATCTTACAGAAGAACAAGCACATTCAGCTTGTGTGCATCTGCTGGTCTCTCTACTGAGATGTTCTCCAGCACTTTAAAATGAGGCTGTTTCAGCATTATCAACCACAGACACCTGTTTTCTGGGTTGCCACTGGGTTGCCACCTGGTTTCCAGCTGCCACTAAACTGCTGTGGGGAAAATTTGAAGCACAGAGTTTCAGTCCCAAAGCAACTTTTAATTTAAATTTCTTTTTTTAAAATCTATATATTTGCTGGTATTATGTTGTACAAAATTATTTAAGGAGAAAAATATGCTGAAGTTATTAAAGTGTAATGCAAAGTTGGCCTTCTTGAGAAATAAAATGTAGTATATTTGGGAAGATTTGTTGGTAGTCATTGTTCTTTGCTGTTTAAAGTCAGACCCACTTTGATGAGTTAAAGTCCATCTCTCTCACCCTCAAGAGTATGCTCTGGTTATTGCTGCAAAACATAACATGCTCCAGTGGGAATTACTGATGGAAGCAACCACTACACGTTCTCAGGTGTGAGATCTCAGATTTAACCCTTGAGAAATAAAGGGTCTTGATTCTGCAAATATTTAGGCACTTGCACTAAAGCCCATCGGTGGACCTACTCAAATGGTAATTTTAAGCAGGTATTTCAGGTCTTTGCAGGATCCACATTTTAGCAGTGACTGGTTTCAGAATTCTATCATGTATTTTTAATATGCAGAGTATTAACCTAAGGTGTTTTAATAAAAGTTGTCCTGGTTGATCCGGTGCATAGCAGTAGAAACACATTCAGTAAGTAAATATTTATCTAACAAATAAAAAACATCACCCAAAGGTTCTATGGTGGATGTGTTTCACTTAAGAATGTGTAAGAATAATGTTAATTCAAGAGACTACCCATCTTTTATTTTTCCATAAGGGGGCCTGTTCTTTTCTTTTCCAAATGAAAAATAAACAGCTCAACCTACTCAAAATCTATGTGAATTACACCCTAAAGCCAGGCCAAGCAGCCTCACCACTACTCACAGGTTTCTCGTTGTGTGCAGAAGTCCCATCAGAAAAATTTACCATATATATATTTATGCATACACCTGTATGACTAAATACATACACACCTGTGATATTGCTCTCTGTGTGTGTATATATATAATTTTATATATATATAACATACAAAAAATATATATTCAGAGTAAATTACGTATATTTGCATATAAATATGTCTAGAATTATATATGGTATGTAAAGCATAATACACATACATCCTAACTTTTTGTGTGTGTGTGATCAAAGGAAGAGGTTACTGAAAGTTTTTACTGGACTTTCTAAAATGTGGAAAAGCTTTGGAATAAGAAAAGTCCACGTGGAATTCTAAAAATGAACATGTACATGACTTTCCATTGCATCCATGTAATTTTGCAGTTGTCTGTTCGATTATTAAATATCTTACAAAGCAGCAAAATAACTAGATGGCTGTCCATATTTTCATAATGCTGGCATAATTTAGTAAATTAAAAATCACAGTAATGAGTGATACACAGAGATGGTGAATTTTGATATTATATATATATATATATAAAACTACATTTATATACAATATAGAGATCAAATTCTTGGGGATTTTTGCTTCAAGGGATCACTGAAAAATATGTCCAGTTAGACGGAGTTTTTATGGTATTGCTGATGGAAAATAAAGTTAATTTGTTAGTATTTATAATAAAAGGGAAAATTAAGGTCATGATGCAAAAACAGGTGAACCCTGTGATGATGTTTTATAATACCAGTAAAATAAAGAGCTGTTATAAACTGGCAGGTCCTATCATCATTGCTTATCTGAAGGTACACGGGAGGTAAAATGCTACTCAGTGGGATGACTTCCTACTTCTCTGTTTTTTTTACACTGATAAAGAAATGTGTATCTTGCATATACTGGACACAGAGAAGATAAAGACCATACTCCAAAAGAGTTGGTAGCAGCAGATTAAGAGTAAAGTGCTTTATGTTAATTCTGTGAAACTGGCACATACAAGATTCAAACCACAGGCTGGGAGGAGCTTTCTTTAATTTACCTGGAATTATTTACAAGGTTCAAACCCATTGGCTCCAAGGTCAGCTCTGCCAAAGCAGCAGCAGTGCAGGTGCTGAGCTGCCCTGGGAAGAGGATGATCAGGAACAGAGACCCTGACAGTTTTGCACTGCAGCTCATAAGCAGCTCTGCTCCCAAGGAAATGCTGCAGCAGATTTTTTATTTTTTTTTTTCTCTGCTGTTTGGAGCACTTTGATTCACATCAAATCCCCTGTTTCCCTTTTCATCTCTACTTCCCACCCATACCTTTTGGGGACTTTTTAGCTCATGTGTTCCCACAGCAGAAAGTACATTTCATTTTATAATATCTTACCATGCCCGCAGCAGTGCAGTCTGGCAGGGAACCTCCTGGTCTAGTTCTGGTTTTCTCAGAAGTGAGAATGTGCGTGTAAGTATCCTGAGTCTCACTCTAGTCTCCTGTTGAATAGATGCTTGCAGCTATTTCACCATTAAACTTCAGCATTTAAACACCTCATTGAGAAGCTGCATTTAATGAAGAGCTTAGCCCCTAAATTACGAGATACACAATACTTTTCAGCATGGTCACTATTAACCAGCTGCAACAAGTGGTTTTCTGTATAATTTTCCTGCAAATTTACTGAAAGATGCCTGTGATCTGCAGCCTTACTGGGCAACTGCAGTGTCTGTGGTAGGCAGGTCAGAGATTGTAGCAGAATTTAGCCCTCACTTCTTAGTCCTTGGCTCCTGCTGGTTGCTGCCCAGGTAATGCAGTCTGTGGCTTCCTTCAGCAGTAAGTGCCATCAAACCAGCTTTAGGAGCAGTTCTTAAATCACACTGAGCTGCTGAGTAAGGGTTACAGGCACCATAAAACCAGGTCTGGGTCAGCAGCCAGTGGTGACACCACAACACAAAGAGGATTAAGGTGGTGGAGGTGTTCACACAGTGGACACCTTGCCCAGGCTGTCCTGACATTGCCTCCTTGCCATGGAATGAGGCCTTTTGTATTCTGAACGTTGAGTTCACTGTATTGCTTTGAGGTCAGGTGGACTGGGAAAGGGGGAAGAATACCCAGTTCCATCTAGGTACTGCCTGAAGCTGTCTACGCTCTGCTTTGTGACAGAATTATTAATCTGCCTGCCTATTGCTGCAATGAGGGTAGGTTTTGGGGTTTATTTTTATTTTTTTTTTTTTGTTTACCTTGCAACAGTCAAACTCTTTCAGCAGCAGTTATTCTGAGCAGTTGCTCCCAGCTCACCAGAGCCCAGCCTGCACAGGCATTGATGAATTCCTTCTCTGCAGTTATTTACACTGTTAATACATTTAACTGAAAAGCAACACGCTCTAGTAAGCCATGTCTGGAATAAACTCCCACTGCATTCTGATAAAACATCATCGACAAAACGTCCTGACTAAAATTGTGACTGTGAGAATCACCTGTTCTGTTCCAAAGAATAAGATGCCACTTCACCAGATGTAACAATCACAGTAGATCAGATGCTACACTTGTGCTGGACCTCATGAATGAAATAACCAAACCCAACACATTATTGAAGGAAAGTCTTGGGTGCTGTGAGGCATCCCTGAAGCCCAGGCTTGTCAGCTCAAATGGCTTTTAGCCCTGCTTTGCTACAGCTGACAGGAGTTAAGAGGCAGAAAGAAAAGACACAACAATGCTGGAAGCTGAAATGAAAACTTAGAGAACTGGGATCAGATTGGACAAGAAATGTGTAGAGACTAATCTAGTACTTCAGGAAGTCTGAGCCCTTCAGTAAGTCTTGGGCTTTAGTGGGATCATTTGTGTGCCTGGAGTCAAGCTGAGGACTAAATGGTGCATGAGTGCTTTAAGTAGAGCTCAGTATTTACACACATACAAGCAAAAGATTTCCTTTCCCTGATTTTTTCTTTGTGTTTTTTTTTTTTTTGTGTGTTTTTGTTTTGTTTTGGGTTTTTTTTTGTTTGTTTGTTTGTTTTCTTGAGTTGAAGCTTTCTGGGAGCTGCAGGAGTCTCTTGTTGCTGCAAGACTTGCTTTTTGCTTCCCCAGGCATGGGGAGGTGAAAGGTACTGCTTATTCCAACAATCCTGTGGAGCTCCATGTGACTGCAAGTGACTGGAGTGAGACAGGAACCTGTGGCAGAATTAAACTCTACAGTCCAAGGAAATACTTAAAAAGAAAATATCTGAACACACAGTCTTTTGGCTGCAGCCAAAAAGCTCGTTGGCATTCATAAGGACATTAGTTGTGTTGGTGAAGGACAAGTAGTAGCTTTTATAAGGGAAATCTCCCTTCAGGGAATTTTATTCTGGGAAGATCTGCAGTAAGAGCTTATTTTGAATACAGGAAGTTTGTCTTTATTTCCAAAAAGAAAGGTCTGCCAAGCTCATTGCTATTTAAAGACTCTGAAAGGGAGAGATTTGAAACAGGTTATTTCAGAGGTATCCAGCCCTTTCCCTGGAAAAACTCCTGCACACCAGAGTCAGGTGATGTTTACAAGTAGGTGAGTCAATGGTACAGGCAAAACAAACCCACAGTGGGTATCTTCGGTAGAAGGCAAAACTTTTATTTAATGAACCAGATGTCACAAGTTAACATTTGCAGCTGTCTCAGAGGTGGGGGATCGTATGGCAGTTATAGGAGCAGTAGAGGAATATGCAAATTTGTCCCGGATGCTGTGGAAAGCCAGGCAGCTCTGTCATAGTGATTACTTTCCATGTGTCCTAACCATCAAAATCAGTTGCATAGGATGTGCCCTGGAGAGCACTAATGGTTGTTGCACCAAAGGTGAGCCTACAGACAGAATTGCCATCAAGGTTTCAATCTGTTCCATACCAAACAGCAAAAATCTCACTACTGTCATCATTCAGTCAGGAAAACAACACAGTCATTTAATAACTAGGCCAGACAAGTGGACTATCAGAGGGTATGTGTCACTTAAGAGCCTTTGTCACCTGGTTTCTTCTTGCTTGTCTTCTCTATCATTGTCTCGACAATCATTGCTGTCTCTTCATATGTCTGAATTCTGTCATCTGAAAACTTCTCAATGGACTCCACCACCTCCACCTTCTCATAGCTCATAGAGCCAGGTAAGGCTGCTTCCCTGAACAAAAGGCTCTGCTTATCTTCCCGCTCATATTCTCTCTCTTGAAGGAGTCCTGGCTCAGTTGGGCTTATCACAGCAGGGGAAGGAACTGTCTCAGGCTCAGAGATCTCCGGGTACTTTGCGATTTGCTCAATTTTTCCTCTTGGTTTTTTCCCCCATTCGAGCATGTCTTCTTTCCCCTCCTCTCTCTGTTTCTCTGGGAGTTCAAACTCTTCTCTCCTCTCACAGATTTCCCCTTTCTCTTTTTCCGACGGTTCGGCAGGTTCCGGCAGCTCCGGTATGGGCTCCACCTCCCCACCATTCATCACCTTCCCATTGCCAGTGGAAACTGTGATCCCTCCCGCAGGAGGGATAGAGGGGGCCAAGATGCACGGTTCTTCATAGCCTTCCTCCCCTGTCACCAGCACGTAACGCCCCTTGGGGTGGGCGTCAGGCTTAGCCTCTGGTCTCTTGCAGACTCTTATTTTCTCCCTCACAATGTTGCACAATTTATCAAAGGCTTTACTTATCTGGGCTCCATCGGGTACGTCCTCTGGGCCCATTTCTTTTTCATCGAATTCTGATCCCTCTTGCTCAGGCTCACACCTGACTGAGCCTCCATGCCTGAACTCCATCTGATCTTGGTCATAACCTTCCAGAGTTCTTTCGTACATTCTTTCAGGAGAGTGGCTGTCGGTTATGTCTTTTGACATCAGCTCCTTTTTCCTGGCAATTTTCTTTGTCAGGGCTTTTTGCCTGGGCTTTACACTGGCAATGTCTTGCACGGCCTGGGTGATATCTAAGGAAAAACCAAAGCAAAGGGAACAACAAACAGTGCTTGAATACAGTCACTGCAAATGCTAGATTTGCCTCTTGCCCTCACTGCTGCAGGTGGAGAGCCTTTGTATTCCCAGGGGGGCTAAAGGAGAACCAGGCACCTCCACTCCTGACAGTTTGGAGTATAGACAGATGCTGTGAGTCATGTCAGGAGGGAGCAGCAGGGAAGCCAGCCACCCACAGTGGTGTCCCATCCCTCAGACACTGTCACTGAGCTCTTAGAACCCCCTGCCCACAGGCTGATTCTGATCTCCTGGGCAATCAGTAGCCACAGATCCCACGACAGCTTAGCAGCAGCAGGAGCATAGGCAGGCTACTGATTTCCAAGGCATGAGCAGCTAGAGCAGAGGAGGCAGGGGTTGGTACTGGTGATGACAAAAACACGGGGACAGACAGGTATTAACATTCTTTCCCCAAGGCAGCTGTTTTGTCCCCTGCCACAGTACAGTAGCACACACGAAAAAACCTGCTCATCAGGAGAAATCAGTGGTGCCTCTAGAGACAGGCCAAGTCCTCAGCAGGTATAAAACACCACTTTGCACAACAGTAGTTATTTGCAGCTGCTGAGGATCTGGCCTCGGGCATTATGGACCCATTTGGTATAAAACTGCCACAGTTCACATGCAGTTAGAAAAATTACAGCTGCATTCCAAAAACATCCCTCATACTATGGTTTGTCTCCATTCTCAAGGCAGTTTGTCATTAGTAAAACCCCAGTGAGCCTTGGACTGAAGTCATCCCACATGGTTAGAACCTATCACATCAACTCCTTTGTTGAGAGCAGTCTTGCTCATTTAGCCCTGGCCATTTCCTTGTGACCAGGTTTACAGGCATCCTAATTCCAACAAGCCAACATACAACATAGAGGAAACACCATCCACAGGAAAACAGCCCTCAAGAAGGGCCCTCTGCCTGCCTATGGCACTCCGCACACCTTGGTGCTCCTTGCACATCACTCAAGTGCAAACAACCAACTCAGAACGAGTCAGCACAAAACCTGCAGCTCTCTCCACCATTTCAGGTGCCTTTTGATTTTACTCTTGATTGGCCTAAGCAGTAAACTCTAGAAATCAGCAAAGAGATGCTTTTGCTTGTGGTTTTGGCCTTTTCCACCCCGTCTCAAGGCCAGCTGAGGCCTTGAGATGGCTGCATTTACAAGGCTGAGGTCAGGCTGTCACGACTGGTGGCCATATCAAAGACAAATGGACAAACAAAATACAATGATGCTTCTCTTGACAGACACAGAAAGCCACATCACAGGTTTACCTCTTCCCCTCGAAGCCTGAGGCTGGGCAGGTCGATAAATCTGGGTGAAGAGTGTGACTGGGGTTCCTGCTATAGCAGAGTTTAACCTGTGGAGAGTATGTGCATCCATCAGTCCTCTCCCTGCCGTTTTCAGTGAGAGCAAGTGAAGTTGTGCAAAACTGAAGCACAGAGCTTAAAGAAGTGTACTTCTCTGTGGTGAGGAGTCAAAAAGAATGACGGGAACCTGTTTCTTATCTGGGGAAAATCGAGACAGCCACAGCACCCTCACAGGAGTGAGGCTGGTTTCTGCCAGCAGGAGACATGGGATACTCCTTTAGGTAAAGTACACCAGTGATTACAACATGTAGCAACAGCTTTGCATTTAGAGTGGCACTTAGAAAAGATGGGAAGGTTTTAGATGGGCAAACAGTGAATCCAAGCCTACCAGAGGTCAGCAAGAACTGTAAATCCATTTTTACCATGCTGGCTGGTAAAACGGGAAATTTGGAGCAGTCTTCCTTGGAAAACATTTGAGGAGTCAGTAGTATTAAGGGTTAAAAATTAAAATTGAGGGGCAGACCTATTGCAAAGCAGTTACTGTATCTTTGGCCTCTCCTGTCTGCTCTGCTGGAATTTGGGATATTTTGTCCTGTCAGAGACCCTGTGTCCATATGATTTTTGGCATTGAGAATTACCCTGTTGAGATACTTCTAACTAGAATTCAAGTGTCCAAAATAAGACCCTGAAAATAAATTGAATTCCCATTCCCCACACATAGGATGGACTATTTAGTGAGTGTTCTTCTCCTGCATCTTCTGCACAGCCTGGAGCAGCAGTTTGGGTGCTCAGGGGTCTGGCTCTGCTCCTGTGAAAAATCCTTTTCTCCACTGTAGCTGATAGTCGACATTAGAGGGAGACAGTGCTCCTCTGTAGGCTTGAGCACGGCCCAAATCCCTGCCAATTTCTCCTATTTTTCCTCTTTCTCCCCATGCCTGAAGAGTGGCTTTGCTGTGAAGAATGCTCTGCTTTACAGGACATTTGCTTTGTCTGCACCCTCCAGAAATCAACCTGCTGGTGATGTCAAGCATCACCAACACCCAGTCTGAGGAGAGGATGTTCAGATTGCTTTTGTGTGCTCCTGATGCCAGGACAGCACATGGAAAGGAGACTGCATGGACAGGAGGAGCCCAAAATGGTTCTGACCCTTTCCTTGGCAGAAGCTTGAGCAGATTTTTAGATTTCTGCCCCTGGATGTCTACCGGTGAAAGGTGTGAAAAATGCCTCAGCTTTGGGTGAATCAAATGTCCTCAAAGCATACATTTTTCAAAGGGGATAGAAGAGATCACTGGGAGTGACCCAGTGGGATCCAGAAATGCAGCCTTACCGGCTGTCCTCGTTCTCGATGATCCGTTTGTAGCGCTCCAGCTCGTTCTCCAGGCTCTGCTGGTAGATCACCAGCTGGCGGCAGTCAGTGGTGTACTTCTCCAGGATCCTCTCAGCCTCCTCGATCCCCTTCCTCAGGTTTTCGATCTGCTCGTTGTAAAGCTGAATTTCGTCGTCGTAACTCTCCTGGGTGTTTTTAATTGCTTGCTCCAGCATGGTTGTCTGGGAAATTAAATTGGTGGTGAATGAGGCAGCTTTGAAAAATTCGCTGTCCCCGTATTTTAAGCATAAAGAAAGGCAGGTCATGCTTTATTACAACATGGTGCTGCACTGCTGAAACACAGGAGCAGTTTCACTACCTTTGTTTGTAGCTATGGTTCGTGCCTGCAATGTTTTGATTTCTCTAAAACTGTTCCCAGGCGCAATTCTGTAAACAAGGGATGTGTTATTGTACACTATCCTGTTTTTCTGCATTCTTTCCCAGAGGAGGGAATTTACTTGATGTCCCTCTGAGTCGACCAGTGTGGTCCAAGAATTCCGCCCCTTGGGTGGGTTCTTTGTAAAAAGGTATAAGAAGAAGTAGCTCAAGAATAAAGACAGATTGGAGTCAATCTTCAGCCTTCTGAAAACGAGTCCGTGTCCTTATTTCGTGTCCTATTGCAACATTTGTTCAGTTATTCAAAAAGCAGTAACTCATCAGAGTGGGCAGGGCTTTACAAGGGCAGTAAAAGTTCTTAACTGGGAAGGTGAGCTCAAGAAATGCCCACTCCTCTTTCTCTGTGGTCTGCAGACAGGGCAAATAAGGCCAAAGGTCTCGTTTTAAATAAAGAACTCTCCTTTTGAATTCAATTCCTCGGCCTTTTTACTTCAGTGATAAAATGAGCACATCAACCAGGAGGTGGCAAAAGTCGCCTTCCAAAAATAAGGGCTGAGTTTCAGGTGGGATATTTCACCCTGTAACTCTGCTCTCACTTTCTTCTGCTATTTTTAGCTATTTACTATAGTTATTTTATCACCTTTTTTTTTTTTTTTTACTACCTTTCAAAGAGATGAACTCACAAAAAGCTAATGGGGCAATAAGTGACAAATGAAATCTTTAATAATTGATTTTTTCTATATGTTTCAGGCAAGATTAAAAAAAAAAAAAAGACTTTTAAGAGCCTAAAGATAGGAGTGATGTCCCTTGAGGTGGGGTCCATGACCTCTCAAGCACATGGCTATCAGGTCCAGAAACAGGAAAGCAAAGTAACTCAGTGACACCTCAGTCATCAAAAGCCTTCACCATCACAAGCAATTGTGTTACTGACCTCCACTCATGAAGTTATTTCACTCTTTTAATCTCAAGGCACAAGAATGAATGAATGAATAATCTCTTTCTATTTGGGGTGGGAAGATTTGATTCTGAAAGCAGCACAATTAATTCCCCAAGGACTGCCTCTCTCCATCTGCCAGCGGAAGGCTGATTTCCTCCCCTTTTTTTCCTCACTGTCCCAACCCCATATTGATCCTTGTCCATCCCAGAGTGCATGTGTCCTTTCCACCAGGGCATCAGACGTGAGAAAGAGACCAAGGAAAACACACTGTCCTGACCCTAAGGAAAGAAGTTGTGCTCAGGAAGTCAGGAGCTGCTGCTATGGCTGTCCAAAGGAATCCAAAATCCCATCAAAAGATGTTTTTGTCAATATTTCATTCCTCTCACCTGGATGGACAACTCGTGGCACAAAGGAAGCTACATTTGGGGTCATTCTCCACCCCATCTGCTAAAAAATATTCAACTTCACAGAGGTAGAGATAGCACTGGCAACTATTCAGATCTGGTTTCTGTCCACTGCAGCCTTCAGCTGCTCCTCCACCTCCTGCCACCCTCGGCCCCACACTGCACTCAAGTTTGCAGGCACTGGCTGGGGCAGAAGGGTGATTTAGGGCAGGTTTGGCTGGGAGATGAGCAAGGACAGCTAGTCAAAGTCTTGGCCAGACATTTCCTGCAAATCAGGGCTTGGCAAAAAGCAGATGATTTTTCCTGCTGGTAGTGTTCAGGCACAGGAGAGATGCTTAGTGCTTAGTAGTGACATGGATGAAGGCAGAAAGCCAAATGTAGCTCAACAGCCCTCTCAGTTTTGCTCACCAAACCTGTCCAGTCCCACAGCACTGGATGTGGCAGTGACAGAAAGGATTGGGCAGAGCCCTGAGGGTTCCCCCTCACTTCTCATGGAGCCAATTTCCAGCCAGAGCTCAGCAAGTAAGAAAGTCATAGGAGCCCTGTGGGACTTTTCCATCCACAATGTCCTGCTGATTCTGTCCTGCAGCAATCCAGTTGCATTGTGGAAACCTTCCCTCATCAGCCACTCTGATAAGCAAAGACAGCTCCGTTGCACCTAGGACACCCTCCCTGGCCATCTAAACCTGACAATTTCCTCCACTGAGAGAATGGGAATGAAGCAGCTGAAGGGAAAGATGGAAATCTTTCAGGAAAACACACCTCCAAGTCCACCAAGTTAACATAACCACATTAAAGCCATGTTAGAGGTTTTACCAAGTGACCATAAATAAAGCAGTTCATGAGCAACATGGCTGTGTGCATGGCTAGTGATTGCCATACCTCTGTCTGCAGCTTGTATTTCTGTGCCTGTAGCTGGCAGAGGATGCTCTTGTATTCCTCCAGCTGGCTCTGCAGAACAGGGATCCTCCTCTCCGCTATCACTTTTTCCTGGTTGGAAGAAAACAATGTGTGTACAGGAAAGTATGTTTCCCTCCTAAAAAGAGCCAGAAGAAATTGCACTACTGGAAATAAACTGTAAAGACAAATAGAAAATGACAAAAGACAGATAAAAGGTGGGTATTGAACCTTGAGTCAAATTGAATGGTTGCATGGCTTGAAGAATAAAAATATCAGATGGCAGAGCTGTAGCAGTACAGCTTAGACCCTGTAGACACACCTGTTCACATCCTCTTCCAAGTAATGAACCTTCCTGGCACAGTCACTCACATTGGTGGAAATCACCAAGTTTTCATCTAGTCTGTGTCAATTAATTTGATTTAAATTTTCATCACATCTCACCCCTTCAAGGATAAGATTTCCTTTCTCTTCAAATATTCATGTATCCTGCCAGCTCCTCCTCAGAGAAGAAGCACAACCACCTTTGAACCACACATTTTTGGGGCATGTATGCTGGAGTGCACCTGACAAATACAATCTCTCTTTCCTCATTGAGGCAGTTTTTCAAAGCTACAGTTAATTTTTTTCTCCTATATTCACTATTCAGTACTTACACATTGTTTTGATAGTTTTCACTTAACCTTGGAGCAGAAGTTAAAGGATCTGGGACACTTCATGGGTAAACATTATCTCTCTCTTACTTGGAGCTGCGTTTCCCAACAGCAATACTTGCCTCACATATGCCAGTGGTTATTGGGGACACACGAGGAGTTGTCTGGATGATCTGCTGCAAGACATTGACGTAGGTCTGGATTTCCATGAGGTTCTGTGATGAGGTAAAATAATTTTCATTAGAAAATGCCATAGTAATTTAGACATTTCCGCATACTCCTGGGGCTTATTTCTAGATATGCAATGCTTTTAGCATGTAAAAGTCCAATTCATGTTCAGGCTTGGGTTTGAAATGCAATTTTATAGCTGCTTTTGAGTGCAGGAGTGCTAACGGTTTCATCTTACTGAGGGTATATCACAGACTTTTGGCTAAGGACTATACAGTTCATAGTCTTAATTAAAGATTCCATGATTTCCAATTTCATAGGAGACTTTTCAAAATAAGAATCGCAAATAACCTTTGCATGTGGACTGAAAAAAAGTCACTTTTTCAAAAGCAGCAAAGATGGGGCAAGACCCACAGTTCTCCCAGGAAGAAGGTGACATATCTTAAAGTCATGTTATGCAGTGGAATCATACATCCACAGGCATATGTCTGCTGATTACCTGGAGTGCCCTGCCCCAAAAAATTGGGTGATGAAAGCAACAGCTTCCTTAGTGTGAAATATAAGACAGCTTGATCAGCACTTTGGGTTAAACCATGATACCCAGTGGACAAATTCAAGACTCTGCTACAGCTGTAGTGACTGGACCTTGAGAAGTGTCTTTGGGTGCTGGAAACCATCCAGCTGTTGTGCCCACTGAAAATAAATAGTGCTATAAGCAGCCACCAAAACACAAATGTGATTTGCTTTAATTTGCCACCATTTGATCACAGAGAAGGTCAAATTCAGCCAGTTACCTTCTTGTATCTGTCCTTTGTGGCATTAATGTCATCCTGCAGGAACTGGGACTCGATCTGCAGCTCCAGGTTGCACAGCAAGGCTTCATCAGCTTCCTGCAATGCAGAGAGACGTGGTGGCACGTGTGGCTGGAGTGGCAAACCCACAGCAGTCCCACAGGCACTGCCTGAGTCACTGTGCACTCCTGCCTGGAGGGTGAGAGCCCACTGGGAGATACGGAAGTGTCATGAAACCAACATATATAAGACATGTTATTCACCATGTTCTGCACAAATGTAATTTACAATACAGTTTGGCACTGGCACTGTCAAAATAATGCTGGGAGCCAAGTAGTAGACTTTTGAAATACCAGATTTTGATGTTAAAATCTTGAAATGGTGGATGAGTCTTAAATGACAGCAGCAGGCTAAGGCATTGATTTCTCTGGAGTCATGACAAAATCTGAGGTGTCCTGATGTCTTTTAAAGATCCCCAGTAAAGAAATCCTTCTAAAAACCCAGGATGGCCCAAAGTATTTGCACTCTCTTTGGTATGTTCTCCAATGCCACAAATGCTTGCCAATTTGGAGCCATTTTTGAAAATAAAAATGACAGGTGACCAAGTTTAGAAAAAATTACCTTGCTGCACAAGTTTATAATACTTTGGAACTTGAGAGGACAAAAGTTCCTAACATCCAGTTAGTTCAAAGAACAAACCATATGACTAGCAACCATGATGTCAGAGAACATAGGTATGAGTGGCATTGGTATTTAAATCTAATGAAATCTCCATTTCTGTTCAAAGGCCTAATTTAGATTTTTCCTGTTGTGTTATTTAACGCAAACCCTGGAATTTAGGATAATTTCCATGGAACTTGGCAACATATTTTACAGACATGTAAGAGCAGTGATAAGTTTTTTGTTTTGTTTTGTTGTTTTGGTTTTTTTGGGTTTTTTCCTATTTAATGCATTATTTCCTTTTTAGGTTTGGCATTAAGTAAGACCATAAAACACAGTATTTTTAGAAAGCATCTTACAAGATTTCAACTGAATCTTCCTTGCAACTCCACAAAACTTGCCAGTTCCTCCACCAGCTCCCAATTTGCCTCAAGAAGGCTTTCTGCATTTATCTCAAAGAATAAAAAGGTTTAAAGGCATCTCTTTCAAACGACCCATGTGCCATTACCAGCTGTAAAAAATACCTCTGTGGGTGGATCATGGGGTTGCAAACAAGCCACCGAGGTCTGTGGGTGCAGCGTGTGACTGGCAGAGGAGGATTTTTCCTTTTTGCACGCGTCCAGCACGCGCCGTTCCAAAAAAATGTGTAGATGTTGGCTGTCTCATTGTGCTGCTAAAGCCTCCCCGGGCAGAGAACTCTCCAGCAGGCTCTACTTTGTGAGCCAGGGGCTGATTCAGACACATCCAGCCCAGCACATTCAGAGCCAGCCAGTCAGGAATGCCCCACTGCTTTTCTGCACTCCTCTCCCTTCCCATTGAGCGGAAGATCAGCGGGACAATGGCCCTGCTGGGAGGTCTGGGAGGGAGCCAGAAAAAGGCCCCAGGCCCTTAGATAAAACACCTACAGCCAAATATTTCTGCATGCAATAAACAAAAGCAGTTTTCGGCTTTCCAAATGTTCCCTCAAAGGGGAAAAAAATACTTCTGCCTTTATTCCATGCTTTCATTCCATGCTTTCATTCCATGCTTTCAGAGAGACCAGCTGCCTTGTTGGAGCTGTGCATCAGAGCAGTGCAGTGTCTACACATTTCCTTTGGAACTTTTCAGTATCTGCTAATCACTCAACTTCTGGAAAGCCAATCTGCTTTATGTGATGATTCCAGAACACTGAAGCCATATTTTCATTTACCATGGAAGAGAAACTCCTCAGATCTCTCCAGAACCTGTATTTCCCCAGCTGTCAGATAAGGAATGAGTTTGCACCCACACATGCAGGTTTTTCAGGCTACATCCTGGGCCCTGTACGGGACACCTGCTCTATTTCCTCCAGCACTTGGTGCTCCAGTGCAAGGAGCTGCTGCAACAGGGGTGGCCAGGGACATCCTGGAATAAAAAACACCCTTATGCCTCAAGATTTTGTGAGCTGTGCCTAGGGCTGGTGAATCAATTCACTTTTCTTCAGATTGGTTGACAGGAACTGTGAAGACAGACTTACCAGCTCCTTACAAAAGATCTACCATCACAAATTCTTTTTAAGGGCTTGCAGGGTGTTCTGGAGAACAGAACTGATGCAGGATGTCAGAGCTCACTGGAGGCAGAAATGCTAAAATGCACTTTCTGTCTTCTCTTAGTATAAAACATGCACATCATTGATGTGACAATGCTCCAGCAAAGCAAGTCCAGCCATTTGTAGCAAGGAAATAAAAAAAAATCATCTCTATTTAATCCACCTTTAATTGTTTCCCAATGCAGAAGATGAAGGATAGCCTGTGCAAAGTAGAACTGGGGAAAGATACAATACTATGTCCTTCACCCAGATGAAGGTTAGCAGCAAGAGAGGAAGAATCAGGATTTTTTCAGTTTCACAGACCTGGTTTGGAAACTTCCAAAATACTTCAGCCAACTTTTACCTTTCTCTGAGCTTTATATTGTATTAAATGTTGTTATTTTTATCATTGCTTTTCCCATGGTATTTAAGAATTTAAGTTTAAGAAAGTGTAGCTTGATATAAAAGGAGCAAACCAGGGGGAGTTGTGGCTTCCCTTTTATTTGAAAACCTAATGGGAAGCTGAGGGTCTGTCCTGGGAAGGGCTCACCATATCCTGCAAGGGACAGAGGAGCTTTGAGACACCCCAGGCTTCAAAACATAGACTTAATCAGCAATTTTTCGTGGCCTGATTCTCACTACTGACTGTATTTTAGTACAGTAGCTGTATTTAAAAAGCCTGGGGAAATGGCCCAGGCTCAGACATTGACACAAGGCTTAGGGAGGGGGAGGACAGAGAAGGGCATAATGACCAGAAATGCCTTGCTCTTACATTTTACCTTCCCACTGCTCCTTCAAAGCAGCTCGCTGTAGTAAATGAAACCAAAGGGAAAAAAAAAAAAAAAAAAGCAATGCACCTTTCCCCTGGCATTTTCCCAGACTTACTTTATTAAGGCGCTCCAGGGTTTCTTTTAGCCTCTGCTGATATTCACGTTCGTTTCTATACCTGCAAGGAGGGAAAAGGAGACAAAGTTCAGCAGTTTGTCCCTCTGAGAACTGCATTTTTATCTGCACTGTCAGGCACAAGATATGCTTCATGCTAAAGGAGAATATGAATCTTGAAAGGGCCCAAAAGATTTATTCATGCATTAGCATTCATTATTTTTTGGTCCCTGATGCTGAAAGCAATTTCAGAATTGCCTAAATTCTTGTCTCCAACTTATGTAACAGGATACAATGAAATGCCATACATTCGCTATCAATCTTTTGCAGCATGCCCAGGAATAGTTGATCTACAATAAAAGCATATTCCACTGGCACAGCACTGCAGTGACAGCCACTCAGCAGTGGTCACTCTGTGAGGATTTGCTACATTGGCAGGTGAATATTTAATTATACTGTTCCTGGTTTTCTATTATACCTGCTGTTGTTCAATAAGCACTTTAATGACAGACACATTAAAATGAAAGTTGCAATTTCACATATTGACAGTGTAGGGACAATGTTGCATCAGGATGCACGAGCTTTGTGTCCCCTTTAATGGTAATTTGTATTTTAGCTTTATCAGAACAACAAGTGAGCCTTAGTAAGGACTGCATTTAATCTACTAGCCTTATGCTTTTATAAAATGCCCACAAGTGCAAAATGTGCATGTTCCTGGTGCTGAGATGGATGTACAATGTGTTTGTCTCTGGTTTGACGAAACAGCACCTATTCTTCCAGAATTAGGGCTCCCCATTTGTATGTAAAAGAATTATCTTCTAGAAAATCCTTTTAGCCACAGAGTACAAAACTTAATTGTTGATTATTGTAATTTATTCCCTTCCTTATGTGAGCCTGATATGAAATAGTAGATGTGGTTTAATGAGACTCCATACAAACAAACAAACAAACAAACAAACAAACAAACAAGCCCCTGAGAAACAACCAGCCAGAAGCAACTTAGTAAAACCAGGCAATGGGACTCTGCCATCAATACTGAACAAGTGGTTTATCGAACTCCAACAGAAGCAGAAATACAGTCTTAACCCTTTAACACTTTCCCTAAAATAATAGAGGTGCAGAGATATAAAAATAGTTATCTTACATTCTACAAGAAACACACTGGTGTGTGACAAGTCAGCTCTAGAGGTAAGGGTTCTTCATTTGCAGTAAAAGCAAAGGACACCAGTACAGGCCAGAATTCAGAACTGGGAATAAGTCCCTGTCTGTCTTCTGAAATCATTGATCCAGCCCAGATGTGCTGGTGAAAACAGAGGGATTTGCTCTAGTCAGCAGGGAACTTGACAGTTCCTGGGCTGAACACATCAAGGATCAAGTTATAAAGATCATGTCAACCTCAGTTCTTCCTTTCCATCTCCTGAAGGATGAACAACCAAGGTTATTCTCATCTCTCTCAACACATACTGGAAAGCTGAGGGGATGATGTCACTCCCAAACTGACCAGGATCACAAAGGAAGAACTTGGCAGAACAAGGAAATGGATGTAACCTGGTGCTCTGGTTTACCAACTCCTTCTTCTGAAATCCCATAATATTAGCAGGGTTGGTAAATGGTCTGTTTTCAATTCTAACAGCAAAAAAACAAGTGAAAATGATGAGGTTTTATTTTCATTATCACTCCAACAAATTGCTGACAAGACTAAAACAAATGTCCTTTTTTGCCAAATAGTATTAACACCAGTTTCACTTCCAAGGATGAAATATTTTCCAGCTTCAAAAGTGAGACTGCCTTTGTTTCATCTGTTTACCAAGCAGCTCACCTCCCACCAGTTTTCTATCTTTTTAATTTTTTTGTGTGTACAGTTGACAGTAAACACTTTCCTAGCTTAGATCCTTTCTGACAGCTGAGCAAATGAAGCAAATTATGGCACCTTGTGAAAATCAAATACTGTTACAATAAAAGGCTGGTTTTACACTCACAGGAATATAAAACCATCTGATGGATTCAGTGTCTCTGCCTCAGCCCTAATGTAATTGGGATCTCCCTCGTTTCAATGACTAAAACATTCAGCTACATTTTCCTTCCCTCTCAAATAACCCAAATATGCGCTGTGCCACACAGCTGTAAATCCACCTGGCAGCTTGAGAGAGTTAGTATTGTATGATTATCCTTTGAAGGAGAATTTCTTTCAAGTGAAGTTCAATCTCCTCCAGAAGATTGGTGCAAAAGTGCTATGGACCTCTTTGAAACCCTTCAGAGACCTCAGGATGCCTCTGCTCCTGCTGAGATGTGTCTGTAAGTGCAATGGCTGACAAGTTGCAACCCTGTTATGCTTCAAAGTTGATTTTGATGTTTAGTAATTAGCTAGACATGTCCAAAAAAATTTTATTAGATGTTTGATGGTCAGACGTTCCTGGAGCTTAAGAGCCATAAAGTTAATTTGTTTCATTAAACAAAAAAAAAAAACCAACAAACCAACAAAACACCAACCTTCCCACCTAGTCATGTAGCTTTAGGTCAGCTACAAATGTTTTTGGACTGTTGAAAAAAAAGGGATGTTAACTGTTGGGTTTTTTGGTTTTGTTATTGTTTTTTTTGTTGTGGTGGTTGGTTTTTTTTGTTTGTTTGTTTTTGGTTTTGTTTTTGTATAGGGGGAAAGAAATGGAGGGGAGGGAGCTGCCAGGCTTAAAGCAAGCAGATCAGAGGATTAAATATTTCCATCACCTCTTTTTTTTTTTTTTTTTTTTTTTTTTTTTTTTTTTTTTTTTTTACCCTGGCTCTGCTGCAGTGCAAGGGCTCACTCCCCTCCCCAGAGGAATCAGTAACAGTCCATCCCAGCAATGCTCAATGGCCAGATTACTCAATTTGGCCTCAAACCTCAGCCTTTTATCTGAAGAAAAGTGGTGCCTCTCTGTTGAATCCTACTGAACTCTTGCACCTTGGCTACCACCTTTGTCATTTTCCCTTTCCCTGAGGCACCTCACTGACCTTCTCTCGACAGACAGCAGCAATTTGGGTGCCAGGGACAGCACAGGCTGTGAAGCAGAGGTGCCACGAGGATGAGGGACAGGCCAGTGATGGTTGTCATCCAGGGTCCTACCCTCAGTGCTCAGATGAGCCCAAGAACAGATCTGCTGTGCTCTGCTGATCTATGAACAGATCCTACCTGTGTTGTCAAGCTGCTGAGCAGCTGACAGCCACAGGACAAGATCTGGGCAGTTTGTGGAGAGGGTGGAGGGCAGGCAAGTGCTCCTCACCTCGGCTGCAGTAGAGAAGCAGCAGCAGTGCCAAGGCAATCCCTGCAGACAGGGCTGGAAGGCAGCTTTGCCAACAGAGTCCCCACCTCCTAGCTATCGTGTTTTCCCACTTTTTTTTTTTGTTTTCTCACACCTGTTGGGTCTCCCCTGTGGCCACAAAGGGTGGTAGCTCCTCAGAGCATCACCATGCAGCACATCCAGGGGAACACTGGCAATTACTGTGCCCAACAGCTTCCAGGGAATCACACTGCATGTTCAAAATCCACTGTATTAGCAGGGCACAGGTTTTTTAATGACACAATTGATTAGCAAGGCATTTAATTTCTGACATACAAGGCCACTGAAATGTGGATTCCAGCATCTTTCCCAATATCACAGAGAGAAATACAACCCCTTCCCACAGCCAGATGCAGTGTTGCTATAACAGTGGTGGTCAATAAAAGTAGCATAATTAGTCTTTTGATGAGATGCATCCAAACTATCCCCAGCATTGATATTTTCTTTTGCAACTTCAAGAGAAAGAATTCTCCCCTGGTACAGAGTCTGAACTATTCATTTTAACGAGAAAAGCTATGAATGTGACCATAGAGGATTTAAAATAAATTTTAACATAAGTTCTACTTTTTAATGGTTCATGAACATTTAATTGTACAGACCCAGTCGTCTTAGGCCCTACTCTGTCTCAATCCAACTTTAAAAGGCCCACTTATATAAATGTAGCTTAAAAGGTTTACTTAGATATAAATCTATTTCCCCAGTTGTGAAGGTGAGTGAAAGAATGGGTTGTAAGAGTTAAAATACTTTGCATTAGTGAAAGACACAGACATTTGTCAATTAATTGATTCACAATGCTCCCCTCTAAGAGATTTTGTCAACCCTAGTGCACCAAAAGCTTTATGGTTCAAGATGAAGCAAGAAACCCACAGAGCCTGTTGCCAACGGAATGCAGACTCAGGGAACAGAGTAGGTCTTCAGCACAGGAATGTTTCTGGTTTCAGCAGCCCCTAATAGGGCACAGAAGATTATTCCTCCCATGTTTTGTTCAGGGAGCTTTTTATATAACTTTCAGGAGCTGAAATCAGAGCCATCAGGATGGCAGAGTACATGTTACCAGAGCACTGGCCTTGTTTTAAAACGTGCAACTCAAAACCAAACAAAGTTTTTCAGACACTGAAGAAATTTTCATGTCTGTTTTCTTGTCAAAATCAGCATGTCCCAAGGAAAACAAAACAAAACAAAAATCCAAAAACCAAACCAAACCAAACCAAAAAAAACCCCACAAAAAAAAAAAAAACAACCCACAAAATTCACTTTTTGATGTAAACCAATTGCTGTGATTTGGTTAAAAAGCAGCCACTGCCCTTCCATTCTCATGGCCCTGTGTATCTTTAACTTTTAATTGCAATTTTTAGGTTGGATATAGTGAAAGTTTCTTTCTTACTTTTGTTTACAGCTGCTGAGTGAGCATCCCAGGATTGTACAACAAAGTACCATCCCTTTCTTTTTTTCTAGGAAGCCACTAACTACCCCTTTAGCAGGTCCTAAGTCTTACTTTCTGAAAGCACAGCCCCTTTTCTGAGTGTTGTCTCCTCCTCTGGATTTTCAATGTCCCATGTTATTCCCCACCTATTTACAGTTTGCATAAAGCAGCTCTAATAATTTTTTTATTAATATGCAGCTAGAAAATTAAGTGCTGAGTTTAGTCAAATACTCATGGACACTGTAAATAAAAACACATGAGTAAGTACCAGAGTCAACAGCTAAATTACAGCATTGACTCATATCTGAATTTCCTGCTCATAAATATTGGAATACAATTCTGCCTGACCAGGTGCTTATTACCCACTGGCACTGAGTCTGGACTTTGTGGACATCTGCCCACTGGCAGCAATGAGTCTCAGTGCACCTGGATGGGCTGTTCTCTCCTGTCAGATGGGAGAGATCAGGGCTTGGCATTTCTGCAGGTGTGCTGCAGCTCACAGCCCCCACGTGGCTGTTCATCTGGCAATGTGCAAATTGTCATGGGTGAAGTAGCCAGATGGACATTTTGGGGGTAAAAAAATCCCTGACCAACAAGTAACAGGAGCATTAGACTCTCTTGCCCTGTGAGCAGCCCTTTTATGAGCAATGCTCAGTGTGTAATTAAGTCCATGTGACCAAAATTGCCTGTTGCTGGAGGGAAGGCACTGATCTCAATCAGCATCTGAGGCTCCTGCTCTTGGATTATGGTGCCACAGAGGCTGAAGAGGTGAAGTTAGGGGAAGCCTGCTCTTATTGTTATAGTGTCATGAGATGGAAATCCAGAATGCAAGGAAGAAGAGGAGGGCAAATGTCACACCAGGAAAAAAAAAATTATCTCCTTTCTTTTCACGTGCCAGATGTGTTTGGCACAGACTGGCCCAGGTGCTTCACAGTGGCTGTAAATAAGAGTTTCTCAGAGACATCCTGCACATTTCAGGAGATGTTTGGCATCGTGCAGCTCTGGGCTGCTCAGACACAAGGCTTGCTTTGAGACACCTGGTAGTCAAATGGGTTATTTCCTCTTTGCACAGTTCTGCTAAGGGCTGATGAACAACAGCAGCAGCCAACGTGTGCCAGGGCTGCTGCCATGGAACGGAGAGGGCATTTTCCTGTTGGAACCCTGGGCACTGAGAATTTCAGACTTTCTGTGCTGACAGACACTGACCCCCAAGCAAACACTACATTTGACCTGAGGCCTTGGAACAGGCTTCCAAAATTGAGTGATGGCACTGGGATTGTGGGTGTGTAGTTTGAATAGAAGTGTGCGATATCACCAGGGTGGAAAACATAGAGTTTAAGGGTTTAGAATATAGTAATACATATATAAAGCAAGATGGAGGTTTTAGGGTGTAGGCTGAGTCCTTTTCCACCTTCTTCTTCATGGGTCTGGGTGGTATTCTGTAATTGGACAGAAAAGTCCACATTGCAGGCCACAGGTGGTTGGTTATTAGGTTAAAAGTAAAAATAATTTAGGTGTCATTTCATAACTGGACAGTTTGTTCTTAAAAGACCTTGCAGAGAGATAGAGACAGAGCCATTTTTCACTTTGTTAGCTAGAACTCACAGCTTGGGAGACTGTACTGTAGATAAGAATTAATAAACATCTGAGTCCGGACACAAAATCCATCTCTTGAGCATTTAATCCTGGCTCTAACAGAAAAGAAAACAAAAAGCCACATTTTCCCATCTAGGAGCAGTGAGGCCATAAAAGACAGAGCTGCAGCTCCCTAAGTTCCCATATCTTACTTTTTGCCACGGGCTTATGCGCCACCCCTCTTGACAAGTCTGATAGACATGGAGAGGCATCACCCACACAAAGATACACATGGAGGGGCATCACCCAGACAAAGATACACATGGAGAGGCATCACCATGCAAAGATACACATGGAGAGACACCACTCAAGCAAAGATACACATGGAGGGGCATCGCCATGCAAAGATACAGATGGAGGGGCGTCACCACACAAAGATACACTTGGAGAAACATCACCATGCCAAGATACACATGGAGAGACATCACCATGCAAAGATACACATGGAAGGGCATCACCATGCCAAGATACACATGGAGAGACATCACCCACACAAAGATACACGTGGAGGGGCATCACCCAGACAAAGATACACATGAGGAGGTATCACCCATGCAAAGATACACATGGAGAAACATCACCACGCCAAGATACACATGGAGAGACATCATCCAAGCAAAGATACACATGGAGAGACATCACCCACACAAAGATACACATGGAGAGGCATCACCATGCCAAGACACACATGGAGGGGCATCACCCACACAAAAAAGAAGTAGCTGGTGACACGGAACCCATCCTCATTACAAAGTTACCTAGGGAAGTGACACCGCCCACCTCCCAGGGCCGCAAGCCTTACTTGTTGCGGTACTCATCGAGCATGCGCTGGGCGTCCTTCTCCTCCCGCTCCAGCTTGGCCCGGTCCGAAGCCAGCTCCCGCATCCGCTGGCGGTTGAACTCGATCTGCCCGGCAAAGGCTTCGTCCAAGCCCACCAGCTCATCCATGCGCTGGAAGGTCTCCAGCTGCTTGCGCAGGATGGTGTTGCGCTGCTCCAGCACCCGCGCCCGGTTGATGTAGCTGGCGAAGCGCTCGTTGAGCTCCTGCAGGTTCTCCAGGCCCCGGGCTTGGGCCAAACTGTCGAATTCCGGGGAGCCTCGCAGCTCATCGTAGGCGTCCGAGCGCTCGTACTTCTCCTTGCGCACCTCGCGGAGGAAGCTGCTCCTGTACATGGCTTCAGAGGGGCTGTGCAGTGCCGGGGTCCCCTCTGGTGTGCCTGCCTGTCTCTCCAGTTTGGGTCTGAATGGTGTCTGGGGGGTTCGGGGAGGAGGAACTGAACATAATCACCCCCCCAGACGGTTCGGGCTTGTCTCCAGGGTGGTTTGTGGCACTAAAGGCACCGTCCCCCGGCGGTGAACTAAATAAATCCCAATGGCCCCGCCTTGGAGCTGCCCATCCCGGCGTCAGCAGTTCGGGGGAGCAGCGGGCAGGGATGGGGCTGGGAGGGCTTTTCTTTTCCAGCACCGCGATTGTGTGCGGCCAGAATAAAAGAGAGCAACGTCCAGCTTTCACCCGGCGGATTAAAGCATTATCCGTGGAAAACAAAACAAGTGCTTTGCAGTTTTGGAGGCTGAGCTCAAAGCCTTTCATGGCCCTGCGCTGGGGGGAGAGCTTTGTCCCATGGGGGTGTCCCCAGGGCTGAGCACAGAGGCCTTCTGCTGAGGCAGGATTTTGGTGTGAGCGGATGGCAGGCCTTGATTTTTTTGTTATTTGACAGTTTTGTGATAATTTAGAATGATAGGATAATATACAAAAATTAATACGACTCCAGCTCCACGGGCAAGATTTGGGCATTTGGTTCTCACTTCAGGCTTCATGTCAGGCTTTTCTGCAGGCTGATTTTACACCCAAGCCCCAGGCTTAACAAAGCCCCTTTGGGAAGCCACTTTCCTTGGGGATAGCCAAAAGCCATGTCATCTCATGACTTGGTGGACTTTCCATATTAACCCATGGGGAGCCACCATTCTTCCTTTACTTCCACCGTAATGGAGCTTTGGGTGCTGCCATTCCCTAAGAGGCTTTAATTTCCCCTCAATGCATCTCCTCTAGCATTTTTTGTCCTGCCTTTCATTTTGAAAAATCCTATTTCTTGGACCTGTTCTTCCCTAATCTACTTGCCCAGACAAAAAGCCCAACACCAAGACACTCCAGTTTTGAGATCTCTGTTAAAAATTCATATAAAAGTCAATTTCACTTTTTAATGGTCATATCTTAAACGAATATTTAAATCACATGTATTTTGAAGTTCAGCAGAGCTCAAGTCACTGATGGCAAGTACAGAGGTGAAGAAAGCAGCTGGTGCTCAGATAAGTTTGGGTACTCTGCTACTAAATCTGTATCAAAAGGGGGAGAAATTCATTAGACATTTCCCCCATATTTCTCATTCTGCTTCAGATTATTTGGAAGTGCCATGGGGAAAGACCAAATGATTTTTCAGAAAATTAAATTAGGCTGTGCACACAGACTGTGCAGGCTCCACAGCCTGCTTCCAAACTACATATATAGCAAACCAGGGATGGATCTTTCAGAAATGTCTGGGATCTTTATGAACCAGTGAACGTGAACCACTGGTCCCCATGCTGCACAAACATTTGCAGCTCTTTGGCTGGGCCAGCCTGCTTACCCCAACAATGCAGCTGAGCTTTTAACAAAGTTAGTCTTCCAGAAGAGATCAGAAAGTAGATTCTACTGGATTGTGGGCGGTGTGTTTCCATGGCAAGAGTTTTTATGGCTTTAGACAGCCTTTCAGTAAAATAATAGCTCATGTAAGTGCTATTCCATCTCTCTCTCAGTGGCTGGAAGGAGCACTGACTCCATGCTGACCTTAAATCCTTAGAGTAGTGAGAGGACAGGCCTTTTCAGCAACTCACCATGACCCTAAACTGAGGGGTCTGTCTGCAGGGCAACCCTTGCAGTCCCAGTTTTTGTTACTGAAATTTATCCCTCGCCTTCTACTAGGAAAATCTGTGTTTGGTAGAGCATGCTTTGATGTTACATGCACCTCTCTGAGGTGAGATCCCTGATTCCAAGACCTCATCTGGGGCAGTTTCTGCTGTTGGCTTGCTATAGACACAGCTTTGCCAGGACCAAAGCAAAGCTTACATGACTCAGGCTCTGTGTTAGTGACTTCTTGAGATGGAGGTGACTTTGGAGTCACCCTGGCCTCCAGACAGCTTGTGAACGTGCAAATCATAGAAATTATAGAATTGTTAAGTCTGAAAACACCTCTAAGAACCCAGCACTGCCACGTTCTCCACTGAACCACGTCCCCAGCTGTCGCATCCACAGGTTTTTGAACATTTCCAGGTATGGTGATTCCACCACTTCCCTGGGCAGCCTGTTCCAACGCTTGATAACCCTTCCAGCAATTTTTTTTTTCCTCATATCCAACCTAACCCTCCTCTAGCACAACTTAGGGCCATTTTCCCTCATCCTGTCACTTGTTACCTGGGAGAAGAGACAAACCCCACCTCACTACAACCTCCTTTCACATAGCTGTAGAGAGAGATAAAGTCTTCCCCAGGCCTCCTTTTCTCCAGGCTAAACACCCCCAGCTCCCTGAGATCCTCCTCATCAGACTTGTGCTGCAGACCCTCCAGCACCTCCATGTCCTTCGTGTAGCAAGGGGTCCAAAACTGAGCACAAACACAGCAAATCACAATGAGGTAGCCTAAAAGGAAAACCAGTTTGGAACAGACTGCATCTGTGATTCTTTTCAAAAATAAAGGATCAAAAACGCCTCAGAAAAATCAATCTGCTTCTGTTATCCACTGAATTACTTGGCTCATCTAATGGAATTACCCACACAGGGATCTTGTCCACTGTTTCCTATTTAGAGATGGCTCAAAGACTGAAAGGTTATCAGTATGCACATTAATTAAATGCCTAACAAACTGCTTGAAATCTTTTTAGAATTAAATCAATGAGTGTGTATTGAAGAAAACATATAAAGAAAACTTTTCATCCTAATGCCTGCAGTATAAACAAGAAGGAACATACAGAAACAATTTGCACTTACCCTCTTTGTCCCCAGATTATGTGGGACTTCTTGCAATAAACAACATCTGAAGGCTGGTTCTTTGCACTATAAGATACATCACCATCACCCCAGAATGGGTGTTTACCTACTGCCACACAGCTCAGGGTGGTTTAGTTCTTCTTTAATTGCTTGTATTGCTATAAACCACTTTTCAAACTAACCTGACTTATGCACAACATGAGCATATTTTGGCAGTGCCAAAAACCTGCTTGTACTCCTTACTGCTTGGCTAAGACAACACAAGTTTCTCAAACTAAATCAAAATGCATAAAATGCATTTTAAAAATGCCACAATCCAAAGGAACCTTATCTTTCTGATAAGAACTGGTCCAGTCCCAGCTGTGGTTGGCCACGTTTTGCTGGCCATTACTATGGGGCAACTTTGGAGCTCCTGTATTCTCCCTACCCTGGGGGACTTCCTGCTCTATTTCTTTTCTCATGGCAGAAACCTTTTTCTACATTGGTGGGTTGAGACAGGGTAAGAGTCAAATATATTCCCCCAGGCAGTGTGCTCAGAGTTTTCAAATTAATCCTCCAAGTTCAGTGTTTTCCCAGTAATAATATGACAGCTGGTTTGTACAACTGTTCAGCTGCTATAAGATGATCACATCTACCAGTACAGCCCAGCTGAGGCACTCAATTCACCCTTGCTGTGTTTTCAAGTTATTTTTCTCTATTCAGAGCCTGATGCTATTAACCCAGGGTTTCCTGTTCCTATAATCCAGAACAAAACTTCAGGGATGGTGTGATAATGAAATGTGTCACAAGTGTTTCATGCTGAGATCTCACAGGTGGAAATTGAGGCTATTCCTCATTTTGAGAACTGATGCTCAAGAGCCAGGTCTGAATACATAACATCACCTGTCTGAAAAAAAACTGCTGTGAAGGCATTCAAAGCAGAACCTTTTTGGGAATATGACTGATCAGAAAGATGAAATGAATTTGTGTTGATTAGCTTTAAGGAAGACTCAAAGAACATATATTCAATTATGAAAGAGACACTGAAAAAAGAGTCTTGTGTGTTTTTTCCTTTTCCATGATCATAGTAAATAGGTCAAGGAATATTGACTTTAAACTGTGCAATACAAGCCATGAATGAGATAGAAGACAACTGCTCCTCCTGTGAAGCACAGGGAATAAAATATTGCAAGATCTCGGTCATTGGAGCACTTTAGAGATCAAGCTAAACAAACACTACCCAGACTATGGGATGCTTGATTCATCCTCCTTTAGGAAAGAGAAGAGTTAATTGCTGATTGTCAGAACATTATTGAGGGGTCCTTACTGACCAGGTCTTTATTGGCCAGGACCAATAATTTTTTCAGGACAATTATTTCTAAGGTCTCTCCTAGTCCTGTGAGGCAAATACCCCCCCACTTTTTAAGCACCCTCGCACTCAGTCGCTGAATTTGCTTTAGAAATTTTTGTCTGGTGGGTCATGCCCATGTAGTGCATCACAGATGGATGCTGACTGGCACCCTGCTTCTTGGACTCTTCCCCCAGAGGTATTCTTACCCCTCCAGGCAACACCAGGTGACTGGTCAGAGCCCAAGGGTGAGATTTTCCCTGTCATGTTGTGCAGCTCCTCACAAAGTCAGTGATGTGGTACCACCAGAGGGCTGTAGTTCTACAGCAGGAGGAGCAGGCTGTGGGTTGGAGATGCAGCACCATGAGAAGAGATTCCTGCTGAGAATTTGCTTTGCAGTATGAAACAAGCTGGGTTTTGTCCTTATTGCAATAGCAGATGTGCTGCAACAAGCTGTTGCTTCTGCTCAAGAGGACCAAATCCCTCTGGGATCAGGATGAGTCCCCCAAGAGAGGTGGATGTGCTGGTATGAAGCACATATCTGTGGCATTGCTCAGGACACACCTCCCCCCACACCAGCCCAAAAAAATACCCCAAGGTAACAGCAGCACTGGGACAGATCCCTTTCTAGGATCCCATCTCAAAATCAGGCCAGAAGAAAGTCTGCTGCACACACCTGGTGCTCAGCTGTGCTCTCCAGAGGGATGGGCATGGAATTAGAGTAAAGAAAATGACATTGCTGATTTTTGTAGTGATCATAAATGAAATTAAAAGGGCAGAAAAATTTTGTCTGCTTTGTTCTGGCAAATCTGTCATAGTAACTGAGTTTCCCAACTGCAGTGGCAGGCAGACAAGCTTTACCAAGTTAAGCTGAGATTTTTTTTTTCCCTCCTTCATTTTGGCTCTAAGCCAGAAGAAATGCCACTCTGATAGATTCCTTTTCAGTCAAAGGATCAGACGTGAAAACTGGGTAAATACTCAGGAATTTCTTTTTTTAAAAAATTTTCTATTTTCTTTTTATTCTATCCACTTGGTTTACTTTTCCGCTTTCTGAATAATGCACAAAGCAGCAAAGGACAGCATATCAAAAATAAATGAGATCTCTGACAGGTTGTTTGGACTAACTCAGATCTCCTGGGGAAAAAAAAAAAAAAAAAAAAAAAAAAAAAAAAAATGGAACTCAAGAAAGTAAGAAGAAAATTTGAACTAATTGTAGATAACATTCCTTTCAGCACTTAATATTCTCTGATGTGGGGCACAGGATGGCACCTACCCATACGCCTCATTATTTAATAATATTGCTTATTTGTAAGGACAGAACATTTTGGAGATACTCTGATATGTCTGTATCTTGTCACCTGGAAAATGCTTAAAATTGAAATACCCATTCAGTTTTTGTAGAAATGACATTTCCTAAGTTGATTCAGAAGCTTCAAGTGTCTATTTCCTTGGCACTTCAAACCACAAAAAAAATTCATTTGAACAATCCTTGTTTCCTCAGAATGTCTTTGACGAATGAAATATTTCAGACCAAATTTTCCCATGCAACCTTAAGGTTTTCCCCATTTCTGTTTGAGTGAAAAACGTAGTAATTGATACATATAATTTTCATGGGAACAAGAATATACTTCACAGTATAGAAGAGAGAAAATAAATAGAGTTTTCTCACTGTAGAGTTCATAATATGAGGAAGGAAAAGACATAGCATGTCTCATAAAGCAAATGGTCTTTCCTTACAGGAAAAAAAGAGTATGAAGCTTTTTCTGTGGGGGTGTTCAAATTTCCTGGGTGTAGAAAGAAAGTGGAAAGGCAGCTGAACTGAATCTGAGCTCCACCTGAGCCCTGTAGGCAATAGTCTGAATTCCAGTGACAGAACAAGGAAAACAAGAGCCAGAGCCCAATTTTCTCCCAAATTCTAATAATCTTCAACCAAATTAAGCAAATCCAACAAGAGTCTTATTCTAGGAAGTACTTAGCAGCTTTTGCACTGTGCAATTTCTGCTGGAAGTAAGACCCCAAATGAATGAAGCAATAGAATTGGGGAAGGGAGACAAGGAGAGCCTAAAGAGGGGGCAAAAGGATAAACTTACATTTTTGGCTGATATTCAACATTTGGCCAAGCTGGCTGTTTGGGTAATACAGAGGAAGAGTTAATGGCATCTCAGCAGTGACAGCAATGGGAGGTCCAGCACAGAAAACAGGACAAGGAGCCTCCAGCAGACTGGGGAGAGTGATGCCTTGGGAAGGCTCACCTGGAACAGAGACTGGACAATTATGGTCCAATATGCAAATGGACCAAAACTTACAAAAATATAAGACCTCATGACTGGTCAGCAATTTTTTGTGACCATTCTTTGTCCACCTTGGGTGTAGCCCTGGTCAGGCTCCTGTCCTGCCCAAGGTGAATCCTGGAGGCCTTTCAATAAATCCCTACTTTATTCTCCAGCTCTGTCCAGTCTCTGTTTCAGGTCAGCTTCTCCAAGGTATCACTACTGTGGGGTGTGGGGCTGCTTCCACCTTGAGGCCAGTGATGTTCATTAACGTGTGTGACTCTCACCTACCTAACACTGTGCATGCTTCACTGATGCACAAAAGCCAGCACAACCTGGCAGACAAAAGTTTTACACACAGCCTAATGTGCCCTGTGCTTGGTACTCCTCTCCACATTTGTCTTGGGTTATGGAACCTAAAATGTGTATTCTATTTCATCTGCTGAAAGCAGTTGGGGAGATGTTTTTCTTTATCTCTTGTAACTCTGGAAGGAGTCAGGGAGGGGGGCAGATGCCTTCCGATAATGGGCCAGCTGTTCAAACCAGGTGGGGCAGTGTTTCTTATCTCTTTCACCACCCATCCTCCCTCCAGGGGGTCATCTGCTGCTAATGGGCCTTTAACGATTATCTTCTGCTATAATGGGCCATTAAGACATCCCCAAAGCACACACATCCACAATCCCCTCCCCAAACTACACCCTCCCCAAAGTAGAACATCCACATTCCATCATCCTACTGTGAGATGCTCCACCCAGTGAGGGGAGCCAACCATTCCTGCCTGGATAAAACTGGGACTCAGGAACACAGAAGGCATCTGGCTTCACCTGGTTCCCAGAGGAAGACTGGACTCCTCTAACCATCACTGGACCCCCTTCTCACCCTCACTGGACCCTTCTCACCATCACTGGACCCCTTTTCTTCAAAATCATCTCTACTTCAACAGAACCACATCTGCCACTCCAGGAGGACTTACTTTTGGACTGCTTCCAACACCCTGACCAACAGGGCGTCAGGTTGTAGCTCTGACTCTGTCAGGGTTCTCCAAAATTGTTGTTTGTTTGTTTGCCTGTTTAGTTAAGTAGTTTTGTTGTCTACTACATTTGTATTGTTAATATTCCCAGTAAAGAACTGTTATTCCTATTCCCAAATCTTTGCCTGAAAACCCTTAATTGCAAAATTATAATTTGGAGAGGTGAGGGGTTTACATTCTCCATTCTAAGGGAAACTCCAGCTTTCCCTGGCAGATACCTGTCTTTCCAAACCAAGACAACATTATAAAACACTTCTGCCTCAGCAGTGGCACTGGCAACCAAAAATATCCCCTAATTAGATATTTCTAGGTTTGTGCTGGGCCAGCACCACCTCATTCATCATGGCTTCCCTGATGCTTTCTGACTGGATTGGTGGTGTGTGGTTTAATGCTTGTGGACACGAGCCCCACTGCTGCAGCAAGGCAGAGCAGCTGGCAGAGGCAGTGCTCCAGCTGCACAGCTGGCTGGCACCAGCAGAGGCTCTGGCTCCTCACTTAACATCTGTCACTTTGCATTGGGTGATTGCCTGAGATCACCATTTTTTCCTTGCCCTGCCAGCACTGCTCCTATTACAGTTTTTGTGGCCTCTGCAAAGAGGTGTTGTTTGCATTAGCTTCTGCATGAACCATTGGTAAGCACAGACACACTGATCTCTGCTTTTAGCTGAACTCAATTTTCATATAATTCATTCATTTTGCTACAGCACCATCCTGAACCACTCAGACTTCTCTCCAATGCTGCCCACTGCATACAGTGTGGCTGCAAGGTCATTTGTAAAGATGAGAAAAAACCAAAAAAACCCACAAAAACCCAAAAAACCAAAAAAACCCCCAAAACAAAAAACCAACCAAACAAAAAAACACAAACAAAACCCCCCAAAAAACAGAAACAAAACAACAACAACAAAAAAACCCACCACAAACAAACAAAAACCCAAACAAACAAAAAACAACCACAAACAAACAAAAAAACCCCAAAAAACAACAAAACAAAACAACAACCCCCCCCCACAAAAAAACCCCAAACAAACACACACACAAAAAAACCCAAAACAACAAAACAAAACAAAAAAAAAACCACAAAAAACCCACCACAAACCAACCTGGTTTGACCCAACCTTGCATAACTTGTTTGGATTTTGGGGGTTTTTTAAAGTGTTTGAGGGTTTTTTGTGATTTGCTTGTTTTTAAATTGTGCACTGGGGTCTGTAATTGAGTGTCTCAGAGAGAAGGTCACCTTCCCTCCCCACTTTTCCTGGCTCAGGTGCTACCTACCAGGTGCTAACTTTATTCTGGGGCTTTGCCTGCTGTCCCTGCTAGGACAGGAGCCACACAGCCTGTGCCTCACTGTCACACAAGGGAACAGCACATCTCTACTGGTAAATTCTCAGTTTCCCTAAAAAACAATTTGGGGGGTGCTTTTACATTGGCCTCTGTACCCATTTTTTGTTGACACGAGCAGACTGCTTCACTTAACTCTTCACACTGATATGAAAATGCAGCTCAGGAAACACAGAAGCTGTTTTAAAACCTAGCACTAAGAAGTGCAACTGGAAAGCCATTTTTGCACTGATAGCTTCATCTTTAAGTCAGCTCTGGCACAGGGTGAGAGAAGGGAGAGCAGAGCCAATATGTGATGCTCAGATTCTCCCCCTCATCAGAATTCCATTCCAAATAAACCAGCCAAGACAAACCCCTTCTCCTTAATTTCCCTGAATTTAGCAATTACCTAAGAATCTCATAACAACAGAGCTGCAGTGTGGTTAATGCACAGGGAAAGTGTAGAGAAATGTCTCATGAGGCAAATCTTGCACAGGCCAGTGACAGCACATTAATCCATGGACTTAAATCCTCAATTACTTATCATAAAATTATACTTATCCTCTGAGGGTAGGAGCACTGAATTTTTAATTTTTTGATGCTCACAATCTAAAGCCATGACAACTAACCTTTTTGGTGTCTGCTGCCAAGCAAAACCTTTTGTGAGTTTGACATTTTTTGGTGGTTAGGGGCAGCCTTAATCCCCCCTCAGTGCCTTTTTGGACACTTAATCCTTGAGAACCAGAGAGAAACTGGCACAATCTGGGAGGTGACGAGGATGAGCACCCTCCCAAAGCTGCTGGGTGTCCCAGAGCTGTGCCTGCAATCATTCTGCTCCCTTGCAGTGAGGTTGGTGTGGCAGGACATGGAGACGAATGGAATGGATGCCAGGAGATGGCCAGGACTGGCATTATGGGTTCCCACTGGAAGATCCTGTGACAGGCACTGCACACATACATCTTGCTGGGCATCAAAGAAAGCTGCAGGGAAAGATGATTGAGGTATCTATCTATCTATCTATCTATCTATCTATCTATCTATCTATCTATCTATCTATCTATCTAATTTTTTTTTACCTGGTGTGTGAAGTGTGCTGGAAAGAGGCCCCAGGTGCCAGGAGGAGAGCTGCTGCCTGGTGCATCCATTCCTTCCTGTGCTCATCTCCTTGTACAAGCACATATTTTCTGTTGGTGACTGCCTGTGTGCAGGAAGACACCCCTCCATTTAGGAAATGCAGAATCTGCCTGAAAACAGAAGAAGAACAGAGTATTGGAAAGATTTAGAAGACACAGAGACTGAATGCCAGGGCAATTACCTTCTGAGAAATAAATCTGGGTATCGTTTTCATGCACTGTCAAATTACAACAGATAAATAAGCTATCTAAAGAGAAAATAATTTTAATTTAAAGAAAAAAAAAAGTTTGCCTCCTGGGAGAACCAGCCAGCTGGTATCATGTATTTCTAAAGGCATTTGTCACTAATGTTTTACTTTGAAGCTTTCATGTCACTGCTGTCAACAAAATTACTGTCCCCATTCAGTACATGTAACATACCTCTCACAGATCCATCCTGCTCAGACAAAAGTGACTGCCCCTGCAAAAAGGGGTCCCACTGGAAAATTGTAACCCTTCAAACAGTCTGGATACAGTTTGCTTGCCCATCATGAGGTGCACTGTTGGTTTTTGAAAGAGCTTACGTGAACAAGCCTTTCATATTTTAATAAGCAGGTGCAAAAAGAAAGAACTAAAACTTCCCCCTTATTTTTTTTTTTTTTTGGGACACGTTAAACTGGGTGTTTCAGAGGAAGCAGCATAAGGCTTGAAATTGCAGCTATGGGAATTAATTTCCAAGGCAGTTGAAGAGGAGCTCCATTTGTCTGGCTTTGTGTATCTGAAGTCATATATCTTTTTCTCCCATCATGATCCCAACACTTCCTAGAGCTCTGTACCCACCGGCCTTTTCCACACTCTGTGAAACTCCTGTGAGGAGAATTGTCATTATACTCAGTGCAGCAGGTCCTATCCCACAGACATTAAGCATTTTGATAATGTGTGTGTTGAATACCAATAGAGACTGATGTTTCTTTGGTATCTGGGGATCTGAAGAACAGAGGGTGTGCTGGTTTGAAAGAAAAACCAGTGAGACTCCAGTCAGAGATACAATTTAATAGGAGAAAAGAGGAAAAAAAGGTAAAATAAAATAAAATAAAATAAAATAAAATAAATAAAATAAAATAAAATAAAATAAAATAAAAGGAATAATACAACCTAACACCCTGTTGGTCAGGGTGTTGGAAGCAGTCCAAAAGTGAGTCCTCCTGGAGTGGCAGATGTGGTTCTGTTGGAGCAGAGATGATCCTGAGAGAGAAGGGTCCAGTGATGGTGAGAAGGATTTGGTCTTCCTCTGGGAATCCAGTGGAACCAGATCCCTGGTGTTCCTGTGTCTCAGTTTTTATCTAGGTAGGAATGGTTGGCTCCCCCACTGGGTGGAGCATCTCACAATGGGATGATGGAATGTGCCCTGTCCTTGGTGAGCCTTCATGGCCCATTAGCAGCAGATATACCCCTGGAGGGAGGATGGGCGGTGACAGAGATAAGAAACACTGCCCCACCTGGTTTTAACACTTGGCCCATTATCAGAAGGCATCTACCCCTCTCCCCCCAGAGTTACGAGAGAGAAAGAAAAAACATCTCCCCAACTGCTTTCAACAGATGAAATAGAATACACATTTTTGGTTCCATAACCCAAGACAGAGGGTGATGCTCTTGCTTCCCCTTTCCCTGTGAATTGGCCTAATTTCACTGAACACTGGGCCAGTTTTCATCCACCTCAAAGGAACTGGAGCAGAATCCATGTTCTGCTGTTTGTGGAAGGTGGTAGCTGTCAGCAGGAGTATTTTCACATCTGCTCTTGGCTAAACATCATAGCTCACGCTAAAATGGCTTCTGTAAAGATGCACAGCATGGGAAGATTGAGTCTTCTGTTTTAAAAAGGCAGTGGAAAAATCAGTTGAAACACCAGTTAATGAGAAAGACATAGGAGTAATTTTCTGTTCTCTTGTGTTTTTATAGGGCGTAGAGAGAAGTACAGAGAGGAAATTAGGAGAAGCCATTAGGACAGGCTCTATTGGTGCCTTTTAAGTCAAAATGCTTATTGATTTCAACAAAATATTAATCATATTAAAAGGATCTGTGTGCTAAATGAACAGGTCTAATGTCACAGAGTCGTGTTGTGTTGTTTCAGCTATAAATCCACAGCTGCATTGGCTGGGCCACGATCAAAACCTGTGGCAAATGGTGTCAAAGACAGACCTGGAGGCTCAGGAGCTTGCCTTGCTAGTGATGCAGTTCAACTCTCTTATCTATATCCAGGGCTCTTTTTTGATAATTGCTTGGCAATATCTGCTGGCAGATGTTATTTCTAAGGCAGAACATTTTCAGTTTTTGCAGCCATCCAAGGAGAAAGAGAGAAAGGAAAGCCAAGCGAAATTCAATTTTTCACAATGAGGAAGGAAATAAAGTTGCAATTTCTTGTTTCCAAGCGGGTTACCCACCATGAACTGTGAGGCTGCAGGCTGAATCCAATTAGAACTGTCAGACAAACTGGAGACCTCCCATGGGTCCTTTTGAAGAACAAACCCTGAGGTGAGAGCAGCTGCATCATTCAGTGAGACAGAGCAGATTTATAAAGCTGTGCAGTGCAAAACAAACACACTCATCCCACAGCTGAAGCTTGAATGTGGGCACCAGCTTCCTCCCCATGGGAGTCATTCCCTGGGTTTCACAGACCAAATTAAGCCACATATTTAGCCACTGGTGTGTCCTGTGCTTTAATGAACCTGCTTCATATTTTGTTCTGTTCCTGCCCTCAGCTGCTGTCAACCCAAAAAGCATCAGAGATCTTCCTGAGAGAGGTGGGCTGTGAGTGCTTTGACCATGAGAGCAAATTAGGTTAAAAAAGGGTGCACTGAAGAATTCCCTCTGTCTACCACAAAGACCAAGAGCTGGCAGAAAACAATGAAAACAGGTATCTTGTGAGACTTCTCCCCTCCTCCAGTAAAACCTTGTCTGAATCACACTTTGGTTGTGTCATGTCACCAATTAAATGTGTTGGGAATGTTAAAAGAAGTATTAGTAACTGTTGGAGGCCGGGATATTTTTCCCAGATAATTTGAATTAATAGATTCAGACCTCCCTGGAAAGGGAAATGTGGCCTCTCTCCTATCTTGGAGAGTGTCATTAGATGTTCATTTAATTTTGGAGCAATGGATCTTACATGTTTTGTGGCTGAGTATTAGGTTCTGGTTTATTTGTTTTCATACAATACAGGTGAAAGGAATAGAGAATGCCCTTGCCAGAGCTGCAGTGTGTAACACAGCCATCCCTGAGAAAGTAATTACAATATTTAACTTTTTAAGTGGCTTTTATGTCTTCTTCAGTACATATGTACACATACACATGCATTTTTAAACTTGGGCTTCTGGAGAATTATACTCAGATGCATGTCTGCCCTTCAAGCTCTTGGTATCGTTAGATGTAGAAATATCTCCCTGGATATCAGGTGTTATAAATGCATATTTTGGAGTTGGCTTTTCGTAAATATTGAGATGAATGTTATACATATAATGTAAGAAGGTTGTACTGTATTTCCTTTTATTTGTGTAATGAAGGTATATTTTCTAATTGTAGCATAGAGTAAAAACAAAAGACTAAGGTTTTTTTCTTTGTAACATCTAAATTGACCAAACCAGAATGTGGAGGAATCATCCTACATTCCTGTGAGAGAAGATTGCTGATAAAGAACAATTGAACCTTTTATGGCCAAGAAGCTGCAATACTTGGGGACCCTTGAAACGAATAAATAAAACAGATGTTTAAGCATACATTAGTCTCTTTTAAATATGTAACACCAAGATTCTTAAATACCAAGAAATCTGGAATAGTGTGTTGCTTTGCACCCTCAGCTGAGTAGCTATCTTCTTCTCTCTCCTAATTGTCTATTTTTATTTTATTAAACTTAAAAATTAATATAAAAAGGTGAAACATCGTTTTTCACACAGGTGACATGTCAGCATGCTGCTGAGCTTAAAATGACCAAGCCATACTTCTCAAAATTGCTTTTGTGAGGTTGGCTCAGGTGAAAGAGGTGAAGTGAAAACTGGTGTGTAAGAGACACGGGGACTGCATGGCTCAGTGAAAGATTGTGCCAGTGAGGCTGGGAGACTTCCTTTCATCATTTTATCTTCACATTCTGTCCCTGAAAACTCTTTTCATGAACAGACAAACATTTCTCCAGAATACATCCTCTTCTGCAAGGATGTCCTTTCCAGATGGGCACAGGCAGAGGCTTTTTATGTAATCAGCATGATTAATGGCTCTCTTGTCAGCCATTCAGGCAAGACAGGGGTGATCTCTGGGCCATTTGCAGGGAATTTAAAAAGGCTCCAGGGAGTGCAGGCGATCTGGAGCAGTGAACAGGGGCACAGCAGTTTGCCAAGGAAGGATGAGCAGGAAGGGTGCATGTGGCAGCACGACACAAAAGAAACGACACTCACACACTGAGATGTCCAAGGCAAAAAAAGGGGAAGTTTATTTACAGACCTTAATATTTATAGAATTCCAGCAGCGACCATGGATTGGAGGAAGAAAATCTTCCTCTCCAACCACACTGGACAACCCCACTGTCCATCAACAGTCTCCTCCTTATGAGGAGAATGTAAACACGGTTAGATGATTACAATAGTAAGAAAGTTGTTTATGTGAAAATCGTGAGAGACTCCATTGCAAAAGGTAAACACAGAAGGCTGAAATAGAACTTCAGAAAAACTTCTTAAAGAGACAGAGGAGAATAGAAAAAACCCCAGATAACAGGTGCAGCCACCCCTGGTGGTGGTGGTGGATTCTGTGTTAGGTGGCTGTGGTCCAGCTTTTTCTGTTTGAGGCCTGCTTTTTCAGTTCCTAAAAATCCTCTTTTGCTTTTAGTGTTTCCCACAGTGGCTGTGGTCTTTTGATCTTTTTCCACAGTCACCATGGAATAATAGAGTTCTCAATATCCTGTGAAACAAGGAGGGGCATCAACAAAACTTCCACACTGGACTTCTGGAGAGCAGACTTCAGCCTGTTCAAGGGGTTGACTTGGAGAGTACCTTGGGAAATGGCCTTTTAAAACAAAGGGGTGCAGGAAAGATGGACTTACTTTAAGAAAGAAAGAAATCTTGAAGGTGCAAGAGCAGCCTGTCCCTGCCAAAAGATGAGCTGACAGGGAAGATGACTGGCCTGGATGGGCAGGGAGGAAAGAACTAAGGTGTAGCCACAGTTTGTGCCTGCCATGTTTTGGTCTCAGGAAATTCTTTTCCCAGAGACACCTGTTGTAAACAAGATATCTTACAATAACATGCTCTTGTAAACAAGGATGCCATTAGGTCATGTAGGAAGAAAAATAGAAAGGAAAAAGCTCAATTAGAACTTAATCTAGTCAGATTTATGAAGAATAAAAAAAAAAAATGGGTTTATAAATATATTAATGGCAGAAGGAGGGTCAAGGAAACTCTCCATTGCGCATTTCAAAAATGAAGCAGAAATGTCTTTGAGTAACACATTATCAGCCACTTCAGTGCACTCCCAATGTCAGCAGTGTTCCAGAGCATCATCTATTGAATGTGCACCATTTCTTTCAGCTAACTCATATGCTACTCTAAATTTGACCTAATGAGTACAGAACATCATAGGGATCAAGAACATGCAGGGCCTTCAGGAGGTGTAAAGCAGCTGCAGAAGCCTGAAGGATCAAAATGTACCCACCCATGAACTGCTGCTTTCTGGGAAAGATACCCTGTCTCTCCAACATTACTCCCTTAATAAGGTTCAGCCTATGCCAGCATCTGTAGCCATGGTTCGTGCCTGTGATGTTTTGGTTTCTCTGAAACTTTTTCCCAGGCACTGGTCTGTCAAAAAGAGACATGTTTTTCTAGCCTGTGACTATGTTTACATTCCTTTCCCCAGGAGGGACTTTTTCCTGATGTCCCTCTGACTTGACCAATGTAGTTGAAGAAGTTTGCCTGTCTCCCACCCCTTGGGTGGTTCTTTGTAAAATAGCATAAACGGAAAAAATTCCCAAGGTAACAAACAATTTGAGGTCATTCAGCCTTCTGAAAAGTTCAGAGTCTGTGTCGTTGTGATCTTAAACAGCATCAAGCATCTGCCATCATGACATCCAGCAGGATTTTAATATTCCAAGGATGTGGTACCTGGTGTCTCATCTCTGACTCCTCAGGCAGCCTGTGTGCTATGGCAGCTTTTGGAATTTGCCTATCCTCTCTATCAGGGCAGCTGGCACTGACCAGCAGGTGAATTGGGAGTGGGTTTCCTTGATGAAAAAGAGAATGCAATACTTCCTCCTCATTTACCTATTTTGCACTGATGTCTCCTGCCATCTGATCACAGGGACTGAAATCCTTTGCCCTAAAGGTACTTGCTCTGTACTACTCCAGCACTTATCTCTCATTTTTCTCTTGGATCCTGAATGTTTCACCCTTCATTCTCTCTGTTTCACTGCTCCAACTTCCTTTTACAAATGTCACTCAGCCTTTTCTCTTATGTGCCTGTCCTCCCAAATAGCTGATCTTTGATTTGTATAGAAGAACTGTAAATTTTATCTGGCAGCTACATGGGAAGAGTTGCTTTTGGAAACCTCTCACATTCACATTTCACTGGTTTCCCCAGGATTTTTATTTTTGTCAATCAGCATAAATTCAGTGAGTCAGGGCACCAGTGGAGTCAACCACTACTGGGATTTTATCAGAGGCACTGCAAAAGATTTTGATAGTTACAAACTGCTTTAAAGATTTTTATTTTCCCCTTAGAAATTTTAGCAAAACAGCAGAACAGATTTCCAGACATATATAGCAAAACCAGAACATATTTTGAATGCTTTCGAACTAGTGAATTCCGACACTTCCAAAAAGGTTTATGTGAAAAACGACGCTTCACCTTTTTATATTAATTTATAAGTTTAATAAAAATAAAATAAAAATAGACAATTAGGAGACAGGAAAAGACAGCTACTCAGCTGAGGGTGCAAAGTAACACACCATCTGACTTCAGATCCTTTGTTTTAAGGACCCTTGTGTTACATATTTAAATAAGCTAATGCATAATTTAAATATTCATCTTGGTTTCAAGACCCCCCTAAGCATACAATTTATCTGTAAAATTCCATGTAGTCTGGGTAGATGTTGTAAATCTGTCTTCGAAGATTCAAACTCTGAAAGGCTCGATTGCTCTTTATCAGTCACAGGAATGTCGGCCACCCTTCTGGCTTTTATCTAGTTACAACCCCCATTTCTTTGTTACAATTAAAAAATATACCTTCATTACATTTTAAATTCCACAAATAAAAGGAAATACAGTACAACCTTCTTACATTATATGTATTACATTAATCTCAATATTTGCGAAAAGCCAACTCCAAAATATGCATTTATAACAGTTTATAAGGGAAAGCTCTGTTTTCTCTGGTCCTGTAAACAGTTATCAACATGTTCCTAAAACACCAGACATAAAGCTCCTGACACCCTCTCATTCTTGAAGTAAAAAAATTCAAGCATTAGAAGGCATGGAGAAGCAACATGGAGAAGCAACATGGAGAAGCAACATGGAGAAGCAACATGGAGAAGCAAATGAATCTTGATCCTCTGACTTAATCATCAAACTTTTCTGCTCTTCACTGCTTAATGCTTAGTTTGTGTGCTGAGTGCCCTCACAGATGTAGCTGGAGCCAGTGGACAATGAATGCTCAATCAACCAACCAACAAAGAACATTCACCCCCAAGAGAAGAAAGGTCTTTTAGAGATTGAAAGTTGTTTCTCATCTCATGGAGATAATGAGCCTTATGAACCTCCCCCAGATATGGTACAGAGACAGGAGAAAGAATAAAAATATTACACCCAGAATAAGCCCTAAGCAGTATAAAACCTGCAATGAATGAAAATAAGCACTGCTGCTGATTTAAACTGCCCACAGGATGTAGTTTGGGGTGTATATTTTAATTGTTGCTTTTGATAAATAGATATTTTTTTAAATGTGCAACTAGCTTATCTGAACAGTGTACTTCTTAAGTAATTTTACAATTTAAGTAATTCTACAGTTACTTCTTAAGTAATTTTGGCCCTGCTACTTGGTCTACCACAGGTCTTGTGGATTCAAGGTGAGCAGCTCACATAAATCTGCCAGGGACCTCTGCCAGTGAGCTGCAAGGGTTTGAACATGTGAACAAAATCACTCTCCAAAGTGAGTAATGGGTCTTGAGCCATTACTAACAAATAATTCCACTTAGATGCTTGCATTTCTCTTCTCAGCACATACTGCCAAATTGGTGGTTCTGTGGGAAAGATTTAGGATGGGCTCTGTAATGACACGGAAAGCAAACATTAACAATTAATGCAATTCATTATCACAGTGTTTTAAAACGGGTGCAAATTGAATTTTGAAGAGTATCCAAACCAATCTGTTTTAGATTAACTGCTAACAGCAAACTTCTCCCTTTGTGGTGCTTTGTATTTACTGAAATAAAAATCCACTATTCTAAAATTTATGAGAATTGATATCAATGTTTTAATGATTTACACTTCTCAGAAAGTGTAAATGTCCTTAGCAAGCTGCTTAGCACGGGCTTCTGCCACCATATCTGGTATTCAAGAGACAAATTTTATTCCAAGGTAGTTATTAGAGTCCAGCAAGGCCATTTTTGAAGAACCTAAACAAGTGTGTGATTCAGTATGAAGAAACATATAAAAATCTGCTATCATGAAGTGTTTCTCAGCTACCAGGAGCCTTGCTGTTCCTGTATTGAATCAAAAGCACTCACAAGTTCTGCCTACCATTTAAACTTCAAAATCAATTAGTGCATCATTACTGGTTGCTGTAAGAGTTACAGGAAAGCAGCAATAAGGAAAAAAACAAATGCAAGCAGGAAATACACAATTACTGAAGGTCCCAGTCTTGGTAATGGCTATTTCTAATTAAATATAAATGGATGAGAAATGTCTGGCTCTAATCCTCTTGTCAGATCACCACAGGGTAACAAAATGATAGATCACCTCCCACAGGCAAAGAGTTTTTCATGTAAGAAAGAAGCCAGATGTTCAATTGACTTATTTGGATTCTGCTGAAGGAAAGGCATCTCAGTGAGTCTGAGAGACAAGAGAAATGAACCTGAACCCTGGTGACAGGAACTATGCAAAGACCCAGACCAGAAAATCCTCATTTTATCATCCTGCTAAGAAGGTGAATGCTTTCCCTCTATCAAGTCATCAATACAATGATTATATTGTAGGCTAACCCAATGGGATTGTACTGTTTGCACCTAAACACTTTGGTAGATTTGAATTTGAAAACACATGAATGTACTGCTTGCTCCTGATAGTCAATGAGCTATCCACAAGGAGCAGAAGTTTGCCATGTGGAGTTAGAATTTATTTAAAACAACATGTATTGGCCAGCAGAGACTGAGCTCCATCCAGAACAGTGTGTGGCAAAAGATAACTGGGTAACACTCATCAGCTAAATATGACAAGGGGAGCACAAATACTTTTCCACACTACATCAAATTTGAAACTGAATAAGTAAACTTGTTATCTGATGGAAACAGACTTTAGAGAAATGTGTTGTAGTTCTCTGCTCTTGCTAAAGAAAGCATTAATAAAGCCCCCCAAATTTAAAACTTCTATAAAATCTAATAAAAGGCTGTTGTTACAAGTCTGGCCACATTAATTCTTACTCAACATAAAAGCTCCAGACATTCTATGCCTTCTCTTGTTTCCACATATTCATCTATTTAAAAAAAGTAACTTATCCCCATGCACATTTTGGATTTATACCTTTCATTCCAGGTTTACTATTTCTCATCTGGTCCCAGCTGCCTTATTACATTTTCACATTGCTTTTGCCATAGAGCAGTTGGTGATGGTTACCACTTAAAAAGTTAATATTCATGCTGGAACAGGAAAATATTTTCTTATTCAGCTTTTGCCAAGGATTCCAACACTGATTTCCAAAGCAAATGCCATCACCATGAACAGGAGCGTCACAGTAAAGGCACACAAGATCATGCTTGGAGGCCAGGAGTGGAAAAAAAAGTCCTTAACTCTCTACATCTGACTCCAGCACTTGCTCCAAAGTGAGTACTGCATTCCCCAGCTCCCTGTTTCCCAAAGTAATTTTTTCTAGATTCTCTTGAAAATCTGTGATGCTACAGGCACATCTGGACAGACCAGTGTGGGAGTTACAGGCAGGAGAAGCCTTTCTGTACATTCAGATCTCAGTGTGGCTCAGAAGCTGCTGAGCTGCAGCAAGTGGCACTGTGAGGGTTTATGATCCACTTTGGGGCTAAGATGTGATGGAGCCTCCTCTGGATTACATTGAAGCAGGCTGTGGGTGCTTATTGACATCATGAAAGCTGGAGGATGGTGATGGATAATAATTTTCAATAATTATTTATTATTTTATCAGGATGAGGCAGGTGTGGAAGCTGCACAGTTGGTACCTCTGTCCCTCCAGCTACAATGGAAGAAGCCACTCTCACCTCCAAACTGAGCACAAGCACTTCCAAGACCCTTCTACAGCTCAAAAGGTGACTCACAGTATATAGAAATTCTGTTGGAAACGCCCTTGGTACCCTTTGAATCAGACCCTTTGTGAAATAAGTCACCTTTTACTCAAAGATATGTTTTTACATGCCCTGTGTGTCCATTCCTAGCACAAGGAGAATGTATTATTTTCTTGCTTGATCTGTAACTTTCTGTAGTGATTAAAGTGTCCACAAGCACAGGGTAAAAGCAACTGAGCATTTATGGCTGGTAAATGAGAATCAAATGCTGGACCTTTCTCAGTCACCAGTAGTCACTGATGCTTCTGCCACTCCCAGTTAGCTGAATCTTGGATTTTTCTGGTGTGATAAAAATCAAAATCCCTCTCCTGAATTGTATCCTGTTCCCAGGAGCTGTGTGACAGAGAACCCAGCTGAAATCACACGTGAATCTGAAAAGCATTACAGTCATCTTCCTAGAGTTAGCACACACAAGCTGAGCAGAGAAACACTTAATTTGGGTTTTAAATTAGTGTGACTACAAGTGAGAGATTGAAGGCTCAGGCTGCAGTTTTCACTGCACATCTGTGGAGCTGACACCCAAATTCCTGCTCTCTGCACAAAATATCAGTGTCATGTTCCTCCTCAGCAGCACAGGATGGATAACAGTTGCTTCTGACTCTTTCTGGAAGCCAAAGGGACCAAAGCTCTCCCTCCAGAGCACTCAGCTCTACAGAAGGTCACTCGAGAGAGATTTCCAAGTTCCCTACAGGCTCCCTGCACATCTGCTGTGTTACTTCCCCCTCTCTGTTGAAGTAATAAACCCTTTGGGGCAAGAGCTGCCTTTCACTGTGGTATAGCACAGTTCCAGTCTCAGTGGAGGCTTTTAGCTGCTGCTGTAAGATAAATTACAGCAGGTAACTACAACATAGATGCTCTGTGGTCTTTGGAATGATCACCGGTCAGCAAAATTAGTGCTTCAGCTGTCTCAGCAACAGTTTATTTGTTTCTTGTTTATTTATTAATTGAAAATACCTGTGCCTAATGGCAAAGCAATCAAAAATTATTAGCTTTCATTTGGAGGAACAGATGTCACTTTAACCATAGCTTTTTTTTTTTTTTTTTGTTGGCTACAGATGGCAGACCATCACACAGAGGCAGAGTTTTTTTGGTTTGTTCAAGTAACAGATCATTAAACACAGTACCAGGCCAACACAGGGAACTAGGAAAACTCAGAGAGAATGCCTCCAAAATACTTCAGCTGCAAGTTAGGCAGAACATACCTTTTATTTGTTTCCCCTGACCCACTGACTCAAAGAATAAATACACTGAGCAATTTAATAGGTGGCTGATGCCAGCACCTGTGGGTACAGATAAGCAGTGCACTTGATGCTACAAATAGCAAAGTTGGTAAATTTGCTGGAGGATCACAAAAAGGATCTCTCTCTTTAATGAATTCTGACTGCCAAACCTCTTGCAAAATACACTTTTAAAAGCCTTTTTCATGAATTCAGGGCTCACGAGTGATAACAGCATTATCAGCCCTGCAGCGTGAGAGGCAAAAAACACACACCAGAAAAAAAAAGAAACTTGAGAAAACCTGAAACTTGAGAAAACCTCCTGTTTCCCAGCAGCTCCTCCTCTCCCATCACCTGCACAAAACATTAACCTCAAGGCTCACCCAGCCTTTTCATTTCTCAAACCGTGAGCAAAGGAGAAGCCTCAGAATCTGAGGTACCAACAAGCAGAGTGTAAAGGGGCAGTGCTGGCACAAGGTGGAAGGTCCTGCCCTCATTAGCATCCCTCCAAAACAGAGAGATACTCCTCAGCCTATAAAGTGCTTCCTGGGGAGGCAGTTCTGGGTACCACTCAGACCTACAGAAAATAATTTGCACCCACATTTTATTAACCATGCCAAACAAAGTGAAGCATTAAACTTGTCTGAATGCTTTACTAAACTTTCAAACCTGCAGGAGTTTTCCTGTGTGAACTGTTTTTAATTAAATTAATTAAATTTAATTAATGTAAAGTGCTGTTTTCTTTTAGCTTAAATCAGAACAGAAGACACCAGCTTTGACACTCATCTCAAGGCAAAATGCTGACACTGTGAATGGCAACATCAAAGTGCTCAGATAAGTTTCATCAAAGTTGCTCTTTTTATTGCATTCTTTAAAAATTTAAAGGAAAAAATAAAACCACTTAAATATTCAATCTGGAAAAAAAATTAGAAGCTGTTCTCATGAAATAAAATTCTGACAAAAACTTTGGGGGGTCATGTTATGGCAGGATGCCCTGCAGCAATGAAGCCCATACAGCTGGACTGCTCATGTGCAACCAGCCCTAGAACTTGTTTCCCTCTTCCAGCAAAACTCAAATCCCCAAAATCAGCCAAATTCGGTGCACAACTCTTAAGCTTGTAAATAGACAGCTGGGGAGAAAATCCACTTCTTTTGCAGAGTGTGTTATGTTTTCATGTTTTGTTTATGACATTAATTTATTTAGGATGAGAACATCCTGCTGTGAGCTACTTTAACATGAGGAAAAAAAATAACTATCACTGGACAATGGATACAAACAATGTATTTTCCAAGTTTCTTTCCACAGAAAACAAACTTGTTTGTTTTCTCTCAGAGGGATGAAGTACACAAAACTTATCATAATGACCCAGACAGAAGGGGGAGGGAGTAGAGGACAGTATCAGTAGTAGAGAAAAAGTTACATATGAGGAGCATGATTTTGCTGTACACCCCTCTGCAGACTGACAGCAGTGTATTCTGGTCATAATAATCACAAATCAAGTTCCCATGCCCCACAAATGATAAATCCATTTGAAACTTGAAACCAACTGATGCCAAATTTTGTGAGAGGTGGCCTGAGGCAGAGAGCTGCACATGAATTACATTTGCTCCACAGCATACAGCACTTGGCTTTTGATATTTTTCTTATTAAAGGAAAAGTCCTGGGGTGGGTTAAACAAGTGACAATGCAGGAATAAAAAGCAGCAATGCCTCCCTGCATTGAAGGGGAGCTGTAATCCCTCCTCCTACCCAGCCCTTCCATGCTGGGAAGCAGGAGCACAGCCTTCATTTACCTCTTCCACTGCTTATTTCAGGCACTCTTAAAATACACATTCCTTTTGTCAATATTCAAGAAAGAGGAAACAATCAGTGAAGTAATGTATTTTGCTTAGAGAGAAATGTAAATTCTCTCACTTTGAAGCATAACCAGAAGTTAGTAGAAGACTTTGCTTAGAGAGCAAATTGGAATTTGCTCAAATTTATTTTTTCCATAAATGTACACTTTCATTCTGACCACCTCCAGACCTGAGGATAACAACAAATAGGTAAATTGTGTCAGACCAAAGGTCTGCAGAGGTCAGTATTCTCCCTCTAGATGTGAATATGGAGGTAGGCTGTTCTGTATCCTGTTAATAATTATTTGTTGTCCCCTGGTATCAGTTGATTTTCCCCTTGTTTTTTTTCACTTTTCTCTTCTTGCACTTTCATGCCTCCATTGTTTCCTTAGGTTCATGCCTGGCCACATGAGGAGGATCCAGCATGAAATGGATGGAAAAGCACAGGAACAGAGCAAAGGGTCAGACTTTTCCACAGGGGATGGAGTCCTAGCCTTCTCCTCCCACTGTGTTTGTGGCACCTGGGTTTACTCCCTGAAGCTGCCAAGCAGAGGATTTGCTGCTCTGCATCAAAGCAGGTGTGAATGCAGACTGCAAACCATGACCTGCATCTCTAATGGATGACTCCTGAAACTGTTCAGAGATGCCCCATGAATATTTTAGTCAGAGATGGGTAACAACTCAGCCTATGAATACAACATACACCTGCCTGTCACACGGCCAATGAGCAGGTGTAGAATGGTAAATCAACAGTATTTGTCTACATTTTCCCAAAGAATGGCTGAACCTTCTTTGAAACTTTTGAATACATGGAAGAGTAAAGTGTCTTTACTCTGATAGGGCAGCTTTGCTGTGTAATTTCAGTAGGGTTGAGAGATTGTCAGGAAATCAAGTCTTGCATGGGGTCTTATGACTGAAATTTTTTCTTAATGTCTATAAACAGAAGAGCTTCATCTTAATCTACACAAGCTGTATTTTCTCTTGTTTTTGTCTGGATACCATCAAAAACAAGGCTTAATTTATCAATATAAAGCAAAGCCAGATGAAAATTTACAAACTATGCACACTGTTTCTAAAACTTACAACAGGTGTAATATTTATTTCCTAAATATATCACTGGTAGAGGGGTCAGTGTTTTGTGACTTCAGTTATTGAAAACAACAGGCAAAAAAATTTCGTCAGTATTTGACTTTTCAGTACTTCACTATAAAACAGTGTCTGAGAAACCAAGTAGAATGTGCATCTTATACTTGCATTCAGGAATTATTGTACATATTGCTTTGAACACACCAGGGAAAAGTCTTCTCTAGAGCTAAGGAACTCATGACCAAAAGAAGCTACGAACACAAGCTCTTCAACTAGGAATATAACAAATAAGTCATAAACTGAGTGCAGGGATCAGTTTGCAGACTCTGACTGCAGCTTTTACCCAGCCAGACTGTGACTGCAGCTTCCAACAACAGGCTCTAAACACAGACCCAGACTGACCTCACAGCAGGGATTCTCTCTCCTCAGGATCATTCTTCCTCAGGATCCTCTGTTTCCCTCTTCCTCCAGGTTCCTCCTCCTTCATGATTCTCCCCTCACCAGCCAACCCACTCCCCTTTATCTCACTTATCTTTATTGGATACAGCTGTGACTCATCAGGGGTGAGGCTGTATTGGGTAATTAACACAGCTGTTACTGATCGGGGCCAGGGCACCTGTATCCCCTTCTCCCACAGACTAGGGTACCTCTATTAAAGCTACCAACAAACAGTTTAGATTAGAAGTCAATGTAATTTACCACCAAAATGAGATCATGTACAAAGAGTCCTTTCACCCAATCCCCAGCAGAGGAAGCACAAAGAGCTGGCACCATGACTCTGGAGAGAAAGCTCCACAAGTTTCCAGGGAGTGTGCAGAAGATTTCTGCTTTGTGAAAGATTGGTGTAGCTTTTATGGTTTGTAAAGTGAAGCATCTGTCAGTCAGAAATTCCAGCTTATCTTTCCACGTGTGCTTCCACAGCAAGATGTTCCCTGTCACCTAAAAGCACCAATCCCATGGTGCTGAAATAACTGACTGCAAGGAAAAGTGTCTTAACTGAGTCATTGCACCAAGGCTTGTGTGAGAGTGAGATGCCCTGAGTTATCTCATCAGCTAATGAGCAACAGATAAGCTCTCTTGTGGCAGGGGAAGGTGCCCTGCTACAGACCTTGCACCTCACAAACTGAAGCTGCCAAGACAACTAAGTGAGCTGGTGGTCACAGGGATGGCTTTTGTCTGCTCTAAAAATGTCATGGCCAAACAGTGCTACTGGCCAAATGTCAGTTTTGCATGTATTAGCAGAGGTAAAGAATTTTTTTTACATTCTGGAAATCTCAGACAGAGGAAAGAAAGTTTGGTACCTTAACAAGAGCAGACAAACTAAAGCTGAGGTTTTGACTTTTATAAATAAGTCAAAACCCTGCATCTTGAAGTCCATATTCCAAGTGTTCCATGCAACTGTTACCTCCTCCACTTTTATATTGAGGAAAGCTGAAAGGACACAAGGGATACAGGCAACCAAATGTTCAGAATTAAATAGAATCAAAGTAATATATAGCAATTACTAAAGCTCAGAAAAAAAATCATCAGGATATGCCATTGTAATTGATATTCCTGTGCATTAGGACATAACCTTTTAAAACATGATATTACGCTGTTTTATTTAAGAACTTTTAACCCATCATTACTGGATACTTTATTCTTCTCACTAAACACCTACAGACCCCAGACTAAATTACTTGACCAGGGTGAATACAACACTAAAATGTTCCCTGTTGGCACTCCATGCATTACTATAGCGCTTCCTGGGGGAAAGTCAGCAACTCCAGAAGTGGAAGGTACAACACAAAAAACTCAGATCTGTCTGTGAGAACACGGTGTGAGTGACTATCTGTAGGGATAACTGGCATCTCCAGCATTCCACTGAGCCGCTTTGAGCAAGGAGGACAGATACCAGACAGATACCAGGGCAGATATAATTTTGCCAAGAGAGGAGCTGGTAGTGTCTGTCACTGGAAATGTAGGGGAAAGTCCAAGCAGCAGCTCTGACTCTGAGCTCATTTTGCCCCAAAGTACATAACAGACCACACAGCAGAGGTCTTTGGAAAGAAAGCAGCAATCCAGAAGAATTTAAATAATACTCCTTTGCCATCTGACTTCAAGGAGCCAGGCACCTGCCTCCAGCGTGGCATCTTTGAAAATCTCCACAAAGCAGTTTCTCAGAAGCCTGCAGTTCCCAAGCACCAGTGCCCCCCTTCACAATGCTAAGTGCATTATTTATGGATTCAAATGGTACATTCTTCTTCCAAAATCATCATTGTGTAATTGGGATAATGCCCTTGATTGTCTGCCTAAGTGAAACTTGGGTAGTAAATAACTCTTGGCTTTCAGCCATTTGTTCAGTAGTGAGAGCTGACTGAAAACTTACCATCAAGGCATTCAAGAATAATTAATCTTTTGAAATAAACAAAAACAAACAAACAAACAAAATCACAGCAGTACTCATCTTCCTTATATTTTATAGCATTTTAGATCAAAATAATAAAAAATTGTCTTTTCCCCCTTCTACAAACTTTTGCAATCATGTACACAGCAATTATGACAATATTTTCCACAGTTTCTCTCCTCATTAACCTCTTCCCATTATCAATCCTCTTGTATAAGCAGATGACTGTCAAGATTGCAATAGTGAGTTATTTACCTGTGTGTAGACAGTAGGTCTAGTGTTCCTGCCACTGCAGCCTTGGGAAGGTTTCAGAAGGAAGTTAACAAAGGGTCTCCAGACTCCAGAGAGATTTACAATGTGAAACAGGGGACACTGAAGCAATTTAGCATCTAAAAGAGATGTCTGGGATAAATTTACTGGATGTGTCCTCAGTGCTGTAGTGGAAGTAAATATACCCAAGTTATGCTAGGATCTCTGTAGCTGTACAGCCACAGCAACATGTGTTTGGCATGTTAATTAACTCAGAGTTAATTATCTCAGGAGTTACCACAGCTTTACAGAGCAACTTTTGCAGGGAGCACTGAGTCCTGGTTTTGCTAAACTGAAGGAGCAGAGAACTCACCTTGGGAAGTTTGAAGCCATTTGCTACACTGGGAAGGATTTTCTCTCTCCTGATTTGGAGAGATTCCACTTTTGATACACATATGAAAAACTATCCTTCTGCCCTGCACTGAGAAATCAAATTTCAAATCCAGTCCTTAAAACTCCTTGCAGAACCAGACCCCAAGTGCAGGAACTGCCACCACTGAAATATGAGTGACCATGATACAGGGAATAGTTGTGAAACAGCAGGTCAGCACCAAACATTTCAACAGTGCACCCCAGCACTGAGCACCTGTGTGAGGCCAAGGACTCAGACACCTGTGCCTGCATGCAGATAACACCTCCTCAGGCTCACCCTCTCAGGCAACCTTGGAATATAACAAATCACTGCCTCCCAGTGCAGGATTTGCTTAACAGCAAACCCCACACAGTTTCTCATTAGCAGAAATACAAAGATCTTTTCCCTCAAGTACCCAGCATTTCTGCTGGCAGGGCTGAGCTCCAAACAAGAGCAGAAGCATCCCCTATGAAGTTTTCAATATCTCAAGGCATTTAACATCTTCTGTTTTAGTGCTCCTGAGCAGAGTCTGCATCTGTTGCTATTTGTCTGTGTGGGCTGTATTTCCACATTTGTAAAATATGATTACAGCAATTCTTTACATCACAACGATGTGACCTGACTAGATTTCAACAGAGTGAGCAGCCTACAGTTCAACATTTTAGGAGAGATTCCCCCAGACAAAATGGTGATTTAAGTGTGGAAAGACTCAATGACCAAAAGAACCCCATGAAAACTAAGTTCCATACATGATATTCAGGTGAGGCTAGAAGCTCCCTTTCCCCTCTCTTTAATATCTGAAGATGTTAAATAAGGAAGACACAAGAGGAAGTAACTAGCAAAAGTGCAAGAGAATTATACAAGAATCAAAAAATCTGAATAGAATCTTCTGAATCCAACCATCTACACATAAAAAATGAAATTATTCCTTGAGAATTCAATCAGGATTGGAAACAAAGTAATTTGGTGAAGAAGCAGTAGTAACAGACATCTATCTAGGTTAGGAACCTGGCTGTAGTATTACGTATCAAATGACTGATATTTTTCAGCTCAATCTTCTGACCAAACCAGGAAAATAAAGAAAAAAATAAAAAGAAAGTAAATACAATAATCTGTAGCAAAGTACTTCTGTAGGTTTCTAATCTAGTAAGGAAACAGAGAGAGGGGAACTATTAATCAATGTAGTGTTGCTTTTTGCCTTACTGATCTGCCAAGGAAAAAAAATTACCTTGATGGAGGAGGTATGACTGACACCAAAGAAAGCTTCAAGCATCAGCACCTTGTTATCTAAAAGTCTTATACTTGCATTCAAAAAATATTGTATATATTACTTTAAACACACCAGGGAAAAGCCTACTCTAGAGATAAGGAACTCGTGACCAAAAGAAGTTATGAACACAAGCTCTTCAAGCTCTGCAAAGGTTGCATACCTTTGCTGTGTAGCCTCCCATGGGCAGCTCTGGCTCTTTCTCTCTCCTTCTCTCTTCCTTCTGTAGCTCCAGCTCACTCCTTCCTGTCCCCAGCATGGCCACCTCACCCTTTCTGTCCCTCATACACTGTCTTACCCTGTCTGTCGCTCACACCTCCTGTCCCTTCCTCCTCACAGCTCAGCCAGCAGACTCCAACTACCCCCTCTCAGCTAATTCACTCTTTACCACACCCGTGGCTGTGAGGGCAAGGCTGTTCCCACTCTTGGATAATTAACACAGCTGCAATACATCAGGGGCAAGACTGCCCTCAGCACTACCTCTGTCCTCCCACACTGCCTCACACCATCTGATATAATTATTAATTGAGAGTAATGATACTGAAAAACACCAAAAATCTTCCCTAATCTGGTCTTTTAAAATTCGTGACAAATGTTAAATACGTTCAAATGGCAACAGTGAAGTTGTTCTAGCAGGGCTGGGAGCTGGGTGATGGGTGCCCTTACTCCTGGTCCTCTTCAGCTCATGTAGTAAAGCTGAGAACTCCTAAGTCAATGATGCAGTGATTGATACACAATCCTTCCTGAGCTGGGTAAAGATGGTGAAAACACTTCACTTCCTTGCATTGCATGAGACTGAGTAAAGACAGGAGAAACCCAGCCCACCAAGCAGAGGACTGGGCTCCAAGACACTACAAGAAACAGGAGCAGCAGCTCATATTCTTGCCTTTTCTCCTCACATTTTCTCTTCTCCTCCATGCTTCCTCTGCAGCAATACATCTACTCCTTAATTTTTGAGCTTACACTGATGCCTTAGGATTTTAGCTTCTATACTTTTCATGTATTTATGATCCTGCAATTCTTTAGTGTATAACTCCAAACTCCATAAAGAGTGTTGGCTGCTGCTTCCCCATTTTGGTCAGACACAACAGTTCCTCTCTAGGCCTGGGAATCAAGGACAAGCTACTGTCTCAGGCCCAGAGAAATGTAAATAAAAGTGAGTGGGAAAGGAGCAAACTTGGGGTAAATGACTTCATTACCTGGAGCTGTAATTGGAAGATTAACCCCCAATATGCAAATGAACCAAACTTACAGAAGTATGAAAACCTGTCATCCATTTTTTGGGTGTAGCCCCTGAGGGTGCTTCACCTGTCCTGAATTCTTTTTAAATGAGGCATTGCCTCTAGTTACTTTTCCCTTAGTGAGACAGTTTGATTCAGCTGCTCTTCCAGTTGGTGGAGAGCTAAATTAGCAATGTGGAGCACCAAGATAGCCCACATGCAAAAGCATCACCTGGCAGCAGCCAGGAGGCCTGTCAAGCTGAGCACCTGAGTGCAGCATGCTGCCTGCAAGCAGGGACACAAACATGGAATCAGTGATGCAAGATGTTGGAGACTTATTCCATAGTGGGACACGTCCTGGTCTTGTAGGAAGGAGCAGAGCTGTGAATAATAAAAGTGGCTCCATGTGGTTTTACATGGACTGGGACCTCCAGTCTGGTTTCATGGGATTGCACCAGCTAAGATGTTTGCCGGGCTGCTCTGAGCTGGGCAGATTGAAGTAATTTGGGAAATCCAGACTATGTGGCTAATACCTCCAGGGGCTGACACACAGTGGAGTTACATTCCTGCACATCCCCTGGGCTCTGGAGTCCATCCTATTTGTGCTCTTCAGCCTCAGTGGATGTCACCTGAGTCACTGTGCTCTAGAAATGAAAAGCTAAGCACTATTTACAACCAGTGTACTGCTGCCTCAAGAACCAAATGAGAGCACTCTGGCTCTAACTGCAGCCAAAATTCGATGTCTTGTGAGAAGAGGGTGGTCAGTGTTGCAGCAGCCCTCTTGTTAGAGGGTAGAAATGAGCAGAGACACAGACTTTTTGTTTATCATAGCATAGAAAGGGTCCTAGTTTATTCCTCTTTACAGCTCAGCCACCCCCAACCATTCACTGACTCTGCCTGCAGCAGCTCCTGCTGGAGGTTTCCCCTGCAGCCTCTGACTGCTGGGTATTGCCTGCTGAACTCTGAGTGCAGATTCCAACAACATGCTCTAAACACAGACCCAGACTCACCTCACAGCAGGGATTCTCTCGCCTCAGGATCCTTCTTCTTCCTCAAAATCCTCATCCTCCTCCAGGTTCCTGCTCCTTCATGATTTTCCCCTCACCAGCTGAGCCACTCCCCTTTTATCCCACTCATCTTTATTGGATACAGCTGTGCCTCATCAGGGGTGAGGCTGTATTGGGTAATTAACACAGCTGTTACTGATCAGGGGCCAGGGCACCTGTATTCCCTTCTACAGTCCGAGCAAGCAAATAGGAATGATCATCTCCCAAGGGATGGTGTGCAACAGTGCACAGACACTGATCAGAGCATGGGCTTGGGACCCTGAACAGATGTAGAGATCCTCTCCTTCACTGATACATCTTACAAGTTCTCAGGTGTTTTCTCAAGTATTATTAGTTCTGCTCAGCTAAGGAAACATTTCCTGCTGAGAGGCACAGATAACCTGCACAGGCCTGTGGTGTGGTTGGCTTTAGCTCCTGCATTTAATGCAGGCTCTGCCATGCAGTGCTGCCATGGCTCTGCAGACTTCTCACTGAACTCACTCAGAAACTAACAATGCCCTCCTGCCTTCTCATCTGACAGGCCCAACCTTAACAGGCTCACCTACATGAAGCCAGGACAAAGGATGCCATTCACTGACAAAATATGCCATTTGTGTTCAAAAAACCCCAAACAATCCAGCTTCAATGTTTTTTTGTGGATCTGGGCTCCCTGCTGGAGACAGTGACCATGAATTAATTCAGTAGTATAGGCAGCTGTGAGCCTCTTCCAGAGTATAGGAGGAGGATGACAAACATTAAGATACAACAGAAAATTAGAAAATAAACAAAAAAAACAAACAAACAAAAACCCCAAAAACCCAACCAAACAAAAAAACACCCCACCACATCCCCCCGACCCCCAAAGAAAAACAAACAAACAAATAAACAAACAAAAAACCCAAAACAAAACAAAAAACCCATCTAATTTGGCTGGGGCATTTTAAGAAACTAATGCTTTGAATACTTTCAGGGCACAAAAAAGCATAAATTGTATGATCACTATTAATAGCTTTTCTGACATCTCTCTGTCATTCATGTTGGTGCTGTGTTTTATTTCACTAGATGGTAGCCACAGAAACCAAAAATCAAACAAAAAAGCTCTCAGTGACAGAAGCATGGTGATATGGCACAGAATTATAATCTATGCCTTTGTTACCTGTGACTGCCAGAAATAAAGACAGGAAGAGAGAGAACACCAGGGTTGCTTTAAGATGCGTAATAACTCTCAGGTTGTCAAAGAGCAACACCAGAAGAACAAACTATTTATTAAAATAGTACTTACAAATAACACATCTTAAGAAATTACAGAGTCTAATCTTAATTCCTAAATTCTACAGCTTGGCATTAATAAACACACTTAAAAATGTTAAAAATACATACTTAAAAATGGTGTAGAACAACTACATTGGGATCCTTAACACAAAATAAACTAGTTTGATGGAACAAACTATCTTACTTATCTATACAGAAAGCAATTTTTTTTTTTTTTAAACAAGAGCTACAATTAAAACTAGCTACTACCCTAAACTAACGACTAATTAAATCTCCAAAACATAGAAATGGCTTCACATTAAACTATTCCAGGAGAAATGGACCTAACATATGTTACTATATATTACTACTATATGACATAGTATTACTCATATATATTACTCATATCCTAACATATGTTACTATATATTACTACTATATGACATAGTATTACTCATATATATTACTCATATCCTAACATATGTTACTATATATTACTACTATATGACATAGTATTACTCATATCCTATGTTACTGTATATTACTACTATATGGCATAGTATTACTCATATATATTACTCATATCCTATCCTATCCTACCCTATCCTATCATATCATATATCCTATCCTATCCTATCCTATCATTACTACTACATGACATTATTATTATTATTTAATACTACTACATTACATTATTATTATTATATAATAACAGATATTACAAGACAGATCCATGTGATGGATTGCAGCTGGTTCCATAGCTTGACATTAAGCAACTGCAGCATGGAAAACCCATAACAAAAGTTCTTATTCAAAAATTTCAGCTTCCTTTAGGAATCCAGACGAGCTTTTTTCTTTGGAGATGCCTCATCATCTTCATCATCAGGAAGAGCAAATATTTCAAATAGACCTCTCTGCCAATTAGAAAAAGGTAAAAAAAATGAAATTCCCACATTGAAAAAATGAACGCTGCACATCTGTTTTGCCCCCAGGTCTTAGGGGTGAGCAATAAAACTCTTGCCAGTTTTCTGTAGGTGCCTGGAAGCTAAGATTCAAATAATGCTCAGCTGTAAAAGGCACAAAAGTGGTATCACTTCCTGCATTTTGTCTCTTTAAAAACACTGATGGGGAACAGATTCCAAAAAAGGCAATCCCATCTGTATATCACACACACAGGGCACCAGCTGGGCAGGGCAGAGAGCCAGGGAGTAGCAACAGTTCAATCATGCAGAAGAGGCAAAATTAACCTGTGCCCACCAGATTAACAACAGACCCCAGTCCCTATTCTCCTTAAACCTAACCCCAAACTAGTCAGGGTTTCTCTCTTGGTGAAACTCATCAGGGACTTGGGTGAATTTATCCCTAACTAAGATACCCTGTACAAGGCTATTGCTGACTGTGCTGCATTGCACCCAGTGAAGCCCCTCCCTGAAAGAGAGGCTGCTCTGCTGTCCTACATGAGGACAGGAGCTTCCATAAAACTTCTCTCCCACCTTGGGGGCTTCCACCACTGTGGTCAGGGTTGTGTAGGTTGGCTGGGAGTCATTGGAGCTTGGTGGTGATGTTGGAGCTGCCTTCTCTTCACCTTCATTGAGCTGAGGATCTTCATCTTCCTGTGGGACTGCTGCTGCTTTGACAAATATCTCAGCAGGCTGTGTGGAGGAGACACTGCAAGAGACACAGGACAAGTGATTGAAGCTTTGCCTGGTGTTTCAGACTCAGCCAGGTCACAAATGGCTTCCAAAGCTTTAGAATGAATTAAGTGGCTTGGAGAAGGCAATCCAGCCCCATCCCTGCTTCCACCCTCACAGAAAGCTTTACAAACACCCAGGTGATAATGAGGCAGACTGAATCCTAACTCAGAAGAACAGAGCAAGATCCTGCTCTTCATAAGCTGAAAGTTTCCTGAACAGAACATTTAATCTACTGACCACATCAGCTCTACTCAAAGAAAGGTAGGTGGGCATTTACTCTGACCGAAAAGTTTTCAGCAAGAATGAAATCCAACCCCAATCCCAGCCACCTGCTTCTGCTGCTCACTGGGAAATTAAAACCCAACCAGCAGGCCTGCAGAATGGCAGTCACTGGCACGAGATAGAAACTGGGCCATACCTGTTCACTTGCTCTTTTTGCTGGGCTTTTTCTTCCTCATATTTTGTCTTCAGTCCCTGGAATGTGTGAATGTGTTTGACGGGCTCCAGTGCATCAGAGAATTTCTCAACTATATGTGCAATGAGGAACTTGACATCCTTCTGAATAAGGACAAAACAGGGTTTCAGTCTCGAACGTTCACATGCAGAAAGTCAGAAAGATTTTAATTTATGTTGGAAAGTAACCGACATAAATTAAATAATTTATGTTGGTTCCAATAATTTTAATTTATGTTGGATTCCTTGTCCAGAGCCAAAATATTCTTGTCAAGAGCAAATCAGAAGCAATCAGATTTATTCTTAGGGAAAGAGCTGAGATCTAGAAAGAATTATTAAAGTTCCCTTAGAAATGAACAACAGAATCAGCAACATCCCAGTTCCATTTGTGAGCCTCCCATTAAAACAGGATGTTTGCTGTCTTGCAGATCTGCCTTTTGCAATGTCATGGAGGTGGTGTCAGTGCTAGGGCTGCTGCTGAGCTCACCGTTCGGATGAACTCGAACAGCTCCATCGAGGCAGATTTGAGCAGGTTGCACCTGTTCTTGTTCTCCACCACAGTGTTCACAACTGGCTCAAACAGGTTTGCCAGGGTGATGTAGCGGTTATAGAGCTCATCCCTCAGGCCAATTATCTTCCTCATGAAGCGGAGAGCACCTGTGTGAGGAAAGACATTCAAGCATTCAGCCACCAGGTGCCACGGCTCTCAACCTTCTTGTGGAAGAACTGAAAAACCTGGTGTTATTCCAAGAGGAAGGTACACCCCCAAAGTGCAGAAGCAGCATTTGCTGGTAGGTCACCTTTCTTTCTTGGACTTTCCTGGGTGTTTGAAGGTCATCAGGAACCAAGGATTTCTTTCTCAAGTCCAGCAGCAATGCATTCCAGCACACATGCAGTTAAACTATTCACTCCCTCCTGTGCTTTTTTGCTTATTCCCCTCCCAGAAACAGCCCTGAGTCTTTAAAGATCCTGGTTCACAGAATTTCATTTACTCTCCACAAGGGGAACCAGATCTAGGACATTATTAAGAAAGGACACAACTTCCACTGAAATGAGGCAAGAAATCCTTTGATTACAAAGGATCCTGTCATGAAGATTTGAATGGATCCCTGGAGACTTCAAAAGAAACAACAATCGTCCTCCCACCAGAAACTGCATTGGTCTGTGCTTACAGACAGCTGCTGCCTCTTTCTTTCCAAATTACTTAATTGTAGCCAGTAAAACACAGAAAATGAACAGGAATTCTGAGTTCAGGTGTACATTGGTACTGGTGCACCTTCCACACAGGACACACAAAGACTTGAAGAAGGAAGTCACAACAGTTTCATACTCACTTAAGGCCAGAAATTTGTGTTTGCATTTCAGCAAGACCAGTATTCTTTTCAGCAGATTTTTCTTGATAACGTACATCTTCATGTGATACCGGTGCCGTTCCACACAAAAAGACAGCAGCTTCAAAACTGAGGCAATTATTTCTGCTGTTTGATAATTCTCTACAAGAAAAATTAATGCCTTAAGTTATACAAAAAAAAAAAAAAAATAGTACTGTCAACATGCACTGAGCTTGGTTGCTACTGCAGTTCCTGGCATATTTTTAGTGGATTTTTGTTTTACTGGATTGCTTTGGGAAGCAGGACATTGGGGTCAGAACAAAACAACCAACACAACTACAGCTTCTTTTGCCTTTACAGTAAATATTCTTTAAAATTAGACTAGTAAAACTATGACATTATTCTCAATATACATGAAGGGAGTTCATCTTTACACAGTACACCATCAAGCTGTGTCACCATTCCCAGCTTCAGGAAAGGGCTATGAAAACTCCTGCCCACAGAATCCCTGTCCCTGGAGGAACACCAGCTTGCAGCAAGCGTGTTCCCAGCAGGCATCACAGGTCTATTGCTGTTTACCAGGACTGTAAGGGCCTCCAAAGGGAAAAAAAAAAAATTTAAATTTTCCTTACCTATTTCATACCAATTTTCTGACGTATCGGCCATAAGCGGCTCAGTGAGAATGTGGATGTAACGGTCGTAGAAGATATCGAGGAATTCAAATATTTCCAAATTCTAAAACAACAATAACTTCATTAAACACTGGCATTCACACACAATCTTTTAAATAAATAAATAAATAAAAGAGCAGTAACAGAAGAAACAGCCTGCAAAGGATTCTGCTGAGTTCTTTGGGTCTGCAGCACTGTCTTCACATAAGATCAATTTCTTTATTTTGGGACAAACTTGTGAGACATCCAAGCAACCTAGCTATCATTAAAAGAATCCCCAGCATGGATGCAAATATATACTGAAAAAAACAACCCATCAATGACTCAAAGTGCTTGACAAAGTGTCTTTAAACCATTCTGAAATGCACGGCGTTTTGACCAGAACAATCTGTAAATCAGTTTACAGGTATTCTGTATTATTTAATTACAATGTATTAAAATCTTTCAGGATTTATCATCCAGATGGAGAGAGCTATGGTCAGACAAGGCTATGGCACTGACACATATTAATTTAACCATTTACTTAATTAATTCATTAATGGTTAATTAATTAACCATTTAATGTTGGCACAATGCCCTAGACACATACCTTCCATCAGCGAAATTAACTTATCTTTTGCTTATTTAAAGTCGCTATCAGACCACACTCCACTCAGTAAAAAAACCCTCTAATTTTTTATCCTCTGCCCACAATAACAGCAATAGAGAATATCAGGCTTTTAAGTTTGCCAAGACAGTATCATTTCTTCTGCCATTCATGTTCTCTTACACTAGCTACGGCCAGCATTTTCCGTGGATCGATCAGAGTACAAAAAATATCCATTAAATCCTCATCTCCTCCGAATTCAGGGTCAGGAGTATGGATCATCTGATCAATGATCTGAATGAGGAGTTGGTTACCCTGCAAAAAAAAGACCAAAGAAAGAAATCACAAAATAATTACTCGCAAGAATGGAATGAGTTCCCCATTTTCTGCAATTATTTTAAGATAAAAATTAAACCACAGAAATTGAGATTTTGTTTTGCTGGTTATTTTCCTGTTTGCCCTAAAACTGATATATTCAAAAAACTCCAAACTACTTTTTACTTACATTCTCATTCTGCCGGGCCTCTTGCATTACAAATTCTTGGACTGTGTATGGACTGTATTCTACTAGATAAGATAATATTTCTGTAGCAGCAGATCTAATTTGCTTATCATCCATTGCCTTACCAAAGAAAAAAAAAAGAGATTGATATGTTAGAATAAATCAGATTCGGTATTTATTATCACGTGCAGCTGCAAAGAAGAGGCAGTTTAAAAACCGGAGAACATTTAGTTACAAAAATTTTTGTGAGAACCACAATAATATGGTTACAGAAAAACAACAAGGAACCAGGCAAATCCTTTCCCTACTATTTCCCTCCTTTAGAAAGGGCATAAGGCTTTTTGTGAATTTGAGAGCCCTAACTTAGTCTGGAAACATTCACAACATCCTACTTGCTTGAATATCTAAGACTTTATTGGTATTCTATACCTGCTACCCACAATTTACTCATTTTGTACTACAGGACCAACTGAACAAATCAAGGTGTACAACAGTTTCTGTGTCCATTTACAGGCAACAAGAATTCAGACCTTTCCTTAAGGGATGTGATTTTCTCTGATAAAAATCCAACAATCAACCTTCCACATGAAAAGGTCCCTTACACCTTTTGACTGCCTGGGCACGAGGACTTCACTGCCCTCAGACTTCTCCATCATGAAAAGTAAAAATAGCAAGAGCAGTAAAGCCAGGTTTCTCCAGATCAGAACTGTGGGCAACTTCTGGATTCTGGACATTACCAGAAATCTCCACTCTCAGCAGAGCAAAGCTCTCCAGTCAGACTTACAAAAAGGTGCTCAGCAGGTTAAAAAAAAAAAAAATGGCAAAGGACTGTGGGCTTTTCTAGTTTTATTAAAACCAGTTCTAAGTTTTCACTTACCATTAACGTTTTAATAGTTGGAAGGAATCCCAACTTTCCCAAAGTTTGAAGAAATTCATCTCTTTTCTTAGATAACATGAAAGAAAAGGCACAGAATTCCTTGAAAAACTTCATCTGGTGCACAGGGAAAAAAAAAAAAAAAGTTTTGTGTATTTGAGTCAGAAAGCTCTCTGAAAGGAAGAAACAGTTACAATTTTTATGGGGGGTGGGGCGGTGTTTACTGGCTGATTCTCCAGAAGTACTTCTAAGACTGCAGAACCCTCAGAACAGTTTCATTTTCTACTTCATCCCTTTCATTCAGAGCCTTTGAGGAGCCACCAAGACTGCTGACTTACCAGCTCAAGTCGTTGCTCGCCATCTGTAGCTTCACTTTTCAGTTGAGCAATAACTTCAGGCAAAAATTCCTCATCGTTCTGTGGAGCACACAAAAACAACACAAATTACACAGCGATCCTGGAAAGTGAAAACATGATCTTTCTAGGAGCCCACACCGCACAAAGCCAAACTTCCCACGCTGCCATTGCTTTTATCACAAAGAAGGCAAAGGTACAGATTGGCAGGTGTGCAAAGAAGGCAGATGTGTACTGCTAAAGGACACATCCAGCAGGATCATTTCCAGTTTTCAGCACTCCTTCTGTGCAGCTGAAGCAGCTCCAGGACACCAGAGCCACAGGTAAAGCTGGGCATGATCCCTAAAGTTGATCCCTAAATTCATCTCTGCAGTGTGACACTTCCTTTCCTTCTCTGCCCTGCCACCCCTATGCTTTGCAGTTCTGCCCAACCCCATTGACTCCCTGTGGGATTTGCCACACAGACATCAAAAGGACAGAAAAGGACTGTCCTAATTTGTTTCACTCCCTGGCAGCACTTGGCACATAAACTTCTAGGGAAGCAACTGGTACACTTCTGATGTAAAAGGTGCTACCCAAGAGAAAACTTTGGCCCTACTGTACCTGCACCATTCATACTACACTGTGAACACCCCGAGGGGATCGGTTTCCCTCTTTTGGATCTGCAGCATTGCCAGGCACCTTCTCAGCCCATCTCTGCCAGGGGGACTAGATAAACAGATTACAAGTTGGCTGCAGCCACATTCTCCTGAATCTTACTCGCAGTACAACCAGCTCTCCCACATGCAGGCACTCTGCTTTGCCAAGATGGGCAATTTCTGTGACTATTATTTGCTTTTCAGGTTCACATCCTCTACTGGTACAAGATGTTCAGGGATCTATAGGACAACACTATACTTCTTGCAAAGCATTTCATGCTTCAGACTCCAAAAAACCTGGGAACAGCATCATCTCTAAAGTGTTTTGGCACTTTCTGCCATATCTGTCCACTCATTTCTCTGCACCCCTTTACATGGAAAATAGTGTAATAACTGTCACTGGAACAAAATACTGGAAGTTGCACGTTCCTTAAATACTTATGCAAAACCAGCTCCAAAGGTTTGCCTGGCAATCAAAGAGAAAGACTGCATCTTACTACAGCCCATAAAAAAGTATTAAGATGCTCACCTGAAATTTATCATTTTGAAAATACAAAAAAAGGGATCAGGAAGAAGGGAAAGCATTCCAAATGTCGTGCAAATGAAAATGCATTAACTTAAACAGTGTTCACCAGCTGTAAACCATTTCCAAACTACAGCCAGAGGGAATCTCTACAGATCCTATCTAAGGCACATTAAGAAACACTTACCTTCAGCCCAAGTAAAATCTCCTCTTTGCTGCTGGTGATGAAGGAATCAAGGCCAGAAAGAAAACCTTCTTCAAAATCTGATAGATTGGGCGTGATGATGGTCTGAACGTAGTGTGCCCTGAACGTCTGGCGGATTTTTTTCTTGAGTTCAGGGTCTTTGACAGGAATAACGTCGTGAAGCTTTGCTGTTTTGGTCAAGGATTCCCTGTACTGTCCTGGCTGAGGTGAACAAGGGTCATACTCCAGGCATCCGAGAACACCCAGAATACACTCGTCGGAAAACATCACCTCAAACAGGATGGCTTTGTCCAGGTACAAGATTCCTCTCATAACGTCAAACAGGTGACACAAGCCTTCGGTGTTCTTCTCACTCTCACAGACTTGGAAAATCTCTAGCAGCCTTGGAATATAGCCTCCACTCTTCAAGGCCATCGCTAGCTTCTCCTTACGGAGGCGTGAGAGGCGAACGGAGGTCACCAGGTCTGCAAGCTCTCCGAGTTTGTGGAGCTCACAGATAGGAAGGTCAATAAAATTAGCCATCCTAACCATTTCTTTCTCCATTCCTCTTCTGACTCAAAGGTCCTGGGCGACTTCCACAGAACGGCACCAAAACCCAGAGCGGGACAAGAGAGAAGCAAGACAGGAGTCCACTCTGCACTGTGTCCTCTGCTGCTCTGCCCCTCCAACGGCCAAAGGTGTTCTTCAGTCATTGTGACATCTCCTGGACCAGAGCCTCCTGATTGGTCCATCCCTCCAACTCCCCAAATCCAGAATGTTGGGCTCATGCCTGCCAAGGGGCGCGGCGCATGACCAACGGCTGTTGCTGGCCGTTGGCCTTTTGGAACTTTAGAACCCCTTCCCCAGCGCCTGCTGGGGGCCTGTGTGAAGGGAAGGCAGGGAAGAGGGGGAACAGCCTGAAGCTGGTTTTTATTAGATATCAGGGAGAAATGCTGAACTCTAAGGGTGGTGAGGCACAGGCACAGGTTGCCCAGAGAGGTTGTGGCTGCCCCATTCCTGGAATTGTTGAAGGCCAGGATGGTTGGAGCTTGGAGCTACCTGGTCTAGTAGAAGGTGTCCCTGCCTATGGCAGGGGAGTTGTAACCAGATGAGCATTTAGGTCCCTTCCAAACCTAACTATGATCAGATTGTCATCATGGAAGCATGCTGGGACACTTCCCCAACTGGAGCACTGTAGCTGAGGGTCGTGGGTTTTTCAGAAGCAAGAGGCTAGGAAGGCAGGGTCTCAATGTTAAGGAAACTTCCTTGTGCAACCACCCAGGAGCCACTCTCACATCACCTCATGTGGGACCCAAGGCCTTCACAGCTATACCCTCCACACTCACACAGTCAGGCCAGGTTTCCTTACCAGCTTAACCCTGGGTTTCCCATAGCAGAATCACAGATGTCCAGATCCTCAACACAGTTTAACCATGATGCAGTAACTAAATAAAAAAAATACCACCTCAAGCTGGTGCCTCTGAGGAGGAACCTGGAATAAAGGAACCCCTGTGCTTTTATCCCCTCACCATCTAAGGTCATGAAGCTCTGGGGCTCATCAGCTCCTGCTGTGTCTCTGAGTGTCTGGTCCCCTGGCTGCCCCACAGGTCCCTCTGTATTTTGTATTGCAAAAGGGAGTTTGTATTGCAAAGGGGAGTTCATGGCCTCTTGTCTTGGGCTCCTGCACCCCTCCCCCCCCCCCCCAGAGTTCAGCCTGTGTTTTGTACTGCAGCTGCGTCCCCAGTTACCTGCACTGAGTGTAAAGTTTAACATCTACCTCACCAACATCTGCTGGCTGCAAGCAACCAAGGGCACTCCTGGAGCATGTAGAGGACAATTTCCTGATCCAGGCATTGGCCATCCAGAGGCTGTGGATGCCCCATCCCTGGAAGTGTTGAAGTCCAGGCTGGATGGAGCCCTGAGCAACTGTGTCTAGTGAGAAGCATGCCTGCCCATGGCAGCAGGGGTTGGAACTGGATGATCTTTAAGGTCCCTTTCCATGAAAACCATTCTATGATCCTGTGATTTGGAAGAGATATAAAACCAGTAATAACTGCATTGTGGCTCTTACTCCGTGTTGGCTTGGTGTGATGGTTTCACCACTTAATATATTTTATGTGACTAGGAGAACATAAAGAGCAAAACAGGTTTACTTTAAAATTACAAAGATAGTTTATTTACACACACTAAAAGAATGGAGATAAGGAAAAAGGAAAGAAAAAAACAAATGAAACTTTCAAAACATCTTTTTCTCTCTCTGCAAGTGTTCACTTTCCTACAGTCAACATAAAAAGACAAAACCTGTAATTTTAGTCAGTCTTACTATTTAAAGATGATCTTTTATCAGTTCTTTAGGAAAGGAGTCTCTCTTGGTTCTATAGAGACATCGTCTGCAAGGACCTAAAAGGAATTTTTGCAAACTGTGAAATCTTACTTATTAGCAGCTTTCTCAACACTGCACATGGGCTATATCTGCTTATTTAGGGGTACTGTTTAAGGATGCCTCTTCTAGTATAACACAAAGATTCTCTTCTTCTATTTTCAAAATTGTCTCCATCTCAAAAGAAATGGAAACCTCCTTTTTACCCTAGAAGCGCAGGGCCTTGTATCACTCATATCACTCTCTAAAATCATTTTCGTCTCAAGGGCTGAGACCTCCTTCTACCCCAGGAGCAGGGGGCTTACTCTATTCAAAATTCCTAATTAAATCTCAATTATACTCCTCCACAACTTTTGACTAGAAGCAGCGTTCCTCCCCAAACAGCATTTATACGTTACAGGAGAAAAAAACCAGTTTAGTTTCTACAGTTTTCTAGAAATGTCTAGCTAAATTAGGCCACTCCACTTCCTTTGCCTCAAATCGTCTTTTCATTCTGTTATAGATGATATTAATGGTTTAGGTAATTTGTGTTAAATGTTATGGTTAATTGATACATAGAAGATATTAAGCAATAACTGTAAGTTGCAGAAACTGCAGAAACAAAAAAGTCACAGACAGCCTGGCCTTAGTTCAGGATACTTTGTATCCTAAGACATGGAGAAAGGAAGAAACGAGAGATTTGGTGAAACCATGGTGACCACAGTGGAAGGTTCCCAGGGAGGTGCTGCGAGGAAGAGGAGAGACTTCATCCACCAACCACTGTGAGAGGGCAGAAGACCCCAGACTCCTGGAATCGGAAGACCCAACTGTGACCAAATATGGGAAAACATGGACTGGGGAGGGACCAAAGGGTGTGTGTAACCAAAAAGTTATAAAAATGGGAAATTGTGGGGAAAACTCCGAAAGCTGTGCGTGGAGCACAAGCTGAGACTTGTGCTCTCTGGCTTTCCCAGCGCGCTGCTCGCTTCGGCTTCTCGCTTTAATAAAAGTTTATCTAATTGGCAATCAATTATTGGGTCCTTTATATTTAACAATTCTTTCTCTTCACTGACTTCCATTTTACGCCGTGTCTTTTTATGGTTCAATCACTTTGCCCATCTTCACTTTGGGGAAAGGCCGGCGCACAGAAAGTCCATTTGCTGGCAGAGAGAATTAAAGCTTGCCCAGGCCTGCGGTGCTCACGTGGTCCCTGCCGGTGGGAGCTGCAAAGATCTCAAGGCCATGCGGGTGGAGAGGCTGCTGGATGCCTTCTCTTCCACCCCTCGATCTCATGGCGTGGGCTGCTCAGAGCTGCTCCCTGAGGCCTGAGGAAGGAGGGGGAGGGACATCCCCCCAGCCCTGGCCAGCAACACGGGCAGCTGCCGGGGCTTTTCCTCCCCTCCCTTGCTGCTGCTGCTGTTTTCGGGCCCAGGCAGGGCCGGGCTGCTCCCCCGTGGGGCAGCGGCTCCTGGAGGCCCAGCTGGGCCCGGCCCAGCTGCTGAGGGGCAGCAGGGCCTGGCCCAGCCCGACTCCCGCAGGATGTTACCTGGCCGCTCACTCGGGGAAAAGAAGTGGCTCCCACACGTTCTCAGCTTTATATCGTGTCCTGGTTTAGGGCAAATTTGGGAGGAAACCTCCAAAGGGGGTTCCTCTGGAAAGCAAACACAAATGGCCCTGTGGTGTGGGTTTTTGCCGTTCTCCTCTGTCCCCTTTAAGGAGTTTGGTAAAGTCTTATTTTTAGCCTTCTGTGCTTTGGAGTCAGATACACTTTTATATAAATAACCTTCTTGTTATTGTAAAATATAGCAATGTTTACACTCTTTTCATAAGGAGGAGACTGTTGATGGACTCTTGGGTTGTCCAGTGTGGTTGGAGAAGAAGATTTTCTTCCTCCAATCCATGGTCACTGCTGGAATTTGATAAATGTTGAATCTGTAAATAAACGCTCCTCTTTTCTGCCTCGGACATCACAAGGTGTGGGTGTGAATTCTTTATGTTGTGTGCGACATGGCCCCTCCCCCCAGCCAGTCTGGGAAAGAAACTTCTTCTCAGAGAAAAGTGGAAAAAACTATTTATTTAACAAACAAGACGCCCACAAGCACAAAGAATGAATAATATGAAACAATAAACGACATACGGGTATTGCCAAAAGTCGCGTTCTGTTTTCTCAGTGGATAAACCACACATCAATAAAAGAAACCTAACCCCTGATAGGTCTGTCCTTTACAATGAAATCCAAACTATGTTAACCCACGACACTTGGTAATAGCAGCTGGTTTTTGTCTTTTCAGTAAGTGCAAGGAATAATTCATGTTTGTGCAACACCTTAGAAATTTCAAATGGCATTCTAAGTATTTTTTTCCCCATCAGTTAATTTAAAGCTGCTACATGTCCCTTCATACCACAGTCACTAAGGGCCACACTGGCCCTTCCAGCAATAGGACACATGCTGCTATATAGGGAGACACCAGTGACAATGAACAATCCCACCAGCCCATCAGGGCTGGAAAGTCTTTGGGAATCAGATGGCAATGAACAGGTCCAGTGTTTCACAATTAAGAGTGTGCTCCAGCTTCTTCTACCCGTGGTGATGCCTTAAAGAACCTGTGAAACAACACACACTTTCAAGATAATATTAGTATAGGAGGTAATGTAAAGGCTTCTTTATTGGAGGCCTCCAGGGGCAGATATGGAAAATGTCCAAAAAAGGCACACTCCCCACCCCAGGGTGAATATAGTTTTCTAAGTTTAGCAAATTAGCATAATTGACAAAAATCATGAATTAGAGACATAACTGGTGAGGCAATTTCCCCCCAGTTCAACCCTTCTCTGAATCCCACCTCCCCTTTTTGGGGACTAAATGTTCTCGATGAAAATGTGTCTCGAAGAGCTGGTTTTGTACCTTGGTTCCTAGGGAGAACCAAGACAGGATAGGGGTCTTGTAACCCCCAAGGCCTGGAGCTCTGGGATATATTTTGTCTTTCTGCCTAGGGAAAAAAGGTAAGGAAAAGTACTAGGACTACAAATACACTAATAGGCTACAAATACATGTGTAAAGAATACAGAGAATACATAAAAGAAAAAAGGAAAAAATCAGTTTGGCATTCATGGAAAACTGTATCTGAAACAGGCATGGAATGAGTCCCATGGAAAACAACACAGAAAATTTTGTGGAAGCCTTTAGAAAACAGGAGACCATGCACAGGCTCAAGCTGTGATACTTTTTCTTGTCAGAATCCCTTTAACAGAGAGATTTTACTGGGAGATGTTGACTCCAGGAATTTGGAGTCTCTGTCTGCAATTCATGGAAACTGGAGGAGCTACAGGGTTAGCAGTAGTCCATAGGAAATGCTAACTGCAGGGATGCATTAGAAAACATCTCTGCTTCTCAATAAAGAGAACTTTGGTGCCCAACCCCAGTGCCCTGATCCTTGAAGGATGTGAGACCCCAAACCTTACCCTGAGAGAGAAGCAAGAACTGGAGATAGGATTTTCAGCAGCCCTGGCATTTTCCACTCTGGCAAAGAGCTTTCAGTTCTGCTTATGGAAAAAGATACACTTCCCTCAAACACAGGTTGCAATTTCAAATGTACTTCAGCAGCCAGCAGTCTAACTGCAAGACATTTGCTGATCTTCCCATTCCCAGGTACCTGTTTAATGTCACAGTCTGTTCTGTCCACAATCACGGTGCTGTTGTCCTCTGGGACATCAGGGCCTGCTCCATCCACCAGACTATAATGTGTAATCAGAGAATTAAAGTAAGTAAGTGGCTTCTTTGGAGTCCATTCCCCGGTTCTTGCATGCACTGATGGTTGTGGAACTCTGTTGGTGGAAACCAAGAGTACCAAAGAACACACTGATACAAACAACACAGAAATATGCCACTAAAAGAAAAATATGAGACTCCAAGGTCAGCTTTAGCTGAGCAGAAGATACTCTAGCTATTCAGTGGATAAATACTAATGTCATTTTCTTCTTGATCCTCTGCAACTAGATGTCAAGCAGGGCTGGTCTGTCTTCTGCTGGGGTGGAAAAGTAAAAATACAAAATCTGAATACCCTCAGTATTTTTGAAGGTACTTTATAGGAAAAGCATGAAACAGCTTTACATGTCTAGTAAGTAAATACTCATTGTGTGCTTATGAGTCAGATATAGATTTGTTTTCTAATTAAAATATTTTAAACGTGTTTAAAAACAAAACTGTTGAATTTCTCAAAGGGAAAGAAATGCAAGACCACAGAATGCAAGACCACAGAATGCACGGTTGTTTCCCTACTGTCAAATGAACTGCTTCCCCAGCAATGCTCAAGGTTTTTTGCTGCATGGGATCAGTGGAAAGAGCAGCGGCATTTATTTGGTGAAGAGAGATTAAGGACATTATGCAGGAGATAAGGAGATGCACACCCCTTGTTCTAACAGCCCCAAGTGCCCCGAGGCCTGTGTGATCTGCTAGGCTGGACTGAGGGCAAAATGGACCTGACTAACCCTTGCTGACCTTGCAAGACATCCACCACAGAAACAGAGATGTTCAGCAGTCTTTGCTGTTAAAGCAAAAGAGTTTGTGTTGTTCTAGGCCCTCTTAACATGATTAACAGGAGGATTTAGAGTAGGATTTAACAGGATGTAGAGTATAGACACACCACCCCGAGGAACAGAGGAAGGCAAAAAAGAGCCCCAAAGCTGCCTTCAAATATCATTACTATAATTTCATTAAATATTTTCACATGTTATCATTAGCTGTAGTACTGTAGCTGTATTATTATCACAATTAATCTTTCTTAACCAGAACAAGAAATTCCAGAAACCCACACAATTCCAGCCCACCCCCAAAATCCCTTTCAGGCCCTTCTTTTTAGTCATTGTGACCTGAGCCCTGTATTAAATTCTAGCTGCAAGCATTTCTACACTGAAATCCTTATTGATTGAATCTGTTGCATCTGAAGTTTCTCCCTCCACATTTTTTTTGCAGAATTATAACAAAACAGGGTTTGCAGAAATAGACACAGGAAGCAAATGCTGGGGTGGATGCCCATTCGAGTGCATTCAGGCAGAAACCCCTCCCAATCCAGTCTGATGAAATTTCAAGCACAAAAATCTGTGGCAAGGCTGGGTAAGACAAGTAAAGCTCATTATTTTGTATTAAGCCATGGTACAATCAAGTTTACTTCCTTGCAAAGGACAGAACATGTCCAGATCCTGAACTGGCATAGGAAAATGGGTGAAAGCTACTGATATACTAGAAAGCAAAGTTAAGGAATGTACACAACGCCAGAAAATTGTAGTTACCAACTTTGCCACCAGCCTCAAGGACAATGGTTAAAAGCTTTCCTGGGTCTGCTGGGGAAGAGGTTGGAATTTAAAAAAAAGTTCAGTCTTGCTAAGCACCACTGTGTGTTACAGTCAAATGGCAGAACAGCCTTTGGGTATCAAACAGATTGAGAGGTTTTAAAGGTTGGCATTTTTGGACAACTTGCACGTCACACTTTCTGCCTTTTGTATTTGAGTGGCTAGGAGAAGACTGAGGATGAAAATTATGTAGGTTTTAAAACAATCTATTTATGGCTCCATAGGAGAAGCATTATCCTTAGAAATGAAAGGGATCTATGCCATACATTTATTTCTGAGGGGAAAAATCTCCTTTGCACTTGGTGAATGCTAAATAAAGCATGTAAGTCTCCAGCAGATCTCCCTCAGACACACCTTGCTGTTAGTTTGCAGCTACTTTTTGCTGTACAGAGAAGAGGTTTGGGAAACAGATGTGTAAAGTTAGGGGAAAATCTTTTCATAGGAGAACAGGCAGGATGGGTGCCCTGCTGGCAGGGCCTCCAGGACATAGCTGCTGGGACATGAGCAGGACAACTGAAGGAAATTCCTGTGGGATGTAGAGGGTATTCAACCTCCACCAGTCCCAGCAAGCCAGTGTTTATGGGAAAATGATCAGAACAAAGTTAGTTTAGTCCTTCTGCCTACGTCAAAAAACCTTCCCAGAAGTACTAAAGTTTTAATTAAATTGCTGTTTTCAGGCATCCAATTTTAAAGACCAACTTGTCTTCTGGGAATTTTGTCTTTTAGCAACCCTAGTGTATCAGAGCAACATACTTTATATAATTAAACCAACCTCACAGCAAATTCCAGACTGGCTTTGTAGCACAGCAGTCCCTGGGGAATCAGCACCTTATTCAAAATCTACTTTTTGCTTAGACTGTGCTTAGTGATGGTGCTTTGAGCCAGAGAAGGGACAGAAACCTGTAAATTGCATCCTTTTCTGACCATCTGGACCCTCTCCCCTCCCAGTGAGGCAGCCTTGGGTCCAAATGCTACAGGGTAAATATCATTCCCTCACTGGGGATGCCTGAGGGAGGTTTACTAAAAACCATACCTAAACACAGGTACGTGCAGGTGAGATAGGCAGGTGCTTCTGGGACTCCTGCACAACACAGCTGGAATGAATCAAAACAACTGCCTTGAAATTAACTGGAAGTGCATCTACGTAGACACAAATAAGGGATTTGTTCCCCCTGACTTAAACACATTTCAGTATATTTCCTTACTTCAAATTCAGAGAGGCACCATTTAAATCAAATACCACATTTCCAATTATATCCATTTTTGAGACTAAAGAAAACAAATCCCTCACTGTTATTTACTTTGCAGTTCTTTTGCAGGTACTACAATTATTCAAAGCTCTCATTATTCAAACATAATCCAAGGGGAAAAAACTAATGTTCTTCATGTAATTGTATTTCAAATATTTCACTTTCAGGTCATTAAATTTCTAGTATCTTCCTCCCACTCTCCAAGCACCCTGTTATGTTGTTGCTCTTAATGGTTGCTGCCTGTGTGACCAGCCTTCCCAGCTAAGGAGCCACTGATACTGCAAGTATCACTATATTGCCACTAATGGAACACACAGCAAGGTGCCCAAACAGCTGAAATTACTTCTTCCAAACTGCAATCTCTTGAATTTATTGACTATGAACTTGAAACGACACCTGCTGTTGTGCTGCTTGTTCCTTGCTCCCAAGAAAGACCATCCCAGTTAAACTTTTTTTCCCTATAACATCTTGTTAGAAAAATATATATATTTTTTTTCCATCTTCCACCATTCCACTGCTCCTTTCTTCCTCTCTCCTGGTATTCATGAGTAATGAATTTATATTGAGGCTGTTGCCTCAAGGAAAGGTCAGGTCTGTGGTGAACGGACAGTGCAGAAATTTGATGCCTGTCACTGCCCTGTTGGAAGGAACTACAGGGAGTCAGCACAAATCACCTGAATTCTTCCATAAAATGAGGGAGAAATGTTCCATACTCTGACCCCAGAGGCCTTCTGGGAATCCCCCCAAAGAAAGTTTCAGTTGCAGAACATCAACTTTTTTTAAAAAGCAGTTTTTCAGAAGTAGACTCCCAAAACATGACCATGGATAGAGACCAGGATGATTAGAATTATCAGGATCAATACATCTATACTTCCTGGGTTATTTTGCCAAAGGGTATTGATGTTCTTGTCCTGAGCTTCCATGGGTATCTTCCACTGTGGTGCTGATGGAGGAGAACATGGAATTCCTCACAAGCACAGTGCGATAAGGGCAGCTTCCAAGAACTGAGTGACATTTGTTTCGTGCAGAGCCTTGTAAAAAGAAATCCTTCAAACAGTACAATGGATACACACAGAATAAAGAACGGGAGTAAAGGTGACTATTAAGATTTTAAGGTGCTGATACTGCAGCTCTGAAGTGGCTTGTAAAACAAGGTGATGTCAAAGTGCCTGAATCCAGAGTAACATATCAAAAAGGGTTTTGGTTTGAAGGAGATTGGGAGAGTAGCAAACCTCCTGCCTGTTTGAATGCACTGTGGATTCTGGAGGAATTGCACTGGCTTCACTCTGGCATTCAGCCCAAAAAATGTTTTCTTCCAAAAGTTGCTAAACATCATCACAAAGTGGATTAATTACACAGTCAGCAGTTTTTCCCTGATTGTTGATAAAACTCCAATGCTGAGAGAGCAATCAGCAGATCAAGCACTGCAGCATGTTTGTGTGTGAAATTTGTGAAATCAGGGAGTACAGGAACAAAGTCTTTGAAAATCAGGATTGTTTTGGCTTTTGTTGATGAATGATGATGCTCAGAAGGATTTGTGTAGCTCCCCAGGAGCAGCTCTGATGTGCTGGTTCTCTGAGAGTCAGCTCATTACATCTGTAACAGTGAATGTCACTGATTTCCTTTCTTCAAAATGAAGGTTTAACAAATGTGAATGAAATGAGCTGAAATACTGTCTGAAAGATGACAAAAACCAATGAAAAGTCTATGAAAATCACTGTTCTGTACTTAATTTTTTTTAAAAATTTAATACTTATAAAACACTCTGGCCAGCTGTTGTTATTAGACATAAAGTGGTTATCACTGTTATCACTGTTGTTATGATGAAAATGATAACAAGCTCCCTGACATCAACACAAGACTAAAAACATCTTCTGAAGTATACAAAAAGCCTTGAATAAATATTTCTCTCTTTAAAAATGCCACTGTATAAGAATAGGAAAAAAAAAAGTATATTGTAAACTGATCTGTATCTTAGCCATGCAAAATATTAGATTATTTTGAAAATGTAGAGGTTTGAAGATTTTAATTCATAGAAAATACTAACAGAGGTGCTTTGGTGCAACTATCAGAAGTGGAAGTATGTTTAATATCAGCATGAAAGAATGTTTAGAAAACAGAAATCAAATGCATAAAATTACTAGAAAAATGAAAAAACTTTAGTGCCTGAACTTTGCTGCTTGGTTTTTACTTCACTCTGTATCTGCTATACTGAGTGTTGACTGTTCATGCCATTAAGTTCAAGACAAAAAGAGGAATTCAACTCCTTTACAAGTATCTCAGCAAATGTGCTTTATTCTCTCAGAGCAGCTATGTGGGAAATTACTAAAACAACATTGCTGTGCTTTGGCTTTCTGGGGTTCTCTTTGTTCAGGGAGGCGTTAAGTGATTAGCACTCTACATTGCCCTGCAATTAACTTTATCTCAGTAGACATTAAAAACAAAACACAACACAACACCCAAACAAACAATTTTGCAAATTTTGAGTGTGAGGACTCAGGTTTAACCCAGCAGCAGTCAAGCTGCCACAGCAGAAAGCAGGGAAGTCATACCCAAGGAAAAGCATTGATTGGGATAAGAAAATAACTACAGTACTTGTAAGCTGACTTCACTAAAAACAAGGACTGCTTCCAACCATGTGGAGAAACACTTTCTACAGACACTCAAAGGTTCATGTAACTACCAATAACCAGCTGATAACAATTCTTTTTGCCTTATTTCCAGTTCTTAGTCTAGTTTCCAATCCTTAGTCTGTTTGCCGGGGCGGCAACCTTATCCAAATTGAGATAGACCTCAGCTGGTTTGCTTTTTCATCCCATATTTTGCCAGCTGGTCTGAAGGATTCCTCTACCTAAACCCTTTAGCTTTGCAGTGACCACTCAATAACATCCTACTGGTTCTAACCACGCAAAGCCATTTTTGAGCAGTAATTGGTACCAGCTCTGCAAATGCTTTCCTATCTTCTCTGCAGGACAAGACATATTCAGTTATGAACACAGATTTTGGACACCTTGAGAGCAGGGATTGCCACGCTGAGTTTCCCAAGCTTGATCCTAGTATTTTCCAATTCTTTCTGCTAGAAAATTATTCTTTCCAAAGAACTGCACAGGCCCAGTAAAAGGCAAAGGAAACTCCAGGATCTGGGCTGCTATCCATTCTCCGAAGTAAAAAACAAACAAACAAAAACCCAACAAACCAAAACACTTCCTAATGACTACACAAATTTGAAGATAAGACTCTCATTCATTTCTAATTACTTAATTCCCACTAACAGCAGAACAAAATTGATTCACCTTTACAGCCAAGCCTTTCTATGGTAATCCATCAAAATGAGGTAGTAATTTATAAAGGCCCTTTATAATATTGTAGTAGCAGAGAGTCCCTAGGGCCTGAGAATCAGATGCCATACACACACAAATAAGCACAAAATCCCCTCAAGTGCCAACATCTATTTTTATCATCCAAGTATACAAAGAGATAGCAGGGCTGAGTTAAAATAAAACCATGGTCAGCCTACAGCTGCCCATCCTGCTCGTGGGTTTTGATCAGAAAAGCAACTCAGGTGCCCGAAAATTTTTAAAAACTGATGTGTAATCTTGATCTATATGTGAGAGTTGAGAGCAGAATTGGAGAAAATTCGATTTTGGCAAGGGGATGTGTTCAATAATGGAAAATGTAACATTTGGGAACTTAATTGTCACGGGGCTGTCTTTAGACCAAAGTATGCTGTGGCCCTACAAGCTGTGTTTTTTGACAATTAGATTCGTCACTGAAGTAGTGTTTTCATAGAAGCTTTTTGAAGAGGGATAAAGAATATATTTTCTTAAATTATTCATCATATAAATAATTTGTTTTCTCACTTGAGTAAAGGATTAAATGGAATGGTTCCACCTGAGTTTCAGCCAGCTTTCAGAACTCCTCCCACATCCAGTGAGCAGTCAAAGACTGAAAAGAGCAAGAGTGCCAACACTTGACTAAAGAACCTACTAGTGGTAGGCTGGGAGGAAATTATCCACTGGCCATGCCTTATTCCAAAGGGAAAAAGCTAGGGCAGAGAACCCAGCTGTTACACATTACCCAAACTGTGCTAAGCCTGCAGGGGTCAGAGCTGATCCTGTGGCAGAAAGGGTAATCATGAAACACCACACATTTTGTAACTGGGTTTGCTCCCAAGTGATGCATGCAGAGCAGCACAGACAACTCGGTAATTATTTTCCCCCTCTTCTCTTATATAAATCAGAATTACATCATCCTTTGATTTATGTTGGTGGTGGTGGTTTTTTTTGGTTTTGTTTGAGTTTTGATGTCTTGGTGTCCTGGGAGGTTTTCTTTTAAAAGAAATGAAACAAGAAAACAAGAAAAACAAGCTTGTCTTGTTGTTGAGGTTTTGGGGTTTTTGGTGTTCTGTTTTTCGGGGGTTTTTTTTTGGTGGTTTTTTTTTTGTTTGTTTGTTTTTAAACAAGAACGCAGAAGAGACTGAGAAGGAACATGAAGAACTTGCTTCTATGCAGCAATATCCTCTAATCAGAGGAATGAAAGGAAAGCCAGAGCAAATAAACAGTTTAGTGATTCCTTATTAAGGTCACAGGAATTTTCTTAATGCAGCGTGATACTGACTGCCAGGAAACCTCACAGTGACCTAATAAATTCAATATCATTACTGCTGTGCACCACATCAGTGCTGCCATCCAAGTATCCTGAGTCTATCTGGCCTTAAGGAGGGTGACTAAAACAGGGGGAGGAAGTCAGCTTTTACCCCTGAGAAGCAAGTGAAAGCACTGGCAATCTGCATTTTGACTGCTTTTGAGTGGTCTATAACTCATACTGAAAGTATAAGCATATAATATTTACTAGAAGTATATATTTTATACATACACAAGAGAAATATCAAACTGGTGAGCTGTACTGCTGTCAGTCAGACAGTGGAGGTGGCAGTGAGAAAAACAATGCCAACAATTAATGTTTACAGTGGAAAAAGGCACATCAAATTGACTTGTAATGGGCTGCTGTGGCATTATTTCTAATTGGCATCTCACTATGTAATTAGATGATCATGCAACATGCTTGAGCAATGGTGCAAAACTAGATCACTTATGGGAGAAAAAAATACCAGACTGGGCAATCAACACTGTGCAATACATGTGGTCTGCACTGAAGTTTGCCACATCTCATTTATCTTTTTTAAAATTCCTGAAATGTGCACACCATCGCTGCCCTATTAGGGGGGTGCCCCCCCAGAAACCACCAGCAGCCTTTCTGCCTCTGCACTTGAACAGCTCCTGCCCTGAGGGGCTCTCTATAGCAGCTACTCAATGAAAATAAATCCCAAACAAAGAAAACCACATGTTCACACACGTACCTCTGCCACAATAAAAACTCTACCAAGGTTTGTCCTTCTTCAGCACAACCCTCTCTAACTGATCTCTCACAAAGGAGCTGTAGTGGCAGCTGAAGACACCAAAACCAGGCCTTGCCCATGACTTTTCTGTACAGAATTTATCCACACATGGATGGCACAGAAAGACTTTATTAGAAGACTAGGATTCCCTGGCTCTGCTTTACAGTAACAGGTTTGTCAAACTGTAATTAGGACTCCTCCTCTGCAAAGAACTCCATGCTGTCAAAAACCCCCAAGTGTTGTCAACAAAAGTGTCTGCTGAGAAAGGAAACTGCTTTGCACCTGTATTTTTTTTCCTGAGTTTCTACTTTCTCTCTGCTTCCCACCCTCCTCCTGCATCCATTGCCCAGCTTGAGTCTAAAAATGTCATGAGCTGAGCAGAGGGCATGGGCTGTCTTCATCTAAATGCAGGAGGCAACTGCTCCTGCAGTTCATGCATGTTTCACAGTCACAAACTGCAGAGAAGACAAAAACTTCAATAAAATAACCTTAAATCTTCTCAGCATCATCCCATGGTAACTCTTTGTCACGATGATAAAAGGACATTAATCATCCAGGACAATAACTGTGTTATATCATTCCCAATAAAAGGACATTAAGATTGAAATTCTTGGAAATAGCATGACATCTACAATGAAGCTCATGCATCATTAAAATGTTATTGGTTCCAAATTGTAAGAGTTTCAGATTGGGGTGCTTCAATGTGTTGAATACAATACACCCTATAAATCCAGACAAAAGCTTGTGATACACTCCTTCCAGTCTATCCTCACTAGTGACAATACAAGGCAGGGACTGCAGAGAAAAACTACTATGGGAATAATTAAAAAAAAAAATGCCTATAACACCAAAAATACTCAGTTTTAAAATCAAAATTTTGCTAATGGTTAAAAAAATCACCAAGAGTTTACGTTGTGTCACTGAATTTTCTTAGTACAGGAAAGGTATTTCTAGGAAGAAGAGTTTCAATGCTGAGAATATTTTCTTTGTTCTCATCCTAACTAAGGAAAAAGAAAATTGCTTTTAAGACTAAATGTGCAGCATGGAAGACTCTGCTGCTTAGAAAATCCTCACGTCTGAACTTCTAATGGGCAAGACCTAAAATGTCTTTTTTTTTTGTCAAAGTCCGGATCCTGGAGTGTTCTGTGCTTTGCAGAAGAGGCTCATCAGGGCACAGGATCTGACGGACAACAACCTGTGAGGCACAATGACATCCCAGCTACTTGGAGCTTTTCAGCAGGTGTATTTCTAGTTTTTTCTCCAGGAAAGGCTGCTCATATGACCCCTGCAACACCCATGAAGGAGTCCTAAAAGCAAGAAAGAGAGCTCAAAATTTCTGTTCTGTTCTTTAAGGGAATATTTGAAAAGTTGATATTTTCTTTCCCTTCCCCTAGGAAGAAAACCCACATTCCAATTCCTCCCAGTCTCCCTCATTAAACACCTCTTCCTCTGAGTGCTTGCATCCACAGTATATACAAATCTCAAAAGACAAATGCCAATTAGCCTGGCACAGACATAACTTCAAGGCTCTCTGCTTCTGAATATCAGATTATGTGAAAATTGAATTGTTTATCTCACCTCAGAGACAAACAGATGTCTTTTCCAAATGCACAGGTTACAGTTATTCATATCTGTGCCCTTTGTGACAATCACAAGTAATAACAGCAATCAGATCATTACAAGAGAGTGGGCTGGATAAATTGGAAGTGCTGAGATTCAGCCTCCCTGGGAAAAACAAAGACACATTACCATTCATTTGGGGTGTTTTCTGTATGAAAACAAATTATTCACCACTAATACACAACATCTGCATGGATTAAAGAGGAGTAAACACTGGATACTAACTTGTCCTTTCTGCACAATTCTTTGGAGAGAAGAAGGGTGGCAAATAAACTCTTAAAATATCTACTAAATAATGCATCTTCATAAAATTAAGTACATTCTAGTCAGAAGCCTTCAGCTCTTAGACTTTTTAGACAATTTTCAGAATAATTATCTGAGAAGCCCAATTTGGACCACGCAGCCAGCATGGATTTTATTTTGTTTATTTTCAACTTATGACTGAATAATTGAATTTTTATCTGTTCAGGGCAAAGTAACTTCTGAAACTTCAGAGTACTAAACTATCATGGTTTTCACTGCTATACAGGTTTGTTTACTGACTAAAGCAAATAGCCAGATTTCTCCTCACACCCTGAAATCCCATCAGCAGTAACTGAATATAACAGTGAATATAACAGCCATACATCAGTGAATTTAACAGCCAGAGAAACCAAGCGTGGAAAAGGTGTTATTAAGGAAGTTACGTGCAGATTGAATTACCACCTCTTTCAGCCATATCCTAGTTAAATTCACAGTCTAGCAGAAAAATGGGAACAGTGGTGAATCACACCTGCCCCAATATTAACTATCTTAAGGCACATGAACCGATTTTCATAAATTTATTACCCCTTCAGTTTCAAAGCCAGGTAATAATTTGCAGGGCTTCCCATGCCTAAGGCACAAGCAATCCAGATCAGTGGGCTTCAAAGAACATCTTTATTATAAAACAGCAGAACAAATGGTGAAAATACATTTTCTTGCAACCAGACAAATGCACAGTAGGCAAGAGAACGAATTTCAACTTATTTTCATGATTTTTTATCACAAAACTGGTGCTTTGGAGCACGAAATGTTTGCTTGCTCTGCTCAGCCAAGTGGAAATGGCTTAGGAGAGGCTCACAGAGCCTGTGCTGATGCCGCCTCATGAGTGCCCATACGATTCCTAGGGCAGGATGCAGGGATTCCCCCCATTCCCACTGCAGGGCTTGTCAGGCAGTCAAGGCTGCAGCTGTGCCCTGCCCACGGACACAGGAGCTGTCCTGCAGGCTGCACAGATGCCAGAAGTGCTACCACAGTGTGCTGTGCTTCCATCCAGCTGCAAAAGTGTCCCATCTGCACATCCTCTGCAATTTTCCACATCAGAAGAAAAGCAGATTCTGAAGTCTTAGCAAAGCTGTTCATATAAATAACCATTCCAAGGTGCAGCCTGCCTGCAGCTTTATTTCCCCTCTAGCTTGTAGCTTAGGCATTACCATGGACAGAGAATTTTTTCAGAGTCACTGGCAGGGTAAGTGCTATTGAAAAGTGACGTACTGCAACTCACCTGCATTACCAGTAAACCCCAAATCTTCTAAAATAACTGCAGAATAATGAAGATTTGTGCCCTTTGTGTCTAAAGATCTGGCTAAGCTCCAATATTATTCTATAATGCAGATATGTCTGTTTTCCAAAGAAAACTAGAAGGCTCAGAAAACTCAGGCCTGCCCTGAGTGCTGGTGTCCAACAATCACAATATCCATGATGCCTTAAGAACCTATAAATGAAACAACACACACTTCCAAGATAATATTAATATAGGAGGTAATATAAAGGTTGATCTCTTTTGGAGGCCTCCAGGGCTAGATACGAAAAATGTCCACAAGAGCCCACCCCCCGGGGGTAAATACAGTTTTATAGGTTCAGCAAATTAGCATATTGGACAAAAATCACCAATTAGGAGCACAAGTGGTAAAGTAATTTCCCCCCACCCCTGTTCAAGCCCTTCTAAATCCTCCCCCCTCAGATAGGCCCAAATGCTGCTGATGAAAATGTGTCTCCAAGAGCTGTTTCTTGGCTTTGGTTTCTAACAGAACCAAGACAGGAGAGGGGTTTTGGAATGTGTTTTGTCTTTCTGCCTACCAGGGCAGGGAAAAGTACTGGGAAAACCAGCTACAAATGCAATAATAGGCTACAAAGCTACAAATATATGGGTGACGAATACAGAGAACATAGAAAAAAAAAGGCAAAAATCATTAGCCAGCAGCCCAAGCTGTCACTTGCTGTCTCTGTTCTGAATTCAACCCCAGGCAGGCAGGTGTCCAGCCACAAGGCTGCAGAGGGAGAAGTGCTGAAGTCAATTCAGTTTTCTGCACTGCATCTCTGCAGCACAAATCTCCACCTAAGACTACTTTTCTTTGCTGGATGTGGTGCCAACTGTGAGGCAGATAGAAGAGAGCACAAAACTTGGGGATATAAGGATTTACAACTACTAACCAGTCAGATCATGAGCATTAAGCTATTAAAATACAGCTACAGGCCAGCCATCCTTAGAAATGGATAGGGAGAACTTAGGTACACAGACCTTATTTCAGAGCCAGTTAAAAGGTAGCTCAGCTATGTTTGCAGTACAGTGTTGAGATGAAGCTGGTGCACCAGAAATCCTTTGCCCTCCTGCCAGATGGCTTCTGAGAGACTCTGGCTAAGGGAACTGAGGGGTGAGCAATGAGTGTTACTGGGACTCTTCTGTGGTCATGCAGGAAACTGAGGGATGCACTTCTCCTTGATGACCTTCCAGCAACAGGCTCACACATACAAGCTTCTGACATGCTGACCCTTAAAATTTGGGGGCAAAAAAAAAATCACAACTCACCTTCCCAGTTATTTCTTTCCCGCTCCTCCCTACATCCTGCAGGTGTGAGCAGGCACAGAATTTCAGCCCTACTGTCTCTATCTGGTGGTGGAAAACCAAGTTTTGAACTTAATCAGCAACTTCAAACTCCTCTTGCCAAGGAATCTGCTATGTGGAAGGGATGGAAACTGCAATGAGAGCTTGTCTGAAGTGCAATCAAATGACATAAAATATACCCATTACAGGCTTGATCTTTGATTTTTTTTTCCAGGAATTTTATTTTCAGAAATAAATTCCATTTTATCAATATATTAATATTATTAAATAATAAAATTAAATTTTATTTTGATGGTATAATTTTTATATCATACTAATTTTATTTTCATGGAACAACACACAAAGCTCAACTCCAAACATGCTACTTTGTCCTTTCAATTTGAGCAAGGCTATCAAATCTGTATTATAAGTTTAGGATGTCAGAACAGAACACTAAAATAATCTATCATCAGTTATTTATTTTAATAAAGGTTGTATCTCTAATTGTTTCCTTCCATTTTAAAGCAATTGGCCCTTCACTGAACTTCAGCAAATGAGAGCTTTGAAAATACAGCTATCAAGAGAGATTAATAACAGCTTCTCATCTCTTATCCCAGGAGCCCAAGATATTCTCCCATTATTGCTATTCCTCTCAACATGCAGAGCTAAAGAAAAGGGCATGAGGACATGAAAGCCATTAGCAGTTTCCAATTGTAAAGATATGGCAAGGCAGGCAACAACATTTTATTTCAAAGCACAGCCCATTTAGTCCAGTGAAATTATTTTAGCCTCTAAAATCATAAATCCACTTAAAACCAGAGGTCACTGAGCATCTGAGCTGCCATGCAGCACTAGTGCAGTCAGGTGCCTTCTGACACTTGCAGAGCTCTGTGTTAACAGATCTGCTGTCTAGTGCTTATGCCTGGTTTCAATGCTCTCTTCCAAGAATATTTACTACTAACAAATATAATCCCACTAACTTTACACTGCTTGTGTAGCTACAGTATTTTGGGTAATCAAGGAGTTAGAATTTCCAAGATTTCTTCAGAGCCAGGTCAGAACAGTGCTAACACAACACAATTGCCCTGAATATATACACAACTGTTTTCTGAATCTACACAGCTTCCTTTTATTGAGGAAAATAAACAGTGAGCAGTTATCAAACCTCTATCAGATGTTCCCACATGAGATAAATACTGAGACTTTAACAGAACCACCTATCTGTTTTGGAGGCTTGAATTTTACACAGAGAAATCCTAATAATTTTTCTATGAGAAGTACAGCAGCTAATGTGATACAGTACATCTAGAAAGGAGAATGTTCAAAGCAAATTATCTCTTTGGTAACATAACTGCTTGTTATAAATCAAGACAAAGTTGCCACCTCTTTTGGATCAAGGTTAATCTACTCACAGCCATAAAACTCACACACATGCATTATCAAGGATCTATTTTACAGCTTCTCACTCCAATAATTTGAAGAGTTATCAGCTGAATATGACACTTTCTATCACAGATGCAGAAAAGCCAGAAAGGATTTGTACTGTTATGTCTAGCTTTGAGGCTATGCAATTAACTGTTCAGGAACAAGATCAGTAAGAAATTTTTGTAATACAGCAAGGCAAAGCTACAAAAACATGGGAAATCAAGGCAGATTTCACTTTTTTTTTTGTTTGTGTTGGGTTTGGGGTTTTTTTTGGTTGGTTTTTTTTGGTGTGGTTTTTTTTTTTGGTTTTTTTTTTTTGTTTTGGTTTGGGTTTTTTTGTTTGTTTTGTTTTATTTGTTTTTGTTTGGTTTTGGTTTGGTTTTGTGTGGGTTTTTTGTTTGGTTTTTTTATTGTTTTTGGTTTTTTGTTTTCTGTTTTTTGTTTTCTCCCCAGCAGATGATGGAGAATATTTCTGCACAGCAACAGAAGTGTTGACCTGGCACCTCCAAAAGCCTAGGTAAAAGGTGACCAAGCTAAGCCTCCCCACTCCCAAAGGCTGGAAATTATTGCATGATGAAGCCCAGCCCATCCTCTCCTTGCTAACAAGCTGAAGTTCTATTCCATTTAATAGACCTTGCTACACTTAGTGACATCTTTAATTAAAAGATACCACGTTTTAGTGTAAAAAATCCTGAACCACAAGGGAAAACCAGAATCCTGCTCCACTGTTCACATTTCCAGGCATCCCCTACAAAAACCTAGCAGTAGTAAAAGCTATATGTTTTGGTAAATGTGGACAGATTACTGTTTAGCTTTGCAAACTGAACAAATCAACAGCAGTTTTACACCATTTAAAGACTGATCCCTCTTTCTCCACCCTGCAAACAGCTGGGCAGTTTGTGAGAAAACTGCAAATCTCCAAGAGCTCAAACAGCTAAGCAAGAGCAATGATAAACACAAGGTAAAAAGCAAAGGTGAAAAATCTTTCCTCCACAATCAGAGGACTACTTTCAGGCATATGAAAGACAGGTTAAGTGCATTTTGTGACCCATTAGCATTTGCTGCCAAAACCAGCTGGATTTGAAATGTTAGCCTCAGCTTTGATTAACTACCTCATAATCTATGAGGCCAGCTGCTCTAAGACATTAAGCAGGTGTATCTCTAAAGAGGAAAATAAAGAGGAAATAGAAAGGAAAATGCTTCCTCTGATTAAGTTTTGAAAAATAAACTTGACACACACTTTTGCAAACAGTTGAGAGGTGGCAATACAGAGATCAGACTATCAGAGAGATGAGGCACTGTCTTCTTTTTTACAGCAGGAGATGAAGGTTACCACACAGGGATGATGGCTGAGTTTCTTAGAAGCACAATGGAAAACAACAGCACATTCAAAGATCCCACATAATGCCTCATCTCACACAGCCAAAGGACCCAGAATTTCCTCACAGGGATCTTGGGAACACAGACCCTCACAAGAGATGAGGGAGGGCAAGTGTTGACCCTGGGAAAGCATGTGGGAGAACACATGGCCTCAGCATAGCCAGGAGCTCCAGAAAGGCTTCTGCCCCCAAGGACATTCTGCCCCTACTTCTTTCCCTTCTGGCAGAAGGCAGTAAATGGACATGATCTGGAACTGCCCTTTCAGCCAGGCTCCAACACATTACAGCCCATGTGAAAGAACTGAAACTGTATGGAAATATGAAACCTACACATCTGGCTTCCTTTTTGTAGTAGCTTTCCTGACGTAATGGACACTTCCCTGATAAGAAACCCTGCTGTTTTCAAACTAGAGAAGATTGGCATTGGTTTCAAAAGACCCCTGGGGCAATTTTCCCACAATTTCTCAATGCAAAGTTTCCTCTGCACACATTCTCTGCCAGCTGTGTGCTCATGGCACAAGGACAACTGCAACAAAAAGTATCCATCATTTAATGCAAAAAATGCAGAGGTGACCAAGGCCATCAGATCACTACTGTGGCAGTGTCAGTTCTTTTACAGACTGAGCCTCAAAAAAATTGGTGGTGCTTCCACCCACAGCTCTGCTAAGTGACTAATTAGGTTAAGTGGACTGCTGCACTATGGGAATAAACACCAAACTCAAAAAAGGTTCATGGAGCTTTCCCTTCCAGTGGCATTTCTCTTAAAAATCAAGGGAGTATCTGCTCAAACTGGACTCCCAGGCCAGAAAAGGAGCAGTTTCTAAATGACAAATACAGGTAAAGACACCTGGAACAGTCATCTAGAACTATTTCAGCATCAAAGATGTGACAGTTCTTCCTGTCTGACAATGTGGTAAGAACAACCATATTCTTTGTCAAGATTTACCTTTAAATGGATCCAAGTGTAGCCTGAAGTGAAGTGCAGCACAACTGCACTGATGAAGCTGAGGCAGGGATGAGAGCAGCAAGCTTTTCAGCCAGAAGGAAAGGACACAGCTGCACAGCCAGATGCCAGTGAGAACATCACAGTCACAATCAGGACACATGGCCATCACAGGCCAGCCAGATGCCTAAAGAGTATGGAAAGAACTTCATGTAAATAATCATGTTACCAAAAAAGTGCAAATCTTATTTTCTATTTATCCCCATGTACTGGTTTGACAGTAAGCCAGTAGGAGGAATTAGCTCCACACAAATACATTGTGAAAGATACAATTTAATAAGGAAATTACAATAAAGGCAGTAGCACAGAAACAGTGGCTTATATCAACAAAATCAGTCTGACACCCTGTTGGGTCAGGGTGGTGGCAGCAATCTGATTGGAGTGATAGATGTGGTCCTGTTGAAGTGGTGATGCTGTAAAAAGGTCTGGTCCTTCTCTGGAGACCCCATGGTGGTTACTGAGAGCTCTCCTCCTCTGGGAACCCAGTGGTGGTATTGTGGTGTCCCAAAATCCAGATTATAAACAGGTAGGAATATCCAGTTCCTCTACCAGGGCAGGGAATCTCACAATGGGATGAGATGCAATTTTATGAGAAATTCTGTGAGACTTTGATGGCCCACTAGCAGAGATGGCCCCCCCAGGGTGGCTGCTGTGTCCCCAGAAGGAGTTATCAGGGCTGAGTCATGGAGCAGATCAAGAACACTGCTCCACCCATTTCAACAGCTCACGTGGATGGTAGTAGAATACATACTTCTGGTTACACCTCACATTCTAACCCAAGACAGCTCATTTTCCATGACTTTCATGAAGCTTTCTGAGCTGGGATTTATGCATACCCTAACCTCTTTTGGTAACTGTGAGAAACAAACCTCACTCTTTAAAATTTTTAGAAGTTTAATAAGGGACAAATCAATAAGAGTGCTGGGTGCTTAGCAACAGCACCATAACAACTCTTCTTATATACTTTTTCCATTGGTCAAATACATATTCATAAAGATTATACAAATCCAAACAGTTCTTTGGACTCATTTACATGGCCCAGGAATTCTTTAGCTTGGTTTGACCCCTGACCTGCCTTTTTTTGGTATGTGCAGCGATTGTGGGTTTGAGAGTCGTGTGTCTCCTCCTCACAACAGCTCCCTGTTCTGTGGTTTTAGCAGGTGACAGTTATTGATAGCTGAAGGGTCAGTGGCAGGGGTCCTCATCACATTCCTTCTTTAAACATTTTCTGACCATGCAGATGGTTTTAGCTATGTCCAGTATTGCAAGTTAACCACAAGTACTCTAAACCAACACCAGCTATTACACAAATATGTCTGAGTTATTTGCATTATTATCAGGTAGTTACAAAAAAAAAAAAAAAAGCATTAGTTATTATTTCACAACTACAGGTACTTCTGCAAAAGTTAACATTGCAATGCACAGCACATAGCATCTCCTTTAATATTTTGTGAAAGCCAGAACTGTAACATATGTTTATCCCACTGCCCACAAACCAAAATATCATCCATAAATGGTGTTCTCAGGATATGAGCTACACAGGGGCCAGGGCATTGGCCACAAAAAGCTGACGAATCATACTATATCAAAAGCAGTGAAAAGCAATTACAAACTGTACTATATCAAAATTGTTGTGATTAATAACAATTTTCAAGAGCCAATACATAATAGCAAAAGCCAACAACTACGTTGTTACTTATAGCAGTAATAGGAGAATTTTAACCCTTCTTTTCTAAAATAGGCAAAAGGAGGTCAGATCTTCAACACAGTGAATGCTCCCTTTATTTTCACACCTCTATATCAACTATTTCAAACAACCAGGCCCTCCTAATCACTGCTGCAGGTTCAGAGTCAAAGCCTATCAATCTCAGGGTCTGCAGTTCTGAAGGTAATATAGGTTGGAGAGAAGTAAAGTATTTAAAAAGACTAAAATAATGATGAGGTGATAAATACCATTACCTATCAATATTATCTTAATTTTACAGAGGACACACATAGGCACTGTAAGAATCCCTTTTCCCTTGGAAAGGATTGTAACTTGCTTTAACATTACAGTGATTTTCCTAACCTTTCCTCAAAGCATTGGAACAACCATACAAATCTCCTGATTTATCTAGCAAATTAATTCTGCAAATACAACTCTAGAGGCTGGTTCTCCCTATGCTTGCACTCTGGTAATTTTACTCAAGGAATAGCAGCAGCAGCTGAGGACAGAATGCTGCTGTTCTCTGCCAGGGAAGTGTTCAGCATCCCTGCCAGCAGCAGTAAATGCACTGAGTGTGCCAAGACAAATGGGATCCAGCTGTTTTAACACACACCCACAAACCAGCTGGATAGGGCACTGCAAGTGGAGTGGCAGGTCCAGATACTTTTGCTCCCTAAATCTTGGACTAACTCATGGAGAAAAGGCAAATGTTGTTAGGTGACCCAAACAGTTTGTCTGACATTTTGGAGCTTGGCAGAAACCCACATGACTAAAAACTACAATCAGCAGCTTGGCATTGGACCACTCAGTCATTACATTTGGTCCTACCACACATTAGCCTTGTGACAGAGCTATAGGCACTGTAGGAGCAAAGCATCTTTTAGGATGCAAATTTCAAAGTCACCAGAAGTTTTAATTAAAAAAAAAAAAATCTTCTGCTGCAGATCACCTGCCTCAATGGAGTTCCAGTTCATCAGCTTCATTTGTAGTCTGCCCCATTTTGTTGCAATAGCCCTCCTGTTAGAGGGTAAAAATGAGCTAAGACACAGACTGCTTGTTCATCACAGCATGGAAAGGGTCCTGGTTTATTCCTCTTTACAGCTCAGCCATCCTGATCCCAACCATTCACTGACTCTGCCTCCAGCAGCTCCTGCTGGAGGTTTCCCCTGCAGCCTCTGACTGCTGGGTATTGCCTGCTGAACTCTGACTGCAGGGGTCAGTTTGCAGACTCTGACCACAGCTTTTACCCAGACAGACTGTGACTGCAGGTTCTAACAACAGGCTCTAAATACAGACCCAGACTGACCTCACAGCAGGGATTCTCCCTCCTCAGATCCTCTCCTTCCCTCTTCCTTGAGGGTCCCCTCACCAGCCAACCCACTCCCCTTTATCACACTTATCTTTATTGGATACACCTGTGACTCATCAGGGGTGAGGCTGTATTGGGTAATTAACACAGCTGTTACTGATCAGGGGCCAGGTCACCTGTATTCCCTTCTCCTACACTATTTCCCTCATACACAAAAGTTTCAATTGTCCACATTGATCTCCTGTGCAAGTCACCTGCTGACAAGTGACCCTTTTATATTAATGATAAGTAAACAACTTTCTCTCTACCTGCTCCCAACAAAAGCAGATGCCTGACTTTCTTCCATGTGTTCAGGCTTTTTGGCTGCCTGGCTCCAGTGAAGCCTTTTACAGTCATCTATAATTTTTCTTGTTTGGCAGTCCAGAAGGCACAAACTAATGAGAGGAAAGATGTGTGCTAATAATAAGATAATTGCAGATAATTTGATGGGTGAAGCTATGGGGGCTAACATCTTTGGAATAGACCTTAATGTCTCTACTGACTTTGGGCAGCAGGTTTGTGGCAGAGCCCAGACTGCTTGGCTACTAAAACAGACAAGGGGGTCTGCACAGGGCTAAACTTTGGGATTAAACAGTAGATTCAGGGGGGCATATGTGGGAGGCAGGAAGGCTGTACCTTCCTAGTACCTCAGCAATGGGGACAGGAAGAGGGCAACATGCCCAAAGATAAAAGGAGGCTGCACCCTCCAAAACCCAGAGAGAGAAAAGCCTGTGGGTGTGTGCCCTGGTGGACTCTCTCCCTTTATTAGAATAAAGTTGAAAGACTCCTCCGTCTCCTTTTTAGACATATATCTCTGGTGTTTGTGGATTTTCCTGACACTAACAGTAGGTGCCATTCTGCTTCTGGGTTTTTAATTGACTGAATGGCTGCTGCAAACGTTTTTTAGCTTAAGTTCTTTGCCTGCTGGAAGGCATAAGATGAAACACTGAAGTGCACAGCTTGCCTTTTTTTCCCCCCTAAATATAAATAATTTGCTGTCAGTACTCTTTCCCTGAAGGGAAAGAAAGCCCAGCAAAGAATTAAGGTCTGAAATGTGAAAGCGCAGCAACACATCTAGGAAGGGCATTTTTTCTTAAAGTGAGTAAATTAATATGAAGCATTGTCTTAGAGTAAGTGTATTTCATGTTTCTTGGATACTGTATTCCATGATCCTCTGCCTTGAGCCTAAAAAATGTCTATTGTATCTTTAAGGTCAGGGACCAGTGTGTGTGGGGCCAGGGAGGTTTCTTCTCTGCAATGCAGGCATTTTGAAGTGTCACTGCCCAGGTTTTCCATGGCTCTGGGCAATGTGGGGTTTTTTTTTGCTTGACTGAAAAGCTTTTTTTGGCCCAGGCAAAAAAGCTTTTCCATTTCTTGGTGTGGAGAGGCTGCAGTGGCAAGCCTCAGACTGCCCTGAGGTGAACTGAGCAGCTGCTTTGTCCATCTTGTACTGCGTGTCAGGAGTGGGTATTTCCTTTTGGGTCTTTTGTCCCAGTGTGTGTGCCTGGGGTAAGGTCTGACAGTTTAATATCTAACAGTTATTTACCTTTTTTTCTCCCCCTTGGGCTTGTGGGCATTTTGGTTTTTAACAAACCTCTGGGGTTTTTTTCACTTTCATTTATTGGTATTCCTTTCCTACTGGCGGAAAGGGATTATTGGAACCCTGTAGAGGGGGACGACACTCATTCCAGTCCTCTTTTAAATTGCCTCTCAAACTCAGACAAGTGTAAAATTCAGAACAGAATCTGCCCCCAGTCACTAGCTCCTGTTTGCTCAGTTTTCTCCTGAGGCCGATTGTAGCTCTCCTGTCAGCCAAATTCCTACAGCTCCTTTGCAGACAAGTAATTTAACTTCTATAATACTTTAAAAAGCTCCATGTGAATGCTCTTTTCACAAAGAATAATGGGGGTGGGGGGAGTGGTGCATGGGGGAAGATTATCTTATGTATGGACAACACAGTTGAACAATATTCTTCTAGATCAGTATGCCCTTGTGCCACATTTTCAGCCCTGCCATTTAATTCATGTACTTGCTGTCTTCTCCAATAATTGTTCAAGAATTGTGTTGTAAAATCAGTGGCATTTACATCAGAGAACCTCAGCAACTTGTCGTGCTACCAGGGGTTGAACAATGTTTCTTCTACAAGCATCCTGTCATTGCTTCACAACTCATTTAAGCTGATTGCAGAGGCCACTCATCATTTCCTTAAGAAATTTCTTTCAAGGGCTATTTCAATAGAAAAATATAGTTTAAAGCTTTGAAAGGCCATGAAGAACTTCAAGAAAACAGCTTCTGCAAATTTCTTTCCACAGTCTTTCAAAAGAAAAAGCAGTTGCTTCTGCATATTGTGGGAACTGAACTCAACCTCGAGGACAGAATACTGTGTGTTATTATCCCAGAAAAAATAATGTTAGAGGGAAAAGTACCTGAAACATTTAGAATCATACAATCATAGAATATCCTGAGTTGGAAAGGACCCACAAGGATTATCAAAGTCCCAGATCCCGTCTCTACACGTCAGCCCCAACAATCACACCATGTGCCTGAGATTGTTGTCCAAATGCTCTTTGAATTCTGTCAGGCTTGCTGCTGTGACCACTTCCCTGCATAGCCTGTCCCAATGCCCAACCACCCTCTGAGTGAAAAACCTACTCCTGATACCCAATCTAAATCCCTCCTGACACACCTTCAGGCTGTTCCCTGGGGCCCTGTCACTGGACACCACAGAGAAGAGATCAGTGAGTTCCCCTCCCAAGGAAGCTGTAACTGCAGTGAGGTCTCCCCTCAGTCTCCTCCAGGCTGAACAGACCAAGTGACCTCAGCTGCTCCTCACGTGGCTTCCCCTCCAGACCCTTCACCACCTGCTGTGGTGCCAAACTATTACAAAATAAATGTAAAATCCATTTCAATGCTTGCTCCTGGCATGATCCAGGAACTGCCAAGCTGAGAGTTTACTGACAGATTCCTGTGCTGATCAGTGTTGGTCTGATTCAGCATATCATCCAACAATTGATACCTCCCCCTGTGATATTCCAGATTCAAAACTGTGATATCCCAATCCAAAAACTTCATTTGAATGTTGGTCTCTCCTTGGCATTGCAAAATTTGACCTTGTTTCACTTAAGTCACTGCTTCCTAGCTCATCTCTTGTGTGCTGTGGGTCATTGAAGTCAACCATTTACCATCTGCACTCACACCAGAGCAAGGGTTGCTCAGACCTCCCTTATTTTCCTCCACCAGCCACTGACTTGTAATGCAATTACCTAAGGTCCCCCCGTTATTGTTGCTGCTGCTGCCTTCCCAAAGCAAACTGGTCAGGCTCAGTTGCTCTATAAACCCTGAACCTGTAAACCTCTCAGTCTTAAATACTACCCCCACTGGAATGATCCTTGCATTTCAAAGTGAGAAAGCAGCAAAGTGAGTAAGTTAACCACAGTTACCCACTAAGCCAATAGCTCAGTCAACAGAAAAGTCTTCTTTTAATTCCAGTCCCAAACTTTACGTATGAGAACTCAGAGATTATTGAAAATACAATTTCTGCAACCTTCAAATTGTAATACTAACAGCAGAACTAACAGCGTGGCCATCTGAGCCTCTGTTCTGTGCCCTTGACCAGATACTGGCCAAGGCACAAGAGTAACATCATCAGATTCTAGCAGATTTTCCTAAACTTCTCCTTCCTCGTTGTGCAGACTTTGAAATTGATTTGGGAGGAATTTTTGGCTCATAGCAAAATTACATGCCAGATTACAAAAACATCAAGTAATTGTGTATTACTGAGCTTCCTTTAAGATTTAATCGTGTTTTTTCTTATATCTATCTTGAGAGTAACTTAATTTCCAAGCATCACAATTCTTCCATCAGAGAGTTTTGTTTACTGCCTATTTTAATACCGTACCTAAATCCAGCACAAGTATATGATTTCACATTTGCTTATCCTCGTAGACATAAGACCATAAGAAACTGCTTAGAAACAAAGAGGTACCTGAAATTTTCTTGAGCCTGCAGACGATGGAATCCAAGTAAAATCCAACTTTCTAAAGTACAATTCTCAAAGTAAATGTTTTAGCAAGGGTGGTTTGCTAGACAAAAAATCAGGTCCATCCAGAGGAAGAGAAATCCTAAAGCAGGGCTGGAAGCTCATATTTAATATAGAGTGGAGGTTTGGAATTTTTCAGTCATTTATGTACAGTTCCATCCAATTCACTGAAATGATCCATCAGGAACTAAGTGGTATTATCACACAAAAAAAAAATAAAATTTAACCTTTAGGAAATAGATTTAAATCTTTGATCCAGTACTCAATTTGCAAAAACTTACAGGAAATTCAAGGGTTTGGACTTTTTTTACCCTTTATATATTTGGTCACATACAGAGCATTTGAGTCACTCCTGAAATCCATTGCTTGACATTTACTGGAAAAGAGTAGAAATTAATTTTCTCTACATTCTAAAACACCTAATTTTTTTTAGAAGACAGATCTTGTCTCTTCCTGTGGATGGGCGCTGTGTGAAGCTGTCATTGACAGACAGTGAGAGCTTCAATGTGGTTTCAAATACATCACTCCATAATATAAATTTAACCATGACAGAGATCATGAGTGCTCCAAACAGAAGAACCTCCCTCTATCCCACCCATCTTAACAGTGACTCTTTTGTCTGCCAGTGAGAGTTCTAGAGAGGTTTATCATCTCTGAGTGATGCCAGGCCATCCAATAATGTGATTAATTCTTAATCTTTTGCAATAGTTCACCTTTACAAAGCAAAAAACATCACTTTTAATGACTGGCAATTACTGCAGCCTGCCATTTTAATTGCGGGATTTGTTTCAAACTGTTACCTGTTAGTCAAGACTCAAGCTTTAGAGACCACCTCACCAGCACCAGGAGATGTTCTTTTAAAACCAGCAGGTCAACATTATCTTAGGGTGGCTTTGCTCTGAACAGAGCTAAAGAATAAGAAGTGGGTTTAGGACCTGTTATTGGTAGAGTTGAGGACTCTCAATATTTACTTGTCATCTCCTGGTGCCTTGCCACCCGTACCTGCAGATTTTCCTCTGGCTGGTACAAATACAGCTGAGGAGGAGCTTCTGTTCCAGGGAGCAGACTGGGCACACTTCCATCTGCCTGGTATTAAATTTCCTGACTTAAATCTCTTCAGTCAGGTGTACAGGGGCTGGAGGATGCTAAGTCTTACTGTAAAAAAAATCCACACCTGAAAGACAACAGACACTTGAAGTCTTCTGGGTAGCACTGGTTCTCTGACTTTCAGAGAATGTTTTGGAATTGCTCTTTTTTTAGCAGAGGACATAAACAGGCTCCTGGTATCCCAAAGTTCTCCTTCACACAGCCTTTCACACCATCATGTTGGTACCTTTCTCACTAAGTGGGCTGAAATAAATTTACACATGGGCTGGTTTTCTGTGGGCTTTAGCAAATGACCTCTTAATCAGCCAAACAGAACAAAAACATGAGCAAAAGTCGTTCCTTTGCCCAAGAAACCAATGCAGAAAGCTCAGGAAAATCCATTTGCCCTGGCAGAAAGAGCATTGCATAATGTCCCTGAGTACTAGGGAGCAGGTGACTTTTCATCATCTTTATCTTTCTTTAGAGGCTGTCTCAAGTTCAACAGGGGGCTGCAGATCTGGAAGATGCAGCTGGCCCGAAAAGCAGCAAAAGAAAACAGTACGGTAAAAATCTCCAGTGGTAAAATACTGGATCAGGTATTGGATAGAAAAGAATCTGACATGATTTCAGACAGCATTTGCATGAGAAATGAGCCTTTAAAAAACCTTCTGAATAGTACTCAAATATCCAGTCTGTCATCCTTTTCTCTTACTAATTTACTATGAGATCAGTAGTCAAGAGATACAAATTACCTCTGAACAGCTAAATTTCTTTCTAAAAAATTCTGAGATTGTATTCTAGCTGATTCATCCATTATCCTGATTTTGGCTGGGACAGAGCTCATTTTCATCTCAGCAGCTGGTACAAGGCTGTGTTTTGGACTGGGATGAGAATAATGTTGATAGCACACTATTTTGGTTGTTGCTGAGCAGTGCTTGCCCTAAGTCAAGGACTTCTCAGTGTCTCCTGCTCAGCCAGAGAGGAGCAGCACAAGTGGGGGAGCATGGCCAGGACAGCTGAGCAGAGCTGGCCAAAGGGATATTCCATCCCACAGAGCATTGTGCCCAGTACATAAACTGGGGGAATTTGGCTGGGAGGGGCTGATCACTGCTCGGGGACTGGATGGGCTTTGGTCAGCAAGTGGTGAGTAGCTGTATTTCTTGGGATTTAGTTATCTATTCTTGTTGTTGTTGTTGTTATTGTTACTATTAAATTTAAGTTTGCTTCCATTATTAATCTGTTCTTATGTGAAGCCACTACGTTTTGTTTTTTTATTATTATTTTCTTTCTGATTCTTCTCCCCATCCCTCTGGGAGGGGGCAGACAGTAACCAAGTGTCTGCATGGGGCTTTGTTGCCAGCTGGGGTTAAACCATGACATCCCCAACGCTGGAAGATGCCAGTTTGGGCTGAACAGCTCATGCCTCCTGAGCTAGTTTTGTGGCACTGTGTCATAGCCCCTGTACAGGGGGTCTTTTAGGGAGATCACAATTAATGGGGTCTGATTTCAAAAGGACAATTCCCTGCCAGTTTTGGTCTCAACAAAATAGAAACAATTTATAAGTAGGTTCCTTAGAAAAGGCTGGGACTTAGCATGCATTTTATTCCTCAAGAACCTGCAGTTCTGGAATTGAGGGATACCCATTCCAACATAACTGTAGCCATGCCATATTCTCCTTTGCCTCTAATTTGTCCACGTTTCTAAATATTCCAGGAAAAGCACCACCACTGTTTTGAACTAGGAGGTGCTGATTCATTGTGATCCCAGTAAGAAAGGCACTCAAACTTTGTACATTATTACCTAAAATGCCTCTCATTACAGCTAATATGACAAAAAGGTGAGCATGGATAATCTTACCTGACTCAGGTGGGACCCCTGAGCTGTACCTTATTTGATGAGTCTCCAAGAACACCATCCTGGTGGACATCCATAGAAAGGCTTTCCCACTTTGGTGTTTTGAGCTTAGACAGGATTTTCTTAAATCCTATACCAAAAAAAAATATTTTTTTTACACAAGAACGTGTGGCTGCATTTTCAAAGAAACATGGGGGTAAAATTTCCTGACGACTGTGACCACCAGCAGACCACCAGAAGGGAGTGTTTTCCTCCTCACCACAACCAAATGGTAAATAGGTTCCTTTGGCAGAGTGGGGGCTTTGTCATTCCCGCCCCAAAGTATTTAGCTCAATGTACCACACCAGAAGGGAGATGCTGAGCCCTTGGCTCTGACATCCATGCCCCTGAGCTGTCCCTCTGAGACAAACCAGCATCTGTCTCCTTTTGACTGTAAATAACCTGTATTCCAGAGCTGTGAACAAGAGCCTGTTCCACCACTCTGTCAGCCACATGGCCAGCGGTCAGCCCTGGAGTGCCTGGGGGGACACAGACCACCTCAAAACATGGATGGACATCTTCTGGTATGGATTTCCTTCATCTCCACCTAGTTTGGGGAGCATGGACATGCCTTTCATCTCCTGTCCCTTCTACATTGCTACTCTCAGACTTCAAAAATATGAGAAGAAAGCTGATGAAGCCCTTCACTTGTGACACCACATCAGAAGTACCACAAGGCCTTTTTTATATTAGAAATAAGGTGACACCAGTTTTTCATGACTCATCCTGACACCAAGATTGTGTTTTCATGCTCTGAGTCGCCTCAAATGGAGCCACCATTAAGCATTATTCTGTTGAATTAGAGTTCAAGAAAATCTTGGAACCATTCTGCCTGCCATGGCGAAATACCAAAATTGTCAATGACAAATAACAATGGCAAACCCACCACAATATTCCAAAGGGGAGAAGTGAAGGAGCAGGATTCTGTCCACAGCAGACAAACAGAAAGTAATGATCCCTGAATACAAAGAACACAATAAAGAAGATGCTGAAGTGATAATACAAATCACATGGCTTTGTTAACAGAGAATAGCAACGACAAAGGAAAGTGCTGATAATTGAGCTTAAATTTGAGACTGTAGTTAGAATGGATAACACTTAATTCTTTAATTAATGCAGCATTCATTTTTTCCTACTTAGACTGCCAAAGAAGTCAGCAGGTTTTTGGAAGGATATATCTCCTACCGAGACACTTCAATTAAAAAGCTGCTTCATTTCCAAAAACATTCAACAGCTCATAGCACCTACTGAAAGAGAAGATGAACCAAGTGTTTCCCTGAGCAAAATCCAAAGTCAACAAGACTGTCTCTGAAAATCCAAAGGAGTGACAAGCCTGAATGAGATGTAGGACATATTAAGCTTCTTTTGGATGTTTCTAAATTCAAAGGCTTTTGAATATGAGGCCTTTATAAATCTGCATAAACCTTAAGGAAGAGGCAAAATGCAGACTTCAGATCTGGATCAGAGATAGTAAAATAAGGAATTTAAAATAGGACCACTAGAGTTCTATCTGGCGCATCTAAGAAACATTTAATAGTATCATACAGAAGACATGAGCCCTACATTAAAAAATTTCTTTGTCATCAGGCCAGGAAAGCATTTTTCATAAATTATTTGTTGTCTCAGTTTGAAAGACAGGTGTCTGCTAAGGAAGTTAGGAGCCTCCCTTGGAATGGAAAATATTACCCCCTTTCCTCTGCGTTGCAATACAACACGAATGAACGACACTCACATGCTGAGATGTCCAAGGCAAAAAAAAGAGCAAGTTTATTTACAGACTTTGACATTTATAGAATTTCAACAGTGACCATGGATTGGAGGATGAAATCGTCCTCTTCAACCACACTGGTCAGACCAACAGTCCATCAATTCTCTCTTCCTCCAGAAAGAAATGCAAAACAATCATTATTTTCATGAAAAGTGTGTGAGAAACTCCATTACAAAAATGTAAAGATCAGAAGGCTTAGAAGAACTTTAGAAGAACAGAGCAACACCTCTGAATCATTATATTTTTGAAATTAAGGGGCTTTCAGGCAAAGATATGAGAAAAGGTGAACCAGTTCTTTACTAGTGTGTATAACAAGGCAAACAAATAACAACAGTGACAACAAAACCACAAACCCAGTCCCAGCCTTCTCTCTCTTGGCTGTGGCACTTTCTCCATGCGGTGCAGTTCCGCTCACAGCTGGCAGGGAGCGCTGGTGGCTCCTGGCTGGGCAGGGCAGGTGCGGTGATTCCCCCACACCTGCAGGGGCGCTGTGGCAGGAGTTTCGGCCATCTTCCTCCACACGGTAATGGCAGCCACAGCTGGCAGAAACTGATGGAGAAAATCAGCTTCCCTTATGGACTCACAGGGGCAGCCAGTCCTGGTACTCCCTCTGGATAGCAAAAGGAGCTGTAGCAGGAACCTTGGAGTAGAAAGCTGGGAAGGCAGGGATGAGCAAAGTCTCAGAGATGAGATGTATCAGAAATTTGGCAGCTGAAGGCACCCCAGCAGATGGTGAAGGGTCCTTCGTTTGGCGAGGTCGGGTGCTAGTAAGGTCCCTGTTGGGATGCAAAATCCCCCTGAGCCCCATCCACACAGGCCCCGGGGTGTCCAAAGATGTGAGGGCTGAATCAAAACCTTCAGAGAAACTAAGATACATAAATCCACACAGACATGAGGTGGAAATGCAAGTTTAGTTTTAAATAAATAGAGGATATTTTAAGTGCCTTAGCAAATAGGAAGCTGAATAAGTAAGACAAGGACCTAAAACCTAGTTTGAAATTCAGTGGCATTGTCTTTTGCAAAGATAGTTAAGCTCTAGACATAAAGAAAACAATATAGCCTTGCTCAACATTTCTAGATGGAACAGATAGAGCTATAGGCATAGAATTTGTGCAAGAAATTACAAATATTGTCGCACCTCAATCTTAGCTTATGATAGGTTCAGCAAGAATGTCAAAAATTTGTGTTTAAGCCTGATTGGCTAAAAATAGAATAGAAATGCACTGCTTTGAGGATGTTAGCACGCTTTTGGGACACAGATTACAGGTGCTGTCGCCACTGCTGTTGCCGCTACTGCTGATAAAGATGCTGCCACTTCTGCCTGGGACATGGGGGCTTTGCTAGAAGCATACTGGCATGAACTGTAACACCAATGCCTTCCTGAGACTGATTTTAACGATGCAATAAAGGACTTTGCTTTTACAAAGTTTACCCAACTTTTGGCCTTCAGCGAAGACACGCCAAAATCTTGACGTCAGGTCCCAGTGCTACGGCTGCTCTTACGAGCAGCGGGAGACAGAACCCCGTAGTAGTGGTGAGTTCTTCCCAGAGCATCCACAGCCTCCTTCCCCTCTGAATGCCAAGAGGGCAAGAAGGAATGCCCCTTAGCAGCTGCCCAGCCCTGATTTTTTCCCAGCCCAATTCTCATGGCATCTCTGCCCCTTGGAGAGAAACCCTCAGATAAGAGGAGTGCAGCTAAGTGTCTTCCTCCCCTGAGCATGGCAACTTCTTTTGTCTCTCCTGAGTACCCCGTTGTTATTGTCTCCTAGTAACACATATGGGGGAAAATTCCCTGATAGAAAGAAACTAAAGGAAGAATCCTAAACCCCAACATTTGTGTAGATGTAACACAGCTCAGGAACAGCAGTACAGATTAGACAATAATCCTGAGGTTTCTTAACATGTGCTTTGCTTCTGCTCAAGAGAAGGGTTTGTGCTAAAAGACGTGCTCTAAGGCAGGGAGATTAAAAAAAAACCCAAAACACAAAGCCCAAAAAGTACATCCAAAACCCCAAAGGAATGTTAATAATTAAAGAAAAACTTGAATGTTTAAAGACTGAAATGTTTTTCTTGTGGTCATTTATGTCATATACTGTGGCATCAAGACTCATGCACAGTCCCTGGGCCCAAGACACCTACCTTGCCCAAATACTCTTATTTTTGCTTCCCTAGTGAGGGTGGCAAGTGACAGTCAGAACATCAGGTTCTTAGAGCTATTTCTACATATTTCATACACTGAGTGCAGGGGGTGCTTCTCACAAGCAAATGCCATGCTAAGCTGAAGTGAGAAAAATAAACACCATTTTCCTACACAATCACAAAAGGATGAACAAAGATGAAGGAAGTGGGAAATAGACACTGTCAGAGATTTATACAGTACGGAAAAAAACCCAGACAAGTGAAAACAAAGGAGCTTCTACTTGGAAAAGAGCTGCTGATTGTCCCTGCCATCACCTTGCACATGAAGCGAACTCTGGAGCAACTCAGCCAAATCTTGTGTCATTCAGCTGTGAGAGCCACCTGAATGGCCTTGTCCACAGGAACCTGTGCTGCTCTGAAAGGAAAAGACCTTTCGGATGAAAGTGCCACATCTGCTGTTCCAGCAGTGCTGATAAACATCTTGGCAGTGTGTTCCTGTGGTTGTTGACAGCCTGCTCTATGGTTCTTTCACATGCTTTGTGCCTTTTTCCAAGCCATAAAGGGCTACACAGTAAGGAAGCAGAAGGTGGTGATAAAAAACTAACATGGTGGCATAATCCAGTAATAAAGTCAAGTTCTTCTCTACTCACTCTTTTCCAGGACATTTCCACATCCCAAGTCACCATTGGAACAGCTGAGTAGGGTGGGATTCCTGCTGCGTGCCAAACATTTCTCCAAACTCTATCCAAAAGTCACTTTCCTTTTGTGCCACAAGGCACATTTCCGTGTATGAAATATATATGTATATACCTAACTTTCTGCAGGTAAATGTAGTGTTCACTAACATCATTTACAGACTCTTAGACTGAGTAAAGCCCCTGAGCCAAATGGTGGGAATACTGAGCAAAAATATACATAGTTGTAATCCATGTGTGCCTACACCATCTGTTTGCTTGTTTTCCCAGAAAATCACAAGTCTGATGCTTTGTCCCACTTCACTGCCTGATTTACATCAGCAACCTTTGGAAAACCCCAGCTATAATTTATGCAAAGCTTAGGTAAGATTAATTACCTCACTCAGACTCCAATTTATTTAGCAATTAGGAAAAGTTAGACAGCAGCTAGTGAGTTTGCTGTTTTGAAATGAAGGGCCAGAGCCCTCAGGTCTGTTCCCAGGCTAAATGCTGGGTTTAGAACTTCATGATTTCAAAGTCTCCAAACAAGTGCTTTACACTGCAATTGTTTTTGCATCATTCAGCCTCCAAATAACCTCCCTATTCAACCTGTGAGCATACTAATGATCAAAACAAATAAACAGGAATGCAAATCTTTCTCATGGTTTGATGCTGGCCAAATGCCAGGCACCCACAAAAGTCACTCACTCACACTCCCCTGCCTCAGCTGGGCAGAGGAAAGAGAAAAATTTAATGAAGGCTTCATGAGTTGAGAAAAGGACTGGGAGAAAACACTCCAATGGCAAAACAGGGTCAGCCTAGAGGTACAAAGTGGATTTGTCACTAACAAAACCAGAGGAAGATAATGAGAAGTAAAATAAGCCCTTAAAAACACCTTTTCTTCCCCCAGTCCCTCCCTCCTTCCCACTGACAACGCAAGGGGACAAGGGCATGGGGGTTTTGGTCAGTTCGTCAGCCAAGATTTGCTCCTGCTGCTCCAGGAGGAGAGTCCTGAACCTGTGAGACCGTGGGGCCCCTCCCACGGGAGACAGTTCTCCACAAAACTCTCTGACATAGGCCAAACCTCATGAGCAGCAGTTCTCCCAAAACTGCTACAACGTGAGTCCCTCCCACGGGCACACAGCCCTCCCAAAACTGCTGTGACGTGCCTCTCTTCCCATGGGGTGCAGCCCTCCAAGGACAGGCTGCTCCAGCCTGGGAGCAGGAGCAGGGCCCTCTCTCCACCGGGTCTCCCACTGGATCACAGCCTCCTCCAGGTATCCACCTGCTCCAGCATGGGCACCACCCCCAGGGGCTGTGCATGGATCTCTTCATCCCTGTGGATCCCCAGGGGCTATGGATGGATCTCTGCATTCCCCGTGGATCCCCAGGGGCTATGGATGGATCTCTGCATCCCCCGTGGATCCACACGGGGCTGTGCATGGATCTCTGCATCCCCCATGGATCCCCACAGGCTGTGGGTGGATCTCTGCATCCCTTGTGGATCCCCATGGGCTGCAGGGGCACAGCTGCCTCACCAGGGTCTCACCACAGCCTGCAGAGGAGTCTCAGCTCTGCCACCTGGAGCACCTCCTCCCCCTCATTCTGCTCTGACCTTGGTGTCTCCATGTTGCTTCCCTCCTCCATGTTCTCACCTCCTCCTCTTCTCTGGCTAGAAAAAAACCCTAAAACTGTCTGCCTTTTTTTTTAATTTTCTTCTTAAACATGTCATCACAGAGGCGCTACCAGCCTCTCTTACTGGCCCAGCCTTGGCCAGCAGCATGTCCATCTTCAGAGCCATCAGGGACTGGCTCTGCTGGACACGGTGGAAGCTTCCAGCAGCTCCTCACAGGAGCCACCTCTGTGGCTCCACCCCCACTACCAAAACACAGGCCATACAAAATCAACACAGTATTTCCCATGATAGTTTTCAGTAGCAACTTTTCTTTCTCAGCCTGAATTTGTCACACTGGTAACAGGTGGTCTCAGGAAACGCCTTGTGACGCTGTGCTGAGCGTTGTGACACCATTGGGGAATCACCAATTAATGTTATTAAGGAGAAGCCCTGTCCTCTGCAGAAATTGTACACCCAAATCACGTGCATACACTTGCTGCATGTACCCCATGGCTTTAGAGCCCTTAGAACTGCCACACTAGCCCTTGCTGCAGTGGGCAGGGTGATGATGGGACAGTCACTGAGGCTCTAGACCCACCCCTGAACTTCCACTCTGCCCAAGGACAGTGCCCAGCACCACTGGTTTTGTTCTCTATTCAGTGACTCCCAGTCAACAGCTACAGACCACTGCTTTGCACAGCACACGTAAATCACATTGTTTCACAGTGCTCCTGGTGCTTTCTGAGAAACAGCCTGGCACATACAGCACAATTCCTTGAACTGAACTGATGAACTGCTGCTGCACAGAGGCTCACACTGAGCACGCAGTGCACATCTGGAGTTATCAAGGTTCTGCTGCCAACTTGCCTTGAGTCAATGGGGAGAGACAGTTCTGCAGCAGATGAGGTTTTGGCCTAAAGGAATATAAATATCTGGATATCATACTGCTCGATTAGCTCACTAGATAACTTCAAGAGAGACAGCTGAACAAAGTCTTAAAGAGATCATGAACATTCTGAATGTAAAGCTCCCTTTAGTGTATCAGCTTTTCTTCAGGGGCATTTAAGGTTTATGTGGCCCATTTTAGGGATTGTTTTAACATGGCTCTGATGTACAGTGTTCCTTCGCCTCTCTCTCCATACTTACTATACTTGCATTTTTTGTGACAGAATTTAACAGGTGACTGGATCTGATTTCCTCATTGTTCATCTGGTTGCACCCCTTCAGGGCATTAAAAATCCCATAGTGCATTTTCAAATATTAGACTGGCTGTTCAAAACAAAGCCAAGCAAAGCATTTGTTGTGAAACTCTTAATGCTCTCTGCAGACATTGGGGATTTTCCGATCTTCTTCAAGTTTTCTGTAAGGAATGCCACAGTAGTGGCTCTTTTGCTCCAGGCATATTTTACATTAACAGGTTTCTTTCCTTACCTTCTTTTCTCAGAGCTAAGTGCCCACTAGCTCACTAGAGCCCAGCCTTGTGAACGTACATCGGGGACACACAGCCTAGGTTTTCTGCAAACCTCCTACGCTCTTCATGACCTTTGACAGATTCTGACAGTCTCATCTGCTGGGGACTATGTAATGTGTCCCACTATGCTCCTTGGAAAATGTCAGCTAAGTGATTAAGTCTGGAGGTGAAGAAGATAGGTGACGTGCCACACATTTCCTTTCCTTCTGGAGAACTGGAAAGCAAAAGAACTGCTTCCTCAGGTGTGAGTGCTTCAGAGCAGTGAGGAGGCAGCATTAGCAAGTCTTTAAGGATTCACTGCTACTTTTCTGCTCTGAGTTATTCCCTGAGAGGGCAAGGAAAGCTGTCAGGGGTCCCCTGATTTACGGCTACTCACTGTGTCCCTCCTGCTGGAGCTGCTGCAGCTGCAGTCCTAAAGACAATAGCCGGAGAGAGAGAGACAGAGAAAGGTTCCTGGGAAAGCACATCACCCTCCTTCCCCCCCCTCCTTTCCAGTGGGAGGTTTGTATTTTGCTTCTGTGGCACATCAGGTGCAGGCTGCTGCTGCCCAGCACAGGCAAAAACCCCAAAAGAGCAAGGGCAGACCGGGGTTTAAATGTTTCATGCCCAGGCTTGCTAACAAAGCCACTCTGCCAATTCCATGAGTTCAGGGGGGTTAAGGCAGAGGAACCCCAAAAGGGCTGTGCTCTATTGTCTCCAGCTCGTGCTGCCTCTTTAAAATCAGAAATGCACGGACAGCTTCAAGGTGCCTCCCACTGAGCAAAGGCTTTAGATGCAGGCAGAGAGGCAGAGGAGCCATCCTCCCCTGAGCACGGGGCTAACATGAATGGGAGAGAAAGAGCACTCAGCAGAGTCCTTGGGCTACTTCCAGTGATCCTTTCTCTCCTCCAGTAACAGCAGCACCTGCAGGGGAGAAACCTGGCAGCTCTCCACAGGGTGCCTGAGACCTCCAAGAAGATGAGCACAGCTGCAGGTACCCTTTGCTGATACTGTTATGCCAGTTTGTGGATGGTTGTGTTGTCTGTATTTATTTTATAGCTCTTTTGGTATTTAGCAGCAAAATCTAACACAGATACTCCCTCTTGCTTTGGCCAACAAATTTTGCATTCAAGTGTTTATTTAGCACTTCTCTTAAATGAATTTTACAGTTTGCCTTTCCAGGCAGCTGTGGGGATGTCTCCTAAAGCAGTCCCTGGTCAGAATTGTTTCGTTTCAAGCTTTGGCTTTTTGTTATTCTGTTCTGCAATGCTCAGTCTGAAAAACATCGTGATGACCAAAGTTGTAAAAGAGAGTTTCTGACAGATATTTGTTAAGTGTAGGTACATCAGGGTCTGAGGGTGGTCCCAGGGAAAGAAGGGAGCAACAGCTCCACTATGCAGATTATCCTTTGTAGCCAGGACTGCTATTGTTCAGTAGTGTTTGACACCCTAAGGACTTACTGCTGAGGGTAGAAAATGCAGTAATATTCCCTGATCCTCTGCTGGGATGAGGTGAGACTGTCCTGACAGCCAGGAGTCTGGTGTGAAGGTTCCTAGATGGACCATGGGAAGATGCCCTCTCAGCATTTTGATACCGAGAGGCAAAAATAAGGAGCAGATGAGATGTTTTATTTCCCCTCTGTGTGGGGAAAAAAATCAATAATTTTTTAATATTTGGTACAACTGGCAGTACAAAGAGGGGAGCCTGCTCCTCCCCAGCATCAAAAATGCAAGGCACTCTGTCTTGCTTACAGATGATTTTCCCTTTCACCTTTCTCTCTCTCTGTGGAAACACTTTCCCTGTGAATGGCAGATTTGCCTTCACAGCTAAGCTCTACAAGCTGGTTCATGGGACAAAATTCTTCTTTCTGCAAATTGGCAGAGCTTCACCTGTTTGACAGAAGTGATAATGGATTGTGCTGGCAGAAAGTTTTGTCCTGTACTCAATTAATGGCTGCTGCCAAAAGGGAAGTGCTGGATTTAGTATTTTCTTGGGTCTTTGCAACTCTTAATTAAGAAAATGTATTTAGAAGCAAGGACATCAGTTTTCTTTTCGTTCTCCTCTACCACATCACTCTGAAACAACCAGAACAAAGCATAAACTTTGTCCAAAAGGCACATCAAATGCTTTACAGCACACTGAGTTGTCATTTGAGTGCCTTTTACCTTGCACAACGATGACAGCACCATGAGCTTGAGGGCCGGTGGAGGTTTACACCAGATTTTACATTCCTCCTATATTGTCATTTCACTGCCTGACGAAAATTTCATTGTTGGTAAATAAAACTGCTGCTGTAACAAAAAGTGCATGAAGCAACTGGAAGCATTTATTTTGTGAGAACAGAAGCGTCCCTTCACAGGGTATTTCCTCCTTCTGTGCAATTGCAGCAACAGATCTGTGGGCAATAAGGTGGCTAATGCTTTCCTTCAAGATCAGTACTTTTGCTGTCATTTCCTTTCAGGAAACACTTTCCTCTTTTTGTTCCCACAGGAGGAGATAAGTGAGGTTGCTGTTCTGTAATCTTCTGGGGACAAAGACAAGGTTTGCTGAAAGGGAAGCTTTGGGTGAGGTCTCTCCCCTGCCACACTGGGCTAGTAAAACACCGAGGGCCAGCCAAAAAGAAGACAGACATGGCCACGGAGCAGACTGGACGCGACCTAAACGCGACCGCCCGCCTCAACTTCGCTGCAATCTACAACATCCACGATGGGGATTTCCCCTCCCTCAGAAACTCCTCTTTCAACTTCACTTACGGCGATTACGACCTGCCGCTGGACAGCGAAGACGACGTGACCAAAACCCGCACCTTCTTCACAGCCAGGATTGTGATCGGGGTCGCTCTGGCGGGCATCATGCTGGTCTGTGGCGTCGGCAACTTCATCTTCATCGCTGCTCTCGCCCGCTACAAGAAGCTGCGCAACCTCACCAACCTGCTGATTGCCAACCTGGCCATCTCGGACTTCATCGTGGCCATCGTGTGCTGCCCCTTCGAGATGGACTACTACGTGGTGCAGCAGCTGTCCTGGGAGCACGGCCACGTCCTCTGCGCCTCGGTCAACTATCTGCGAACTGTCTCCCTCTACGTCTCCACCAATGCTCTCCTGGCTATAGCTGTTGACAGGTAAGTGGGTGCTACAACTGCACAAAGGTGTGGACACAGCTTCCGAGGTTCTAAACCATGTCCTCAATCCACACTTTTTCTGAACTGTTCCCTGGGCAGCCGGTTTTGATGCTTGACCACTCCTGCAGTTAAGAATTTTTTCCCAGTTGTGCTGCAGTCTTGAGAGACTGCCTGCCTTTTACTCCAGGAATTTTAACAATTTAATTTAATTGTATCCTTTCTCAAGACTCCTCTCTCAGCCTCCTGCACCATGGACTCTGACAGACCGAGGCACCGAGGATCAGCCTCGTGCTGACTTAAGGCTGACACGACTGACTCACAAAAAGCCAGAGACCTCCTCAGTAAACTCTTTACAGAAAGGCCATCCTCACAAGACCTCTTTCATGTATAAACACAATACACATCTCTGTAGACCCTTTGCACATACATACGTGATTCCCACCCCTCCTTCTTTCTCCTTCCCCCAGTTTCTCTCATGTGCCATTTCAAACTTCAGTATAGTGTTGCACAGTTTTCAGTCCCAAAAGTCAGCTCAGCAGTAGTTAACCCTGCTGAAGGCTGTACAGATACAGCATGTGTGTGGCTGATTCAGCTGTTCCTGATGTCAAGTGACGTCTGTGAAAAGGCTCTGGAGAAGTTCAGAGATGTTTTGCCTGGTGTGGGCAAGGGGACAATCAGCTCCTACAAAAACAAATCCTTAACAAGCATCTAGCAGAATATCCTTTCAACAGCAGCCAAGGACTCAGGGTAAAGCTTCTAAACACTACCATGTCTGCATTACCATTTTCTATCAGTTTTTCAGCTTCTACAAGGTTTTCTTGGAAAACTCTGCTAGTGCATCCTAGGTTGATGAAGTAACATGGGTCACGGTGCCCTTACCCCGCTAAGAAAGCAGATTTATAGCATATCTTCCCACACATCTTTAAAAACAAGCCTGGGAAAGCTTAATCACTGAAGCTTGTTGTAAGAACACACTGTTTTGGTTTAATTGCCTTTTTTTTTTTTTTTGCAAGCTTTTGCCTTGGTAAACAGAGAGAAACCTCATTGTTTAACAAGCACATATTCCATGTTAGTTAATTCATGTGGATTGTTGACTTCTCTCTCTAAAAAGAACAGGCTTCTAACAAAAGTTTTCCCATGTTTAGATCATTTCAAATAATTCAGCCATGTAAAGCAAGTGTGTCCCAGTGAGGATTTCCTCTAGGGAGGGCTCTCTTCTTCCTCCATGAAAAAATAGGAATTCACATGAAAAAACAGGAATTTCACATTTTTAAGGCCACACCTACACTAGAAAAAGTACAACATCTGAAGAGGAAGAGCGTGTGGTAAGGGTAAAATGTCCACACTGCAATGGTCCAGGGAACCCCTTTAGCTGGGTCCCCTGGACCCAATACCCATGGGCACTTGGTGTGTTTTATGTACACTTTTGGAGCACATCTTCCAGGACAGTTTCATCTGAATTCAGTTCATGAACTGCAGGACCACCCCAGGGTAACAGCCCACCTGTGGTAAGCAATGACAATCAGGAAATCCACCAGCAAAGCTCCCTCCTGACTCGATTGGACAGATTGATCCCATCCAGCCAAATGTTCTAACCAGATATGCATATTTATGAATACATACACATACATTATGCCACAACATACTTCTCCAGGACCTGATCTAAAAATGTTAACCTATCTGCTCCACAATGAGGCTAACTCATTCTGCTGCCCCCTGACATTTACCCTGCACTAATAAGAGCCATGAACAATTTATCTGCTTCCAAGATCTGGCTGATGAAAAGTGCTGCTGACTTTCCATTTTACTTTAGAATGAATATAGCTCATGGATGTTATTCTATGTATTGAATATACACAGATGGAATAGACTCCAAAGGAATGAGGAATTCCACTTTTTGAAACAATACTTTGGGTTAAATACATTTGTATTGGGACCTCTGATAAAAAATCTCCTCCTGGCAGGAATACCACAACCTTTCAGCTTTACAGTCCTAAGCAGTGCAAATACCTAACTCAAGTGTTCTGCTTTGCCATATTACTTAACACTGTATATTTAAGATGAATAAGCAACAGTCACCTCCAGAACACAAACAAAAAAGGTTTGCATGGGCAGAAAATAGATACATGTTCCTCTAGAGTGTGTATCTATAAAACAGATACACATTCTGTTGGTGGGTTAAAACCATGTTCACCTGTGACCATACATTAGCATTGCCTTGAGGTCATTGCAGCCCACAGAACAACCACAGAAATAAGAAAAATACTGTGATGTATAAGAGCTATTTAAGTAGCTCTCTGCCTAGGGAAAATATTTTCCTGATTCTACGTGTTTGTCTTTTCCTCCCTGGACCTGACTAGATGCGTAATACTGCATTTTTCAAACTCTTGCTCCTGTTTAAAAGTTGTGATACAAAATTGTAACGCAGCTCCAGGCTGCTATTTCACAAAATGTTCTTACAGATGATTATGTCCTTACAGACAAACATGTTCAGGCTCTCCCCTCAGGAATGACAGCAATTTCCTCCTGCCCAATTCTGTTTGCCTGTATTTTGAAGCGTGTCCTGACCAACAGTGATTTCAGACTTCATTTTGAATATATTTTTTCTGTTCCAGGTATCTGGCCATTGTTCACCCACTGAAACCACGCATGAATTACCAAACAGCAACCTTCCTCATTGCCTTGGTCTGGATTGTCTCCATACTTGTAGCTATTCCATCTGCATACTTTGCTACTGAAACTGTGTTATTTATAGTGAAAAACCAGGAGAAAATCTTCTGTGGCCAAATCTGGTCAGTTGACCAGCAGATGTACTACAAATCATACTTCCTCTTCATCTTTGGGATTGAATTTGTGGCACCTGTGATGACAATGACCTTGTGTTACGCCAGGATCTCTCAGGAGCTTTGGTTTAAAACCGTCCCAGGGTTTCAGACGGAACAAATCAGGAAGAGGCTTCGGTGCAGAAGGAAGACTGTCATGGTACTGATGTGCATCCTGACTGCCTATGTTCTCTGCTGGGCACCTTTCTATGGCTTCTCAATCGTCCGGGACTTCTTCCCCACCATCTTTGTGAAAGAGAAGCATTATCTCACCGCCTTTTACATTGTGGAGTGCATCGCCATGAGCAACAGCATGATAAACACCTTGTGCTTCATCACCATGAAAAACAACACCATGAAGTACTTCAAGAAGATCATGCTGCTCAGATGGAGGTCAACCTATAAGGGAAGCAAATCTAGCACAGACTTGGACCTGAGAACAAGTGCAATGCCAGTCACAGAGGAAGTAGACTGCATCAAACTACAATAACTTTTCTGATGTTCTAATTGCACCTTTTTTGGAGAGGGGGTAAAGAGGAAATAATACCTTCCCAGAAGCTTCTTCCTTGTCTGTGGGAATGCCCACCACTGGTGACAGCCCTCAAATAAGCAGCCTACTTTGCATTCCCTTCTCACTGGACTGCTGGATAATCCTTAAGCTTGGACAGATGCTGTGCTTCAGTTCACACACCTGCCAATTTGGGATGTAGACACTCATTTTAGAGTTGTTTAATAAGAACAAAGAAGTCTATGAATGCATTAGAGCATATACAATGATGGAAAAACTGAGTGCTAATCCTAGCAGCGATGCTTGTTTCTTAAGAGAAACCTCTTAATTCCTTTGAGCTTATGACTTGTATCTGTAAGCTATTTGGTCTTTCTGCTCAGAAGAGAAAGGATGCTAAAAAAGCCCATTTTGCTTCCTATCACTCTTTAACCTCTCAGTTTACCCCTCCTGCTGAAGCTTCTTGAAGTCTACAGACCACCAGCTTTCTACTGTCATTGGACAAAATGCACAGCATGCTCTTATAAAAGGCACATGCTCTAAAGCTAAAATCTGCTTCACAGTCACATGGAAACCTGAAGTCTCTTCCTGTTACACTTTGTTTAAGAATGCTTTATCAATATTCCACTCTTTAGTTTTATGGAGGTTGTTACTCTGTCTGTGTTTGGAAATGCCACAGATACAGATGAAAAGGATCTGTTTCCTCAAGTCCAGGCACCCTATGGCCAGCTTCTGCTGCCTTGAGATGCTGAGCTCATCACAGAATCAATCACAAAATTGTAGGAGTTGGGAATAACACCTTCACATTGTCTAGCCCACCCCTCAGCACACATTGGTCAGGATTGTGTCCAGCTAGGCTTTGACTGCCTCCAGGGAATGCTGACAGTCTGCCTGGATCACCAGTGTCAGTGTTCAACAGGTCTCACACAATGAAAAAGTGTTTTCTTGTGTTCAGATGGAATTTCATGTGTTTTACCTTGCTTGTCAGTGGGATCCATACAAAACCACAGCATGGTGGTGGGAAAAATCCAACCCGACATCTTACCAAGTCTGTGTGCATCTTCATGATAGAGGATAAGCAAAGACAAAATACCAAGGATATCCTGAGATGATCCATCTTTCTGGGAGTAAGACAGGCTTAGACTTCAGCGAGCCAGCCTCTGGTTGAGTTGAGCAGCTTATTGTCTGCTGAGATATGAGGCAACAACTCTAGATGAATTCTGCATTTCCTTCTGCAGTGCTTCTTTTACTGTTCTGATTTACTGCAACTCCAGTTTGGATGTTTCTTAACTGATAATTGTGACAAAGCAGGTGACAGTAACAGTAATACCTACTCATTTCAACTACACATAAGATATCACAGACTTCTGTGTATGGAAATAAAATCTTTTCTGTAGTGATGACAAATGCTTCCTGTTATAGAGTATGTGGTTGTGCCTACTTTTGGAGTAAATTTGTAAATAACTTGTCTATTTGTGAATTTGAGCAGCAAATCCTGCAAATAAAAAATGGCCTCAGTATCAGGATTCTGAATTATTTTTTGTCTTTTTCCCTTAGCCATCACTTTCTTGCCCAACTGAGTAATGTGAATGATCCCATTCCTGCTGAAGAAAAATTGACCAATTAAATTTAAGGGCAAAAGGATATTCGTATCCATTAAAATGCTCAAAGCCTCTCATCATTAGCTGCTCTTAAGTATATGCTGGAGAGTATTTCATCATTTGCTGTTAGGCAAAACAGTGACTGAAATCATCCTTCAAAATGTCAGTTTTGAACAGGGATAAGTACTAAATCCATCTGTTTTCCAGCCTGCCACAGAAATTTAAAGGACAAGAGAGTTGAAGCATTTCAGTATCAAAAGGCTTAATCTTGTAATCTCACCTGAAATCTCATGATTCCTTCTGACACTATGCTCCCATATTTATCTCCTGAAACCTGCCCTAGTGGTTGGGGATTAGCTAGCATTGTTACCTGTTATTAGAGTGTGCTGATACTCCTTCCACTTGTTTTCCCTACGTGGTTTTGGTGCAACCAAAGTCAATTGACAATTTCCACACTAGGGAAACCCATCTAAGGCTGAGTTAATAAAAAAACCCTTTGACGTCCGCCAAGAAATACAGTACTAAACAAAATCTGGAGCAAAGAATTGCTTTAAAACTCTGGAAATCACTCTGAGAGCTCTTGTGGTCTGGCCTAACCACATTCTCATCTCTGTGCCTGCCAAGGGTATCAAAGCAGCATCCTCCACAGCACCTATGGAGGGTTTAGGTTTTGGGACTGCTGTATTTTGTACACTTTGAGGTCCTCCCAGCAGCAAAGCAGTGTTGCTGCCTGAACCTCTGGATAGGGCAGGAGAAGCCATGCTTTGCCCTCAACTGCATTTGTCATGAGGGGGGATTCCCCCTGAGGAAGGGTGACAGTTCCATTCCCTGACCCAAACCCGAAGCAGTCACATCACCCTTAGCCTGTGTCTGCACCAACTCCAAACAGCCCAAAATGGCACTTTCAGAGACAGGGTTTGCTCCCAAACTGAGCTCCAGCGAGCAGGGGCCCTGCATGGGGACCGAAAGTCACTTAAAAACGACTGTGAACACTCCTGAAGTGCGCAGGCAGCGGCAACAGGCGGTGACCCAAGAGGCTCCCTCAGGCAGGCAGTCTCTGAGGGAGAGGGCCACACCCCACATCCCCTAGGGATTATGTCAGCCGCGCAGGGAAGAAAAGAACAAAAAGGCCTTTTTGTACCCGCACAGCTTGCTAAAGGGCAACATTTAGAGAGGGAATTGAATATGGACTGCACTTACCTGGAGCTCTGCTTGTAAGAGCCACGGGCAAACAGAGAAAGACAAGCACAGGCTGGGGAGAAGACAGCACCTGTCTGAGGAGGAGCAGGCCTTTCCTGCACAACTATCCTTAGCAACAGGCACTGAGAAAACAAAGACTGTGCCATTAAAGCAATTGTCCCTCCACAAAAGGGGGATGACCTGCAAAATCCCAGGCCATCGTACATCAAAGCAGCCAGCACAGAAAATTTCCCTGAAGACTGACTGACTCGTTCAGGACCCAAGACTTTGCTATGATCCTTCTTCTTTGAGCCTCTCCTGTGGCAACAGCACCCTCCAGCTGCTGCCTCTGCAGCACAGCGTCACCACAAACCGCATCGGCTCACCTCAAAAGCCTTGGGAATGGCGTCACCCAGGTATTCCCAGGGTTCCCATCACTCCAACAAGCAGCAACAGCTTTTGAGAGCTCGGTACCCAGGCACTTATCCATTGCTGGTAGTGTCTGCATTCTCCCTCTCCCTGTGCTGGCTTGGGCTGTCCCCTTGCCAAATACTCTGTACCAGCTGTGTGGAGAAACACACACCGCTGAACAGAAAAAAGCAGAACTGAGGGAAGATAAGACACTTGTCCCTCAGACTCACAGAGATCTTGCTCTCTCATACACTGTTAGTATCCTGTCCTACAGGCTGCACCATAACACACATTGCCAGGAAAAGCCTTAAATCACAGACTCAATTAGGTTGGAAAAGACCTTTGAGATCCTTGAGTCCAGCCTTTGGCCAAACACCATCACATTAAATAGACCATGGCACTGAGTGCCAGTCTTTCCTTAAACACCTCCAGAGACAGTGACTCCAGCACCCTCAATCCAATGTCTAACCTCTCTGTGAAGGAAATTCCTCCTAATGTCCAACCTGAAACTCCCCTGGTGCAGCTTAAGACTATGTCCTCTTGTCCTGTTCCCTGAGAGAAGAGACTAACCCCCACCAGGCTACAACCTCCTTTCAGGTAGCTGTCAAGAATGATAATGTCACCCCTGAGCCCCATCTGCTCCAGGCTAAACACATCCAGCTCCTTCAGCGGTTCCTCAAAACCACTGAGGCAGGAATTCCTGCAGTTTCAAAAGTGACCTTCCTAACACCAACCAGAACAAAAGAATATGGAACAAATCCTGGTATAAAAACCACCAAATAATCATGGATAGTAGGAAACATCACTGAGCACAAAGCTGCTCAAAGTGTGAAGTCACCTTCTTCAAAACCAAGACTAAGTGACAGAAAACACCAAGATGGTCCTGGAAAAAAGGCATCCCTGAGCTAAAAAGGAATGTCAAAACTCCATGAAAACTCTACCTGCTTATCTCCTGATTCCAGAAGGAAAAATGTGGAAGGTAACACATGTAAAGCAATCACAGGAAGCAGGCTGAGGCAAAGCAATTGGATCTGGCACACAGCACTCTGAAAGAGCCAGGGGTGATGCCCTGCTCCAGGATGGCTCTGTAAAGTGCTCCAATATATGCCAGGCACAGTCGAAATCAAGAAAAAAGCCACAGGGCAAAATGCCCCCAAGAAAGGTGGAAGCTTCTGAAAAAGCCAAACGGGAAAACACTCCAAAAAACACCAGAAAGGTGGAAGAACCCCTCCAGGGTCATGTGGTGACACTCCCCAAAAAATACCAGGTGAGGTGGAAACTAGAAGGGTCAGTAAGAAATATGAAGCCAGGGACTCCTCTGTAAGGCTGTGATTAGCAACTCCAATTTAGGTGGCAGCATGGTGAAGGAATCCAAGGTAATTCAGTATAAGATTCCAAAAAGAGCTGGGCCCCATGGCAAAGGGATCCCAAAATATAGTAAAACCTTTTAACTTGCTTTCCAGGAAGCTCAGGGGAGTTATGAACACATTGAAGGCAAGATCTTCCAACATCTTGAGAAATCACAGACACAGCTGCACGCTTTTCCCACTGTATGTTACAAGTTTAATTGTGCAAAAATACAGTCATCAAGACTTTGCTAAGAATTGGACACAGTTCCAGTGATGTACGCAGAAAGAGGTACAGTTGTAATTAGAGCAAATAACACTATAATTGTTGTTGAGCCAATCAGGTGGTTCGATACACTGAGATCCTGTTCTCAAGTGATTTAGACAACCTGTATTTAACTACTGTACCTGAAGAGGACCAACAAAACAACGCCTGGGAAAGATGGGAGCAGAATAATAAAGTTTAAAACTGCACTAACTCAACAGAAAAAAAAAAATGGCTTAGGCTTTCTTACTGCCAATACTTCTTTAGAGCACAGGAAGATGAAATTTTAACAGTGTTTAAAATTGTATTTCAAAATATGAGATCCCAATGGTGTTGCTAAAAGAAAAAAAAAGGAGAAAAAAAGAAAAAAAAACACCAAAATTTTTCAGACCACTATCCTCTGGGCCCATGACTTAATAAAACAAACACCACACCAGCCCCAAAATAATACATATGGATGAGAAAGACATTGCAGAATCCCCTCAGCCCCATTATTATCTTCCTGCAGTGCCTACATCATGGAGAAAAAAAATTTCAAACCATTCCTCTCCTCTGTGCAACCATGTTTTAACACAACCACACTGGACATTCATAAGGCTGTTCTGAGCAGCTATTTTTTGACCCTAACAAATCTACACGTTTCTTGCACCAGTGTCTCAACATCTTCATTATCCTTTTCTTCTGAACTTGGTTCCCAGTCAGAGTCTTCATCAGTAGGTTCATACTCCTCCTCCTCCTCGTCATCTATAAAGCTGTCATTGAGGTCATATTCAGAGTCTTTCTCCACAGCCCTTTTTCCTGTAGGGACAAAAATGTCATGTAGTCATGAATAATAAATGTAGAGCTCAAGATCCCTCCCAGAGCCCACAGGGTTAAGCTTCTCTCCTCCAGAGAAAGAATCACCTAAACAACACATCTATCTTTCAGTTAAGCCTCTACATACTGCTAGATGGCTACTCTGACCCTAGATTTTCTGCCTCCATCCATCCATCCATCCATCCATCCATCCATCCATCCATCCATCCATCCATCCATCCATCCATCCTTTATAGTCTTTGGAAGCTGATATGACTTTTAATTCCTACTCACTTCTTTCCTGACATTCACATGAGAGAAGGAAATCATCTGGATCCTCCTATATTCTCCACTTGCCTTCATGCTGTGTTTCCCTTCTGAAGGTAATTTCCTTCAGAAATGCATTTTGGCAGATGTGTTTAAGCCTTGCTCTCAACATCTGTGACATCTCTTCTCTTAAATGTCAAAAATTCCTAACTAGCCATGGCCTGTTAGTACTCCAATCATGTCTTATTCCGTCCTTAAGTTACATCTCTGAATAAAATCATATTCATTTCTCTTCCTCTCACCCTCCCATTTTTGCATTCTTACCTTATCTAGAAATAACCACTCAATGATATCAGTTTAGCTAACTTATCTATTGTCACCAGCTTTCATATGAAACTATGAATATGTATTTTTTCTTTAGCTACAGACCACAGCCCAAATCCTAACTCTTGAAATTACCCATAAGCACTTCTCAGCAAGCTCTTGAAACCTCAGGTCAGAGCTCCAGGCACAAACATCACCACCTCAGGTAGCCAGACTACAGCTTCTATCAGTCACACTTTGCTGTGAGTGGGAACACTCCTGTCCCAGAATTACCTTCCTTTTTATGCTTGCTGGCTTATTGTTTAATAGGCTTCAGAGGTAATTAATCATGCCATAATTGAGAGGACACGTTCATTTCAGGATGTTTCCTCCCAGTTTGTCTCAAACCAAGACACCGTGTTAACCCATAACCAGCAGAATTTCTTAGCAGAACCACAGACTATTGTCCTTGCAGAATTAATTATGTCTTGGAGGGGAGGGGTCAAAATGAAGATGCTGAATAAAATAAGAACAAACCTCCCCCCTCAGACTAAGGTTATGAGAATAGTAAGCCCAAGAGCTGCTTATCAGAGAAAAGCCCTTTGTCACTTTCACAGCACTGAGAATAGTATTTTACAACAGAAGCAGGAATCCTGGCAAAATACTGATGACTTTCATATTCCTCCTACAAATGCAGGAGGTGCATACTATATTTTCCCTCCCCATACATCAATGCTTTGATTCTAGCAGTGAGTGATGCAATTCCTTTTATGCCTTTCCTCTCCATCTCTTTCCACTGTAGTTTAATTCAGCCCCTAAAGCTGATGATTAAGCTCAGTTTTGCCTTTTCTCTAGTAGCATATCTATAAAGAAGACCCTGAAACTTTCTATGAAAGTATCTCTCTGATGTGGGGAAAAGAAGCTTGCAGATTGCTCCTTCCAAAATGTTCTATTTTGAAGTGAGCTGATCAGCTTGCTAGAAAACCTAGACAAAAGTGTGTAGGAGAATCCTGCATATTCCATTGTTACAGGGTGTTATTCATTTCAGCAGCAACAACCTAGAGAAGTCATTCAGTAGTGACAATTTAAGGGCAGCATAACTCTTGACTTCTTTTTCAGTTCCTTCCCTACAACTCTTCCCCAGTAATTTGCCTCAGATTATTTTTCAGAACATTCTCTACAGGCAATTCTGACAGCAATTAGACTTAAAAGCTAAACATGTTAACTGTTGTGTGGAGGGCTCCCCTCTTCTCTTGGCTGGTGGAATTTAAATATGCTTCTAGGGAATTCAATCCTGCTGTGTCTAATGGTGCAGTTGTGCCAAATATGACAAAATAAAGGTTAATGGAGCCCTTACTGTCTGTCTGACCCTGCAGGACATGGTGTGATGGCCTCAGGTGTGAACTTGCTGAACACCACGTTTTATAAGCCTTGCCCTCCACAGAGCTAAGTAAGCCTGTCAACAAGACATTAAAAAAATTTGAAAATAGTAAATACAAACAGAACTTAATAAATTAATTCCCTTCTTTCCCGTGTGTGCAGAATATCAATTCTCCCCCAGTTTGTTCTTAGTAAGAAGAGTTGAATTTGACAGACTGAATTTGACTTGTGTGTGCAAGTTTTACATGCTGCAAGAGCAGCACCTCCTCCTTCAGAGCCACCCCTGCCTGACCACCAGCTGCACACACAGGACCTACTATTTGGGTAAGGAAGGTGCTCTTAGGAGAGGCACAGCTCCCATTTAAAACCTTCAAGAATATATTTAGACTTTTAGATATGCACACAGCCCAGCCTGCTTCATTCTAAAATCTTCACCACTCAGTGCACACCTCAATACTCTCTAACTCAAATTTCTACCATGGATCTCTGATCAAGATGGGGCTGGTACTAAAACACACAGGTAATAGACACGCCTCAGAACATGCTGGTGCACACATATAAGCAAATACCTGGTGATAGGCAAAGTGCACCCTAACCTCGTAAGGAAATGGTATGGCAAAGAAATTTCTCAGTGGAAAGTTTAAAACAACCTCCTGCATTCATCCACAACAGAAATGGAAGCCACTTTGCCTAGAAAGCTAACTACAGCTAATTCCACTTTTATTTATTTTCTGTAGAATGCAAAATTATTTTGAAGATTTCTTGAGGAAATTTCCAGCCACTCTCCTTGGTGATCTCAAAGAAGGCAAGCCAGTTCCCACTCCCACTCAAAATGCAGCAATTCCACACCCTCAGGCCACTGAAAATGAAGACTGCACAGCATCAGACTTTCAGACTGCTCTTTAAAGCTCACTTTTAATTTCAGAAAGCATAGGAAGCTTAACATTTGGAAGATAAGACACAAAAGAATCCTGGAAGCAGACCTAAGTGTGTCTAAAACTTGAGTCTATGCACCCACAACACACATAAACTTCTACACTTTGATCCTAACAAGCCCTGAAACACCAATACCTCACGCACAGATTATCACCTGAAAGTTATTTAAAGGTCAATGCAATGCAGAGGGACTATCCCCATGTTGCAGGAGCAATCACTCCCTATAAGGCAACCTTAACTAGCTGTGCATGAAATACTGGATTTCTTTCATCCTATTATGGCTGCTGTGTAAGGAGTGAAGATGGAAGACACCATTTAACCATATGTGTCTTTCCTTACAATGTTTGTTTTCTTCTCTGCTTCTAGGGAAATACAGGTATGACTATCTAGGAAGACTGGGAGAAATTCAACTGAAGCACTGTCACTTGTAAGAATACAAGAAGGATTTTACTAAAATAAAGATTACTTTCTCCTCAGCTAAGTGTTATCAAGCATCTCCAGCACTATTAAATGCCAAAAGAGCCACAGCAGGCCAACTGTTGCAGGTTGATGTGCCCACTCAGAACTTCAGAATATACTCACCATTGCTTGAAGTTTGTTGCCGTGTTCCTCTCCCAGCTACTAAAGAAAGGGAAGTTGTCAGTCAGGACAGAGGGAAGCCTGCCATAACGGGGCAGGGTTTTTTCTTACAGCTGCTACAACAGAAAACTGACCTATTAAACAAATGCTGCAATGGTTGTGCTGTACTTAAAGGTATAAAAGCTACTCTGCTGCCCCAAAAAGACTGGTTTTGTCTTGAATCATTCCCAAGAGATTACCTAGATACACTGTTCTTAGAATTTACCCCTGCCATCTGTAGACAAATGTCATCAATTCTGATTGGGAGTTTTTAAGCAGGAAATTGGAATATTTTAGGGCATTTAAATACTTTACACACTGTTTCCATAAATGCTATTCTTTCTTAATAATGTCATAGCCCTGAATCTTCAAAGTAAAATGCATGATCATGACATTTTCATAAGTGTTCTGCTCTAAACTACTGTTTATTGCATTGGGACTTCATGTGGAAAATCTACAATCCAATAATCAAAACAAAGCACCCCCAAAAAATAAAACCAAGAAGTATCTCTTTCAATTCTTTAAGAGCAGACATAGTGTAAACAGCACATTCCCCTGTGTTTTTTCACCAAATCAAGTTACTGGAATATAAAAGGACCACGAAGTGTTAGATTAGGAACTCAAAATCAGTTTTAGTTATATTCCCTCCAGGCTTCAAGAGAACATATATGCAAAAATTAGTTCTCACAGTAAGAAAACCACTGCTAAAAAAACCCCAACACAAAAAGATGACAGATGTTGTTGCAATATTTTGTTTAGAGCATCAGAATACTTTAAGATAGTATCTTACCTGAGAATTCCTTATTAAAAAAAAAAAAAAAACCCCAAAATAATCCTAATACAGAGGGAGCTGTAAATGCAACTTTTCCCCCAAAGGGAGATTAAAGCATTTTATTGAGATGGACTTGATGGTCCCTGTGGGTCCCTTCCAATTCAGAATATTCTGTGATTCTGTAATATTAAACAAATTGGCCCACCTGGAGGTGCACTGTGCTTGTATTCCAGCTTGTGCTGAGGGTTCTTCCTGCAAAAAAGGAAACAGTAAAAGCTTGATTCCATTACCGTGTTCCACATTTAAAAAGTGCAAAATTCCCTGGTATTTTATGGATAATTTTCAAAGCACAGCATTTAGATCAGCCAAGTAATAGCCAACACATAAGGACAACAAAATTAACACAAAACCCCTTCAAATTACATCTGTTGCTTCATCAAAAGAATGATCAATGCTTTGTGGGTGTCTCCATTCCTCTATCCCCAAAGAATGAAACACAGATGAAAAATTATCAACTAATGCAACACAGAGATTGTCTTATCTGGAAGGAGAGGCAGTTTGGGGTTTAGATAAAGCATCCATTGTATTCCTGAAAAGTATGCTGGCAATTTCATTACTGATCTAAGCCTATATTGCTCAGCCTGAGATGGGAAATTCACCTCACTGGTGTTTTTAAGAGAACCACTTTTTCTGCATTAGCTGAGTATCAGCAAGGCTTTTCAGCTGTCCTCATTTTGTTACATTTCCCAGAGACCATGCTTTTTAGGACAGCCACACTTTCCAGGAGAAAATGTTTCTGTGCAGAAGCAATCTTTAACAGCAGCCACCAGTTTCAGTATGCCCCCATAGAAATGCCATTGCCTCAAAATGTATCTTCTTGTTCACTGTGATCATTATACAGCCTGCTAAATATGTAAAATCTAGATCCTGAAAATCAAATGGAATACAACAACATTCTGAAGAAAATCAACAGTGCTTAAAACAAACAGCAGTCAGCCATAAACTGGATTTTATTGCTATTACCTTAATTATGCTTTGTAATAAATCAAGTACTGATTAAAATAGCTTTTGTACAAAATCCCAACAAATACATTACCAAAATCTAAACTAAAAGTTACAGATCAAGGACAATACGTAGCAATAAATTATTTCTATAAAAGAACAATTTACTGAACATTGAAAAGAGATACAGTGTTGATCTCTGAATATGCTCTTTGAATAATCAAGTTTTCATCTCTGACAGCTGATACCACTACCAAAAAGTGATTTTTACTGTGTCAGTGCCAAAAAAATGCACAGACTTGGGTTGCTTTAAGGGTAGCAATGGAATAATGGAATAAGGAATAATGACTAATTCCACTGTCATTCTGCAGCTGCAGGGGAGAACAAAGAAGTGGCAAACAAGAAAACAAGAAGAGGCACTTTGCAGAGTGTTTCCCACCTGTAACAAGCCGTTCCATACGGACACTCCGGCCGGTTGTCATCGTCACCCTGAGCCACCGTCTCCGTGTCATGATAGTCATCATCATTAGGATGACTGAACTGCTGGAAGTGAACGGGATTCTTCCTGCAGAAGACAAATACACACTGAAACTGAACTTCTGTTCCATTTCAATACAATAAAGGACATATAAAAAGTGTTACTGAATCACTGACAGCTCAGTTTCCTGAGGTTACACGAAGAGGAGCTTTTAATGTTTACTTTGACGCAGAACGTATGACCTACTTTCAGGAAAACAGAAGAAATTTTGTCTTAGCACCTGCTGCAACTGAGTTTAAACCAGGAATTTTCCCATTTCCCATCAGCTTTAATTTTCAGACCTCCAACACATATCCTTCCAAACACAGAAGGTTTTATTTGAATTACAAATAAGCATGCTGACGTGAAGTTGTACCTTAAGACATTAACAACTCCATGTGTAGCTAAGTTATACCAGTGTTAGTGAGGACAACTGTCTTGGGTTATGTCCAAACCAAGACAACAACACAAGACCAGCATCCACAACTTCTTGCTCTGCAACACTTGAATCTGAGGTGAACAAGTAGGGAACACAAATTTATGCATCACTGAAAGAACGTTTCTTCCAATCCCAGGCAAGAGATTTGTACACACACCACTCAAAAGTAGGCTGTCATGAATAACACTTAAAGAAGAGTTTTCTCCTTTCTAGACCTGTTGTAAGTGGAGTTAAAAAGAATACAGAAAAACAAGTTCTGACTTCAGGAGAAATCCATGTGACAGATCAAAAAATGCTACAAAAAATTACATCAAAATTAACATACTAGTAGCAAAAGCAAACTCACTTTTCCCCTATAATTTCTTAGAGACTTTTTTTCCAAGCATAATATTGAGAAGCAAGGAATGTGAGATTTTAAAATAAATTATTTTCCAAAAGACATCTACAAAACACTTTAGTGATTACCTCAATTATTCCCAGGGTACATAACCTCTAGTGTGTTTGTGCAAATTATAAAAGTGAGTTGCCTGCCTCAAGCAGGAGGAATAACAACTTTCAGCTACAGAGTACTTACTGCTTTAACTTAAAGAGTTGCTACAGCTGCATTTAAAAGCAAGTATGGAACACACCAAGCACATGTGTGCAGCCACCTCCATATACAGCAACCTCCTCACTGATCAGAGAAACTCCTTTAAATTCACAAGTACCTCTTCCAAACTTCATAGGGGACAGTCAATATTCTTTAGCCTTTCAACTACCACTATAATAAAAGAGCATTTGTTACAGCTTTTACAAAATGGTGACTTAAACACTGTGAGCTCCACTGGCCATTCATTTATATTAATTCGTAACAAATCATTCATCATTAATATTCATTCATATTAATTCCTTAAATCTCCATTTTCCAGATATCTTTCACTCAGGAAAATCCAGAAGCAAGCTACAGGTAAACTCTTCTGTAAGCCACTTATCAAAGGTCCAGTATCCCTTGGACTTACAGACGTGATAGGCTTTTTGTCCTGGCCTTCTGTTGCTTCTGCAAACTGTAGACAATTGAATAATGTTTCACTAGAAACTACTGCAAGGTTGCAGTCTTTTATTCCATAACAAATTCTCATGAAACATCACTTGTTGTGACAAATTCAGATTGGCTGCCTACTTCTTTCCCCATCAAAAAATAAATGGGATGAAACCAAATCATTTAGAGGCCATTTACTTTGTTTTCTTAATGCACAGAGCAAAGATACTTGCAGTAATAGCAAGAATTCTCAGTCACACTAAATAAAATTTATCTTCTGAAAGGCATACAGCAGCCACTGATGTTCTCTGAAGTAATTTTAATCCTTATTCCTACATCAAGATACATACAGCATCATAGTTGTTAAGAAGGAATAATAGCTGTCAATTAGCAGATTTTTTGTATTTTAGGAAATATCCATTTCATTTTTAAAACATTGCTTCAAGACCTACTTGGACAACACCAAACAGCCATCATAGAAGGAGGGGGGGAAAAAAAGAAAAAGAAGTATGGGAGAAAGGAGAAGGAGCAACAAAAGTGTTGTGATGTAAAAGTGACAAGTCCTTGTCATCAGGCTTCAGGAGTCTTTTGGCCAGTAGATGATGCTTCTCAAATTATAAATTACCTGTGAAGCACCTCAAACACATCCTATCTCTTGAACATGTCCTACCTCAGATGCTCAGTTGAAACATTCTATTTTATCTTAGCTTCATCTGGCTAATTTATACTTATTCTATGTGCAGTGCAACAGTAGCCCACAAAATAAAAGGAAGCAGAGAAGTGCAGAGCTGATAAGCAAACATCTTCCCTTTTTTCAGAAAAACCATAAGGCTTCTTCCTTAAAGGTTTTGTTAGGGTTTTTTTTTAATATTTTTAGATATTAAAAAAAATCTTAATTTCTTTGTAGCCATAAGATACTTGAGTTACAAGAGCACATCTATCACACTGTAAGTTGCACTCCAAAGTTAACTGTTCCACAACAAAGCCTCAGTACACAGGAATGTCTTAATTCATTTGATCAAAACAAAATCATTAGGCTTTACTTGCATGAAAAGTAACCAAATAAAAGCCTATTTTAATAAGGAAGTTTCATGACTGTTGCCTTCATATGAACATACTGACACAGTTACTGCAGCTTTGCTTTCACAGAAAATCTAAATTTGTGTACTCATACTTCATGATGCAGGAAACTATGTGAACAAAAACTATGCAAATAAAACCTTAAAACTTCTTCAGAACCAATGCAATCATCCTCAAGCAGAAGTTGAGTATTGCTCAGTGAAATATTTAAGACAGTTATCCATCTGTGTAGCTATCAAAAGCAACTTTAAAAACTTTTTATGAAGCAAATTTAACTGACTAGTTCAGAATCCCTGACTCCTCACAATCCCATACTGAAGACCCCTCACCATCTCATGGGCTTATTTATTTCTTCAGCTACTGAAAGAACCTCCCAGTGAAAATGTACTGAATTACCAGCACTGCATATAAAGCCATAGAATTCAAGCCTGAAGTTATGCCATGACTGCACATAACATGTTTGTAAGTTCTGTATTTTAATTCTTACTAGGAGACAGGACTCCAAAAAAAGACAGATGCAGGTCTTTAGCTGCCTGATTTACAAGCTTAGAGTGAAAGGAAAAACACTTATTTTCATACACAAACAAACAAACAAACAGCAAAGTCTTCAGAAGAACCCACAAACAAATCCAAATGTTGGCTGAGAATCCCCTGCTCTGACACTTCTGGGAGAGATTTACACACCCCCAGCCAGCAGAGAACTGCGCTCCAGGCAAAAGGATTGAATTGTGGCAGAAAGATTGTGAGTTCCAGTTTCAGAGATCAGAGTTCAGGTCTACTATACCCCTTCTATGGTGGCCCTTAAAAAGGGTGGTGGTAGATTTATTTTAATTCCCTATTCTGCTAAGTTCAGAAAAGCAAGCAGCAGACAAGAACACGTGACAGTATTCAGAGTTCCTCGACAACAAATACAGGCAGCTACAACACACACAGAGCACTTGGTCTCCTGATGATAACAGCATTTCCTTTGAATTTGGCCACCTCAGAAAGTGACACTGAACAAAGGTGACAAGAAGACTCCTTGGAGCAAGAGGTGTGCATCAAGTTTGACTCTTTTAAAAGCACATGAATTCATGAATGAAGAAACTGAACTATGGGATACAAGTTTACTTCCTAAATGTTTATGACAGGCTAATAGAAATGCAGTCAAATAACCAGAATAAACATCTAATCTTTGCTCTAACACACTTTTGCCACCATGCAGACACCAATTACATAGGAGCCTTGAATTAAAAGCAAATACAAAGACAGACTACAATGCACATTTCTTTTGCTGCAAGCAAACAGGTGGAGTTTCATAGCATCTCCTGAAGATCAAAGCTGACATTTTTGATTCTCCCTATTTACAAATTTCTCTGACAAAGTAAGACTGCTATTTCTTATTTCAGAACATTATTTTATTTTCATAAAGCAATACTTCCCAAAGGTATTGCTGCCAAATGTTTCACAATCAAGAGACCCAGGAAGAAATGTGCACATACAGACTCCTACACCCTATTACCAGCACCTAAGATTTGCCTTCCTAAAGATAAGGAATATTTCATCCTATCAGAGCATTAAATCTCCTTAATACCCATACAGAGCAAAACTTGTCTCAGCAAAATTCAAAGTAGCTGGAGCAACCCAGAGGCTGCATTTGTACTACTGGATCAACAGAACTGTCTGGTAAGACCTGCTTTTGTCATAATCATTGAGGGAAAAAATGAGATCTGTCAAAGTTATGTGAAAACTGACATGTGATGTGCTCATGAACACAACAGCTTTACAATTTTGATAGACACAGTTATCTCAGCATCAGGCCCACCACACGTACAGGAACCCAGTCACTTGTGCTTGTTTGGCTCCTCATCAAACTCACTGGTTTTAGTATTGCTGAAGCCCTTTGGGGGAAGATAAAAAAAAGTCACAGGATCTGCTGTTTCCTGGGTAAACCTTGTCTTTTGTGTTTACAAGGTACATGGGATTATCTGGAGCTCAAAACCGTCTCCTAAATGTAGCTCACAAGTCACTGGGCGTTTTCTAGACCCCAGAGCACCTCTAGATTTCAACCTTCCCTTCAATATAACACCACAGGACACCACAGATCTTTTCTGGGCAGAAAGAACCAGCAGGAGGCCAGGCACCCAGCACTGGTATTTTGGAATTTCTCTGGAACATCTGTAAGACAAATCTACCACCTCCATGTTATAAGGATGTGAGTGGGTGAAAAAGAAGAGGAAAGACCCCAGTTATTCCTCACTTGCAGAGAGGCTTGCAAAGACTGTCCAGGTAAGGGTTAACCTTGAGTTCTAAGTATGCTTTGTTCTGGTTTTAGAGTTGACTGAAAGCTTAGAATAAATTGCAGAAACACCAAGTTATAATAAAAGAAATTCTTGATTATTTATGGATGACAAACAATAAGTATTTTAAACATTTGGATCACTAAGCAGGCAGTAACTTCAATAAACACAATAATCTTTCATATAAATCTCACCTGCTAATAAAACAAACCTACAGGGTTTGTGTTGGACATTTGAACCTTTTACATCTCTTCTCCCTGCTAATACCTCATACTGTACACACAAGTCTTTTATTTATTTTCCTTTTATAATGGACCTTTATCCTTTATTTCCTGATCTTTTAATTTGCTCAAGTACTTCATCCCTTGTTTGGGCTGTATTAGGAGTTAGCAAGACATCCCAGCTCCGCCTTTTATCCTTCTAAAATTAGTGTGCTGCTATTTGTTTCTCATCAGTCCCCTGTTCACCAAAAGATTTTTTCCCAAATCAAAGCTTGTAACAACTCTACAGTTTTCTCTTCCATAGCTAATGCATTACTTTAGCCCAAGCCAGTTTTAATTTTGCTTTACCTGTAACAGGCACTTCCATACATGCAAGGTGTCCTCTTATGCTGCATCTGTTTGGAGCTTTCTGAAGCATCTGCACTTCTGGCTGGATCAGAAATCTCAGTGTTGAAGTCCAGATGTGCATCAGGCTCAAGAATCCCTTCCTGGGCACCAAAGTTTTGGCAAGTCCTGCCCCAGTGAGCTTGTCGGCTTGTAGAACCAGTAATTTGCTCTTTGTTTTCTGTCTCCTCAATTCTATTGTCTTTACTGGAGATCTGACCTACTCCTTTAGACCATTTGCTATGCAGCTGCCTATCTTTTTTTTCCAGAGAACTTCCAGGGGTTTTTGTTCCAGTCTTGCCACTTCCTTCCATATCTCCCATGGTAGTCTCAAGAGGAAATCCAGATGTATTCTGTGGAACAAGGTTACATTTTGAGGAACCTGAAAATTTACACTCCTCAGAATTAAAAGCTTTGAAGTAAAACTGCCTCATCATCCCTGCTTTCAAAATCAGTCACAGAACAGCCCAGATTAGAAAGGACCTTGAAAAGTTGATTTTAAAGTCCAGACTTTAAAAATCTTCTACTCCACTTCCCAAACTCAAGTTCACTGCTAAACACAGCTGCTGAATGAAAACCTCAAGCTCAGAAAACACACAGTCTCAAAGAAAAACTTATCCAACAGCTTCCTTCCTCAGCTTCAGTTCCCTCACATGACCTCTTCTCTCACCACCTCAGTTTGTGAACAGTCCAAGAACTAGTTTAAATTAACTTGCAATTAAAAGTACTGCTCCTAAAAAATTAATATGGATTTTACAGGTGAAGATGTAGTACTGTAGTACACTGTAGAAGAATGCAGACTGCTACCCAAGGATCAATTTAAATGATGAAGGAATTGCTTACTAATTTAATGAATTACTTAATAATTTAAGCACCAAGATAGATGGAGTATATATGCACTTATCTATATAGAAGATATATGGGAACTCAGGATGCCTACCCTGAGGTTAATCCCACATTGATACATCTTAAATGCTTCAGCTCATGACTCTAAATCATAACAGTCTGTCATAGACACCATTAGGCAAATATTTCAGTTTTGACACAAACTGCATTTTAAATTTTGGAAAAAATGTACATTTAAAATAAGAACTATGTTCTTGAGAAAGAGAATATGAGATACACAACTGAGGAAAGAACACTGTCCTGACAATTGAGACATTACCTGGAAGCATATCTAGATATAGCATATCTGTAGCATATCTATGCTGTATCTATACAGCATATCTATATTCAAGGCTGAAATACTTTGATACATCACAGAACTATTCAAAGGTCTCTGCTCTCTAAACAGTATTATCTGTTTCCCCTCCAGTAAATTTATACTTAGTTTACACAGGTGTGTTTGGTGGAGCTTGAAAACCAGCCAGTGATTTCCTATTTGACTTTGTTCCTTTCAATGCAAGTCTCATAAAATGTTATCCTAAACCAGAGACAATTACATTTGAGCAGCAAGGTGATTAAGAAAGGGCAAAGTCAGCATTAATATCAGCTGATCCTGACAGAAACACATTTAGTGACTCAAGCAGGAGACAAAGACAACTCCCAAAATACAGCTCAGCAATCAACTGCGACTTAAGAAATCAGCCTTCCTTTGCAAAAGAAAGCAGAAATTACTGCTCTTTGCCACTACCACTTGTGAGTTCTCTACCCACTGCCTGTGTCGTGCATGAGACAGAAGGCTCCCATGGATTAGGACCGTGACACGCCAGGCTGCGATCCAGGGAAACCAAAACAAAAACAGGACAGCAAGCGCGGGGCCTCGGTGCCCTCCAGCGGCTGCTGCCAGCTACAACAATTCAGACATTCCTGCTTCCTTCCCTACAGAGCATTTCCTCAATCGCCTTAAACACGACGGCAGGACCGTGGTTTAGGCTCTGATATCCCAATTACGGTTTTTCAGAGCTCTCTGTGGTTATTACTCGTGCTTGCCCTAATACATCAGTCTTCCTGCAAGGTCCTGAAAGCAATTTCTTAAGCTGTACTTGAGATTAAAATGATACGTGAAATTGCTGGGTGGAAATAAGTAAGCCTTCCTACTCACAAATTGCAAAATTGAGTAATTCATTACATAGTCGCTCATTTTATAACCTGGCAAAGAGAAAGCAGCTCAGCAGCTGTTATTAATGCACTATTAAAAGTGGACCACTGTTACATCAAAACTACTACTGCTACTTGCTCTCCATGCATGGTTTGTTTCAATTAACCTTAAAACCAAAACCCCAATCATTTTCAGTGTCAGAAGCATTTTAAGTATTTTGTCAGATCCTAGAACATACCCAAGCAATTTTAATGCCAGACATTAAAAACACCTCCCCAAGTGCTTCACTTAAAGGAAACAAGTGAAACTCTCAGTTTACTCTCACCAGAATGTGCTTTGTCTTTAGCAATGATCCTTCTCTTTTCACCACTTGCAAGATGTTGTCAGTAAGGATTTAACTACCTGTAAGTGCAGCTGTGCTGTGAGGTCACAGAGACACTGGACTAGCTGGGCCAAAGGGTCTGTTCACTCACTGCCACAAATCATTTTGGGTTTCAGGTTACTTTTTTCTTCCCTTTCCTTTTTTTTTGACTCAGATTTTGAGATAGTGGCATAAGCACACTCCATGCTACCTTCCTTTGAAGCACAGCAGTTGCTGAGCCACACACCATCCTTATCTGACCACAAACCCTCACCCACTAGAATGGAAAAGCCCAGAGTGGCATGACATCAGTATCGCACAATCACCCATCCCCAAGGGTTCTCAGAAAAAGAAACCACACACACCAGACACTCCTGGGAGCAGTGCTCTGCCCCATGTGTTCCTGCCTCCTGCTGCAAAGCTCGAAGTCTGTTACTCCTGTGAGACATTTAGGGGCCAAGTCCCAGATCCTTTGAAGGAAATGCAGAAAACCAAATCTTTGAGGTTTCCATGAGCCTTGTTGCAGAGCTATCCAATGGACTGGTGTTTCAAAACAACAAATCAGGAGCAGAACACACAGAACAAAAAGTTACGTTGTCGATCCAACCTTCAATGTGACTTTGCCAACTACATTCTCATTTTTTACAATATGGTTCTGTCCTAAGCCAAAAAGTTACCTGAGATGAAGGAACAGGGATGGAAAGGCAACTCCTTTTCCCTTGATCTTCCTCTCCACCTTCAAAGTCCTCTATAGTTTCTTCAGAAGCTAATCTTTTTTTCTGCTGTACATGTACTTCTGGTTTTAATGATTCACTGTGACCTTCTCCTCTTCTTTGGGCTTTTTTCTTTCTACTACCTTAAAAAAAAAAAAAAAGAAAAAAGGGTGCTTTTGAAATGCAACTTTTTCAGTGAGATCCTGACACTAGAAATCATTAAAGCAGAACACTGGGCACACGGCATGAGAAACAGCAGCAGTTGTGAAAAGGACTTTTTAAACAGTTCCAATGATGTTTGCATGTATCCCCAGTTCCCTCAAGGTCAGGCCTTCAGACACATCTCACCCACACAGCTCCTAATCTCAACACCAACACAATCAAAGCATTCAGTCTTTGAGATAGACATTATATTCACACATATAACAAATGTTATAGTACTGGTAAAGAAACAAACAAACAAACAAACAAACCCCATTTCCCCAAAAACACAAAAGCACAAACATAAGAAAACCATCACAGCAGTACAGGACTCAACACAGCCAGCTGCCATTTTTATATAAATAAGGCAGGAGAGAACAGCCTAGATTTAAAAGGGGGTGAAAGAAAAAAAATACTGAAACATGGATTTTCTTTAGCATCTTATAATTTTTTTTTCCAAACTAGCTTTTGAGGAAAAGAATAGGCAGTGTGGTGAATGGGGTGTTTAAAGCCACAGCTGCCCTCATCAGTGCAGACAGACACCTGAATTGACAACAGGAGAGAAGAAGTCATGCAATGTCTGGCCAGAAAAAGTGTCTGGACTGCTCAGCAAAGGAAACTCAACAGTTTGCACCCAAACTACCTCACACCTCCCCACAGAAGTGCCAACAGGGTGGGGTGTGCTGCCTTCAGCACAGGCAATGGCAGAAACAGTTTCCTCCTCTCTCTCCTTTAGGCCTCCTGCTCCATCAGTAAAAGTCACAAGGACAATAAATGCCATGTAAAAAAACAATTTATCTAAGGGCAGCTTTAGAAGCTCCCAGGACCAAAGCCAGACACGTTAGAAAATCTTCTTGAGCTTGTGCCAATGCACAGGCACCTCATGTGTGCCACTGACAGTGACTGAAGTCACTCCCGCTTCCTCTGCTGCTGTCACTGCTGATATGCAGCAGCCAGCAGTTTCTTTTCCCACAAGAACAGGAGGGAATGCAACACTATTTTAGTCTCATGTTGGTAAGAAACTACCAGACTGTAATTAACTGCTCCTCCTAGGAATTAACTTTGGATTAAATAACCAAGTTTGATTCGGTAATGATTAAAAAAAAAACTAACATGCAACACCACCCAAACCCTTCTGCCTTTAAAACCTGTGAAATTAAGAATCTAATTTTAGAAGGGCAAAACCATCAGTGACTTAAATGTGGAGAAGGCTAGGAATTAGAGAGACAGAAACTACCTAGAATTTACATACAAAATAGGAAAGTTTATAGGAAAGGGCTCCAGAGCATCCAATGCTCAGCTGTACAGAGTTTATTATCTGGCATTAAAAACAAAAAAGAACAGAAAGAAAATAAACTGATGAAAAAGAATTCTATCGCCCCCATAGGACTGATGACAAAGGAGACAACAGAAGTCAGTCTTTGCCAGCTGCCCCACACAGAGCACGGAAAGAGAAGTAGCAAATTAATACTTCCTACCACCACCAGCGTTATAATTTTAAAAATTATATCAAAGCACAGAAGTGCATTATGGAATGCAATTGCTATCACACTGCAAACCTACCTCCTGTAATCACAGGCTTGGAAACCCCCTGCACCAGCAGATCTCTTTCCAGCATCCAAGATGGAAGCACTCTCTTTCTTTGAATAGAATTTGACTGTTTGCTTTCGTTATCATCAGAAAGAGGAACCTGAAACGACATTTACTTTTTAGTGCCTTTATCCAGTTACAGAAGAGCAGGGGGAAACTAGACCACAGTTGGTACTCAGTTGTGCCCTTCAAAAGCAGTCTGGGTCACCTGGTACATACTTTTTGTATGGGGACCATTGCTCAAATATTTTACCTTTTTTTGCAGTTTCCACCCACTCAGAAAAACAACATCCATAGGAACCTTCATGCAGTAAAAACAAACCAAACCAAAGCTCCCTAGATCTTTGGAATAAACACCTAAAAGGCTACAAACTGAAAGATTCACAGAACAGCTTTACCACCATCTTGCTCTAGAGTTTCCACACATAACAGAAAGAGGAAGTTTAACAAAAGCCTATTTGTCCAAGAAAAAAAAAAAACAAACCCAACCGAAATCCCACAAACAGAAGTCTTTCTTGCACTCCTACAATTTATTTCTCCAGAAAGTAACCAGGTTCTAAATCTCTGTAAAAACAATGCAAATATACCAAAGTCACATTCATTATTTACTGCAAACAGCACTATCATTTTGAATCTCCTGAGCCAGTCCACCCCAGAGATCTCAACTACAGCAAAGGCTGACATTTCATTTATACAGAAAACACAACAACCTCCTCAACTTCCAACACATGCTTACAAATATTAAACTTCATTAAAAACTTCAGCACCCACCAGAAATCTGGAGGCAGCATCATTATTCCTCATTTTTGCAGCTCCCTGTACCTCAGAGCTGGAGCACGCTGGTTCCATGGACAATGGAATGCAGGACATCTCAACAGCATCAACAGTTGGTGCTTCTTTGCATCAGCCTCCTGATGTTTTTTCTGACAAAACAAAATCAATTTCAGCTAGTCACACACCACAGATATGAATGTGCAAGTTTTGACTCAAACACAAAAATCGGTCTGAATGTTTGCCATTAAAAAATGCAGCTTGAAATTGACTGTCAACATCCTCTTACATCAGCTTACAGAGGAAATAAATGCACCTTCCTTTTACCTCATACCTAAAGGGTTTTGAACAGAAGACTCTCTAATAACTGCTGACCACGACTGTGGTGTTTTGGGGTTTAAGTACATAATTTACACTGGTTGCAGCCATGACAAAACTTTAAGAAAGCTGAAATTACATCCTAGAATTTGCTTCATGGTAAATCTGCACAACTACCCAAAATCTGGCCCTATCCTAAAAGTCAGGCAATGATTTTAAGATGCAGTTTTCAGGATCAGATGCCCAATGAATCAAGCACTTCCCAGCAAGTTCTCACTGCAGGCTATAAGCCTGCAGCACGGAGGTGACACCAGATGCTCAGATGTTAGTTTCAAAAGCCTCAGTACAGAGCCACTACATCCAAAAAGCTTTTTAGGTTACGAAGGTACACCCAAAGTGCACCTGTTTTTCCTTCAACACATCGCCTTTCCACCGCTCAATTCACCAGCACAAATAATTAGGGGAAAACAAGTCTAATTGCTGCAGCATTCCCTGCACAGCAGCACTGGGGAGTCTCTGTCAACCCTTCCAGAACTTTCTGCATCGCACTGACCAGCTGAACTTTCTCTCTGTTGCCTTGTGAAGAGAAACACCAAAGGCCAAGCTCTGCCCTCATCCCTTCAGCTATGCAGGGGCTCACAAAATCCCAGGATGGGTGAAGTTCAGTGGGACCACAGTGGGTCATCCGGCCCCACCTCCCTGCTCAAGAAGGGTCATCCCAAAACACATGGCACGGGATTGTGTCCAGATGGTTCCGCGGTATCTCCACTGAGGGACACTCCACAACCTCTCCGGGCAACCTGTTCAATGTGCAGCCACTGCACAGTACAGAAGTTCTTCCTCATATTCAGGTTGAACTTCTGTGCATCAGTTTCTGCCCATTGCCTCTTATCCTGTCATTCTGCACCAGTGGCCACAGCCTGGTCCATCCTCTCGGCGCTCAGATATTTATACTCATCCATGAGGTCCATCCTCTCAGCCCTCTCTTCTCAAAGCTGAACAGGCCCAGCTCCCTCAGCCTTTCCTCCCACGAGAGATGCTCCACTCTCCCACTCATCCTCGCTGCCCTGCGCTGGAGCCGAGCTTTCCCCACCCGCGGCGGAGCCGGCTCGGGGCTGCAGCACTGCCCTTTAAACGCCGCGACACCAACTGACACCAACCTCCCCGGCCCTGGCTGCGGCGTCGCTACCTCGGGCCCGCGGCTCTGCGGGGCCGGGCCGGCCTCACCTGGAGGGTGCCGGAGGGGCCGAGCAGGGACAGAGGCGGTGCCGGGCCCGGCAGGAGCGGCCGGGACAGGGACGGAGGCGGTGCCGGGCCCCGCAGGGGCCGCCGCCGCCGCCGCCTGATGACGCGGGGCCGCCCCGTGACGCGCGGCTTCCCCGTGTTGAGCAAGGGTAGGAAGGCGGCGCTGCCCCCGTGGTCCCGAAAGTGCGAAGATTCTCCCCGAAAGCAGCGCCTCACGCTCACACCCGCGGCGGGAGGGCGACGGGGACATGGCAGCAGGCAGGCGGCACGGAGCCCAGAGCGCTGCCGGCGGCGGCCGCCCGCACACGGAGAGGCCGCGGTGACGCCTCCGCTGCCCGAGGCCGCGGGGATGGAGGCGCAGCGCGCTGCCGGCCGGGACAGCGCCGAGGGAGGAAAAGGAGGAGCGGGCGACTTCGTGTCTGCCCTTCCTCCCGAGATCAGCTCCCGCATTTTCAGCGGGCTGGATGTCGAGAGCTTGTGCCACGCGTCCGTGACGTGCAAGGGCTGGCACCGCCTCATCGAGAGCAGCGAGCGGCTGTGGCGGCACCACTGCCTGGCCGTGCGCGCCGTCTGCCAGCGGGAGATCGACTGCGACCGCGGGAACGGCTACTCCTGGAAGGTAAATCCACCTGCGGCGGCCGAGCACCGGCAGGGACACGAACGAGGAAATATGTGAGGAAGTGACAGTAGCGCGCCCCACCCATCCTGGGGTTGTGGGGGGAGCGGCTGCGGTGCCAGCGTGGCTCGGTAGCGCGTCCCGGCAGACGGAGTTCTGGTGAAATACACTGAGAGAAAAACGAGGCTGTGCCTTTTCCTGCCCGGGACACAACCTGTGCACTCCTCCTGCTGCCCTGCACAGCCTCAGCGCTGACATTCATCACACACGAGCCCTAAATCGGGACAGAGCTCACGTTCCCGCAGTTGGGGCTGGCAGGGATAGCAGGAACCCGACAGGCAGTGTGTGCTCCCTGGTTGTATTTTGTGGAAACAGATCTGCTGGTTAGAAAATCATCCTGAAAAACCATCCTGGATAGTGCTGACTCAATATACCTCAAGTGACACACGTTCAGGAGGGAAAAAAAAATGGGGAATAGAAAAGTAAGTGAGCAGGAGCTTTTATAAACTCTTTAGAAAATCTCCCCGCACGTAGACTGCTCTGAGGAGTTTGCAGCAGGTTCAGCTCCAGAACATGCTGAATGGTCTCTCACTGCTGAATCCAGCCTGGAAGCTGAGGTAGAGCAGGACCCGATCAGGTGCAGCAGATAGCTGGTTCCAGATTGCTCTGGGCCACCTTAAAGGGTAATCTCTCACCTTATTTTAGCTGGTGTCTTTGAAAGCAGGGGGACACTGGAGGGGCGAAGAGAGAGAAGCAGCAGCAAAAGAAACAAAAGTAGCCACTGGGCTCTGACATTTCAGTGGTGTTACTGCAGTGTGAGGCACAGCCATGAGCAAATAGTGGTTGCCCTCTCAGTGTACAGATCTTGCTACCCTTGCACAGCAATTTCCAGAACTCCCTGCACTGATTGTCTCTTTTATCTGTAGGGGATTTGAAATAGAAGCAACAAACACACCAAGTCTACATTTTCTTGCCCTAAAAGGCTGGCAGAAGAAAAAAATCCAGCCAGCCGCCAAAAAAAAGGTCACAAACAGAAGTGAAATGTGCCTCTTCTAAGGAGTAAGATGAATTCCTGGTTTGGGTTTTTCATCTTGACCACCAAAGAATTGAGGCAGGAACAGGAAAGTTGGAAGTGGAGCATGTTCTGCTTCTTGGCAGCATTGCAGCTTCCTGGGCTTAATGTCTAGATGTCCAAAGGCACTTTCCAAATCCTTTTTCTAGCACTATTCTTCTAGTGCTAAACTTAGTTTTGTTAAATGCAGTTTTAATTGGTTCCTTTCTGAGATCTGACTATATGTTTTTCCACCAGATTACGTTGTTGAGAAACTACTGGAAAAGCAAAGTGAAGCAAGAATGGCTTAGTGGCAAATACAGCAACATTCCTTCCCAATGCAGCTTGCCAGAGAAAAGCATGTATCCAATGGACGTTGACACGTGGGGAGAAATCTTGGAAGCAGAACTCGAGAGATGAGAAACCAGTGCTGATTCCTGCAGCTCAGACAGCTTTTGCCAATAGCACACATGCTGTTTGGCAGTTGCAAAACTGATTTTGAATGATTTTTGGGCTGATTATGAGCTTATGATGAAAAAAAAAAGTTATGGGTGTCTTTTTATTTTTTTAATTTGCAGTTTACTGTATTAATTTTATGTAAAGTTCTGAAGACAACTAAGTATTCAGTTGTAATTTATATTTATAAATTTAATGTCCTAATGCACTGTCAAAAATAAGCTGATTATAATTTCAGTTTGCACTTTTTGTTTTAGAAGAGATGATATTTATATTAAAAAAAAAACCCAAACAAACCAAAAAAATCCCAAAACACAAACCCCAAGGTGTGTTTGACTTTTTGACATGAAGTGTATCATATCAGCAGCACATGAGAGCCCACAAAGTAACTCGGATAAGCCTGCAAGGTAACACAACTTCATCTATTTTTATAGTCAGGTTAAAACACATTGAGAAACTTGGTTTTTTTCCTGTGTGCTGATTTCCATCACACAGGCCATGCTTTACCAGCACTGATTTTTGGCACCAACCTTAAAAACTGGTGCTAGTAAAACAGGAGCTGCCTGTCATATGACTCAGTATAAAAGTGATCATAAAATCAATTTTCTGCTGTTCTGAATATTGCCTTTCCCTACCTCCTCTACACTTTAAAATAAGTGAGAAAATGCTGGGAAGATCCCAGCTGCTTGAGGCATTCCTGCAAAACTCAGTCACCAATCTGGACCAATTTTCTATAGAAAGACTTCAGGGGAAGAGAGCTAAAAGTGCAAGAAGTGCATCTAAGTTAATCAAGAAGAAAACAATACTAGCAGTACATTCTCATCACCTCAGGACTGCCCATTCTTTTTAATTATAACACAGGGAAACTGTAAAATAATGGATCTAGTCCCTCATCTCTCTCATCCAAGCTCCCCTGTTACCTCCAGTCTGTAACTCCCTGACATTTATCCCCTATTCCTGTTCCTTTCATGCCCCTATGCTGTAAATTCTCCTGTAAATTATCCTGTCTCAGGATACAGTTTGTAAATAGGATAACATTCAGGTATGAACCCTAAACCATTACTTGACTGTGCACTCAGCTGTAGCTTGTCCCCATTCTCAGATGAGCATTAAGAATCCCCAGTGTCTGTCTCTGCCTCTGTTCAGGTCAGGTGGCTGTGCCTCTTTACACACAAGGAATTAAAGATGCAGCTATGCAGTTACACAAGGCCTGCATCTTTAAAGCTGGAGTAACAGCGGTGTAAATTTCTTGTGAAAAATCTATTACTGAGAAAAAAAAAGTACAAATCCTCATAAAAACAAAGGTTTTCTTCCTCTCCCTACTCTGACTCCTTCCTTTACGGGGTTTAATTCCCCCTGCAGATTTTATTACATCAGTTCTGGTAATATGTGCCCCTGCACCATCTACTCAGCCTCCCATCTCTGCTGCTGGATGGATGTGTTCCCTTCCCTTTAAAGCCACCCCAGCAGCATCCAGTGGTGCACCCTTGCACCACCTGGTTTGGGCTCATCTATTGCCCCCTTCTACCTCAAACTGAAGAATAGGAAAAAAGAACTGAACAGGAAGGTTGTACCAATGCCTAAATTAGCACTCCTGTGTGGGTGTCCTTCCCCAGGGAGCATCCTCAGCAGCTAAGAGCACACATGTAAAGCCCACACCACCCAGGCCACGCATGAGCTACCTCACACCCTGGTGGCTGGTGAAACCCTTTTTCCACTCCAGTGCTTGCCTCTTACCCATCTGCTTTCGCTGAAGTGCAAAGTTCTGCTTTTGCAAACCTCACTGACCTTCCCACTGCATTCCCATGCCATTTTATGGCCCTGACACTTGGCAGTTGTCAGCTGCAGAAAGGTGCCTGAGGTATCCATCACCCAGGCTTCCCATTTAGCCACCTGGCCTTGCTGCCATTCTCTTCCTGGCTTTCCTTTCTTTCCCTTTGGAGAAAGCACATGAAGTTTGTGTGTGCAGAGCTGTTGGCAAATGTTTTCTGCCCACACAACTCAAGTATGCAGCAAGGCCTCAAACAAGCCAGGCTTCTGTGAGGACAAAAGGCTCCCCCTCCTGCACAAACCCCTGTGAGCTGCTGCACAGCTGGATATCAAAAAGACCAGCACTGAAACTCAGCTGGAGGCCCCCCCCAAGATGAGAATTTTATTTCTGCATCTCCAAAAACCACCTGTGGTGTTTTTAATAACACCTCTTGGTGTTAGAACCTTCCTTGCAACTACCCACTGCTGCAGTGCTCCATTTCTGAAGCAACTAGCTGACAGTGTGGCTTTATTTCATCGTGGTGCAGGATGTGGCTTGGGGCCATTGCCATTAACAGAATAAATGAAAAAGCATGCATGAGCTGTTTAATCACCACAGACTTTAAATCAGACCACTGGAATTTCAAGGCTCATTTTGTCAGTAGGCAGAAACATGCAGATAGTCATGTCTTTATCCTGATCATCTTTGGAAGGTGCCAAGGGACAAAGTTATCCCAAGTGAAGACAGAACAGTTGAGCACAGGACTGGGATCAGCTGCTTCAGCCCACCAGAGCTGACCTGAAGACAATAAAAGCATACAGCTGGCAGGACTCAGGTAGTAGTGGTGTTATTTTGGTTTTACTTTCCCTCTATCTCTCAATGAACTTGGGATGAGGTATATTGGGTTCCCAGAAAAGTCCATCTCCAACACCACAGAAGAAATCACCTGCTGTATTTAACACCTTAAGTCAGCAGCAGCTTCTGATCAGCACAACACTAAAAATTGAGGTTTTGGGGGCTGGGAGGGGTTCAGGCCTCAGTGCTTAGGGCTACACCCACTTCTATTCTGGTAAACCAAAAAACCCAAGCTACAACCGTGAGTTGAAAGGGAAGAAGGAGGGAGGTGATGGACTGCTAACTCAGAGATCTTGGAGGACCTACCAAAATGAAACCCAAGAGGATAATTCTATGTACTGGCACAGTTTGCTGCAGTCTCCCCCAGCTCCTCAGAATCCCCTTGTCCAGCACTGCCAACACATGCCCAGCAACTGTGGATTTACAAAGCCAGAGGATAATAAAACCCAGCCTGCTAGAGCATGCAAATTAGGTACAACATCAGCTGGTTTTGACTCATGTTTAAAAATGTTGTTAAAACTACACATGTTTGTTTTAATGCACAGTCCTTAAAAACATGAAGTGCCAAAGGAGCTGCTGTTTGCCAGTCCAGAGGTGCTGACTGCATGGGCTGGTTTGCTGCTGAGATACCAGACACTTTGAGCTGTACACAAAGGCTTCTCCAGATGCCACAGGACCTTGAGATAATGTATCACTCATAGCACCAAATATTGCTTTTAAACATTTCCATGGTCTCAGAATGCCAAAACCAAAAGATGCTGCCAGCTGCCTATTGGAAGATTCAGCTTGAAGGCTTGAACCAAAGGTATGGGTTGAGCAAGCTGGGAACAGAGAGGAAACTTCAATCAAACAAAGCAGCCACCTTAAGCCTTTAATCCTTATATGGGAAAAAGGAAAACTTGAGAAAGACAAAGTTGGTTTTTTGTGTTTGTTTGGTGGTGGGTTTTTTGTTTGTTTTGTTTTTTGCAGCAGTATCTAGCAACTAATAAATGAAATATTACAGTACCCCATAAGAGCTTTACTTGTCTGTTCCATTGAGGGAATATTTTCAATAGTCTCCACTACTTTTCCATTGTGTTGCTGAAGAACAAGAGCACTGAACCAGTACATCTGGGATATCCTAACACCTAGGTTTCACCAGGTACACCATATACCCATTTAACAGCATAGAGAAATGACCTAAATGTGCCTAAAGTTACCTAGTGTGGCTGACCAAACTAAATTGGCTTTTCTAATGCACTTTTATTTTTGACAATTTATTTCTCTAAGTTTTACTGCTCTTTAAAGTAATTTTAACATGGAGCTCATTCGTGTGAGTACTTAGAGATAACAACACTAGGGACCTGCTGAAACAGGGACATTGTCACAGCACCCAATACCCACAGAGCAGCTACAAATCTATGTACAGCTCACAAGGATGAGGAGATGAGAGGAAGTTTCTACTGTTCTAAGGGGGTGACTAAAGAGCACATGGTATGTTGTAGCAATTCTAAAAGGACACTTTTAGGCATTTATGTTTTCTCATCCGAGATCCACTCTGTGATGCCTAAAAGCAGAAACACAAACTGTTTAGGTCAAAATAGTTATAAGAAGGATATGGGGGAGGACAGAAGAGAAGAAAGGGAAAATTGAAGATGTAACTTGGGAAAGAAACGGGGTTTTTTAAGTAAAAATGTTAAGAGAAACTCAAACCAACAAACCAATCTTACTTTACCAGTTGTATACCAGAATCATTAAATACTTCCTTTTAGCAAAAAAACTGCATAAGTGTGTTAAAAGCCTGATCTAAATAACTCTTCCTATTATTCAAAAATGTCTCACACCTGCATTGATTCTGTTACTGTACATAAACCATCATATACTTGGAAACTTAAGCTTTCAAAAGCAGGACCACCTACATGCACACACAGCAGAAGCAATGGAGGACAAAAGAGATGGTTTCTTGATTTTCTTTTGACATACTTTGGTAGTTAAGAAAGGATTTTCAGACTTTTCCTTATGATATGGAAGCAGGTACAAGAAAAGACTGATCATACACTGATTTACATAATTGATACTCTCTTAGTCTGCAATAGGCTGTTCTAGTATATTTGATAAAGAGAGAGGGGCTAGTGGCAATACTCTGAGAGTTCTCAATGTCCTTTTTATATCAGAGTTTGAGGATGTAGGGAGATTTGGGTGTCTAGTTGTTTGGGATTTTTTAATTAAACTACTCAATCCCCAGGTCTCTTTCCTCTCCCTTGATCACTCCAGTTTATTAATATTCAAAATTTTGGTGGAAGACATACTGAAGGCAAATTTTAAAAAGTACTAACATCACCTTGAAGAAATTGATGATTAGCAAAAGTCCAAAGAGGAAAGTATCCGGAGACTTCAGCAGTTTTGAGGCACGTGGTTTATTATGCGTGGGGATGCAGCCTAACCAAGGAAAGTCTAAAAGGGGTCAGGATCCAGCAAGGCAAGAGGGCAAGAGAGCAAGAGAGCGGATCACCTGTTACATTCTATTTTAACTCTTTCTATCATGAATATTCTAATGAGCATTAACCAATCACCTCAGGATACAAAAACCAACAACATTTACATACAGCCTATAGGGACTACTACATTACCATGCTAATCTACATACTAAAAACCTGAAGAACCACCCTTTCCCTGATACCTGAGAAGTCCAAACCTCTTCTGTTTGGGGAGGAGCATTGCTCAATTACCAGAGCCCTGGTAATTGACTCAGCCAATCCAATCATCTTCCTGCTTAGCGTATTACAGCTCAAATTTTGCTTTCATCTCTATTTCTCCTATATGCCTTACATTCTTACAATCCTTCACCAATAGATCTTCTCTGCAGGGGTTTTCTGCTTCATCTGTTCCAACATCACCTCTCTCCCTTTCAAGTGCTGGAAGCAAAATTCCATCAGTCTCATCAGCATTTCCCTTTGATTATTTTCCTCCCTCCTGCTCAGTCATCTTTTAATGAGTTGAAGAAAAGGAGGGAAAGACATTGCTATCTTAAAAGAAAGGCAGAGTCCACACAGGAAAGTGAAGAGTTTTACTGTAGCTCATTACATTTAACATGAAAGGCCAATGAAGCACGAAAAGCAGCATTTTCAGACTCACCTTTCATACAGTCTTAGTCTCCCTTTTACCACATAGGAAGGAAAAAAAAAATTAAGCAATCTACAAGAACCAGAACCAAAGTATGGAAAGCCACAGTTTCGGTTCTAAATGCAAAGCAGGAAGTGCTAGGTTCTAATCACCCCCCCCCAACCTTATTTTAAAGCCACATAAGAAGTTCTAATTCGAGAAGTCTGATGAGTAACAACAAAAGAAGAATTTTGTTTTCAGTCAGAGTTCACCTCGAGCACAGAAAAATCTCCATACGTCAATGAGAAGATCACAGTTCACAAACAGAAATCACGTGCACTTTTCAAAACACAAACTGAAGGCATTCACAGAAATACCAACAACCTCCAGAGGACTTTTATCTACTCATTTTGCTTTTTCAAGTTCCTCCTATAGCCTCCTACAATTTCAGAAAGCTCAAACTGAAAAAGGAAAACCAGAAAACCCAGCCCATTCCCACGCCACTGCCCTCCCCCAAAATCTCCCACCCTACATAAATGTTTCTGATTCCCACCATAAATACTATTTGAGGAATTTTTTTCTGGTTTTCAGTGTTTCCCAAGCTTGAAATCAGAACAAATGGAGGGACACTTCAAAATGTTCTCTCACTAAAACACATTTTCAGTAAACTTTTTCATACTTTCTGTTAACTATTCTTTCAAATAAAAAGCAAAGACAGGACACTGCAAAGAAAAGCACCAAAGTAACTACACTTATTAAGGAAGTCACCTCACCTTACCTTTCAAAAGAAAGCTGTGGGGCAGGGAGAGTAAACAGCTCTTTGAAAAAAATGCTTAAGACATATCAAGTCCAAACTACCTCCATATGTGTTGTCTGTTGGATTAAAAGATGTACCAACACCTGTAGCTGAAAGCTTGTTGGGCTGAGGTTATTATTTTTCAGCATCTGTGTTTGTGGTTTGCTTCATACCATTTTCTTTTAAACTTCATTTTAAAGTGGAAGTAGGAGCACTGTGTCTGTGTGGGTGTTTTAGTGGGTGCATGGTTAGTCAACATTCCCAAAAATCTGACCCCTGACTGCAGTAAGCACGTAGGCAGTGTCCCAGGGGAGGAAAATTGCCACTGCAAATTGTGGCAAGATGAACATGAACTTAAGAGGATATTTATATGAGATTGTATTATACAAGTCTTTCAGTAACTGAAGACTGTAAATGCAATCCTTATCCACAATGGTTTGTTTATTTTGCTGTCCTTTACACTAGTTCTTTTCTTTTTTTTTTTAGTAAAAAAGAAACTGATGTTAATATAGTAATTGCTGAGGGCGTAGTAGGCATGTGATTTAAATAGTTAGAGGGTGAAAGTTATAGGAAGTGTGACACATATGGGTCTGGTCTTCTGTTTCCTCCCTTTTGTTCAGTAGTTCCTTGCACAAAGCTGTCTCTCTCTTCTTTGTGCCACCATTCAGCATCTGTGCCTCTTCCTTCTGAGTCACTGGGCTGGCCTCATCACCTCTAACAGACATATAGCTGCTTTTTAATACTGAATTCCCTTGGACAAGATCTTCTCACTGCTGCCAAGAAGCAGAGGCACCTACCAACCCTTGAAATGTGTCTTCTGAAGCACCACCTGTGAGATTACAGATCCCATCAGTACAGGATGGTACAAACATAAGGGCTCTTCCACAAATATACTGGCTATCACCCTCTGCCTGAGAAAACTCCATTCACAGGTGGACAGTCATACCTGGGACTGGGCACAAGTTAAAATGATAAGGTCATAGACTGGTAAAATATTTTAATTTTATTAAATTGTGGCAGTCACACCCCTCCTTGGGTAAGCTGTACAAATTTCTGTTGTTTGGGGGGTGTGGGGAATTTTTTTTCCTCTTTTCCTGTGCCCTTGGGTATTTTTGGGTTAGTAAGCTCTGAAAGGAAAAATAAGCAGCAGCAAGCAGCAGTTATCAAGAAAGCAGGCTGACCAGACAGTGGGTCTTTGCACCATGGGTCTTCCTTCCTCAGAATGACACATCAGACTTCAGTGATCCTGTTAGCCCTTGCATGAGAGACAGGAAATGTCTGCCAGAAGCTGATTGCTGCTGGCCAGCTCAAGTGGACATGATGATGCTGTGTCTCAGCCTGCTGCTCCTGCAGGGCTGTGTCTCCTTCAGGATAAGTAATGCAAGGCAACAGGGCTTCAGGCTCATTAGCTCAGCTACAGGTATAATTAAGCACAACTGAAGAGAAGCTTTAGCTCGGCATTTATTTTTAGATGGAAGAGATCCCAGTAAGAATTCTTAAGGATAAGGTATCTTATTAGATCTATGAACAGAGTTTTAAAGATTTTGAAGTTTCCTTCACTCAAACATCAGTCTTACATGACCAGGAACAGCCTAGATGCACAATCTGACATTAACTTGATTTTCAACTCCTCCTTAGAGGTTAAGGCTTAGAAGTTTGTCTGATATACAGTCAGACAAAAATGCAAGGATTAATCAGGTGAACTGACCCTATCAAATAAAAATATTTATTTCAGTTACAAGCACAAGGCACAGAATCAAGGACTGAGTATGTTGCTGGAGGCTAAAAAAGGAAAGCCTAATCGAAACCAATCAATAGTTCAGGTAACCAACCCGTGCATCCTTTCCCTTCTCCTGCAAGATTACAAGTAGGGTACAGTACCTGACAACCCAGCATCTGCTTTGTAGACCTAAATAAAGGGAAACAATGGCCCCAGGGCAGATTCTTGTGGAGAAATTTGGCAAGGTTTAAAATTGGGTTATAGGGAGTTTGAAGTGAGATTCCTTTGTGTTTGAAATACTGTGGGAAGAGACTTTTCCTCATACTACTGTCATTGGTTCCACATGGTGTTTCCATAGCTGTCTGCATTTTTTCCTCCCTTAATGCTGACAGATCATAAAGGTTTCCAAGTGAGTGGACTTCTTTTCCTTATATCTATGGCATTATTTCTATAAGTGAACAAGCAGCAACAAGATCTGGTAAAGAAGAAAGTGTAAAAATTGTCTGGAGAAGACAAACACAGGAAAATCCTGAAACACATCACAGGCTGAAGAGGGTGATTAACTGAGGTTCTCTCTGTCAGTGACATGACTCTGTCCCCTGTTAATGGTGAGATTCCCACTATCAGCTGTGGCAACAGGCACAACCTTCTCAAGGTAGACTGATTAAGCAACACACACTAATGTGGCATGTTCTATGTTATAATTTAGTAAAGTCTTACCATAACACAAGTGGAAAAATGTTAGTTTGTTAGTGCCCACTATAGAATTGAAACTTCCACCCAGTCCTCAACCCCAACACACAAGCCCTTTGGGATGATACTGCTTTCTCTTGGTGAAATGCTGAATTTTGTTTTGAGTAACTTAGTTTGTCTGTCTTCTTGTTGGAAGATCAGCTTCATTTACCAGTCCTAGCAACTGACTGGATTGCTTTGATCCACTCTGAACGCTCTGTGGATGAGGCTGCTTGCAAGTAATAGTGGATTTCATTTGCTGTGATGATTTCAAAGAGGATGTTGTCATCATCACGCTTCTTGGCTACAGGGAAAAAATAAGAAAGTCAGGTATGAGAGGAAAAGGTCTTGTGCTTTCAATATTTCCTCCTTTACACATCGTAAGGGGATCTCCTTTCTTTCTACAGCTGAGCCTGATCAGGCCTTCACAAAGATTGGGTCCAAGAGATGAATCTCTCTCTCAGAGAAACCACTCTTGAATTCTGCACCTTTCACCTTCAGGAGTCTCTGGTTTGTTGGTCTCAAATCATGGAAGGATCTGCAATCCTGCAGATGGATCATGTTCCCCAAACCCTCCCATGCCTTGCCAGCTATGAAAACAAGATATTTGAGTTTATGTCACAGCCCTCTGTTTCTTTTCTGAGATGCCAACAAACTTTCTGCTGGATATGGTAGGCAGCCTCTCCTGTGGGGAGGAGAATGCTTGAAATTAATGTTTCTTAGTCCTTGCAGCAACACCATTTCTGTTCCCACAACTTCTAGCTTTGGGAGGGAAGAGAAGTAACAATTTGGTGGCATAACCATTTCTAGCATGAAGTTTCCATCCCAAATTCATTAACTAAAGAGATGAAACTTAGCTTACTTTGCCTAAAGGCCAGTTATCCTAACTCAGGGTTTGTGTCATCCTTTTGACCAGCCTTGCCTAAAATACTGACAACAGACAAGATTCCCTATTGCTACCTTTGCCACAGTACCCTTCCCCAGCAATTCAGACAGCAAGAGAGAGACCAGTTACTAGAATTACTGAATCATTGTACACAGATTGCTTTGGAATAAAAAAACACTTGTGATTTTAGGCAGATTGAAAGCGGGGGGTTGTACCAAAAGTTAATTATAGTTCCTTACTGTCTGGCATATCTTCCACTGCTGTCACCACACAGCCTCTCAAGTGAATTGCTCCCAGAGGTTCTTCTCCCTGGGGAGGACATGAAATGAAAATGGAATGCAACACTTCTGAAACCAGTAGCATGTTAATATATGGCTACATTTCCAGAATGGAAACAAAACCATTTGATTACTTAGTATGTCTCAGCTGAGGGAAAAGGGGTCTTCAGTCTGTGTGTGACATGCAGGGTTGGGGGTGTGGGAAGAGGAAGGCTTACTAATAAATAGGGGATCTCTTGTGATTTAGAATTCAGGATCTGCAGAGTATTTAGCATGGGAATGGGCCCATTAGAAATACACAAGAAATAGGATGCCATGTCTCAGCCTGGCATGGCAAATATCTCAAATATAAACTGCAAAGTATTGTGTTCATTTGCACTTAGGACCTTATTTGTTTTGGTCAAGTGAGAGCACGTATTAATTCTAATTAATCACAGATAAGAGGTGAAAATACAATTCAGTGTCACTTGTTCCCAGGTCTGAGTGGCACTTGCCACCCTGACTTGACAGCCCCAGAAACTATCCTTCACTCTGCTTTTCCAGAGGATAAAGGCTAGGCCATGTAAGAACAGTCCCACTACTGTCCTGCCTGATCTTCCTTGTCACATTCTCATGCAAATATTCCATTCAGGTACTACTAGAAGGCACTGGATTCAAAACAAACAGGGAAATAAACCGAATCTCTCTTACTCCAGCAGGATCATAATAGTGAAGATATGCAGGATCATCTCTTAAAATGAACTTCCTCACTTTCCAGTTCTTCCTCCGATGTCCCTAGGAAAATCCAAAACCAGGAATGTCATGGAGCTGCTTTGCCTGCATGCAAATCTTACCCACACATGGGAGGACTGGCAAATACAAGAGGGAAAAACCCTGAATATTCTGGATAGGAAATACTCACTGGAGAAGGACTTGAATCTGCCTTTTCTACATTACAGTCTTTTGCACAAGAACTGGACTATCAAACTGCCTTTATTTTTTTTATTTTTTTATTTTATTTTTTTTTTTTTTTGTGCAAAGCAAAGGAGCTCCAACATGGGAGATTCCCCTAAATCTATCACACAATCTGGTTATTATGACATTCATGTGAGATCTGTGAGAGCTGGGTTTAACTGAACTTGCTAGAGAACATGACTGCAAAGTGCCTTGCAGGAAGGTCCCTTGAATTATTGGCAAGGATGAGCTGAAAGTCTTTCTGTCCCTGCAAAGATAACAACATAAAAAAAAAAAGCTTATCTAGCTTAAACACCCTGGAGGGCTCATGGCTGAGAAGCTCAGGCAGAAATATGGACGTGGGTGCCTCATGGTCTGTTTTCATGACTGAAAAGGATGGGTGTGGAAGGTCTAGACCAGCTGAAAGCATTTTCAGCAGAAGCAGTGACCCTTCCAACTCACTGAGGGTGACCAAGTGCAGACTAACACTGGTGGAAGATTGTCGTGAATCACTTCCTCTGGCATTTCAAAATACAAGTTTCTCAATTAGTGACTGTTTTCATGGAAGCTCTCACTAAATAGGTTCATATGAAGGTGACAGAGCAAAAGAGCAGGAAGGTGTGGGTCTTATTTCTTCCATTGCTTATGAGTAAACTGATTAAACAAGAGAAATATGTGTGAGCACCACCAAAAAGTTCTTAGGCCCTCAAGGACTATTTTAAGAGTGCAGGTTCAGAGTCAATATTAGGAAACATTGCTTTAGAGAGAGGGTGGTCAGACACTGCAGCAGGCTACCCAGAGAGGTGGTCAGTGCACCATGTCTGTCAATGTGTTAGAAGCTTTTGGACAACAAAACCCTTAACAAGGTGCTTTAACCCTTGGTCAGGTGGTCAGACCAGAGCATTGTTGCAGGTCCCTTCCACCTGACCCATTTTATTCATTGAAGAATCCTGATTTTGCCTTCAGTTCACCAATATCTGCTGGCAATGGCCTTGGAAACATGACATTCACTTTATTGTTTAAAGTTTTGCTGGAAAGGAAGGTATCCAGTTATCTTCTGTCTTACACATCAAACATGAGTGACTGAAACAATTCCTTTGCTCAAGCATGCTGAAAAAGCCCATGAAAACTGGTAACTGAATCCAGCTGTGTGTCCAGAGGGACACAGGAGTGGCAGCTTTTCTACCTGAGTTCAGTTTTGCATTGTGCCAATGACTTGTCACATCCTCTGTGTTAGGACTCTTTCCTAATTAAAGCCATCAACTGTTTTATTTTGTGGTAAGAGCAATAAAGCTTGCAATATTTGTCCAGAGTCCTGCTGCCATGCTGCAGCAAGTGCTCTTTGTGCAAAGGCAAGAGGGACAGAGATGAAACCTGCCAAGTGTGGAAATTACCCAATGCCATAGGGTAATTTCTCTCCTACCCAAAGGTTTTAAGTGTAAAAGAGTAATCTGGCACCCATGCAACATCCTTCTAGTGACAGGATGGAACGTGAGCAATACTGACCTGTTTCAGCAAGCATCCTTGTTTGACAATTGTGCCTCTGAATTCTTCTTTTAGGACCACATCATCATCACTGGAATATCCCTCACAGAAAAATCCACTGTCTGGCTGCAAGACCACAAGAGAAAGATTACAGAAGTTACACAGTTGCTGCATGTCCATGTACCAATCTGGCTGCTTTTGGCTTCCCTCCACCCTGTTTTTTGCCACCCCCAAAGATAATATTATTATTGTTGTTGTTGTTATGGTTATTGGTAAATAAACATAAATAAATATAATAATTCTGTAAATAGAAACAGAATTGTCATACCAATTTACTTGCTTTCAATTTATAGAAGGTGTACTTTTTTGTCAGCCTAAGTCCATAAGCCAAATATCTTTCAAACAGTATTTGGCTGTGATATTTCAAGTTCTTCAAATCAGTCCACAGAATATGAAGTAGTAAATGGAGAAGGCTGTGTATGACACCCAGGATAGGTTACTGGGGGATATTAAGGACTTCTGTTTCTTTGCTGACAGGCAAGCTGTGTGTGTGCACACTCACACTGAGTCAGACTTGGTGGCTCTGCACAGAAATGGGTTTGTAGCTTCTGCCAAGCTTTGTGAAGCCCTGTGATAGAGAATTACTCTCTTCTCTTCCACTGAATCAATAGGGAAACAGATGGTTAAATTCTGGTCACCAGTACAATTATCAGGAACAAAGGCCAAGTTAAAAAGAACCCAGCTTTGTCTCAGCACTTAATTTACACTTAGAAGGGTACCAGAAAAAAAAAAAAACCACACCAAAAACCTGTCCTGGTTACAACTATTAAAGTGAGCAGGCTCATTCTGAGTATCACAGGGAAAAGAAAATTAAGATATATTTCTCCATTTCTGCACAATCTTTCCTCCAGGATTTAAGAAGCATGAGAAAAGCAGAGCATCAGCAAGTCTGAGACAATAGCAAACCAGAACACAATGCTCACAAAGTAATAGTAGGCATCACTGAGATCTAGGAAGGGGGTGTCTGAGAGTCCCTCAGCAGCTGCCTTGGATGTGTCCCCAGCAGGCTGCAGGTAGCCTTCACTCAGGAGGGAAGAGGCAAGCAGGAGACCTTCTCTGCGATTTCGGACGGAGCTGCTGGACACCAGCCAGTCAATCACACACGTGCCTGGTTAAAAAGGAACAAAATACCAGCCACAAACCAAGACAGACATGAGGAAGCCTAAAAGTACACAGGAAACAAGCCTACTGCATGTATTCATCAATCTCCTGAAAAATGTTCTTAGCAACAGCATGGGGAGCTAATCCAGGAAGGTTCCTGGCCATGCAGTGAGGCACAGCCTTTCCAGCTGATGGCAGGGGCCAGGAGAGCTCTCAAACACCATTCCTGGGGGAGAAGAGAGCTGGGAGGGGATGCAGGGCTGAGCTGGGAAGCCTCAAAGACAGGGACTGGGGATGTATGAAGGATAGCCAAGCCTGGAAAAGGCAGCCTTCCAGGCTGCTATGCTACTAACACAGTTCTTTTGGAAACAGGGTGACTTTCACAGAATCACTAAGGTTGGAAAAGACCTCCAAGATCATCAGTCCAACCATTAACCCAACACTGCCTTGTCCACCACTAAACAATATCCTCAAGTGCTACATCTATGTGTTTTTGAACACAAACACAGATTTGACTTGGAGAGAAACAAGAATTACAGTGGGACACTGTTTGGTGATTAAAAATTCAGAACGGAATAATTCTTAAATTTCATCCTTCTCCTTTGTTTAACATAGCCATAACTGAACACTTTTCAAAGATACATCCTGTGAGCATCTCCTGGGTTAGCAAAAAACTCGTCAAACTTCTCTGTGCTCTACAGAGCTTAGAGCTGTTTCATCTCTCTACTTTTTCAACTCTGTGCCCCTTTATTGTATGGAAGAGAGGGACAGGAGCTCCTTACCTGTAAAGCAGTGATTGAACACTCTTTTATCTTTTTCCAGCTTCAACTCCTTTATTCCGTTTTCAGGATCTTTCATTGAGAGGTACAAAGCACTGTGCATAAAAAGAACCACAGAAACTGTTAGCAAATAAAAAGATTTTGCCAGTTTGTACAGTAATATCATTGTCATTCATGTTTTGTTGGCACATGCCTCTCTGCAGAGCTGTAACATGGCTTAGTTTCACCTTCTGCATCTCCTGAAAAATTCAAGTTGCAAAGCCTGGAGGTCTCACTACATTAAGCCACAGCTGTGGGAGCAGAGGGTGGAGTGCACAAAGGGCTCTCACCACATCTCCCTATTTTGAGAATGCAACTACTTGTGGTGACTACAGCGTGAAGAGAGGAACACCCACTGCTGAGGCACCTTCACAGGGCCCCACAGCCCCAGGGGGAGCATTCACTGCTGTGCTCTGTGTTCACCCAAAGGTCCTGGGCTGAGCAGAAAACCTGTCCCTGTCCCAAAGCCTGCATGCTCTCAGATGATCTTGGCCCTGTGTGGTTTTACTGTCTTATAAGAAGAGTTCAGGCTCATTTTTATCGTGGTGTTTACAGCCCAGAGACAGAAGTCATCCTTGATTTTTGAAAGTACTAACAGATTGCTTCTCTTTATCTCTTCTTCCCCCTTTACCAGTATCATGTTCTTTGACAGGCACCACAGTCCCCTCACCATCCAAAAACTGGGCTAACATCAGCATTTCTTTGGAGAGCAAATAAAAGGTCTAAAATATTTTTGCAATAAATTATTTACTCTATAAAGTGCTTCTCCTGGAAGAGTCACACTTTGGCTGGCTTATCCTCTTGCACTTCAGTATGCCCAGAAATCTCTTTATCAGCGAAAACCTTTGATAAATAAGCATGTTTTGGTCAATTATAGTATATTAAAAAAAGAGCTCCCCAGTTCTGATTGCCAGCTTTGTACAAACTGAAATTTTTAGTCGTGCAGAAAGGGCTGTGAGAGAATCCCTGGACAGACAGGCTCATTGTTCTTCCTGACCAAGGTTACCTGTCTGACACCCTGCCTGCAGATGGAAGTGAATGGGGGAGCAGAGCTATGAGAACAAACCTCAGATTGATTGTTTCAGGCAACCTGATAGACTTCCTTGTGGATTTTCTGGAAAACCTTTGGCCTCCATCTATGCGATGAATTGCTTTCTTGATATCCCGCACCCAGGCATCTCTCTCCTCCAGGTAGGCAGCTTGAAAAAAGTGGTCCTGCTGCTTGGCCACAGTGAGCTTGAAGACAAACTGGAATGATAGATCATGGGAGATTTTGTTGTTGGTTTGTTTGTTTCTTTTTTAAAGTTACTTTGGTGTAGCCAGTTGGGCAGAATGAAGCCAGTACCACCACAACATAGAGCCTACCTATGCCTCAGGACTATGGAAAGTACCTTAGAGACACAGGAAAATTACAGAAACTCTGAATAAAACCATGATCAAGCACTGCACATCACTGAATCTTTTTGTTCCTTCACTCTGACTGATCCTGACATTGTCAGCACACTCAAGGTGTGTGGCACCAATACAGCTGCTGATTCTAGCTTTTGCTGGGAAGTTCTACACAGCTGAAAGGCTGAAGTGATTCCTTGGAGTGGCTAGACAAGGTTAAGAGAATAAAAGTGGGTATTTATTAACAGCCTTCAATAGGTTCACCTTGGGCAGTCAGAAGCCTCTGAGAGGCTACAGCCAAGATGGACAAATGGTCACGAGTTTTTCAGACAGATATAAGTTTGGTCCATTTACATAGCAGGGGTTAATCTTCCAATTGCAGCTTCAGGTAATGAAGTAATTTACTCCCAGTTTGCTTCCCCCTCAAGTCACTTTTGTTTATACTTCTGGGGCCTGAGGGAGTGAGGTGTCCTTGAGCTTCAGGCCTAGAGGAATTGTGTCTGACCAAAGTGTGAAGACAGTAGCTGACACTCTGTATGGAGTTTTAGAGTTATACACTAAAGCAGTACAGGATTTGAAAAATATAAAAGTTAAAATCCTAATGCATCAGAAGCACCCAGCCCCTACAGGCTTGCAATGGATGTAAATTTGTTTTAGTGTTTAGAGACACGTGAACAGTGTGAAGGAGGAAAAATACCCCACATCATATTCAGCTACTGACTCACAAGGGGGAAAAGGGTCATACACTGGAGAGTACCTGAGTATATTTACAGCCTAGTAGGTAGATGATCCATCCAACCCTTGGCTACACCTTAGGATCACCTATTTAAACACACTAGCAACAATGGAAAGACTGTATTTCCCAAAAATGAGAATAGATCATCCAGAGGTAGTTGTAAACAGAAAAAAAGAACAACAACCTGAAAAAAAACCAAACCAAACCTCCAAAACCATCTAACAAAGTTCACACTGTTTGAACTCATTTCCATCCAGTGATCTTCCGGATGGAAAATCTGGATCTAATTACTCAGGTTTCAACTTCCTCTAAAATACACTACCCCATGAGTGACACTAATTTGTTCTGTAGTTGTAATAAATATCACAAGTTCTGACTCAGCAGGTATCTAAAAATGCCAAGCTAAGCCACAAGCCAACAGCATGACTTGATGAGGGCAAGGAAAGCAAAGGCTACTGCCAAAGAGCAGCAAACTAACATCAGTGAAATCAACACACTGAATGAGTCTGCTGAAGCCCATGTAAATGATACATTTCTGAACATCCCTGACAAGCATTTTCCAAACTATGGCCAACAGGAAAAATTCTGACACCCTGAAATTGTGCAGAAGTCCAGCTGAATTTCATGGAAGATACATTTGAAACTTACAAAGCAACCAGTCCTCAATCCATCTCAGACAGAAAAGCAACCTTTTCTTATCTGATACTGTTCATATTTCCAGCAATACTCACCTTTTCTGTCACACAGGAAAGACCAACCTACTGAAAATCAATGTACAGTGCATGAGAAAAGCAAACAGACCAATCTATCCAAATCCCAATGTTCAACAGTCAAACTAACACTCCAGATTAACAGAATGAAATACCAAAACATTGACAAGATTTATTACCAAAGGAAAAAAATCAGTCTTCTCAAAGAGCTGAGGAGCAACATAGAGTGAAATGCTAAAGAAAAGTTTTCATTTTCAGCACATGGAGAAGACTGGCAAAGCCCCTTCTTTTTAGCATTTACAAAGTTAGGCCAGTAAACTAGATAGACTTGCAGGCTACTTCTGAAATTGGTGAAGAGGTTGAGTCTCCAGTCCTAGATGTGACCAAGCCTCCCTCTGATGATATACATCTGGTTGTGTTTTTGAGAAAATTAGACAGACTAAATTAAATACCAACATTTTATACAGTTTAAATTGGGAGAGATGAATCTAACTCTGAGCAACCAAACATGATAAGGCTATCCACAAGATAACCATGTTTTCCCCATGGGGGCAATGGAAAAAGCTGAAGAATATCAGAATTTATATTACACCAAACAATGATCAAACATCAAATCAAGGAGAGTGAACAGTGGTGAACACATTTTGAAATATAATCTCAAAATATGCAGTTGCAGCCCTTTTATCTGTGCTTAGCAAATCCAAGATTGCTTCTTTTGCCCTCAGCACCTGCATTTAGAAATTGATGTAGTAAACAAAGCATGTTGGTGATGTGCTCTGAGCTTTCAAACGAGAGGCACAAGGGACCCTGATTCCACTTACTACAAAACCTATGGACAGGTTTAATTATCCTCACTTTACTCATGAAAAAGTAAAGTTCACAGCTTTAGCAGCACCTCACAGTTTCTATTTTTCTAATACTTTCATAGAGACTTCTATCTTTAGTCAGGCATCCCTGTGATAAATTTCTTTAAACTGTGGTGGGATAATGTTCCAGATTCTGGGGGTCCCCTTTGTCAGAGAAATTCCTGGGGATGTGGTGCCTATTTGATGAAACTGAGTTGACAAAATAATAACTTACTAATGATATGATTCTTTGCTCATATGAGAAATGCTGTTTTACCAACAATTATTTTTTAGGAACCCTGTAACAAAATATGTGTGTCACAGCATTTCTCTCCTTCCTGTCTGAGCAAGCCAGTTGTTGTTCCGTGACAATAAATAAATACTTCTCTCCTGCTCACAAAGTATTTCCCCCCAGCTTTATTCTGTGGCAATTGGATTTAAATTTAATACAGGAGTTGTTGCCATTCAGCTGCAAAATGTCTTCACACCAATAAAATTTAGTTCTGCTCTGAGAGACTCAGAGGTTTAATAAAAACCAACCAACCACCCAACTCCCCAAATGCTTTCTGAATTAGTCCTCTTGAAGTGTCCTGACTCAAATAGTACACAATTCCAAGCCTGCTTGTGACCTCCTAAGGCAAGTGAGAATCACCACTGGGATGAGTGCAAGGAATTTGTAGCCACCAGCCTTTTGCCTTTTCAGTGCTTCCAGAAGTAGAAGTACACTGTCAATTATTTTTATGAAAAAAGTACTTACCATTCTTTTACCAAAATCCTGGCATGGGCTGTGAACAGAGCTTCCTTTTAGTGGGATCATCCCTTTGGGGCTGTTATCAGCCTTCCGCTTGTAGAATTCAATTCCATCTTCTAAGAGCACAACCCACATTGGCTTCCAGGTATTAAACATGCTGCCCTGCATCAATAAATCACAATTTATGTTCAATGAATCACTCTTCACGTGACACCCAAGGAAGATATGAGCTTCCAGGGAATGTCTGACTGATGCTAAAACAACTAGAGTTTGTGCTTCAAGGGGAACACACCACAACAACACCCCTGCTGTGCAGTTAAACATTTTTTGTTATTTTTCTGACCACCATTTATTTCCCCTTGTAGCTGCTCTGCCAATGGAAGCCACTGTGGATTTCAATAAAAATAAAGGCTTTATCCTATGAGCTGTACCACAAAAGACTCCAGAGGAGAGGTTGCTGTGGAGCATCAACCACCTTCCCAAAGAGTGTATGTGCCGGTGGCCCCACACGGTGTCTCTGAGGCCAAGGTGATGTGACCTCTCTAATCTCACTACTCTTCCCTGATGTTTAACCCAATTAAGTGCAACAGTGGCTATTTCATGTTACCTCTTTGCCAAAATTTCCTTATTTTGTCTCCCTACATCTTCCCAACCTGTTGAGAGTTAGTTTTCTCTCCCACTCAGTCCCAAACCTCCCCACTCACCTTCTTGACCAAGTAGCCCTCCCTGATGCGCATCGGTTCTCGCTCCATGGCTTGGGCAACCCCGCTCTCGGCTCCGTCAGCGCCGGCTCTTGAGTTCCTCTGGCAGCAGAGTTTGTGGGATGGCGTTTTTCACAGCACAGCTGTGTCATTTCACAAGTTCCTCTCAGTGGTAATCGCAAGCCCATTTCCTCTTACAGAGTGAGAGATAGGGAAATGCAGAAGCACACGGGTATTTATAGTCCGTCCCTGACAGCACAGGCAGCAGCCTGACAAAACACTCTGTGCTATCAAAGGCACCCAGCCTCGATGACAGAATCCTGGGGAATTCAATAAGCACTTGAGTGCTCAGTCAGAAGAAATTGAGCCTGCTCTGCAAATACTTGAGCTCTACCAACACAGCAAACAGGGCACGGTGCTGCTGCCTGGTGCATGCCAAATAGCTGCAGAGACAGCTTTCCAATGCATCGGTGCTTTCACTTCACCCTGCCTGCCAAATCTGGCTCCCAGCTGGCAAGCATCTGCAGTTTGAGTCTGGAGTCTGGCAGGAAGGTGGAGGACACTCACTTGGCTAACGAGGATGCGCCCTCTGCTGACACAAGAAATTTGTTTGTCAGACTTGATCAGGTTTGGGATTTTCACGCTGAGGATTTTCACTCCCAAAGACGTCAGCTGTCAAACAGGCACAAATGGATTAGAGCCGTGCATTACGTAAAGCACCGACCACAAAATGCTTTCTACAAGCATCTTTTACTTGCTGCAGAGCTTGTTTGGCTTTATTTGGGAAAAGACAAGGCAAACCCATAGGTTTTTATAAATACCAGAGTCAAAACCCCTTTTCCCCATAGAGAAGAAGGTGGGAGTATATGGGAGGCAATAAGAGGCTGCTTTGTCGTATCTTAAAGCAGCCTCTTGTGCTCTTCCAAGCACAGGATTCCAGGTCACTTCTGCAGCTAAGCTCATTCAGATAAGTGTTGATTGAGCCCAGGGTGACTCCATCTGTCAGCTCTGCCAAGATCCCTAAACAGGGACTTTTTCACAGACAGAAATTCCTGTTCTCCATATGACTCTCTGTCTCAGCCTTTACTCTGGAGGAAGTCTTACTCAGAAGTCTGACAAGGTCTGTGATAGAGGACCAGAGGTTTAGCAGAGCCCACAGAGACCTTTTCTAGACATCCCTCACTGATGCCTATTTAGTGGTATTCCCACAGATGAGACTCTACTCCTTCCTTGATTATCTGTATCAATGCTTCACTATCCCAGCTGCTGAGTGTTTCTCCTCACTGTCTGAATGAAGATTTTCCTTTTCCAGGCCTTTCTCAACTGGTTGCTGCTCAGATGACACATCCAGTCTTTCTGCAGGAGGAGCACCTGTCTGTACCACCTATTTCAGACTGAACATTCTGTCCAAAGCATACCTTTTTGTGATGATTTCATCTATCACTAAGTTGTTTGGGGTTTCTAAAACCTGCAGTCCCAGTACATTGTTCCTTTGCTCATGCGAATCATACTGTTGTAAGGATCTTGTTGCTATTAAAGGCACTAGTTGCTGATGAAGCCCATCATCCATCAGCTTGAAAATCAAAGACTCCATATATTCTCTGGATGTGAGGCATACTTGAATTCAACAAACAAATTTTAAAATTATTAGAGACAGAGAGTCACACAAAACTAATAAAACTTCATGGTCCTTGGAACTAAGTGTAAAAATTTACCACTAAAAAGTGATCAAAAATGTTGTCTAACATTTACAGTAGAAAATTTGCCTACCAGGTCCAGGACTTGGAATGAACTGAAGATGCTCTGCATTCTCAGAGCAGAGATGATCGAACTGGATCTTTGAGTTATATTTCTGTGAATGTTCCCTTCATCCCCTATAAGTCTTAAAAGGATGTTTGAAGATCTGAGGAGTTTGTGAAATCCTCCTGTATAATGTATTTTTTGGTCACTAATTCCTTTTGCTTTAAGAAGGTGAATTGTTTCCTTCTCTTCCCTTTCATTTCAGTGGTTTCATCTTCAGGAAAAAAAACACTTTGTTTTTGCTTTTTTTTTTTTTTTTCCTCCAATAAGATAAACTAAAAATACAGGTCTCAGACAACAGTAATTCTTGAAGGGCAATTTGGAAGCCAAATTATCCCATTATTATCTACCTTGAGGACATGAAGCTTCAGAGCTTGGAGCTCTGATTAAAGACTGAGAACAGGATCACAGTTAGTTCTGTGTCTACTTTGCTCTCCCCACCTCGGGTCTGAGGAAAGGAAGCCCCATCCCCAGCTGAAAGGCCTTATGGGGAGGAAAGACAAAAGAACCTGCCAGTATTTTCCTCCCTGCAGGTATCCTTTCTACAGGTTTTCCTGCTTGCCTGCTCCTGCTGACTCAGTGTTTGTGCTGAATCAGGATGACAGGGCCCTGCATGATAAATTGATGATATGAGATGACCAGGGATAGGTACTCCTCAATAGAATATACCACAAAAAGTAGTTGAATGAAAACAGAAAAGGATGCTGACTCCACAATTTCACAAAAGCTCCTTTTTCTCACTTTCCTGCATGAAAAGCCTTTGGAGGTATGGAATGTAAATCTAAACACAATGGCACCTAGCCAAAGGCTCCAGAATTTACCATTACTACTTATGCTACCCAGTGTTAAAACACAAAATAACTTCCATCTAATGTTAGCTGAAGGCAATGGCTTTTACAACACTTCTCTATGTTGTTTCTATTTCATCTTCAAGGCTCAGCTGGTCCTTTTGCCCTTCCACTGTACAAGTCTGGCACAACCCTTTTCTTTACCACTGAGGTGTGGGTTCATTTATCACACACCACCACAGGGAATTCAGCACTTCATCTCCCCCCAGACAGAAACATGTTGATATAGCTGAATTGTTCATGTGAGGCAAAATGGTCCTTAAACACACAAGGCTGTGGCAGCTGCAAGGGAGTGTGGACTTTGCATGTGGGTCTTCTTTGTCCAGCCATTCCTAAAGAGCAGCACCAGGCATAAGAGAGAGGAAGAGCTGTATTTCTTTTACCTCTCCACAAAGGGGAGGAAGAGCTTTGTCAGAAAGGGAAGATAACCTGCAATGTGGAAATCTGCTATAACTTGCTATGTCCTCTCCACTTCTGTCTCAGGCAGGTAAAGGTGCATGATGTCAGATGAGCAGAATTTGTCACAATATCACCATCTGCAGCAGAGCTGAGTATCTTAGCTCAGTTTACTGTTCTTGTACAGGAGATCTTGCTGCTGTACTTCTTCAGAAAATTCTGCTTTATTTCTGCTACTTCAGAATATGAGCTCCTGCAAGCATTGGAAAAAAAAAAAAAAAAGTGATCAACCACATTTATCAGAGCAGGAGATCTACCTGAGGGACTTAGAAGTGTTTATACCAAAAACTGGAACCATGTAGCAGCTGCAAGGAAGGCAAGGTTCTGTTACACCAGCTTCATTGCTCCACCAGCCCTTGCAGAGATGGCTCTAACATGTTTGCTGCACTGTAAATTCCAGAAGCCCACCTCATCTGCAACAAAACACATGACCTCTCCATAAATATGTATCACTACAGCAAATCAAGCTGCATTTGCAGGGGGAAATGATAACAAATGTTGTATGTTCAAAATGATTGTCTGTATGGGGAAAATGATACACACAAGTGATTTCCAAACAAGATAAAGACTGCCAGCTGATATTTCTGTGAAAAACATTTCTCACTTCTGCACAGAGGCAGAGGGCTCAAAAGCATCCAAGTATTAAATTGAGAGCTGGCAGGTGCAAGTCTCAGCACAATTCCCTCCATACAGAATCAAACACATGGCTATGTTTATAGCAAGAGAGATTGTGGCTTTGCATGTCCTTCTTGAAAAGAAACCCCAAACCACAACATTTCCAAATTTAGCACTGTGTTAAGAAATTAATCAGAGGGGCAAGCATAAAAAGGCTAATACAGACATTACATGTCACCTTAGAATCTAAATGCTGTGTTTTGGCCATCTTAAATGAACCATCTTGTTCTGCCTCAAGGTACTTTTTACATATTTAATGATTGTTGAGCTTTGCAGCAGGATTAATGCATTAGTGAGAAGGTCTGCATAAATGTTAATACTTGAAAGCTTATGCAGTTGACATATTATAATGCCTAGAAGAGATCATATTGAGTAGATGCAATCAAGAGACCAAACACATTTCTCCAGAATGTTTTCTAGATAATTTAGACCAGCATAAAGCATAGGTCATGGTTCATCGACATGTTATCTCTTATCTTTCACTGAACACATCCACCCTCACCTCTCCCCTACAGTAGTTCCCCATCAGTGATACATGCAGGTTATGTTGATGCTTTTTGCACAAGAAAGAGGTTTTGGAGGATGTAGCTCACACATCTTGTAGGATGTGTGAGACTTTCACACAGTTTTAGGAAGAAAAAGAGGTATGGAACTGCTGGCTACAGCTGACTCACCACTTCAAAAGCACTGAAGCATTTGCCAGGGCATAGGTGAGTGCTCCAAGTTCCTACCCCAAGGGAAGGGAATAAGCTGAATGTACCTTGCTGACTCCACAAAACAGACTGGGAATCCTCAGCTGCCAGGGGAATGAAAAGTAGATTTGAAGGACTGAAAAAAAACCCAGAACACAGACACACACAAAAAGCCAAACAAAACCCCCCAAACAAACAAACAAACCCCAGAAAGACAGTTTTGTAGTTTACAAAGACCTTAGACATTATAGCCCCACCCCTCCAATGCAGGTGTAGAGAATGGAGGAATTGACACAACTTTATCTTTTTGTTCCCAGAAGGAAATTGCTGCTGTGGCTTAGGAGAAACAGGACTTTGTCCTAAGTCTATGATGATTCATTTAGCTTTGAATCTTGTGAATGTCAGCATGTTTACTCTGTGCTCCTGGAAAAACCACACCAACTCCTTCTTCCTTCAGGTATTTTGCTCCCTACAGGACATCAAGCAATTAACATCAGATAATGTAGCAACCTGAGATCTGGGACCCACAGAAAATCCCCATGGGGGCTGGAAGGGCCTGGGTTTCTGTTACCAGGGCCCATCCCACAGCATCAAGCACCTCCACCCAGGTGGGCTGAGGTCAAGGCAGGTATTTAACATGCAGGGCAAGGTCAAGGGCACCCATGGCTGGATATGTCAGTGGCTGAGCTGGAGAACAGCTGTCCTAAGTGTAATTCAGGAAGGGCATGAAAACCAGGACTGAGCTAAAACTGAGCCCCTGGGCAGCCTCAGGTGAGGCTGGTCAGGGCCATTAAGGTGGGCAGTAACAAAAATTACCTCCCAGAAGGATTTAGCAAAGGCAACCCCTTCCCTTGATCTATACTGATAAAGGGCATCTGGTGGGATCAGATAAGTAAATGTATTAACACAAGGGAAGTTATTAAATCAATCAAAAGAAGGTCATTGCCTAAATAAAGAATCTTTTCTTCATAAATGTCCTACTCTCACCACGTTACACTTGCATATGGTAGGACAGTTACTATGCATGCACTTTCCATAATATGATGCTTTTTTAGTTTTCCCTCGTGTTTGTGCAATACTGGTCAGGGATAAAGTCCCAGTCTGAGCTGTGCCCACAGAAAGATAATCATTCAGGCAGAAATAATAAGGGAAAAAAACCCTCGCTATAGATCTGACCTCTCATGTACTTGGGAAGCTAATTGCAATCAATGTCTTCAGCTACACACAATTTACTGCAACATGATAGGTCTGGCCCACGAAGCAAGTAAACCTGATCCCTGGCAATGGGCATTGCTCCTCACACACCACTTTAAGTGACACTGTGAGATTCCCCACAGGTTAGGGCTCTGTGATTTCATACTGAATTACATTTAAACTTACAGGAGGGGGATTTACTGCAGGCAAAACTTCCAACAAGCCACAAAGTGCAGCAGTTTCTGCAGAATGCAATGCAAAATGAGATTTCTCTTGCAGCGAGGAAAAGAGATAAGAAGAAATGCACTAGGGATGGGTGTTGTTTGTTTATTTTTGTTTTGTTTGTTTAGGGGTTTTTGTTTTGGGTTTTTTTTTTGGTGTGTTTTTTTTTGGTTTTGTTTGTTTTGTTTTGGTGGGGTTTTTTTGTTGGTTTTTTTTTTTTTGCGTGTGTGTGGTTTTGTGGGGTTTTTTGGGGGTTTTTTGTTTGTTTTTGTTTTGATTCATTTGTTTGTTTGTGTTGTTTTGGTTTTTTTTGGTTTGGTTTGGTTTGGTTTTTTTGGGTTTTTTTTGGTTTATTTTGCAGAGATACACAGTTATGAGAGGCAGGGATCATATCCTGCCCCTATATTTGTGGAAAGCTGAATGGCTGAACACATTATGAAGCCTGTGTTGAGCTGGAACCTGAACGAAGGGACATCCAGTAGGCTTTTTGGAGTTTTGGGGGTTTTTTTTCTGGAGGTTTTCAGCAGAATGTATTATTTTGCTTAAAGTTCATAATCAAATTAAATTACTGAATAACTTGCATGCATAAGGAAATGCAGCTGGGCAATGCTGTTTCTACCATTTGGCTTAGTTTGCATTACACCACCACATGTACATCCCAGCCTTAGTGTCATGAGTTAACATAGTTTGAATTTTGTTGGAAAAGATAGACTTATTAAGAGTCAGTTTTTTTAATTAATATGTGGTTTGTTTACTGAGAAAGCAGAATGTGACTTTCAGTAATATTTATATAAAGCTAAGAAGGTATGGGAGCCTCTTTCTTTGTTTTCTGGGTGAGCAGCCAAGTAACTCCTTTCCTAAAAAACTGTTTTGAAAGTTTCATTTTTTTTTTCCTTTCCTTTTTTCTTGTTTTTATCCTTTCAGTATGTGTAAATAAACTATCTTTATAATTTAAAAATAAACCTGTTTTGTTCTTTATGCTCTCCTAATCACATAAAATATAATAAGTAATAAAACCATCACACTTTAGAAAAACAAAGAACAGGTCAGGTCCAGTGCAACACAGACCTATGAAATTCTCCTAACAAAACCATTAACTCCTTCATAATGTCCAAGCAACAAATATATTCGTGGCCCAAAGCTTGTGTCAGACTTAAGGATGCTACAAGTTTTAACAGCAAACAAGAACAAATAAAAAATGATGGAAAAGAGGCACAAACCTGCCTTTCAGCCCTAAGATTAAATGTAATCTCTGTAAAATGGGAATGAGACAGGCTGAGAGTTGAATTGTGGTACATTGTTCAGTTTCAAAGATCTTTGTTCTTGAACAAACAGCACCAGCCATATGTAAAGAGTCGTGTTAGACTTAAAGATGTGAGATTCTGATCCTACAGTGCAATTAGAGTGTATGGAGTATTTTCTATTTCAATAAGAGGATTGCAATGAAGTGATTAAAATAATCCCAAGAGAAACCTTAGCCTGCTGATATTGACTGTTGACCTCAGGGAGCAAGACAGTGACCCTCAGTGCAGGCACGGTGACTCTGACAGTCAAGAAGGCGACCCTCAGTCCATGGTGACTCAACAAAACCTTTTGCTGCAGTGGGAGAGAGAGAAAAGCCAGAAAACCACGGCTTTGCTGCCCGCCCTCCCCTCTCTATCGGGCAGCTCTGGCTCCTCCGTGCTGCCACACAGATGTTTCAGCCCACCCCAGAGGCTCCATCAACCCTCGGGAGGCGTTTCCCAGGTGGGAAATCAGAGGGTGCTTTGGGGGCTCCCCCCAGGTGAGGGAGTCATGGACATGGGTGTGAAGATTTTGAAGGAATGTGTTGTACGAATTTATCTGATCACTCAGAATGTATTCATACGAGCGTACAATTTAAGGAAATTTAAGGGGATCAGGGGTGGTTTGGGGGCTCTCCCCAGGTCAGGGGATCAGGGGTGCTTTGGGGGCTGTCCCCAGGTGAGGGGATTAGGGGATGGTTTGGGGGCCCTCCAGGTGAGGGGATGGGAGGGTTCTTTGGGGGCTCTCCCTAGGTGAGGGGACTATAATGGTTCTTTGGGGGCTCTCCCCAGGTGAGGGGACCGGGGGATGGTTCTTTGGGGGCTCTCCCCAGGTGAGGGCATCGGGGAATGGTTTGGGGGGGGCTCTCCCCAGGTGAGGGGATCGGGGAATGGTTTGGGGGGGCTCCTTCCAGGTGAGGGGATCGGGGGATGGTTTGGGGGGGGGCCCTGCAGGTGAGGGGACAGGGGGATGGTTCTTTGGGGGCTCTCCCCAGGTGAGGGGGACGGGGGATGGTTCTTTGGGGGCTTCCCCCAGGTGAGGGTACCGGGGGATGGTTTTTTGGGGGCTCCCTCCAGGTGAGGGTACTGGCGGTGCTCTGGGGGCTCTCCCCAGGTGAGGGGGACGGGGGATGGTTCTTTGGGGGCTCTCCCCAGGTGAAGGGATCGGGGAATGGTTTGGGGGGGGCGCTCCCAGGTGAGGGGATCGGGGGTTCTTCGAGGGCTCCCCACAGGTGAGGGGATGGGAGGGTGGTTTGGGGGCTTCCCGGAGGTGAGGGGACAGGGGGATGGTTCTTTGGGGGCTCTCCCTAGGTGAGGGGACTATAATGGTCCTTTGGGGGCTCCCCCCAGGTGAGGGGACCGGGGGATGGTTCTTTGGGGGCTCTCCCCAGGTGAGGGGATCGGGGAATGGTTTGGGGGGGGGGGGGAAGGGCCCAGGTGAGGGGATCGGGGGTTCTTCGGGGGCTCCCCGGAGGTGAGGGTCCCGGCGGTGCTCTGGGGGCTCCCTGATCCGCCGCGCCCTGCCCGCGCCGCTGTCCGCGCCCGTGGTGCTGAACGGCGGCGCCCGGGCCGGGCCGCTCTCGTTTCCTCCGGGAGGAGCCGCGGGATTAAGGCTGCAGTAATCGGGGCCGGATTAACTCCCTGGAAACCGGCTGCAATCTGAGCAGCTGCAAATGTCCCCCAAACCGGGATATGGGGCGGGGTGATGAAGGGGAGGCGGGGGGAAGAAGAAGGAGGGGGGGGGGGAAAGACATCAAACCGCCCAGATGCTACGCCGCGATTAGTGGGAGGGAAAATAAATAATCAAGTATCTCATCCGCTGCTTTTGGGAAGGGCTGGCCTGGCTGCGATCCGGCAGCCCCTCCTCTTCCTTCTCCGTCCTCCTCTTCCTCTCCCTCGCTCCCGGCCAGCCGCCTTTCCTCGGAGGGGGCGAGACGCGCGCAGAGCCCGCAGGCCCCCCCCCGGCCGCAAGCGATGGGCGACATCCCCGGCCTCGTGAAAATCAGCGTCTCCCTCAAAATCCAGCCCAACGACGGGGCCGTGTATTTCAAGGTGGACGGGCAGCGCTTCGGCCAGAACCGCACCATCAAGCTGCTGACCGGGGCCAAGTACAAGATCGAGGTGTCCCTCCGACCCGGCACCGTCCAGGCCACGTAAGTGCGGCCGTCCTCCTCAGGGCGGCTCCCCCGGCCCTCCCCTCCCTTCCCTCCCCGCTGCTTTTATTTTTAGACGTTTAATGTTTTTTCCTGGCAGGCTGACAGCGCGGGGTTTCCGTGATTTCTCCCTCCCCGCCCTTTTACTTCGGTGGCCCCGTTTCTGGGTCCCTGGCCAGCTGTTCCCAGTGCTCCGCCTGGCTGGCTCGGGGAGGGGGGAATGTCACGTTTGGGAGTCGCTGCCTTCCCTCTCCCTCCCCACCTTCTCCCGGAGCTTTTTCGAGCCCAGCTCCTTCTCTCCCTCCTTCCCCGCGGTTTTCGCTGGAGGAAGAAGCCCCTCCTACACAATGCCCAAGCCTCGCTGCGGCGTGGCAAAGCAGAGACCAGCTCTGGGTGGAGGGGCAGCCCCGCAGAAGAGATTCGGCTAACCTCACCATATCCATTCGAAATCAGATCCCGCTTGCCTCTCCTTGCTACTCCTTCCCCGGGTGACTGCAGAGCCCTGACATGTTTCAGGAGCCCCAATGAGTCAGCAGCACATGCAGGTCTGCTAGAATCACTGAAAGCCTTTCCCCAGCCCAGAGGCTACCGGGCTGCAAAAACCCACTTGCCAAGGAAGGGGGAATTCAGGGCTGAAAGGCTGGATGCTGTCTTTTTGTAGGACCATGGGCATCGGTGGTGTCAATGTCCCGCTGGAAGAAAAGTCACGGGATGCACAAGTGGCCTCTTACACAGGGATCTACGACACAGAAGGGGTGCCCCACACCAAAAGTGGGGAGAGACAGCCCATCCAAGTCAACATGCAGGTACGTGCTTCTCCAAGCCTGGCCTGAGAGAGAGGACAAGGGAGGGTAGCAGGAGGTCTCCCAGAGAGAGTGTGGTGAAATATTCCAGAGCAAAGTCTGACCACAGCTGCTGCTCTCCTCTTTGCTTTGTGGCAGTAAGGTTGCCGGCCAGAACACAGCTGGGAAAAACAAGTCCTGCTGCCTTCTCTCCCTGGAAAACAGCAAGGGCCAGGAAGAAGTAGGTTTTCTAGAGACCTGCTAAACCCTTTGGGGTGCTGCAGCAGAAAGAATTGTGAGCTGAACCTCCCACCCCTTCTACAGGACATCCTATATATATATCAGGCAGCTCCCACTGGGGTTTTTTGCTAGAAATCCAATCCCCTGGCATACAGGGATTTTGCCTGGCAGCACCATGTTTTTCTTTGGTGCAAAGCATGGCCCAAGCACAAGGGGTGACTGCTCTCCTATTCCATCTGTCACCTTTGGCATGCATGAGAACAACACCCAAGGCTGTCTTCTTCTCTTTTCCCATAAGTTCTTTTCCCATATGTTTCCACAATCTGCACCCACAAACCTAAGTTCATATTTAAGTGGCTCCTCACACCAGCCTTAAAGAGAGGCTCCATGGCCCCAAAGTGAGATGACAAAAGCTCCAGCCCACAAGGCAGCAGAGCTGACAGAAGGCATGAGGAGCAGCAGGCAGATTTCCACAGCACTCTTTTGGGTGGTATGCTCAGTGTGCAGGAGTTCTGTTCTGGTAGTTTGTTTTTTTTCTTCTCCTGATTTTAGTTGTGAGAGATTGCTGCTGTTTATTCCGTGTCTTCTATACCACAAAAAGGACTCAGTAAGCCATCTTCACCTGAAGCTCTTTTAAGAGTTTGTTCCAGCTTATACAAGCCCAGCAGATTTCAGCATTTTACGATATTTGCTTACTGCACACAAGATTTCATACTTCTCTTCAGTATTTTTTTTCTGGAATCATAGTTTAGTATACTAATCCCCTTCTGAATAAGAACTGTAACATCTCCATTTGGTGTTTCTAATAATTACAGTGTGCCTAACTTAATTTTGGAGACCCACATCACATTACTATTTCATAATCTTAGGTTATTAAGACTAATATGGAGTATTATGTTAATCACTTTTATAGACAGCCACCTGCTTTTAACACCTAGGAAAACCAAACACAGTATTATTTCACAACAAGCTGAACACAGCTGCTGGATGCCACTGTTGATCACTGTAGTTATATTTCACCTTATTGCAGGAGGAGAAAGGACAGTGTTCCCAAAAAAACATCTGCTTTGACTCAGGCATCCCTATTTTGCTGGTTACCTTTACCCTAAACTGCAGCACTAAAGAGAACCCTGAAAATCTGGAAGTTTCACTTTTCCTTTGGAGAAAACCAAGTCAAATCACGAATGAAATGTAAGGAGGGGTTGATTTTCACTTACAAGCTCTGACATGGTTTGTTGCAGCATCAGAATGAGTAGCCACAACACTTGCCCAAAGAGTTGCTTTTACAGATCAGATTCTGGGATATTAACTGTGAAGCTAATAGGATTTTCAAGCATTAAGCAGGTCCTCAATTCCTTTTAGGAACTGATCTTGATAGATAGGTTCATCAGTACAGACTTAGATACCCACAATTGATACTTTTAAGTATTAAACATAGGCATCTCAACAGGGATTTACATGTTTAACCCATCATTTAGCTGCTTAGCTAAGCAGAGCTGTAACAGATTTAGGGAACAAGCCTCACATACCCCAGTCTGAAAACTGCTTTGAATACCTACTTCCTGAATCTTCAAAACCGAGCTGACTGTAAACAGCTTTAAATTTTCCTGTTTCCTTCAACTGTGAGGAACTTCTGCCTCCACTTCCTTTTCTAGAACAGACAGAATCCTGATGCATCCTACAGTGGTAAGGACACTACTTAAGGCATAAAAACTGAATTCACATTAGAAATAGATTGTGACATCAGCCCTGCAGTCAAATTCTAGTCTGATACTGCTAATCTAGTGTCTGAAGGACTTAAGGTCCATAAAGATCCATAAGAATTCCTTTCCTATCTGCTATGAAACTTTAAACAAATAATTCTTTGTGTTGCTGCTTTGATTGCCTGGTAGACATCTGACCCACGACAGCCAGAGTTTATACAGGTTAAACAGCAATCCTGTCTCTGAATTCCAGAATCTGATTCTTTGTTTCTGTTGCCTGATTGCTCAATCATGCACACTATCCAAAACCTACTAAACTGTCTGGCAAATGGTGCAAACTAAGTTAGAAGCCTGTCTTTGGGCCTCATTTTATTCTTGATCAGACTAGTCCAAGATTGAATAAAGAAGCTAGAACCCTAGTTGCAGTAACAGCTATCAAATCATCTCAGCATGCAAATGTAGATGGAGTGATTAAATAACTATTTACTCCTATAGCACCAGGTGACAGAGAAGAGCAGACAGGGAAACACACTTAACCTGAAGCCTGACCTGCAAAGAGCAGGGCTCTTCTTCCTCCCTGGGGATGCCCATATGCAAGCTCAGTGGAGCAGCCAGGATTCAGCTGCAGGAGCCACGGGAATTCAGGGGAGCTCTGAGGATGCAGAATGTTCATTACACCACAGAGCTCCTGCATGTGCTAAGTACTGGGCTGGGGGAGGCACACAGTAGTAGAAAAGCTCTGCAATTAATTTTTTCCTTCTCCTGGAAATCCACAGCAGTCGAACTACTCAGGGTAGCTCAGCAAACTGGCTCATTGAAGGAAAATTAAATTTGCTTTCTTAGTCTATCTTTTTGAAAATCAGATCCTTCACACATTCATGAAATGAAATGCTGCTCTTGTGTCATATCACCTTCTACAAATGTTATTACAGATGCCTTTTCTTCCTTAGTTTCTGCACTGAGGGTGGCTGATGCTCCTCTCTGGCAAGTTTTGTGGACTATGCACAGTAATATCTGATGTGGTTAACCTTTACTATCTTGCATTATATCAGGACTACTATCAAAGAGGACTGATTAAAAAAAGCCTTTAAATAAGATTTTAGTTGCTAGGAGAGATAAAATAGCCTGTGCATCTGATTCTTCCTTAGTAAAAGGAAGTGGCAGAAGTATTTCTCCAAAGTTACTCCTTTAAGGTAACACTTGTAACTGGAGCTGAATAAAACCCCTCCACTTACAGCACACAGCAACTTCTGCTATTGTCCAGGCTAAATTTAACTCACCATGGTGGGTGGAGGGAAGGTTTAAAGTAATGTCTGTTACACCGTAGCACCTTACAAACAACACCTTGAATTAAAAAGAAAAAAAAAAGAAAACCAACAACAAATGTGTCCTTCTGAAAAATCTGGATACAGAAGACTCTGCTTGTAAGTCAGGAACAATTTCTCTGTAAAAGGGCTTTCATACTCACTTTGCAAGTGTGATTATAGCAGGCAGATGATCAAAGATCAGCTCCCAGGCACATGATAGGAATGGAAAACAGTCAAATGAAGAAGCTGTCATTAAAGTGAGTGATGGAAATACTTAAAGGGAAAAAAATACTGAAGAATGGTGCCATTCAGTAGCACTAAATTCACTATTTAGAATCTTCTAACAACATAATCCACAAGCCATACTGGCTTGGGACCAACGGCAATACATACAGGCTTCACACCCACACTTGACATTCTCTGCAATGTCTCAAGACATAGGAACTCAAATTTTCCATTACCATTAAAACTGAAATCACAGTTTATGCTTGAAAGCCTCACTGAGGTTTTTCTGATGTTGTACAGGTGTCTAGCACTGGCTTAAAGAGAAAACCCCCTTTATTTTACAGAACTTACTATAGCCATAGCCTCATTCACTTCAAAGCTGCATGCACAGACAATTTAAAGTCAATGTCTCACTACTTTACTGTTCACTTATCTACTAAACATGCTGATTATCTCTTTACTAGCTCCTATTACTCAGCTGCACTATCACAGTCCCACTAGCAGTTACAGATATGCATACAGAACTTCTCTTGCTTAAGTCCCATTTAAAATGTGGAATAGAATCCCAGGAAAGCAGTAAGTGGTGCAAGACCAGCATATCTCAGTCAAGACACTGCAAACACAAGGCTCCAAAGTGCAGATACATTAAAGGTTTCAGACTGAGCAAAAGAAGAATCCTCCCAATCCCAACTGCAGCCTCTAGGTATGATATAAAGGTGAAGTGATGGTCTGTACCACTGCAGATCACTGGTACATGATCTACAGTACATACAAGCTGTGTCATCCTAAGAAAGATTATTGATTCTTGCTGTTAGTAACATTTATCCATATGGCAACTTGAATATTTTTACTCCCTTGCCTATCCCAGATGTGAGGGCAAGAGGACAGTACATGCAGAATCCGATAATTTGTGTTTTATGTATGGCTACACACAAAAGACTTTTCTGATAGCTAGAGCAGGTTTTGCAGGTCTTCAATTTATTGAACTGAGGAACAATAATCCTTATACCAGGTGTTTTATGTTCTGCAGTTTCATGAGTGCTATTTCTCAGGATGAGAGAGAAACCAACAAAATAATCAGCTCACTAACGCTGGTATTCCCTCTTCCTCACAGTTTAATGACATTGGCGTTTTTGAGACAGTCTGGCAAGTCAAATTCTACAACTACCACAAACGGGATCATTGCCAATGGGGAAACAGCTTTGGCAGTATTGAGTACGAATGCAAACCAAACGAAACACGCAGTCTCATGTGGATCAATAAAGAGACCTTCCACTGAAGAGATGGGAAGCCAAGACTGCTGGACAATCTCCCTAAAGAAAAATCTACCTTTTTAAACCAGCAAGAAGCCTTAACAAAGGCATACTGTAACACTGCTTTGTCCATAAGGTTCCAACGACTACATTGTATATACAGGTGGTGCCACTGAAATATTTGCCTATTACTGTATTTTAAGTTTACCATGGCATCTGCAACATTCATCATCTGTCACCCTGAGAGTACTGAAAGGTTCATGGTAAAGGATATCTGATAGGGGGGTAGGAAGTCACATCATAATACTGTTGTAAGTATTTGGATTATTCTGACTAGATGTAACAACTTTTGTGAAGTGTTTTGCTTCATTGCTTAGAGTTTCAATTAACATCACATTGGTGATTTCTGTATTTGCATTTGTGTTTGCTCCAAAATTGGTGTGTTCCTTCAAGCATTTTGACGTACTGTCCTCCCAGTGGACACCAAAAATTAAAAATATGGTTATTTGTAGGTTTAGCTAAATGGCAGCTAATGCACTGTTGGTATTGTGCTTTCATACCAAGGGATTTGGGAACTCATTCTCCCTTTTGTTAAGTGCTGTAAGATATTCTGTGAAGTTTGCTAATTTGCCACATCTCTCAAAGAGGATTTTTTTTTGGTTAAGTTTCCCAGTCTTTGAAATAGCATTAGGAAATGGTATAAAACATGATGAAGGAAGAGCAATAAATCACTTGTGTTATCCAAGACATCTAACAACATGGCTAAGACCTATCTTAAGATCATACAGTATCCTTGAGAGATACAGCAGCCATACTTAGTTCTTAGAATAAGAGTTTGGATATTAAACTCCATTTTTATTTTAATGGCACATTACTGAAATCAGTTAAATCTTACAAATCAACATTTTCAAGCCTGACCACTGTATTAATTGACCAGATTTCTGACCAACAAACACTCAGTAGTGTGAAAGGCACAGATCCCAGTGCACGTTTCTACATGCACTGCACTCCTTCAAATGAAGATAAGCATGTAAGCATTTGCATAGTTATAACTCAAGGTGCTTCATAAACACTAGATCAGTGTTTAACACAAACAGACAACACAAAACAGACATATCTTTTATTCCAGTAAAGACAGGGAAGCAAGGAAACAATGACACTTGTCCCGTCCTCAGCTTGGGTTGAAGTGAGCTGTCAGTTCCTGCCTATCTGTTACTCCCTTTGTGAATAATTTGTAAATTGTGTATGTAAATGGTAAACATGACTTTTGATCTTCGTAATAAAGGACCTAAACAATTTCTTCTCTACTATGGCCATCTGAATGAGCTGAAAACACTGTATAAAAAAAAGGCAGTGGTTTTAGAGAATCAGACAGCAGAGGGTATGTAGCCAGTGCTTTCTGAGAGTGAAGTCCAAAATACCTTGTGTTCTTCACCCAAAGCTAGTGTTTCTAGGAAAACACAGATCCAGTGTGCTAAAATGCAGATGGTTAATGTGATAACATTCAGTAGAGCTTATTAATATGCAGTCAGTTCCAGTAATATAGTCTGAAAAGTAAAGATCTAGGACAGAATTGAATTAGCAAAGAAATATTTTCTTCCTCTGCATTATTAATCAGAAGGCTTTACTAGCTGCAGATTTTTACAGCCAAAAGAACTGACAGTGGCACTGATGTAATACACCACTGGAATGGTGAGCTAGCCAGCTGCCTCTCCACTCTAGGGCAACATTATGTGGGCAAATTTTACTGAAATGAAAATCTAGAAATAATCTTCTCCATTAACTTCTTTCCAAGACTTCTCCTAGAAAGAATTCTTCAAAATGAAAAACCTGACCAAATTCAAATCTGCACTGCAGACAGAAGTGCTATTGCCAGCATTTTAGCAGAAGTTTCCAGATAACATGCTTTAATGATTCTAGACTTCCAGCTGTGAATCCGTTCTGTCTCTACCCTGCTAGAAAAATGATTTTATTCTGCAATAATTTGCATACTTTGGTTTATTTTGTTTGTACATACGAACACATATGTACACTAACACACAGGCAAGAAATAAATGTGACACAAATTCACAAACTTCTGTCCTAGTAAAAAAACATGTAAGACCCACAGTGTCGTAGCTCTCCAGCATTTAAGAAATGCTGCAATGAATAAATCCAGCTGATCCTGGCACAGGAGGGTTGTTATTCTCAGCCAGCTGGAAGTATACCCTTCCTAAGGCAAATTCTCACGCCCACATTAGTGCCAAATGGGGCAGCTCTTCTCCTACAACCTAGCAGGTCCTGGAGCAGTTCAGTTCAGAGGATGCTCAAGGAAAAGGCTGCAGATGGAGCAAGTTGCTTTTTATAGGAAGTAGGGAACAGCAAGAGCAACTGTGTTGTACAGGTCCCATATCCTAAGACTGAATATTGCTGCCCAGGATTGCAGCACCCCTTTCACAGACAGCAGCAGGGATAGAAAGGATGAGAACAGGTTGATCACTTCTCTGGGGAAGGTGTAAATGGCATTTATCAGCTCTTATATCCTTCTCCCCTGGGTGAGGGACACAGAAATGAGATTTGCATTATTCTTCAATAAAAGATTATTCACGTGATATTGGTTGAGTATCCATACCACCAGCTCTGATACTCCACACATGTAAAGCAAAATATTCCCATCAACTTCCTCTTGCTCATCAAGTGCTTTGCTAACAAAGTAAACATTTGCTCCTAGAAAAGGAGACCCAAGACTTCAGCAGTTCCCTGGAAAGTAATGTTTTCAATTTCTTTCATCCAGGAAAACTCTGTTGAATATTCATAGAATTTGAGTCACTATAAAACTATTGCTGTGACAGTTTGATGCATTATTCTATCAGCAGCATTTAAATCTCCAGACAAGTTTGTTCTTTACACAGCTTTTTCTAATTAATATTTCCATTTTTTTAGAGAACTCCATTAATTCAGGACACAATACACTAGGATTAAATATATATGTCAGAAAATGCTGACAATGCATCAAACCAGCTGAAACCACAAAGCACTCATAGCTGGAGGTTTTATAAATGAGAAACTTCAAGATTTTTGTCAGGAAGTGTCCAGCTGTCATTTTTGTAAGAAAAATGAAATGAACATTCCAAATCTTTGTGTCACATCTATATTTGGAGGTAGCAGACAGCTCCTTGATACTGCTGAGTAACAGGATTCAAAAGAAAGTTATTAGCCATGATTATTCCAGTTGTGATCCTGCATAGGGCTTGGATTAGATCATTAGATTTTTCACAATGCTTTGTGTTTAGTGCAGCTACTACAGGCTTTAGTATCTCTTGCCATCTGACTGTACATGAAACAGAAATAATACACCTCAAGTCTCCATGCTCTACTTTCAAGAGGTTTTACTGGCTTCAGCTGAAGCTCTGTCCATTGTTTGCAAATGCAGTGACCCTTACTGATTCCAGACTAGCAAAGAATCAGAAGACCTCATTTATAAAATTCTTTGTATAAAAGATGTGAACAGAACTTCTGTACAATAAAGGTGTAAGTTTTGTAATACAAGGCTTTTGTGTAGCAGCAGAGGTTCTTTTTCACTTGGTTAAGAGCACTGCCCTCACTTCCTGTGTAAAATTTTGATGTATGTGCTGTGTGTTCCATTCTTCTAAAGCCTCGTGCAAAGCTTTGATTAAACAAGGACGTGGCACGTTGTAAATGCTAACCTCCTTCTGAGATCTGAAACAAATGCTATGACTGAAAATTCAGAGGAGTGAGCATTGCCTTAATAGCTACATCAGCCCTGAAGCACAAAGCAGAAATATGAGTCTTACAACATTCATGTTTTCCCTTAACTCTGCAAAGCTCACAAATGATGACTTGCAAAGTCCCCTTTAGTGTAGCTAATCCAGACCCTTGGCCAGGAGAGACACGCACTCCTGCCCATAGGCCTTCCCTGCTGCATGCTTGGCAGCTTTCACCAGCATTCCTTGGACTGCTTCCTTTTCCCCCTCTCCCTGATACCAGGATTTAAGGCTTCAAATCCCTATGAGCCTTGGCTTTCAGCCTTAGGAAGACAAGGTGGCATCAAACCAGTTCTCTCTGCATCGTTTCTCTGTCTCTACCATAAGGTTTTGTGAGTTCTCCCACTGCAGTCATTGGAGTTTGTAATCTTTTGACCCACAGTGAACTGCACTATGAGCACATAGACACAAACAGATCTCTCTTGGAGACACAGCTTCAAAAGAAGCAATGACAGACAGACTCTCCATCAATTTTTATGCTAAAAATACTAAATTAAAAAAAAAAAAATTCATAGCAGCACGTCTGCATTGACCAAGTGTAAGGCTCTGATATTCTGTTTGTCCTCACTCAGACAAACTTGAGTCTTGATGCTGCTATCCATGCTTTGCATGCTCTCTAACACCTTGGTTTCCCTCCCCCAGAGAACAGGCACTCCTACTTCCTTTATCCCAATAGTGAGGAACAGCCTGGTATCCCATCTAGGATCTGCAGACTTTGAACAATCCTGGGAGAAGAAACAATAAATTATCAGTGGATCATGATGAAGGCAAGAGGTACCTGACTGTGCTGGTGGTTAACTGGACCTTCTGCCCATTCTCAGCACAGTAAAGGTAAAGTTGGGAGCCTGCTGCTGTGACATCACTGTCAGCAATATCCACATGAAACTACAATGGATGTGCTACAGGGACCAGATGTTCTCAGAAGTTTGAACTGAATCTTTGTGAGTTTAATGTGAACCCCAGAGGGTCTACAAACAAGTGGCAGTAGTGCAATATCACAGCCTACCTTCTTTTCTGATGTGATGGATAGCATTCTCCTGCTCACTAAGTTGCTCTGCCAACAGATTCACCTAAGGCACTTCCATATTTCAGACTTATTGGGGAGAACAAGCTGTGACCAGTTCTGTGCACAGAATATATAGTCTGAGTTGGTGCTTCTTTTTATTTGTTGGTTGTTGGAGGTTTTTTTAATTAACTGTATAATTTTCACTTCTGGCCTCTCAGACATTTCTGGCTAAATACTATGCTGCAGGTAAGCTGAGCAAATGTAGGAAATACCAGGGTATGAAAATACAACTGCAGTCATCCCAGTTCTGTATGGAAGCTATATGACTACCCTCCAAAGATTTAAAAAACATTAAAACAAACAAACAAACATATCATGCATCTACTCTGTCCAAGTCTTCAACATTTTGTGTATCAGGACAAGGCAATAGCCAGATATAAATGTGCTGGTCACCTCATTCTTAAATTCACAATGCTTACACTGAACTTTGCTACCATTAAGGTGGGTAGGAGGTAGTAGGTTAAGAAAACAAAAGTCCCAAATGCACTCCTGGTACAAAGTTCCACCAAAACATATGGAATAAACATGAAAGACAGATTTGCCCTAATATGCCAAAATGTGAATGAACTGCCCTTGCTTAAAACAGAACTGTAAGAATTTAGACATAACTAGTTTAATACAGATTAAGTATAACTTAAAGAAGTTGAGGAAACACTTCCAGGGAGGTTGTTTGTTATAAATACACTGAAAAGATTTCCTCTACAGATCATTTACCCTATCGTAGAAAATACATTTTTCTTTCTCCAGGGAGCAAGAACTAACATTTTGCATCTGGAAACAGGTACAAAATCAGTTGTACAATGAACTCACAGAGCTGAAAATTTTCTTGCAGGTGTTTTTGTTTGTTTGTTTGTTTGTGGTTTTTTTGTTTTGTTTTTGGGGGTTTTTTTTTGTTTGTTTGTTTGGTTTTGGTTTTTTTTTCTTTATGTGCGTGTGTATTTTGTTGTTGTTGTTGTTGTTTTGGGGTTTTTGGGTGGGTTTTTGTGTGTGTGTGTGTGTGTGTGTGTGTGTGTTTTTAAATAAAAGCAGCTATCAATTTTGACTTCTTTCTGCTTCAGCCCTTCAATGCCAGCAGCAGCCCTCAAACACAAATAAGCAAGCAAAGAAGGAATGCTGCCATATACTTACCTCCAGAACTGAGAGATGATCCAAACAGCACAAGAAGGGGAGATTATTTGCCACTGCAGTCTGCCTAGAGCCTTTATTCTTGGAGACCCATGGCTAGGACAGCTAAGTACACAATTCTGTCCTTATACTCCATTCTACAAATCCGTGAGGAACCACGCCTTAATCTGAGACACCAGCTTCTGTCCAGGTATCTAAACGTTGGAGGGGCAGGGGCTTGGAGTCATGGTACAAGAAGGAGACAGAAAAATCTCAGAGTGTGCTTTTGACCCACAGGCACTGGGGGAAACATTCACTAGGAGTCTCCATATGAAAGTGTAACAACAGCAGAGAACTCCCAAAAAATCTCTTTTGGTAGTCTCTGTCTTAGTCACCTTTAATACTTCTCAATTCTGCTAGAAAGACTGTTCCTAACCTCAAAAATCTCCTACTGAGCTCCCCGTGGTTTTTATTGGTAAGCAGCTTTAAGCTTCTGGCTCACTAAGCTCAGTGTCAATAACTTTCCACAGATTTCAAACTAATCTCAAACTTATCAGGTTTCACATCCTGTCATTGCTTATCTACATCTCCTCTCTCATCTTTCATCCATAATGGAGAGACAGAAAAGCCTTTCTCTTCTCTCAGCACGTGCAGTTCAATCTATTACTGATTCTCCTTGAAGGCTCTGGAGTAAGTGGCTGTTTACAAAATAGAAGGCCCACAAGTTATTCAGTAACTTCTAATGTAACAATCCAAGAGGGTGGGAGAAGCAGCACTTTATTCCACAGTATGGAATGCCTAAGGAAGCCCTTAGACCTGCAACTCAGAGGGCATAGTAACTGAGTACATCAATACCCTGTGGAGCAGCACTCCTCAAGACATTAGAAGTCCTCCAAGTAGAAATTGGCACAGCTCAGCCAAGCCAAGCGTGTTGCCCATGTTGCTGAACAACATTCAAGATAGTTTTATACTACATAGCAAAGAATTTCAATTGAGGAGGAAAAAGGGTGGGATCAATTTTAGCCCTTAAGTCTCCTTCTTACCTCCTGGGTTTTTACTAAAATCTCATAGAAATGAAAAATTAAATGAGACAATGGTCTTTATGATGCAGTGAAAAAAAAGTAGGCTGACTGTCAAATCTCAGACCAGCTCTGAGTTACCTGTTGTTTAGCCCCTTTAATGCAGAATTCCTGGGTAAAAGGACAAGGCTTTAGTACAATCTGCAATAGGTGAGACAAACCAGTGCTTTAAATTACTTCAAAACCACCAGAACATATCTCTGAAATTGTTTCAACCACAGTCTACAAGTTTTCAAACAAGACTTCATTTAAAGTGAGCAGGTACAAATTATGAGTCATTCCAGTCAAGAGTACATGTCCAGCTCTGGTAAGTTTTCTCCTCTGTATTTTTATCATTATTTCAATTCCCACAGCTCCAGTAAAAGAAAATTAACTGCTGAGGATTCAGAGACTTAAAGCCATTTCTTCCCAGTCACAGCCGCTTGGCAGAAATCACTGCCATGTGAATACTAAAAACAGTAAAACCTTTATTTTACTTTTGTTCTCTTAGTGTATCATGATGAACCATGGGACTTATACAGACTAATTTCCTGTCCATCTCCTGTGGATTCCCTGGTGTTATAACATTACAGTTCAACCCATGATGCAGCCCCTCCATCATTATGGACACTAATTTCATCCAGTGTACTGTGTTCAGGTTTATAATTTCATAAAAGTAAAGCAACTCAGTAGGGGCCCTCAGCCCCACTTTTGATTTTCATAGTGAACTTTTAATATTGGGGTGGAGGGGTGCAGAGGAGGGAGAAGAACAAAGTGTGCTCGACACAAGCTTCAATTTCTTAAGAAACCAGACAAAACTTGCCGCAGGGAAAAAAGCAGCAATCAGGAATACTCCAGCCAATCAGTAGATGGAGCTACTAACAGGAACTACAGAACCCTAGAATTGATTAGGTTGTAAAGGACCTTTCACAGTTCTCAGAAATGAGCATAATACTTTCACAGAGCAACCATCCCCTACTTCAAAGATGACACCAAACTCTATCAAAATGAGAGGTACAGCATAACATTTCTAAAGACAGACCCAAATCTCCCTTCACCATCACATACCATTGCTAATCCCATGCTTTTGTAACCAAACTTATGCTGCTGTGTGCCACAAGCTGGAACCCAGCAATCTCTGAACCAGATGACAATTTACCATTTGGCCAATGGACAGGATCCCAATTCCCAATCTCAAGACAGCATTTTTTTTTTTTTTCTTTTTGCAGTGGGTCAGAGTGCTCTGTGCTGTCTCAGTCCTCTTTAGCTGGCAATGAATTGGAATTGGTGAAATTAAAACTCCACTGTAATACTAGAGATCCGTCTCCCCCCTCCCCAAAAGTGCTTCATTCTCAGGGGAATAACATTAGCATTTATGGAAGTAAATGCCTCAGGGTTTTGTTAATGTGCTAATGAGCTAGAGCCTTCCACCTTCAGATCACAAGCATGAATCATATTCAGCTCAAAGGTAAAAATACTGTTTCTAGCAGGAATTTGATATCAAGTTCTAATTCCAGCTCCTCCATCACAATTTCATCTTTATGCTTTCTATGCAGCTTTATTTTCCAAGTCACACAGGGCTTTGAGCTCAGCACAGCCTTTTACCAAGGGCCACTAATCACAGCAAGATTCAAAATCATTTTAATACAGATCTTCAGAGATACAGATTATCAAACTTAAAAAAAAAAAGAGAAAAAGGAAAAGAATTTTTTAAAAGTAAGCTCTTTAAACTTGAATTCACAGAAATGTCCCAAATACTAAGGCTTTTCAGCAAAGAGCTACAGAAAGCAAAATCTGTAAAAATATCGGCTGCTATAGATGCCTTTAACACTATAGAGTCCACTGTGGCCACATTGTATTATTTGAATGATTATATTATATCATATCATATTATTTAAATGACCCGGTTTTACTTAAACACAGCAAACAGTTATAAACGAGATACAGTTTTAAAAATAAGTAAAAAAAAATATGAAAAATACACTTTGAGAAAAAAGTGACAGGGAGCAAGGTTTTGCATTCCAGTACTTGCAAAGTCCCGCAGTCCTTGTAACCCTCTTTCCTGCCGATTTGAAATCACGGTGTGATGGTTGCTCCTTGTCACAGCAGAGGTGCATCGCTTCCACAGGAGGGAGCTTTTCTCTTGCTAAGATGCCACTCTCTCGCAGTTCTCAATTTGGAAATGTGTAGGAGCTCTAAACATGCTGGAGTGCCCCACGCCTGACATCTTCCACACAGGATTGCCAAAGAACATTCAAAAAAGGAAAAAAAAAAAAAAAAAAAAAAGCTCATAAAATGAAAGCTCAAGAATTTATAAGCTAAACCATTCTTGCACCCTTGTTTGTGTCCCATTATTACTATCCCCTAGTGCAATTACTTGTATAGTGGAAAAACCTGAGCACATCAAGTCCAACACTATTTCTGTCCAGATATAGCTGATGTATATAAATTTCACTTATGTGACTGAAGGTATCAGCTATCCAGATAGAATAGTAGAAGAGGAATAAATCACAATAATATGGAGAACTTAACATCTGGCCTAACAACTGAAAATAATATTTGAATACTTGAAAATCTATCTTATATAACACAAAAAGAAGGAATCCTCTCTTTGGTCAACTATTTATTAAGCCAGTAAGTGACAGTCAGCTTTTGCCCTTAATGGCTACTTTTTTTCCAGAAAAACAATTCACTTCCATCATTCAAGATTCTGTGCCACACTTGATCTCCAGCTCTGAGCTGCAATTTCCATCAAGGTAACACTGTGCTATCATCACATTTCCCAGCTGCTACTTCCACAACTGTTTCCTCAGAAAAAAAAAATAAACTAAAATAAAATAAAATAAAAATCACAAAATGCAGAGGTAAGAGTGATGCTTAAACTGTCCAGTTTTAAAGAGAGCATTTCATATTTCCTGCCAAGTCTAGTACAATGGGTAAATCCTCCTCCTGATGTGTATAGCTAATTCCTCTCATTGACAGTGGGAATAACACGTGCACACAAAGAGGACAAGGAATCCTTGAGGCCTGTTGTAGCAGTGACTTCAAAATACCAGGGGAAACATATTGTGCATGTAATAGGCATGTATAGGTAATAAGACTGGCAAAATTTTCTGTGTTGAAGAGTGTATTATGGGTTTGCACACTCAGAGAACTAGAGACACCCTACTCACCCTGTTCCCAGGTTTGCAGGAACTTCAAGAAACCATTCTGCCACGAATAAGTAATTGCTATATACATACAGGTCTGTACACACAGATCTAATCCCAGCTCAAAGCCCTGTGGAGCAAAATGAGGTAGAAAGGATTAGATAAAATACAACTTCTGCTCCAAAGATCTTCCATGCTGCTCAGAACCCCTTCCTCCTGTTAAAGTTGTAAGTGAAAAAAATATTACAAATCTTCCTTGTCTTCAAATCCTTGCTACTATTTCAAAATCAACTATGGTACAATCATGCAGGCTGTGTTTTGGCTTACACATAATCAACACCTAGTAAAAACAGATTCAGCTGCAAGCTGTGGTCAGCTCCACAGAAGGCTAAATGTCAAGTCAGAAAAGCCAGCTCTGATTGATAACTTTGTAGTGTAAAATTTTCATTAATCAAAGCCGAATCTAAAATATCTGCAATCTAAAGACCACATCAAATCACACTCTGTGCTCAGGGCAATTTTTCAGAACAAAACTGTTCCTATTCACAAGTAATTAACCTTGCAAAATGATCATGAATATGGTAAATATAAATCTAAAAAAAACTTATAATGAAACAATACAGGCCAGATAGCACCGTTTGAAAAAAAGACTGCAAGGCAACCAGAATCTTGTTTGTTTAACATTAATAAGTCCCAGAGGGAAAAGGGACAGCTGTGTAAAGCCACCTTAGTTGTCCCTTTTTTTCATCGTAATTACATCTGTTGCTGATGTTTCATACATTGAAATGTCCAAAGAGCCTTTTCAAGGTTCAGTGTGAATACAGATAAAGCTCAGTCATAGAAAGCAGATTAAAAAGCATCCTCAGTGATACATTTTGAAAGGTAGCCAAGATCATTTAGGAAAACCTCCTTAGGTCCAGGAAAAATCTTTACTGAGGGACACTGTGTATCAGCATTCATTTGACTTACTGGGAGTGCAAGGACTTAAAGTGAACTTGACATCAAGCTACCCATTAGGACTTGTAGTCACTTAAAATAACATCATGTCAATAATCGCACTCATTCTGACTTCTGTTCTATTTCTTTAAGTAGGGGGTTCGATTGGTTTTCTTTGTTTTGGTTTTCTTTCCTGCATTTGGAAAGAAATTATGGAGTTTTTAAAATTCCTGAAAACAATCACTGTCTTACAACTTGAAACTGCAACTGAGAAACACAAATTGCTGGAGTCAACTTTTAAGATACAAAGGCAAAGGACAGAGTATAAAGTAGCTAATTAAACCTCGTCTGGGAAACAAGAATTACTCAGTTTCACTTCAGTTCCAATATTATAAACTGATCCACAATGTTTTAACCAAAGCTAGATACACAGATATATAGTTTGAATTTCAGAGTTGCTAAGCATCTAGCAGCTTTACTTGACTTGAAAAAAAAGAACATTAGAAGCTGTAAGAAACAGAAAAATTTTGGAGCATTCTGAAAAAGGAAAATTGTCTCTTGTTATTTAAAGCATTATACCTGATACTAAAGATCCTTCAAAAATTACTTTTCAAATAAAGAGTGGAAAAACAGATGTCAACAAAAGCTTTAACCAAAAAAACTTTTTCATTTTCAAGCATATCTAGTGAAAGTGAAATATATACACACAAAGAGTTAACTGGAATTTTGGGATGCTTTATTTGTTTGATCCAGAAGGCAGAAACTTTGTGACAAAATTTTTTTATGCAAAAACCTGTTTTGATTTAAAGAGCTCTGTAAGTAGTATTTCATAAGTAAGATTGTATATAATTAAGTAACATTGTATAAACTACTTACTTCTATCATACCTGTAAAATTACTATTTTTGGATGTAATAAACATCAATTGTGATTTTTTTTTTTCATTCAAAGTATTACTTTCTAACAAGATGAAGAGTTAAAATAATCATCTGTCTCTCTAAGGTTTTGTTGGCCTCAACCCTTTCTTATTCCAAATTAGTGAAAATAAACTGCAGGGTACAATCCTTCCTAAACTACATATCTACTGAAACCTGAACATGAATGGCTCCCAGATCTTTTATCTTTATGGTTTCTTTTTGTGCTACCCTTGCATAGGAGGCATAGCAGGATTTTGACTGGAGAGTTGAACCACAGTCTCCAGAGGATATGAGTGCCTGGCAAAACAAACACAAGGAACAAACAAAGAAAAACACAACAGTTATGAGGACTCTTCTGCTTCAGTTTGAAGCTGAAACTTGAACTGAAGCTGAAGTTTGAAACCTGAACTTGGGCAACTACAGCACCTCCAGCTCAGAAGCAACTCAACACATTGGTTTGGAAGCTCACTTCCATGGAATATGAAATACTGGTATGATCCCTGGATAGTATTGCAACATACACTCAACATTACTGAAGTAATTAAATAATTTTCAAAGTTTTACAATCCAAAATGGCTTTCTTTAAGGTATTTGCCCTATCTAGTAAAAGAGACTTCAAACAGTCTATGTGATGCACTGCCATTTCTGAGTGATTTCTACCTGTGAAACAGCAATGGACACAAAAGTGCTCTCACTTTCAATAATTTGAGTACAACAAATAAGAGTAGGAGACTGCAAAAGCGCCTGAATCTTGGAAATTTGTGAGTAAAGTTAAGCCTGAAAAAAGGGAGTGTGTGTGGGAAGGTGTTTCAAGATTTTTTATTTCTCATCATCCTACTCTGATTTAATTGCTAATAAACTAAGTTGGTTTCCCCAAGCTGAGTCTTTTTCCCCATGGCAGTAACTGGTGAGTGATCTCTTTCTGGCCTTGTCTCAACCCATGAGCCTTTGGTTGTGTTTTTCTCTCCCCTGTCCAGCTGAGGAGGGCTTTGGTGGGCACCTGGTGTTCAGCCAGGGTAAAGCCACCACAAAAAGAATGAGAATTATTTCAAATTAGTTTTAGTCATGTCTATAAATAGAAATAATAGTAAAACAAAAACTGATCAGCAAAAATTGACAGAAGAAAAAAGAACTGACTCCAGGTATGAGAAAAAGGTTTCAGACCCCACCTAGGTTCACTGAGACTTGAGAGCACACAACCTTATTGAGGCTAAAACTCAATTACATCTCCAATTCTAATAGTGTTCTGTGAACCTTTGCACTTGTATTTGCAATACCTCACAAAGCTAGTATGATCATACCCCCAAATGCCAGTTTCAAAATCAACTTTCCAGAAAAGGAAAAAAAAAAAGTTCAGAGTACCAGAAATAAAGAAATTTGCTTTCCTGCACACTAATATTCTATATTTGATTGATTGGTCTTTAAAAAGTTGAGAATTCCAGCTGAAGCTTTTATACAAGTAGGACAATAAGCTGTTTGTCCTCTATGGATTTTTAGTGTTTAACAAAAGATATAAACCTATCTCTTTCCTCATGTAAGGATAATAGAATAATCCTTCTCCTCTGCTCTGTGGTTTGTTTTCACACAGAAAACTTAGTATTTTGGAGGATTTTCGCTTGTCAAATGCAGCTGATCATCACTGCATACACCTCCTTACTTAAAGCTAGCTAAAAAAGGCTTGTCAAAATGTCAGTGGCAGTAATAGTCCTTCCCAGCCATGGCTTTTGGGTTTTTTTTAAAGCTCAAAGAGTTACTGGCAATCATACCAGCAAAAATGCATCTACCTAGGAGATTTTAAAACAAAAATGGGGGATATGGGTGTGGCTGTCTTATCCAGAACAGTTAAGTCATAATGAAAGCTCCACTGCAGCTCATTTCTAGCATACTTTAACCCTCATCTAGGAGAACAACATTTAGCCTCTGTAGCCATTCCCTGGAAAACGAACAAGTCCTCCAGTGTTCCAACAGCATTCTTTTCATGAGCAGTGCCAGAGATTTAATGTGCATGGGGTTTTTAGGAGGCTCCTCACTCTGGCTGATAGATGAAAACCTTGCACCATTCCAACACCACATATGGAGAGCTGCAGACTCCAGTTTCCTTACATCTATGTTCTTTTTAAACACTACTCAGAACATGCACGAGTTGTTTTTATTAAAGCTGCAGTCAAGAACACATCAGCTATAATGAAACAGTAAAATTTAAATGCTGCCAAAAATATTCTGCTTTGGTCTGCAGTCGATTTGAGCTTTTGCCCAACATCCACTTGCTCACCAATCCCACAGAGAGCTGCTCCTCAAACAGTCTTTAAGTTTATTTTGCTTTTACTGCAACTCTTCACTATGCAGCTGCGCAGTAGTAAACATGACCTTAACACTGAGTGGAAGTTTGGCAACAACTTGATTGCAAATGTAATCTACAACAGCCATGGAAGTTAGCCAAGCCAAAAGCAGAGTTACAGCTCTTAAAAACTCAGGCTATAAATGGCTATACAATATCACACTTCACACGGCAGTTTGCAAGTGTGATTAACTGCTGTGCTGTGCTACACCTGCAAATCATTTCTCTGTTTGCAAATACTGCAGAATTAATGCTGTATCTGATTGTCTTCAAATCAGGTAACACTAAATGAAGAGTAATAAATCAGTATGCTTTGTTAAACAAGTGTGCAAGTCTCCATGGGATCAGGACCTTGGATGGTGAAGTGATGATCTAAAGTGCACTGGAAAATGAAATGGCAGTGTAATTTTAAAGGGTCAAAATGATGGCCTGGTTAATGTAGCAGATAAAAATTAAAAGCCTTCATCAAGTTTTTAGGATAAATGCTTTAAAGTCTGTCTGAGTTTTAAAGTCTGAGTTTCTAAAGCTTTGTAGTTATAAAACACTTCCTATTGCCGTGTTTTATAAGATAGAAGGAGCATCTGAAACACGAATACATCTGAGATTTACTTAAAAACAGGCTGTAGAAATACAGAAATATTTCCCTATAGAAATAGCTAGTACTGCCCTTGCTGCTGTCAAAATGAAAGCTGAAGTAAAAAAGATGAGGTTTCTCTGACAGCAATTGTCTAGGTACAGATAAAAAGAAGATGACAATAAAGAGATGCAATTATGTTAATTGTAACAGAATCTCTGAAGTGAACATTCTGATAAAATTCTGTGGCCAGTTGTCAGAGGTCAGCATATGGGAAGAGACATCAAAAGTCAATCCTCACAGCATCTTCCATTCTCAAAACAGCACCAAGTAGATACTTGGCTCAGGGATATACTTCCAAAGTCACAAAAAGCACTACAAAATTAACATTGGTTAGATAATTTCCTCACTTAAACTGGCTTAAATCCCAACCCAACCATTTTTCAACAATTTCAGCTACAGTCAGGCCCCAAACAAGTGGCTTCCAGAGCAGCTTTGTAATCAGCTTAATTTGTAGCTGTCTCTCCACGCTCATCACAGTCCCAGGTCCCTGACTCTCCCCAGTGCCTCAGTGGTGGCCATTCAATCACATGCTTGAGCAGATCAGAAGGATGACTTGGTGCACACTCATTTTCAGACACATTAACTCCCAGCTTTCTGCCACGCTTGCAGCCCTGGGAATACAAATAATGGCACAAGGTCAAAAAGGTGTAGCAGGGATTAGCTGAGCCACAACGAAACAGGAAACTGTATTTTCATGCAGAAGTTCAGGCCTTGGCTCACTACAGCATTTGCAACCCTGCTCATCAAAGCACACTGACTTGAGGCCCCAGTTACTATGGTGATAAGCATGGAATAAATGTTTGTATATAATTAGTTAAATTATCCCTTCAAGAAAGCAGTCGTCCTTCTCACAGGCAGCTACTCATATTTTTTAAATTGAATCGATGTAAAAACAAATTTAAATTTTAAAGCTTAAGAATCACTACTATTCATCCACATAATGATAATTTTAATCTATAGCATGAATTTTAAAAAAAGGAAAGAAAAATTAGTCAAGAAGAAACCCATCTCTTCTGAAAACTACACTGTAAATGCCCTACAAAATAAGCTAATGCTTGGTTTTAAATATTTTAGGGTTTTGCTTAATAAAAACAGGAATGATTAATAAAACTATCTTGTTTAACAAAACCTAAAAAATACTTTCTGAATGAAAAGCAAATATGTGAGCCCTTTTCTTCTGTGCAATCACTAAGTTAAGTCAATCCTACTTGTAAAATACAAGCAGTATTTTCTAACTCTAAGCTTACTGCAAAACCAATATGCTGATATAAACAAGTTAATTTAGTCAAAATGCTTAGTCCATAAACTCATGAGCAGCTTACTTCCTTTTTCAAAAGACTATGAATCAGCAATTACTGTAAAACCATCTGCCACAAAGATGAATATTCTGCTCAGGGTTTTGGGGAACCCTTTGCCACAATATTTACATGTAACTTTTTTATTTTTTAATTAAAAAAATACAATCCTAAAAGGTGAGCACTAATCATATTACTTAGGCTATAAAATGGCGTTAAACTAAAAGAACACTAAGTTCAGAGTAGACAAGATGATTTCCTAGGATCAATAACTACGAAAGCTAACAACAAAACTTAACCAAACACTGAGTTCTTCCCTGAAGAAAAACAAGTAATTGACAAACTGCTGCAGAAACATTGCCAGCTGATGAGCTGTCTCTTTCTTCCCACTATGACACCATCTGTTGCCAGCTCTTGCCTATCCACATGCCCCTCTCAGCCTGACCCAGATCCAGCCTTGGCCTCAAGTGTGGTAATGAAATCAAGCTTTATCCACCCAATGGGCATCAATGACTGACTGGGGGTTATGGATGGTGTTTTGGTGACAGTGGGCAGCTAAAGAGGCTTCTAGTCCCAGCCACCTAACACAGCTCTTTTCTTTGATTGAAATTTCTATTCATTTTCCAGTCTGCCAATATATCTACATGTGTATTCTCTCCCCAGCCCAGCTGCTTGAGAAATTAACTTTGGAAAAACTTCAGCTACATGAAGTGCTTAAGCTCAGAGGGATCATATTTTAAGAACTGAGTTAGGAAGCAGACACATGCAGGTTTATAGAAGCAGATAATATGTGGGAAACTTCCAGTAAGAAGGGCAAAACCAATGGGATATTCCCTTTTCCTGCAGCATGGCAGGAGCCAATGCACACAGCTGCTATCTACCCATACACTACAACCTACTGGTAAGGAACAGTGAGCTCCTAACCCTAATAAACTCATAGAATAACATTTAGTTATCCTTTACATGTAGCCTGTAAGTCCCTCCAAGACAAAGAGCTTCTTCAGTGCCCTGCACCTGTTGACACACAAAATATAAAGGGAAGATGTACAGCTGCTGATGAAGAAGCAGAATGTAATTTTGACTTGCTCTAAGAATAGGCCAAATGCCTTCCTCCAGTTTGCATGCAAATTTATTACTCAAGACAATGCAGGTATTCGAGAGAAGAAACTCAGCTTAGAATCTGATTATCTCTTCAGAAACCATTCAAATTTTAAAATACCTTCTCAAACACCAAGGTTTACAGCTTTAGCATCTTCTATCAAGGGACTTTTAAGGGACAAACAGTTACATATTTATATAAGCTATCTTTGTTTCAATTGAGTGTTTAGCTGCAGGAAGCAGAGTGTTATTGCAAAAGGTAGTAACTAGATAATTAAGTCAAAATAAATGTCCTTTTATCATTAAAAACATGTGTTACTGTTAATTCACAAAACATTCATTTACATTTACAAGATAATCCGTAGCTAGGAACCAGACATCCCCAAACACAGACACAAGAACTGCTGGTTGTGCTGAGAGACAGATAAATTGACTATTATGCAGCAAAACAATTTCAAAGTGTTGTGTTTTTTTAATCAATACCTTTAATATTTTGAGTTGTTTCCAACTTTTATGGCACACAGTGTTAAGGATCCTGTTTTCATTTAAACATGATACAGTAAAGAGTTTACCTGAATACCTTTACTAGAACCACTGTCAATTTAGGCTGTAGCACAAAAAAAAGAGGAAAAAAAAGAGCAGCTTTTAAGATTTGTCTTGCTTTTAATACCTGAAATTTCATTAAGTGACCTGGTCTGCTTCTCTCTTCTATGCAGGTGCAAAAGTTTATCTAACACAGATGACATTGCATTTTGAAACTTTTAAAAGCCATTAAGAATCCTTTTGTTCTTTCCATTTTTCCTCTACAAAAAAAGTATTTAGGCTGGACATATCAAGAGAGGTTGAATTTACCATATTTTAATATCATGTACTTTTCAGTAAGTTAAATATGCATTATAGTATGTAAATAACAATGCACATATAAATGCACTATGCATTTGTATAAGAATTTCTGAATCCTCCACTTCTTGCATTTCAAAGAGGGCCTAAAGTCTACATGTCTACCTGAGGTATCTACTGTTGTTAAAAATCCTCTATTTCAGCTCACTGGTGTAAACTGAGTATTAGTGGAGATGTTCCCAAAATGACATCCAGAAAAGCATGTGCACTAGGACACTTCTCTTAGAAATCAGTTATCACTTATCAGCCTCACTCATGCTTAAGTAATGGATTTTTTCATAGTTGTAGCAAAAAAATCACTGTGGTCATGATCAAGGTTTGGCATCCCAAGCTCCACAAGAAACTTCATATTCAAGTGCTTAGTGATCCCATAAACCAGAAGAGAAATAACAGGGTGCAAGCTAAACCTGGTGTAGATAACAATATCTGGACTTGTTCTCTGCCCCTCATCACAACAGCAGCAGGCCAGAGCACTTTACTACAGCTGAGGACAAGGTGTGATTGCTGAACAAGACCACACACCACCTGGGGACAATTAAGGATGCTGCAGAGCCTACACATTAGCTCTAAGGGAGTGGGCAAGAGTGGCTGCCCACATCAAGTTTTTCACTGATCTCAGGGATGCAGCAGGCTTCCAGCTCAGCCTAGTGAAACTAGACTCATTCCCTCAGAAATTGGTTTTATATCTTACCTGGAAGTTATCTACAGAGTTACCCCAGTCCAAACTCTCTCAAAATGTAAGCATCCCAAAAATGTCATGAGATATGCAGAAGCCTCAAAGCTGGCTACTCATGAATGCAGACCTTGAGCAAATAATTAAACTGGCTACTGTGATGCCAAGAACTGAGGACTTTAAGCTTTCATCATATTCCACAACATACATCTACACATGCATGCATTCAGTCAGAATGAACACCCACATGTTCAGAACAAGATCAACAACCATCATCACTAACAAATTAACCATTTGAGCAGTAAAATGTGTACTGTTTGTTACAAAAATACCAATAAACTAAAGAACTTAGACTGTGAGGCTAGCTCTTGAAGGATTATACAATCTAGATACATAATTGAACACTAAAAATACAAGATATACTCTTAAAAGGGGAGTCCTGACTGCTTCAGTGATGGATGTTTTTCTATCTTAATACCACAAGCTTTACTGGTTTTACATGTTCACTGCTCTTTTTTAGCACCTTCAGGGACCTTGATCATGTAGCAGCATTTCCTCTTTAAAAAGTCCATTTGCAGGGTCACTCAGACTTGCAGGAACTGGGAGGCTCTGGGAGCAACACAGCTCATATCTGAGGGAGTTTTTTGTTTTGTTTTTAAAACACTGCTCACTCCACACAGCTATTTCAAAGGCTCTTACCTCCCAGGTTTTGCAACAGCTTTAGGGTATATCCAAAGGCTTTTGAGTGCTGAAAACCAGGTTATACTGAGAATTATTTCTCTGTAGAATTAATCTAAAATATGCTCTATTTATTGCACTCAGAACAGCAGTGCTTAAAAAAAAAAAAAAGCTAACAGCCCACACAAGAAGGGTTGCAGGTTGTTCAACATTAAATGTAGCTCTTCATTTACATGTGTGAGAAAAAGTGGAATCCTTCATACACGCCAGAGAAATTCTCTCACTGTACCAGATGTGGGCATATCTGGTGTGCCACCCATATAGACTGACCTGGTCAGGAGAGGCAGATTGAGTTTCACCACCAAGAGGATTACAGATTACTCCTTCACCCTAACAGCATCCCTTCTCTCTTCCCTGACCTTAAGCTAAATCCAGTGCTAACTGCTGCTGCATTTGATCAGCAAGGGGCTGGGTATGTATTCCCTGGTATTTAGGCATTAATTAGCCCCTTCCATCCCACGATTACAGGATGCAGGCACAGAGAATGAAAGCTTTCAGCCTTGCTCCTGAGGTCTTGGTTTAAGTACTGCTGGAGCTGGAGAGGTCATATCCAGCAGCACAAGGGAGTATTGATAACCTGTGTTTATTCTTTGCTATGGATGTCAGAATCAGGAAGCAGCATGTTGCCTCATCGTGCCATGATGGTGTTGCTCAGAATGGTTTCTATTTGCAAGAGGGACATAACATAAACATTTCCCAGACACATCCTACACTTTTAGCTCTGGGGAGGAAGCAAAATACTCCTGTGAGCACAAGTCAGCCCAGAAAACTGCAAATTATGTTGACCAAAAAGCCGCTAGAGTGTTGTTTCCTCTAGTCCAAAATAGGTGTGAGCTATAACAGGAAAAGGACACTGACTGCAATCCCACTGAGAAGCTTTGTCAGAAGGGCAGCAGGGCCTCATCCACAGGCTGCACTTACCCTGGGAATACTGGGTCCCAGCAGGTCCAGCACAACTGGATACACTTCAGTAAATCTTTTTCAGATCTAACCCCTGGAGTCACAGCATTAATAACATGTGATAACTTATTACAACGTTGAACAAGTTTTCATATATATTTTTTAATACCATGATTTACATGCAGAACAAAGGTCTCATGGCATTGTGAGCTTCAAGTGCATACCTTCCTTTCCTGGGCAAATTTACCAGCTGTTTCTAAATCTCCAGAAAGGGTCATATGACAACTTCAACTGAATGGGAAAAAAACAAAGCTGAAGTTCTTTAAAAGGTAATACAATTTTTTTTCAACACAGTCTCATCTCATTAGTACTATCCTGATAACTAGTAATCTGCACTAATTTTTTTTTCTGACACTGTTCTCTTAAGCCTCTTTTTGGTTATTTATGCATAAACACATGATCCAAAGTCACAAAATGTTCTGTTGCATTCCCCACCAGCTGAAAAGCATTAGAATCATTGCTGGTCCTATTGTTCCTGCCACAGACAAGGCTTACAGAAGTGGGTTTTTTGAAACTAGATTTCATATTGAGGACAGCCTGAGTATCTCTTGTTGTATAATATATGCTGCATAAACTAGGGACAGTACATTTAGGATATTATCATCCAGTGGAAAACTGTTTGGGATTCAGCAAAATTCCAATGGTGGTACTTTTGCAGTGAAATCTGAAATTGTTTTCAGCATGCAAAGCAGGCTGCAAAATAAAATGCACAATTTTCAGAGAGCATTATTCTTCCCTATAGGAACAGAGGAAAGAAAAATAGCACTGCATGACTAAGACACCCAAAATTCATGGTATTTACTTAGGAACCTCACTGTCATTATGTATACATTTTGCCTGCAGGGAGACAGAATTGGAGAGAATTTTGATAGGAGAATAAGAGAAAATGTCTTTATTCTGACTTTTGGAATCTCCTCTGAAAACATTGCAGGTCCTTTCAGAAAAGGAAAATTTCTGGTTTTTTTCTTGTGGGAGAGTTCAGAAACAGCCTGATGGATGCAAAGCTGATATTAAATCTACTGAAGCTATAAATCAATTCCACACCAGAAACTTGATGGTACTTTGCCAAATAAGTAGGAGGCAGGAGTACCATGACTTAACACTGTACCAGGGTAACATGCTGCACACCATCCCTGGCAAATGCCCCTTTTAATTAGACAGTCTTCTGCGAGATGAAGGCCCGAAGACTTAAATCACTCAAAATCTTCAGATTAACAGAGATTAACAGCAAGTCCAGCCAATTTTTAATTCCTGTAACAGATTCTTTAACTTCAGTGCAAAGCAAGAGCTCCCAGTAGCTTCAGGGACACACACACACTGCAAAAACATTGCAGTCTGTTACCTACCTCTAAGGAGGAAGAGGATGTCAGGAAGCCAAACCTATTTACAATTCCTTGGGTAACCACACTATGTCACAAGTGCAAAAAGCAAGGCTAAAACCCAGGAAATCTAAACGCTTGGGATTCAGGACCTGAACCAGCTTTACGTGAGCAAAACACAGAATCCCCATCCAGCAGCCTGAGTGTAATTTCACTTTCTATTGAAACTTCCACACACCACTAAAGAGGTCAGGTGATTTTCTAGTCCTGTGCTGCAGGTGCAAAACACCTGAATACTACCATGATAAGAAAAAGGCAGCATGCAATTTGATCCAAACACTGACAAGACAGGCATGGCTGATAGGTCAGGTGCTTTGCACCTTGAGGAAAGAATATCACTTTCTGAATGCCCTGGGAAAGAAAAAAATCCCATCCTGTGGCCAACATATCTTATTGGCATATGGGGTTACACTCCCTCAGTCACAAACCAAACAGTCCTCAATCTGCACTCCCAAGAGTCTCTGCATGGAACAGCAGCCCCAAGCAGAGAATTCCACACACAAGTGACTCCCTTGGTGTGGTCTCATTGCCTCAGCTACAGGGCTATGAACATTTACATTAATATATGTGATCATGCTGCATCATGTTTTCTTTGAAAGCTCTAACACGCTCCTTAATTTTTCATACTGCTGACTGCACTGCAAATGAAAACAGATTACATGAGCACAGAGATCATGGCAGTAAAAGGTGTAGAATAAATGCACAACTAAGCTAGATGCAATTTAACATGTCACACCACAGACAGCATTTGTTAATGCCGTTGTTTCTGTCCTCCATGACAACAAAAAGATGTTAACAGATAAAGAACCTTGCACTAATTAACTCCCCAGAACACATACTCCACAGGAAAACATGTACACTGATTAGTTTTGAAATAGTCAGGTTACTAACTGGCATTCAAAATTTGTTGCCAACTCGAACTCTTAGAGGATCAGCAACAAAGCAGCTCCTTGCTTTTCTCTCTGCTACAAGAAAGACAACAAATAAAGACCTTTTGGGATAGTTTTAGTTCAGATTGTGGTTTTGCCATTAAATCATTGGTCTACTTTACCGCCTGAGTCACCACCTTCAGAATTTGCACTGGCCCAAACCTGAACCAATACATGACCAGTGATAAAACAGTAATTCAAGAGATTGTTTCTACAATATTGGAGTTACTTACATTAATAGCTCATTAACAACACGTGCAGGACAGTCTCTACAGCCTTAATCAGTTACTGCAGGAAGCAAGGAACTTCACAAGTCGGACTGATACACATATATCTTTAGCAGAATTAAGCAAAAATAAATAAGACTTTATAAAGGTTGCAAATAAGCACATAAGTGGGAAAAAAAAATATCAACCACGATTCCAGCACTTACTGCAAACAAGCACATAAGTGGGGAAAAAAAAAAAAATATCAACCACGACTCCAGCACTTACTTCCATTTGTTGCAAGGTCTTTCAGCAGTCAGCCCATAACAGCTCCCCAGAACAAATGTCTTCAGAAAAAAGCAGCTAATTATACCAGCCCCAGCTACAGCTGGATGCCATCAGGAATTCTTAAAAAACTGCTAGGCAAACAAGATCACTACATGAAAGTATTATGCTAACAGCAGAGTCTCTAGAAAAATGCAACCTTTTAGTCTCAATCTTTCTTGCAAATTGTTTCCATATTGCTCTGCAGAGACTTATCTGGTAACATGATTATTACAGGCACAGGAACAAAGACAAAAAAAGCATTTTTATCCCCAGTTCATCCTAGCCAGAACTGGCAGTAAGTTTAGGAAATCAGAAGGCCACTCTTCGTAATGCAGTTAAGAAAAAAAATCAAAAAGTTTCTTGTAATGATTTTCAGTTTGAGGCTTCAAGTCCTTGGGGGCTGTTAATGACAAACGAGAGCTGAAAAGAAATAATCCTACAGTCACGTCATTGTTCCCCAGCTCCTTGGGCAGCAAGATCCACAGATCAGAACCATTAACAAACAGTGTGTCAGTAAATGCACATATGCAAGAGACAACTGTACATCTGCACCTCCTCTAGCAATTTGAAATCCAGCATCCCACAGTGACACAAAACAAACCAATGGGTAACTAAAACTCACCCTATTACCTACAGCTTCACAAAGCTCCTGTGCCCCACAGCATTCTTCTGGGCTTTCACTAGATCACATTTTTTCAGCTGTGCCTTACTGGATCTGAAGAGTATCATCTCCCTTTCCTCCCAAGTCCTGGCACTTTATCCACGCTCTCACAAATGTGTGAGAAAATAAGGACAGGTTCCCTTTGATTTCTCTCAACTGCAAAGACAGATGTAGGAGTAAGAGAGATACAACGAGAGGCACATTATCCTTCCAACAGTTGTCAGTTCAAGTCAGTATTGTATCTTTAGATTTGCTTATTATTCTTTCATTACAATTGAAAGGATGAATCAATATGGTGCCTTGGTTTTACAGCTATTAAGCGTTCAGGACCTGCACTAACAGGGCAATTCAAACATGCTGAGAAAGGACAGTTTTCCTTTCTATCTGAAAAAGCTTCCTCTTTTGCTGATAAAGTACAGCCTCCTTTGCCCACTGTAACTGAAAGCACTTTCCCTCAAAGCCACTTCATAAAAAGCTGCTCTCCTTTCTTCCTTTTACAGAATTACAGAAGAATAAGAGTTTACTGATTTTTATAAAACACTGCTACACACGGACACACAGACATGCTTAAAAATAGTGTATTTTCAAGCTTTATTGCACTGTCCCAAGAGTTTACCTGCCTTGCTGGGAAAAGCTGCTTACAGCCTGTTAAGGGTCAGGACAGAAGATTATTTAATTAGGTGGCAGCCCTAACCCTGGGTTAACAGAGAAGGGAATGCTGAATTGCATCCAGCAAGGTTTGTCAGTCAGGAATGTTTATATGAAGACTAGCACAAGGCAAGACAAAGAAGGATATGCTCAGGACACCAAAGACACATGCTATATTAAAAAACCCTCCAAACTTTGAGACAGCTAAGGCATCACAAAAAGCACTTTCAAAGAAACATGCTACAAAATGAGCTAGAGCCCAGACACATAAGCAGCAGCAGGGGAACTGTTTTCCAGGCCACAGGTCAAGCACTGTGCAAGCCACATCATAATGGTTAATAACACTGAAGATCCCAAATAGGTAGAGTTGACATATTTACTTATCTGCAGCTCAATCAGTTTCCATTTACACAGAGACAGATGTTTTTTACAGTGAGGGTGGTAAAACACTGCAGTAGGTGGCCCAGAGGGGTGGTGGAAGGCCCATCCCTGGGAATATTCAAGGTCAGATTGGACCAGGCCCTGAAAAACCTGGTCTAGCTGAAGATGGACACAGGTGGCCCCATGGCTGGACCAAGTGGCCCTTAAAGGTCCCTTCCAATCCAAATGATTCCATGATATTATGATCCTACTTTGAGTGGTTGCAATAATGCTGCAGATAAGCTTTACTAACAGCAGAAAATTACAAAGCAATGCCTGAAATTTACTAAAAAAAAAAAAAAAATCACATATCAATATTTGCAAAAATGTTAGTCAGAAATACAGGTAACAATGCAAAGTGCTAAATGCAAGTCATGGTTTTCTACAGACTCTTACCTACACACCAACAAACACCATCTTTCATTTTTAACTTCCTTTAGAAGTTAGATATAAAAGAAAAGCAACTTGGACACATTCAAACAAAAGAAAAGGGAATTAAAAGTGCACTAGTTCTTCTTTGTACTGCATTTAGAGGTTCAAAACTATTAGCAGTGACATAACTGCATTACAAGTTTAAAATTATATTTTCCTAAGTTCTTGGCTCTGTCTACTTGGAACTCAAAAAGGTAACAAATGAGGTATTATGTTCCTCATTTCTCTTTATTTTAATTTCATTACCTTATTCAACAGAAATTCTAGCCTCCTTCAATTTAATTTAGCTGATTTTACTCCAGATTTACATCTGCTAGATACAGCTGCAATGACAGAGATGCAAGTAGCAAACTGTTTTACATCAGAATTCCTTTTTTCTCTTGGAGATCTCAAGTTATTATTATTTGGCTAGAGGCCAGTCAGTTTTAATGTTAGCTTTCAGTGAAATCTAGGAATATTTTATTCCTAGACATCCTATCAATTAGGGGTTTCTTCCCCTCAAAAGAAGAGACATCCTAACCATTTGTTAATAAAAAGAGGCAGAAAATTCCTTCCCTGGACCAGACCATTTTCTGATGTATAACCTGCCACTGTGGCCAGGCCTAGGTTCTCACCAGCCCGTTTTGCTGATTTGTTATTAACTCACATCTCACACTTATGTTTCAGTGCTTGTTTTGTTTTCTTCTGGTGCAAATTACCACCATTCAGTTTCACCCATCACCACCACCTTCACTTAGCTACTTCTGCCAGACTTTTCCCTGCAATCTCCCTGACCCACTCGTGGTTTTCCTGCTCAAGTTTCTCCCTTGCTGCATGTCAGTTTGGGAACAGAACATTCGTCAGTCATTAACAGTTTCTAAGAACTGCACATTTATTGTTCTGCTTTGCCTCAGTCTTCTAGAACAGAACAACTTCTGATCTATTCTTGAACTCCACAGTCACCTTTCATTTATGTAGGTGCCTGAGCAGAACTTCCCTATGGGAGATTCCCATCCCTCTTAGCATCTGTACATTTAATTTCAAGATTCCGGGTTTCTCCATGCACTCTGAAGGTAACCTTTGCTAATCTTAGATCAGCTCAGACTCCCACTAACAGGGCAACAGTGATGAGGCAGTTCCTCTTCCAGAAGGAGCTGAAGGGAGAGTATATTACCATTTTAGACTGCTCTCAGCTGCGGTCCTAAAATATTAACCCGGTTTTAAAGCATTAATCCAGTCTTCCCCCGTGAATTAGCTCACCATTCACCTTGAACTCGACAGAATTAATTTGCATTTCCCTGGCAAAGTGTCTAGCTGTTGTGAGCCAAGCAACAAAGGCCTGAAAAACAACATCGACGTGGTCCAGAGTCTTCTCTTTGGCAGCATTAACACCACAATACGTAATGATTATTGTCACATCGGCACCTAATTTGTTACACTGTTATGTGCTGTATCACGGTGCTCCAAAATAGACCCGGTTAGCAGAGAGAGGACAGAAAGGCAAAAAACACCAAAGGAAATGTGGAATCGCGCCCTCTTTATTAACTATTTTATTTTACCCTTTACAGAGGTTTTTTAGAGGTGTCATCTGGCCTACTTAAAACTTCACAATATATAGAGATCGCTCCCTGAGGGTCAGCCTTACTTATGCAAGCAGTTGCATTGCCCTAAATCTTGCCTCAAAGAGGTTACTGAGACTTCATCTTTCATCTGAGTTTGCATTCAGGTCAGTAATTTTGTTTGGTAGACTGTGTAGGGCACAAAGCTGGCATGACACAACAAAGATACATGCATACACTTTTAGGGATTATCTCATCACTGCACAAATCCTTCAGTTTTGTGTAATTAGCTATTAACAGCACTGAAACACCATACTTCAAAAATCTGTTAAATATATGGGGGTTGGACTAGATGATCTCCAGAGGTCCCTTCCAACACTAAATACTTCTTTACCGAGCAGCTTCAAGCCTGGATTGCTTCTTGCAATACAACATTAAAAACCTCAGGAAAATAACAGCCAGAACACAGGGAGGGCAGCCACCTCTCACAGGCACACTTCCAAATGCCTCCTTGCACAGAGCGTTCTCCCTGCACGGATTTTTTTTTTTTTTTTTTTTTTTTTCTCCTTTTGCAGAACGCAGAAGTCACGGGGAAGCTCAAGCAGCAAGGGCTCCAGCAGCACAGCTTATAAAAATACATATATATACACACACACATCTATATCATAATAATTATGTATATAAGAATATATTTACAGGTTATAGCTGAGGAAGACCTGCCTAAGCAGAGGGAGAACAAGGACAACCAGCAGCTCTGGCAGTTTTCCTGAGAGAACCTTTCCCTGGGCAGAGGCCTGAAGGAGCAAAGATAATTGTTAGCACCAGCAGCTGTAGTAGCAATAAACTTTGGGTTTATTAAGGCATTTTTGTACTTACATCTGCTGCACAGGTCAAGAAATCCGCATCCTTGGGAGTCCTTTTCAGGACTTTCCAAGCCATTCACTGCGGCCACACAGTCACAGCACTGAAAATGATCACACATTTAGCTGTCAAATCATACAAGGGGGGAAATAAAACGTGTATGTCATCTCCCTGAATCAGTCCTGGTTTAATAGCAAAAACCAAAAAAAACCCCAGTTGTGTCTTGTAGTTAACATTCAGCACAAAAGGCCTACTGAAAGGGATCTTGTGGCAGCCCCAAAAATCGCCTTTTTCCCCACATGCTTATGAGGAGCAGCTGAGGGATCTGGGGCAGTTCAGCCTGGAAGAGGCTCAGGGGAGACCTCACGGCTCTCTCCCACCTAGTCCGGCCTTTTCTACCCTGCCTGCAGTGAGAGGACCTGAGAAAATAGCCTCAAACTGAGACAGGGGAGATGGGCACTAGATAGCAGAAAAGAAGTTTTTTTCACTGGTTTGGTGGTCATACATTGGAATGGACCGCTGAGGGAGCTGGTGGACTCACCAACCCTGGAGGTGTTTTACGAGGCGCCTGGATTTGGCGCTGGGCGATGTAGTTTAGTGGTTTAGGAGTTTCGACGTTAGGGTTACTGTGGCAATGCCAGTTTGACAGTTGGACTCAATGATCTCAAAAAAAATCTCCTCCGCCCCTGACAGCCCCACCACCACTGCACCGCCATTTTGCGGCTCGCACCTCCCCACCCCGCCGATGACGTCACGGCCCTGGCCCCGCCCCCCGGCGCGGCGGAGTGCCCGGATGTGAGAGCCCCGCCCCCTCCGCCCCGCGCCAGCGCCGCTCGCGCCCCCTCCCTCGCTCGCTCCGTGCGCGGGTCAGCGGAGCCTTTGCCGCAGTGACGGGAGCGGGATCGGGAGCGGGACTGGGAGTGGCGACGGCGGCGGCGACGCCGGACAACGCACAGCGAGGCCGGGGGTCGGCGGATTCATCTGCGGGGGAGACGCCTGACGCCCACCCGCCGCCATGGTGAGGACCCTCCCTCGCTTCCCCTCCCTAGCTCTTCCCACCTCCCCGCACCCGCCCCGCCGGAATATTCCAGACCGGGCCGGGTCCCCCCCACCCCCGCGGCCCCACCACCGCTCCGCCTCAGCGGTGCCCTGCCCCTGACCCGGCTCCTCCCGCCCCCGGGCCGTCCACGTCCTCCCGCGGGCGAGCGCTTCTTTGGGCTTCCTTCCCGGCTCTCTCCCCGGCGGCGGGGCGCATCCCCCGCTCTCCTCCGCCGCCCACGGAACCCCCGCTGGCTCTCCGCCTCCTCCCTCCACCGCCTTGGCAGCGCTCGTCGGGCTCGGCCCTTCCCTTCCCCGGCACCCTCGCACCTCACCCCCCAACCCGGCCCTCCCCGCCGTCCGGGGATTTCGCGTCGCCCGGGCTGCGCCCGGTCTGTTCCACAGAGGCACCGTCAGGCCCCGGGAGCCCTTCTGGAAGCGGAACTCGGGCGCTGTCGGCAGCGCTGCCGTGCGGGGGTTGTTTCGCAGCTCCGCGGGGTTCTCCCCCCGCCCCCGGTGCAGCAGCAGCGGCAGCAGCAGCAGTAGCGCTGTGCTGTGCTGTTTGTGTGCGGACCGGAAAGCTGTAATGCACGTAGCCCAATGGACTGGATAATGCGCGCTGTAGCCGGGCTGGGGCGGAAAGCTGACACTCCACAGGCGATGGGTGCTCGGGGTTTGAGGAGTGCGGTGTGTCCAGGTGTGCGTGTGTGTGTGTGCCAGAGTCGCTCTGTTTTTTCAGTGATGACGGGTTTAAATTTCCCTTTTTCTGCCGTGAAATTAACCTGGAGATACAGTATGGAGTCCTGTAGTATTTTACGTCGACACTAGGGGTGTCTCCTGCTTTTCACCGCTGCCAAGAAATCAACGCCCTTTTTATTAATAAACATTTATTTTAGCCTAAATTATCCAGCACCCCGGCTGCAGGAAGACCTGGCAATATTTTGGTTTTACAGCTGGAGAAATACAAGTAATTTAAATTTTTTTGTTGTTGTTTTTAACCCTTTTCGGACCGAGGCCAGCTGGTTATCACATTGCACGTTAGACCTCACAGGGCCTGGAAGTCAAAAATGGGTTTCCTTTTGTTTTTAAGCAGGCATTGCAGCCTTTCCTTTAAAAAAATAAAGTTGTGGCAGAAACTAATGTGCCGTGCTCAGGCTGGTTTTGTGTGTACACTTTAATAGATGTGCATTTGGAGAAGTGCTTTGAAATGTGTAAAGGTTTGGTGTCGGTTGGGAGCACATCAAGGCTGTGAGGGGGAAAAAAAAAAGTTCGTATTTTGAGAACAAGATATTAATGATTTGAGGCTTGAAAAAGTTACCATCACTTATGTCATGGCTGCAGTGCTGCTAATTACTGTGAATGTATAGATCATCATGAGCAGTGATCATTTTCCACACAGCAGTTGTGCTCATCCTGCCAGTAGTTGGGGATTCTGTGAAAATTTTCTTCTCAAAGACCTGTCAGATGAGATAGACCAACATACATAAAAGTAAAGAAATATTATGGAACTATAATGCCCATGTGCATGTCAGTGGCCTTTAATGAACTTAACTTTCATGTGTTAATACCTTTGATTATTTTTTTCCTCCATTCTGTTGCAGCTAAAGCTTTCCTGTAATCTTTTGATGGTATAATGATGTTGACCATTACTTCATTGCCTCCTGAGTAGTATTTGTGTGTGATGCATTGCAATGTGGAGGTGCAGAAAAAGGTGTGCTGAATGTTATCTCTGCCAGTAAAGGTGCTTGTTTTCTCAAGTAAGCAGAACACCACTGTACCTGTATCACTACACTGGTTCTGGTAGCACCTGATTTAGGTGCCTTCTAGTCTGAAAACCAATATAAAACTATACATGAACAAAAATCACCCCCAACACCCCCAGCATTTCATTGAAGTTGCTGTTGTTTTTGTCGTTAATCAGGAGATGTTTTCATTGAAAGAGTTCAGTTTTAATGGAGGAGTACATCATGCTTCAACCCTTATGGTATTAGAGAAATTATTTTTTCACCGTTTAGAACAACACTTCTTTAATGTTCTTACAGGATGAGAGAGCTGACAGTTATGGTAAAAAAAAGAGGTGAAGGTATTGCTGTGTTTGTAGTAGGTAGCTTAAGAGAAAACAAAACCATCTAGTGAGTCAAACAACGTTGTTCTGGATGTTTAGGTATAGCCTAAAATAAGAGTTCTAAAATAACCTGTCAGAGCACACGATGACGAGTCCCTTACGTAATGCTACAAGTAATGTTGATAAGCTATTTCTGTCAGAGTTGACTTAGCAAGTTTTTCCTATGAGTAGTGTTTTCTAGGAAAAGGTAAACAGCACAGATAAAGGTATTAAATGATCTTAGTTTTGGACAGATAAATTCTGTCTTCTTGGGATGATCTGTGTTCTGGTTCATATCCAGTTCTTGAACTTTATAGATGTAGTATAGAAGCCCCAGAATTCTAGAGGAATCACCCAAAACATGTTACATCGTGCATCCATCTTAACTAATCCCTTATTCAGTTTTTTTGATTCACTTCACTTGAATACTAGTGCCTCTGGTGCATATTCTCCAGCCAGAACTGATCTAACACTGGTTCTAAATTACAGGAGTAAAGAACCTCCTAAACAGATTTTTTTGCAATTAAACAAAAAAAAAAGAATTGCAGAAGAACATCTTAAATAATTCTTTACTACATAGCAGGGAGGGTGTTAAGTGCTTTGGTTATTAGCTGAACAAAAAGCTAACAGGAAGATAGAGCCTGTTGGTGGAGAAGGAAAAAGGCTTTTTAAAAAGTAATTCAATAAAACAATAGGGAGGAATGAAAATTGAGTAGTTGAAGGGAAAGTAGTTTGTGGTGGGCATACCTCAGGAGCTTCAGTATATTCATCACCTAAGGCATCTGGCTTAGTAGGTAAAAGGAGAATTTTAAGGGAGTGAGATTAAGAACACCTAAATTGTGGGGTTTATTCATATCTTGAAGTAGATGGGACTGTCTTCTGTCAATTAGTGCCAGAAAAAGAGAGTTCAGTAATTCTGGTACTTTGGAGGAAACAAGGTGAGGCAGAAATGCACTTTTTTATGCCAAACCAATTCTCTGTCTGCTTCTGCCTCCTCACAGAATGGGTCAGGTTGGAAGGGACCACAATGGGTCACCTGCTTCAACCTCCCTGCTCAAGCAGGGTCATCCTGGAGCACACTGCACAGGATTGTGTCCTTCTGGAATATCTCCATTGAGGGAGACTCCACACCCTCTCTGAGTGATCTGTTCCATCTGCAGTCACTGCACAGTAAATAATTTCTTCCTCATGCTAAGGTGGAATGTTCTGTGCATCAGGAGTTTTCTGCCCATTTCCTCTTGACCTATTGCTCAGTACAACCACACAGAGCCTGGTCCATCCTTTTGGGAATCTCCCTTCAGATACTGAGACACACTGATTTAGGTTCTGGCTCCCTCAGCCTTTCCTTGTAAGAGAGTCCCTTAATCTGGGTGCTGAATTGGTGCTTACCTGGCAGTGTTACAGAAGAAATTACTTTTATTTTCTTTTTTTTTCTTTTTTTTTTTTTAATTGTAGATATGCTTCTTAATAGTGTTCTGCTACTTTAATTCATAAATTAATCTTGCATAAGATTTTTCAATATTGCTTTGAATTTTTTTCTTCTAGTTTGAGGAGTTGTTTTGCTTTCCCTCCCCATTTTTACTGCCTGTGTTTCACTAAAGAAAATTGTATCCTCTCCTAAAACATTTTAAATCTGAATGGTAGTTGAGTGTAAAATTCTGTAGGTTGGACTCAGTGATCTCAGAGGTCTTTTCCAAACTAACTGATTCCATGATTCTAAAGACTTTACTTTAACCATATGAAATGAAGACCAAAAATTCTTTTCAGGTAAAAGCATTTTTTGTAATTTGAGCTAATATATGACTTCTTGAAAGCAATTTGCTCTCAATTTCCTTGCCCCTCCTCTTCCCTGCCAAGCCTGTTCTCCCTTCTCTGTGTAATATCATTTGTCAAGTTATAAGTGGGAGAAAAATTACGCTGCACTATTCTTTGTTCATTGGTAGCCAGTTCATAGAGTGACACTTTTCCCAGTTTTCCATCCTTGTTTTCTTCTGGATTCTAAGTTTTTCTGTTTTCTGAGCTTGTTTATTCCTTTATGTTCCTTGCTGAGGTGCCATGGGGATAAAGGAGCCTGACTGTTTCCATACTTCCTACATTCTGTTTCTTTGCCAGAATCAGCAGAAACAGAGGGTGCTACTGTGTGATGTCTTTGTCCTGATCCAACTCTTCTGCTGCTGGAGGAGCGAGCACTGTGAGGATGGGACAGTAAAAATTGAAGTGGTGTGGAGGGAATGATGACAGGCATATGTCAGCATAAAAAGAGGAGTCAAAAGTGCTTATGCTTGGATGTTACCCAGCTGGAACCTCTGAGCAGGATACCATTAGAAAATAAGCATCTTGTTTGACTTGCAGGCCTCTGTTAATTAAAATATAGAAAAGTTTGGAACTCCTGAAACAGTTGGAATTTTATTGGCTGACATGATTATGTAAATTACTTAAATACGTTCTTTCTTTCCCAAGGACTGTAAGAATTTACCTTTCTATGCTCTTGTGAAGCTGGTAAATATTGCCCTTGTTCTGCAAGTGGAACAGGTCGAGGTCATGGCAGGGTAATAAATTTATCCAAAGTCCTTGTTATTGTTTGGAAGTTAGCATTAGTATGTGATATTGGAAATGCGTGTTTGTAGCTTTGAAAATAAATACGTCTAAATCAAGTTAACTGTTAAAAATTCAGGGCTCTTGGGACTTGAAGTTAAAATGCAGCCACTAGAAAACGTGCTGTGCATTGTCCATTGGGTTTAGGGCATGTGGTGGTGGTCAGTGGTCACTGGCTTCCTCCTTCCAACATCTTTGTAACAGTGTTTTAACCACTTAAAGTGACTGCTTTTTGGGATTAGAGCTGGAGATGGGCCTTCAATATCCTGCAGAAGCTACTCTGTTTCTTAGTTGTCAGTGGCCTAAAGTAATCTTGACACCAGCAGTGTCAGAAAGATCAGCTACAGAGATTGCCTTAATGTGCTGATGAAGTGGGAAAGTCTTGGACATGCACCAACATCTTTTAGTCTAATAGATAAATCTTTTGGTATACCAGTTCAAGTGTTCTGGGAAGGTCCAGGACTAGAAGCAATATATTCTGCTTGGTGTATGATGTAGCTAGATTTTTTTGGTCACTGTATGAAATACTGTATTTAGTAATATTGACATAAGTTTAACCAGGGCTAAACTTAAACTATGTCTTGTCTTTCTATTCAGGTCCTACATGTATAATTTGAGTGGCAAAAGTCTGTGGAAAGTTGTTTTTTTTAAAGTTTCAGGTGTGTCTAAGAATAAAACCCCTGTCTTTCAAATGAAGTTATTTCTGGAGTGTAATTTCTTCTTAATTTTGACATTTTGTGTAGCTTGAAAATTTTAATTTGGTAGCTATACTTTATTAGGCTTTTTCCACATAGACTGTGTTTTCTGTGTTGCTGCAAGCACTTTAGCTGCTTGGGCAAAACTGTGCTGATGGTACAAAACAGGCTGGAGACTATATCTGACTTGCTTGTAACTTGACAGTCATTTGGCCCTGCTATTGATACTCCCTTCCACAATTAAGGAAGAAATCTGGTGATATAAATAATCCTTAACTGCATTAAAGACGTCTTGGAAACCCATTAAATGTCTTGGATTAAAGGCAGCATTTCTTGTGAACTGCCAATAAAAATCTTGGCTTCCGAGCTGTAAACAGGTTGTGTCAGTGAATATTTGCAAAGTCTGTGTTGATGAGCATTTTGAAATAAACTTAAGGCAAAGAACTGAATCTTGAGTCATCTTAAGGTTACAATAGTTTATAACATTGCCTAAGTTAGGTGAGGTAGGAATTAAAAAAAATGTAGTAAGACATTTATGGAAGCAATTCAGGCAGAATTTGGGAGGGGCAGGAGAGGAAGGAATGGGACAAGAGATAGGAGGTCTAGAAATGAAGCCCAGGGTTGATATGTTTCTGGGAAGAAACCAAGCTACTGGAAAAGTGGATTCAGCTGTGATTCTCACAAAAATACAATCCTGGGATCATCTTTAAATGCTGTGGAACTTTTTCTTCCTCTGATATATTTGTGACAAATATGGAGATTTTTTTACCCCTTATTTTCATCAGCTGGAAACGACAGGATTCTTTTCCCTACGTCTTCTCTGTTGTTACCCTGTGAGTATCTCCTCTGTGTACGTTTATCAGATGTTCTGGGGTTTTTTTGTAATAGGTGGTAAAAGATAAAGCCAACTGTTGTTTCACTGCTGACTGTGTAGGTTCTGAATGGCATCACTGAAGTTGAAAAAAGTCACTTGAATTCCCTCTGCTGATTGACACTATGGCCAGCAGAGAGGACTTTAAAAGGAGTTGTTTGCTTTGTTGTTGGGTTTCTTTTTCAATAAGCTCCATGGCTGTGCTTCAGTCCTGAGCTGGTGAAGGAGAGAACTCACGTACTCTGTAAGCATGATGACTGAACAGCTTTTCAGTCTTGTGTATATAAGATGTTCCCTTGGGAAGTTTAATTTAGTATTGAGCCACTGCTAACAGGCTTAGCACTGTGGTATCTGAGCAGCCATGGGTCAGTTTGGTTGGTAATGCTGAAGTGACACTTCACAGATTTTTTTTAGATTAAAGTTTGATTGCATGTGGATCTGCTAACAAGTCTAGGAAAAAAACCTACGTTAAATAGGAGAACTTCTAAGCAGCAATAATAAAAATACCAGATGAATAAATAAACTTGACTTCTACATTTCACTCAAATAGACTATCTTGGCACTCTAATAACTTCTCAGAGGCATCAAATAAAATACCTGTTTGCTACTTATTCTTAAATTTTTCCAGTGATTCTTATAAAAGCAGTGTTAGTTTTCCTGAAATATTTTATTCAAAATGCTGTTTATTTTATTAATAAGACCAAGGCATTTGCAGTAATGCCTTCATCTTATTAATAAATTCAGATTAATTTATATTACCTGTACCACTGGTGTTAGGGGTGTTTTTTTTTTTCGTTTTCAGACAGCGCATTGCAAAATCAGATAAATGGAATTTGTAAAATATGAAAGGTTGGCAAGTTTGAATCTTGCATACTCTTGAATGTTACAGTGCAGCTCTAGTGTTGGTGCAGCTGAATTTTGCTAAACTCTGAATTCTGAAGAATTCTCTTTTGAGAGGCCTTGAAAAAATGGGATGGTGTGTTAAGAGGTGGCCCAAATGGCCTTTTGTCAAGGTGAGAAAACAAGTCATGTGAGTAAAAGGGACTAAAATGGAGCAGAATGAGAAGATGGTGGGTTTAGATTTAGGCATTCTTATTTTATGATGTAGTAATAGTGTACTGCTCTATAGCAGGGGGCAGAACAACTAAAGATTCCAGAAAAAATGGTTTTAGAGAAAGGAAGGATGGGTTATACTAGTAGTTTTATCTACTAGGTATTGTTTAGCATCTGTGCAGGGCCATAAATGTTGTGTCAAGTCAATCCTTGTTAGTCAGTGTTTCACAAAGAGCTGTTAAAACAGTTCATTTAAAATTACAAGTGTTCTTTGATTTGCAGTTCGTATTACAGCCTGGTATGCAAATGTGTATGCATTATATAGTGCCTTTAATGCTTGCAGACTGTACATTTTTGAAAGTATGGCACATGAAGGCAGAAGATGGTGGCCAGCAGAGAGATGGTGGCCTGTGGTTCTGTGGACAGGTTGTGATGAGGTGCACAGTTGTGTCAGTCTTTGTCCAGTGCCTTGGACTGGATTCTTGATTGTGAGCAACTGGTAATTGTTACTGGAAGTCCCTGGTGCTCTGCAGGGGTGCATCTACCAGACTTACTTTGGATAAATAGCAGTCATTTTTCTAATGTCCATTGTGTGTACTCTTACACTTGCTTTTACATACATTTACAACTTTATGTACTTTTACTACTTAAGAAAGTGTATGGCTCCTCAGGACAGCTGTTTCTGGTTGTATTGTCAATTACAGCAATTAATAAGCTTTGATTTTTGTCAAGATTAAGCAATCTTTAGCAAATGCTGTGAATCTTATTTAGAGATTTTAGGACTATTCTGGCAATGAGATTCTGGATAATCAATCATTTGACATGAATGTTTATAAGCTACTGAAATTGGTTTGGACTTCAAATTTAATCCTTTGAATACCCTGTTATTAGCTTGTAACAAAAGTGACAAATGTCTCTATTTGATACTCAATATTTGCATTCCTGTATGTAAGAAATAAGCCAGTTCCTGCCCTGAAGAACTTAACCTGAAATATTCTTCTAAATAACATTTGAGTATTACTTAATATAACCAACTCCTGAATGGACATCACCTCAGTGTTATAACTAAAAATAGTCAGTACTTTCTCCATGACACATATCATAAAAAGAAAACTGTTTGAAGGTTTCAAATATTCCTTAGCAGGGATGATCTTAATTGAAAGCGTTTGTGTTGTTAGTTTGTTGTTGTTTTCTTTTGTGTTTGTTTAGGTTTTTTGTGTGTGTGTTTTATTATGTTTCATTTTGCTTTCATTTTATTGAGAAATCAGTGATAATTGGAAGACTTTGGAAATTTGTAATGCGTCTTCAGAAAACTGATTTCTAATTTGGAAAATTCTTGAGTACTGGAAATTCAGTGTTCTCTTCAGAATGGAAGCTGGTAATGGCAGGAAAACCTGTTTAATGTTTTGTAAATTTCTTGACAATTACAATGGATTTGATCCCTCTGTTTTGGATCATAGTGTTGGTAGGGCCTGTTTTCAAACCTTAGAATTAATTTTTATTCTTTGTGAATCCTTGAATAGCATAAACTAAACCAGAACTTGTTAAAATGTCTCCATTTATTAGCTGACAGCTGCAAGCTCTGATTAAGCTATTTTCCTTTAGTAAAAAAGAAAAAGACAAAACTAAGATTAGTGTCAACTGGTTGAGAATACCAGGATGTGAACAATCTGTGTTTCAGATTCTGTTTCTATGCAACAATTCCCGTTCAGCATAGCCTGCATCTTCTTGTGATTTGCACATCTTGCCCAGTTCTGCATCTTTGCCTCCTTGATTGTTTTTTGTTCGTGTCAGTTTGTGAAATCAAATCCCATTTTTGAACTGTCTCTTCTGTTTTGAGGTATGTGTCATTTTCACAACTCTTCACAATGTTCTTGAGCCTCTTTTGTGATGGATGCTGAATGACATTTTGCCTGCTTCGTGATATTTTTTAATTGCACTGTTTCCTCTTTCTCTCTTCTTGTTGGGCAGCCATAAGATGTTTATCTCCTTTCAAACTCAGATTTCCTTTTTTGATTTCCGAAGTGGTGTTGAACTGTTTATAAGTTTCTTACATGGGAAGAGGGGCTGGTGACAGCATCTGCTTATGCAGCCTGTTTCTGTGCAGTGCTGTATGCTGAGCTGTGTGACTTTCTGACTCTGTTCTAACCCCTTGTGGTAGAGCCTTTGTGAATTCCTGACACCTTCTGAATTGTTACTTTCACTTCCCTGCTCAAGGACTTTAGTTAAAACTGGTACTAAACTGTTGCATGAGGTAGAGCTGCATCATCTTTTTTTTTTTTTTTTTTTTTTTCCTCCAGACCTTTTCAGATTCATTTATAATGCCTGTGCCACTGTTCCTAAAGCCTTACCCTTTGCAGTTAGCACACGACTGAATACACTGTTGAAATCTAAAAACTGAAGGAAATCAATTGGTGGAGGAAGATCTGCAGGTCATGTTGTTCTTGACTGTTTCTAACCTACTTCTCTGAATAGGGAATTACACTGAACTGCAGTAGGTCTTTTACATTAAGTAGCATAATACTGTTATATGATGCAGTATAATCTGTTAATATATCTTTGCTGTTTTCTTTGCCCTTTATAAATACCACTTGCAGTGAATCTGCTGTGTAAACTCCCCAAAAAAATATGCCATCTAAACTTACTTTGTATCTAATAGTGATCTTCCATTCTTTCCTTCCTCGAGTTTGGTAGCAGTTTGTGGCAAGGGACCTTTGTTAGCTACATGAGGAAGAAATACATTAATTATATAACATTAATGAATATATATAACTAGTTATATAATTACATATTAACAAATATAGTAATTTGAATGTTCATCACTTGCTGTCACAGGATAACATGCTACATTTCATTTCCAGCTAAATTCTTTTATATTTGTCTCAGCCCAATCAGGCACAAGGATCTGTAGCAGTTTCTTGCAGAAATTAGGGAGGAGATTTGTTTTCTTTGCCTGGGGTTCTGTGACTGCTGTAGCTCCTTTTCTGCTTTTTGGAAAAACCCTCTGCAAAGAGAAGTGTTCTTACTCCTTTCTAATGCTTACAGCCTTGCTGAAGCTTAATACTAGTAAACTGATCTAATGGTTATTGGGGTTTTTCCTGCCTGTAGAGTTCAGACTTTCAGACTTCAATGTCTTCTTGGTACAAGCCAATCTAGAAGTTCAGAAACATCAAAAGACTGAGCCATCCTTATTTTTATTAATTTCATATATTTGGAGTATCACAACTCATATTTTGAAGAGGTAATTTTTGATTCTACAGATACTGGTAGCCTTTGGGTTTTTGGAGATTACTCAAAAAGAAGTTTAAATTTGCAAGCATGGTGACAAGTCCTATACCTTAAATGACTGTGATTTCCACAATCTACTAAACGTGGTTGAAAAACAATGCAAAGAAAAGAAAGCCTGTATTTCACACTCCTCATCGAGCCAGTGGCAAGAGTGCTTGACTTGGAATTATTACAGAGAATATAATTCTTTGACTGTTAATTTTGGAGGGATATTGAAATACTAGTTAACTTGACAGAGTTTTTACAGGGATTAGTCTATGGAGCTGTTTGCTGAAGCTCCCTGGGTTTTTTTATTTTTTGTTTTATAGTCACTTGAAATGCTGACAATTAAATCAGCCTAATTAAAAGCAGCCTCATGAGAATATAGATAGCAAGTTATATTTCAATATGGCTTTAGGTCAAGTTAATATCTTCCTGTAAAGTAATTGTTCTGTTCCTATTTATATGTAGGTCAGCTAGTGATGTTATTGCTTTGTGTTGGAGTGGAAGTTTGGAGCATTATCTGTTTTCTGGGTAAAAATTGTTTTATCTTCAAATTGTTGTGGAGAAAGAGAGAAGCTGGAAGAGCTTTAATTACCTACTAAGTATTTTATCTGCAGAAAATGAGTGTTTTGACTCTTTTGGGTAATTTTGTCTTTCTTCATTTGACAAGAGTATGATATGCTAAATAACAGTTTGAGTATAATCTTAATTTCTGGTGAAAATTGTGGGACTCTGTAGTTCCTCCAGGTTCTTGGTGATGCTTGCATATTTTGGCCTAATGTTTTGAATGAAGTTTTGTTCATTTGTTCTCTCTGTTACTTTACTTTTCCAAATCTAAAGTTGTTCTTTCACATAAATATGACAATTTACTGTTTGCAATTGCTTGGATTTTCTGTGTTCATATTCACCAACAAAGGGGAAAACAATCTTTCCTATTAATGAAGTGATTAAATTGGAGATCATGTCTGATATCCAGTTTATATCCATCAGTATCCCAGAAAACAAGATCAGTGTGATATGCTTTAGTTTTTGTTTCTCTTTAATATCTTGTTAAATGTAAGTTAATGTGATTTCTTTGTTGAGATGTTGACTCTTAACTCTGAAAATCCCAGGACACCTCAGTCACTTGATAAAGCCTGCAGTTGCATTTTATGCTTTCTCCCATACTCTTTAGATAAGCTTTTGCACTCTATACTTCCAAAGCTGCCTTCTTTGAAATGCTCTCTGAAAAGCTCTTCAGCTCTACTTTTGTTCTGCATAAAGATCTGTGGTTTGTTTCAGGTTTTTTGGTTGTTTTTTTTTTAACTTGTCATTGATGTGTCTGTTCTCTTGCAGTCATTTGTATTTTCTGCCTTGTTTTGTACTTGGATTATAAATGTTCTGGACAGTATGGTCTAGGTTTTCATTTTTACTAGCTTGGGGTTAGTCCATGTAACAGCACAGTCGTGGGGTGGATTCATTGAGAGACTTTACTTCAGTTGTCTTTAAAGCTGAAAAGGACAGCTGCCATGGTCTCCTCTTTAACTAAGGGAATTGAAACTTCAGTTGGTGTTGTAAACCTAGAAAGAAGTTTTGAAGGTGAAACTGGTATATTACCCTAAGTGGAACTAGTAAATTATTATCTCATAAATTTTTTTGTGACTCCTCCAGAAGCAATGGAGGAGCAACCTGTTAATCCCAAAGACTTCCCATTGTGAGCTCTTAATTGCATCAGAACTTCAAATTAGTAGTGGCAGAATTTTATTGTTCCCCTGCTGAAGGTTGTGTTGTTTCAGAAGCCTTCTGGGAAACTTCTTTCCTTGGTTTTTTGAGATTTTATTATTCATTTAAATTACAGGGTTTTGAGAGTTTTTGAGAGTGATGCAAGCTTTAGAAATGTGAGCTTTGAAGTGATTGGATAAGCAGATTGGGTTGTTGCCTCTAAAGAGTAGCAGCTGGGGACTGCCAAAAATGAAATTGTGAAATGTACCTTAGCTCATGAAGTTAACAGTTTTGTTCCTGTTACTGCTTTTCTCTCAAGTTTTATTTACAGATTGCAAGGGTTTTGCGAGTTTTTACAATGGGAGCTCTTACTGTTTTCTGTGGTTTCTTATACATATAAGGTTTTGCTTTTCTCCTTCAAATAACAAGATTAATTTGTTAGTTTTCTAAATGTGGCACAATCTATTCTCTGCCTTACCTAGTTTTAAAATCTCACCATGTTTCTAGCACTGTTTATTATCTAGCTAACATAATGCAAGCTCTGTTAGGGAGATCATAAAATGGAACAGAAAATGTGAATGGTATCACAAATTACAGATGGAACAACTGAGTTAAGTTTATAGTAATCTAGTTATCCTTCAGGTTTTTATTATGTCTACATCAAACTTGTGTGAGATGATTTGGGAAAATACATACATAGCTAGTAAATGTTATTATCAGTGTACACTCTGACCTCATGGCTTCTGTAGTCCTTTAAATTCAGGAAAAGGACTTTGCAGTAAAAATGCTTTTATCTTTGGTCATTCTTTCTTCTTAAGCAATTTAACAAACTGCTTTCTGTTGTTTCTGCTGAGTCTGTATGTCTCATTCTGCCTTGGGTGCCTTTTTTTTTTTTTTTTTCCCCTGGGAGATGCTGCAGGTGAGTAATTGGTGTTTGTGTCTGCAAGTACAGATCTGTGATTAAACAAAGTGCTTTATCACACCTTCAGAATCATGCAAGTCTGGATTTTTGCTGGAAGCTGAGCAAGTGTAACTGAGTTCAGATAGGAAATGCTATGGGATTGATGCATATGAATATATATCATCTAATCCCTGCTGTAAGTGGACAAACTTTATAGATTGCTTTTCAGTCCTGAACACATGAAATTCAAAACGTTAGATTTTAAAATAAGTGGGTTTATCCTATTTGAATAGATGCATTTATTGTTAGATTTCTCTTAATACAGCCAAATGGTGTGTTACAGGCTGAATCCTCATATAAATTACACTCTTGATTCCTTTAGTTTTTGTGCCTGGTAGAGGCTTTGGCAGCAGGAGCCATCTCTAATTTCGGGTTTGCTTTGCGCTTCATTGGTTTAGGGCTTCCCTGTGATATCCTAGAATAGTTACTTGACTGTGATGGCCTTAAGCCATTAATATCTCACATTGGAGGAGACCCGTGGACAGTGAAGGATTTAAATAAAGCATAGCAGAAGTTACTGGCCAACTGCCAGCCAGGGGACAAGTGGCTTCCCTTAAAATGACTGATGAAGCTTGAGCAGAGACATGACTGGATTAGATGGTGACTAAGGAGTAAACTGTGGGCTTTTCCTGAGACTTGGACAGTCTCTCTGGCCTCCTATATCCAGAAAGGGGATGTGGTAGAACCTGACATACATGCAAGAGGGGAGAGTCTTCTCTAAGGACTCTAATTATTCTAAGGAATCATCACTTTGTTACGAGCAAATAGAATAAATGTATCCAAAATAAGTTTGGTTGGTTGGTTTTTAACAAGACTTTCTTTTTTTAATGTGGCAAAGGGAATTATAACACTCGGCATACTTGAAAGAAGCAATGCCAGAATGCTGTAACAGCTTTAACCTGACTTGATCTCTACTGTAATCCCAAATCCACCAATCCCCTTTGCCTTGGTTCATTATCTCTGATGTCTGCAATTTAAATATGTTGAAGAATTAGGTATTAATCTTTTTTCGAGTTCCTTCAGTACTGAAGGTCACAGAGCATTTTCTTTAGAGGTGGTGTTAAAAGTTTAGGCTGCTTTTGGGGTAACACATTTAAAACTTGAAATCATCTTTCAAAGGTAAGTTAAAAGAAGCTGTGTTTGGTTTTATGGTTTTGTTACAGCCTTCCTTGTTGTTTGCTGTTGATTAGTGTTCAGGTGAGGTACTGAGTTAGAATATTAACAACAGCTGTAAGACCTGCCTTTTGTACCTTTATGGTTTCACCCTTAAGATCATACATAAAAATTGAACACTGATACAAGTTCAGTTGTTTATCAGATTTCTGGTAAACTTTACAAGAAATGTAACTCAAAGTGTCCACTAAAAGTTACTATAAAATTTCAAGGGATGATGATTGGCAGATGTAGGGGAGAACATAGTTCGTGCTGTAGTGTCTAAATGGAAGTTATATCCAAACATGAGAGTGGAATGGAAGAGTATGTTTGGCTGGCTTATGTCACTGGTTTTAAACTGCTGGGTGGAATTTTAACAGAGATGCTATGGAGTTGTGGCTGTGTTATGCTAGATGTAGCCTCTTGGAAATTGTGCCTGCTAGAAAATGGAAAATGCCTCTACCTATTCAAAGGAAACCTTAAATTGATTGGATAGCAATGTGTGAACTAAATAGAATTGTAAAATTTCATTTTAATCCCAAACAAAACATGTAGGTTTTTCCAGCTCTTCTAGATTATTTTTTTCAAAGAGAAAAGGTTATTAGACCCCTAAAACATTTACCACTTCATTTATTACATTATCTGGACCATTAAAAATGTGCTTCTTGGTTTTTCAACTTCTGTAGAACCAACTTTGGAATAATACTTGTGTTTGTGAATATATCCCCTTTATCTCTATGTACTTAGAGAACTGTTAATAGCTCAAAGGAAGGTACAAAATAATCCAAGAATTAGTAAGGTTGGAAAAGAGCTTCAGGATCATCAAATCCAACTTCTGAGTGATTACTGTCATGCCCACTAAAGTGGAAAAGTGGCTTGTCCACTTGTTTTTTTGACCACTTCCTGGGTTGGTGACTCCACCACAGCCCTGGGCAGCCTGTTCCAATATTTAACCACTCTTGCGGTGAAGAAATTTTTCCAACATGAATCTCCCTGGTGCAACTTGATGCAGTTTCTCCTCGCCCTTTTCCTAGTTGCCTGGGAGCAGAACCTGAACCCCACCTGGATACAGCCTCCTTTCAGGGAGTTGTAATGAGATGAAGTCACCTCTGAACCTCCTTTTTCCCCAGCTAAACATCCCCAACTCCCTCAGCTGCTCCTCGTGGGACTTAGGTTCCAAACCTTCTCTGGACTTGCTCCAGTAGCTCAGTGTCTTTTTGAAGTGAGAGGCCCAGAACTGGATAGAGGTTTTGAGGTGTCACTAGTGCCAAGTACAGGGGAGGAATGACATTCCTGGTCCTGCTGGCCACACTATTCCTGATCCAGCCAGGATGCCATTGGCCTTTTTGGCCACCTGGGCACACACTGGCTTGTGTTCAGCTGCTCTCAGTCAACACCAGCCGTGTAATTTTGCGCTGGGCCACTTTCCAGCTGCTTTCCCCCCAGTCTCTGGTGCTGTCTGGGGTTGTGACCCAAGGGCAGGACCTGGCACTTCACCTTGTTGAACTCACAGCATTGGCCTCAGCCCATTAATCCAGCCTGTGCAGATCCCTCTGCAGAGCCTTCCTACTCTCCAGCAGAACAAAACGCCCATAGTGTCACCTGCATCTCGATCCTCTTGTGCAGATCACCAACAAAGGTATTAAATATGACCTGCCCCAAAACTGAGCCCTGGGGAGCTGGTGACAGGCTTCCAGCTGAATGCAGCTCCCCTCACCACAACTCTTAGCTTGGCCATCCAGGGAGTTTTTCACCCAGTGAACTCCTGGCCCATCTGAGCTGTGTGCAGACAGTTCCTCCAGGAGAATGCAGTGGGAGACAAATGTCAAAGGCTTTCCTAAACGACATCCACAGCTTTTCCTTCATCAGCTAAGTGGGACACCTTGCTATAGAAGGAGATAAGGTTGGTCAAGCAGAGCCTGCCTTGCAAGAACCCAGGCTGACTGGGACTGATAGAGACACTAGTTGCTCTGGTTGTCCTGCATGCACTGTGTGATTGCACCCAAGAAAATCTAAATACCAATGTTTAAAGTCAGCTCAGAAATTTCATAGTTTGCTTCTGTAGGTATATCTTCAGGGGTCCAGGAGAAAATAACTATAATGTATTGCTGCAATATGCATCTTGTTGTTGGTTGACTAAAGAATTAAAGAGACAAGTGATGGATACTCTTCCATAAAAGTACTGCTCATTTTGTTTTTTGCATATTGACTATTGAAAGATTGATTTGGTAAAGAAATACCAAAACTGATTTCTTTCATGTCTGGTGCTATTCTGTGAATTCAGTGTATGTTGCTAGTTCTAGCTGTTAGAGTTGTGTTCATTTATAAGAGTTACTGATTTTAATGCCAAGTTTTACTCAGAGAAGTGTAACTCTTACATACCAGTGGAATGCCCAAGTCCTTTACTGTCACACTTGTCATCTCTGCTACTTACCTGGTACCATTATTGCTGCTTATCTGTTTCCTTGTCTTCTCTTTCCTTATTTATTTACTTTAATCCTTGACTTTTCTGTATAACCTATGAGAATTTGTTGCTTGTTTGTATCCTCTTTAATTCCTTCTGTTGCACATGTGGACACCTGAGGGCTCACACCAAAGGGTAGCAAGCTGCCCAGATTTGACAGTCCAGGGCCAGAAAATATATTGGATTTTTGGATAGCCAAGGTAGTGGCTATGAAATGTCATGGACTTTGGTTGTAACAATGAACAGAACGAACATAAGCAGAGCAGAGGTGATGAAAATTGTAGCATAGTCATGAAAGCTCAATAAATTGTCAAATAAATTTGAGCTGGATTCAGCTTGGATCTTAAACTGCTGTCATACTGTCCTAGCTTCAGGATAGACTGGATTTGTTGGTGACCTGAAAACATAATGCAAGATTGGGGAGTGTAGTCTAGCTTACTGCTAGCAGATACTTAATTTTTGAACTTAGTGAATGTGAGGTGGGTGTCACCTCACATGAATTTTTATGTATTACTTTAATTTCTTCTTTAGGACATGATCTTAGAAAACAGGCCAAGAATTTGGGGTCAACAGTGAAACTGTTACTGCTCTTAATTTGCTTGAACTTCCACAAGCCTTCTTATTCAATGTCTTGTAATTTTTTGACTTTGCTTAGTTTTTGCATCGCAAAATATAACTCAATGTTAGTACAAATGTAAGAACCTCAGAGGTAGATTTATTTTCTTTGAGTAGAGGTCTTGTCAACACAGGAATTGCTAATTTGAGAAGGAAGTATTCAGGAGAGTTGCACTCTCTCTGCCTGGAATACTTTTAAGCAAGGCAGGAACTTAGTAGTTGCTTTGTATAAAATAATACAGAAGTCACTAGGTTGTTAGAAATGTTATTTTCTAAATTTTGGCAGTTAGTCTCCACTATTACCAGTTAAATGTTGTTTTCAGGTAACTGTGTTTGGATATTGAGATTTTAGGCAGATTTGTTTACTGCCTGCAGTAAAAAGCCTAAAAGATGACTTAATTACTCCAAGTCAAAACACAAATGCTAAATTCCCTGGTGATCTTATCTAAAACATTTCCTTCACGAGTTTCCTTTTGCCGTGTATAAATTGGATATTCCTGTTAAATAGAAGATAATCAGTGATGTATTTTTCTTGATTATAGACTCCTCTTGGACTGACACAACATTTTTGTGTTGAATAGTTTGTTCAAGGGGTTTTGAGGTTTTTTTTCTTCTTCTCATTGAATTTAACAAAAAAAGGCTAAGTATGAGTATATTCATACTCCTTCTGGAAGAACAGGGTAGATTGAAGTATTTTTCTTGCTTCTCTTGTTTTAAGCTGTATTTTTTGTGGTGTCTACAGAAACCTTGTGTATGTCTTTCATCTGCACTCTGGTAAACTCCTTTTAGTGTTTAATTCTCTTGTAAGTTCCATATAAAATGTATAAATTACAATAGGTGGGATCTTGCATGTTTTTGTTAACAACATTTAATTCAGAAATTCAAATAATAAAGTGGCTTAAATCTTCCTGGGCTTCGTGTGCAATTTATTTTAAACCACAGTAGATGTGTCTATGTGGCATGTTCTATTCATGCAGAGGTTTTTAGAGCCTTCAAAACACGTACCATCATTTTTAGTTTGCCTACTTGCGTGCTGTTTTTTGATGAGGAATACCAACCTCTGGCAACCAAAGCTCTAGTAATTTGTTAAACAATTAAAAAAAACCCCAAACAACCCAACCAAATCAAACTTCTTTTCACCAAGCAGTTCTTCATTGTTAAAGCTTTATGAAAGTGACAATACACGGAAAATGGGCTCGAAGGAGGAGGAAGAATTCTCTGCAACAGGTAATTGTCATCAATCATTAATTCTGGTGGTATGGAGAAGAATGAGGAAAGACAGAGAAGCATTTTGTGTGTTTGTGAACAGGGAGAAGGATCTTACGTGTGCACTCTTAAATGTGAGCTGCCAGCTGCTTCCATCTTTCTTTTTAATGCTGCCATTCTTTTGAGTTGTAGTAGGGGATGATGGAAAACAGCTTTTTGTGTAACTTAAGAATTGAAGTTGGCTGTCTTGATAATGCATGATTCTGGTCCCCAGCTGACATGGCTTGGACTGTTTTACTTGCTCACTAAAGCTTCTTTTGCTACCAGTGGTAATTAGTAGTGTAGAAGGTCTGGGAGCAGATGCAAGAAGCACAGCACACAGCGTGTTGCCAACACCCCAAGAGGTGCCCTTGCATCAAAAACACAAATGCAGGAACATCTAGTGCAGAGGTGGAACAGGCAGTGCTGTGACAAGGCAGGTTGCATATTTAAGGCATTTTACAAGGATGAACATCTTACATGGCTTTTGTGTGCTGCTGCAGAAGGTGGTAAATATTGGACAAGTACTCCTGGACATGTACTAAACAGATCAGGAGACCACTCTTGTCCCTTGTTGAATTAACTGCCTGGCTGTGGAAACAAATCAGAATCTCTGAAAGAACCTTATGTTTTAAACTGTCCAGGAATTAATTTTCGTTTGTACTGATTCACACACCCCCTACCCCCTTTGGAGGACTAAATTTGAGATGAGTCCTAAGGTGAAATTGTAACTTGCTGACTTTTAAGCACTTTTTCTGCTTTTATAAAAGCAGAAAACTAATTGAGAGCTGATGCTGTAATTTAGCTCTGAACTATTTACGGAAAGGTGCACACCATGCAGAAAAGCAATGCATAATCAGATCTAGAAACAGTGTTCTACTAATATATGCTGGAGAACTGCTCTGCAGTGTGATAGCTGTGTACAAGCTGTTTTGTATAAACAACTGCAGCTAAGAATTGAAATTCTGTTACTAATTTTGCTAATTGCTAATTTCCTTTTTTATTTTTTATCCACAGATCTTCATGTCTTTCACTAAGAGGAAACTTGTCAAGATAATTGCCTTGACTATTGTATCTTGGAGCAGCATGCACAAAACTGATCCTAAGAAGAAACAGTGATTAGTATTTTAAATAATTGCCAGGGAAAAATATCAAGAAGGATTTTTTTTAATAATTTACAGAAGATGTAATGACTTAAGTCCATTAAGAGGTTATTCTTACCTAGTAACAAGGCACAGCTGCTGAAAGGAGAAAAGAATACTTAATAGAAAATTGCAAAACCCACTTTTGTTCTTAAAGGAACACATTACGTGTCATGTCAGCTCCTTTAGTGATGTGTTTTGACTTCTCTCTAGGAAACTGGTATTTCTGCAGTATTCAGAATTGGGTCAATCTTCTGTTAGCAGATCTTGGACTTCTCCCTTATCTGTAATTATTTCTGTCAACAAGTCATGATTTTGTGGCTGTTTAACTGGGAATTAAATCATAGGCTTCTAATAGCATTTAAGAAAATTTCAAGACTATTTCAAAAGGATAAGGGTATTCAAAGTATCTGTACTATTTCAGCTGCTTTTTCTACTGGTGCAGCTTGAGAGAGGGTTCCAGCAGTCTGGTAGCAGTACCCAGATGCAGCTGAGGAAGGCATTTTACACTGGCTGTAGGTGCCAAGTAAATCTCTTGTGGAGTGTTGACTGTGTAAAAGCTGCATTTCTTCAACAAACCATGTATCACTCATTTCTGAATGTGCTGATGTAGTATATATATGAGCAGATACTCTCAGTTTTTGTGAGGTATGCTAAATATATATCTGGCAGGAAACACTAATATTATAATGAGGTTTTAAAATTGACAATCTGATGCTGTGTCAGAACCTTGTTAGTCTACAGATGCATTTGTATCAGATGAAATTACATCTTTGGAGTTTTACACTGCCTTTGGTCTTTATAGATTAGTAGAATTTAAAACTATAAAATAAAGTGTAAATGCATTGCTACTTTAATGAATAAGGTGTATAATTACAGTGATTTTTTTTGCAGTAACTCAAATTTTCTGTTAGTGCAGTCAATCACAAAGAATATTTCTCAGCATTCTTTAGAATACTTCCTCATTTGGTGTTAAAATTAGGTAATTCTTTGCATTAAAACTGTACAGATGAAAATATGTATCCAGTTTCCTTCCCTTTTCTTAGAGGGTTTATTTGATACTCAGAGCCGTGCTCCCCTCCCTGCTTTACTTCTGAACACATGAATGTGGATATAGCTTTAGATCTTCCATTTTACTTACTGCCTGCCTATTCCCAAACAATCCTTGCTTCTTAAGCAAGAGGAGTATTCAGCCTACTTAGTGCTTGTGTATCAGGGTTTGTCTCCTGTCTCAGAGTATATAACTACTAGTTGTATTCGGGGACAAGTAAGCAACCTTCTTGTACTGCTGCTCGTGGAATATGATAAAAAATGCCTGCTCCTGAGACCAAATCATTCCTCTTAAGCTCTGAAGATCAAGGCTTTGAAGATCAAGGTGCTACAAGGTGCTACAGAGCACCATCCTTGTGTTTGTTCAGGTCACAGCAGTGCAAACAGCAATGAGTAGTTCAGGTGTTTATTTGCACCACCCTCCCTCCCACCGTCCTTTTAAGTCTTACAAGAATTTTGGATTCTCCTGTGAAGATAAATACTCAACGCATCAATAGCAGGTAACTACTTCTTGAAATACTTTACTATGTAGAAAATGAGGAATAATCATGTCATTTTTACATTGTCATTTATTGGCTTTTTCTCCCTTTTTAGATACCCAAGATCTGGTCCTGGATAGGTAAGTATTCTGAACACTTTTTTTTAGCAGTAGCTGTTTCAAAGAAAAGCTAAGATAAAGTTTATTCACTTTTTTCCTCCATCTCCAAATATTTTTTAGGCTACTCCATTTAGATAACTTGCTTATGACTTAGCATGTGCATCTAAATGCATAGTAAGGATGTTGTAAACATTACACTTACTCAATTCATGAACTGGAAACAGATATTCCCATTTTTTCATTTTGTCCTGTTCAGTTTTCAGAAGCATTTTATGTGTATTTGGGCAGATTGATTTTGATAGCCTGTACCAGAAATTAATTTTCTCCCAAGACCTGAACAAGGATGTAAATGCCCAGAACAGTAGTAGTTAAGATTGTATATTTGTGTGCATGTGCATAAATGCACTGGTTTTAATTCAACTTTCTCCTTTAATTTGCAGCCTTCCAGTCTGGTGTTTTTCTTGCCTCTTCATGACCTCGTGTCTTGAGCAGCCTAGCTGGATCCCCTGGTTCCTGTTTCTTCTTGTTTCAAAATTCTGCTTTCTCCCATTTTAGATTCCCTACCCTTTTATATTCATATGCATACACTAGCCTTTTGCTGCCTGTTTTGGTCTTTGCTATTTATCCCAAGACTTTGGTTGGGTTCCATGCAATATTTTCGATGTGGCACTGCTCTTCTGGATTCCCTGCCCCAGTGCCATTAGTTTGTCAAAGAATATCCCTGATGTGCTTTTGAGGTTTTAGTGGCCTGATGATCCTCATCTACATTTCTGTTCTGTTGCTTTGTCTTGCTCCAGTAGACACTGGAGAAGACATGAAGGCTGTACCTTTTGCTGCCCTACTTAGAAAGCAAATGCATGAACATTTTTTTAAAAGAAGTAAGAGAGCTTGTGGGTTGTGGGGGATAAGCAAAGTGAAAGCATTCCTGAGATTAAAAAAATGGCAAACAGCTCCCCTCAATAACAACACCACCACATCTCCTCTTGGACATGTTTAGATTCATGAGGTGTTTGTTCTGCCCCTTTCTGCTCTAATTAGGAAATGCAGTCACATTTTAGCTTCTAGGCTAAATGTAGTTCTTCTTTTTTCCCCCTTTCTGTCAAGTAATCTCTCTATTTCTGTTCAATTTTGTATCATTTTGATGAGCCTTTCTGTGCAAGTGCTCAGCTGTGAAATCCCTTATGCTCCACACCATGAGAGAATTGCTGCTGAATTGAATGTCTTAGACTCACCTGAAATATGTTTTGTTTTCTTGTGTAAGACACTCCCTTAAAAACATTCGTTTTGAAAGTGGTTATGAATCTCTTCAGTTATCTGGCTGCTCCTTTGCTAATGGATTCAGAAAAGTCATTAAGCGTGTGTGTATTGTGATCTCTGCCTCAAAGTGAGGCATCTGGGGGAAAATACCAAGTTTTAGTGCTTTTTGGCGTTCATATTGCAGTAGTTTGTGCTGGTTTCCATGTGTGCAAATTTAAAGTGTTGATAACCCTCAAAGTTTTAAGTTTTTTGTGCCATTACTATGTTGTTGTGTAGCAAGGATTTAAAATCTTAGTTTGACTTCCCATTCCGTTACAAAGCAGGAACGTATTAGCATAGTACATTAAAAATATTAAATGTAAGGCTGTTATGTCTTGAGTTTCTGCTCATGTAAAGCTCTTCTTTTGCATAATTCTTGCTGTGTGAGTACTTTTTGGGGGGAATGGGCAGCTGGTTGAGGGAAGAAAACTTGATACAGTTTTCTTATGCAATTTGAGTGAGATTGGTCATCGGAATTTGTAAGGACGTGTCTGTTTCTGCTTATGAAATAAAATGGTAAAGCAGGTTCTGTGAAGTTTTGAAATTAAGTATTTTTAACTTGGAAAGTAGCATTTGCTCAGTATATAAGTAATGAGTTTGTTTTTCTGAGTTTAAAACATGGTTTTGAAGTTCTTGTCATTATTATGTAAACTGACATTTTCCTGGGAATTCTCATTTAAGGAGACCTCTTAATTGTGTTATATTTCTTTGTATGTTTTGGTAACATAGATCTATCTATGCAAATAAAACACTGTTTATGATGGTTGGGTCTGAAAGATACATTTTTAAATAACAATGTAACTTGTACTGCCTGAGATTTTTACAGTGCTGAATTTTAAATAGTTCCTCAAAGCTAATTTGGGAGTAATTGCAACTTGATTCTTTTTTTCTTGTTGTGTTTCAGGGAAATGAGGCAAGCTACCCTTTGGAAATGTGCTCGCACTGTAAGTTTTTTTTAATTGCTACACTGTATTGTTACAGAAGTGAATTTTGTTTGGGGGTTGATTTGTACTGTTTCCATGTATGTTATGCAGTTTATATACTAACCAGGAGAGTAAAGTTAAGAGGTTAAAAATTATCTTTGGAAATAATACATCTTTTGCTGTTAGATTGTAAAGTCAAAAATCAGTCCATCTTTAAAACAAGAGTCTTTTAAAGTTTTGAGGGTTTTGTTTGAGTCTTCCATTAGATTATATTAAAAAAAACCCTTAAAGTCTTGATGTCTGTAGGGTGAAGTGTACTTCGGCCCATGGGGCTTTTCCATCAGTCCTGGTGCCAGTTCCTCAGGGATGTGGAGCAGCTCCTGGTGCAGTCTGTACTGTGTTAGGAGTGAAGTATCTTGCTTAAACTGGCTCTGTGCCCACAGAGGAAGGAGAGGTTGAGACTAAATGAGCTTTCTTCCCTTGTGTGTGCTTGCAGCCAAGCAGTTAGGTGAGAACCCACTTGGTGTTACTTGCTTTTGGCCACGTGAGAATAAAATTTGTTGCTCCATCTCATGGGGTTAGTCCACCCTGCAAAATATGAAAAAAGAAAAAAGTATTTTTTTGCTTAAAGCTGACCAAAGAAAGGGTTGTCTTGTGAAATGTCCTTGTGATGTTGTGCTAAGTGTACGTGTTCTTAGTTGCTTTTTCTATGGAATGATTTTCTTCAGCCCTTAAGTGTGTGTAGATGTGTGTGTGTGTTTTCTGAACCACTTGATGAAATTCCTTATCTTGGGTGAAACGAGTCTTGTTATAAACAGGGGAACTCTTCAAGAGAGGGACTGTTTTTAGGATCTCTTCCACAGTGCTTGTCATGTGCTTGTGCTGGCCTCTGGCTCTCATAACTCAAACTGTCATAGAAAATAATTGGTCATGGAGAAATCTTTGTCTAAATACGTTTTTTCAGAGAAATGAGGCTTTAGCTGGTAATTTGGAATTCCTTTGTGCCTAACAGGAACATCTACATGGATTCTAATTTGAGTCAGAAGTTTGCAAACACTTGAGAATATCATGCATGGCTGAGTCATGCTCTCAATATATTTTATTAAATGCAGATGTATGGTTGGAGTTTTGTATCTGATGAAGACTTCAGTAGTGTTTTCCTGAATCATATATATATATATATATATATCAATCTTACATTGCTGCTCCATTGGCCAGTATTTTGTTATGGACCAACTGCTTTCTGAAGAATTATTTTTTTTTTAGCTAGTTGTATCAATGTCAGAGTTGTGAGCAGTGTGTTGCCATCCTTCACTTCTGATTCTAGGACAAGCCATATTCATTAGTAGCAATGAGCAGCCTAAAGGTTTATTGTTGAACTTGTTTGCACGTTTTTATTGCAGAGAAAGTGAGGATTTTCACATTATATTCTGTGGTTAAACTGTCTGTTGAGGCTGTTGTTGTTTAAATGTGAAGTTTTGCATGGTTAAAGCTTTTCCTGCTCTGATGGCCTTTCTCACAGCAGAAGGTCAGCTGTGTCCTTGGACAACATAACTATACACACCAGGAGAATGGAATTGTCACTGTCCCTTTGCTTGGATGGGCCCAGCCACTGCAATGACAGTGCTGTGCTTAAAGATCCTGTGTGCCTCAGTATTTTGAAAGCCAGGGGTTTTGGGCACAGATGTGCACAGCTGCATGTCTGGGAGCAAGTCCACCAAATTGATGTTCACATTGTTCTTCAAATGTTCCTTCTACTTCTCAGAACTTGCCACTGACAGGTCTAGAGCTTTCAAGGCAAGGCCAGACAATGTCTTTGAAGATCATCTGATAATGGATTTTGGATTTTCACCTTTTGGAGATTGCCAGTTAGTAACAATGAATTAATGCTGTTTGCATGGAGGCATTGGGTCATAACCTCTGCTTGGTGCTACTTCGATGTTTCATAAGAACAATTTTGTCTTAAAGTTGATATTTAAGTGAAGCAAATTCAGAATATCACAGAGAGGATGCACACCATTAAATAGTCAAGCATATTCTTTTAATCTTTCATTTTAGTACCTGAGTTCTTCTCAGTGGGCGAATTAGTGGTGTTGCATTCCTTAAAGTGGTTTGGTTTTGTTTCTCACCTGTGCTGTGCCAGAAATTACTGAAAACCTACCACTGCTTTCCATGGTAAAAATTTGATGTTGGCCAGAACCTGTCAAATTATCCATAAGGAAATTTTATCACAGCAAAAAAATGTAGAGACATAGAGCAAAGAACAGTTTATAGTGTAGTATTTTTGATATAACCACTCTTTTGTAGAGTGTTTGGATTTTAGGATAAGAAGACTAGTATCTCTTTCCTAACTTAGGAAATTGTAATTGACACATCTGAAGTCATGAAGAGGATTAGGCCAGCTGTGTGTAAGCATATACAAGACAAGTGGTTGAATGTGTTCTCAAGGGCGTCATCTTTTTGAAATCTGAGCTCCAAAACTGAAATGGCTGACCTGGTTGCTGCTCTGAAACGTTATATTCGTGAATCAGATGAGACTGTAGGTAGGGATGTGAGTTTTGCTGAAGGTCTGTTTTATTTTGAGATCTCTGCAATACATTCTTCCGGGGGGAAAATTAGTCTGGAAACATTTAAAATTCATTTCAGAACATGTTTGATTTTCAAAATTTGTCCTAATACCTTGGCCATATTCTTGTCCATAATGATTTCATGTTTGAAAAATTAGTGGAAATGGGGTTCTCTGTGGCCATGCTCTGGTCTGGCTTTTGTTAGTTAAACCTTTGAGCCAGTATTCTAAGAGTATCTGAAAAGCCAACCTTTTAAATACAGAGGTAAACATTTAGATTTCAGGAGTGCTCTGCCCTAATTGCTGAGAGATGCACAGCTTTCCTCAGGTCTGTGCCCTTTGCAGATGCCTGTGTGTATTTGTGTGCTCTGCAGCAATGGATGTACCATGCTTCTTAATACATAAACAATTGTCCTGTTAAAGCATCACTGAATGTAGTGGATTTCAGATATCTGTAGTTTTAGGGCATTCTTTACTTTTGTCCCTCACATTAATAGAAAATTAGCTATGTACCTTTGTGTTAATTGGAAAAAAATAGATTTTTTTTTCTGAAATGACTGTTTTCAACATAGAGTACACTGAAATTGGCTTCTAGTAAAGCTTTTTGAGTTGCTGCTTGAATAGTTTTTACAGTCTTACCTGAGCATCAGTTACCCACATAAGAATTTGAAACAGAATTGTGTTAAAATCTAATGGATGATCCTCTACTGCTGCGTTGGGGGGAAGAAGTGAGGGGCTCAGCAGTGTGGATCAGCATATTAGAAAGTGAGCTACTGGGAGATAAGACTCCTGCACTAAAATGGGAGTGAGGCAAAGCATTTGCATGTAGTTTCTTGGAAGCATTTTAACCTGATTCATCATATTTTTAGATGTATGCAGATGAATTCAGGAAATGAAGCAGGTGTTGGCCCTAAGAATTTTAATACTTGGATGGAAGAGGAATCTTTTGAAAGTACTGATAGTTTTTTAACAAAAAAATCCTCAGTACCAGAACTACTTAACAACCGCCTTACACTAACTACAAGGGGAACAAAATTCAGAATAATTATGAAATAAGCATAAGTAATTCTATGTGTTACAGAACAGTGCAGAATTTGGTGTTGGTACAGGGGTGCCAAGGAAGCACTTAGCAGTTATTATTTCCAGCCAGTTAGTAAGTTTGTGAGCTCAGACATCAGTGCCAAGCTGATGGGATACTGTCAGATTGTGCTGAAAAGCACAGGAAGCACAGAGCCCCTGTCAGCTGGGGGGCACAGCACAAAAAAGGCCAATTTGGATCTGAGGCAGAGGAGTGCTCAGGCTTGCTCAGAGTGTGGTGATGAGTCACAGGCAAACTCTGCCTCAAGCAGTGTAAACAAAGCTCAGTCCTGATTTTCCTCAGTGGTGGTATAGCCCTTTTTACACTGCTGTGGACTTGGACTTCCTAGGATTTCCTGGTGTTTATCGGTCCTGGTCTCCTGAGCTGGTCTTAGATTCTGTCTGCTACTGCCACCATCAGTCCTTTCAGCTCAGCTTTCCCTTGGTCTGAACTATCTTGTGCCTTGCATTTCCAGCAGAACTTAAGAGAGCTTGTGTGGGCAGAAAGTTACATTTTTTGTTCAGACACTATAAAGATTTAATTCAGTGCTCTGTTCTTCAGTGAGAGTGAATTTTAGAATTTTAAGAAAGTCTGTTGATAAGGACAAGGAAAATAAAGGCTGTGTAAAAAAGGGGAGCATCCATCTCAGATGGGAACTGTTGTATATATGGATTCTGGGAGATAATGTCAACAAAAAATGAATAAGAAGGTATTATTGAAATCTGCTGTTACACATAAATGTATGCTGTTTTCCTTTTAAAAATCCAAAGGAGAGCAAAGAAATGAACATTAATCCCCAGAAGACCTGCAAAGTTTTTAGGTAAATTCAACATAGGCAGGGAGAGTCACTAGAAATGAAGACTGTGAACTGAAGAAAAAATAGACAGAAGGTATGCAAATCTAAGGCATATTATCCTGTGATGTATTCATCCCTTATTTTATATTTGTATTCTTATTTCTTAAAGCTGTTCTATGAAGACAAAGATGGTACTGAAATACACATTTTTGTCAAGTGTATAAGCATTTTAAAATGCAGCTTGTGGAGAGGTGAGGTGCCAGCAATATATTTAAGGAAAAATGATGAAATTCTTATATGAAATTCTCATACAGTCAGTTATGAACACAGTGATCTATCTCATGTTTATCCAGATAGGTGCATTAGGAAACAGAGGTTTATATGCTCATGAACTATTAAAGAAAAATTTCTTAGTCGTGCATTTACTTTGCTCTTTCATTATTTCCTCCTCCAAGTACAGTCATTCATGGTGTATCAATTGCCAGAAAGAAAAAATTGGAAGCATTTACTATTTGGTCAGCTTTTGGCAGAAATGCTGATTTTTTTCAGTACTCCCCTTAGAAAAGAACCTCTATTAGGTCTCCAGTGCAGGCAAATGTTTTGCTTGTTTCAAGGTTTGGAATGAGGAGTTTGTAATCCCATTTCTAAAACTGCTGCCAGATCTTTGTACCTGGACTGTGCATTGAAGTTGAGCTGGTATGAGCTGTGAAATGAATGTGTGTATATGTGGAGAAAGAGTAATTAACATTTTTTCAGTATCCTTAATTTCATGATTGTGGCAGCTGTTGCTTTGTTACAGTTCAGCAAAATATGAACATTCTTGAGAAATATTCTTACGTGCCTCTGCAACCTCCTCCCCTTCCTGTGATCTGATTCTTATCTTTGTCATCCATAATCTTGACCTCCTTGCTTGCAATCTTTAAAACAAAACAAAAATTCTTCTCTTACACTTGCTAGTTTTTGAATTGAAGGACTTTATTATCTGCAAAATGCAGGGCTGGTTAACCCAACAGTGGTTCTTGTGCCCAGCAGATGATGGCAGAGCAGCATTGCTTGTTAATGCTGTGTCCAGTGGATCAGTTTCTGGATGCCACAAGAAAATGTTCTTTTTATAGTTCATATTGGTAGAGATTCCTGCTGGAGATACATTAACTCGAGATAAAATACTTTTCTGACAACAGTTTGTTTTCTTAGCATGTCTCTCTGCAATGGCAGAGTTGCCCTTGTCTGTCTCTTGTGCCAGTTTGTGCCAATTTAAGCTTTGTGTGAGTGACTTGTGTATGTGGTATTGGCTTCACTTCATAGAGAACATTGACAGAACTCTGGGTGTCCCTTTCAGTCTTTGCTCTCATATTTGTGAGGAAAAATGGCATGGACTTGAGCTCCCAAACCAGGAAATGGAACAGAAGTAATGAAATAAGACTTTCTTTAATGCAACCTCTGGGTTGTGAGGGAAGAGTGCTACCTAATGATCAGAGGTCTGTAGTCCTGCTTCAGGCAGCTCCCTGTTTCCATCCTGATTTGTGAAAATCTCACTCTTGTGTGTTGGTACGTAGGAGGTTTTTTTTCTGTGTTATTTAGAAATGTTATAGAACTTGCAGTTCATTAACTCACTAGTTTTTTGTGGCAAGGGAGAAGAGATCCAGCTCTGTTAATGCTTCCCTCGTTTTTCTCCATTGTGATTTTGTGAAATTGCAGAACTATGAAGTATTTCAGGTTGCTTAGGAGGCTTTAGAACTGACCAAAATGGAAAGATCAGTCTTTCTATTAATACTAGAAGTGAGATTCCACTTACCTGGTAAGAAACTGACAGTGCATTATATACACCATAGACAATACTTTCAGTTTGCTGTTTAGTTGTTTTAAAGTGAAGTAATACAGATATAAATTAGATCTATTCATACATTTATTTTACAAAGGGAAATGTGCTTACATAGGTAGTCTGATAACCCACCCTTAATATTTTTGTGCTTTTTCAAATGCTTGTCCTGTGAGGACTTTTTGAGGGTATCAGCTCTTTCTATGTGAGCTGCAAGTAGAGCTTGCACTAAAAATCAAGTTCCCCCATTTGCAGCTTGCCAAGGTGCTGTCTTTGCCTTAAAATGGGGTGGGGCCAGTCATTGTCCAGTGGCAGGACTGGGAGTGAGGATGAGTGGAAGCAAAAGAGTTTCTGTGTACAGAAGCAAAAGTTGACAAATACCTTCAAGTTTATTGGTGAGAAGCAGCATTTTGTGCTGATGGAACTCAGAAGCCTGTGGAGCTCTGCTTTGCCATTCCTTTTTAATCCTGCATTCTTTCAGTCACATGATGATATTCTACATCCAGGTTACTGTATGGTGCTCCATCTCCTCCTGTGTCACCTGGAGGGGTTCCTGGGCAGCTGTGCCATGTGCTGCTGCCACTGCTGTGGTGTTGGACTGTTCAGGGCACACTCCAGTCATGTTCCAGGCTGCTGAGCAAACTGGAGTAAAAGGAATATTTCAGTGCAGTCGAGAGGTTAATTATGTGAAATAGCACACTGCTGACTGGAAACTGAGGAAACAAATTATGTTTAGTATTACTTTTATAGCCCAAGAGGCAGAATCAGGTCCATCACTTTCTGGCACAGTAAAGAGAAGATTTTTCTGGGACTGTAGATTGTTTTTTGCCCTTTGCCTCTGCAGTTGCAAGCAGTAACTGAGACTTACTGCAGAATGTCAGAAAAAAATCTTGTGCATTTGGACTTCTGTCAGGTTCTCTTTCATTCAGTCATACAGTCCTGAGGACTCTGTATTTGTGTCTCATTGGTTTTTAGACAAGGATATCAAGGAATTGAAGAGTTGGTAGAGGATCAGGTCTTTGAGCTGGCTACAGTTTCAAAACATCAGTAGGTTCAAACTCTGTAGGTTGGCTGACCTTATGTATTAAAAAGACTCAGGGCTGTTTGGTTTTATGCTGCACTTTCACAAAAGCCTAAGAAAGTTCTAATGTGATTTGAAATGGATCAGATGGATGTATGTATGTGCCTTGTAGAAGGTAAGACAATTTCTGTTTCTATTGGAGCAAACACACTACTAAATGGAGCTAAGAAATACTGAGGGAACTGCTGATGTTAAGGAGAAGGTTGGTAGGGGGAATTTGCAGCCTTAGGTTCTGCAAGGTATGTTTGCTGTGGTTTGCTCTGTGTTGGGCTCCTTCTAGGCTTCCTAAGAAGCTCAGTTCCTCCTTTGTAGCCAAAAATGGTGAGCAGAATGTGAACAGACTTGGATCTCATAAATCCAAGTTGCTGACAGGATGTTTTCAGGTTGTTATGGGGAAGTTGTTTCAAGCTTTTCAGCAGTAGCTGAAAAAAGTACAAGATAGCTTTTAATTGTTTTTATGGATTCACAGGTTTAGTCTATTCTTGGCATAATCAGATGTGTAAACTAGGGTACTAGGTACATGCTTTGAGATTCTCTATAAATTTGAAGAGATTAGATGAAGAGGTACTGCTGCTGGACGTGAATCTACTTTAATTTCTGGGACAAAAAAAGCTGAATTCAGGTTGTGGCTACAGGTGTGTCTGAGACAGAGAGGAAAAATGATCTAAGGTCAGTCAGAGGGATGTTTTGATGGTGGGAGATGACTGGTTAACAGTAGGACTGTTAACCTGCTTAACTTGACGCATATCCAGGAGATCTCATGTTCAGTGTGCTGAAGAAGCACTAATTTTGCTAATAACTTGAATATAATTGTCTCTCTAACATATTATGTTAGTCTAGTGTAAACACAATGCCAACTCCTTCAGAGAACACTTGGTCTCTTCCTTCATTTCTTCATATCTGGTATTTGTAAGAGCTGTCTGACTAAGAGCTAAGTAGCTAAGCATCCTCAATCCTTCAAAATGTTGTGTCAGCATGTGGTATTCAGTGAGTCACAAGACTAATAACTAGTATTATGGCAGGTGCAGGGAGAAAGAAAGGTAAGTCTTATTTAAAATAAAATTGTGTTTGTGTTCAGAATTTCGTGTTATCTTTATAGGTGTTGAGTAGTTATAATAAAGGCGGAGAAAATCTTGTAGGAATGCAACAAAATGTGCCTTTTATTTAACTGCAAAGGGTTTACTGAAGCCTTTCTGAGATTAAGTGTGGGGTTGTTTTTCATTTCAGTTGATGCTGATGAGATAAAACGACTAGGAAAGAGATTTAAGAAGCTTGATTTGGACAACTCTGGTTCTCTGAGCGTGGAAGAGTTCATGTCTTTACCTGAATTGCAACAGAACCCATTAGTCCAGCGAGTAATAGATATATTTGACACAGATGGCAATGGAGAAGTGGATTTCAAAGGTAAGGCACAGTGTTCCGTGACAGGTGGTGGTACTTCAGAATTCCTGGAGCTTCAGAATTCATGTTTGTCTTCATCTTAGAGAGGAGAGGTGAAGAAGATTTGTTAAAACAAGGTGCTAAATCCTAGTGAAACTAAATACCAGTAAAACTAGTTTCTCTGTGTTAGGGCCCTTGTGAGTGAAATGTTCAGAGCAGATTGTTTTGTAATAGCTTTGAATGTCATGCTGACTGAGCACTACTCATTAAATATCTCTGAAAGTACACCAATTTAAACTCTTAAATTTTGGTGCTGAGGAGAGACTGAAGAAAGTGTGGTAAGCTTTCTGCATAAATAGTATTTATCCAAATATCCAAATGAAATCTGTCCTTTGGAGTATTTAGAAAACAGAAAGGAGCCCAGGTTTTTCTGTTGATACTTCTTTTATGGGATTCTTTTTAGGCAGATCTTAGATTGACACTTGAAGAAAAACAATCCAAACAACCCAGAAGATTTGATTCAGTACATTTCTCAAAATTTTAGACTTATTTTAAACATTCATGATTAAAAGGCCAGCAGGCTATAATTTTCATCTCTAGTTCATCTTAAAACAGTCTCTGACCCTTAGAAGTGATAATATTTGTAACTTCTGTTCAAGGTAATACTTAGTATTTCTTATTGCTTATTACTAGAGAAGGTAATCAGTCTTGGATTTTTTTTTAATTGGAGAAAGTACTTAAATCTTATTTATACTGACAGAGTGACATTTTAATTAAGGTATTAATATACAAGAGCTGCTAACCTTTGCAAAACTCTTTGAATGTCTATAGGGATAGCTACAGTATAACCAGAATGTTGGGGTTTGATGGGAAGCAATAATTGTTGCATGGAACTATTCAAAATTCCCTTGTAAAAATAGGTAATCATGAACAATGATGATCATGTTGTCTGTGACATTGAGCTGTGATTAATACAGTTATCAAGAGTTATTCCTGATGGGAGGGAACAGGAAGCTGGCAAAATCTATTTTCTTTTATGGAAAAATACTATTTTAGTATTTCTTCAAAAGCAGTAGTAGTAGTTCTTTACACTGAGAAACCAGTATTTAGAGGAGCTGTGCAGTTAGAGTCTCAACTGGAGTAGCTTTAGTAAAGATCTTAGAGTTTTCTGGCAGGTTCTTGTGAAGGTCCAGCAACAAAATTACTTAAATCCTGGTGTGACCAAGCATGTTTAGTGAATGCTGCATTGGGTTTGGGGTTCCTCCCACTGGAGAACATTAAATATCAAAATATGCAGACATTTTGGTGTCACAAGGTAGGCATTATTTTAAAGATTTGAACTTTAATGATTAGATTGCTTTTACAATTTCTAAAATTTTCTCCTTGTTGACTTCTTTGTTTATTAAAAAAATACACTTTTTTTTATACATGTTTTCCTTGCATTATTTAGAATTTATAGAAGGAGTCTCCCAGTTCAGTGTCAAAGGAGATAAAGAACAGAAGTTGAGGTGTAAGTATCTTTGATTTTCCTTAAAAATTTTCTGATCCTCAAAAATACACTTTTGTAAGTTGAGATTAAGATCCAAAGGCAAATCCAAATGGTTGTAACAAGTGGAATCATGAAAGTAGATTGTAAGCTTTTTGCTCATTTTATCCTTTATTTGTGTGAAGATTTGTTAGCAGTCTTTTCTGCAGGGAAGGTTGGAAGAGGTTGGTTGCTTTCTGAAGAATTTCAGTTTCTTTCGGTTTTTTAAAACAGTAAATTCATTTAAGAACAGCTTGCTATTCTTAAATAGATTATTTAAGACTATTCTTAAATATTCTTTTAATTTTTCTTTTCTTTAAATATTCTATAATAGTTCTGTGAACTTACAGGGCCTAAGAATGATACTCAATTCTTTGCTATTACAGTAGGAAAGCATTAAATTCTTGTTTCAGAACTGCATCTCCAGACCCAGGCTTTAGGAGTAGAAAAGAGACAAGTTCAGTTAGGGATGTAGCTTCCAGTAACTAAGACTGAAAGGTTTAAAAATAAATTCAGTCTTGATGCCAAGTTGTTTGCAGCAAAGTAACCAGATGGGATTTTGAATCATCTGTTTCCTGGAAGGTTGTAAATTTTTTGCTGCCTGGATGCTTTACTTGTGGTGGGGAAAATTTTCTTTTTCGGTGTTTATAGAATACTTTTACTGCTGGTGCTGAAACAATTTCAGGTGTTTTCTAAAGTGAGTGTGTGTGATTTTCCAACCACAATTGCTACCAAATGGTTGGTTTATTTATTTTTGATTTTTATGTATTTTTTTTTTTTTACTTCTGCAGTTGCTTTTCGCATTTATGATATGGACAAAGATGGCTATATCTCAAATGGAGAGCTCTTCCAGGTGCTGAAGATGATGGTTGGGAACAATCTCAAAGACACTCAGTTACAGCAAATTGTAGATAAAACCATAATTAATGCAGATAAGGATGGTGATGGAAGAATATCCTTTGAAGAATTCTGTGCTGTAAGTACCTTCTAAAGAAAACTTGTGTCATTTACAGAGAGAGAGAAAAAAAAACTTCTCAGATGCTGCTCTGGAAAAAGAGTAAACACTTGAAAGGCACCTTTTAAGAACTTAGAGGTTTACTGAACAGAATGCTTAAATGTAGCATTTAATGCTTGAAGGGATTAATTTCAACCCATGTGGTATATCTTGTTAATTAGTTGACAGCAAGTTTTAAATTCTTTTCTCAAATAAAGTAAATGACACGTTGAATCTTGATCCTTTTAAAATTGTAACAGTGAGTGTTGGCACATTGATTTTAAACAGTATATTAAGGAAGATACCTTGATAGCATGGTTTGGGCATTGTTTTTTTCCTCATCTTTGAATTTACCACTTCAGTTCAAACATAACCTGTTCATACTCAAAAAATATGTGAGCTCTAAAAAAAAGAGGAGGAGAGGTGGTGATGGAAATCTGCCATCCTGCCAACTACTAAAGCGAAAAGGTTCTATTGTTTGCATTTTGGGATATTTTTTTTTAAGTTTAATTATTTTTGTGACATCATGTAAAAAACATTTTGTCTGCAAAGAAGTTAGAGCTGCAGCCTGCAAATGCCTGGATTAGTGCATTATTTGTTTATTTCTTGCACTGGTCTGTCACCTCCAGCCATCCATCAAATGTGATGTTGCCTCTTCTTTTGTCTTTGGCCTTCTGCCCAGGCTTCTTGCCTTGTGCTACTGATGGATTTTCCTCTTCTTTACTGTTAATTTCTTCAGTTTTTGTTGACCTCCTGACAGGACACTTTGCAGTTTTACAGCATCTTATTCTTTGTTGTGCATTTTACTCTCTGAATCTGGTGCTGCTTTTCCATTTGTTGTATTCCGCACGTATCATTTGTCCTTGGAATTTTGTTCCTGCATTATAAAATGTTCCTCTGACCTGGCACCTTTCTTTCCTTCTGCTCTGCACGGATCACACACCTGTGAACACTGGTAATGCTTTCCTGGGTGTGTGCAGTTCTGCCAGAAATCCTGCTGCTGTTCCTAAGGCCCTTTCCTTTTCCTGGGAAGGTTCACAGGGTGTTCTAGAAGTCACCATTTTATTTAACATGCACAAACATGCTACAAAGATCATAATATGAGATGGAGAGGCATGCCAAAATAGTGTTATTTGCACTGGTTTTCAGGCCTTTGAGCATGTAAATTGTACTAATACAGAACTACCTTGGTTTGTACATAATTAATTTCATCTCTCACAGTACTTGCAAGATGTAAATCATTTTGGAGACACCAGGGAGGTACTGCCTTTGTGATTGACCTCAGTGCATCTATTGAATGTGTTCTTTGCACCTTGCTAACTTTCAATTCTCATCTTTCTGAACCTTGTTTTTCTCCCAGGTTGTAGGAGGCCTAGATATCCACAAAAAGATGGTCGTAGATGTGTGACTCTGTAGGGCACCACCCAACACTTTTGCTTTCTTCTCCATCTCTGAAGATCTGCTCCAGACGTCCAGCAATGCTCTCTGTGTATTTAAATGGAAGTATTTTTCTCTGTGAAGCCACATTTTCCAACATGAGCCTCATGAAGCCAACTAAGTGTTATTGAACTTTTATTCTCTCAATAACTCAGTGTAGCACTTTAAAGTCTGAAGGACAGCAAAGATGGAAAGAGCATATCAGTGTGGCGGAGAAAGGGAAGGGGTTGGCTTTTTAATTTATTTTTCTTCATCTTTTATAACAAGGAAATATCTATCTATATATATATATGTGTGTATTTATATATAGATATATATGTAGCTTTCTATATGTAGTAGCTAGGTGGGCTTTAATTTAATATACTTGATTCAGAAACAAAACTAGAGTACAAAGTGCCAAGCAGAATATTAACAGTTCAATATATGGATATACATCCTTACTTTTATTTCACACAGTTTTATATATATAGTAGAAGAATGTAAAATTTTAACTGGGTCTTAGGTCAACTCTTTTCCTTTTCCTGTGACTGTTCAGATGTTTCTATATATTGAATGGCTGACAAAGCATTGCTTCTTATTAAATCACCTTAATTACTTTTTTCTTTTTTTTTTTTTTTTTGTAACACGGGAGACTACGTTTATTTATACCTGTTAATATATTACCAGGGACTGTGTCTCTTTGCTAAATAACTTAGTACAGTTCTACTTAAGATGAGAATATAGTCTAATGCTACTGCCAAGAACTAGTCCTCGTGTGCATATAGTGACTGCGGAATGCTTTGATGGCTGTCAGATTCCATCACCCAGGAACTGGCAGCAGTTACAGCTGTCGTGAAGCCAAGGCAACTCTGCTGTTCTGGGTTCAGTTTAGACACAGCTGCTTAAGGTGGTAGGTGCATTCATGATTTTTTTTCTCTCTTGTGCTTAGCTTAATGAAATTAGGATCAACGTAACTGTGCAGGATTCCCATCTACTTATTTTATACAGTACTTAGATTATGAAGTGTTCTTGCCACTTAAATTCTGTTGTTTCACCCCATGATAGTTTTCCCCCTTGCATTTAAAAAATACTACAGGTAGCTAAATAACTGGTAATATTTTATATATATATGTATATATGATTCATACAGGGGGGAAATCTTGTTAACCTATGCCATAGAGGAGGAAAACTTCACACTATCTAAATTTATACCTCTTGCAGTTCTCCAGTCCTTTTCCTGGAGAATTTTTTTTTTCTTTTCTAGATTTGTCCATATCATAATTTGTAATGGAAGGTAACTTGATCTATTTGTGTGATATAAAAGTAGCGAGCCATGTTTTACAACTTTATATCATCCCTTCCCTTTTCTGCAGTGGTACTATTGGCTGGAAGAAAAACATTTGCTAGATTTTTTAGGACAGTACATCTTTCCTGTATAGTAGTTTTTCTATTTAAAAAAAAAAAAAGAAATAAATTGTTTTATAATGAGCAGTGGAAAGTGCAGGTTGTCTGAACCTCTTCAATCGAGCACCTGTCTGCCATAGCTGTTCCTTCAACTGAGTGCTGCACATCATGGGCTCTGTCTGTGAGAGAGAAATCCAGGTGCTTAGTGTCCTTGCATGACATGAAGTTTTGCATGTAGATCGATTTGAAATGTTCCTCTTGTTTACATAATTTGCATAATTAAAAAGATAATGTTGCCAAACTTTGGTAAATGTTAATGTTCAAAACAAAAATCTCCACTACATGTAACTTTTTTCTTCCTCTGGATCAGTACGTGGTTTATAATCCCAGCCAGTGGTTGTATCTGTTCCAGTGTCAACTGCCATGTGCTCTGCTTCAAGGGGGAATTAGTCTTTTTGTGAATTTTTTGTACATAAGTATTTGTTACAAACATTTTAGCAAATGCTTTCAGTTTTTCTTGCTTGTGCATATCTTGGCTGGCATTATAGAAATTAGTGCTAATGTTATTTCCTTAGGGGGACTGGAAGGGGAGGGATGAGGTTGGTTTTTTTTGTTTTTTTTTCAGTTTGTGTGGGGAAAAATGATTTATGTTGAATGTTTAGTTTTTCCTCTGCATGCTACATCATATATTGTGGGAACTATAAGAACCTTCATACTGTATGAATACAAAATAAAATATTTGAACCTTGGCTGGGTGTTCAGTACCTTTCCTGTTCACTTTAAAGCAGCTCTGCACCTTGCTCTGAAGAAAACTCATTAGTATTTTTTGTCCACTCCTTGATTATTAAGATTTACTGAAAAACTCCACAGGGTGCAGTCTGCTGAACACTTCCAGGGTTCATTTCAGTGTTTCAGGACATGCTGAGGTGGTTTAAAGGCACCTTTTTGCTAAATATTCAAAGTGGGTAAAATACTTTCTTTGAAATCCCTGCGGAAAGTGGCTTAAAAAACAAACCAACCCACCCTAACATATTAATATTGGTGGAGAACAAAAGGCATTTCCTGTCTGAGAAAAAGCCTGAGCTTTGTGCTGCTGACACCAGCCCTCCTTGCACAGGTATGCCCTTCACAGCAGCTCAGTGCTGTGCTCTTTGGGCTGCAGGAGTTGGCACCTTCTGGGTGCTGCCCTCTCCTTTCTGCTGCTTTGGGTCAGTGTCAGTATGCACCTGATTTAGGATAAACATTAATTTAGTGTGCTCTTGCCTCACTCTCCCTCACCTATCAAGCTGATTGAAATAAATGACAAGCAGGCAGGGAACAAACAGTGACCAGGAGCACCTGGAGCTGCTCAGGATGTGCACACTGTCCCCTGTACAGCTCAGACTGCTCAACTGTGTGTGTGTGCTGAGCTAACTCCAGCAAGTCTTGAATCTGTTGACAACTGAAGGCTTGAATCAATTTGGCTGTAGTGATAACCCCATTCTGTGAAGTGCTATTCTGACCCAAATGCTTACTCAGTTTGCTTCTGTGTTTGATAATCTCATTTCACTTTGCTTTCATTCCCAAGCCTGAACTTAATTATTATGCAAGACACTTTGCAGAAGGTTGCCTGGCAGCTCTAGGAGAAGAGGGTCCATTTTTAAATCATACTGGGACTGGTCACTCTAATTTCTCCCCCTACTTTTGTTGCGTTATGCTATTTATGTAACATTTTAAAGAGAAACAGGACCTCACAGTTGTTGGTGCTCTGGTACACTGGAAAGTACTTAACCTGATGGCTCTTGGCTTCATTAGGCTGTCCTTACAGATCATTTTTAGGAACTAAGAAGTCTATATATGTGCAGATTCAGGATTCAGTTTCAATATGTTATTTACCTCTCCACCTTAGTCTTTTCATGTGATGCATTGTTCCAGCAGCAGCAGTGACTCAGTGGACAGCCTGCCATTGAACTCTGCATTCCAGCTGACTCCTCCTTTTCTCAGGAAGATACTTAACCATGATGAGTGGTTACAAATGCTTAACTCTGTCAATTCCTTTGGGCTCAAAACATTAAACACCAAGGCTTTCTGAAGAAGCAGCCTCTTTAGTCTGATGTTCAGGAAATCATAATGAAGCAGGTTTCTGTTTGAGGCCATTCAAGTAAAATCATGGACTTTTGATATAGACACAATTTAAAATACCTTTTAATGACTAGACAGAAACATTAGGTATGTTCAAATCTGACCACGTGTCCAAAGGCAATCACACTGCACAAACAGTCCTGCTTTTCTTCTGGGCTTGCAAATCCAGCAGAAAACTGATGGCTTCTGTAGCTCCAGGCTTCTCGTGTGTGCAGGAACCTGGACTTCCAGCCCCAGTCCTTGGTGGTGCAGCTCAGAATCTCTCAGCTGCTCTGCTGGCCACTGCCCTAATATTGCCATAGACTTTGGATGGAGGACTTCCTGCAGGAGAAGGCACAGGAAACAAGGTAATGTCACAAAAATGCACGTGTTGTGCTCACACCTGTGTTCAAAGTGGAGAACTGAGCCAAAGGGTGAACAGGATAGTCAAAGTCAGTCACCCTGCAAGTGCAGAGCTCAACTTCTGCTTTCAGAGTGGGTTGCTCCATTTGAGACCCCTTAGGGAATGCTGCAGCTAAATCAAAAAGCAGAACATCTTTCTGCAATGTGGCGAGGGTTTTGGAGCCAGAAACCAAGTCCTGGATTCCCTGTTTTTCCCCAGGTTTTTCTCTTAAGAGCAACAAGCTAACTGCCAGCAAGCTGTTTGCTCCAAATGTAGGTGGACAGGACAGGGAACAGGGTAAGAGCCACAAAGCAGTTTCTCAAACTGCAAGGTCTATATGTAGTGAAGATTAGATAAGAGGACTTACCTAAAATTAGATTGCAAATTGCTGTTCGTGCCATTTTAATGTTCTGAAAAGATCCCAAAATATGAATTTTTCTGTAAAAAGCGAAGTAGCAGTAGTTAACAGAAAGTAACTTAGGAGATTACACGGTTAATAGAGAATTGGAGGGTAGAGATAAATGTGAAATTTTGTATCAGTGTACTAGTTTCTTTTCTACACTTGTAAACAAAAAACCCCCACAAAACCTGCAATGTAAGACCTGTGCTCTTCTAAATCCTTTTTAAAATAGATTTTACCATTTGCAAACTTAACAGTGTAGCAGCCTCCAGAGGCAAATATTGCTGTGTTGGTGAGTTCAACTTTGATTATTCCTAAGAAGGAATTCTTACACTGTGGGGAATGACTGAATTCCAGGTGCGCTGGTGACACTGTCATTCTCATAACAAAAGGACAAATAACCTGTGTTCATTAAAATATTCTCTTAAAATGTTTTCTTCTTACATAACTTAAATTTTATGAATTTTTTATCCTTGTTCCTGGCAGAGGACGTGGATTAGCTGAGGGGTTGGTGCTCTGCCCAGGAGGAAGTCAGTCTGTACTTACGCGTCAGCAAGAACGATGCGTGTCCTGGTCACGTTTTCTATGGTGAATTTGGTTTTGCCACCTTTCCCTGCTATTCTCCCTATGGCTCTTGACAGATGATCTCCTTTCAAAGGCTTGACTGAAAAGAGAATAGCATGCCCAGGGTAACAGCAGTGGTGTATGTTCCTGTTAATGCTTCCCTTGGCCAAGTTGCTGGAAACAACCCGTGCCAAGTACTAAGGAAGCAATTTCACTGATCAGCACAGATCCATTGGATTTCAGCTTTTTTTTGACTAGTAGTGCACACTGCATCCAGTGCTGACACAGGGATTCTGGCACGTGAAAGCCTCCTTCAGAACTGCAGAGGAAGGCGCTGCACTTGATGGAGGAAATGGAGTCGAAGTGCGCCAAGTTAACACTGGTAGAAGTGAAGTAGATCAGGTTCAGATCCTGCTCTACAGGGGACTCCAAGGAGTCCCAGTACTACATAAAATCAGATGGTTCTGGCTCCCTTGATCCTTGAGAACAAGTGATACAAGTGGAGCAGGGAAAAAAAAAACCAAAACAACAAACAACCCATACTAGAAGGATGCACTTCTTAAATGCTGCTGCAGCAGAAAATACTCACCATCTGTAACTTCGAATGACTCTAGGAAAAGATCATCTAATCTGATGAGAGCAAGGGCATCCTAAAAGAGCAGGAGATCTAGTTATCAGCAGTTACTTTGTTCTAGTACCATTGAAAGCTGCAGTTCTCTTTATACACATAACCTAGCAAATAATAGCTGAAGTTAAATCCACTTTCTTCAACAGCAACACAAATCTTTCCATCTAGAGAACCCTGCACAGGCTTGCATGCCCCTGCATTCAGCCCTGCCTCCCCAGTGCTAGTGAATCCAGTACAGGTCTGGAGCAAGGAGCAGCCCCTGCAACATTGAAGAAAGTGGGATTGTTTTCTCCAACAGCCCCAGTCCTATTTAGTATCTACTGATGATCTGGATGAGGGGATTGAGGCCACCTTTAGCAAATTTGCAGGTGACACCAAGTGCAAGTGTTGATCTGTTGGGAGGGCAGGAAGGCTCTGCAGAGGGACCTGGACAGGCTGGAGAGATGGGCCAAATCCATTAATATGAAGTTTAATAAGTTCACATGCTGGGCCCTACACTTTGGCCACAACAATCCCCTGCAGTGCTACAGGCTGGGGCCAGAGTGGCTGGACAGCAGCCAGGCAGAAAGGGACCTGGAGGTTCAGCTGACCCCAAGCCAGCAGTGTGCCCACATGGCCAAGAAAGCAGATGGCATCCTGGGCTGTATCAGAACAGTGTGCTCAGCAGGACCAGGGAAATTATTCTTCTCCTGTACTTGGCACTGTTTAGGCCACGCCTTGAGTGCTGTGTCCAGAACGATTTTGGGCATCCCAGTTTAAGGACTTGGAGGTGCTTGAATGTGTCCAGAGAAGGACAGCAAGGCTGATGAAGGGTCTGGAACAAAAGCCCTATGAGAAGTGATTGAGGGAGCTGGAGGGACTCAGCGTGGAGAAAAGAAAGCTCAGGCAGAGCTTATCACTCCCTACACCTGCCTGAAAGGAGGGTGTAGCCACGTGGGGCTCTGTCTCTTCTCCCAGGCAACCAGTGACAGGGTAAGAGGACACAGTCTGAGGCACCAGGCAAGGTTTAGGCTGGACATTAGGGAGAATTTCTTCACAGAGTGACTGGGCACTGGAGTGGACTGCCCAGGGAGCTGGTGGAGTCACCATCCCTGGAGGTGTTTAAAAAAGGACTGGATGTGGCACTCAGTGCCCTGGTTTAGCTGATAGTGTCACACGTTGGACTTGATGATCTTAAAGGTTTTTTCTGACCTACATAATTCTGTGATTCTATGAATTTTGCACAGACTGGAGGTTATTGGCTTGTGCTTAAGAAAAATGAACAGTCTTTACCTGTGCAGAGTATTTCAGAGACAGATTATTGCTTTATGCTTGTCTCACACAACCTATGTCCTCTGTTTATGTGCTCTTTGAAGCTACTTTTTTATCCAGCATTATCTTAGGAAACTGGATGTCTACTCCAGTCACAATTCCTAGAAAACATTAATTTCTAGAAAACCACCTAAGGATTTTTCTTTATTTATTTCTTACTGTAATTTGCAAAGAAGCTAGGGACAGATCACTGGAGCAGTCTCACAATCTGGTTGTTGGGAGACTCACCTCTACTTGAAATCCAAGTATAAAGGCTTTCACAAAATCAGCTGCTTTTGTCAGAGCACTGAGGTCCTTTGTCTCTTGACAAGTCTGCAAGACAAGAAGTTATGTTTGCAAATTAAGACCAGGCAAGTTAGGAAGAGAAAAATTCAGTCTGTGCTTGGAGGGGAGAGAAGAGAGAAGTTGCTGAAAATCCATACCACCACTGACTGAGGAGAACCCTTTGGGTGGAGAAAACATAAAACCAACACAAACTAAACTGCAGCAGCAAACAGCAGAAAAAAGACAAGGATGGTGATGGCAGGAGAGGTTAATGTCAATATTCTAAAGATGCTTTAGCAGGTGAATGAAACTCATTTCAAAGTTTTATAGTCATGATGGATGTGGGCAAAATGAAATCAGCTTGGTTAAGAACAAAACTACCTTGCTTTTCACCAGACATCATTTCGTATCAAAAAGTGGTGTTAAAATCCCAGGGTTTTCTCCTGCAGAGTTATTGAGTGAAACTGCAGGAGTTCCTGCTCCTCCCTACCTTTCCCCTGAAGTTATTTCTAGGAAGTGTAAATAAGGGATAATTCTGTCACCTTTCCTCCAACTTCTGCCATCAAACTTGTAATAACATTTCATGGTTAGGAAGAAAAAATTCCTGTTGTCTTTTCACTATTACACTGGAAGATCTCATATGTCAATGTTGCTAATAGAGTGAGCTGTATGTCCAAACTTTGGATATGCCCTCAAAAACTCCTAGTGTGAACATTTCTCAGGAGGAATAAAGTTAAAGAATGAGCATCTACAAGATTTGCAGGTTTATACTGGTGTCTGTGCCCTAAGCTGTTCCAGTGCAGTCCATTAAAGAAAAACCAAATGCTATTCCACTATGGGCCCTTATCATCTGCCACAAACAAAGGCATTAGAAGATTTAGTGCTCCCTTAAAAGATACTGTTTACTGTCAGTTAAGCATTTGGTAGCCTTAAATAGCTGGAAAACATTGAATTACAGAATCCTATCTAAGACATGGATGAAAATCCTTAATGCTATAGTACATAACTTTCTCCTACAAAAATTGAACACTCCCCCAGCTTCTGCTGGCTCCTTCTGGAACAGATTTGTATTTTTGTATTTTACTTGCAGTGACTACTTGTTCTAAGCAATAATTGCTAGATTTGTTCCCCGGGAAGGTGACACCACACAGTTTCCATTTTTCCAAGCATGATATGGGATTGACGACTTCTCCAGGCTTTAATCTGTGGACCAGGAGCAGCCATGAGGAGAGGCCGTGCTTTTCCGGAGGTAGAATCATAGAAGGGTGAGGGGTTGGACCTAGTCCCAAGCCCCCTGCCATGTGTCAAGGAACTACCAGTTCTCATTGGAAATAGTAAGAATTACACGGAACAGTTACCAGTCACTCAACCAGGCTGCTCAAGGCCTTATCCAACCTGGCTGTGAACACTGCCAGGGCTGGGGCAGCCCAGGAAAACCTGTTCCAGCGTCTCAGCACTCTCACAGTTAAAAAAAAAAAAAAATAAAAAAAAATTCCTAATATCTAAGCTAGACTTCCCCTCTTTCAATTTGTACACGTAACTCCTTGTCCTGTCACTGCAGTTCCTGACAAAGAGCCCCTCTCCGGCTTCCTTGGAGGCCCCCTCGGATGCAGGCGGGTGCTGTGAGGTCTGCACACAACCTCCTTCTCCTCCAGTTACCGCCGAAGGCAGAAGAGGCTGCTCCCCCTTACCTTGATCTCAACATTCCTCGTTTTCAAGTTGAACCTGATTTGAAGCTGCAGATGCTCCACGATGGGCGTGAATATCTTCATCCAGTTCTCCTTAAGCGGCGTGTACCTGTTGGCCGGAACGGGGATCTTCCTCAGCTCCCCTTTCCCAACCTGCGGGGGGGCGAGACACAGCGGGCCGTGAGGCGGGGCACGGCGGACACCCGGGGCCGGCGTTTCCCCAGCGCCCCGCGTACCCCCAGCGCCTCGGCGGCCAGCGGCGGGAACGCCGGCCGCTTGCTGGGCCGCGGCTCCGCCGTGTCCATGGGAGCTCCGGCCGCCGCCTCTCCGCCGCCCGCCCGCCGCTTCCTCCGGCTCCGCCGGGACACGACGCTGGTGAAGCCGCCGCCCGCCGCCGCCTGGGTCTCCATGTCCGCCTCAGCACACACGTGGTGCCGCTGCCGGCGGAAGGGGCCGGCCGGCGCTTCCGCCGGGGGCCGCGGCCGGGGCGGGATGTCGGCGGCCGTGGGCGCGGAGCGGCCGCAGGTGGTGTCGCACGTCCAGCAGGCGCTGAGCTACACCGTGTTCGACTGCAAGTGGGTGCCCCGCAGCGCCCGCCTGCTGTGCCTGGGCAGCGCGGCCCGCGGCACCGGCATCATCCAGCTCTACGAGCTGCACGGAGCCCGCCTGGAGCTGCTGCGGGAGGTGAGCGCCGTGCCCTCGGGAACGGCTGCCGGGAGCCCGGGGGTGAAAAAGCAGGAGCTGCTTGGCGTGTTAAATGTGCTGATGCGCTGATAGCCCGTCGTTTCTTGTGAAGGAGTAACCTCATCGCTCCCCACAGCTCCCTGAAGGGTTGTAGCCAGGTGGGAGGCTGCCGCTTCTCCCGGGCAACCGGTGACAGAACAAGGAGGCGTGGAGTTAAGCTCCTCCGGGGGAGGTTTAGGTTCGACATCAGGAAGAATTTCCTCACAAAAAGGGTGATTAGACATTGGAATGGGCTGCCCAGGGAGGTGGTGGAGTCACCGTCCCTGGAGATGTTTAAGGAAAGAGTGGATTTGGTACTCGGTGCCGTGGTTTAATTGACGGGGTGGTGGCCGGTCGGAGGTTGGACTCGGCGATCTCAGAGGTCTTTTTCAAGCTAATTGATGCCGTGATTCTGTGATTTTGCTTACTGGCGTGTTTTATGCGTTGTTTTCATGTGTTGCGTTATGGGTTTCTAGTTTCTGCCTGTGTTTAGCTTTTTGGGGATTTTTTTTTTCCTTGGTTTGTTTGGGTTTTTTGTTGTTTGGGTTTTTGGTTGGTTGGTTGGGTTTTGATAGGATTTTGTTTGTTTGTTTGTTTGTATGTGTTTGTTTTTGTTTGTTTGGGTTTTTTTGGTTGGTTGGTTATTTGCTTTTTTGTTCAGTTGTTTTTTCCCCCCTCAGTGTTCGCTGCTCCTGAGGCGGAGCAGTTCCTCAGGTGCCCAAGGCTTGTGCCGCTAGGCCACAAACAGAGCGTTTTTCCTCAAAAACAGCAAAACTGGGCCCTCTGCTTTTCTGTGCACAAGGACTAAAAGCGTAGCTTGCCTTCGATAGCATTTTGATAGTATTTTCACCACATATATCCCGTGTGTGTTTTGCTGACACTTGCCCCGTGCACTCCCAGGAGCCGCCTGGTCTGCGGGTGTTTTTGCCTTTTCCACGCGCTGACACCGACGTTTTCCTTTCTTTAAAAGATCGAAAAGCCCAAACCTATAAAATGTGGAACTTTTGGTGCTACATCTCTGCAGCAAAGATACCTAGCTACAGGAGATTTCGATGGAAACCTTAACATATGGTAAGCAGAGCTGTTGGAAGCGTTCTCACTTCATGTTGTCCGCGTCTGTCTGAGGAGAGGTTTCTCTTTGTGACTTTCCATGAAATGCTCTCCATGCTGCCTGGGGTTGGGACCCAGTGCAAGCTGTGCTGGCTGCTGTATTTGGGCCATCCCTGTTTTCTAGAAACAACACAGAATTCTGCATTCTGATTCTGTGGTTAATTCGGTGCTGCTTCACCCCCATCTTCTGTGTGCAGCTGCAAAAACCTGTTAAAGCTCCGTGAGGCTGTCCTCTGAAAAGAGGCTTTTGAATGGCTGCACGAGTACAAAAAACAGTGTTCAACCTAAATTTCACGTCTAGATTAAACACATATTTTTAATCTTGAAATTTCAAATGTTTTCCTCTAGGTCCCTGAATTATTTGTGTGATTAATGCCTAGGTAAATTTATGATCAAATAAAGTAGTAGTGTCAAAAGGGGATTGTTTGTTATGATTATTATTATTATTATATTGCCCTATTTCAAGGAACTACCAGTTCTCGTTGGAATTACATGGAACAGTTACTAGTTGAAATGTTAAATAAAATTCTGAAGGATTCTCAAAGAATGGGAATCAGTGGGGAAGAACCATGAAACTCGTGGCTGGATACAGTGGTCACCTGAAGTTAAAGAGCGGTAGTCAGAGGTAGCTAGGGGTCAATGAATCAGGTTATTTTATAGACCCACTGAAAGCACAGCTAATTGGAATATTTTGCTCTGTAGTGTGATTCATTTTTGAGCCCAGTGTGGAAACTGTGTCTGAGTGGTTGCTGTGGTGAATCCCACAACTTCCTTTAGGAGGTCCAGAACAGAGCAAAACCTTTTGGAGCAGTCTAAAGCAGTACCCAAAGAGGAGTCAGACAAAGACTCTTGGTTCTTAGTGGTGATATCCATATTTGTTCTCACTGTTAATCTGAGCTTTTATGATTTGTGCTCAAGTTTCCTTTCATTTTTATACAAATCCTGAGTGCCAAGGAAAAATGCCATGTTTTCTGTTCTTTTTCTTTCTTGCCTAGGAATTTAGAAGCTCCTGAAATACCAGTGTATTCTGTGAAAGGTCATAAGGAAATCATAAACAGTATAGATGGTGTAGGTGGCTTAGGAATTGGGGAAGGTGCACCAGAAATTGTGACTGGCAGTCGAGATGGTGAGTTAGTGAACTCTGCAAGTCTTTCCAGTTCCTCTGAGCCTGCAAGCTCCTGATGGCAGGGCACAGCCTGCCATCCAAACTAGTTACAAGCTGTTGCAACTAGTTCTTTGCACACTGTCTTTTGAGTCTTGCTTGGATTTCTCTAATTCTCTAGAAGCCACAGATCAGCAAAAGGTGCTGTTGTCACTGGGCATGAGACAGCAAGAACACAAACCAGAATAAATGCCAAATATCAGCTGGAGGAAATACGTCCTCAACAAATGCTTCCACTCTGTTTCTCTTTGGTTCTGTGGTTCTTTCTTACATCCACAAAACACAGTGAGGCTTTCTAGAACGGAAAGAGTTGCTCCTGTCTTTGAATGATTAGGATGAAAAGCAAAGGGCTTTCCTGGGAAGGTGAACACAGTGTGACAGTGCATTCCTAACACCAAATCTCTTGTCTGTCTTCCCCAGGAACTGTGAAGGTGTGGGACCCGAGGCAGAAGGACACTCCTGTGGCTAACATGGAACCTGTACAGGGGGAGAGCAAAAGAGACTGCTGGACTGTGGCATTTGGTAATTGATCTGATCATGGCCATTCCTCCCTCTCATGTGACTGTGCTTTGATGATTATCACTGTATTTCAGGGTGTTATGGAATACCTTATTTTGTATGGATGCATAAGTAGTGGGTTCTGCTTTTCTACACTGTTAAATTTATGTGTGAGGTTTTTTTGTTCAAAATAAACCAGTTTTCTGGGTTTGTGATAGTTAGGTTTGGGCTCATTCTCTAATCACTTCTGGTCACCATTTTTAGTTGGACTTGATCACCTTGAAGGTCTTTTCCAACCTAAATGATTCTGTGGTTTCACAGATAAGCTGTGCAAGCTTTATTTATGTGCCTGGGAATGTAAAAGCAGTACACCCAGCTGTGTGGTCCTGAAGGAATGTAAATGTTGCCATGTACAGGGCACCCATCACTGTTTGTAGTGTAGTTCCAGCTACCAAGCATTAAGGATTTAATTTAGGAGAAGACCCTTGAAGCTTAAGACTTAATCAAAGAAAACAGTAAGGCTTGATGTGAGCTCTGTATTTTTCTTTGGAGAGAGCAAAGCTGCTTATTGTCCTACACAAGATTTTTCTAGACCCTTCAGGTTTGAAAACCATCTGGTTCACCACATCCTAATATCCCAACAGTAACTTGTTGTTGTTGTTGTTGTTGTTGTATAAATGTAATTTGAAACTGCAGGTCTAGGATTTCTGAAATTTACGGGCTAAAGGGGTTTTGTGTTTTTTGGTTAATTCCCTTTCTGTGTCCAGGCAATGCTTACAATCAAGAGGAACGTGTTGTATGTGCTGGATATGACAATGGGGACATTAAATTGTTTGACTTAAAAACCATGTCACTACGATGGGAGACCAACATTAAAAATGGGGTAAGGAAATACTAGAAGTATTTTTGTTACTCCAGCTGCTGTGTAGGATGGAGAAATTAAAAGGATTCTGTCTGCATGAAACTTACCCAGAAGATGTTTCTGCTGAGATTGTACCAAGGAATAATTTTCTTTAGGTTCAGCAAGTTGCACCCCTCACATTCTTGATCAGGACAGGATGGGGTATTTTTCAGTGGATTCATGTTTTCAGATGAACTTGTTCATTTCCTATTTGGTGATTATGTTATTGTGGAAATAATCAATGATTAATATATGTTCACAAATCACAAAACACCCATTATTTTTTTTAACAGTGGCTAAATTACAAGACTGGATTTATCTTGTTCTGTGTCCAGGTTTGCAGTGTGGAGTTTGACAGAAAAGATATAAATATGAATAAGCTGGTGGCCACGTCGCTTGAGGGGAAATTCCATGTTTTTGATATGAGAACTCAGCATCCAACCAAAGGTTTTGCTTCTGTTTCAGAGAAGGTATGGGGAGACTGAGAATTTCTTAATAAGAGACAAACTTTCTAAATTCATGCTGTCAAATTACTACAGGTATAGTACAAATAGGTAAGAAATACCCAGGTTACTTTATAAAACTTACTTGTTTTGTTTTGTTTTTGTTTAGTGAAGAAAAGCTGGTGATAATTCAAGAAAAGGCACTTTTGTGGTGAAATTCTTTAGGACTTCCTTTTTTTAGAAAAGGCTGAGTTTCAACTTAGTATCTCTTAGGTTTTTCCATACTCTCATTCAAAGCAGATAAAGTGTTGGAGGTGCTTTATTCTGAATCAAGGAATTTTTTTACAAAATAAACCAATAAATTTTATTGATTGATTTATAAATAATTTTGTAATAAAATGTGAAAATAGAATTTGTTGCTCATTTAGTGCACTTAAGCTTTTCCTTGTGGGCATTTGCAGACAGATGTGCATTAAGTCAGAGGATGTGCTGGGGCTTTTCCCTGAGTGAAAGGGATTTCTGTTGCTGTGTGATCTTAGTGCCCTGGCTGAGGTTTGAGTTGTTGACGGTTGTGTCTGCACAGTGTTTGTAATGCATTCCCTTCCTGTAATGATTTTAAGAGATACCACACAGTGAAATTAACCATCCACTGTGGGAAGGCTGGGCTCTCTTCATACAAGTGATCCCTGTTTTAGGATTTTGTGTCCTTTCCTATGAAATCCATCCCCAAATGACTTCTGTACAATGCTGATTTCTTTTCACTAGGCACAAAAATCTACCATCTGGCAGGTTCGGCACCTGCCACAGAACAGAGATGTATTTATGACAAGTGGAGGATCTGGGAGCCTTCATCTCTGGAAATAGTAAGTGATCACTTCTCCAGCCAGGAGTAAGAAACCAAGCATTTTGTGTTTTAAGAAAGAACCTTTCTGAAAATGATGAGTGGGGTCCTTCTTCCAACCTCAGAGTATCTGGTTAAAATTATTGCTTACAAATGCAGTAGAAAGGGTGATTTCAGTGTCAGTACATGATCTGGAATCCTGAATTAATCCCTAAGGGAATGTGACAGCACAGGTGAATCTTGCCCTCGTTGTCTTAACAAAATGAAAATCTAATTATATCCTTGGTTAACAAGGTGATAAATGGAAAAAAAAATGGGTTTCTTAAAATTCTCCTATGGTAGGAGTTACAACTGAGAAGAATATTGAAAACCTTGACTTAATGATTCTTACGTTCACATTTTCTTACATTACATGGAAAAATAGTTTAATTGTCCTAAATGCAATGAAGTTGGTGCATTAAGTTTCAGAAGCATAGCTGTGATGGAATTCTTCTGCCTATGGTAAAAGCTGTCCAGTTAAAAAATGAAGAGCTAGAGGAGAGGGGCTGTCAGGATTCAAAATTTCCTATTTCTTTTTTTTTCTTTCACGAAATGTCTGCTAAACATCCACAGTGTAGCTATAGCTGGATATGATTCCTCATTACTTCTGAGACATTTATTTGCCTTACCTGTAGAGCAGGAAGTAAAGAGGATGATGAGAGCAGGAAATAAAGAGGATGATGATGATGTGTTTGCATTTCTCTAAGCACCTGTTTTTGCTTTACTTTTCTCCTTGGCAGTGAGTACCCAGCCCAGCGCTCCAAGAAGGATTCGGAAGGATCTGAGATGGGAGTGGCAGGGTCTGTCAGTCTCCTGCAGAATGTGACTCTCTCAACACAGCCCATCTGTAGCCTGGACTGGAGCCCTGACAAAAAGGGACTCTGTGTCTGTGGGGCTTTTGACCAAACTGTGAGGGTGCTGATAGTCACAAAGCTTAACAAAATCTGACAAGAAAACTAGAACTTCTGATGAGAAAGCAATATAGCTTGCAGTCTGTAAATATGGGAGGGGGAGCCCTTCTATTTCTAATTTAATTTCTTCCTTAATAAAACTGGATTAAAGAAATAGAAGCCAGATTTTTCTATTGAAAGTTCAGTTTGAGTTGTTTGGCTGATTGTGCTCTCATGACTTGAAGTTACCTGGGCACAAAAGTTAACCTTCTAGAAATGTGAATTTACACTTAAAATAAAATGTGCCATTGTGTTAACGCAGCTCTGTCATTTCAGAGTTCACTTGGGTTTGTGTTCAGTTTATTCCTGGTGCAAATCTCTTCACACTTGTTAAATGGTTTGGCTTTACTATATACAGTATTGTCCATGTGCATTCATGCAATGGGAGCTACTACAGAGATTTGTTTTGTTATTGGATTTATTAATTAGAATGTTTGTTAAAGTGACTTAGGATTCTGTAATACAATAGAGAAATGATAACAAGGGCTAAAATATTCAGGTTGAATGGAGTAAGGTTTTTATGGAAGATCATACTGAAATTAAACTATCGAGCAAAATGCACTGTTTTATTATTTTAGTTGGGTTTCCTGTTAAGTTTATATGTTCTGTTGTTTTTATACCTGTTTTCAACTTGATATTCTACAAATAAAATGATATGTCGTGTTTTCTTAATATGAACAAAGTATATTATTGAAATATCCAGAGATTTGGAGAAGGAATGTAGAGAAAAACCTCACAGGCTGTTAAACCCTAGACTTTGTGGAATGGAGACATCCTTCATGCCTGTGTAGCAGAGGGTGGGCAGGAGGGACATTACAGCAGACCATAAACACAGTGTGCCTGTGGGAGGCCTTGGTTTTAGTAGGTCACTGGTACTCTCCTCTAGCCTGTCCACAAACTTAGGTTCTTGTACCAGATTTAGCAGGGGCCAAAATATGGGCAATGTAGGCTAAATATTTTGTGGAAGACAAGGATATGTGAGATTCAGCTGTCTTCCCTAAGACTCGATGGTTTGCTTGCAAGTGTAATATTTAGCATATGATTTTTTTGACCCAAGTAATCCCATCTCCTTTCGTGCATGATGTGATGTTGAGAGCACATTCTGAAATGATTTGAAATGTTGTCCTTCTTAGGATGGATTCCAGCAGGAGGGAATAGGGGGAAGCATTACTCTGCACTCTTGGCTTCGAGCTTGCTTTGGGGATGTGGAATTCAAAGAATTCAAGTGCTTTGAGTCTAAAATGCACTGTCCAAGGATGGCTTCCATTAGCTTTGTGCTGTAAATAAAATACACTCACTGAAAGGTGTGAAAGGCAGTGGAAATAGATGGAAATATGGTTTCTCTCTTTAACAGTACCTCTGAGTCAAGCACAGGGTAAGGGAAGAAAAAGCTCTTTGTGTAGGTACCTGCAAGGGAAAACAAAAATCTCCTGAGCACAGGACTGGGCTATTTTTATCTACTTGTCCTGCAGCAAAAATGTCCCTTCTTTATTCAAACAACTCCAGGGAGATCTCCTAGTGGCATACAACTTAGAGCAAGAACCATTAAACAACAAGCTCCATGGGCCTCAAAAATATGATGTGTGTGTTACCTCTGTGCACTTTCTTTTGAGATTCATTTTATTTCTTGTTTTGAAAATGAAGGAATGTGTTCCCCTCGTGAGTAGCTGGTTTCATGGAAACGTGACAGTTTGCATATCAGGAGCTTGCAAAAAAACTGAGGGCTGGAGGAAAGCACAGAGGGAAGGTGGTGTGTCCTTGTTCCTTAAAGGTAAGTGGCTGTACCTGTGCACCTACAAAATGAGAGGCAGTGATGGGTTATGGGAGAGAAGAGCTGTGCTGTGCATTACCTCCTCAGCAGATTGGATTTCTGCTTCTTCGAGGCTAAAGCAGAAACTTAAGCAGACCAAAAGCTGCCTGTGGCAGCCCAGCCTGCTCTATTTATAGTCCTTCCCCCTCTTGCTGAAGACTGGCACCTTGCCCCTGCAGCCTGCAGAGCTGAAGCGTGTCCTAAATAGAACCATCACGGGATGTCATGTACAGAGCAAATGCTCTGTGACGCAGCACAGGAGAGCTCTGGAAAACCCCTGCCTCGCCCAGGGCCAGGAAATGGAATGTGCTGCCCAATTTGGAGTGACTGCACTTAACAAGGGTAGGGCATCTGCCTGGCAGCTCTCGCTTGTTTCCTGTGCAAACCACCCCTGTGTGCTCATGGAAGAAAAAAAAATCTGTTGACTGGCATGAGTGCAGCCTGTACACAGGGACACATTACACGTTTTTTGGGTTTGTGCTTTGTGCTTTTTTAAAGAGATGCTGCCCAAATCCCCAGCTATCAGGTTTGGGCTTTCTGTTTCACACCAATATGGCTATTTTGAATTTCACCATTTGTACAGGTCCTTGGAGATTACAGCCCTCCAAGGTTTCTCTGCATGGAGTCAATATTTGCATACAACATATAGTTTTTATCACAAAAAAAATAAAGGTAATTTACAGTTTAGGCATGACTTGGACTGAATTTTAAGCAATGTAAGGCAAGTTGTGACTCTGTATGGGAAGCTACAATGCTGTGCTCTCACCTCTTTACAACCACTCATCCTGTTTGGGGCATCATGGAATTGGTACAAAGAAGGAAGATGGGGAATTGCACAGAAAAAGAAAGCTCTTCAGTGACTCCTTCGGAGACAGCAGACACAGCCTGTCAATACAGTTCAGCTCATCTTCCCCAAATTGTTCCTTTCAAACAGATTAGACAGCAAAGAGGGATTGTTTGGTTAAGCTGACTGACTTGTAAGTAAGAGGCTTGTGGCCTGCACATTCAACTCTGTAACAAAGTTGTCTGAAGTTGGTATTGACAAAGTGTTAGGAAAGTACATTGATTCACTGCTTTTTTTACCTCATTATTAATCCTGCATTTTCTTGCTTGTGATGCTGTTACTGTCGAGTTTTCAGTAGCATGCACTCTAAACAGAACTGCCCACTCCTCAGAAACATTCAGACCACACTCTGTATGTCTAGCATGTACTTAAAGCCTTCATGTATGCAAACTATTTTGCAGTAGCAAACCCAAGTCTCAGTACTTTGGGCAAGGGCAGCTGTTGACTCAGGCAGGAGCCAAGAGCTGTGACACTTGCAGTGCAGAGCACGGCTGTGGAACTGCCTCTGGCAGTGCAGGTGGAGCCCAGAGGAATGACCAGATGGGATTTCTGTGCATCTGGGCCAGAGTTATTCAGTGACCTGGTGGTGGAGACCAGTTCTAGCCTTGGCTGGGAAATGTTTCCATTACTTACTGGCCTTTTTGAGAGGACCTGCTTCCCACAGCACAGCCTGCCTTCGTGGCACAACACTGTCCCACAGAGCACCCTGGAAGTGGATTAGTGTTTCCTGATGGCTGCAAGAGTATCCAGGGTCTCAAGGGCAGGGAGTAGCTGCCCCACCTTCTGGTCTGTCTCCTCCTCAGCCACCAACAAGGCAATTGTCACAGAAGTTTTGCAGGGTCCTGCAGGGAAGGCGATCCCAGCAGGGCATCTCTTCCCAAGAGTGTTCTTCAGTGTTACATTCTTAAATGGTTGACCTGGGCCAGCTGGCCCAATACTTTGCTGGTGTGATTCAGGCCTGCAGCATGAGCAGGAGCTGCTTCTAAAAGGCAATATGTGTGGCAGCCCTGCTTTGGAGGCTAGCTCCATTTAACAGTCTGGTCACACATTTTATCAGTCAGTCCCTGAGCCAAAGAATGAGCCCACTGCTGTTTAGCTTAGTCCAACTACAGCCTCTGGGACAGATTTCTCTTCAAAGAATACTTCTCTCTCTTTCCAAGAGGTCTCCCCCTCTCCTGCCTGGACTCCCCTGCCTCTGCAATCTCAGTTAAATCTTCTGTCACCGTCTCCATGTCTGGGGATGTGCAGAGGGAGCTGAGGTGCAGAACCACGTGAAGCCACCTGTAATTTCCCTCTTGTTATGCCTGGCAGTAAAAACAGCCCATGCAGAATGTGCAGATTGGGATTCCCTTTCCAGAACAATGGCTCTTCCCACTCTTGTCAACGTGCAAGAGGCCACCCAAGGCTGACAGTCTCTCCTTCATCCTAACTTTCTTTTGAGGTAGCCATGTATGTTAGGGAACATTTTGATTGTCTAGAGCTTAATGATGGTGACACAAGGGTTGAGCCTTTATGGGTAAAAATCAGGGGTGCAGGCCAACAAGTCAGATACCCTGGTGGGAATCTGTTAGAGATCGTTCATCCAGGGTGAAGAGGCAGATGAAAGACTCTATAAGCAGCTGGGAATGTCACAATTGCTAGTCCTTGTTCTTGTGGGGGACTCAACTTGCCAGATGTCTGCTAGAAATACAGCAGAGAGAAACAGTTGAGAGGGTTCCTGAAGTGTGCCCCTGAACAGAGAGCGTTGGCTGGAACTTGGGGGAAAAAAGAGAGTTTGTGACCTCTGGAAGAAGGGGCAGGCAACTCAGGAGGACAAGAATGTGTCACGAAGGTTTAGAGAGGGAGAAAATTTGAAGGGCCAAAGCCCAGATAGAACTTAACCTGTCTACTGCCACACAATAATAAAAAAAAATTCCTTCTTAAATACATTAGCAACAAATGGAGGGCTAAGGAGAATCTCCATCCTTTATTGGATGCCAGAGGAAACACAGTGACAAAGGATGAAGGTAAAGGCTGAGGTACTTACTGCCTTGTTTGCCTCAGTCCTGAGTAGAAGACCACAAGGAGCACCTGAAGGAGCTGGGGTTGTTTAGCCTGGAGAAAGAAGGCCCAAGGGAGACCTCCTTGCTCTGAAAGGAGGTTGTAGCCAGATGGGAGTTGGCTTTTCTAGGTAACAAGCAACAGGAAGAGGCAATGGCCTCAACTTGCACCAGGGAAGGTTCAGACTGGATATTTGTAAAAATTTCTTCACTGTGGTGAAGACACAGTGATCAAGCTTTGGAAAAGGCTGCCCAGGGAAGTGGTGAAGTCACCATCCCCAATGGTAGTTAAAAAGGACCATGTAGATGTGGCACTTAGAGACATGGTTTAGTGGTGGGCTTGGCAGTGCTGGGTTAACTTGATGATATTTCCTAAGGATTCCTTTCTAAACAATGGTGTGATTGTATGGTTCTTAAGCATGGCAGTGAAGCTGGGTATTTTTCATCACTATGAAAAGTCCATCAGCAGCATAAACAAATAGAGGCAAGCTCTCCTAGGTTGCTTGTGATTTCAAGGTTATGAAACACTGAAAGCATTCTCTGAAGCCAGAGGACATGTGGGTTGCAGAAGAGCAGTAAAGCCCACAGAACTGCACAGCAACTGAGACAGGATGGGACCTTTACATGTGACAGTGGATCAGAAATAGTAGCTCAGCCTGTCTACCAGATTGCATTGTATCAGTTGCTCACTATTTCACTGTTAGAGCTTCGCAACTGAAATTACTCTTTCCTTCAAGTAAATTCCTAGTTAACCTCCTAAGTCCCAGCTGCTTTTGGAGTGTCTTCTTACAGTAAAGCCCACCACTGGCAAAAGGCAGGTAGATGCAGAGAATGAAACCTGTTCAGTTGCCTCCCATACTAAACCTTTCATTTTTAGGTCATCAGTCTTCCTGCAGAGATGACAGAAACCCTCCTTGTTTCCTTCTGGCACAGCTCAGCCAGGCAGGACTCTGTAGCCTGTTCAGCAGATGTGGGGGACAGACACTCCTGCCTTGCAGAAGTGTGTGATGGCACAGGCCTCTGGCATCTTTATATCCAGCAGTGTTTTCCCTTCCTGACATTTGCATTCCCTTCCTCCCACACCCTGCTGCTGCAGAGTGCATAAGAAATGTACCAGCAGCCACGCTGGGTTAGGCCAAAGACTTCTACCCTGCTTCTTCAGGGGGCATGTGCAGATAAATATTAAAAGACACTTTAAAATGACAACTACAATTTGGGTCCTAAGTTTAACTTACTCCTAAAGTTGTCTTGGGCTTTCTGCTAAAACAGAGTATAAAACTTATGATTCTGTTGAATTTAGGCACAGAAGCTAACAAGTGAGACAGGTGGAATGCCAATGCATTTAAAAATAAACCTCAATTTCTAATACAATCTACTTCCACAATCTTAGTAACAGAGACAGAGCTGTAAAAAAAATACAGCTTTACATACTAATGGGAAGAAATGCAATCTTAGAACAGTATCAGAACAAATACCTTACACATGATAGATTGCTTTTAATTTATTTCTACAGTTTCCATATATAAATGCCTTTAACCTAATAGATATACATATACATTCAGTAAATAAGGCCTTGTATGTAAAGTAACCCAGTACTTCACCACATCCTGTCATTTAATCTAGCTGGCATGAACACAAGCTCTTTTGATCTGCACCATCACTATCTCAGTGTGGATCTCATACTCCCTATCTGTTCTGTTAAAAAAGCTTTAATTACAGGGCTTAAGCCAGTCTTATTGAATTATATTATTTTTCCTTCCTAAACCAAAGATACATCAATCTCGGTTTCCCTCTTTCCATGTACTTTTGCATCTGTATTTTGATTAGAAATCTTATGTTTTCAAAAGAGAAAAGAGTCTGTGCTTAGGTTTAAAGCCATTCTAATTTAATCTGAGTGCAGGAAAAAAGGCATTTCCAGAGCATTTTAACTGAAAGGTGAGTCTAAGTTCACTTGGGCTTAAGCTACCACATATGCTGCCCCTAAGTTCAGCAAAGTGTAACAGAACATGGAAAATTTTGGAGGTTACATTTATTTTCCACTGTGCTAATGCCACTACTATAGGATTTTTAATTGCTGAAAATGTGAGTTAGCCTCAAGTCTCTCTTCCCCTTCTTTCCCCATCTAGCAAGCAAGAAAACCAAAACTGGCAGGCAGACAGATGCCTTGGTCTCTCTTCCTGGTCTCACCATCTGCATTGTAATAAATCACTGTAAAATCTCTACCCCTGCCCTCTCTCCCTGCATACATCTGGCCTCAGCAGAATTCAGGCAGAGACATAAATTCCCATAAAACAGGGCATCAAGCCAGGCAGCTGCCTGTCACTGTCCCTCTAGGAATGTTTGTCTCCTGATTTACCAGAGGAAACACTGGGCACTCGCCCTTCTTCCACCAAGGAACAAGCACACGTCGGGGGATACTGGCAAGCAGGAGGAAGTTTGTGCTTCAGTTTATTCCTGCTACACCCTCTTCTGGTAACTTGCTGGTGTGCCCACACTTGGGAGTGCAGATTCATTAGAGATTCCACTGCAAAGAATTTCGATTGCAAATTCATTAGATCGCACTGCCAAGAAGTGGGCCTCACCAAAACAAAATGCCTGTTCCAAAAGGCCCAAGGTGCCCTTCAGACACACGTGTACTCCACACACGAACACCTCCCGGCCTGGTCTGCTGGCCAGATTGTTGGTCTGATTTTAGAGCCTGTATTTTTATCCTGCCAATGTTTTATTAACCCTTTTGTTACAAGTAGCTTCCAGTAATCTTTGTTATATCTGCACCAGATGAATCCAGGCTGTATTTTTTCATTTATGTTGTCTTCTGCATGACATCTCCCAAAGCTTGTTCAGTGGCCTTGTTTTGGGGAGGTGGGGTTGCCATGGCTGGTCTGTACATCAGGCTGTGGTGCTCTGCATGACCCAGGCTGTATCATGATTCCAGTGAGGCCAAGAATACAGGGTTTTGCCCCACAAAGAACACTGAGTTTGCAGGAATCATTGTGTTGTATGTACAGTGGATGAGATGCATCATACTAGTGCAGTAATTATGTTAAAGATGCCTGTCACTTGTCTTTGGCAAAAATATTCAGGATTGTTTTCTCTTGTTTTGGAAATGATAGAGAAAAATTAATAATCATTCATAGGCCTCTCAAATGAAATGGTTTCCATTAAGTACCAGATGCCAGCAGAGCTTTTTGAGGATAGACTTGTCTATAGATATCCATATATAAAATAACAATATATTTTCAGAGTGGCAGCAGCACAAACCATTTGAATTATATGAGCTGTATCTCAATCAGATTTTGGCTGGGATAAATGTAAATTCTTAACTCCTCACTCACTGCTCTTGAAACCCAAACAGGCAGTGCAACCATTTGAAGCAGAAAACGAATGCTTTTATACCTAATGATCTCTTGAGTGAATTGGCTTGAGAAATTCCAAGAGGTGGCCCTCAGTGTAGGAACTGCAGTTAACTGAACAAAAGTATAACTCTGTAGCAGTCCAGAGCCAGTAGGAGCAGATCTATAACAAATGTAAACCAGTAGAAGGAGACAGAGCCACACAGTGTGACCAAGGAACACAGAGCACAATCTGCACTGCATTAATGCTCTACATGGTTACAATCCTCTGCAAACAGACTTGGCTGAATCTGAACACTGATCAGCATGTGTTGCGTTTTCCTTTGATCTTGTAATTGAAACAAAATATTGGGTTTAGGAAATAAGACTCTGGCAACGATTTCTACCTAACATTTGGTAAATCAATTAGTCTATCAATCAAATGCCCTCTCTGCATTTCCCGGGCTGTGACGTGTGAATACTGAGGTAAGAATGAACTACACATACATTAAGTGTTCTGACCTCCTTGTAGACATTTGGCATACTAGAACTGCAAAGTATTATTTTATTTAGGAGTGCAGGTCTTGCTAATTCTCTGCTACTCTTCAGGATGTTCCATTACTGAACATTTTGGAAAGAAAACTCTCCTAATTTCCTTTTATTTACAGTGCATAATTCTGCTGTTGTACTGGTAAAAATGTATGTGAGAAAATAATTAAGACTGTGGTTTTTGAAAATAAGAAATGGCTAAGAAAATGCAGTAAAGTATTATTACACTAAAACATTAGCACACAAAAGGGATACCATCCTCTACCCCAGTGATTTTACCACCTGCATGTGTCCCAGATACAGCTGAAAGGCTCTTACATAATCCCTGTGTTTGCTGCTTTTATAATGCTTATAAAACCCAAGTTTTTATTCATTTGCAGTCACTTTGGGTTGAAAATGAAAAGTTAAACCTCCAAATCTCCTGTAGGAAAAGGAGACAAGATGTAAACAAGTAACAATGACATCTGAAGATCTTTAGATATGCTTCCAACTGTGACTAGGGAGAAAGACTCTCATTTGCAGTACACACTGATTTAATTACAACTGACATAGTATAGCACTTAGATTATGTAAACCAACTAATTAAAAGGAAGCTCACTTTTGTGGTATTTTTAAGAGCATTGAAGGTGCATGGAGGTGCACTGAAGCTAGGTAAGACCCCCAGCTTCTACTCCTGTTTCCCCTAGAGATATAACTCTACTTTCCCCAGCCTGAACTTGTCCTTCTCCAGACAGGACCTGTTTTTCTCTTCCTCTAGAAACTCTGTTGCTGAGCAAGCTAGCTCAGCACATTCCCTTCAGGCAACCAGCCACAATTTAGTCAGCCAGGTAGAGGCTCCTGGTAACCTGCAGCTGAGAGGAGGCCCTCTTCAACTATGATGGACTCCAGTGATCTTATCTTGATCTGCCTTGGAGGGGATAGGCTGCAAAACCTGAGTTACCATGAGCTTCAGATGAGATTGTGAACAGGAGGCAAAAAGAGGTCTTTGGCATGTAATGCTAATACTTTTGACTGATACTGACTTCTGCTTTACTACTTATCAGAATGTAAACCCGTAACATGTGGATCTTATCTTTGGGAGCCATGGATGTGTTGGTACAATCTTCCTGTCAGTGAGCTCTTGCAGTGGAGAAATATCAATCCCCTGCATTTTGAACCCAGATTTATTTGCTGAAATCTTATTGAATCCTAGAATGACTTGGGCTGGAAAGGACTTAAAAGCTCCTCCAGTTCTAATCCCCTGCTACGGGCAGGGACACCTCCCACTAGACCAGGTTGCTCAGAGCCCCATCCAGCCTGGCCTTTCATTTCCAGGCACAGGGCATCCACTTCTCTGGACAACCCGCTCCAGTGCCTCACCACCCTCACAGTCAAGAAGTTTTTCCTAACACCTAATCTAAAACTATGCTCAGTTTGGATCCATTCCCCCTTGTCCCTGTCATCACATGCCCTTGTAAAAACCCCCTCTGTGTCTTTCTGGTGGGTTCCCTTCAGGTACTGGAGGCCGCAAATAGATCAACCCTAAGCCACTTCTTTACCAGGCTGAACAACCCTGAACATTCCCTGGCAGCAGAGGGGCTCTGTCTCTCCAATCATTGTGGTAGCCTCCTCTGCACTTGTGGAGAAACACAGTGGAAATCACAGCTAATAACACAATTAGAAACCAACTCTCTTTTGAGGATGAGGCAAAGATGTGCAGTGTCAGGCAGGAATCAGTGCTGACCACCTGGGATGACTCCATGCGATCTCTGGCTTTGGGAGACCATCTCTACACAGAGTTTGTGCCTCCCTTTTTTTCCAGGAAGCAACTGCAAGAGCTTGGGAACAGCTGGAGATATGTCATGCCAGCTGTTTACCTTCTCCACTCAGAGGAGCCAGAAGCTGGAGAGTATGTTCCTGCTTTAAAAGAGCATCTCCCTCCCCACTGCAGAATCCCAGGAGATGAGGGCCCAATGTGTGTCTCAAACACTGATAACAGGATGGCTGTGGAGACAGTGAATGAGACAAGAATCCCATCAGACAAGAATTCTTGGTAATAACAAAATCTGTTGGTATTAGCACGCTGTGAGGAAGAACAAGCTGTGACTGGAGAAAGGGGCCATGAGGAGATAGGGCACCATTTTTCTCCGACAAACACCCTTGCTGAAGTTCTTGGAGATAAGCACAACACACCACAGCGCAAGCACAGGACCGAGGCCAAAAAGAATGAGGCATGGGCTGTAGGGGATCAAGACCACTCAAGACCCTTGATAGAATAGGGTCATGTGCATGAAAACTAATGTACATAGAGAGAAAACAAGTCTTCAGGGCAGGGAAGCCTATCAAAAAAAAAAATGCCCTGGACATCAGCTGGATCCCCTTCCCTTCCCTTCCCTTCCCTTCCCTTCCCTTCCCTTCCCTTCCCTTCCCTTCCCTCTCTCTTCCCTCTCTCTTCCCTCTCTCTTCCCCCTTCAATTCATCTTTTTCCTTTCTCTCTTCCCTTTCCCCCTTCCCCTTTACGCAAAACCGACCACTCAAGACCCTCGATAGAACAGACCGTGCATGAGAACTAATGTACATAGAAAGAGAGAAAATGAGTCTTCAGGGCAGGGGAACCTATCCAAAAAAATGCCCTGGACATCAGCTGGATCCTTTTTACCTTTCCTTTCCTTTCCTTTCCCTCAGCTGGATTCCTCTCCTCTCCTCTCCTCTCCTCTCCTCTCCTCTCCTCTCCTCTCCTCTCCTCTCCTCTCCTCTCCCTCTTCCCCCCTTTAATTAATCTCTTTTTTTCTCTCTTCCCTTTCCCCCTTCCCCTTCACGCAAACCCCACTGCCGTGCCCTCATGGCGCACGTCAGGGACTCCCTCACACCACCTTCTACGCCAGCTGTACGATTTCCCGACCGGCTCTGGGTTGTTCCCGGACCCCATTTCCCGTCTCCCTTCCGGACTGGTTTCCCCTCCGGGCCGGCCGTGCCGCCGCTTCCGCCTCCCTCCTCGGCCGTGTCGTCACCGCCGGGCGCGGCCCCGCCCGCTGCCGCCCTGCCCGCAGCCCCGCGCGGTGCTCGCCCGCCCGCCCCCAGGTAAGCGCGGCCGCCGCCCGGGTGTCCCCCCGGGGGGCTTCCCGGGGCTCTGGGGCCTTCCCGAGGCCTTGGGAAACGGGGAAGTGCGTGGTCGGGAGGCAGGGCCGCTGGGGGTGTCAGCGAGCGCGGTGAGGGCGGTTTGTGGGAGTCGCAGCGTGATTCGCCTTGGGAGGGGTTGTAAGGATCGCGACCTTCCAGCCCCCTTGCTATGGACAGGGACGGCTTCCCCTTAGAGCTCCATCCGGCCTGGCCTTGAATGTGTAATGTCGGACATGTTCACGACTTGCTTACGTGCACGTGAAAAAGAAAACGTGGGCTTTAGGTTTTTTTTTTTTTTTTTTTTTTTTTTTTTTTTTTTTTTTTTTTTTGTTGGGGGTATGGACCTTCTGTAGGCAGCAAAGGGTGACATTCCCGTTAAAAAAGAGCAAAAATAAGTGTCGCAGCTTGCGGGGCCTTGAGAGCTTGGCGAAGTTTTTCAAAGAGAAGATACAGTCTGCATTAACTAAAACAGTTAAGCAGCACCTGACAGAGAGGCAGGTGGTACTTAAAGTGACGAAATGCAGTGAAACTTCTGGGTCTCTGATGTTGCTGCAAAGGTCAAAACGTCCCCTTCCTCACGCTTTGTCACAGCTTTCTGACTACGGGCTTCGTTGCCATCAGCGTGGAATGGGCTTTGACTAGCAAATTAAGCTTTAGGTGATGCCAATTAAAAGGCCTCATTTTTGGGACAAACAAAAATGGAAGAACTGGATTTTAAAATCAGCATTGAAAGGTGTCTGGCATATTTCTTGGTTTTAAAAGTATAAAAAACCCACTTCAAATCTAAAATATCTGGATATTGCTAATCCTGTGGCAGTATGATCATTGGGAAAGAAATGAGAAAACACTCAACCCAAGGCTCTTCTCCAGAGTGTGAGAAACTCGAAAGTAATTGGTAGAATTTTCAGGCTTTGTATGAGAAAAGCAGTGCACAAAGTCACACAAACCTTTCTGATAAGTGCCTTTCTCTTTGAAGTGGCTTAAGATTTTTAGCATTGTTTTTTGTTCTGTGGTCTGCTTTCCCTCTAAATAAATAAACAGTACACTGGAATGGACTGGCTGCCATGGCTCCAGGTAGATGGTTTTTTCCCTGCATCAGTAAAATTGATGCTAAGAACACAAACATCCCACAGTTACTGCATTGTATTGAACCAAAAAATGGGTAAACATGCTTCTAACAGCTAACAGCCAAATAAAAATAATAGTTAGCACAGGCAGATAAAAAACAGCCAAAAGTACATTTGAATTGCTGTTCAAAATGGTACAGAGAGGCACTGCATGAATTGCAAATACAGAAACTTGCATTCTGGTAAAGGGAAGTGTTTTTTCATGTATTGTGGAACTAGTGGCTAAAGGGAACTAGGTCAGCAGTTTAAAAGGATTGAAAAAACCTCTTGGCTTTCATTCTGGATGTTCATATTCATGGTGCTGATACCAGTGGAAAGTGGCAGCAGGTTTTAGAAGCAGTAAACTCTCCATAGTTGACAGGTTTACAGGAGGTGCAGACTCTAGGTAGGTCATTTCTTGTTTGGTGTGAATGTGGTAGGACAGAAGTGTTCAGTACTGATTGCTGTCCCCACTGTGTATAAACTGGTTTGTGCAAGGAGAGTCTTTTGCTGCACAAGAAGTTCTTGGTAGGTGCAGTGTCAAGAAAAGTATGTGTTTTAAAGGCCAGTTTAGAAACACTTTTGTTTTAGTATCACATTTAGTGTCACTTTTGAGTGAACTTGAAGTGTGACAGCGTATCTGAGTGTGGGGGCTTTCAGGAAAACCTCTCAGGAAGAAGTGTTCTGCACATACTTGAAGAGAGCTGTTTTTATGGTTGTACTTATCCTGGGTGTACTGATGGGTTGGAGCTGGACAAGATCCGGGTTATGTTGGATTTGTTCAGAATAAGAGAACTCTGTGTCATCAAAGATGTGGAATTGGGGTCAGTTGATTACAGAGTAAAAGTGTTTTATGAATTGTACAGACAGAGCTGAAGGTTCACATCAGTGGATATAGATGGGCTGTGGTGAATGAGGGATGTTTAATCCAAGCTGAGATAACTCTTTTCCCATGGGATATCCACCTTTGGCTGAAGTGTAAATGTAATAAATATAATATTATTCTCTCCCTTAAAATTTTAATTTCCTTTTAAAACAGATGAGAATAAACTTTGCAAACCCTTTGAAGCTCAGGTGACTCAGTGGCATCAGCAAGAGGCTGATAGCTGGGAGCTGTTCTGTAGGATGGCTCTGTGCAGGCTTTCATGGTGGCTGGAGCCTGGCTTTGAGGGCAGGGATTCCTTGGCTGTTTCCAGGTTGTAATATAGTGCAAATTATGCCCTGCTTAACTACCATGGCTTGAGTTGGGATATTTTTCAGGGGGTCAAGATAAGCCTAGTGGTGTATACCTGATATTGCATTTTAGGCTTTTTTACCTTGCAGTGGAAATCTTTCTTGCAAACAGGATTGTGAGTTGGAATTGTGAGAGTGCTCTGGTTGTACTAGATTTGCTCTCCAGCTGCCCCAAGCAGGCTTGAAGGGACAAAGCAGAGCAGGCCTGTGGACACAGTGATGACCAGTGGGCAGGTAATTATTTATTATCAGCAATAATGCCTGTCTGTCACAGCTTAGAGCCTTTTGTACTCAGAACTTTGGAGCAGATTCTTTATGGCCAAAGAACCCAATCCTCATCTCTGGTAGCTTTAAATTTAGGATGCTGCTTGTTCTGTTGCTCTGCAGCCCCAACAGTGAACTACAGTGTTTGAGCAGAAGTGACCCTTTGCTACCCTTGCACATCAGCTGCATCCACTGCAGGTTGTGAGTCAGAACTCACAAGAGGCAGGACAGTGCCAGCTTTCAGGAGCTGACAGAGATGGTTTGTCATGTTGATGATGTTCATGTGTTTAGTTTGAATTTGAGAGCAGTTCTATGTGTCCTGAGCAAAAGGTTTTGGGTTTGTTTTCTCTAATTTGTATTTTTCCCCTCGATGCAATCTGTAAATACCCATAAAAGGAAGACATAATCTAATTGCCTAATCTGATTTTTATTAGGCGAACAATCTGAAAAAATACAAGATCTGAACTAAGTATGAGGAAAAGGCCTTTTAGTGCTTAAGGAATACATAAGAATTAACATGATGCATGAATTGCAGTATTTAGCAGAATGCTAAATTGCTTTTTGTCTTCTGTTTACATGTTACAAAATATTTCAAATACACCATTTTTATCCCAATCTTGCAGTTTTAATTCCAGTTGAAAGCCATGTGCATGATGCTAACTCTGAGCATTTTTCATTTCTGTCTTAAGTGGTTTCCTATTTCCGTGTTGACAGATGCATGTAGCTTCCACTGCTTTCACAATGTATCTTCAGCAAAATCTCTCACAGAGGTACTTATGGCCTAATTAGAGTTTATATCTTTCAGTATTACAGGATTTTGCTGGGGGCAGGGGAAGGGGATGTGAGCAGGAAAGGAAGTTTGGTTTTGCTTTTTAAGCCAGCTGGCAATTGCTTTCTAAGGCTTGTGTTAAATCACCTCTAGATATATTAAAAGATTATTCATAAAAAGCCACCTGAAAATTGACTGCAGATTCTCTTTTTTCTTGGCTGTGCTTTTCTTAAAAGGGGTCTGTAGTTCTTCTCTTCGTTCTCCTGGAAGAGATAATATAATATATTATTAATAATAATAATAATAACAACAACAACAACAAAACAACAACAATAATATCCTATATATAATAATATTATATATAAAATATAATAATAAATATAGCTAATTTTGCTAGTAGTATTGTGCACAACCACCTGTTTTTGTTTGTTTTTCTTTAAAATACCTTAATATGGCATTTAACTTGGTTGGATCTCAGATCAATAGCCATGTTAACACTATGGCAAGCTGCTTTTGATTGTCACCTGTGTAGTTGTTTTTTGTAGAGTCTGCAGAAGATGACATATTTTCTCTTTCTCCTTTTCATATTTGTGTCTTTTCTGTGGTTCATTAATAATGTCTGGTATTTCCATCCCTTTTTGCAGTTTGTATTACCTACTTTGGTTTATAGTATATTGATGTGTATATTAGCATATTATAATATAGTGTATTGCATATACTATATTCTATATATATTATATATTATATAGTATGTACAATATATATATTTACTATACTATATATATAAAATATAGTATATTAAATATAGTATATTGACTGCAAAGAAAGCAAGGTATTATTCCTTGTTTTCTAAGCAGGAGTTTGCATAAATGTAGTCATCTTTCTGAATAAATGAGAATTTATTCAGAATTTTTTTAGAAATCTCAGAATATTCAGAAATTTTCCACCTATGGAAACTAATAAACCTTTTTTAAACAGACCTAAATGCAATGCCTAAATTTTCTCATGAAAATGGTTTACTTTTGCAATCTAAAGCCCTTTTCTTCCTCAAATACATATTCTTACACCTTTTTTCCCCAAAAACTACATGGCTGCTCAGGGTTATTAAAAGGGAAGTTTGTTTCTAGTAAGTTGGTGTTACGAAGTTGTACAACATTTTTCATCACAGTTCTTTTGCCTCGGTGTCCTTAATCAAAGTAGTCCATTTCTTTTGTGTTTTATGTTTATGGGTTATGAACTTTTCTTTGCCTTCTCAAAATTAAAGATCTTTTAAAGTGTTACCATTGTAACACCACAGGTTATGTTGTGCATCATAGGTCTTATTGCTTGATAATGAAAAGTCTGTCTTATTTCCTTTAGAATTCCTCATTGTTCACATTACTTACCTAGCTAGAATTTTTCATTACTTCTCTTATCTGAATATTTCTACTGTCCTTAATTTTTGAAGTGAGAACTCAGTGCCAAATAAAATCTGGTTGAAAGTCAGTAAGTTCAAATCAGAAAACCTGTCTAATAAAACATTGTCTTCAGGGACTGACTTAAGTTTTTGCTTGTTCAAAATACAAAAAGAAACACTTGAAGAACTTTGAGGAAAATTTTGTTTGTTGTTTAATAACTGAAACATAACTACTGAGGGCAGTATAGCTTCTGGGTATGTTTAGAGAGTCATGGAGTTCCTCCTGTCCTTGGTTTTGTCATTCTGCAGGTGTGAGTACACAACCCATCTGTTGATTTTGGCAGAAATAATTTTGTGGAGTTTTTGGTGTACATGTTTTCTAATGTAGTTTGCTCTTGTTGTTAATGTTAACAACCAAAATTATTTTAGGCTGTTGAATGCTGCCTCATTGTTGGCATGTGCCAACACTGTGACATATCCTGCTTAGAGATTAGTTAAGCTGAAACAACAGTGTAAGGAAAAGAGAGGGGTCCCTACACAGCAGGAGTAGAAACTTGCTAGTTCCTGTTGAAATGAATAGAAAACACAAGTTTAAGAATTTGTTCCTGCTCCCCAGGCAGAAGTAGCAGACTGAGCAGTGAAGGGTTCTGTACACAGGCTAAAGGGCAGCCTTGTTCCATTGAAGTGGGATGGTTGGAGGTTAAGATTTTTCCTTTTTCTTTCTCACAGGGAATTTTGTCTCTGTTGTTGTAAGAGACAATAACAACCAGTACTTATGAGAGAAAAAAGAAGTGGCCAAGGTGGGGAAAGGGCTGGCTACTCTCTCACCTGAGGGGCTTTTTCTTGGGAAGGGCAGAGGTGAGATTTTGGCTGGGGGATGAGGGGCTGGGCTTTGCCCCTGGCTGTCTCTGACTCTTGGCATTGGAGGAGTGACAGAGGGACAGCAGCAGGACAGCTGGTCTGGGGTCACTGCCCGGAGGATTTGCTGCCACTGCAGAGCTTTTGTCCTCTCTCTACTTCTCCTACCATGGGTGAGTCTTTGCTGTTAAGAGCAGCTGTTGAACTGGGTCCTAATTAATGCCTGATCTAACTGGAAAGGACCCTCACGATCTACTCGGGTGCCTCAGGGGAAAAGGGCACATCTCCCTGGCTGTGTGCAGCAGCTGCCACAGAGACACCCGGCTGCCGCTGCCCGGCCTCGCCGCCTTCTGCTGCTGCCTTGGGCTTGTTCTCTACACTCTAACCCAGCACCCCATGTCCACCCTGAACCCCCAAAGCTCCTCCTAAAGCCGCACCCCCGGGGTGTGCCCGTCTCTGCCATCCCAGCCGCCACTCCGGGGTTCCTGCTGCAGCCTATGTTTGCCATTCAGCCCGCCCGCCATTACCGTGAGGGGGATGCGGCCGAGCTCCCGCCACAGCGCCCCCTGCAGGCCTGGAGGAATCACCGCACGGGCCCTGCCCGGCCGGGAGCCACCATCGCCCCCTGGTGGCTGAGAGCGGAACTGCAGCTCAGGGGAAAGTGCCCCAGGCTGGGACTGGGTTTGTGTGCTGGGGGTTGGTGCTGCTGTCGCTGTTGTTTGTGTGCCTTGTTATTCATACACATACTCGCAAAAAAATGTTATTTCTTTTCCCATATCTGTGCCTGAAAGCCCCTTAATTTCGAAGTTGTAATAATTTGGACGGAAGTGGGTCATATTCTTCATTCCGAGGGAGGTTCCTGCCTTCCTTGGCAGACACCTGCCTTTCAAACCAAGACACTAATGCAGATTTGTCCCTTTCCTTGCTAATAGCATTAAGTAAATAGTGATATGATGACAAACATAATTCTTTCTGGTCTCAGTAATGATAGCAAAATGTATTTCAGACTGTATTTGTTATCTTTTCCTTCAATATTTCTATTCTTCTTCTGTCTTATTCCTTAAGTCAAACTTTGTATACTGAAAAGAATTTCATATGTGTGACTGCTTTTCCTTGTAAAACAGCTCCAGGTAATTTTGCTAACACATACTTGCTACAGGCTTTTGTTAGTTCCTTTTTTTTATTCTTGCTGGTGCTGGATACACTGATTAAGGGAGAGAGAGAAGTTGGAATTTATCACTTTTGTTCATGTCTGCCTGTCAAATCAAGACAATAGTAGGTTAAGTACTGCAATGATGGTAAGTTCTGTAGGTGATTTTTGGATTGGATTGGATTACCTCTCTTCCTGTTTGTGTAAGTGCAGGGAACATGTATTGACAGACACCTTCTAGCCAAACTTAGCTGTGTTAACCACTGGGAAAATTAGTTTCTTTTGTAGCTTTGAGGGGTTTTAAATGCTGTGCCATATGATTAAAAGTTAACAACAAACATTGTTTCTGAGCCCTTGTAATCAACCTAAAATGGCAGATTATAAAGCAAGTGGCCAGGAGGCTAGAACTTAACACAAACAGTGTTATTGTGAATGTCAGAAATAATTGTATTGGTATTTTGCCTTTCTGTGGGTAGCATCTTGTGGATCCAGCTCAGCTTTCTTCCTCGGGTCTGCCACAGCTGATGAAAGCAATACCTGTGTGCATGGTGTGTGGGTTACATGCTGGGCTGGGGAGGGAACCTTTGGCATGGTTGGCATTGTGATTCCGTACTGTGCTGGTTTGAAAGCAAAACCAGTGAGACTCCCAGTCAGAGATACAATTTAATAGGAGAAGAGAGGAAAAAAAGGTAAAATAAAATAAATGGAACAGTACAACCTAACACCCTGTTGGTCAGGGTGTTTGAAGCAGTCCAAAAGTAAGTCCTGGAGTGGCAGATGTGGTTCTGTTGGAGCAGAGATGATCCTGAGAGAGAAGGGTCCAGTGATGGTGAGAAGGGTCCAGTCTTCCTCTGGGAATCCAGTGGAACCAGATATCTTGTGTTCCTGCATCTCAGTTTTTATCCAGGTAGGAATGGTTGGCTCCCCCCACTGGGTGGAGCATCTCACCATGGGATGATGGAATGTGCCCTGTCCTTGGTGAGCCTTCATGGCCCATTAGCAGAAAATGTCCCCCTGGAGGGAGGATGGGCGGTGACAGAGATAACAAACACTGCCCCAACCTGGTTTGAACAGCTGGCCCATTATCAGAAGGCATCTGCCCCCCTCCCCCCAGAGTTACAAGAGATAAAGAAAAACATCTCCCTAGCTGTTTTTAACAGATGAACTAGAATACACATTTTTGGTTCCATAACCCAAGACATGTACTGTGTGTGAAAACCAGCTCTGACCAGGCTGAGCAGTCATGCAGCTGAGTAGGATTATAATTCTTAGCTATGCAAACAATAGCAGTGAAACTGGGCTTGTTAACTGGCTGATCATATTTCTGGAGTCACACTGGTGCAGTTAAAACTCAAGTTGCAGACAAGCTCTTGTAGCCCCACACTGTTTTTTCTCCCAATCATCTTCCTTTTTGACCTCCAAGAGACAATATAAATAAAAGGAAACCTCTCTCACACATCCCATGCTCTTGCCAAGGAAAGATCAAATCATTGTATAAAACAAACTCCAGTGATGTGACAGCTCTTTGCTGTTAGTACTGACTGTGTGGCTTGGTGTTCATAGATAAAGTGCAGTCTCTCCCATTTCTGTTCCCTCCCTCTGTACTCAGCATCTGGAGAGTGGGGTTACCACACTGATTCTAGGAAGAAAAGTCTGCAGTGATCCCACTGTTCTTGATGCACCTCACCATTTAGGCAGGAAAGTTACATATTTCTTCTTTTCTTTCCTTAGAACATTTGAAAAGTTGTTGCTCAGTAGAAGTTGTAGAAAATAACATAGCTCTAAGTAACATTAACTCTCCAAGATAATACATGATTTATGACTTGAGAGGAATTAAAGATATTGATTATAAACCAGCAGCCAGATGGCTTGGCAGTAGCCATACCATGGTACTATAAATTCTGGGAACAAAAAAGGGGTGCTTTGGGATTTTTCACATCTTATTTCCCAGTTGCTGTGCACTGATGTGTTGACAAGATTGCTGGAGTATTCTGAAATCCCAAAATCAACTCAGCTTTGTTACAGGTAGAGTTATATCAGGGATTATAATACCCCATAGGGACCTCAGAAAACTGGATACAGGGTTCACCAGAAGAATTTTTTGGACCTACTCCTAAATGAACTGGCCATGACATAACTGGTGCTGAAGTAATGTCTGTTCCTAAGACAGACTGAAGCTGTATCCCCATTGGTTTGGTTTGTAGTGTTTTTTGGTTTTTTTTTTTTGGTTAGTTAGTTAGTTTTGTTTTTGTTTTTCCTGGTATCCTGCCTGCTGCATGGTGTAGCTCTTTATCCAGTGTGATTTATAGAGCACTTCTTTTAAACGTGCAAATAATTTCTTTCTATCACAGATCATAAAAGCTAAATACTGTTTTAGGACTGTTGCAAGAATAGGTACTGAAGTCATGTAAATTGTAATGCTCCTTCATGCCATTTTGCACAGGAGTTAGGAGATATCCCTGAAATTACAGGACCTTTAACTGTTGCTGCTGACATTGCCTGCTAGAACTCTTCACATTTCTTAAAATGTTTAATGAATGAATGCTAATACTTTGTGTTGTATGTTGCAGTCTTTTGACTCTGTAGGTACTTAATGGAAAGCATTGTTATTTTTGTTTCCACTCTCCAGATGGAAATGTCAGAAGATGACAGTAACGTGGAAGAGTACCCCACTGAAATTCATGATTATCTCGCAGCATTTGAAAAGTCTCTTGGTTCTGTAGATGAGATGCTGAAGACAATGATGTCAGTTTCCAGGAGTGAGCTTTTGCAAAAGGTAGGTTATCTTCCTTTTGAAAACCTTTTCCTTATTAATACACAAATACTTGAGAGGCTGAACTGAAAGAGGAGGGTCTGTTAGGCCAGCCACTGCACTGAGAAATAACAAAAGTGACACTCCTACGCTTGACACTCACTGTTAAATTCTTACATTTCTGAGAAATCCAGATGGTCTGACAAGCTCAACAATGGAACACATGCTCTTCCAAGCTGATAAGTGATGATCTTACCAGTGAGTCATCCACCTCGAGGACATTATAGCTTATTCCTGACCTTCCTTTACATGCTCTTCCATAAAGGAGAGGTCATTCACATTTTTGACTGAGACTTCTTCACAGCAAAGTGAATGGAGCTGGTGTACCCAGCAGGATGTGAAGGTGAACTGGCAGAAGTAAGAACTGATCTGATTCTAGGAGTCTAGACTTGCAGAACCTGAGCTGTCTCCTCTAGCTGTGCTCTGAGCATGTCTGCAAAATGTGGCTTTTTATCAGAGCAAGGCAGTGCCTGAGAATTTCATATCAGCATCTCTGTCTTGTAGCATTTAAAGCCTAACATGGAATTTCTTTCTGTAGGGCAAGAAAAAGGCAGCACATGAGGGAACTTCTTTATCCTGTGGGGATTTCTTACACAAATAAATTATGTAGAGAACAGTCTTGACAACACAGATTTTTGACAGTATCCATGTTAGAACTAGTGAGCTGTACAATGATGTTATCAGAGTTTCTGGAAGTCGTGTAGGACTAAAATAATAAATTGACTTTGACAGTCAAGGGAAACAAAACCCCCTTCATTACCTTTATTCTTCCCTTGCTTTATATCCCTCAGTATTCCAGGATGCCTTGAGCACAGTCTGTCATGTGTTAACATTCATTGATTGTATATTGACGTTTGAGTTTCAGCAACTTTTAAACTTTTTTTTTTTTTCCTTCCATTGATAGCAACAACTATTTTGAATTAAGTTTCTGTGGAAAAATGGGGACTTATTTCTGACTGTGGGAGCAGTAGCCCAAGAGTTACATGCTAAGGGATTGTGCTTTTGGTTGTATGGGTCTGTGGCATTTAACTTCAGACTGGGAGAATCACATGAGTACTCAGAGAGGAGAGAATGAATGGTCCTGTGATGGCATGGAAATAAGGCATAAACATAGTCTCAGTGAACTTGTGGTGCAAAAATTTGCTCCTTCAGTCTGTATTCTTTTATTAACACATTCACAATTATAAAATGTGCACATTATTACAATCTGTGCAAATCTTGCTTAAAAATCTTCAAATATGTATTTTTTTTTTCATTCTAGTTAGATCCTCTTGAGCAAGCAAAGCTGGATTTGGTTTCTGTGTACACATTGAATTCCATGTTCTGGGGTAAGTAAGTGGTAGAAGGAAAACATAGTATTTATAATTACCATTTGAGCACCTAGACAGCTGCAAACACTAAATAATCTTATTTCATAGCCAAATAATTAAAAACTTGTAATTACCTGAGGGCCCACATTATTGCCATCCATAGGGTAAGTGATGTTGAAACTCCAAATCAAAAATCTATATTTAGACAAGCTAATTTTGTACATGCATGAGTATGTTTCTGGTTTCTTTGTGGCAATGTTTTCTTTTAAAGCATAGCCATTGTAGTTGTTTGGGGGTGTTTTAGCTGCAATGTTTGATAATAATAGTTTGTCAGATACTTAGAGACACTGTTAACAATTCTTATTAATGATTTTGTGTGGAAGCCTTGGTTTTCCTATGTGAGTGCTTGATAAGGTCCTCAATCAGACAGCCTTCAGTTTCAAAAAAATCTTGTTTTTTTTCTTGTAGTATACTTGGCTACCCAGGGAATCAATCCTAAGGAACACCCAGTGAAACAAGAACTGGTGAGTTGCTTACTCTGCATGCATCCTACTTGTGCAGGATGGTTAGCCCAAATAGAACTTAAAAAAATGCTTATATCTACATTTAAAAATGATACATTGCTGTAATAGCATGCATATGCTACATGGTGTTATGTAACTATTTAATATGCCCTGCTGGGCTCTCTAAATTAAAGAAAGTAATTTTTTACTTTTTACTTTTAAACAGTATTGTTTAAAGTAAAGTTGTAGAGTCTGCTGAAATTAGAAAAGGATGATGAATGATATCATCTTATCTTTTCTTTTTTTTTCCACCTTTGGTTGAGAATTGGATTCTGTACAGAGCAGCTTTTCACTTGTGTCTCTTAAATGGAAAAATGTTACTTGCCTGGTAATTTATAACTTCCAGTATGGCATTTTTTTTTCCTTACAAATACTTGGACTCATGTTAATCTCTGAGGCTGCCTTTTCTTACTTTTGTATGACTCTGAAAGTACAGTGCAGTTGATTTACTGGCGAAGACGGGAAAGTGCCCCCCTCCTCCTTCCAAGCCCTCCATTAATTCATTTTCTCAGCAGTAAAGAATCCAGTTCAGCAACAAAGCTAAAAGCTTTTTTGGCACCAGTTGTATGTGTATTGTCCAGTAATTCTGCATTAGTGACATATTTACGAGCTATCATAAATCTTTAGTTTTGTCTTTATATTCCATTTAGATGCATGGCTACGGTATGGAAGGCCAGCTATCTTGAAAATTCTGCTGACTTAAAAAACCAAATCATTTAGCCTGAAGAAAAAAAAAAACCACCAGAAATCAAAACTTCTCACTACCCATTTTAATTTCTGAATAAATGAAAATATTAAATCCCAGCAGATGTAAAATAGTTAGCTTAAATGTAATACTTACATAACCAGTGGAATGGAAGGGAGGACTAAAAAATGTGGAAAGCTAGCCTGAATAACAAGAATACTTCTATTTTTAATTTTGTGAGGTTTTCAGTAGTCTAGACTGTATCATATTAAAAAATGCATCAGTTAATATTTCATGAGCTTTCTGTCATTTTTTGTTCCTCCTATATTATGTAGTGTCTGAATACTGTGTTAATTTAGTGATACTAAAAACTTTTATCTCTTCTGCTGCTGCTCTTTTATGTTCACATTTTACTTCACAACTGCTGTTTTAACTCTGAAGAAGGAGTGAATATTTTCTAGCCTAGATTGTTACTCAGATCTCTTTTCCTTTTGCAAGTATCAAGGTTGAATGAATGCACATTTCTTCCTTCCAAAGGCATTCTGATGTTCTTGTTCACGTGAAAAGGGAATTAAAAAAGACTGTTCTGTCACAATTGTTTTGTTTTTAGAATTGCTCTCCTTGTGTACACACAGGTATTCAAACTGCATTAATAAAACTCACACTCAGGCTATCAGAATTCATTTCTTTTGTCAAGTTGACATTTTCCAGCTCCTTTTCCCTGTGTTAATGCATGTAGGTTTGCCATCTGTTCTCATTAGCCATCTCAGTCACCAAAGAAATATTACAGCTGATCACAATTTCAGACCCTGTAAAGCTCTCCCTGTTAAAGCCTTGTGTTTCTGGTAGAGAAAGAGTGGCCAAGTTTTTGACAGTTGCTTATAATGATCACTGAAGAGTTGAAAATCAGTTCTGTAGTGGAAGTCTTGTAACCTTTGTTCCAGATTCAAAGAGGTGGCAATGGCTGTGTGAGAAATGTGTGGGTTTCATATCAGAATTTATTTGAGCAGTATGCACATGTGTTCTGTTCATCCACATTTATAATTCAGGCATCAGGTAGAGCACCACATATATGTGTATATATACATGTTGCTGTTGTTTGTATGACAGTAAAACCCAAAGGCCCTACAGTTAAAGGCCATATTAGGCTAAATATGTGGACCTGAAATCTGTAAACCAATTTGTTAAATATTATGCAGAGTTACTGTAAGTGTACTCCCTAGTCAGTGAAGAGAAGCAGGCACTTATCAGAGGGGGATTCCCATCTTAAAGCTGCTTAGTACCCTCTCAAAGTAATTTTCTTTCTTTGTAGCAGGAGCAGATGAGGATGAGTAGGCACATAAATGGGATTGTTAGGCTGGGAGGGTATACCTCTGTGGGGCTGAGTCCAAGTCATGGTTTGGTCAATAAAAAAACCTCATAAACACCAAACAACTTTGGTAGTCTAAGATAGACCAAGAAACCGTACCCTTTTCCCTGGAAACGGGCCTGTATTGTTATTTATGGCCATAAAATGAATTTCTGATGTGGCTGGAAATTCATCAGGCTGCCCTAAATAAATTCTTTGGTAAGCCTCCATACCATTTCAGGAATTTAACCCCTAGACTTCTGTGTAGTTGCATGTGTAATGCTTGTACCATCTTTGATTTTAAGATGCTTTTTTAGCTTTGCTTGGACTTGCTGATTTTTTTTTTTTTTCTGGACAGTAGGTAGTATAATTCATCCCTAAATGTGTCAAATACCTCAGTATTATTCTGGCATCTTTATGTAGGTCAGACTCCAAACAGACTTCAGTATTTTATTTTCTGACTTTGCTTGCAAGAACAGTTCCCATGTCTCTGCAAATTAGATGCAGAGTCTGCAATCTCTGTAGGACTTTGTGTTTCTGCCATAGCGGGTGTCATGCAGATGGTATGGGAGGTACCTGTGATGGAAAATCTGCTAAAGGGAACTCTCAAGTTTGCAAAGGGCCTGGTATATTTGTTGAAGTAATACTGGTCTTCTAGGTATTATAGTTCTAGAAGTGTACAGTGTGGAGAAATTCCACTCATTGATTCATGTGAGCAGTAATCTTGGGAGAACGGTTTGAAATACTTTTCCTCATTTTTTTTTTTTTCTCCCTAGGAGAGAATAAGAACATACATGAACAAGGTCAAAGAAATAACAGACAAGAAAAAGGCATCCAAACTGGATAAAGGAGCTGCTTCTAGATTTGTGAAAAATGCACTCTGGGAACCAAATGCAGAAAATGAACATGCGTCCAAAACTCCTGGTAAAGGAAAAAAACGACAGAAGGACTAAATCTTTGTTTCCCCTCACAGCAATTGCAGACACCTAGAAATTACTTGGAAATGTTTTGCATACTGTGTGCATCTCATAGAAGTGCTGTGTAACAGATTAATTTATACTTACAAACTTTAAAGGTTTGTATTTTTTCCAGAACAGTTGTCACTGAGGTGATCACATTTAATCTGTGTCTAAAAGTCCCATTTGATGCACATTTGACATTTCATTACTGAAATGATAATGACCTGACATATACTTATATAAATAAAAGTGATGTTTTGTATATAATGCCTATGAATTCAATTTTTTTTAATGATTTATTGACACTTTTTTATATGTCCTCAATCTCCTCCACATTAAAAAGTTTCAAACACTGCTATCCAGTTTGTGGTGTTTATGAAAGAGCATTGTGTGAAATGCCATATTTGTAGAGTTTTGTAAGGTTTATTCACCGTGTTAAACTCTTTTCAGCCTTTCTACTTGAATGTGTGCAATATTCCCTCACTTCCGTTGCCTCTGAGAAAGCAGGACTTCAAGGGCTACAAGCAAACACCCTGGATTCCACTCCAAGCCCCCTAGTCAGTGAAAGTTAGCTATCCCCTCAGGGCAGTTTGTAGGGTCCAAAAAAATGGGGCAGGCTGGGGATGGCTGTTAGGAAACAGCACATGCAGGAATTTTATGGAATTTTGGCTGCAGTGCTCATCCCTTAGTGCTGATGCTCAGAGAAATGTGCTCTGGGCTGGTAAGAGTGTGGCCATCTCTTGGTGTTTCTCAAATCTTTCATTAGGGAAAGCATCCTCTGGGGCAATAAAAACTACTGCTCCATCTTGCAAATACTGTATTTTTTTTCTCAAAATGTGAAGCTTAGTTGTTTAGGGAAGGAAGGGTGTGAGGTGGGTTCAGTTTTCAATATGCTGCACTGCAAAGCTCAATTACCTGCCCAAAAACTGTTTAACAGCAAGGAATTAACAATTATGAAGGAAAAACAGGTGATTTTAGCTCACAAAAATGCAGTTGGGGTAGCAGTCCATACAAGTGTTTGGGCAATGTTGTTAGTGTGAAAGACTAAATGATAAGAACAAAGGAATCCAGTCTAGCTCTAGTACTGCAAAGCTGAATGATGTTCAGTGGATAGTTACTGTCCTTGGCATTGTACTGCAGCAGGCAATGCAGAGTGTGAGGTAGGTATTAGAATGAAGGTTTTTCTCTAATTATTACCTAAAATATATATATTTGAAAGTAAAAATTCAGTGCATTGATAAGTTTATTTAACTCATTACATGTTTAGAAGCTTTATTTTAGTGACTGGTTTGAATTTGCATATTTTTGTTTACAATAAACTCTTCAGGTGAATAGCAATGCCTTCAATGCATCTAACAAGAGAACTGTTTAGATGTGGGTACCCAACCTTGTTGCCTCAAAGCCACAGGACTGCTTATGTGAGCATACATGTCATAAAAAGCTAAAATGACAATGCTTTATTTCTTCAGGTTAATGTCATGGTTGTGTCAAATGAAGGAGCTGTTGGACTTGGGAGGGTGTTTTTTCTTTGTTTACAGAATCACAGAATTTCTAGGTTGGAAGAGACCTTCAAGATCATCAAGTCCAACCCATGCTCTAACACCTCAACTAAACCATGGCACCAAGTGCCACATCCAGGCTTTTGTTAAACACATCCAGGGATGGTGACTCCACCACCTCCCCGGGCAGGCCATTCCAGTGCTTTATCACTCTTTCTGTGAAAAACTTTTCCCTAATATCCAACCTATACTTCCCTTGATGCAGCTTGAGACTGTGTCCTCTCCTTCTGTCAGTGCTGCCTGGAGAAAGAGACCAACCCCCAGCTGACTACAACCACCCCTCAGGGAGTTGTAGAGAGTGGTAAGATCACCTCTGAGTCTCCTTTTCTCCAGGCTGAACAACCCCAGCTCCCTCAGCCGTTCCTCACAGGGTTTGTGTTCCAAGCCCCTCACCAGCCTCGCTGCCTCTTCTGGACATGCTCAAGCTTCTCAATGTCCTTCCTAAACTGAGGGGCCAGAGCTGGACACAGCACTCAATGTCCTTCCTGAACTGAGGGGCCAGAGCTGGACACAGCACTCACTGTCCTTCCTGAACTGAGACACCCAGAGCTGGACACAGCACTCAACGTCCTTCCTGAACTGAGACACCCAGAGCTGGACACAGCACTCAATGTCCATCCTGAACTGAGGGGCCAGAGCTGGACACAGCACTCGATGTCCTTCCTGAACTGAGGGGCCAGAGCTGGACACAGCACTCGATGTCCTTCCTGAACTGAGGGGCCAGAGCTGGACACAATACTCAAGGTGTGGCCTCACCAGTGCCGAGTACAGGGGAAGAATGACCTCCCTGCTCCTAAATGAAGGTTAAAAATTCAGAAGATCCATAGAGTGTTCTTGACCAGAAGTAACACATTTGTGTAAAGCAGTTCTGAACGGGTTTGGGTGGTGTTTGTGTGGAAGTCTGGTTCCCCTTTCAGCCTGACACTGCAGATGGCAGTATGAGACTGTGACCAGTTGTGTGAATGGTGAGGTCTGTGTGTACGAAGCGTGAGGTTCAAAATGCTCATCTCAAACCCACTGAGCTAAACAAAAGGAAAAAGAAAGGTCAGGTGTTCTTTGGACTAGTGGGGAAGGCGGTTGGGTAGAAGTGGTCTGAAGTAGCACAAAGCAGAGCACTTCAATGTAAAAATTTTCTGGGAGATAATATCTTGTGCTTTGAGAGGCATTGTCTGTAGGAAATGAGTAGCTCAGCTTGTACTCGTGCACAGTGCTGTTAATTAAAAGAGGATTGGAGGACATTTCCATTACATGATTTTCCTCTTAAGCTTCAATTACAGGTTTTGTTTTAAAAGGATAATTTCTGAAAAGGATCATAATTCATTGTCCAGTAAAGTACACAGGTTTCATGGTAAATGTTTAAACAAGAATAATGCAAGGCTCTTAGCTGAGACTTACTGAGGTAGAAGTCCATCTGGCATAATTAATTATATGCAGGTATTTGACATTTGTAATAGGGCAGTTTAAATAGATATAACATATGCAATTTTGTGATTTTTTTTTAAGGTTTGCATCAATCAGTATGGCTGTTAATAGTGTGGATTGTGGCTTTGGTTTTCTGATACAACACAACCCAAACAAATAGCCCACAAACTAAGAATCCTCACCCTGTGCTTATTATTCACTAACAGCCCCATTAGAAGGAAGCTTGAAATCATGATTATGAATGCTAAGTGGTTTTTATATCATTGAAGTGATTACTTTGTTAAAGATTTTGTTTTGATTCAGACATTCAATGAGTTCTTGGAACTTTTCTTGCTTTCTTCTCTTTGCAACAAGCAAGTGGGGAGGTTGGTGAGAGCATGTGAATTTAGCAGCGGAGACTAGGATTTGGTGTGAGGTTGAAATGGGGAAATTTCCAAGTTCACAAAAATACATTTCAGAAGAGAAATGAAAACGCAGCTCGGGATGTTAAATCCCACTCGTGTTAGTGGCAAATAACAACATAAAAATAGCAATTTGGCATTAACTATCCTAGCTATACAAGGAGATTTTTACTGTAAAGAAATGACTGTCTGGCACGAGAAACTACATACTCTCCAAGCTGTGTGAAGTTTCCACAGATCTACTCCTAGAAAACATTTCTCTTGACAGAGAGTTTACTGTGGCTGTAAACAAAGGGGGAATTTTCCTAGGGCTTAAATTTCCAGCCTTAAAAATGTTAGCCATATGACTTGGGAAGTCAATATATCAATGAGTCTCATTTCTACTCCTTCAGTATTTTTATTACTGTAGAATTGCATTCCTAAGAGTTTGTTTTTTATTAGAGTTATCTTATTTTTCCTGGCCTTGAAAATCAGGGCTTAGCATAGAGCTTTGTCAAAAACTGTCAGTGTTGCAGTTACATTGACAATCTCCTCAAACACATTTATCTGGAATAATAAAAGCTAAGCAAACAAAATTCTCCCAAGATTAAGAATTTTCTTGTGTTTAAGACAGTAGAGTGATACTCAGTTTTTAACTGCAGGGCTGGAACCATTACAAATGTAAAGGGAGATCCTAGTTTTCATAGTAAATGACATACATGGCCCAGGAAGTGATGGTGACCTGTTTCTGCAGCTCTAGAAGGAGAGACTTTCTAGAAGGATTCCTTCAAAAGGAAGCCAGAGGGATTATTCTACAAATCATCTCTTTAATCCACAAAAAAACATCACATTTGTATCAAAAACCTTATATTAAGACTATGTGAAGCATAATATGATCCAAAGAACAATCCCTCTTCACAATCAAAAGGAGAAAAATCTTTAATATGAAATTTTAAATCTAACTTGCATTTTAGGAGTTTGGGCACAAATTATCTGTCCCATCTCAAAATTTCTTAGGACTTCAAGGGGAAAGAAATGGAGTAGCAGCCACAAAAACTTCTGAAGTTTTGGTTATCTAGATGAAGACTTGTATCAGCTCTCAGCCACAGAAGGCTTTTGGGAGCCATGAACAGCAAACTCCAGTCTGTAACTGGGAACATGGGTGGAGTTGCCTTGGTGGAAGTGGCACCTGTGGCACAGGGTTTCCAACTTAGAAGTGCCTAAACAGTTGAAAGTGGTTGCATTCCAAATGTGTACAGGTTATTAGTTTCTCATAAACTGAGATGTAAAGATGTCAAAACAGGGCATTATTAATTTATGTTACTATTTATGTTTCTTAGACATTCACTTGCCAGTGATTAAAAAAAAAAAAAAGGTGTTAAGCTACATCAGTTACAGAAAATAAATACAATTTGTCATTTTAGAATCACACATGATACACACTGGTTTAAAAATGCATTTAAGTTCTGCAGTGGGACAGTGCAATTTTCTTTTTCCTAATCTGCTTTGAGTAGTATTTCTTACACAAAGTTTCAGAAAGCCCACATGAATAATCTGCTTTGAGTAGTATTTCTTACACGAAGTTTCAGAAAGTCCACATGAATGCTTTTGTTTTGCAGAGCACTCTCAGCATCTTAGCATTAGTGGTAGTTTGTTTGGGTTTTTTTTCAATTTCTGCTTTCCAGTGGGATCCACTTGCGATATTTTATTGCTAAAACCAACAGTTTATCCATTTGCTGACTTTTAATCTTCCCTGTGGCAGAAGATTACAGATCTGTGGAATATTTAGTGCTGGTGATCTAAGAAGCAGACCTTGAATTGCACCGTTTTCATCAGCTGTACCAAAGGGGAAAGAGCAAAAGCTTGTTTTTACTACTAAGCTGAGTGAATATGGCATGGAAATCTTGTAATGGCAAGGTATCAATTTGTAAAGTGATATATTTCAGAGGGGATACTAAACTTGACTGTGAATAAAAAGCTTTATAAATGGAACATTTAAGAGGCTATCTTTTACTTTTCAGTGTAGGGTTGCCTTGACATGCATCATTTCAATTTGGCAGCCCCAGCAAATTGATGGAAGCAATTCAGTAGGATAATTCAGTATTGCCAAGAGGCTTCTTCTGAGTCTAGTGTGGACACGTTCCATGGACAAATTTAAAGTCTAAGTGATAGAAAAGGGATTTAATTCGGCTCTATATTGTTCCAACTTTCACATCAAGACAGTCTTGGTATCAAAGGTACCTGGAGAGCATATCCAAAGAGTACATGAGCCACAAACTCATTTTCAAGTGAAGCATCCCCTCCAAATTATGGTGATATATCTTGCATAACAATGATCCAGAATAGACAGAAAAGAAGTAGAACTCAAATGTGGTTGCAAATGTACTTTATTGAAGTACTAATTGTAGGGGTAAATTCTTAGCTACTCTTTACCAGCAGAGTCTGTTAAAGTAAATGTGCAGCTGCTGAGTTCTGCAGTAGTCTTTGATATTCTCATATGATATGGTTATTTCCATGAATATGGTGCAGCATTTGTTTTCTAGAATGCTTTTTATTTTTTTCATTGTCACCTGAGTGTTTTTTGGCCCCGTGGGAACAAATGAGTCATTGTTTAAAGTAACGAAGTTCCCATCCCCACTACTGAAAGGTGAGAAGGAGAAATGCCTAGTAACAAACACTGACAAGTTGGATAGCATAAACAATCTTTTTAATTTGTTGCCCTGGGCTGACAGACCTACTCCCCAGCTTACACACAAGACAAAACACGTTTTCTCCTGTGAAGTTTCCATGGAGAGAGTGATTCCTGAAGGCAGTTAATCACACGGGGTGCTGTCTGTGGATGCACACACATTACACATCCACCTGCGTGTTGTAGATCTCTTGGTTGTCAGGAACTTGAGTGTTTAACAGAATACAAAGTGCATATTACTGAAATGCTATTGTTGGAGACTCTGTATAACATCACAAGCTTAATTCTCTTTGCTTTAAGTCAGTTTAACTCTTGATTTCATTAAGTAGCAAAAATCCAGTACAGAAGAACTGAGAATTTGGCTTTTTGTAGGTATGAATGTCTTTATGTAACAAAACCAGCACTAAGATATTTAATTCCAGTGAAATTTATTTGTCAAAGTCTACTTCTCCCTGCTTTGACAGTATTTGTTAAGCTTTGTTTACTTTTTATTATACACAGGGCTTACTATTCATACTTCCACACACTGCTTCAACTTCTTATGGTAATATCTTCCCAGATGTTTGTAATTTTGCCAGCTTTTAACTACTTGTATTGGACTTTTTTCATGTTTGGTCTCTGCCACGAATGAATTCCCCCCAAACCAGAAAGTCTGAGTAGTTCTTGGAGTTTGTTGAAGAACATGGTGTTTAAAGTACAGGCCACATTGGAATGTCAGCTTAAAATTTCCAACTATGTTTTTCTAAAGGTTGTAACTCTCCTTCACTGAGGTAAAAATTGAAAATGCATTGTTAGGAGATTAAAAGAAAAGTTATCTCAGTGAAAATTTATCCAGATAAGGGCTCTGGGGAAACCTCACAAACTGCTTGGAAAGTACTGGCCCTTACTCTGCTCGTGTTCTGGTTTTGCCATGCATGGGAAGCCCCCAGCACAGTTCTGAGGCCACAAATTGCTCAGGGAGGAATATGGGCTTGAAAATTAAAGTTCAATTTATCTCAGGTGGTGACAGGGCTCTGTAACATACTATATTTGAAGAATTGCAGATCTAGTACAACTTTGCCTTTTTTTAACAGTGTTGTTTTAATGTAGCTTTATATTCATTTCAGATTTTTAAATCCTTAATGTAGACCACAGATGTATCTGATTCATTTACATTATGATCACACTGGGATTTAGTTTTGTACCAGTTAAACTAAAATGGAATTAACTCACATATGCCATCTCCATAAGTGGTAACTCCAGTGTAAAGGTGCCCCTTTTCACTATTTAAGTATGTTGAATGTATTAAAAATCTGAAATTTTGATTTTTGTCTCACCTCAAAGCATAAAGATGGGTTACAGTTGTCATACTGAGTTTGTTTGTTTGTTTTGTTTTGTAAAAGGAGGTGCATTTATTTTTTTAAGCTGTGGGAGCTGGTCCTTGCTTGAGCAGGTAAAATGAAGTTTGGTCCATTTCACATATTCTTTTTAATAGGTGTTCTTGTGATGTGTAGAATGAAGCATCCTATTTATTTGGAAGATACTCAAATCATTAAAGACTAAGAATTTGACCTCATCCCTTATATATAGAATTACACAGAAGACTTTTGGTAGGCAAATGAGTAATTTCTGGGCATAGTTCAGTATTTCTAGATGTACCTGTGCTTTTTCCCCAGACCAGGGCAAACTGCCCAGACTGAGACTTATGCACCTTATACACTTCATATCCACTTACACAATTTAACAGGAGGTAAATAAGCTACAAAAAACCTTCTTGTTTTTTTTTCTTTGTCTTTTGCCACCTGGTAGTACTAACAGAAAAATTAAGGGCCAACTTTTGCCCATGGGTTTTCTTGCACAAGTTTTCAGAATGCAAAAGGTCAGATTCTGATATTAGCTACAGTGAGTTCTGACTTGCAGAATTACCTGATACCCATGGCAAAAAGGCAAGATATAATTGAGCCAAGCCTTCAAGTTAATGCATAATTATTAAGTTCATCTGGTCCAAAGAGAATTTGAGGTTCTAAGTCATTTAGGACAAAGCCTGCACTGGGTAGCTGGCTGGCCTCAGGAGCCTCAGTAGTCAGTACCTCAGCTGGCAAAGATTGGTAATGATTTACTCTGCTCAAGCATCCCACCAACAACAGGGGAAAAAAACCCAAACACAACAACAAAAAAAATCTGAAAACTGATTCTCAGCTGGCATTACCTGCAGTGACTTTGCTGGCAGTGTGTGTGTTAAGACATTTGTGACCCCCATGTTGCTAAAATATCTGGATATTTCTTTGCAGAGTACTGAACTTTGAAAAGCATCTGGAAAATAAACCAGTAAACCATGAGCTTATAAATTTGTAATTTTTCTCTATTTTAGTGTGTCTTGTATGTCTTTATTTTAGTAGTTTAGTTTACTTGCAAGTCTTAAGTTTTTTCTTTTTTCAGTTTGATTACAGCACAACAGAAAAGGTGGGTAAATTCTCATGTTAAATTATGTTCGTGCTTAAAGGCCATTTAATCTCTTTTTCAGTCTTTCAGCTGCCTTTCCTATGTTCACCTTCAACATAATTCAACTGTGTGGCTCTACTTCTGCCTCTGAGATCAGACTGAATGAAAGAAATACTGCCAGAAATTATTCAGGGCTCCTCACAACCCTGTCCTCCTCGTGCACATCTGTGTGATATTACTTAAAAGACAGTAATTGCTACAAAAACAAGATGTATTAAAATGGGGAGACTATCTTACAGTATGTCAAATTAGTAAATTAAATTAAAAAGTGAAAGTGAACAGTATATATATCCCTGGAAACCAATATGAACTCCTTGGGAGTTGGGCTCCTTGGGAGCATCTTCACCCAAGCGTCTCCCTCAGTACTCTCCACAGCACCCCTCCAGAATGCGCAGCATTCCTGCCCCAAAACCATCTGTTCACAACACAATGAAATGTTAGTTCCTTTAAGATGTTTGTTCTCTTCAGCAAAAGTCGTGGTGCTGCCTTAAGGGTGAACCTCACCTCACCTCGCCTGAGCAGGCCTGTCAGAGGTTGTGTTTGCTTCCCAGCATATGCTGACCTGTACTTCACTTCCTCTGCAAGAAGAAGTGCAAAAGATCTACTTTTCCTGGCATTTATGTCTGTATCAAGCACACCCGTGTCCCTTAGTGGAGGAGCAGCAGCTTGGCAGGGAAGCAAAGCGGGGACGTGTTGGTGAGGAAATACATTTAGTGCTTGATGAGCCCCTTCCCCATGTAGTGGTATTGTGTGTTCATTATTTTGATGGTCTCTTTTTTGTGTTTCTGCTGTGAATGGAGTGCTGTGAGGGCTGCTCGGGGTGGTGAACACGGTCACCTCCCATGGCTGCAGGTGAGGCCGGGAGGCGGCCATGGCTGAGGGGGTGAGGGGGAAGCGGGAAGGCAGGAACCAGGCAGGCTGAGACCAGGCCTTTGGCAATCCCATTTCTGGGGTGTCCTCACTGAGGACAAAGGCGATGGGAGGTGACCGTGTTCACCACCCTGAGCAGCCCCCACAGCACTCCATTCACAGGAAAAATACGAATAAGGGACTATCAAAACAATGAACTCACAATACCACTACGTGGCACGTCTGTGGGGAAGGGCCTCCTCAGGCATTAAATGCATTTCCGCAGCAACACGTCCCCACTTTGCTTCCCTGCCAAGCTGCAAAGTCTTTTATTGCATCTTTAGGTCAGTCCCATGAAGGCAAAGCCATCGGAGTCCATCCACAGCAGGACACAGAAGCCTCATAACTTAAAGTCTCTAAGTCCCAAGCTGAAGCAGCAGCCACAGCAGTAGCAGAGGCCTCAGTAGTCTGTGTCCTGTGAGTATTTTTCAGTAGCAATCTGTGCAGCAGCAACAACAGCAGCACCGGTGTTTTCGCGAGTCCTGTGTGTGTGTGCCCTCTAAGTGTGCTTTTTTTTCTAATATTCTTACTACATTCTGTTCTCATTTTAGCTGATCAAGCTTAAATAGGAGCTCTCTACAAAAGTGTTGGACCTATCCTAAGCTGAAATTGGTGTGGGTTAATTTTCGTAAATTCTTACACAAATTCTACAAATTCTAATTTGTAGAATATAGTTCATATAGTTCATATAGTTCATATAGTTCTACCTGTTCCATCTAGGAATTTCTAGCAAGGCTACACTAATTTTTGTTACATCTAGGATTTAACCAACTTTGCAAAAGGCAATATCGTTGAACTTTAAACTGGGCACACTTTCTTACTTACTGACACAGGCTCTTATTTTTAAGGCACTTAAAAATCCTCTATTTATTTAAAACTAAGCCTGCATTTCTACTTCATGTCTGCGTGGATTTGGCCCGGGGGAGATTCATACTCCCACGTTTGGCCTCTCTGGCTCCAGGCGCTTTCGGCACTCTTTTTTTTTTTTTTTTTTTTTTTTTTTTTTTTTTTTTTTTTGCCTCCCTGTTTCTTTTCCATGTGGTGGCAGCAAAGGAGCATCAAAGAGGCAGCGGCGAGAGGCGCTTTAGTCTCTGAAATCTGCTCACGAGGTTCTGTGTGGGGGAAAAAAAAAGCGCCCAAACAGACACCGCCCCACCCCCTCCCCTCCCCTCCCAAAAAACCCCACCAACTCCTAAAACCAAGCTCTCAAAGTCTTTAAAAATGCATAAACACTGCATTTCTGAGACAAGTGAAACTGCCGCTCCCCCCATCAGGTAGTCTAGTTAAAAACGCTGCTTTTTTTTCTACCTTACCTCTTTTGACTAGCGAATGTAGCAGACTGCAGCATGTCTTTTGACTTTGGCAGATTTCAGCAGCTTTTTATGAGCAACCAGTTAAATTTCCATATGTTCTGCTTCGTTTCTGTCTGATTTCCTGGAGAGGTTTTAAAAATGGTGCGTGTGTCTATGTCTGTGTTTATGTACACACATAATGCAATGTAATCTCTGCGAAATTGGAAAGTAATACACTGACTTCTAAATTCAGCTGAGTTTATAGACCTGTTTCTACTCTCACTTACACCTGTTTTATACTCATGGAAGGCTGCTAATGTGGATAGCTTTGCTCCTGATTTACTGCAGTGTAAGCAGAAGCAGATTAGGTCCTTTACTCTCAGGATCCTGATAGGTGGCAAATATTCAGTGGAAAAGTGGAAAAGGGCAGCATTTCTCCACTGCAGGCTGGAGAGCAGGACCCCAGCTGGTGCTCAGTGGACTCTAAAGGCTTTGCATTTCTTTGGGAATGAATGATTTTACCAGGAGGGCTAAGCAGGTGTTGCCTTGCATTCCGTGGTTACTGCTGGCTGATGTGCCACAGTAGACGTGTTTGAGGTGAGCACATCTGTGCAGTGCCCTGTCCAGATTAGAGCTGTGTCCTTCCCACTCTGGGGGAAAAGATGATCAAGGGCTGCAGCCTCAGCCAGCAAAAATAGATGTTCTTCTCTTAATGGAATGATGTTGAGTTTCAGCAGCACAGGATGGTAGCCCCAAATACCTTCCTTCCTTCCTTCCTTCCTTCCTTCCTTCCTTCCTTCCTTCCTTCCTTCCTTCCTTCCTTCCTTCCTTCCTTCCTTCCTTCCTTCCTTCCTTCCTTCCTTCCTTCCTTCCTTCCTTCCTTCCTTCCTTCCTTCCTTCCTTCCTTCCTTCCTTCCTTCCTTCCTTCCTTCCTTCCTTCCTTCCTCTCTCTTTTTCTTTCTTTTTCTTTTTCTTCTTCTTTTTCTTTTTCTTTTTCTTTTCTTCTTCTTTTCTTTTTCTTTTTCTTTTTCTTTCTTCTTTTTCTTTTTCTTTTTCTTTTTCTTTTTCTTTTTCTTTTTCTTTTTCTTTTTCTTTTTCTTTTTCTTTTTCTTTTTCTTTTTCTTTTTCTTTTTCTTTTTCTTTTTCTTTTTCTTTCTCTCTCTTTCTCTTTCTCTTTCTCTTTTTCTCTTTTTCTTTTTCTTTTTCTTTTTCTTTTTCTCTCTCTCTTTCTCTCTTTCTCTTTTCTTTTTCCTTTTTTTTTCTCCTTTTTTATGACTTTATCTGGGAAAGTTTTTTTTGAGGCAAGGTCTAATTTTTGTGGTGTTTATTCTCTGCTTAGCATCTGGTCACTAATTATTTTCATGCCTGTGCCTAAACTAGCAAATAAGCACATCATGGGTCCGAGAAACTTGTGTGTTAAGTCTTAAATCTTGCTTTAACTTATACCTCTGTAAATTCTGGGTAGCCTAACTGATTCCTGTGGATTTACACCATAAAAATGTTAAGATATTAGTAAAGACTAATTTTAAGGGTTCCCTTAAACCTAAAGCTTGATTCTGGTTTTTTAATAAATCAGGTATGACCCAAATGAAATCAGTGGTGTTATGTGGTTGTGAAATCCTGATGAGGGCAATAGAGCTTGAGTTCTGTTTTACATTCCATGAGCAAACCTTCTGGTGATTCACCTCTCCTGCCCAAGTTTGCCCACTGACTTTAGGAGGAATGCAAAATCAAGTCCTTTGGGCTCAGTCACAGCCCACTGACCCATGAAGTTACTTGCATATTGGTTGCTCTTTTCTTCTGTCCAGAATTTCAGTAGTTGGGGTCTCTTTGAAGATTTTGCTCCTGAATCAACCCATTGGTATAAGATTACTCTGGCTGAATCCCAAGATGAGTTCCCTGTTTGAATCTTGGAGAGTGAATGCAAAATACTCAGCTTCCAGAAGAAACCCTGTGAAGAATGAATCTGGTTGCCAAACCCTTCAGCCTTTTTTTTTGTTTTTGTTTTTCCTACTTCTTTTTAGAGGGAAAACACTCATGCATATCCATTGAGGAAAAAAAAAGAACTTTTACCCATAAAAGGCACCAGTGTAACAATTAAGATGGATTTTAAGACAGGGATATGAAGTCCTCCATTAGGCAACCACAGTTTCTGCACTTCATTAGAGTTGCCTAGTCCTGTTAAAAAATCCTGTCAACATCTCTACCTAATTAGGTTTATTGGCCCCCAAAAAGTTGTTCCATAACTGTGTTCCTGTATTCAAGCTGCTGGTTTAGTGACAGCTTCCTTATTTCAAACCAAAATGCGCCCATTTGGCAACTTACAAGCCATTTGTTCTTGTGTCTAAGTACTGCTTTAGTTTAAATGGAAAACCCAGTTTTGCTCCAACTGAAGTGTTTTGTTTTGTTTTTTTTTCTGGTTTTGATCCATTACAATCTTTGTTATTCATGGGTTTGGTTTGTGATGGAGGGAGCAGGACTACAACTGGTAGAAACCTGTCTGTAGGTGCTGAAAATGCCATACTAACACTGATCTCGAGTCCCAAGCAAATTTCCCAGTGACTTTGGCTTAGGTTTTGCCATCATAAGTTTCAAAGTCCTTACATCTTCTGGATTGGAGGTGAATCTCTACCCTGAATGCAGAACTTCATTTACCTTTCTACTGGTGAGTGCTCCTAATAGTGGGTGCTGTTTTCTAGGGAAAGAAGTAATTGGTCTTTTCAAGCTCAGCAGGAGGCTCAGAACTTCAGTCAACACTGGATTATGGCCATTGTCATGAGTGATTGGAAGAAAGGAGGATATTAAAGATTAATTAATTTTTTTTTTTAATGAGGCAATTTGCCAAAGGGGAACCGCAGTTTGCCAACTCGTGACTTTACAATGTTATTTACAGGTACAGAGACCTCACCCTCTTTAACTCCTCAAACAGCAGCAGACAAACCTCCCAGGCTTGCATTCCAGCCAGTGGCAGAGAAAATAGAACTGGGAAAAGAATATGTCAGCCCTTCTCTCTGCATTTCCCTGAAAGGGCAGGTAAGCTCAGTTCTGTCCTGTGAGGATAAGTCCCTCCACAGTTCCCCAGCAGCAGCTGGTACACAGAGCACTTTGCCATGGGGGAAGAGGTTGGGGTTTTTTTTTCTTTCCACAGTCCCTATGAATCCATTGTTACTGTTATTGTCTGCTATAGACAGGCATGGAAAGTTTTTTTTTAAATATTATTAAATTAAATCCATTCAGGAAAGATTGGCAGAATCATTTGAATTGATATAATTTTGATTGTAAGTTTATTATGCCTTGATGATGGATGAGTCAAGGAAACAGACATTTTTCATGACAGAATCAGGTTAACTTGTTGCTTATAGTGAAATATAATTTTCTAGTTGTCCTTAGTGTTTATGGCAATGAGGCCTTTAAGTTTGAAGCCACAAGTGCTCTTCACATCACTGCTGGCTGAAGGAGTATTATTTTGAATTTTGCCAGCTGCAGATGTGGACCTTCATGTGTGCGGCCATACTGCAGATGGAACAATCTTGAAAGGCAAAGTTGTAGTTTTCAGCAGCATTTTAGCCAAATTTTAGCTGAGAAGATAAAGCACTTTCAAGGACTTCTCCTCTTCCCTGTGTACAAATGTGAAGCATTTTCTTTTTGACAGAGTGAGAGCTGCTTGGCACTGCTTCAGCTGTGTTCAAGGACTGTCAAAGCATGTCAGAAAAAAGGTAATGCTTGCATGCTGCTGGACCACCTAGAGTTGCCTTCTGGGTGCTCTTGCCTCTCCTGCTCTGTGCCTTATGCCAGACCTGGATTTTTGTACTGCCTGTGGGTATTGTTTCATTGTCTGAGGGTGTATCTTCTCCCTGCTGTCACCAGGCCATCATTTCTGTAAATCTGAAAACTGTAAAGAAGTTCTTGGTGGCCCTCTTGGCCCTGACATTTTGTTTCCCATCTCCAAAGGCATCTTACTCTGTTGTACTCTTGCTTGTGATTTAAAAATCAACAGTTAATAATTTCCTTTTCTGTTGGCTTTGGTCAGTGAGTATAGAAAATCATTTTGCTTCTATGAGTGTCATTTTCAGGTTCTTGAGGTCAGGGATACATGGTCACCAGAGCAGGGTCTTGAAACAGAATATGTTGTCTCAGCTTTGAAGAGGGTAAGGCTTATTTTGTATGCAAATAACAGAATATTTATCTTAACTTTTAATTTAATTGGCTGTTCAAAGTCAGCTACAGAGCCTCTTACTGTCATTCACAGAAGGGGCAGGATTCCTGGGTCAGGTCATTCCAATCCACGTGTCATTTTTTCTGTATGTGATAGGAGAAAATTCTGGACTTGTGGTTAGACTGGAAGATTTATCAGTTTTAATATATATTAAACACCTCCTCTTTCCTTTTTTTTCCCTTTGTTCTTATTAACAAATACAAACACAGGATCCTAACAAGAAAATTTGGTATTTTGAGGAGATGAAAGGCAACAATCCTATTTTTAAGCAGTCACTAGAGATGAGGAGGTTCTGCCAGAGCTCCTCAATGACTCCCTTGTAAAGGCAGGAGCCCACTGCAGAGCAAGCAGTCACAGTTTCACTGAGACTATGATTTCAGACAAAGAGTCATTGGGCTTCTCCAGATGTTTGTCCAGATTCTTCTCCAGATTCAACCAGATACTCTTTTTCTGTTTAAAACTGACAGTTTTAGCTATTTAAAAAACTATTTTAAAGGGCTCCCTTTTGCAGATTATTGCCTGAAGATCACAAAAGATATGAATAAGAACATTAAAAATAAGAAAGTAAAAAATTAGGCAAGAAATACGAAGGAATGGAATGCATACACCCTCTTTCTCCTCAGTATTTACCTTGGAGTGTTCCCCTCAGAGATCATCCTATAATGTCAGCTCTGTTTACTCCTTGAGTAAATGTCTGGTGTCACTTTAATAAATCAGATGAACTCTGCTCAGAGAGATATGAAGCCTGTCATTTGATCATTAAGATTATTTACTGTAGGGTATGCAGCTGAAATACAATAGTAATACAGACACACACAAACCTGAACTCCTAAACAGAACAAAATTAATGGATGAAGCCTGACACAGTATGTTTTAAGGCAAAAGGACATCAATCAATCAATACCTAGTTTAGATCATTGTGGTGATGTTTGATGCAGAACCTTCTGAGCCAATCCAAAATAGTACAGCCTGTTTTAAGTAAATCAGCACAATACATGAGACTAATTTTTATGGGCCATCTGTACATAACAGGCTGCTTTCAGATATTTTTTTCCAAAGGCTATGAGATGTAACTTGCAGCTCACAGAGCAATGTAGGCAGTGTAAGTCTTAGGTGTAGGTGTATTTACAATTGCAAAGCTGTGCTTTTTACCCGTGGAGTTTGCTTTCCTTAGGGAAGAGCAACATGATGTTGACACATTATCACCTGCATTTCTTTGTTTCTGTACCCTAGAAATGGGTTGTTTACATTTTGTCAAATTCATTTGTGCCTTCAAAATTAGAGTGCTCGTAAGAGAGAGATGTCCTCAGTTGGCCCCAGAGGTTGTAGTTAGGGAATACTGAAATTTTGTTTGCTTCTTGCTTTCAAGATGCAAATAGCTTTCCATTACTGTTATAGATGTTGCCAGCATGATTCCTTGAGATGCCAACAGACACCGACAGAGACCTGGCAGCTCTCTGACTTTGCAGCTCATGCAGCTTAATCCTGACTGAATTCCTCTGTGGCTGAGCAAGGCCCGGAGCAAGGGGCAGGCTCTGATATCCAAATGTGTAATGGGATGGCACAGAGGGCCAGCCCACGTTCTGTGGGAGGATCTACAGGTGCTTTCTGACAGTGTTCTGTATAAGCTGTGACCTGATGTGCATCTGGATATCATTCAGAAGGGACAGTTAAACTGTGAAGGGTTGTGGTGCTCCTGATAACTTCTTCAGGATAAGCTTGATTGCAGATTGATGGACTAGCGTGTCCACATTAAGAGCCAGACTCTTTGTTCTTGCTCCAGGCAGATGGAGCATTCAACGTTGGCTGCTTCTGGCTAAGAAAAAGAGGGACCTGCCTGTTTATTACAAGTGTTTCCCCACACCAGGAGTGCCCTAGGACTTTCACTCTGTGATCCTCAGGTGCTGGAGAGACAATTGTAGGACTGGGGTGAATGCTGTCTTCCTCCCTAGGCTTTTGTGAGGCCAGTGGGTGCAGTTAATGCCCTCAGGAGCTGAACTTCACCTGGATCTGCTGCCTGCAGAACCTTGCACACCTGTGGGATCCTACTGCAGGCCATGTTCTAAGCTGTATTAAGTTTCACGAGGAAGTCTGGGTCAGACTTGAGCCTTTGTGTAGCAGAGCAGTTAAAGATGTGCTGAGCTTTACACGTGTGAGTGATCCCCACCTCTCCTTCCATGAGAGCAGTGAGAAGTGCAGTTACTCAGGACAGCAGAAGTGACAGTGAGCATGATGCTTTAGGAAGGCTGACCTGAAACAGAGGCTGGACAGAGCTGGAGAATAAAGTAGGTATTTATTAAAAGGTTTCCAGGACTCACCCTGAGCATTACAGGGGCCTGACCAAGGCTGCACCCAGGGTGGGTTAGAAATGGCCACACAAAATGGCTCCCTGATCATGAGATTTCACATTTTTGTAAGTTTTGGTCCATTTGCATATTGTTGTTTAATTGTCCAATTACAGCTTCAAGTTGTGAGGTCCCATCCTTCTTGTTCCTCCCTCCAGCCACCCTTGTTTGTGCTTTTTGGGCTGAAAGTTGTCCTTGGTCCTCATCAGGAAAAGATTTGTTTTGTCTACTTGTTCTGTGAAGAGAGTTTACTAGCACTTGATATGAGGCTCAAACCTACATCCTTAGGCAGCACAGAATTTGAAACAATGAAAGCTAAAGTCTAAGGCATCAAGCAAAGTATGGACATGTGTCCTACAAAGAGTTGGTTTATAATCCCTTCTCTATCAGCAGCACAGACTGGTGCCCACATACATCTGTAATATGAATGATTCAAGTGGGATTTGGTTGTTGCAACTAAGCTAAAACAGACTGGGGGGAAAAGAATTTTATTTGGAAAGAAAGCACCCGAGGTGTCATGTCCTGTGTTCTTCTGCTGACATTTCCTTGTTTGTAAAATCTCACACTTTGATTTGTTGATCCCACAAAATCATTGAGGGACTGAAATACCTGGAAAGACTGTTTGCCATGAAAGCAGATAGTGGGAAATGTACTGGGCCGCTCTGCTAGTCGCTTGAAACAGTAAAAAATTAAATAAATATGAGAGAGAGAGTGGTGGGGAAATGACAAAACAAGCAGTGGGAAATACCATTCTAAATTTGTGTGGCCTAGGATCTCTAATGATAGGCTTTTATCCCATTACATCTAATTGACACATGACTTTATCATTAACCAATTAAGAAGTATTTACTCCCTGAAATATTTGGGACATTTTAGTGACTTTCTATTCATGATGGACTGTTGAAAGGACTATTATGGCCTGGCTGACATGTAACCTGGGAAAATGATCCAGCAGTTTTCCAAGTTAATGAAATGTCATTTGTCATAGGCTTTGCAGGTGTGGCTCTGTTTCTATGTTATAATGTGTGATGGAGTAATAGCTGGATTGCAGGCCTATTGCCAAGCATAATGCACATTCTGCAAGTGTCACTGGTGCAGAATTGCATAAATCTTACTAATAGTGAGAAGTCTTGAAATGCATGATCTTTCTCTTCTAAGGTCAAGCAAGACTACACCATAACTTAATTTTAGCCTTGATGTCTCTGCAGTCAGAATGGTAACATTCAACATTGGCTGCCCAGTGTCTTTGTCTGAAGGGTTAATTTTGAATGGCTATTTTATTTTATTTTATTTTATTTTATTTTATTTTATTTTATTTTATTTTATTTTATTTTATGTTTTGTTTTGTTTTGTTTTGTTTTGTTTTGTTTTGTTTTCTTCTTGTTTCCCTCCCCCCACCCCAATCCCCAGCCAAGAATGGCATGAGTGAACTGGCTCTGGAAGAGTGCTTTGTGAGGAATTTTTTGGTTCACTCCCAGGCCTCTGTACCTTGTCAGAGCAGAAGAGGTGGCATTTATTCTAACTGCATGACTGAGGATGGGAAAAATTCTCAGATGGCTAACAGTAGCTTTACCAGGGCTATTAGTGGGAATAGGCAAAGATGGAGACTCAAAAGCTGCTGAAGTAACTTGCATACAGGAATGTCCTGTTTGCTAGAGCTCTAATTACATCAAATAGTGCTATGTTCTTTTTCAATGCCAGATGTTTAGTTGGGGTAAATCACTGAGTGTAAATATTGGAGAAATTCAAAAGGGAAAAATAATACCCAACCCCCCTCAATTTATCTTGTTAAAGATTTAGTCTGTTATTTCTTGAAAATTATGTTTTCACGTGGTTACTGTTTGGATATTTTATTTGTGCTTGCTCTCTCTGAGCAAGAAAGCAGAACAATGGAGAAGGGTAGGCTTGATTCTTTGCTGATATGCAAAGCTGATAACCCTGAGCACCATTTTCTGAATTGTTTAGTCAATTATACACAAACCTTAAAATCTTCAAAGCTTGAAGTGCCTAACACACTTGCTTAAACATCAAATCTGAGGTATCTGGAACGAGCCAGTTCATAGAGAAATCCGGAAATGCCCTTTATGCTTTTGTGCATATCTGCTACTGCATGTTTCTGTCTCTCTCTTTGATGCTGACCCTCACACCATCACTTTTGAAAGGGGCAGGCAAAGTACAGATTTCTTCTGCACCTTCCCTTATTTTTAAAATCTTTTAATTAAAAAAAAAAATTAAAAAATAAAATTATTATTGTATTAGTATTGCACAGAAGGTGAAGCCTGTCCTTACTTCTGTAGTCTCTCTTATACAGTGAATTTAATTTTGCTGGAGGCCTAGAGACTAAGCTTTACCTGTGTGAGTAAAGTACCACCCTGTTGCACACTCTTTACCTTCTAAGTAATCTTTCTAAGATGAATCTACTTGCACAGCACCCTTAGTGCTAAATGCAAAAGGACAAGGATAGATTTTGTTGGTATGTTTAGCAGAATCAGGTGTTGTGTTGAAGTTTAGTTCTTAAATTATATTGTTGTTTTGGTCATATTAAAATCAGTATTTTTTATGATAGTTCTTTGTATATGTTTATAAATTCATTTCTGGTTCAAGAAGGTCATGGATTCTGCTGTCCTGAATTTTATTTACCTTTACAGGGACTGAAAGAGTCTGCTAGGTCTGTGTGGATAACGTGGCTTGAATGAGGCATGGAGATACACCTCACTATGTATCCTTATTCCAGCTTGTAAACTCCATGAACCTAATTCATATTTTTTATGAGTTTGAAGCTGTTGCAATCAGCTCCTAAGTAACATGGTGTATGCCTTACAGGAAGACTAGTGAACACAAAATACTCTTTTTTTTTTTTACAAAATATGTCCCCTGTAGCCCCTCACCTTCCTCCCTCATTGGTACTGAGATCGAATTTCAAAAGAATTCTAGAAGCATATTGAATTTCGGGTTTTGTTTTCCCATAGCAGTGATTCTGGCCAAAAAGCTTTTTAATCAAAAGGACCAACTGTAACCTTGTTAATAACTAAGAAAACAATGGCCAAAGGGAAAAGACCTGCCAAAAGCCACAAGTCATTTCTGTTGGCAGAATAATTGGTAGGTCATTATTTTGGTTGAAAACAATGTGATTTGTATTTCTAATTTTGTAAAATTACTTAATTAATAACACATGGTCAGCGATGTTGATTGCAGAGTGACTCCTGACAGAGGACACTTCCAAAGAAATGTTATGGGGGCAAAGGTAGGATTACGCAATAGCTGAGCAAATAAGGCCCCGGCTGCTGTTCAACAGATGATTCTGCCCTTCTTGGGAAGGCATAAATTATTGTGATATTGAAAACACAGGACACTGTAAAGAGGACAGAAGGATATATTCGTGGCCATGGGATCATCACCAGGTGCAAACTGGGTTAATTCCACTTGGATTGACAAGTAGAATCGCTGCCTCCTTCTTGTTGGAGGAGAATGCAACTTCATGGCTGTGCAGGGGAATTTTTGGGTGTTGAGAAAATACCTGGAGGGAAGCTGGATACCCACAAAAAAGAAGTCCAGGGAATGTTGCTGGCTCTGCAGGAGTAGTGGTGTTGTCAGTGTTGTGTAAGTGTTTAGGCTGGCTTAGACTTCAGTATTTATGTGTGCCCATGTTTGTGAGCAGAGAATGTGGGAGCATTAAGGGAAAGTGTGGAGTTACAGCCCTGGCCTGTAAAGGAGCACATGGTTCACAATACAAAAGCTCCAAATCCTTTGTTACAGTCCAAAAATTCTTTAAACTCTCCTTGTTTCTCAGTGCATTTCTTTTTTTGCGTTGGTTACTGGCTGCCATGAGACTGAATGTACAGCACAGCTTTCCACTTACTTGTTTCTTTTGTGCAGTCTGTGTTCCTTCCCCTGAGCAAACCAGCTCACACAGGGAGCGTGGAGGGGAAAGGGTGGGAGAGACGAAGCAGAATACAGGAGTTTCACTTCTGCCAAAACCATACAACCACCAAAGCACTTGCTGCAATTATCCAGAACATCGTGGCTCTTGGGATGCCTGCAAGTGCTTGTCTGCTCTGTTATGTAGGGTACTTGATTAGCTATTGTTTCACACTGATGAAGGAGGTTGTTCTCTCCATGACTGAGATCTTCACAACCTCTTTTCTGTAAACCTTGTCTTTTTTCATTATACCATGCTAATTATTTCCTTTTTGTGGAGTGCGTAGCCTAACACCTATGTACATTGAGTGCCAGGGTTTGAAACAATAATAAGGCAAATGCTCACCTTTGAAGCCATTATTCCAGTCATTACAACACAGTTTATTCCTCTGGAGGACATTAGCATTTGAAAATGTGTCAGCTAGAGTACAAAATTTATCATGATCATGAACCATCTGCCAACTCATTAGAATATAACAATCTGATTTCCTGTACTCCAGTATTAATCTAATGCTTTGCAGCCATATGTATTTTTAAGTCATTTTAATTTCTAGCAAAATTGTTTTTGAAGGCCAAAGCAGTATGTTCTGATGTGGGAGAGATCAACTAAAGGGCCAAATGTGTGGTCAAAGTGCTGCTTACAAAGGCTCCATCAGCAATACAAGCAATGGCAAAACCACTGGAACGGGGGCAAAAAGGAGAGGAAGAGATGTTAAAAATTTATTTATATAGTTAAGGAGCAGTTTTAAAGTGTCAGCTCTCTAACAAAAGGATATATTGGAACTATTCTGCAATAATGGAAGTGTGTTAAAGCTGAGAAGAGTTGCAGGGTATCACCTTGCTAGAAGTCTGAAAAGTCCTTGTAACTTTTCCTGTAAGTGAGGGCTCACACTTCAGCTCAAGGTGTAATATAGCAGTTGGTGGGTCTGCCCATTTTTACAGCAAAACATTTTTTGTAATAGTAATGATTCTGGTATTGGAATGAAAAGCTTTTTCAGGATTTGAATAAATGGCGTGTATGAAAATGGCTAAAGCATGTGATGACTTTTACTGGCAAAATCAGTCTCCCTGAAGATATCTTGTTTTTGTTAGTTCCTAGAGATCCACTCAACAGATGATGTTGCAAAATCATGCCTTTTAGGGTGTTTCAGATTATTAAAATATGCTATGTGATGTTACAAGGCTGAGAGAAAGTGTTCCTCCATTTGAAGCTGGAATTCACATCTCAGCTGAATCCTCTTCCCCCACCTTGCAGTGACCAAACTATTTTGCCATTTGATTCACCTCACTTGTCAGTGTGCCAAAGGGCTTTATATGAGAGAAACGTTTGCAGAGAGGTGTGTTAAATCCCGGGTGGCTAATTATTTGCTGGGTTTGTGATCTTAGCTGTATGCTTTGCTTTTTCTTCACAGTAATTTCTAGTTTTTAAAAAAAGAGTAATAAATATGCATAGCATTAGGATGAAAATGAGTATTTGGTCTTGGCGATCAGTAGGTCTGCTCCAAGGAGTTAAAATAAGTCTTAGGCCTCAGACTGATGCTTAAGGCACTGCATGATCCCACAACTGGTGCTTTTCTGTTGACTTCAGTTCAAATCTGGTTTTCTCCAGAACACTTTTTTGATTCTTCAGGAAGAGAGAAAGTTTGAGAAAATAGTTAATGCAAGCGAACAGACACAGCTGTGCAGAAGAGTTAATGGAAAAGCAGTGCCAGGAAGAAGGGGGAGGGGGGAAATAACTCCTTTCTTCAATGTGTGAAAAGGCAAAACTTTAAAACCTCTGCCCAGAAAAAAGGGATTGTGATTCAGAATATCTCCTTAAACAGAACATTGTAATAAAAGCTGGATGTACAAAGTCTGACTAGGTGCTCTATGTGTGTTACAGATGTCAGTACTACATGGTTACAAGTCCTTGGTTGAAGAGATAACCTTGCACTGCCTGGCACCATTGGAGATGTGAGCTGCAAGTGCTCTGTGTGGTCCAACTGGTGGCCTGAAGGCCAGTTCCAGGCTCCTGCTCTGATCCATCCAACCTCCAGCTTCCTCCCTGGAGGGGATGGGGAACAGCTGCCTGAGCTACAACTGTGCATTCCAGCAGCTGAACTTGTCCTCCAACACAGGGCCAAAATGCTGTGGCTGTTGACAGGAGATGTGTGTTTTTGAGGCAGAATAAGTTGCTGCTGAGGGGCAGATGTCCAAGGGGTTCTACCCAGCATCCATGGTGCCTGTGGCAGTGCCTTGTTGCTGGTGTTGTGTGGAAGGTCTCCGGGCACTGCTGCACTGGGTGAGGGAGAGAGAGGGCTGGCTGCTGCTGGGGAGGGAGGGGCAGGAATGCAGCCCATGGTGAGGAGGTGGCAGGGGAAATGGAAACCCAAATACATCCCCTGTAGCTGATGAGGCTGGACCACCCTGTACTATCTACAATAGCAGGGTTCAGTCAGGAGTGTGTGTGTGCCTACCAGGCATCCATCAGAGATGCTGTGTCCTTGCATTCTCTGAGGAAGAGCAAGTCTGGCTGACAGGGGCAGGATGTTGTCCCTGTCCTCAGAATAGCTGTCCTGGCTGCCTCTTACAAGAGACAAGCATGTGCTACCCCCACTGCTTCAGAAGCCCTGGCTCCTCCTTATGAGAGATATTCCCCCAGTGAATCCCAGAAACAAAGGATCTGGAGAATCTTGGGTGGGAAACATGGAGAAATGGGTGCCTCAGCAGGGAGGTGAGACCAGGAGGAGAAACTTAGGCCCAGTCTTCCTGCCAATATATGTAAATCAACAATAATCCAGCCTTATGAAGGGTGTGTGAGGAAGTACAATGATGTGTTGCCATGAGAAGAAGCAGCAGCCAAAACTCAGGACAGGCCTGGAAGTAAAAAGTTGAAGGTGTAATTTTTTTATTCTTTGCTCTGTATGTCTGTATTTGGACACAGAGGGAACAGAACAGAACAGAAAATCCTTTTCCCTGAGTCCCACAAAGGAATATGTACCTGAGAGTGCAGGAAATCTGTGCTTTGTCCAGGGATTTTACTGGCCATTATTTTCTTCTTCCCCCAGGGATGTCATGATGCCAATGGAGTGATGAAGCCATGAGTATAAAAAAAATGTGACTCAGACCTGCTTTAGGTAAATTATTACCAATTTATTTTTTGCTAATTATTATATTTGAGCTCATTCTCTGCTCGTCACCAGACACACCAGTTTTGCAGCCTGCCACCTATCAGTTTTCCAGCAGATAACACATGATTGGACCCAGCCTCCTTGCAAGCACAGGGAAGATGCCCTCTATCCCAGCAGCAGTGAAAAGATGAGGTGGCAATGAATGATTTTGCCTGCAGTGTAAGCTGTTGTGTGGGCTCTGGGGATCTGATCTGTTGTACCTTACACTTTGTGGAGCAGTTTCTCGTTTCCCTGATTTGGAAGGGAAGAAGGAATCCTGTGGTTAATGACTGCTGCCTGAGCCCTACTAAATTAGAGCTACTTATCTAAGAACAGCGGGAAGGCTTCATTCTTGGCAATAACTGGAAATCTATGATCCAAGTTGCCTATGCAAGACCCCTTACCTTCATATAAAAAGCCTTTTTGTTCCCAATATTATTGTAGAACAGATTCTGATTTTCTCCTTACCTGGTGCCATATGCAAGCCACTAGCAAGGAGAGTGAAGCTCAGTACCAGGTGTACTTCTCAAAAGTGCACAACAGTTCAGTGGAAGGGCTGAAGTCATGGCCAAAACAACTCGCTCTGTTTCTGAGGGTGGTTTTCCCATGGCTTGCCCAATTCTGTGACAGCTTAGGGTATGTAAAATTATGGTGGGTGATGCCTGAAGGTCACAACATGTCAGGTAGTATCAGTGCTGATATTTCTTGTCTGAGTTTATGCAGAATACATTGGTCTGTAGCTACCAGATGGTATTCCCAGGAATTAATGTAAAACCCTTCATGTACCACATACAACTGCATAAACAGGTTTATGGAGTAACACTGAATTTGCAGAGATCTGTGTTGGTATCACTCACAACTTGCAGCACCACCACTGAGCTCTCCTGGCTTCATCCCAGCTGAGGGAACTCAGTCAGAAGAATCCCAGCAAAAAACATCTGGAAGGGACTTTTGACATTATTTTTTTCGCTTCTGCTAAGGCTGTTTGGGGTGTGTGGAAAATGTCTTCAGCTCTGAAGAATGGCATAGTGTAATGTGATAACAAACACTGTGAAGGTTATCAGTGATATAATCAAATCTATCTGTGGGACAAAGACACTCATTGTGCAGCTAATTAAAACTTGTTTCTTCTCTGCCTGTTCTCATTCAGTGGCCGTTATTTAGAACTGAGCTGCAAGGCACTGGAGCGGAAAGTTGACTCAATATTTTAAGACTAGCTTTGTCCAAAACCTTGTCCTGAAAGAAACCACATACTCTTTTTCTTGTGGGCTGCACAAATGACAAATCAGGAAGCCATTTTTGGGAATTTTTCCCAATAAGCTTATAAGGTCAGTTATAAGACAGGCTTCTGGAAAAAACCCAAAACAATTGAACAAAAAAAAAAAAACCTCAAAGAAACAAACAACCCCCAAACCAAACCACCTAAAAAGCACCACCAGACTCCAAAACTTGCCCTTTTTAAATTTCTTTGAGCTGGTCACATTATTGCAATGGCAATATATAAACTCTGTTTCGTCCTGTAATAAAATGTGCACCTGTATCTCAAATTGATCCCCAGCATTAATTTCTTGCTCATTACAGTATTATGTTTTTTCTTCCTTCCCTTAGTGTCCACACAGCTACTTCAAAAGAAGGCCACATATAGGACAGGAGACTGGTGAGTTTTGAGGGCAAGCTCTGTCAAGGCAGTGCCTGTGATTTCAGGAGCATCATGGAAAAGTGAATGGGGTGCAGTGTTATTCCATGTTGGGTGCAAAGAAGAGTTCAACACCAGCAATGTGAGCAATCCTTCCTGGTATGGCACTGCTATGACTTTTGTTTCCAAAAGCAGGACTTGTGCAGCTCAGTGTGGTGACAGCCAGCTAGATGATGACTGCTGGAGCAGGACTGCTCTGTGAGAGGTGCTAGTAATGCAAACAGGAATTTGTGCTGTGGATGTGCCAAGGGGGTCTTGCCCTGCTGTGCTAGGCATGGCACATACGTGAAGCAAGAGTCATGCAAGGCTCCCCAAGGCGTGCAAAGGCTGATGGAGAGTCCTGGGGAAGTGAAGGACTCTTCAAGGTCCCATAACAGGTTGGTAGTTCAGCTGGCAGTAGAATTTGGAGAGGAAACTGCTGCTATGGCAGCTCCCCTGATGAATTTCTTTAATTTCTTAAAGCCAGGATTTTTCCTCTAGACCCAGAGACTGTTTTGCTTATTAAACTGCCTGAGCAAGAGATGTTTGTTTTGAGACCTGTTGAGTGCTTTCGCATTCCTTCCATAAGGCAGGCATATGTGAGTTGCATCTGCTGATTCCTGGTTTGTACCTCAGTGAGAAATTCCTGGCCTGTGCTGGGCCACTTCTCAAAGGTGATGGTATTGTTGACCATCTCCTTCTTCACTGTGTAAATTCAGGGAATGACATAGGGACATCCTTTCTCCCCAGCCGATAGGAAGGGATTGTGGGGTACTTTTTTTTTTTTTTGGTCAGCTGCTGCTAGTATTAGAAATGTCAAGTTCTATTGGCATGGTATTTTTGACAAATAGACCTCTGCATTCTCCACTGTTCCCCATTTCCTCTTCCACTGTGGTTTCATAGCAGCAGCTGTTGCTGGTACCTTTCTGTTGTCTAGCTTGTGATGTGTTCTCAGTAGTTAGGTGATCTCTGAGATTAAGTAGCTGAGATAAAAGGTTGGAATTTGAGGGTTTGTTCTTGACTCAGTCAAAATCAGAAGAGTTTGACATTGAGCATGACCAGACTGTGAAATACGAGTAGTGATTCTTGCAAGTGGCCTGTGGCTTGGGTGTACAGAATCTCTGTGGGAGGAAAGACAGAGATGCTGCTGAAGGCAATCTTGCCCCTGATGTATTGCAGCTGTGTTAATTATCCAAGAGTGGGAACAGCCTTGCCCTCACAGCCATGGGTGTGATAAAGAGTGAGTTGGGTGGTGGAGGGTCAGTTGGAGTCTGCTGGCCCTGCTGTGAGGAGGAAGGGACAGGGGGCTGTGTGAGGGATAGAGAGGGTAAGACCTTGTATGAGGGACAGAAAGGGTAGGGTGGCTGTGCTGGGGACAGGAAGGAGCGAGCTGGAGCTGCAGAAGGAAGAGAGAAGAAGGAGAGAAAGAGCCAGAGCTGCCCATGGGAGGCTACACAGCAAAGGTATGAGAGACTTTTAGATAATAAGGTGCTGATGCTTGAAGCTTTCTTTGGTGTTGGTTGTACCTCCTCTGTCAAATCTCTGCCTTTTTAGGCAGACATTGAGCTCTGTTTCAGGGCCTTCAGGAGCTGGAGAAGTCACTGTGTCTCTACGTACCAGTGTTGGAACTCTACTGTCCTACTTTCCCTTTTTAGAAATGGTCACCCTTTGGGTCTCTGAATTTGCCTGGCTTTGGCTCCTGGCCATGAGGTCCTGTCACACCTTTTCCACTAGATTAATGAGACCTGTAGTACCAGAAATATTCCCCCTGTAAGAATTGCTCACATCTTCTGATACATTTAATAGACTTCAGTTCCATTTTCTTACCATAGTTTAGACTCCCTGGCTGAAGTCATTGTGACTTTCAGCAGTCTGCGTCCCCAACCCTGCTTTTCAAGGTGTGGGTAATGATACCCAGGGTTTTGTCTTCCTGTTTTCCCTCATGTGGTTTTTTGCAAGCTGTTTTATTCCATATATTAATAGCTTTGCAGAATTTCTTGCCTGTGAGTTCTTGACCTGGGCTGGGAATTTGAGGTGGTTATTGAGATATAAGTAACAAAATTAAAATAAATACATTTGAAACTCAGAGCTTGCTATGTTCCCCTCAAAGTTTTAATACTCATTCAATTAAGAAAATAGCACTTTCCCACACTGCTACTCAACTTGAATTAAAGCCTCATAATGTAAATCATATTTTATTAATTTTTTAATTACTAGGCAACAGATTAGGGAAAAGCCTTTCAGGTAAGGTTCCAAATTTGCAATAGTAATGATCTGAGAGGAAATGATTGTTTACCATGAAGTAAATTATGCATTATAGGAGCCTTTTAATATTCTTATTTAACGTCCATTATTGATATATTTATCGGTCTACAGAAGCTGCAGTACTGTAATATGCCAATCAATTAAAGCTATAATTAAAGTGAAAAATAGGTACAAGCATCAGGACTTGTGACAAAACATATGTGTGTATATATAGTCTTCAGTTCCCTTGTATCTCTACTCTGCAGTGACTGACACTATTTTAAGACCCAAAGAAACTTCTCTGGGCATGGAAGTTGCAGTAAACAGAGTAATTTGGCTGTTAGCCTGTGCCAGCTGCAGATGATGCATTGCTTCCATTTGCTCTTTTTAAATACACTTGTTTATGCCTTGGCCAAGCACACAGAGGAAAGCTTGGAAGAAAGGGCAATCTTCACACCGTTCACATTCTCTGGCCAAATGAGGGCTGCTTGGTCAGGATTGAGAAAAGAGGTGGCAGTGCCATACAGGATCCAGGCAGCTGGATTTTCATCAGTGTTCCAGAGGCAGCAGTTCCCAGTGAATGTTGGCTCTGTGTGTTTGCTGTGTGTCATTTGCAGCAGTGTTTTTCAAGCAGGCAAAAGCCAAGGATTCCCTTGCTCAAAAAGCCAGTATCAGCTAGAATGGCTGGATGCTGAAAGTTGTGGAAGTTTTTCCCCGTTTTCTGAGGTACCTAAATAGGAGCCCTCTGCCAGAAAATACTGCCCTTCCTTTCCTGATGAAGGGGTAGCTGGATCCTTATATCTGCACTCTACAAACAGCAGCTCAAAGAAAGTTAAATCCTTCCCAGTGGCTTGGAACAAAGTGGCAAAGTGACTCTCACTTCTTCAGCTTCCCTAGGATCACAGAAGTAATGTCTAACACAGATGCCCTGCATGATGCTGCAGCACAGAAGGTCTCTGTGCTGGCTGTCATCCTGGAAACACCCAGAAGGAAAAGGAGGAGAGTGCTCTCTCTGCTACAGGCCCTTGGATAGAGAACCCTGATACACCCACACTCCCTGTGGGTCTGGCAGGGGAGCAGGCTCCACGACTTTTCCACAGAGTACATCACGTACCAGTGGATAGAGCAAAACTACACCCAGCCATCCTTGCCATTCCTTGCCCCAGAATTTAGGAGAATATCTGTAGCTGTCCATCTCCAGCATCGTATAACTCATGATGAACTCTCAACTATGTGGGCTGCTACTTCATATTTTTTCTCTTTGCTGTTGGCCTGTTGTAAATGGAGGAAAAACAGACAAGTGCAGGCAATCCCAAGTTTGTGGTCAGGAGTAATTTGGTATGGGTTTTATATGGTGTGGAGGAGAGGATAGGAAGGCCATCTTTTGCTGGCTTCTTGTGTTTTAAGCTGGGAAATCAGAACACTAGTCCTAGGACTGTCTGAACCTGGTTTCTCTTACAGCAGCCCCAGCATATCCCAGGGATATGTGGCAGACTCTGCCTGCATTCTGCTCTGTAAAGATTCATGGCAAGACTTCAAGAGATCTCTGCTTTGGTTCTTGGTTCAAGTGTGGTATTTATGGCTGGGTTTACTTGTAAAAAGAGCTGTGCCTCTAAAGGTTATTTTGGGGACTCTTTTCCCTGAAGTAGAGATGTTACAAAAGTATCTTGGACAGTTTTTTTTTCAAACTTGGTTGATTGTAAAGCAAACAATGAACTTGAATCTAAGTGACACTTTTCAGTTTGTATCTGAATTGAGACCAACTCATGTTCATATAACTGAGCTACCTCAGTCAAGTTAAATACAGATCCCTTTATTGACCTAACTTCTTTTTTAAAGGAACAAGATAAAAAACCACAAGTAAAGTAAAATCAGAAAGAAAACAATGCCACAATATTTGCCTTGAGTTCAGGTCCACTTGAGATATTACTTAATCTCTAAGCTAGCGTATTTGTTCACAAGTAGAAAGTTAGGAGGAATTTCCTGTCACTTGTCATTTTTTGTTAGTCATTCATGCTATTTAGAGGTTGCACAGAATATAGTATCATCTCTAGGGTCCTGTTTGTGAGTTCACTAAAATTAAGCTTGGAGAGTTTTCCAGCCAAAAGCCAGAATTGAAACCAGGTTCCCTTGAAGGGATACAATAAAATAAATAACTAGGGAAGGATAAAATATAATAAATAGGGAAGGGTAACATCTCATCTTCAACTTGCATTTCTAATCCACGTAATTTTAATTTTTTTTATTTATTTTCTTTCTTCAAACTTCCCTCCTCGGTCACCCCCATACACCTATGTGAGCCCTGGTTTGAAATCATCCATATGAACTACAGACCACAGCTGCCCTTCCAGGTGCACCATGCCTGTGATTCAGGTTTTGTGGTGGTGGAAGAAAGAGGAAAACAAACCAAAACCCACCAGTGCTGGAAAGCAGTTTTCCTGCTTACTTTCCTTGTGATTGCCTAACACACCCTCAATAAACAAGACAAGGGAAGGATGTCCTTTGCATTCAGGGTATGTTGGGAGCTCCATGTGAAGTGCTGAAGGCAAATAATGAAATAACAAGTGTTCTTGGAAACAGAAAATAATTCATCTTGACTTATTGAACTACCTGCCCTGGTGCATGGAAGAGAGGAGGTGAAAGTTGCACTGTGAGCCCGGTGACCAGCAAGCCTATTTCTGGCAGAAGTATTTAAGCCAGAGATACCTAGAAGGGAGACCATGAAGGGCTGTTGCTAAAGGAAAATTGTCAGTGGTGCTAGTGACAACCCTTTTCTCCTCTAGTTTGTAATTCTTTACTGAGCAGGCTTTGTAACCATCCCAAGAACAGGATCAATATGTAGCTCATTGTAGCTGCTTGCACAGTTCTTAGGCAATTTCTGTTTACCTCTTTTATTTTTTTTAATGATTTAGTGAATCAGAGACAGATGGTTGGTGTACTAACAGAGATGTGAAGTAGGCAGAATGGTTGGGGTCATTAGACTTTTGGTGAAAGGCTGATAGGTTGCTAGGCAGGTTGGCTGCATGAGACACAGTCAGAAATTTAGTGACATCTTTTGAACCTTTAGCAACCACTGTGTTGGGAAATCTTAGTTTTCAGGCTTATTGAAAGTCACTTGTAGACTGAGCATCCTAGAGGATGAGAGTTCAACAGTGGAGTGGCCACAGGATGTGAAACCACTGTTACTTGTTAACAGTGGTTTTGTTTTCTGATTTATTGGTTTTGTTTTCTGACTTGCTGGGATTTAATCCTGGTGGGTTGTGCTTGTTGGCTTTTGCCTGTGTGCTAGTCTTTTTCAACAAAATGATAACTCTTTTGTGCAAAGAATATTATTATGTAAAAGGCTTTTTATATAGGAAACTTTCTCCTATCCTTAAGTGGGAGGATTGATTAATAAATTTAAAAAATGAAGATGGAATTTTGTATAGGTGATGAGATGAACAATCTTCTGGGAGAGAGATTAAAAAAAATGCCATGGGATTTTTGAGCACAGTTTCCAATGAAAGTTGCTCTATTTCTATCTTATTATGAGAAATTTTAACTTTTAACGTCAGTCTTCTGGCCCCAGAGCACTCCAGGCTGTGATGAGATCTGTTTCCAGAAGCAGGAGATGGTGGTAGAAGTGATGAGAACTTTCACCAGTCCTTGAGTGATTCATGGGAGCTGTTAGCTGAGCAGTTTTTTCCTTGGGGATGCTAATGTGCACTCCTGGAATTGCTGTTTGGTGGCCATTCTAGAAAGGGGATGGCAATAGAAGCACAGAGGGAAAATGAGGGTCTGGAGACAGACTCCTGTAAAACAGCTGGATAAGAAACAGATGCTTGTGGCTGAAGAGCAGAGTGGGGCAATGTGGGCAGGTGTAGCTGAAATCTCTTCTGCCCTGCACACTGGAGACCTGATAGAGAAGGCGCAATTAATTTAAAAAGAGTGGGGAAATCCAACAGTACAAGGCAGAAAAGTCTTCAGTGTAGTATTAGTTCATAAAGTGGGATAGATTTTCTTCTGTGGTCCTTCTTTTCAGATTGACTTTCTAGAACAAAATTAAAATTTCCTGGGGTTTGAATATTTTCTGTCTGTAAAGCATGATTTTTTGATTGCTCTTTGTTTTACTTACTGGATATTTCTTTGCTATCTTGTGATGTCGTCCCAGTAGATGGTAAGCTTTGTAGGGTGGAAATGACAACTGAAATGCACTTTACCCTTGATTCAGTATTTCTGGGGCAGCATGCTTTCACGTGCAGAAAGGGAGGTGCATTTAAACATGGCTCAAGAAGTGGAAACTAGAGGTATACCATACTCTTGTCAAAATCTGAAGGAAAAATAAGCATTCTCTCACAGAAGTTTTACATACTTATGGTACCTGGATGTTTTGTTTGGGCTTTTAGGTGTTATTTTGAGATTTTTTTTTGGAGGGGCACACATCTTTCTTTCCTCCTCTAGCCTTTTATTAACACTATTCTTTATCATGAATGCCATATGACTGCATATCCTGGTTAATCTTCACCAATTAAATTGGAAGGTCACCTGGGGCACTCTCTGTACTACCTTAAAATAATAAATTAGTTTCTTAGTGCTGTGCTGCAGTGACCATCTTATAAAAAGATGAGAGAACTTAGTGGAACACAAAGTGATAATCCAGTCTATTAGAACAAAATCCTCTAAAAAAAATCATGACACTTGGGGGATGGATTGGAATTCTTCTCATGAAATGACTCATAACCAAGCTAAAACACCTAGTTTAGTATCCTATTAAGTTCTGTTCATTGCAAAATCTTCAGATTTTTAAATTTTAGGACTAGTATTGTATGCTACAACTAAATTTCACTGCTATCCAGGATTCTGGGTCAGTACAGACTCTCTTGGCTAGAGGAAAATTATTTTCTTCTGGGCTCCTCTGGACCTAGAACTCACAGCTCTGCTTTCCCAATGAGTTTGTCTTAGTTCATGAGAGTAAAGGTTATACACTCCAAGCAAGGCTTTATATTATTCCCTATGAAGCAAACTTGTTTGATAAGAACCTGAATTATGGAAGGAAGGAAGGAAGATGTAAAAATTAAATTCCTGATCTGTCTTCGAGGTCTTTGTTTATAACTTCACAGGCTATTGTGATTTTATTGTTAGCAAGATGGATGCTATTTCATGTAAATACCTGTTTATCTTGTTTTATAGTGCACCCTGGACTGTTAATTAGAATAAGACATGCTGAAATTAAAAAATAAATTATGTAGGAGTAAAGTACCTTGATCCTCACATAGCAGTATCCATTTTAGAGCTGGTAATATCAAACTATGATTAGCAAATCAAATGGAGTCCATGCTGGCAAGAGAAGAGAATATGTTCATCTTGGTAAGTAGGACTGCACCTATTAATTGTGTGATGCCAAACTTCAGAATTTATGCTATGTCTACTTCCAAATTATGCACCAGCTCTGTCTAAGTTTTACTAGCTGTGAAGTTGGTCTGCTTATCTATGGAAGCAATGGAAAATTCTGGTTGTTTTTGTAGCAAAAATGCCTTTTTTAAGAATAAAAAGAAGAATGTCTGTAATTTTTGCAGATTAGACCTTCTGTTGTACTCTCCAAAGGATATTTTTCTATTGTTGCTACAGGAAAATTTAGATTATTAGACTACAGATGTCTGAATTGCTTCGAAAGCACACAAATGCATTTGTTGTCTTATATGTCTGTTTCAACTGTTTGGGTTTTGTTTTTTCTTGGAAAAAATTCAGATGAAGGTGGGTAAATAATAGGAAGAATGCTGATGGGATATTCATGAACAGCTCTGCCTGGAGAGCTTTGAATTTACTTTGTTACCTCAAAGTAAAAATCTTTCAAATACTGAAAAGGCTAAGAAAGTAATTCTGCAGTGATTTTAAACTTGCTATTTTTTAAAAGAAGTAATTTTCTAATATTGGTCCTTGAAAATTCCTGTGCATTAAACAGGTAGTAAGAATATATTTTCATGTGTGAATAAATAGTATTTCCTAAAAGAGGAAAGAAATCTTCTGGAGAGCAACAGTTGGTCCATAAAAGTTAAACAAGTGAGTGGTTTTGTAAATCATTTGAGAAGAGAATTGATGTTCTTCTCAAACCTAAATACAATGACAAGAAGAAAATGTAGTCCAATAGGTTCCATAGCCAAGCCTAGCACTCAGGAGAATAAAGGCAGAGGACAAATATATGGGCAGCAACATACACTTCCATGAACTACCACTGCACTCAGATGAATGTGCATGTGTTTTATTTATTTAGTGAGAAGAGGAGAGCATATAGACTGCCAGCTAGGAGGATTTTTATTTTTAAATCTAACATCATGAGATGCACCTAAATATTTCAGTACCTGCTTGATACCTTAACCCCTGGGACTGTCTCTTACACCAAACCTTCACTCTAAGGAGGTAACATATTTTCAGGACTGGGTGTGAGGGGGGAAGTGAGCTTTCTGTTCCTCCCTTTGTCACTGAGCTGTTTGGTGAACTTGGAGCAGTTGTTTAATTTCCTTGTGCTTGTAGAAACTTAGAGGAGAATCCTGTATGTTAGAGATGTGTAATCCCTACTTAATATTTATGGATGCAAATTTACCCAGAGCTACCCTCTGCTTGCATGTGCAGTACCTAAAGAATTCTATGCAGTAAACTGGGTTTGGGTGTGTTTAATGCTGACACTTCTAATTTGTGTAAGTCTTTGCAAGGAATTTTAGCTGGAACTGCTCTTATGAAATAAATGGGTCCATTTATTTATCACATCCACTTAATAGTATGTACAGAAGAGTTTAGGGAGAACAGTTAAAAAATGTGGTAATCTGATATGAGAGCAGGGTTTAAACTCATTTGCTCAGAAGCTTGTGTTCTAGATTTAGCTTTGATGCCAAGTCAGGCAGCTGTCTTGAAAGTGCCAGTGGATCCCAAGGATCCCTGTGAGTCAGGAATTTGATTTGGACTCTTGTAAAGGACAGTGTCTGAGCATCTCCTGCCATTCTTTTGATGTGGCTGATCAGAAGGAAACACCATGTACAGAACAAATGACTCTCTTCCCCCAACAACCCCATGCCTGTTTTCTCAGCTGACACTTGACCAGACCTGAACCTGTCTAGATTGTGAGCTTGGGAGAGATAAAAGGACAAATAATGCTGTAGGGAGAGGAAGCAGGTCAGTTTGTTTTTTTTTTTTTTTTAACTCTAACGTTGCTGTTACTTCACTGGTTTTGAAATCTTAATGTAAGAAAAATAAATCATTGTAGAACCGAGGCAAAAGAAGGGATTTACAGCCCAATGTGGATCAAATGAAAACCACCAGGAACTTCAGCACAAAATCTGCTGAAGAGATTTGTTTCCAAGGCAAGGGAGATTTTTTTTAATGCATTTCCTATGCCCATTTGACTTGACAGGAAATCAAATGAAAATCATGTGTAGTAGTAACAGTTCAAGAGGTAGATCATCGATGAAGCAAATATTGGAGAAAATTATTAGTTTTGCAAGATTTATTCATCTTCTCTATTCCCATTCTGCCTCCCAACTATGCACACCCTTTAATCTACTTAGATGATTAAAACCAAGAGATAGATTGCAATGCCTGCTAAATCCAGGGGAAAAAAGGGGTGAATGGAAAAAAAAAAAAAAATCCCAAGTTATCAATGGCAAGCAAAGCAAAAAGCTAACACTTTTGCTTCTGGAAGTGAGACCGGTTTTGTGAGCTTTTCCCCTTCCTTAAATTACAAAAATAAGTACTTTAACAAGCCTGTTCATAAAGGAAGCTGGTGGTTGTAATAATATCCCCCCTTCACCCAGAGCAGAGGTTCTATTCTGTTTCCTTTCACATATGTGGCAAAGGTCAGCTATTGAGTGTGAATTGTCTTTGCTACTGTGGGAGTCTGTCTCTCTCTGTTACTGGCTGTTACTGTTTCAGTCCCAAGTGCTTATCTTTTTTTTTTTAAGGCTTCAGGATTCCAAACATATTGGGAGAGGAAATATATCAAAAAAAGGAACCCACAAACAAGGTTAAAAGCACAAATAAAGATGAAGAGAGAAATGGAAAGGGGAGGAGAAAAATGGTGTGGGGGGGTCAGTCCAATTTTCTTTGGAGAGGTATCTCATTGTTGGGGCTGTCTGGCAGTGTTCCAGGGCTTCAATTGAAAGTGAATTTCTTTTATTGAATTCCATCCAGAGATATCATAACCTCAAAAGGCTACTATTACCCAGAGGGTTTCAGATGAAACCATCTGAGCGTGACTCTCGAAATGCAAGAAGTCACAATTGTTGTTTGACAGCATGGGACCTGTCAAGGACCCTCTTTCCAGACAATTGTTTACATAATCCTTCCACCCACCCTATTGAGGTGATAACACTTCCATTGCAGGCCTTTTTACCTCAGTAGGTGCAGAGGAAAAAAAAAAAACAGGCAAAAAAGGTCAAAAAGGCATGGTGAGCTCCACAAAACCATCCCATGCCTTGACAAGCAATATTTAATTTTTGATTTTTTTTGATTTTGCATTGGAAGGCAGTGAAAGAACTCTAGGTTTCAGTTAACCAGGTAACTCCTCTTGTAGTGATCATTATAATAAAACAGAATGGCAAGTAGAAGACCAAACTGTTTGAAAAAGACATTAAAAAAAAAATGTAGCCACAAACCTTAGCAAAACCAGCATGCAGAAGGTGATTGGGAAGCTGATCAGACACATCAGGCACCCTCAGCTTTCCCTGATGATATAAGAGTGAAACACAACCACTGCTGCTGGGAATTGCTGTCCTGTACCCCCAGCCTTCACTGGGTGAGGTGATGGGGCTGTGAAAACCTTGAAGATGCGTGGAATCCTTCCTTCAGCTTCTGGAGGGGCAACATGCTGGCAATCTCACTAGAGACATCCAAAGTTACTTGCTAGTTTGGAAATTTTGGCTGGTCTCCATAGATGCTGTGTGTGTAGGAATGCATATTTTCAACAGATTTGGGGTTTTGGGCTGCTGATGTGTAGAGCCCAAGGTGGAGTTGTAATGATACTCCCACACTTACGAGGAGGTTTTGATGTAAGAGGAATCAATGTATGGGCTGTGTAGTGCATGTCTTTTACTGAGGACAAAAGAAAGTAGCAGAAGATTAGTGGTTGTGTTTTGACACAAGCTCCACTCACAGACTGTCTGTCAAGAGGGCAGAAAAGTGTGCAGTGAAAAGGGGAGGAAGGCATAAAGCATGGAGTAGGCAGGCTGCATAAAACTCTTGGGGGAGGCAAATGGAAATATATTTGACAAAGATCTGGTAAGAGGAAAAAGACATAAAAGTGGCATGTGGGAGAAAAGCCCAAATAAAGCACAATGTTTGCCTTGTCACAATACAGTGTGGTTTTAGGTGTGGGAGGGAGTTCTGGTTGACAGTGATGCATCAGTGGACAAGCTAGCTCAGAAATCTTTTGGGAGCAGTTTGAAATTGGTGACCAAAAGGCAAGCTGCACTTTGACTGCACTATGTGGGTGAGAAGGTAAATGACTTATGATTCACTGCTCAGCAAAATCCCTGGTGGAGCTGAAAATACCTTTAAAATTTCCCTTCAGTGTCAAGCCTTTCTAGGAGAAAAGGAAAAAAAGGAGAGTAAATGAAACATTTTTCTTACATTTGTCTTCAAGCAAGAGAGACAAGATGTAGGTGTGACATTGATCCATTTGAATTCCTCAATACACCCACAAGTACTCACTTGTAAGTTTTGTACAACAGTGTGAGATCAAGATAAGAAGTTTGATGAACTGTTGATGGACAGTTCATGGAGCAAAGTGTTTCAGAACACATTTAGGACAGACTGGTGAGTGTCAGATGAATGTAGATATGTGGTGGAATAATGGATGTTGTGTCGAAAACAGCATTAAGTCTTGGAATGTGATACCATCCCTAAGTCCCCAAAAGCCAAAATCAATTTTTTTTTATATGCAAGGCAGAAAACAAAACTGAGGAGTAACTTTACCAGACAAGGAAATATGTGAAGGAAAAGATGGTACAAAGGAGACCATAGGCACGTTTACCTGTCAGCAGAGAATCTTAATTTGTAAAACTACTTCATGTTGAAAGGTGCTTCTTGATATAAAAATTCCAACTCCACTCCTTGAAACTTTTTGAGTGAAAGAAATTATGCTGGCAAACCAGAAAGGCTGAAGAAAATGGAAGATAAAAAGCAAGGAATACTCTGGCTATTTGCCAGATTAAAAGGAGATACTTGTAAAGGAACATATGAAGTTTGGGAAATGTAATGAGACTTTCCTGTAAGGTCAGAAAAAAACTGAAGGGAAGTTATAAAAATTATTTACTTTGAGGTTCTGTTGGCAATCTCTCCCCAGTATTGTATTCTCTATCTAGACACTGCTAATTTATCAGTCTGCTTAGGACTGGCCATTTGCTTCAGGTCATTCAGACACATCAAAAACAAAACAGGGAAGGAAGTTATGCAGGGAAAACATGCCCTTAAGGAGTTATAGGTTATTATTAGTAAAATGCCCCCATATTTTAGGACTCTATTTGGAAACTTTGGAACATAGCCTCCTTTAAGACCATTGCAGATAAAAAGTGCTCTCTGCTGTCTGTAACCACAGTGATGCAAAGATTGTGACAGTGTATACAGAACTGCACAGCCAGAGGTTTCTTGGGACAAAAAAAAAAAAAAAAGAAGCTGTAAACTTGTATTACTTAATGCTGAGTAGGGTTTTGAATTCTAAGTAGAGAAACATATTGATGAGCACTCTTAGAGCACTGTAGTAAACTCTGCGAAATCCAGTCCTATTGGAAGTTAGTCAATATACAAGATACAATAGCATATGGAACAGATGCTGGAGTTCTGCTGCAAGAAGAATACTAATTCTGGATATGTGCCTGATCCAGATGTCCTTTCATAAAAACAAGAGTTGCAGTTATCATCTTGGAAGCCATAGTAAATCCATAAATATAACACTCAGCAAGAGCAGAAAATGTATTAGTGGTAAATCTGCAAGACATTTGTTGCTATTTAACTCCTTATTTAAGTGGGCATAATTTTGTTGATCATGCCTTTATTTCTGTCAGGAGAAGACTTTGGCATTGCTAATCTCTTCTAATTAGCAAAAACAATCATATCTCAATTGCAGTGAACTGTATGAGCTGGGTAATGAAAGTGTTAGAAGTCTGAGAGGGTGAGTTTGTGTAAAAGAGAGCTACTGACTAACTCTACCTTCTCTCAGTGGGGAGAACTATTATTTTTCTGTGGTAATCTGGAATATGAAGATCAGTGGTTTTATCTTTTTTGTGAAGTGTCTCCTCATCAAAAATAGGAAGAAGTATTATGGCAGAGAAGTCAACTGATTTGACTGGTGCAGGTTTGCTGCTGTGGGCTGAGAGCCTACAGGTGTTAGTCCCACTGGGGTTCTGTCTTGTCTTCTTACAGTAAGAGTTGTTGGAAGTTATAAATACACTATTTATTTGTGATATCCTTCCTCCCCAATATATTATGTTAGGCTGTAATAATTAAACATGATCTGTAAACACATTTTTCAACAAAAGGATTCCTGACAGAAGAAAAGTGGTATTTTTGTATTATGTTAATGTTCCAAGCCAGTACATGTTACACGTGTGATCTGTCAGTGGTTGAAAACTGCAATGTCGTGAGGTACTTGCAGTAGTTCAGATGAACTCAAATAAGTGTATCTCCCTTGGAACTGGATACTTTTTTTTTTTATTCTCCCAAAAAGGAAGAAATGAGAATTTTTTGAATGGAAATGTTTTTCCTGAAACTACTTGTTTCACTTGAAGACCTTTCTCACTTAGAAAATTCCAACCCATGAGTGCAATTACGATTAATTCTTGCCCTCACTGCTATTGAAGCTAGTAGTGTTTGTTGTGATTTTATCAGATGATACAAAATAACACCTGTAGCATTTCAGCAGGTGTTTGCTGCAGCTCTAGCTCGGCTACATTCTAGTTCAGGTGCTCTCTGCAGTAAGTGTTTGAAAACAGGAATGAAAACAAAATCACAGGTCACTAATTGGAATGAACCTGGATGCTTATTTCTTGTCTGGCAGTGCTGATACTGCAGTTGTCTGTGGAGCTTCTTGGTGGCTGAGTCATGGTTAAATGACTGTAACTGTTCCTGGTTGAAGCAGTGCATTTGTGTCATTTCTCTCCTTCAGATTTTATAAACCAGTTTTTTCCCAGAGGGGAGAACAAACCCCCTAATTTCAGAATTTGTAAAACTAAGAAAGAATGCACCGATTTGTGGCTGTCCTTAGAAATCTTTAATCAGTATGCCTGTGTATTTCTTGATGCATTTCTGTGCAATGATTTTGGGGTAGATTGTGCACAGAAGCACTCGTCTGTATCTCAGGATAAAATATTTCAGTGTCACCGAATTGAGAATAGCAGGAATTTTTTTCCACTGTGTTGATTCTGTACAGAATAACTCCTATTTAGTAAAATATTTCACAGGACAAAAGGAAATACATATGGGATATTCCCACATTTCTGCAGGAATCTATCTGGGTACTTTAGTGTCTGAGCAAAGAGTTTAGAGACCCAGTAGAGGAAATATAATTTGAAACTGATGTTTTTGCTTATCCAAGAATCTCTCATCTGCTGGTCTGCAGGGCTTTACTCACCCTTGGGTATTATCACAGCAGGTGTCAGCCTTCAAAAGTGAGAGAGGACTGGAGAGAGCTGATGCTTTGAAATACTGGCATTTAATATTTTTTTCTGTTGGAATCAGGTTGAGCTGATATATTTTGATCCATGTCAGAGCCTCTTTGCTATAAATGGTTTGGTTGCAGCAAAATGTAAAGGAAGGAGGTAAATCTCATGGCTGGTGTGCTGGTACTCTCTCTGTGGTAGAGACAGCCTGGTCCTGTCTTAGCAAAGTGGCAAACTGGTTTTATGAATTCCTTTTTATCACCACTGAGCTTCAACTCATCAGGGAAATATGATTTGGTTTCTGGTTTTAATTTTGTTTTCAAAAAAGAGGCAGCAACATCTCTATACCTGCCGTCAAAAAGAGTGTGTGCTAGTGCAGTGACAAAAGATGTCTGAAAGTGTTGCATTAATTCTTCTTGTCTAGTGGAAATACATACTGGGGCAATCTTCAGGTAAAAGAATTCAGTAGGAAGGGTTGTCCTTAGGATGAAAAGGGCACTTTGAAACCCTGGCCTGCAGGAGCCATCAAATAGAGCCAGGAGACATGGCTCCGCACTGAGTAACACATGTTGAGACCTGAGAAAACAGGACTCATGGAGTTCCATGGCAGCAGGTTACTCAGCTCATTTGATCATAATTCAAACCATTTGTGTGACTAATGATGCTCTCAGATGTTTGGCAGAATAAACTAATCAGCTGTTTATCAGCAGCACAGCTTCTCTGTGGCTGACATGGATCCAAGGGATTCTGCTTCAGTCAGAGATGCAGCTCCTCTCTCTGTGCATTTCCCTTAAATGTGTAGTTCAGTAGCCTTCCAGCAGACCTAGCTCTAAAACAAGTAGTTCAACAGAAGAAAGAACATGCCTGGGAAAAGGCACCCTTGATCAGTTGCTGCACATCTGGTTTAAAGTCTTAAGGGTGAGGCTGTGTACCGAGTCAGCATGTGTCCTGCTAAATCTGAAATGGTGTGAATCAAATAGTCTCATAGATGAATGCCCTATTGTGTGGTTTGTAGGTGTCTCTCATGCTGACCCAAGTCCTCGTCAGGTTAAAAATCACACATAAGTTGCCTGACAGATGAATCAGATTATATAGTCATAGTAGTTGGATTTTAGGGGTTTTTTTTGCATTTCGATCTCTTTTTTTTTTTTTTTCTTAAAGGGGGATTGATGATACCCACTGTCCCCAAATAGAATGGTATTACAGCCCAGACCCTCTGCTGTTATTAAAAGGTGCAGCTCCATGGTTATTAGTGCAGCTGCACTAGTTCACATTAGTAAGGAATATAGTTGTCTGATGCGTTTATAATCCAGATTTCCTCCTGTATTTCAAGAAGAGCTAAGCCTGAGAAACATTTATTCTATCTCTGGTACTAGTTTGGAAGCAAACCAGTGGGAGATTCCAAGTCAGAATTACAATTTAATTGGAAAATTACAATAAAGGTAATAGTACAGAAACACTGGCTTAAACTGAAGGAGTCAGAATATGACCTGACACCTTGTTGGTCAGGGTGATGGTAGCAGTCTGATTAAATGGTGCCTACAGTCCCATTGGAGTGATGGATTGTAGGTGTAGGAGAAGGGATTCCAGGTGACCTCGCCCCTGATAAGTCACAGCTGTACTAATTACCAAGAAGAGGAACAGCCTTGCCCTTAATGGGTCACAGGTGTGACCAATTAAGGTAAGTGTGATAAAAGGGGTGGGCTGGCTGGTCAGGGGAGAACTTTGAAGAAGGAGACTTGGAGGAAGAGGACCTTGAGCAGATAGAGGAGCACTGAGAAAGAAGGAACAGCCCAGAGAAACACAAAGAAGAATGGAACAAGGAAGGGAGTTGCTGCTCTAGAAGATCTGCTGTGAGGTCAGTCTGGGTCTGGTGGGGTTGGAGCCTGCAGTCAGAGGTGGCAATAAAATACTTGCAGTCATGTTCCAGCAGGAAATAACCAGCAGGCAGAGTCTGCAGTTGGACCCTACAGTAGGAGTTTGCTGTAGTCAGAGTCGGTGAATAGCTGGGGTCAGGATAACAAAATTGCAATAAGGAAAAAACCAGGACCCTTTTCATGTTGTTAATTCAGAGTCTGTGCCTCAGCTCATGTCTACCCCTCAGGAGAGGTCTGCTGCAACAATGGATGTGGTTCTGTCAAAGCAGAGATCCTGTAGGAAGATCTTTCTCTGAAGGTCCAGTGTTAGCCTAAGATTATGTACAGGTAGGGATGTTTGGTTCCTCCCCCCAGGCAGAGCATCTCACAGTGGGATGATGGAATTCTAGGAGTCGCTCTGGGAGACCTTGATGGCCCCTTAGCTAAGGCAGGCCCCTGGAGGGAGTTATCAGGGCTGACTCATGGAGAAGATAAAGAATGCTGCCCCACTTATCTTAACAGCTTGTGAAGATGGTAATACATACTTTTGGTTACACCTTACATTGTAACCTAAGACAATCTCTAAATGTGAGAACTCACCGCTTACTACAAAGGGCATAATCCTGTTGATAAACTACCTGAGCATGTTGAGAGGGTTTCAGGAAACTGGCCATTATAGAGAAGTTGGCATTTTGTTTTTTAACATCTATGTTGTAGGGCCCTGAAAGCAGTATTTACAGTAAAGTTGCTGATACCACTGAGTTCCACAACTGCAAAACCATAATATTAGTGCTGTGCAGGTATAAACATTGTCACAATGTATTACTTTGTCCCTGGAACAGAAACCACAGGTACAGTTAATGATGACTTCAGATGAGAGTAGGAGTGCTTTAAAGACCAAGAAATAGATAGGTTAGCTGGATGACTAATTTGCCAAGGAAGCAAATTTGTCTCCATTTATGGGACGGGTTTTCTTATTTTCAAGTTTTAAGGCTTCATTTAACTTCCAGTGCAATATATTTGATAGAAAAAGAGGAGTGTGCTTCCAATAGAATTAATATCCCTAAAGGTTTCTTTTTTCCTGCTGTTTCTGCTGAAAACAGAGGCTAGGATTATTTATTTATGCTTTTGTTTGGTCTTTGATACCCCTTTCAAGGAATAGCTGGCTGCAGAACCTGGGTATATTTTGCATACTAATGGTTTTTGTAATTGATCTCTTCAGCTTCCTTCAGTCACTGTGGAAGGTTGTCAGCTGCTTCTTTGAAGTTAACTAATGATCATACAAGCAGGAAATCTGCAGTAGGAGCCAGGATCTCCCTGGTGATGTAGCAGCACAGCTTCCACATGCTGGCACTCGCCTGTTACCTTAAGTGGTGTTCCTCAAGTGAGCTTGGAGTTAGAAAGCTTTAATTGCTGTATATATCTTGGGGGTCAGTGCAGTGCAAAGATATTTCCCCAAATGTAGGGGAAAAAACCCAAAAAGGCAAACACAATGCTCTTTTCTCCTTTGTGTCAAAAGCTGGCACATCTGCCAGGCAACTAGCTGGCATTCCTCTACATAATTTGCACTGGAAGGGTTATAAAGTCTAAATAGACTTTAAAATCCTCTTTCTCACTTGAATATTCACAGACATGTTCTGTGTAACTGAAAAATGCATACAGGAGAGGCTGGGCTGGCATCTGTGAGAATTCTTCTGCTGACCTGGCTGGAGTTTTGGATTAGCTCTTAGAGTCAGCCTATACAGACAGATATTCATTGTATAGCATGAGTCTTTTTTATCCTTGTTTTCTTTCCTCTTTCTCTGCCAGTATGTTTCTAATAAAACCCTCATATGCCAGCTTTTGAATAGATGAGGCTGTCTTTATTTCTTCTTTATTTTTTCCTTTTTATGTGTTTCTCTGCTCTTGTCTGTGAGTACTACAGCAGAGCTCTTTTCTCTGCTCTAGTCACCCTTAACCCATAAAATAAACTACTTTTAAAAGGGCAGGGAAGAAACAATAATAGATGGTCTAATAAAAGATACTGTCTCTCTCTACAAGCCTTCTCTCACTTCAAAACAACACAGCAATGTGATAAAATAAACTGCTGTTGCCATATGTTTTGCTGAAGAACCCCTCCCCCTTTCCCAAGTGGTGACACAGTCACAGTTGTGTTGAATTTGGTTTAGCTGAAGGCTGACCTTTAGAGCTCTTAGTTTGGAAAATGATCATTCTGGGGTGTTACTGTAAGTGTTCTTTACTGACAGCCAAGATAATTTCAGTGAGAGAGGAGTAGGAAAAAAAAAATATATATGTGTACATGCACATATGGGTACATATATATACACATATTTATGCACATGTATATATACATATATTACATATACATACACCCTGTTATTTTACTCATGTCATCAACAGAACACTGTTGTGGCCTTGCTTGTTTTTCCCTTATTCATCTGGAACAGGTCCTGCTGAAGGAACAGGCTGTGGGAGGACATTTGAGAGGAGAAAGGGTTGTGGGGTTTCTTGTCACTCTTGCTGTTAAGCTGAAGCTGTGTTTGCATCTGCTTTGCACTTAATGTGCCTCTATGTGAGAGTAGCACCTTTATGGCATATGATTTGGTTCTAGAGCCAGCATTGCATAGCACATTGGTTTTGTTCTTCCTTTTTTTCTCTCCTCTAAGAATATACTTAAGGCTGGGAAAACAGTGGGGATTTTTTGTTTTGTTTTTAATTTATTTTTAATTTTTTAAAATTTATTTATTCTTAGTTATGTACTTGTAGTAGGTAAGAAATCTGTTTATCAATCACAGCAGGAACAGGGCTTGCAGTTTTAATATCTGTTAGCAGCCAGGGCACGCTCTCAGCATTTGTCAGTCAGTGTTTATCTAGACTTGGTAACGTGTACTGAATTCCTATTTTCTATCGTATCTCAGTTCTGATGTATTAAATAACAGTTGATTAAAGGTGTATTTTCAGAGGGAGCACTTTTTACAGCAATAAGATACCTGGGAACACTGGTTACTTCTAATCATAGTTCATCCTGACCACTGAAGGTCAGTGAAAACATCTGTTAACTCTCTAGGTTATGACACTCTGCCCTAGAGTTTGACAAGGTGCTCCTGTACTGATGTGACTAGCAGGGGTGTCTTTGTGTTGATACCAGCACAAAAGCTTCATACTTGTAATCCCAGAGGAAGGATTTAAATTGTAAAAGAAAATTGCACTCTTATTTTTATCAATCATTCACATGGTGCTGTTTGCTTTTCATAGATTCCTGTTTTTGTTAGTGACATTTGGGGCTGGGGAGCATCATCTGTGACAGTAAAAATTATTTGTGAAAACTTGTGCCTTGTGAAAACTGTTACATGTCTAAACTTGAGTAATTTATCCCTTTTTTTGCTTCTGCAGATCTGAAAGAAGGTTTTTTTTTTTCCTTAGGAAACAGGCTTTTTTTTATCAGGACGAAATAGTATCTATCCTCCAACTAGTGCAGGAAGCCAACAGCCTCCCTTGCCTAGTTGTATTGCCTTAAGCCTGATGGTAGATTTGGAGCTGTACAAGCCTCTGGCATCAATGCAATCAGTCCCTAAAAAAGTTGTATTTTATGAGAGTCACATTTTCAAAAGAGAAAAATCTGTTCCCATATAAGAAATAAAACTTACATGTGTCTTTCAATTGACTGCACCCACCTTGGAAGTTGTTAGATGTTTACTAAATAGTCTATCATGGCCAATCTGGAGTATTTTTATACCACATCCATCAAGCCTTACTGCTGAATGTAGAAGCTATGAAGTGGTTGAGAGAAAACCCACAAACTAGACTTGGAACATGCATGAGTCACCAAGAATATGTTCATTTGAGGCTTTCTTCCTTTTTCCTGTCATTAGCCAATTGGTTGCTTCTGCTTCCTATTTTAATTCTTATGTAGTACTTCTTATTTTCTTTGTTTTCCCTATCTGCATAGGGATTTTCTTCTTCTTCCTTCCATCCAGCACGATGCTGCTGAGATTGGCTTGTGGTGGTTCTGGGCTTTTCTGGCACTGCTCACTGAGATAAAAAGTGACAGCCCGGGAGCCCCCTCGTGTGCTCCAGTGCTTTCAGCCTGTAGCACAGAGCAGTATATCAAACACCAGCAGGCCAACTCCTTTTTTGTTGCATTAGCCAGTCAAGCATTTTGTGCTGCTGAATGTCATCTTATTTAACATTTTGTTAAACAACTTCTAAAGGTCTTAACAATATGACAGATGGGCTATTGAATGGATGCTTTAACGGCTAAGCATTAGTTTGTTTTTGTTTCATAGTGTTTATTGTTAGCTAAGTACTGTTTAAATAAATCAAGCTTTTCCCTCTCTCTTTTACAATGCAGACACATTCAAGAGAGGGTTTTATTCTTCTTGTGATGGCTGTGTGCTTCATTCTGTCAGGCAGACATGATATATGGTGGTCTCATTTCCAGTCAGTCTCTGCCTCATAGGATATGAACCCAAAGTCTAGGTCATGTCTCTAAAGGTTAAAGTGTGCCTTGAGGATTCTGCCTAGATGGCAAAGTAAAATCTGGAATGACATTTTTTTTGGTCACCTCCTTTCAAGTTACAACCTTCACTGCCATCTCTCCTGTTTCTGAACTTAATTTCCATAACCCTCAAGCCTGACTACTGTTACTGTTGAGTCCATGTGAAGGCAGCAGACTGGGGGAACCCTATTTCTTCCAAAGGTGAGAAGTCTGAATAAGGTGTATGCATGCAGGCTGTCCCTTTGGCACATGTAGAAAAACTTTCTTTTGGCAAGAAGCAGTCAGCTGCCCCGAATCTCCATGTGCCATGTTGGGCACACCTGAGGAGTCAGGACTGAGCTTTCCTCTAGGGCAGGTGTGTGGACAGGCAGTGGTGGCTGGCAGATGTGCTGTATCTGTAGCTAATCCAGAGACTTTTTCCAGATATGGTCACTGATTTCTGCTGCTGAGGTGTTAAAGGTGCCTTTTGCTTTTGGTAACACTGAACTGCTGGGTTTAAGAGTTATGTATGTTTGATTTCAGGAAGTGAAAGTGTTGAAAGTTGAAAGTGTTTTCTTACATTCTATGGGCAAGTCAGAGACAGAATTTCTTGGCAGTGTGAGAATTCTGTTTTATAGGGACTGAAGGACTACTGTTGGGATGAGGTGAAATGGGAAATAAAATATTTGGAGAGGCAAAGAGAAGCCATCTCCTCCCTGCTGCAGGTGGGAGGTTGGAAAGCAGAGGAGTAGCATTTCCCATTCCTGAGAGTGTTCAAGACCAGGCTGGATGGACCTCATAGCAAATTGATCTAGTGAAAGGATTGAAAGAAGAAGACCTTCAAGGTCTCTTCCAGTCTAAAACATTCTGTGATTCTTTGACGAGTAACTGCTATCCCTGCAGCATCTTCTCTAGCAGAGTCCAACTGGGCCTGAGTTCATGGGCTCCAGAGCTATTTTGCAGCTTGCTGAAGTTGGATGTAGTTGAAGATGCTGATTTTGCTTCTGCAAAGAGCCTGCACTAACAGATGCTTTCAAGACTTTGGGATGAGTCACCAAGGTACGAAATGCAAGCAGTGTGCCTCCTCCTCTTTTTCTGGCAGCACATGTTCATGTCAAGTACCTGTCAGGATTAGTCCTTGGCTTGAGTACAGATATTGAATCTTGAAAACATGACACAAGATCTAAGAGTCAGGAATTTAGTGTGGCTATTGATTCTTAGCTTGTTTTGGACTTCTGGGGAATGTTGAGCTGATTGTAGCATTCCAAAGTGTGAAAACATTTCATGTTTCTTTGAGACAATTGTGAATTTTTGTCTGCGGTAAAAATTTTGTTCTGTGGTGGTCATTAGAGGTCCAACTTCACAGGAGCAGGCAACACCTCTGGTGTTTTGACCAAATTCTAGTTTCAGTAAGCAAAGCTTATCTGTCTCTTATTCCCTTTGCTGTCTCTAGTGGCGTATCTATTCTTCATTTCATCGATCATTCATCATTTCATTCATCATTTACATACAGAACTAGGGAAGGAAATACAGGTCTGCTTCTGAGGCAGTGGCCTTAGGTGATGCCATTTGCCCACAGTTTTTGAGCATCAATTCCTCATTGGGCGTATGGGAGCCAATTTACTTACTTATTTTGTGAGACAGTATCTGGCTTATTAAGTGTCTACACCTTTTGTAATTTAATGGTATCTGGGTCTCACTTTAACTGTTCATGCATCTTTGAGAGACAAATAGCAGTAATACATTTGCTCTCATTAATTTGCAGACTGGCTTTTTTTTTTTTTCATTGTCCTTTTTCTTCTTTTTTTTTTTTTTTTAATAACTCCATCCCCCAAACTTTCAAAACACTCATCTGAAATAACAAAGTGTTACAGATGAGGTCTTCTGATTATTGCCCTTTAAAGCTTTTTTCACATGGCCAGGCTTCACAAAAACCTATTTTACTCAAAGAAATTAGGTTTCTGGTTAGTAGGAGCCCTAAATAGACATGAATTACAGGAACGTCCTTTGAAATCCCACACAGTACTTGTTTCATTAAATCCCATGAAGCGACCTTAATTTAGTGGAACACTGGATAGGTTGTTCTTTTAACCTATTAGCACTTTGGCCAGTCCCATAAACCATATTCATGGATGATTCCATCAAGAAGGACAACAGTGGGATTAATATTATTTCAGGATACAGTAAATGCCACAATGATGAAGCTGTTTAAGATCTGGTGCTCACTGTGTCACACTGAATGCATTGACATTTACTCTGCCATCACTTCATTTCCAATATTCCTTCCAAATCAGCCGATGCTAATGTTTCAGTGTGTGTGCAGAATACAATTCCATCAGGGCTAGGGACGAGGAGAAATGAGCTTAAAGCAAGTCCTTCTCTCCTGTCCCCTTGGCACCCTGCTGTTCTACTCTCACCCCAGCATGGCAAATGGCTTATCTGCTGTGACTCTGTGCATAGCTAGGAAAGAGCAAACACACAGGTGGAAGTGTGACAAAATCAGGGCCTTGTCCTGTGTGGAGTCAGCCCACCCGCAGCCAGGTACAGGTGTAGTTCAGTGGTGTGTTTATAGGGCCAAGAGCACAAGGGAAGAGCCCGTTTGCTCACCGTGTGGCAAAGAGGCAGCATGAAAAGGAAATGGCTTTTCCACACAACAGAAATGCTGCCCACTGCCTCACTTTGCCTTCTATACATCTGCCTTTGGAAGGACAACACAGGCTACCTAGGTACACACCCCTGCACCACCATAATTAAACTTTAGAAGGCTTTAACATCTTTCCTCCTCAGCAGCTTTGGGGAGTCAGCGCAGTGCCTTATGCTGTTTTGCAGGCTGAGGACTCAAAGGGGATTTCAGCTGTAATTCAGTGGAGAGAAACACGCTCTTCTAGAGAGATTCCAGAGGGAAACAAACTGCTCTCGTTCAACTTGTGTAGGAGCATCTATCTTTACATTGCCAAAAAAAGGATCTCAAAATTGCCTCACTGAAGTTTGCACAGGAAACCAGCTACAGAAGAGAGGTTTGAACCCAAGTTTCCCTAGCCTCAGTCTATCCAAGAGACATTCCTTGATGTGGCTGAGAGGTAACAGGAGGAATGAGGAGAGAGTTGTCATGGGGCACGACTGATGTGGACGTGCTGCTATCAGCTGTGCTGGGTGGCATTGAATGTCTGCTCAAGTTCATCTGTCATGTTCAGTTGCAGTGCAGGGAAGAAGATTACACAGCTGACTCCATTAATCACTAGCACTCTGGTAAACTGTGGGAAGCAGGAAAGGTCTGGGTCTTCTGTAAACCAAAGCTTTTGGAGCTGGGAGAATGAGGAAGGGAATTAGTTATGTCCTGGTTTCATATTCATATCCTCCAGTAGGATTTCTCCGTTGGTCACTGCTGGAGGTGGTGGGAGTTGGTTATTTGCTCTGACTTGGTGTGATCATTCTTGTGCTAATGACCAAATAAACTATTCCTACAGTAAAGAAAATGAGCTTTATGAGCAGAAAACAAGGAGTGGAGGAGAACTGGGGCAGCCATTGAGACTTTGGATTTATTGGCTATGCAGGAGGACTATTGGTTAAGCAGATCGATCCAGATTTGAGTTTAGATTGTTGTAATAAAGGGAAAGACAGTTGCAGTTTATTTGGTCTAGGTTAGGCAAACAATTATGGTAGAGTCAAGGCAATGCAATACTTGTACTTGCATAAATACAAAATGTGCTGGATTGTGCTCTGCATGGTGTTAATGAATGTGCCTATACGAGTACAATTTCTTTGGACTGGTTATTTTTCATGATTCAGTAAAGATAACTGGCTACTTAACTGCCTTACTTGTATATGATGCCACACAGTGTGCTGAAAACTTCAACCTTGATTTTGTAGCATGTCCACTGGAATCCTCCGTAAGAATTTGTGTCATTTTGTTATATTACCACAAAGCCTTATTAATAATATCCTGTGACTGATGCTGTGAACACGTTTGTGCTCCATTTGGAAAAAGATGGCATATTGCATTTGGAAGGCCCCATTGCACCTGGAGAACTCAAGAAAATCAGATACTATTAGCAGAAAGTGTTAAAATGGTTGATTATAAACCCAGACAGAGCCATTCTTCCTAGTACAAAAATCTACCATTGAAATACATTGAACTGCATTGGTCCTTAGTAAAGAGTTTTATACCCTCTTAATAAAAAAGCTATTCAGCTAACTGGAGAAAGTAAATAGATTTCAGAGTCTATGTAAACAGAAATCTATGAATTTGGCTTATGTTTTACCTAAGCATTTGAAGCCCAAAAGTTCTTTCCTCTGTTACGGCTGAACTGTAACAGGTCTTCAGGGGCTGCATTACAGCTGTTTTGAAAGGGAAGCTGGTATTTGATTTGCTTCTTGTGTCAGGAGTCTGGAGAAGAATTTTGGTGGAGGAGTGGTGAAGAAAAGGGCTAGGTCCTGGAGAGAAGCCAGAAGATAGGTAAGGTGGCATCTCTTGACCCTGTTGTCCATGGTGTTATGATTGTACAAGTTTTTGAGCTCCCTGCAGGGTATCAGCAGTTCTAAGCTATTGTTAAGCTGCAAGGTGAAATGTGATTCTTCTGGCAAAACTCTGATTCTGTCCCATTTTGCAGGGCTTTGGACACTGAAGGATAACACACATGCATATTTTAAGATATCTGATTCCAAAGTGGAGAAATTATATTAGACTCTCTGAAAAACATTTCCCCGTCATGGTTTCATAGGCTTTCTTACTACAAGAATGTGAATGCTTCAAAACAAACACGCACTTGGAAAAAAATAGCTCTAATTCCCTTGCTTTATAATAGGTGGAGTGAAATCGTTTTAGATCTAACAGACTACAGAGGCCTCATGGTCTGACTGGAAGTCAGGTGTCTGCAGAGGGCTTTTGATAAACTTGGCCCTGGAAGTGAAGTTTGCCTGTGGCTTTGGGCCCTTTGCTTAGTCCCTCTGACTCAGTTTCCTCATCTGCAAAGCAAACCTCAGAAACCCCTCTGTGAACACCATTAGCAAAGCCAACGGTTACCTGCAGTTATTTCCTTGTTTTAGTACGGGAAGGTGGTTAGAGTTTCGAACTGCCACCATGTGGTTCCTTCTTATGAGTTTTTCAGCTTTCGTTTTGATCAATTCCTGCCTTTCTCAACACATTTAGCATTGAAAGCTCTATTGTGTCCTTTGCTGTGTAAGGTCTTTGCCTTTACCAGCACTGTTTAGCAGTGGATTTGATTTATTGTTGCATCAAAAGATCCGGCTTACTTCAATCACCTGCCATATTTCCTGTGTTATCGGGTCAATTTTGAGTTATTCAATATGAACAGTTTGCTGGAATCTCAATTGTTATTCTGGTTTTTTTTTAGCTTTCTGATGTTTTACTTTTTGTAATGGAGTTTTTCACGGATTTTCACATAAACAATTTATTGTTATTGTAACTGTCCTTTCATGTTTACATTCTTCTCATTAGGAAGAGACTATTGATGGGCTGTTGGGTTGACCAGTGTGATTGGAGAGGACAATTTTCTTCCTCCAATCCATGGTCACTGTTGGAATTCTATAAATGCCGAGGTCTGTAAATAAGCTGCCCTCTTTTTTTGCCTTGGACATCTCAGCGTGTGAGTGTTGTTCTTTTGTGTCATATTGCAACACTCAATGATAATGATTTGTGGAAACTTTGTGGAATTTGGCAGGAATAGGATCATCCTAAGAAGGTGTCTAACATTTGTTGGTAAAACAAAAGAAGTAAGTTTTCAGGGTGGTGGACTGTTGGTGGCTATGTTTTGGTCAGCAGTATGGAGCATCAATTTGATAGCTTTAGTGTGTGACCAAAAATTTTCAATACCTGATTTCAACAGGACTTTTAAAATAGATAGGAAATGGGAGGAAGGGATTTGTCTAATTTGAAAGGATGGGGCCTGGAGAACAGTTTGCTTTTTTTGTTAAAAAAAGGTGATATTGTACTGGTTTAAGGGACTCTTGCAAGCTTGACCATTTTATGAACACATATTATCAAGAATATATTGACTTCTTTTAATTCTGTATTGTGTAGTGATACATGCATTGCTTTACTATAGTATTAGATTCCTTGGTGACCTATTAATTCAAATTTGAGGTTAAGACAGCCTTTCTATAAAATAAAAAATAGTAAGTTGGAAATATCAAGAAAAATCAGTGGGCTAAAAAGAAGTATCTCTTTTAAAGGCTAGAAGTCCCTACTTGAGTGTCAGCATTTAATATTAGTTCCTTTCTTTAAATGCCTGTGTCACACAGCCCTGTCAAAAGACTCTGTGGGCACTTTTTATAAAGGCACTCCAACATGGAGGTGCTGAAAAATAGTTTTAAATCAAAACAAAATCTTTGCTGTCTTTTCAAGAGCTTGAAAGGCAGCCAGGGACATTTCAGCAAAGCAGCATGTCACTGTATTAACACCAGACAAATAATTGTGTTGATTGCAACAGGGAAGTCTGTGTAGGGTGTGTTCCAGAGACCAACTATTTTCCAACAGGTTTGTTAGACACCTTCAAAGTCGATACACTTTTTTTTTTTTATCCCCTGGGAATAAACTAATTTCTATTATTTTTTGCTGGTTTCTACTGGATAAAGTTACTTTCTGTTGCTAACATAAACTTTACTTTGCACAAGATCATTGGGTGTTGTGACAGCTGCTCACAAAAATAGTGACCATTGTTGGTGGCTGTGCCTCTGTCTGCCTCCTTACCAACAGGCTTGCTTCATGGATTGTGTGGGACAATCTAAAGGGGATTGCAGAAGACATGTGATCAAATTGCAGCTTGGCATTACTGTAAAGTGCAACAACTTGTCTGTGTCCCAAACAAAGGATGAGGTACACCTGCACTGCCTATTTCTTGAGGGAAAAGAGAGAAGAAATGTTGCAGCTGGCAGAAATTTGCTTTTGGGCAGAGAATATCCAAGTGCTAGCTCTTTATCCTGGAATCAGTCCTCTTGCTTATTGAGAGCAATTGAGAGCTTCCTGCTAATTTTGGGGGGGCAGATGTTCAAAGCAGCTACAACGCAGTAGGTATTTATTCATGCAGTGGTCTGCAATGAAAAACAGTTGAGCCTTCTGCATATACCTGACTTATGTTTTTCATTTATTTTGTCACCAGTGTAGATACTGCATTTTTGGTTTAGGTCTTGTCAGGTTTAGGCTTCTTAAGCTTGGTCCCAGTTTTCATGGACAGAACACTGATGTCAATGTGGTTCTTAGCCCAAGTAGGAACTGCTTCAAAGACCTCTTGGGTCTGGCTTTTTCACATTGTCCAACCAAATCTCTCCTTTTCACAAGGTCAGCTGACCCTATTGTCTCACTCCTGCTAACCAGTAGCCCAGCTGGCTGTCCTGGATCCCTTTCTTGTTTCCAGCCACACTCTGTCAGTCAGTCCATCCAGCTCTTCTGCTGATTACATCATATTGAGCTGCAGAGATGCACAACAATGCTCTTTCCCTTGGAATGGGAACACTTTATTTTGCAGAGAAGGAAGCAGGATGATTTCCTGCGTGAGACCCGCTGAGGATTAATGGGTCTGTCAAGATCCGTAATTGGCGGCTTAGCAGGGCTGACACATGAAAGGACTGCAGTGCTATGTGAACCACCTTCAGGCTTAAAACTATTTCTGTAGCTCAGTCCCAGAGAGCTGAATGAACATGAACTCAGAATTCAATTACTTCCTCCCCAGCCCCAGCAGAGATCCATTTACATTCCAGGAGAAACCATTGCTGAGCAAGAACATAATGCTGCTCTTGCAGGGACCTCATAAGCAGGATAGCTGTCCTCCAAATCCTGCATGTTTGGCTGGAAATCTTCAAAGAATGCTGTTTACCATATGACAAACGTGTACTTTTCACCAATATGTCACACAGTATTTTTTGAAAGCTCTTCTCATACTTTCTAGAGACTTGAGGGCAGGTCCTGCTCCCCCATGGACTGACAGAAGAAACTTCTTTTCAGTAGGCCAGAAGAAGACCCTGGGGAATTTTCAGGGTAAAAAAGACAAAGGGTGTAAAGCAGGATGGATATTTCTGAGTTTTTTTATTATCAGGAAGCAGTGTCTTGGTAGTCAAATCTTAGGCACAATTTCCTGTTTACCTGAGCTTGGATGGAGGAGAAAAAACAAACAAACCAAGAAAAGGGTCTACAGATGCATTCTAGCCTTTCCTGTAATGATTGTATATCTTTCAGTTTACCCATTGAAGGAAAAGCTGTAGACTGTCTTTGTAGCATTGGAGGAGATTAATAATGTCAATGTCATGCTTCTGGCTGTAGCATGTAGTGAGCAGGGATAGTGGTAGTTTATTTTGCAGCTGTAACTCTTTGGTAGGCTGCAGGAAATGGAGAGGTATCCTGCTTCTGAATTTTGCTCTATAAATGCTGCATCTCTGACTTCTCCAGTGTGGTAAACTGAGGCAAAGGCCTTTCAGTGAAAAGAAATCTTCAATGTGTTGTGCATGTTTAAGCAGTCTCCCTACTCTGATTCTTTTGTTTGATTCACTCCCTGTTGGGCATCCTTCCTTGGCTTCTCTGTCTGTATGAAAGCTCAGGCAGCTTGTCTTTTTTTGAGAGGCTTGCCAGGGAAAATTTATAAGCCAGTGGTTTGTACAGTGCAACTCCAGTTGTCTTTCCCAGTGGCACTGAAAAACTGAAGGACACTGGCACAGTGAAACCTACCCAGCCTGGTGCTTCCAGTCTGGGGTGTGATTTGCCTTGTCAGCCCCAAAGGTTACACCCCATCTTTGGGCTGCAGACACCTCCTCTGGCTTTCAGGAATTAACTTACAACTGCACCTCAAAAAGTTGTTGGTAATCATTTGCCCATGAACTTTAAGTGAAACCACAGTCCAGCTGTAAAGGTTTCTGTTTTCCTGGGATGGGCTATTGAACCTGAAAGGTACTGCACTGGATCTGTTTTTGACTATCCTTTCACCTTGAATTTTACTTGTATTTCTCCCTGCGGTGCTGACAGGATAATAATATTGTAACACTGTCACATCTGGTTAGGGAGAGGGGCAGGAGGAGGAGGAAATGAGGAACTCTCTCCTGAACTAACCTAAACTCTGTTCCATAAACAAATGAACACAGGAAACTCTGGTGAGCTGGCCACAGCCTTCCACAGCTGCAGAGGGATGTCTCTTGCCTTTTTCTGTGCAGCCAGTGCTCTCATTAACTTCAGTGAACCCCAGAGACCCTGACACATGAGGATTTAGAAAGTCGGTGCTAATGCAAACTTTCATCTACTGTCTTTTTTCCCTCCAAAGTCAGTGGGGGACTTGGATGTGCGAGAACATCTGTTCATTTCTAAACATTGGGGTATTTACCTCTTCTAATATCTCAGGTTGCTCATTTGTACCCCAGCAGGTTCCTAGGAGCTCACTAGATGACCTCTGGGACTCGGATTCTAGGCCTAAAATAAACAAGATGGGACAACAGCAATTGGTAATTTTTATTTTGTTTAAATAAAGAAAAAAGAGCTGTGAACAATGATGAAATTATTGAGACTTATTACTAATTATTATTTGCCATGTGCTAAATCAGCTTTGAAAATAAGACAGAAGTTTGCAAACTACCAACCCGAAACCTCAGGTTTTGTGGTAATTGTCTAGACATTGTAAATGGGATACCCTTTATTTTCAAGGCTGCAAAGCAAGCATCAGAGTGAAAAACTTTTCCTGACAACAAAAAGAATAAGCAAGAAGTGTCAGAACCTTTCCCCCCACTCTTTCCCATTTTAGGACTCAAAATCTATTGCCTGCTTGTACGACCTTTTTGCTCTGCAGTTGGGTAAGACTCTTCCATGAAGGGAGTGTGATTCCAAGTCTATTTTTGGCCCCACTAATCTTGAAAATGCGGATTCATGACACAGAGCCCAAGCTTGCTTGCCAGATCCGTGCTTTTGCTGGCAGTCCAGATTCAGCCCCTCTGAGCTCTGTTGCCAGGCTCCCATTCAGTCAGGTACCAGTTCAGGCTGTGTAATGCTAGCAGCAAGACTCCCTCTCTGAGAAGTGCTTCATCTTCTTGATTTTTTTTTTTTTTTTTTTTTGTGTGTGTGTGTTCATATCAAGCATGAATGCAGCAGATCTGCTTTTATTGTTTTGCCCCTCTTCTTCACCCCCTCCGGGCTCACCTTCTGCTCATGGTTGGGAACCCCTTTCTGGCAGGTCCTTTTGTCTTTGCAGATGTAGTAGGGTTATGCAGTAAGATGAAATGCTTCTGCTGTCAGTGAGCCAGCCCAGCTGGGTAGGATCAGGCATGAAAATGTGCTGCTTATATCATCCCCAGGCTGAAGAATTACATTCAGGTGTTGCACACCAGTTTTGAATAAATAGGAGTGCATAGTGGGAAAGATCTGTAAAATGTCTGGTATCCATTGTTCTCTATTTTCTGCTTCTTGTTTATTTTTTTTCCCTATGTTTCATTTTGTTGAGAGACTGGATTGTATGCCTGAAGTCTGAGTAGATGAAGAGGAGTCCTCAAGGAAGTGAGGGAGTTTTTCAATACTTTATTCCCTTTTTTCCTAAGGACTCTTTCTGTAGCCCCAGAAGAGTGGGACTGTGATGATAAGGCACACAATCCTTACAAGTGTCTGTTGAATCTCTTCTGGGCAAACCAAATACTTGGCCTGGGTGTCAGCTGGGTCCTGAGGATCAGAGTTATACTGGACTGTCAGCAGGAGCTTAAAGGAGAGCATGAGAAAGAATGGTGTAAGGGAGCAAGGTTTCTGCATATGCTTACTGAAGAGTAATGAAGATCCAGGGAATCCAAAGAGTTATGAGTCCAAGGCTTTTCCAGAAGGACAGAAACGTTTCTTCTCTGAACAGAAACCTGAAGATTCATGGAGGGGTGATAGAGGCTGCTCCCATGTTTCATTCTTTCAAATTGTTTTTTTATTTTTTCTTTCATGGTCAGGTTTTTTTTTCTTACTCAGATTATTTCTGCCAGGACATGGACTACATGTAGCTTAAAACAGCAACCAAACCAATGTATCTATTAAAGAGATAAGGTTCTTTATACCAAGAACTTTTTAGAATAGAGGGAGCCAGTTCAGCCTCTAACATCAAGGAGGCTGAAACTCATCTGTACTCTTAGATGTATTCCATACATACTCCTAGGTGAAAGTACCATGATAGTGAGTAACGTATGATGCCAAGTGGGCCTCCAGCTCTGGGAAAAGGAACCACTGTGACTTCTTTTGACACCTGGAGAGGTGAGTTGTCTGCTGAGTTCTTTGATTTAGGGATGGTATATTCCCTGTGAGAACCAGAGTCCTTAAGGCTTTAGATTGAAAAAAAAATATATATATGAAAATCAAGTTAGTATTACAAGTGTTTCAAGTGTTGCATTAGGTAAATATTGTGATCCTGGCAGAGTCATCCTTGCAGAGCTATGGTGTTTTCAACCCCATTGCTAGTCAATAGGCTTGGGAGGTCATTGATACTTTTCAAATCTGGGCTGCTAAGGAGGCTTTTTTACACGCAATACCTTATAGTCACTAAAACTAATCATGAGAGGAGTAAATCATGAGAACTACTGGAAGTAGGGGGTGTTGAGGCTGCTTTACTGCCCTCACTTTCCTGTGGGTGTGGGCTAATACCCTGACAAGTTAAAAACAGCCAGATCCAGCCATATCTTCTGGCAACTGCAGTGGAAATTGCGTGAACCACTAATTCAGTGCTGAGGTACAATTTCTGACAGCATAACAGAGAAATTAGAATGTTTGAAGTAATTTTGGTTATGACTTTTATATCTTGCATGTTCCTGAGGAAATCTTTTCTTTTAGGTTTGCTTTTTACCTGGGGGACTTTTTTTTACATGCTTAATTTCTTTTAAAAGAAGTCTGAACGTGTAGGGCCTACTTTGCCTCCTTGTTGTTGGTGCAGTACTGATCCTGAATGCCAAGAGCAAAGGCTTTAAATATTATGTTTGCTAAACAAAACTGACACATTGGTACTTTCACACAAGGAAGCGGCGGCACTTCCCGTGCTCCTGAGAGTTTAAAATGATCCATTTTATTGAGCGATATAATGACAGCACTAGCTGAGCAGAGCAGTAATTATTATCTCTAGGAGACCCAGGAGAACAGTGTTTTAAAAGGAAAAATAGTGTTTTTCATGTATTTCTTTAAATTCTGATATCAGCAGTTCAAGATTTGTCAGGCGTAACTAAAAATAGAAATCGTAGCCAGATGTGTTTCAGGGGACAGATTGTGGGGAGGCCTCTTGGAGTCAGTGGGGTGGGATACAGCCCAGGATTTGTCTGTCCTTTGGCTCCACTGCACTGGGAAACCTGGCACAGCTCAGCATGTGTGTGATGAAAATCAAGCAGAAGGGGACTGGGTTTAACTTGTATTCAGGCTGTTTGAAGTGGGGGCAGGCAGTCCAGTTAACTCCATTTTTCCCCCTAGGATTTTTGTCTGACTGCTGCTTGCTCTCCGTCTGTCTGTCTGACAACGTAAGATGGGAAAGTTAAAGATAAGGTTAAAAAAAAAAGAAAGTTGAGATGCTGCAAACTTCTTGGAGTGTGTACTGGTTTACAGCAGGAGGCATGAAGGTGGGAAAGCTCTGCTTGCTTACAAGGACTAATCTTCAGTATTTTGTGATGTTGACAAGTGCAGGGAAAAGACTAGCAACCATGAGAGCAGACAAGGCTATTAATCTCTTTTCTTATAGTTGTAAACAAACAAAATAAAAAATATGAGCCATGATAAGGCCAGAAGACTCGAGTTCATCCTTTATCTCAGAGGCATTGTTCCATGTCTGAGGTTTCCTTCTTTCTTATTACATTGTGAGCACCCTCACAGAGCCTACTGACTGCAGAACAGGACAGCACTTTGCAGAATTCCACTCTTTAAGTGGTCACCCTACAGAGCTGGCTATGCCATCTTTCTCAATGCTGTTGGATCACAAACATACTTATATAAATAAATACTAAATTTGGTATTTTTATGGAAATATGAGGGCCATTTAAGACCTTGTGTGAGTAGAATGTGACACAACGAGTGAACTTCCACATTATTTTCTCAATAGAATTGACAAAAATGCCTAGAAAATTATACTGGTCAGATCCTCAGCTTATGTAATTGACCTTCTGAATGAGTTTTCCTAGAGCTGAACCAGTTCTCACTGTAAGTTCACTTGGCTTGGTATTAGCATGTCCTGTGTTACTTAGACATTCCTTTCTAAATTCAGCCAGTTGGCATTCTGCCTATTGTGGTTATTTTTGCCCTTTGTCCCTAAAGACTTTTCTGAGAGCCAAGGTCCAGGTGTATTCTTGGGTGTCAGCTGCATGTCAGATCTTAGGGCAGCATTAAATTCCAAACAGGACAAATGGAGTGCTGGCTGCTCCTTTCCCATTACAGAAAATTTTCCTACTTGATGACACAATTCCTTCATCCCCTAGATTTACACTTCATTAGAAACCCAAACCTGCTCCCAGGTTTTCAAGAGCTTGTTAGCTCTCAAAGCACCACGAATTTGCAAGTGGGAAGGCTTGGGGAAGGCAGTATGATGTGAAGTTTCTTCTATCCAGCTTTTCAAGTTATCTTGGTTTGATACTGGACAAATGCCAGGAATCCACAGAAGTTGCTCACTTACCCTCTCCTGCTACAGTTGGGCAAAGGAGAGGGAAAGAAAATTAACAAGGGGCTCATAAGTTAAGGACTGGGAGTAAAAACACTCTAAGGGCAAAACTGGTTTAAATTTAAAGGTAAATTCATTACTAACAGAGTCAGAGGAGGATAATGAGAAATAAAATAAGCCTTTAAAACACCTTTTTTTCCCCCCCCCAGCCCCTCCTTCTTTCCCACTGACAGTGCAGGGAGACAGGGCATGTGGGTCTTGGTCAGTTTGCTACTTGAGATCTTTTCCTGTTTGCTCAGGGAGAGGAGGCTTTTCTGTGCTATGCCATGGGACCCCTCCCATGGGCAAACAGACTTTCCAAAACTGTTGTGGTGTGGGTCACTTGTCCATGGGGTACAGTCCTCTAAAGATAGGCTGCTTTAGTTTGGAATCAAGGGCCTTCTCTCGCTCTATTCGAGTCTCCTACTGAATCCCAGCTTTCTCTAGCATCCACCCGCTCTGGTGTGAGCACTTTTCCCACGGGCTGTGAACAGACTTTTTTGCATCCGCTGTGGACTTTATGCATTTCAAGGGGACAGTTTGTTTCACCATAGCTCTCACCACGGCCTGCAGAGGAATCCTGGCCATGACGCTTGGAGCACCTCCTCCCTCTCCTTCTTACTCCTGACCTCAGTGCCGCCATGTTGTTTTCCCCCGCTCGTCCTCACTTCCTCCTCTTTTCTCACTAGAAGAAGAGCTGCTGCTTGTACTATTGTCGACAAGTTCCACTAATTCAAAGACTCTTGCAAGATCCTGCAGTACTGAAAAGCTGATCTCGGTTCCTTGTAGGGGAATTGCTTGTCACGCCTCCCCTGCCGACCAGGCGGCCCCGCCACCATCGTGTGGGCAGTGGTGATGCTGCTGTGGTGCTTTAACCTCTCTATTCAGGCAGGGGAAGCCACTGCTGCTGCCCCTGCTCTTTTTACCTACACTGCAGCTGGCTGGGGGCAGCCAGGCCAGGTAAGGCTCACTGCGGGGCACCAAGATGCTGGTGGCCATGGGATGGGATGGCCTCCAGCAGCGGTGCTTTGCCACTCCTGGAAAACAAACTGCATGCATGCTGTTTTGATTCTCCTCTTAAATGTGTCATCACAGAGGCATTACTGACCTCTCTAATTGGGCCAGCAGCATGTCTGTCTTCAGAGCCATCTCAGATTGGCTCTGTCAGACATGGTGGAAGGTTCCAGCAGCTTCTCACAGAAGCTACCCCTGTGGCTCCCCCACTCTGCCACCACAAACCAGTCTGTGTCAAACCAACACACAGGGTGAAGGTAAAAAACGTGACCTCTTCAGGAGGAAGAAGGAAAAAGAAAGCATTGGCATAGAAATACAGTTTCAGTAAATAGCAGTGGTGCTTATTTCTGGCAAAACAGAGTTAGTATGGAAACAGGTCAGTATGGAAACAATTAATGCTGCTGTACCTGTGAAACAGAAGTAAAGATAACTAGCTGATGCTTCAGGATAAAGTTCTTCATCAATCACTGGTTTATTTTATTAGCGTTCATAGTGCTGTGTGATGTGATTACTTCTGATGTCTTGTGACAAATATAATGAGAAAATGCAGGGCCAGACCCAGACCTGGCATTGGACCCACATACACAGCTCTGAATTTGGACTCTAATGTAACACATATGAAGGCATAAACATTTCCTGAAGGAACACAGATTCCACCTCGACCCCTGGCCCTCATTGAGGTTATTGCCTACATTCAGATTTATTGATAAAGCATTGCTGAAACTTTGTCTCCTCTTTTAAAAATTGCCCTACAAATGATATGTTGAAAAATCTGAGGTTCCCATATTGTCTGGACTGTTCTTTATTTTGTGAACGTCCTGGTTTTGCTAAGTAAATGACCAAATGCTTTGCAGCCAGATGGTATTGATTCTTTACAGTTGTGTTCATATATCAGATGTAGATATTGTATTCCACTTCCCATTACATCTGAAAATGACTGAGTCTGATTGACAATATGGCATTCACATTGAGATGTTTGCTTTGTGAAAACTGGCTGCTGCTCAGAATTATTTTGTATTATTAACTCCTGTACATTGCCCCTGCTGTTTGATCAGTCTGTTTCCCTTTGTTCTAAGCCATATGTGTTTTCAAAACTAATACTTATACACCTTTCAAGGCCTTTGATTGTTGTACAAAAGACGATAAATCTCTAGGGGATCTAACTATATCCTGGAGCATACAACCTAATGAGAAAAATAAGTTCAAAATACCAGAGCATGGTGTTCTGATATTCTATCTCCTAGCTTTCAAATTCAAACAAAAAAAAAAGAAAAGGATCTGCTGTGATGAAGCATTAGCTGCATGAATAGCAAGTCTAACTCCTATATTCCCAAGAGACACTGCATTTAATAAGGGCACTTCCATTGCTTCTGGATTTCTCATAATTTCTTTGTACATTTTCTGTAGGTGGTAAATAGTCCACTCTGTGAGAGGAGAAAGAATGTTGTTTGGGGGCCTCTTTTGGAGGTTTTTTTAAGGTTCTCAAAAGCTTTTTGACTGCTATCTCTGTGGAAGAATTAAGGGGAAGAAGCAATTATTTTTAAGTCGGAAATAAGTGCTGGATTTGCACAACAGTGAATATACCCCAGATTCTTTTGAACCTCACCATAGCTACGATGTAGGGAATGACTTAAGGGTAGAAAAGGGAGACAATCTGTGACTTGAAAAATTGCTATTTCTAGCACTAAATGATGCCTCTCTTGGAAAGGGGACAGTTGAACAATGATGAGGAAAAATTACTCCACTGATGTTCAAGCCAACTGTAAGAGCTTTCCTTTCCTGGAAAGAGTCCAATGTTTCTTTTTGCTATTTTTGGGTGATTTTTTTGTTGTTGTTCTGTTAGGTTTTTTAGCCAGCTAAACTAGTTTTAGTCTGCCATAGTTTCTGTTGGGTTCTGTACCTTGATATGAAGGCCCAACTAGACAGGATAAATATGAACAGGTTCATGAACAGTACAGATAAGAAGCTCAGACTTGACTTTTTTTTCTAAACATATGGAATATCAGTCTCTCATTGCAGACACTACATCTTTCTTAGAAAAGTGTGATATAAAATTGACTGATAAGATACAATTTTCTTGTCCATTGTGAACCAAGAAAAAGTACTTCTTAATGCAGATCTGGTAAATACGTGAAATCTGATGCAAAACGCTTTCTTGGCACAGGTAAAAAAAAATATTTTGGTGGTTCATTTGTGTCCAAGCTGCTTGTGTAAGATGTTTTTTATTTAGAAACTGTTTCTGCATGAAGGATTTTGTAACAGTGCAATAAAACAATCCTGCCCATCCATCTTGAGCCAGAAAATCATATTTAATTTTTGTTGGTGGAAATGCTTTAAACTCCCAGCTTAAAAGAGTTTGGTGATCTGTGTGAAGCTCTGAATGAGAAGCAGTGAACCTTGGTTACTCCTGCATGGGCAGATGCCAGCTGGGAAATAAATAAGTTCTTGGTACTCTTAGTGCTTAACATACTACATGAGTACCTTCTGTCTGTCAATGTATTTATCCTCACCTCACCCTCTGAAAGGATATATCCCCACTTGTGCAACTGGGGGTTACATTTCAGAAAAGCCAACTAATACCCAGCTGAGTAACAAGTCTCTATGGGAAATGCCAGTTAAACCTTTTTCTTCAGGGCCCTGAGCTGCCTCTGCACTCAGACCCATCCAAGTCACTAGACATCAAAACCCAAAACTGATTAAAAGATAATAGGACAGTACTTAGTATCTTTGGCATTAAGAAGCTATGCCCAGTGGCTGCAAAAATATAACTGGATAGTTATATTACAAAAAGAGATTACTCCCTGATTTAAGAAATGCAGGGAATGCCAGATCCCTTTTTCCAGGGCTAGCCATAATCAAATTCCTTTCTTTGCTGTTTTTTGTAACCCCACTAATTGAGATCACCCAAAATGTTACCATGAGCTGAAGTCAGTGTCAATTAAAAATCCCATTTATATTCCCTGTGAAAACACATGGCCTTCAAAAGTGTTTGATTTTCATTGGACCTTCTCATCTGTTTGTCATTTAAAGTTCAGGCCATTTTCCATATTTCCATCAAATGCTGCCTCATATGGAAGTCTGGCAAATGAGCTTGCAAAGTAACTTATTTGAAGTTATAAATAATCTAATACTTGCCTAAAGTTGACCTCTCTATACAATAATATACAAATTAATGTCTGAAGCTGAGGGACATACAGTTCTCTAGGACTGCCTGGTTAGTTAAAGTCAGGGTTTCACTTGTACACTTACAGCACTCCTGGTTATTCCCACTGGTGCAGACCATGCCATGAGGTAGGAAGGATTTGGAGGAGGAAGCAGGGCAGAATCTGTAACTGGTAGCTCTTTTAGGCACAAGAATTGACTCTGCCATCACTCCCAAGTACCCTCTTGCTTATTTATTTTAAAAAACCCTGGTGAGCAGGCAAAATTTTTGCTGTCATATTTATTCCTTCAATGTCCATTCACATTAAAGTCTGCTCTCTCTTACGTTTCCTGTTATGATGGGGAAGTGTTTGGGAACCTGCTGGTTCATGGGTGGTTGGAGGATGGACAGGGGGCCCCATAGGGTGCCAGAGCCACCCATGAGACTTCAGAACGGTTTTGGAGGGTTTCAGCTGTCAAGGTGCTATTCATCCAGTGAATTATCAGGCACAGACAAATCCTTGTATGCTTTTTCATTTTTTTGAGTAGACAGAATGGATCAGCCTCAACCATTCTGCATCTCTCTAACAAGGCAATCCACGTCTGATTTATGCTTTCCTGCCACTCACCTGTGACTCAGACTTCTGCAATGTGAGGTTCAGCAGGTTGTGGCAACAATTTTTGACTCTTTTTTTACCTGCCTGAAAGATGAGGATGGTCCTACACAGCCTGTGCTAATTTCCTTAGTATCTTATTCTATACTGTATACGTAATTTTGGAGTTAGCAGTTAGCTTTATACTGCTGTGCAGAAGTGCCATTGAGCCTGGCCTTGGGGTCAGATTCAAATCCCAGCCACACACTTGATTCCTTGAGTAGGGCTGGTTTGGTGTTATTCCACTGATAAACCTGACAGATGAGAGCCTGGGCCGACTCCTGTGCTTCTGGAGCAGAACTAGCCCAGATAGCCTGGGCTTAGATCTGCAAATGTGTTGAAGCTCCTTGGGTGCCCCCATTGTCCTATTCCTCTAGTCTGCCAAGGGACCACATTTCATCAACAGCATGGGCAGGTGAGCTTGAAATTGGGGTAGAATTTTGAAGTGCTTATCAGTAAGAGCTGGACATGAGCTGTTAAGATAATCAGAGCTCTATGGATGTCAGGTCACTCCCAGAACTGACCAGCTGAGACACACCAAAGATGTAAAAAACAGGAGTGTTTGAATGGAAAGATGCTTCTCCTTTTTTTCAACAGAGTTGCAAAATCATGTTCCTGAAATCTTTCCATGTGAATTCTTATCATTGTCACACTACACTTGGTTGAGCTCCTTTTGCTCTTAGGCACCTGTCTTGTGCTGATTACATTTTTAACATATTAGTTAAAGGACCTAAACATTTTTGGAGGTTATTGGCACCTGAAATTAAAGTCTATTGTTATCTCCTCTCTTAGAAAGAGAGGACTCTGCTAATGTGAAGCTCTTGAGCAGGGTTTTCTTTTTCCTTTTCTCCTAATCAACTTCAGATATAAAGTACTGTCAGTGAATGACCATATCTGCTAATTAAATTGAGACTTGAATGACCAGGGTAGCACTCCAGCTATCATTATGCTTCCACTTGATGGATTATATTTCAAGTTATCCTAGAGACTTTCCTAATGGCAATCAGGTTAGTGGAACCTTGATCTTACCAGTGTGTATCCTTTTGTTTAACCCAAGTAGGTGCCCAAATGGAGTTTAGCAAACCTTTTACTTATTGTGGTTTTGGGGTTTTTCTTTTGCACACAGCTAGCACTTAGAGGAGTGGGAGAAACTCCATATCACATAAGGTAAAATGCCAGTGTCCTGGTTCCTAAGAGCAGACACCAGTGTTTTATATGCTAAGAGAATCAGTCTATTCACATCAAGAAAAATGTCCTCTCCTCTTGTGAGGTTTTTTTTTTTTTTTTTTTTTTTAAAATATACCTTAAAAGTAAGTAGGTTTTCTTAGATAATATTTTTAGGGAGCATGTAATGCAGTATTTCAGGTTGTCCATGACAACAAAGATACTAAAACATTAGTATCCATTCTAAATTTGTATATGAAAAGCTACAGGTGGTCTGCAAACACAGTGTTGTTCATTTGGTAAGATTTATATGAAGATTTTGCACTCTTATATTCATATCCCCATGTTGGGGTTTAGGAGTTCTCCTTTTGTTTCTTTCTCTTAGGGAATTTTCTCCCATTTTTTGTCGCTAAGAGACAATAATGGCTGGGTATTTAGGAGAGACTAAATTTTCCCCGGGAAGGGTGTGGTTTGCTGCCCTCTTAGCTGAGGGGTTTATCATAGAGGGGCAGAGAGACTGTGGGAACTGGGCTGGGAAAAAGGGGCTGGGGCGGCTCTTAGCTCTCTCTTTCCCTCTCAGCATTCGGAGGGGAAAGAGGCTGTGGTCGCTGTGGGGAGAATTTGCCGCCACTGCGGGGTTCTGTTTCCTGCTGCCTTCTCCTACCATGAGCGGAGCTCTGCTCCTAAGATCGGCTGTAGCACTGGGACCTTATTAACACCTGACCTCGCCAAACAAAGGACCCTTCAGCATCTGCTGGGGTGCCTCAGGGGAAGTCCCAGCATCCTGGAGCCCCTTTCCCCCCCAGGGAGCCTCTCCCTGCCCCATTTGGGAGCCGAGCAGCCGCTGCTCAGCCCCAGTGGCTTCTTGGCCACTGAGCTTGCACCACAGCGCCCCCTGCAGCTGTGGAGGAATCATTGCACCTGTCCTGCCCGGCCGGGAGCCAGCAGCACCCCTGCTGGCTGTGCCCAGAATTGCACCGCAGGGGAAAGTGCTCAAAGACCAGGAAGAGACTGTTCCTTGGGTTTTCTGTTCTTCTTTGTTGTTGCTGCTGTTGTTGTTGTTTACCTTGTTATTCATACACATACTGGTGAAGAACTGTTATTCCTTTTCCCATACCTGTGCCTGAAAGTCTCTTAATTTCAAAGTTACAGTAATTGGGAGGGAAGAGGGTAAAATTTTCTGTTCCAAGTGAAGTTTCTGCTTTCCTTAGCAGACACCTGTCTTTCAAATCAAGACACTCCCAAATACAAAAAGCTGTGATTTGATATTTACAAACATTACATCTATGTTTTGGTTAATTTTTTCATGTTATTCTCTGAAATAGTTAAGATTAGAAGTTATTTGACCTTCCTCAAATTTAAGTGTAATCACAAAACCTCCAAGACTGGAGTTTTACAAAATAGCAGCACATATCACAAGTTTTGTAATAATAAACACAAGAATTGACAACAATTTCTTTCTTTAACCCAGTGGGACTAATGTAAAGCCACGTGTTTGTAAAATAAATAAGTCATAAATAGGTAGATGAGCAGGCAGAGAAGTTGCTCAGCTCTTTGTCAACCACCTGGTATTCTGGGAATCCTGGCTGATAAACACAGCCATCCCCATCTGTATAACTCCCCATGGGGAGTTATAACTAATTACCGTGACGTTGATAAATTTCCTTTTACAATCTTCTCTTAATCCAGTGGTGTGTCTGCATCAAGTCCTCTGTTCACTCTTCCGACGTGAAGAGTCTATTTACAGACTTAGATTCATGTTTCATTTGAAAAAAGAATGGTTCCCAGGAAAATGTGAGCTCTAGTTCTGTGCTTGCACTGGGCTTTGTCAGACATTGCATGAGAGCTTTGCTCATACTGGCCTCCTGCTCCTGGCTTTTTAGATCATTCTTTGTATTATGTTTCCAGTGCATGTAGATAATTTAATTTAACATTTTTCTAAATGCCAACATGCAGGAAGGCTGACCTTATAAGATCATAATTAGAATTATTTATATACTGTAAAAATGTAACTGATTTGGAATTACTGGAAAAAGTGAGATTTTAATTTCTTTTTTTAAAGAATTCATTTTGCTGAAATGGAATTAAGTTAAAGCCTTAATTACTTTTCAACTTTTGCCTTATGCTAACCTTCTCCTACTTGATCATGTCATTGCTTTAACTATATGTAAAGTTCCCTTTGGCAGCAATGGCTGTCCTCTTAATTGCTTTGTTTCAATGGGTTGTTATTCCAAAGCCTCAAAGTTCTAATAAATTATGTTAACAGGCTTAAAAACTTGTGTGAATAATGTCTTCGGGTTACTGAAGCTAATGTAGACTTCTGTCTTGATAGCTATGAAATAAACAAAGCCTCCATCCTTATTGTACTTGATACCATTTATGCTATTAACCACTGCAGCCTGGCTTGCCTGGGAGATAAATGTGATCATTGCTGAGCAATTAGAAAACAGTTTTATGGAGAGCTAGGCTTTATGTAGCAGGCTATTGGGGCAGAGAAGCAGCCTGTTTTCTGAAGGTCAGAATGTGTCATAAGGGGATGAGCTCACACTGGAGAAGGAAACACAATTCTAATGAATGTGTTTTGGTGATGCGGGGAAGAGGGGGGGAAAAAGGCTCTTTTTTAGTGATGCAAGTTTGATGACGCTTGACCACAGACATTTTGATGCCTGCAAGCTGATCACAGGCAGTTTTATTTTTATTTTTATATATGTATATACATATATTAAAAAAAAGACTGCTCAGTCTGAGCTTCAAGGCAAGGCAATGTTTTGATGTAACACAATATGCCGCATATACTTCTGTGCTTTTATGTCCAATGTACGCAACAAATGCAGGAGAGAAACAAAGAAAAGGTGGCTTGTTTGACAGTTTACTTAATTTTAAAATTGAGTAAGTATGGAAATACTAAGAGGAAAAGTATTGTGAGCTGTCATTTCTGCTCAAGAAATTAAAACCCGTAAAAATAGTATCAAGGCTTGCCTTTGCTACTCTGCACAGAAATGGGAAGGACAGGTTTAATGGCCATACTCAGGACTGTAGAAGATAAGTAGCAAAATGAGATCAGCCTGTCTTAACTTCAGTTTTGGGTAAAGCCTAGCCTCAGCTATGGACCTCCAGAAACTAAGGAAAATACATATAAATATCACAAAGACTGCATAGTGTAAACTCCTAGAATGAAGATGAAGATAAGGTGTTAAATATTTAAAGATTGGGTGAAATGCTGAAGCACTGTGTACAGTCTCTCCCTTTCAAAAGGTAAGTTAGCAGTAGCATTTACAGCACTATCAGAGGTTTTCTTTAACAATGTAAATTCCTAACCCTGCTTTCAGTCTTGCCATGGTCTTGGCCTTTTTAAAGTCTCATGACAACAAGGTTTTAGTACAATTCTAAGTTGCTCAGAAAAAAGTTGCTCTTTTTCAGATTTGATTTTTCAGTTTCTGAATTTTCTCACTTTTAATGTTATAATCTGTCTCCTTAACTGTGGCTTAGAAGGACTAGCACAGGCTTTTTTCACAAATTAGGCTTTTGTTGTATATTTCCTGCTATTTTCTGTCTTCTAGCATCACCTTCTGAGGCTTTTTGGGCACCTTTCAGCATTGTTACTGGGAGATGGGTGGATGTCTGTACAGATCATAGTCCAGGCTCTTTTGAGAAGCTATTTTCTGTGATGGAAATCACTGGGGTGTACCTTTTTTTGCACTAAGCTGCTGTACAAGTCTCATGCTTGAAGATTGAACTCAGCCTTCTGAGTGACCTGGTGGCTTGTCAGACTGGCCAGTTTGGGTGTTTAAATCCAAACACCTATCCTACATCTCAGGACATGTCAAATTTTTGTCAAATATTTACCATTTGACAACTCATCTGTGAGTGGGCTGGACAAAACCTAAATGTTGTGGCAGCCTAATTCAGAATAAATTATTTCAATCCACTATGTTCTGTAGCAGGCAGTAATCCTTTGACTTAAATGAACAGAAGAAATAGGACAACTGGGCTGGACACAAAGCTTAGAAAGTAGTGCCAGTAAGGAGCCTAACTTCTCTGAAACCAGATCCTGCCCTGACCCAGGTTAATTACTCAGTTGTTCCCACAACCAGATTCCTGCTGTCAGTGTGTCCAGTGCTGCCTGCCAGGCCTGCCAATGAAATCAGAGCAGTTGTAAACCCTGAGAATTATCCCTGTGGCTGGATGTGGTGTCCTATCAAATAATTATCATGTGACAGGGCCCCTAGTGCTTTCCAGCTTCTCTGGCTCCCCTGATGAAATATTAATATGCTTTCAACATTTAAGGTTATTATTCTTGTATGCTCTACTTGGGGCATATCTTTCTCTGCAGCCATCATATGCTTTATAGAGCCAAAATACCCTGCACAGGAGAACAGATCTTTCTGTCTTCCAAGACAGCCTTAGTTGAATGCCCTTAGTTGAATCATTATGCTAAATAATCAGCAGTGCCTTAAATACCCTCATATGGGCTGAGGGAAGCGTAATGCAGTATGAAGTACACAGATTTTCCCAGAAGAATTGTTTCTTTCATCTCCAGCTTAGTAAGTAGAGCTGGGGACCTGCTGGAAGCCTGGCTTGCATGTTAACTTGCCATGAACAGCACACAGCTGTCCCATGCTGGGGTGGGGGCTGGCTCCAGGCTGCTGTGTGGGAGAACAGAGACATCCTTTGGATAAGCATGGCAACAAGGGGTTAGATTTGCTTAAATGATGCAGTTGTGATAGCCAACAAGATATATTTTTAAGCCCAGTTCTAGGCTTTTCAAAAAATCTCAGATTCTTTTCTTTTCCAAAATTCTCTGAAGCTCCTCAAGAGGAATGAAGCTTGTTTATTTGATTCTGTTCTCCTGCTTGGGCTTAAGAAGTTAACTTCTGAGTTTTCTTCCTTAACAGGGCAAAAAATGCACATTAAAAAAAAAAGTTACTTTCTGATAATCATGCACTTTCAAGAGCTTGAAATGAGAGCGCAGAACAAAACAAAACACAGGAGTTAGGAGACCTGCAGCGGAACCTGCAGGCTGGCAATATTTTTATGAATGAATGAGTGAATGAATCCAGGCTTTTCTCAGCATGGAACTTGCCCATGGTAGTGATTCCTTGCACATAGGTATTTGGCTGTGCAGGTTTTAGCTCTTGCCAGCTTTTCTGGAAAGCATATTAGCTGCCTTGATGTCTGAAATTCCCTGAGGATTGCTCTTAAAGTGGCCCTGTTTTGCTAATTAGTAAGGCCAACTGTTGTCTGGCTGAATTGTCTGCACTAACAACGGGCTCCCTCGGCCTCCTCTCTCCAGTTTTAATTCTAATGCTAACAGAGCACACTGTGATTATGCTAATATTTCTGGCTTTCCTACCTAAGGACATATGTGAGGTGTGCTGCTTTTTCTCATTGTTTCGTTCCAGTCCTGCTCATCCCTGTGCACAGGTCTCATTCTGCTGAAAAGGACAGGTCAGCCTGGCTGGCATTGCCTCAGCAGGCATTTTGGGGATGGGGAGCAAAGGAGAAACAACAGCTTTAGCCATCGTTTAATTGCTGCTGTTTAGCTTGGCTGCTGATAAGGCCACTCATGAAATGGTAGTCGAGCACCTCAGAACTTTTTTATTGCATGAAGGAGACGATTCTCCCTACTGGTGGAGAAATGAAGTACACAAAGCCTCAAGTGATTTGCTTGGGGTTAGCATAAAGAAACCCCTAAGGCAGAGAAGACATTGAGCAGCTCTCAGGTGCCAGTTAAGAGCCCATCACTCTGGCTTTTTCCTCCTGGCTGGGAATGTGCCAAGAAGCTTGTCAGTAAAACCATTTTTTCTGAGGGTAGAGGAGAAATTTCCCTCTGAGAAACTGTAGCTGTGATTGAACTTCACAAGAGGAAAAAAGTTAGCTCCTCCTCCCAAAACTGAGAAACCAAAAAGCAGGCTCTCTATGGCAGAAATCTGGCTGAGACATGGACTTTGTACTTTTTATTAATTTTTTCCTCTTCAACAAATGGGCAAATGGTGAAGTCTTTGTTTGGTTTTCTTTCTTTCTTTCTTTTTTTTTTTTTTAGCCGTATTAGGTACAGGTATTAGGTTGAATGTTGCTTTTGAATACATTGCAGAGTAAAGATGACTGACATAAGAATGTTTTTATTGTGGTGTCAATTTTAAATCTAGCCCCCAAAAACAATCTCTCCCTCACGGCAACATCCATGATTGGACACATCGGCCTACACTGAGCTGTTTTCCTGCAAGCTGGGTGAAGCCCAGGCCCTGGTGTGTGGTCCTGGTGCCACATCACCTTGAGGTCTGGTGATGAAAATGCACATAAAATTTACAGGATAAGCACTATTGAGAGTACTGTGGGATTCCTCTCTTGATGATGAAGTTCTGTATATCATCCCTTTTGGGCTGATGTCCGTAAATAGTGACTCTCCTGACACAAAATTTATCCTAATCTTTATGACATTGAGAACCAACAGGGCAACCAAAATTACAGCTTTGGCATTGCAGCTGAGTTCTGTTGTTCTCCTGGCAGTTTAAACTAGGCTGTTAGCAAAATAGCTGTTTGTTACAGGTTGTGTGTATAAGCTGCTTTTTTTATTTCTTAATGTTAGTTAAGGACATAAAAATGAGAAGCCAAAATATAGGTATTTATTTGACTGACAGTAATGGCTCTGAGAGAAGCCATTTAAATGTTATTTACATATTATTTGAAGCCATAATAAGCGATCACGTCAATCCACAGCACCCCATTGTTATTAAAGGAGTCTGCAACAGTGTAACTCATGATGGTGTTATGCAAATCAAGCACATTAAAAAAAAAACTTCTGTAAGAACATTACTGTACAAGTGAGGTAGCAAAGTTTTCAGCGTGAGACACACTGTCATTTTAAATTTAAAATGCACAATCTGTACGTGTGATTAATATCTCTGCAAGGCTCTCTAATAAGTACCAGACTCAGCAAATGCTGAACGTGTAAGTCCCTCCTGATTTAAACAAATGTTTCAGCATATAGGACTTTACTAATGTTACCTTGCTGAACTCAAACCTACTGCTATCCTAGGATGGATAGAAAATGAAATTGTATTTTTTCCTCTCCCTGAAAAACTTTGTCCCTTACAACAACAGTCTTTGGATGTTGAGATCTGGTAAGGCTTGAATGAAAAGGGGGATAAAGGTGTGGGTTAAGAAGGAAATACTGGGAGATTTGAGCATTTGTAAATGGCATTTGTAAGTGGCAAATGACATTTTTTTTCTGTAGATGGTCTCTGAGTATGTAGTTCTGCAGCAGTAAATACACAGCTGAGTGATTAGCTTGGCTGGCCATATGGTTTTGGAGCAAATGACTGTGCTCCAAGGCAGGTGCCCAGCTTCCTCACCAAGACACAGAGTATTAGAGCTCTTTTGCAAATAGACCTGAGTGCAGATACTACAGGATTATGAACCTCCTTTCTCTGCACAGGACACTCAAAAGTCACCTGACTGGCCGAAACACAGCTTGAGGAAAATCTAGCTCAGAGCTGTATAATCAAAATTAAAAAGGGTGGATGGGTCCTATCCCTGAGCATTCAATGAGAATGAGGCCTCCCAGACATGAAGTGCAACTACTGCTACTCTTCTGGGTAAAAAAAAAATCAGTGATTAAGAAAAAAATTAAGCTAAGCTGCTGTGCAAGTGTCTCCATGTAGTCATTGGAACACATGGCTTGTCCAACAGGCACAACCTGGGGAATGAGACCCTCTTTCTGGAAAACCTCAGTGTGATACTAGAGACACCTTGAAGGAAAAGTGAATCTGCTTTTCAGAAGTGTCCTCCTGAGGTGCAGAGTAAACATTTTCTTGCAGATGTTCACATCAGTGTCTGAGCAGCAAAGGGCTGAGTCCCACCAGAGGCTGAGGAGCTATTCCAGACATTCTTTTCCCTGTGTAGTGGGAGCATTAAATGTTTCATGGGAACCCACAACACCCTCTTGTAGTATGTCACTTGAAAAATTACCACAGTCATAAAATTGTCATTTACGGTTTCTTTTGAGTCTGAGAAAATATGTTCTCTCTGTCCGTCAGGCCCGTTGCAAGTTTGTTTTTTATTCATTTTGTGATTTGGAGTTGCTTGGCAGAGATGTACCTCCCTATTTCTGCCACTGTTTCCCCTTCCTTTTTATGAGCACACATTCACACACATGTATATGACTGATGAAAAAAGTGTGGGGAATAGCCTTACTGACCTAGACAACATGCTGTCAGCACCATTTGTAGCCAAACTTGCCTAGATTTTTTTTTTTTTTTTTTTTTTGGCTGTGCAGATTCCTAAAACATTGAAAAAAGCAAAGATAAAAATGTATTTTAACCAAGTGAGGCTGTATCCTTTCATTGCACCCATCCCATGAGGTTTGGCCAGTCCATCAGGATAGGTTTGTGGAGGGATTCCTGAAACTGGCTGCCAAAAAAATGTGGCTTTGGAGTGTCTGGATAAAGCTGCTGTGGTGTGTCAGCTGCATGTTCTGCAGGGCACTGGTGTGGTGAGGAGACTGCAAGGTCTGACATGGACAACTTCTGCTGCCTTGCACTGACTCCAAACTTTGCTTCTCAGGCTAAATTCCTGCGCCTTGGGGAGCCTGCAATCCCTTCAGGATGTACTGGTGTAACTTCCGGTTGTGTTGATGATGGAGATAGTGCATACTTTGGATTTTGTGAGCGTTTGACTTTAAAATACACCTGGTTCTGTTTTGTTCTCTAATGGAGCTTGACTGCTTTAGAAACAAGCTGTAACCCAAATGCAATGTGTATAAAAAGACATCTCCGAAAAATACCACCCAAACTCCAACAAAACCAGTCCCAAACACAACCCACTTATTAGACACTGCTTTTGAATTTCTTCCTGCTCTCATTACCTCCATTTGATTTCCAGTTCCAGTCTGCCAAAAGATTTGGGTTCCCATCCAGACAGTTTGGAAGAGCATTAATGCTCAGATAAATAAATGCAACAGGCATCTAAGCTGCTGTGAACTAATGGCAGGACACTTGAAAGTGCTGTATTTCAGATAATGGTGTCAGTTTCAGAAAGGCATGCAAACTGGTTTAATCAAATGTTTCATTTTATGAAATTCCTGACCATTGGGAAGGAGATTGCATAGGAGAATTTAAAAGATTGGGAGTTTCTGGCTTTATTTCTGCACTGCTGATAAACAGCAATTTTTACAGAAGGGGGAGAAGTAACCCTCTGCAATAAAACCATTTTCATAATACCATGGGAATGAGTTATTGCTGGAGGTGAGGCACAGTTTCTAATGGCTGCCTAAGCTTTCATCTCCATCTTTCATGGGCTAGTCAGACGTTTTTATAGTGCTGACACAAAAAGAGAGCATTTATGTTGCTCCCATTCTCCATCTGTCAACAGTTAGGTTAAAGTGCCACTACAGGAATACTTTTCATCTGATTTCCATTCCAACGTAGTTCATCAATACATGGTATTTGAGCCATGCCAGCCCTCAAGGTCCTAATCACTTATTTTTTATTCACCATTAAAGGTTGGCCAATAGCAGACAAAAGTCTGTCTTTTTGATGTGAAGAGGGCGGTATTTACTTTTATTGTGAATTTTCCTGATGTACCTCCTGTACAGTTTTCTGAGCTATCAAGAGTTGGTTTTCAGTAAACTGTGTGAAAAGTCAAAGCATGTTAGGCCAGAGAGGGAGAGAATTTTCATTTGTCTTGTATGAGATACATCCATGATCACCAAGAATTGATTAACGATTTCAGCATCAGGTAGGAGCAAAAGGGGAAGAATTATCTTTAATCCCTGTTTTACTTACAATTCCTTTCAGCTAATGAACCTAGTTTTATAAGGGGCAGAGACCACAAAAAGGTTATTTAGTGCAGAAATTTGGGGACCTTCATGGAAAAACTTCCTGTCTTATTCTGTGCTTACTGCAGTTGTAAGGTTGGACAGGGTAGATGTGTTGGTAACAAATTAAGCAGACTATCAGGTGCACAGTGTTAGTATACAGAGAAACGTAGCTGTAACAGGAAATCAAACTACAAGGGCAACAGTTGTCACCTATATTTTTGACACATGTTTTCTGGGCTTATATTTAACATTATTCTTGTGAATTCTGTTTTTTTAAATTATTTTTTAAATTTATTTTTTGTTGTTGTTTTGTTTTAGTTTTTTTAATCTAGTTGGTTTTTTTTCCTGGTTGGTCTTTACCTTTCTAGTAGAATAGCACCCAGATGCAAGTACCCCCAAATACAGCTTCTTTCACTGATGGTGAGAAGAGAAAAGCTATTCCAGACCACTTCAGTGTATCTGTTACACAAGACAATATGTTCCAAAAATATCCTCCCTGTGCTGAGAAAGAAGTGGTTAGGGGATGACAAACTTATTTTCAATTAGAGAAAAAAAAAAAAAGGGAAAAAAACCTGAGGAAAGGAAAAAAAAGTTAAGACTCTGAAGAGGGGGAAAACAATCTGTTTTTAACAGGATTTTCTTCCAAGTACCTCTGTCCCTTGGGTATGCAGTATTCGCTTAGACTAAATTTCTTCCAGCTTTCTCTCAGATTTTGAGAGCCTCATTTTTCTCCAGCTAATATAGTGCAGCTCATATACTATATTTTATGGGTGACTAGCTTCCAGAGGAATGTAGGTGTGAAAGACCACACAACCATGAACCTGAGTTATATGGAGTAATCACTACGGGGGAGGAGTGTTTAGCCCCTTTCTTGTCAGAGTCAGATGAGGCTTTCACACTGTGGGAGGGATTGTAAAGATCCAAAGGAGATATTATTTGATTTTGTTTCAAGTTGTTTTCAGTTCATTGGCTGAGATTCCTGGCTTCTGGAAACTTTACATTGCATTTCAATGCAGTTGGCCACTGGAGTGGGTATTATCACACTCTCACTCTACGCCTGGCTTGATCTCCATGATTAACTTTTTAGCTGTGGTCTTGTGGTCCATGTGTGTGCAGATGTAAAGTACCTGTGTCTTGGCTTCACATAAACAAAAGGCTTTTTGTTTTTTTTGTCTCAAAAAACTGCATTGTGTTGCGTTTCTTGCTGTCAGAGTTTGTGTGTTTGTATAATTAGGACTGTCCAGCTGGTGCACGTGATTCTGTTTCTGAGTTCTTACACAGCTGAGATATATGCCTGAATTTTCACAGAATTAAGAGATCAAATCCAAAATTCCTTGGGCTGTTTTTTATGTCCGATATTTTAGCTGCCTTTGCCCTGTGATAGAGTGATGCAAAGGATCAAAATATTTTAAAAGTGCGTTTATTTAGGGCTTTAAGGTGCTTAAGTTGTGCGTATATTTGTAGGTCTGATCTTACAACTTTTTCGTGCAGCTGGGAGCCTTCTGTTCCCTCAGCCAATCTTTCAATTGTTCCCACTAGGCAGCGACCAGAGTGCTATTAGAAACAGGAACAAAAAAAAAAAGAATTTTACGCCTGTTTTATTCATATCTACAGCTTTCTGTCTCTTAGTTGTGCTTCTCCAGCCCTCTTCTCATATTGTTGTCCACCCCCTGTTACCTCCCACAATGATGATTAATGGAATGCTCTACATCTCTTTTTGAACTCTTGGTTTTTCTTCTTAGTTCCTGATTATTTTAATTCTGCCAGACCCTTTTTCATATCCTTTCCTCGTCTGCCTCTAATCTACAGTATATCATTTCTCCTACTCCAATCCCTCATTTCCATTCCTGTAACGTTCCATGTCCTTTCTTGGAGCCTGGGCTGAGCACACAGACCAGTTAAAATGAAAATATACTTTCCAGATTTTAGTGGCCTAATTATTTTATTTTAAATGAAGCCGAGACATCAATCAGATTGTTCTCTAAATCCCAGTCACATCAGCAGCTAAATGAAAATATCAGTTATTCTCTGCCATTCCCAGCCCACTTGCCTTTAAATGGTATTATCACAGCAAATATTAGGAGTTTAGACATGTCCATAGTCTTTTGTTGAAAAGCTCTTGCAAACAAGGCCAGGGAGATAGATGCATCTGAAATCCTAATATCTCGTGAAATAATATTAACAATGGGTCTGGCACATGTGAGCATTTAGACAGGAGGTTGTCAGATCCCAGGAGGCTGAAAGTGAGAAATATTTGAAAGACAAAGAGCAAATCATAGCAATGGGAAGTTAAGAAAAATAAAAATTTTCAGGCTAAGCGGTGCAGGCTCCTGGGGCTGGTTCTCACTTCTGACACCAGTTCACTTCTCAGCTCCAGCCAGAGATTTCTGAAGAGCTGCACAGGGCTTGAGCATGACCAATAATCAGATCCTGTCCTCCCTGACAGCCTCAGCTTTTGTCAGTCATGAGTGCCCAGAGTTAACTTTAATTAGAGCTGTGGATGCTCAGCTCTGTCGAAAACCAGACCCAGCTCAATAAATGTGTGGCCACATTGGAAATATTTGCCTTTCAGGCCTCCTTATAAGATTCCTCCCCTTCTATCTTCTTTCCTGTTAACCAGGAGAGATACTGCAGAAACTGAGAGTTATATAGCTGAAAAAGCTGTGTTTGGGAGGTGGACACATCATATAATCTGCTTAGAAACTTCTCTGAGCTTTTGAAGGTCCTGTGTTTTTTACTCACATATAAGGAAGCAGATAAGGGATGTTAAAACCTCTTTTGATTTCAGGCTTCTCATTGAGGGCATATCTGTGAGTCCCTCTGACTAGTGGAGAAGGATGTTCTTACAGAGGCTGGTTTGTTGACTTTTAGGGGCCTTATGTGAAACAGATTTTTCTGGTAATTTTTACTGCTTCCAAACCCTCTTTTTGTACCCTTTTCTGATCTCTCTGCTGTTTGCAGTAGATTCCTTCTACTCTGACCTGTTTTCTCTGTAGCTGGGAGAACAGAAGAAGTTGTGTGAAGAATTTAGGCACATCAGTACTACTCTCTATGTGGGGAAAGACCAATTAAATAGGCAAAATGACAGGGGAGGATCCTGCAGACGATGAAGTAATTTGTGGTCAGTCAGTTACAGAGGTAGGAGTATAATTGTCCCTTCAGGTCTACTACAGTGCTATTTTCTTTTTTTCCCCCCAGTGGACTGTGCTTTCTCTTCTTGTAACTACATATCTTATTGGCAGTGTGTACTAGAGGCCAATCTTACATTAAGGATCAATTCCCTTTTTTTTTTTTTTTTTTCCTGAAGCAACTTGCTATATTTTAGCTTATTGTGGTAATGAACTAAAAAAAAAGCCTGAAGTTTTATTACTTCTGTTTCCCTTTTAATACAGTGCTATTTCTGTTTTTATTTTTCCTCTTTTTTTTTCCTTCCACTAAACTCCAAGGGGATGAAGGTGCATGAGAGATGACATTAAGAGCTTTATCAAACTTCTGTGTAATAATAATGAGATTTGCAATGGGCTTCTAAAGGACACAGATCAGAACCACTTACCATAATGACACTACAAAGTAATGAAGATTCAAGTGGTTCTTATTAGATATGAGCTCTTTCAGAGAATCCAAACTCCCCTAATATCCTATTGCTAGAGGAGAGGTGGGCATTGATGCTGGGAAAATGTTTCTTTCTCTTTTTTTTTTTTTTTTTGTTTCAAATCCAGGCAAATCTGTTTGGATTTGTGGCACTCCACGTGTGCGTGCTGTGGCTCTCCCTCCCATTAAAGCTTTAAATAAAGCTACTAGTAACTTTCCATTAAAATAAATAGTAACCACATTTAATGACCAGTATGCTTGAGTGTTAACAGCCTGTAAGCTAACAAACTCATCATTAACTGGTGATAACTTCTCTCGACTTGTTTAAATAATCCCTTAACATCAGCCCTGTTTGTATTGAGGTGCCCATGTAAAATTTCTGTCCAATTCTTCCTTTTAAATTATCTTTTTGGTCTGTTCTTCCTTGATTGTTCCACTTTCCACTACTAGTATTTTCTCCTTATTCATTAAGATAGCAGTTTTATTTTCTTCTGTCTTTTTTTTCCCAGATTTATCTTAAAATCTCTGCTTGTTCAATGAATTAGGTGACAAACCCCTAGGGATAAATTCAACTATGGAACATAAAACTCACAAATCAATGGAGCTGTGGGCTACATCCTGATTATGTACAGAATTCAAATGAGCTTGGGAAACCCATTTGTGTGCTGTTAGAGGAAGCAGAAATCATGTCCCCAGTCTTGCAAAGATACCAATGCCTTTCTGCAAGTCCAGCAGAATGATTTATGCATAGACTTGCATCACATTTGCAGATCTAAAATCTGTGTGCTGGAGGCCTAATTTGGCTGTAGCATTTGTTTTATACCACAAACTGTCTTGGCTTCATCCTGTGGGAGGAGGATGAGAGTAAGTTCGGTTCAAATAAAATTTCTTAAATTTTGACCAACATTCAGAATAAAGTTGAGAGCCACTTCATGTGATATGTTATTGGGAAGGAGGAAAGAATATTTCAAAAGCATTTTCTGTGTTAATTTTCTCTGAATGATTGCAGACCAAACTGGTAACTAGTGGTGGGCAGCGGTTCAGGAAGTTGTCTATTTGTCTCCTCACCTCAGAACAGGATTGCCAAAAACTGTGTGACATCTGCCGTGTCTGTCTGACCTCTTCATGAAAGATCTCCAGGAGCAGCTGCCCTGAAGCTTTCTTGGGTTTTCTGCTCTTGCATTTTGCTATTATAATTGTTACTGTCATTGCCAGCCTGGAATTTTCTTCCTGAAGTATAAGGATTGTTTCCTGGCTCCAAAGATACAATGAAAAATGATTCCCTCTTCTTTACAGTAACCTACCATGGACTCCAAAATGTTTTCCCATTTCCATGGAGTTTTATGCACTTTAGACTAAACAATCCCAAATGTGTGCCTATCTCTCCAGTTGAATGACAACTTTCTTTAGAGTCAGAGTTTAAAACTGGACCCAGTATGCAGCAAAGGACTAGCTATAGATATAAGATCTCTATAGATGTAGAAAGATTGCTTCAGGTATCTTAGAAGATGTACGTCTGTGTACTTAATCCTAATATGAAGTATTCCTTTTTTTCTCAGGAGCATTAGCACATCCTTTAGTGCCTCTCTGATGAGGTGTTATCCAACAGTTGGCCACTACTTTTTATTTTTGCAGGTAGTTATTCCTGCTTAACTTACAACTGTCCTATTTAATTTCTGTCTCTCTCTCTTTTTTTTTTTTTTTTTTTTTTTTTTTTTTTTTTTTTTTTTTTTTTTTTTCCCCTCCCTCTTGTCAGTATGCCACATCAAGTTACTATAAGGGGACCCACAGTTAGGAAATTCCCACTGCAGCCTGGCAGATGCAAAAGATCTGGGTTATTCAGGTATGCATGCATAGTGTGTGTGCCTGCTATAACAGTCTTTTAAGCAGTTCAGTGTCACTCATTGTAGTTTTTACATCTTAGTTACTGTCTGTCTCAATAGCTAATAAAACAGACTGTGAAGCTTCACATTCTGTAGGCCAAAATAGAGGATACTTCTGTTGTTCTGTTTTATTAAGAAAATAGGATTTGCAATTCAGCATCCTTCCAACTGTCTTCACCCAAGTACCCTACAAACAACTTTGGAATGTATTACTGCACTAATTTGACAGGGGCAGAGCTCTTAGGGGGATTGAGGCTTCCAGGATTTTGGTGAAAGCTTGAGTGGGTGGAGGGAAGGGAAACCCTCTTGGCCAAGGTAAAAGCAGCAGCCACATGTGTTCTCCCTGCCTGGCAGACAGTGCCTCCAAGGAGACATGGATGTTGCTGGGGAGTTGAAATGGGGGGCTCTTTTGGCAGTGAGGGCCCTGGAGGTGGGTGCAGGGCTGTCATCCACGGGAGACAAAGCAGCAGGGAGGCTGAAGGGGCCATTTGTGTTGTCAGAGGTTGATTTTGCAAAACAAAAATCAAAGCCATGGTTGTTTCTAACACTGGTTTTTGTTCAAGCATTGAATAGATGCTTCAAGGCATTGGCAAGAGAGTTTTGTGCCATCTTTTCAAAGCTGATGTAGGCACTCATGTACCCACTCTAATGGACAGCTAGAAACATCTGATCAAAAATTACCACCTCTCAACTCAGTGTGATATTTTTTTTCAACAGTAAAAACTTCAGTTCTGTCAGGTCTTTATACTTTATCACACCACAAAGAATAAAGTGAGGAACTCTTGTGTGGCTTTATATCTGGTCAATTCTAAAATGTGAGCCAATGTTAATATGAACACGTTATTTGAGGAACATTATCTCTGTATGCTTTAAAATGATCACATCCAGCAGTTAAAACAGATGTAATTCAAATCTCTGTATCCTAGGATGTTATCTGATTTTTCCATTTGTTTTCTGTTACTTGCAGTGGGAAGTGCACTGGAAAATTTTAAGCACTTGGATTGATTTAGTGCTATGCTTTGGTATTGTCAGTTAAGCTATTTACCATCTAAAGTTGTTCTTCAGCAGTAGACCTCCACTGTCAATAAACTGTTCAGGCTGATGGAGATGTCTAGTGAAATTAGACACATTTTAAAGAAAGGGCTGCATATGCTTTACCAAGAGGCTGCAGATTTACAAATCCTCAGCTTCGTCTTTAGATGGAGATGGTGATGGTGATGCATTTCAGCCATTGGATGACTGCAGGCCCTTTGGGTGCCCTAAAAAAATCTCTTGTAAACGTTTTCAAGGTCGCCATGACTCTCTGGAATGGAGAGGCTGGAGTTTTGCCTGTAAGCTTTTCGTGGATGTCTTAGATTGGGGCAATTTAAAGGAGTACATTCTGGAATGAGTCATCTCCTCTAAGGGTTCCACCACTCCCTTTTCCACCAGTAAGAAATTGATACGAATAGACAAAAGTGAGAAAGTTTCAGTTTATGAAGAAGAAGAATGCCAATAAGCAGTGGGGGGAAATAAAGTAAATAACTGCTAGATGTGGAACTGCTAGAGCTCCCCACCCCACTGGAATAAAGACAGACCCAAAATGCTGGAAAATACCCGTTCCCTGTACGGGCCTGTTGGGACAGCGTCGCAAGGCGCAGTGACAAGGTGGTCAGATCCGTCTCAGGAGGGCAGGAGCCTCAGGGAGCAGTTCCAGCAGCAGATGAGGAGCTTCCCCACGGCAAGACACAGCCTAGGGGTAAAAAAACCCCAAACCAACAAACTAACCCACAACAAAAACAAAAAAGAAAAAAAAAAGTCCTTGCCTGAGCAAAGGCCAAGCAGCCAGCGATGCAAATACCATGCTGTGAAAAGCTGTGAAAAAACGCTGGTGCAGTGCCTTTTAAAATTCCTGTGCAAAGCAACCCCACCCTGCAAGGTCACTGGCTGCAGGGCCTTAAAGATACAACAACAATTTTTAGGGCACAGCTGAATATGGGATATTAATTCATAATATGAATATTATAAACAACGCCAAGACAGGCGACTTTCCATAAAGTAACAATTTCCAAACTGCTGCCTCCTCCAGGAGAATTAGAAATGTGAGTTCCTGGGACAGATCAAAGGTCTGAGTCCCATTACTCTGAAAGACTTTGCATATAAAGATGTCATGTGCTATCCTTGTCCCCTCAGCCATGCCAACTGGAGTTTTCAATTCAATGAGGCTTTTAATCACCCTGTATCCCCCAACAATGTACAATGAGGTGGCTTCAAAAAATCATCTGTGTTAAAAATGTTGAGAAAAACTTGAGATTTTTTTTCACATTGCTCCTGTGAAAATGGAAGGTGTGTCAGAACTGTGTCTTTTTACAGATTTGTTTGTTCTCTTTGGGTTTGGGCAGTCACCTGGCTTTAAAAGATGTAGCAAAGAGTTATTTATGTTATGTAGTTCGAAGCAGAGAGAACTTCCAGTCCCACTTGAGCAACTATTAGATGATACTGCATTAAGAACATAAGCAGTCTCACTGGAATATGCTTGTGTCTAGGTGCCTGCTTCCATGCCTTGCTGAATTGGGACCCAGGGACCAGTTTCTGAAAGATACACAGGCACCAAAGCAAATCAGGTACAGAGCAGGCAAACATGGATGTCTAGGTCATGGTATTATGTTGCTTTCTCTGCTGTCTCGCTCCAAGCAGAGAGTTACAGGTATTGCTTAGATATTCAGGAAAAATGTGGCTCTATCTATGCCCTGGAAGAGGAGGTGCATGGTAGATAAAATCACTAGAGACTCATCCTGTTTTGCTTAGTGTTGTTTTGTTTTCCTTGGTTGACAACCCATTAGTGAATGATTTTTCATAACAAACTGTGATGAAAATTACTTCTCTCATTTTCCTCAGGCAGCAGGGATGGGAAAAGCCAATTTATAGCCCTTGTGCAACTTAGGTGATGAAGAAAATGGAAAAGAAGTTGCTTGTGGTGTAGCTGGCCGGCAGCAGTGGGATAACCATGAGTGACCACTTTCTGCAGAGGTTCCTCATTAGCTCTGCCTTGCACTGAGCAGATGTTCTGGCTATTCTGGTCACTCTTCACCTTTGTCTGCAAGGTGCATCAATCACAGTAATTTATAATGGGACATGGAGCCAACAACTGAAGGAGAAAAATCAACCCAATCCTAGGAACAACCTTTCTTGATGAATTCTCCCCCCTAAATTGAAACAATTTGCTGGGTAACCCAGCTGGGGTTCATATGCTTTTGATTACTGTGGGCTATTTAGCTTTACAAAATGACATGCTGCTTAATGGTCTTTTAATGGTTATAGGTTTCTCTCTCTTTTTTTTAATGAGCTTCACCAGTTTGTTACTAATGCCCTGTAGAAATCTGGCAAAACGCCAGATTTTATGTTACAAATTTTCTGGTTTTCGTGTGGCATAAGTGGAATCTATGCAGCCAGTGGGGATGTCTTGTGTTACTAATCATACTGTAATGCCATTAAAGAAAAGGGGAAAAAAAGAGCTAATTGAGTATTCTGCAGTCCCAATAACGGCGTATGCAAAGATGGTATCATTAACACTTTGCAGCTGAAGTCTTGCAAGAAGTTCAGTCTGTTGTTCAAGCTCTGAAAGATGGAGTTTCTTGAAGCTCGTGCGTTCCACTTGGCTACTACCAGGTTAAAATGTCAAGTGGAGGTTACACCACTGTCAAGGTACAGATAAGATTATGTCCTTTTTCATAAGGAAGTGAGAACTTTCTTTGTGGGACAACAGACAGAGATAGTGCTGAAGGCAATCTTGCCCCTTGATGTATTGCAGCTGTGTTAATTATCCTAGAGTGGGAACAGCCTTGCCCTCAGAGCCATCGGTGTGATAAAGAGTGGGTTGGGTGGTAGAGAGTCAGTTGGAGTCTGCTGGCCCTGCTGTGAAGAGGAAGGGACAGGAGGTCGTGTGAGGGACAGAAAGGGTGAGGTGGCCCTGCTGGGGACGGGAAGGAGTGAGCTGGAGCTGCAGAAGAAGAGAGAAGAAGGAGAGAAAGAGCCAGAGCTGCCCATGGGAGGCTACACAGCGAAGGTATGAGAGACTTTTAGATAACAAGGTGCTGATGCTTGAAGCTTTCTTTGGTATTAGTTGTACCTCCTCTGTAATTTCTTAACATTTTGCAAATTGTAATGGTCTGTGTTTTCAGCAATGACTACAGCTCAGCCTTTCAAATGGTCCTTTTTAAGGGGCCTTGTTTGTTTTCAGAGAGTGAATACTCAACACTTTGTGTTTTTAAGTTGAAGGAGAGTCCTGTTCTGCAATCGTTACTTGAAACATGAGTTGATAGTACCAGTGGATCTTGATGGGAAGTCTGGGCATTGCTTTTGTTTTATATAAATTTACAGTGAAAGAAGGTTTAATTGTTGAATCTCTTTTACTGTTTTAATTTGGTGGTAATACAAATTTCTTTGTGTTATATATTCCCTAATAGAGCTGAAAATTCTTAATGAACACACAGCTCCACATAAACTCTATGCTGAGTCTGAATTGTCAAAATTGTCTTGGGCATAAGCCCTTTTTTCAGGCACCAGTTTTAGGTGGGCCTTAGGCAGAGGCTTTGCACTGTGTTTGTCTATGCCACATGGATAGGCCAAGTTTTGCCCAATTCTCTGTTGAGTCCCAGAAGCTGATGTTCAAGAGGAGCCTTGTTTGTGCAGCTCAGAGAGGGATGTGGCATTTTCTGAAAGCTAGCCAGCTGTGCTGTAATGTTGGTTTGATGAAGGGGTCAAGAATCATGCAAAGCTTTGACTCCTTCTCCCAGCTCTAAGGGGCTGTGTTGCTCTTCTATTTCCAGTTAAGTAGTTGGGAAATACTGGGCCATCCCTTCCCACCTTTATTCGAAAACGCTCGTGCAGTATTGCTGCAATTATACAATTTTACACTGAGTTACTATCTGGGCTCTGGTTTCTTTCCGTGAATATCAAGCTCAGGTACCAGCTGAAGTAGAAACAATGGGAAGAGTAGTGCTCTTTCAGGTTGGAATAAAATCTACAGGCTTTATGCTTAGAGAAAAAAAATCTATTAGTGTCTGTGTTTTGCTGAGAAGAAGAAACTGCATTTCTCTTAACTAAGAAGTGAATGCTCTTATTCAGGAATTAGATGAGAGTTTGGTAAACTGCCATCCCAGGACAAATACAAAGAGTAACAAACATTCAAGGTATTCTTTGCAAAGGAGTGGAAAATTGTAACAGGATGGGCTTCCAGACTTACACTTTGAGCACAGAACATACTGAAAGGTCACATGTGTGACCTTCATGGCAGACAAATCTCAGCTGACCTTAACTGTGTTCCTGTTGGAGCCAACTTTCTTTTGGGCCTCCCTCACGTTGTACTCTTCACACACTTCATGTGTGAAGAGATTGTTCTTTCTTGTGCAGCTGGAGCCTAGGCAGGGTTTTCCAGCCATGATTAACAGGAACAGTGTCATGGTCTTCTTTTGGGTCTGTCCTCAGGGCTCTGGTCTAGGATGCTTTTGGCAGCATGGCTTGAACCTTTATAGTTAGTTCCTTTGTTTGTAAATTCAAGCAATGTATGAGATTTTCAGCAAGGTGTGCTCAGCTCCTGGATAGTGGGAGCAATGGGAAAGAGCTGGAATAACCTACATAAAGCAAAACTGCCCAGTGCAATGCACATCTGGCAGCTTTACCTATCAGCACTTACTCAGGGCAATGATGTAACTGCAGAAAGGAGTATCATCAGACAAAATGCAGAGGGTCCTGTGTGATTGGCCTGAGTTGGTAAATTTGCATAGCCTGGCTGTAAGAGTGCTTCCAGTGTGATTTCAGCTCCTGAGGAACAACCTACAGCATCTCTCCTCTCATGACCCCTACCTGGAGACTTCACCCACGGATAACCAAGAGTGGATTGTACTTTTGTTTATTCTTTAGGAAGTTACAGTTTATTTTCAGTTGACATTGTGAAAAGCAAAGACAAAAATGTCAACAGAAGGTTGAAAAAATACCAGTTGAGTCTGCTAGTTTATTGAATGTAGTTGATGCAAATATTTTGTTCCCTATTTCCTTTAGTTCTGAGGTTGTAGGACTTCATAATCAAACAAGGACAAATAATAACATTCTTAGGAATATCATAAACTGAGATTAAAAAAATCTACAAATACTTGTCTGAATTCTCAGATTGCATTAGTTTATGTCCCTTTTATAATAATTCAGATGACTGTTCCTACTAGGAGATGAATTTGGCCAAATATTCCCAGAAACAGCAAATCTAAATGAATATCAAAAGTTGTTCAAAGGGAGGAAACTTCAGATCTTTAATCTGAGTATTTGCAGCCAATCAAAACTGGTCAGACTTCCAATGTCAAACACTCACAGAGATGTACTACTAACCAGCTGCAGTCAGGGATCTTGATGGAAACTGTTTGAATTACCAGGATATAAATAATTGTAATGTTGAGTGATGCCTGTGTAATCCATCTGTGACAGATAAAAAAGAGGTGTAATTCATGGAGTGAAATTGTTAACTACTATTCTTAGTTGTTAATTAAGGACAGATCACAGCTCTAAGATGTATAGGTTTAGAAACTTGATCTTGGTGAATTTAGCAGCAATGCTTTAAAACTTTACTACCAACAATATCTGCTCCACATCCCCATCCCTTCCAGAGAGATGAAACTTAATGTTACTTCAGTGGCCCCAGGACTGAAGCATGAGTAAATGGGTGTTCCTTTTCCACCTTTATTTTTCTCTAGACTATTCTTAAAGGTTTTACATAATTTACATAGAACTAATTTGTTCCACATTTTAATAATTTCCTGTGTGAGGAGAAAGATCATGGGGCTTTCCTGTTGCACTGTGGATGTATCTGCAAATGTATCTCCATTGTATACACTGCCTGTGCTGGATCTGACTGTTCAGGCTGGGATTTCTCAAAAGAACTCATTTCTTAGTTCAAGGAGTCTATCAACTTGACAGTATTTGTTCAATTTTATTTTTTTAATAGCTTTGAAAACCATCATCATATGCTGAGACAATCCTAGCATAGGAGGAGTCAGTCAGGTGTCCTGGATCCTTGTACAAATATAAAGTTCTCAAGCAGATGGAGAAATCTTGTAATTAAACTTGCCTGCATTTTACTTACTAATGAACACTTTCCTTTAGCTGACCTGGTGTTCACCAGAAGAAATCTTCCTGTTAAATAGCAGCAAATTTTGGGTCCAACCTTACTGAAAGTATCCCAGCTCTCCTGAACAATCTACCCCATTGCAGTGTCATGGCATTGTTGAATAACCATTCCCATATTATTGGTAGCTCTGCACCTTCAGTTAATTAGCCCATGGGCTAATTATGGGCAGGGTCTCTCCTGCTCACCTTATTCCTATGTCTGTGCCAGGTGGAAGAAATGCAGTCACATGACTTCCCTGACAGGGCAGTTTGGGGTAGGAGAAGCCCTTCATGAGCCTCTTGCATTACAGGATGCAGCAGTAGCCAGAGACACAGCACTATTTCACATCTTGCACAGAATATGGCCTTATTTCCCTTATTTTTTAATTGTTTGTTCTCTTCCTCTCCCTTTGAAATGGTTGTAATACCCTTAAGAGTTGACATATTTATTACATTTAGCAAAAGAATCTCCCATTAGTCACAGATCAGCATAATTTTATGGGCTGTGAACAGAGGTGGTTTTTGAGAGCCTGCTGGTGTTTTGCCATGTCTCAGCTATTATTTGATCAAGATCTGCTTAGTTTTCACACTTGAGATGTGGATCCAAGCTCCTGAATGGTGGCTTGGATGGGACAGGCTGGTAGTGTGCCCTCAGGCAGGTGCCTTCCCAGGGTTCCAGTGCTTCATCTGGGAGGTGTTTCAAGGGCTGGCTTCAGCTGGTGGTCTTGCTGATGCCTGTGGTAGAATCAGGCAAACCTGCCAGAAGTTTGGCCAAGAGAACTGATGTTTTGTACTAGGCAGACTTTTTGAAGATTGTCTGAAAAAAATAGGGAACACAAAGCTTTTAGTGAAAACATTGACTTTTTGAAGATTTTTTTTTCTTTACCTGAAGCTTTTACTTACTGGATTTCCCCCCCTGCCTTTAAAGCCTTGCAGATAACTTTATCTGTCAGGAAAATAAATAATTAGTCACTAAATTGTTGCTGTGACTAAACATTGTGAGACCTTCAGCTCAGGAAAGTGCTCTAAAAGCCCTAAACTGGGGATCCTTTTTAACAGACAAAAAAGAGGGGCAGTGAAGATCCTTCCTACCTGTCTGACCGTAAGCAGTGTGGGTACCAGTCTGAAAAATCTCCAGTGCTTGCTTGAATACTCTCCATCTGGGAAAGGTGCAGGGAAGTAAAGCTGTACTTTATCACCAATGCTCTAGGCTGACAGAAGGCTTCCTATTGAGTGCTTTATCAAATACAAAAGGAGATTAATTTCAAGTGCCTTTGAGTTTTGCACTGAGCACTGCAGTGTCTAGGCCGGTGTCATTCTCCCATAGGAACTAAAGAGTTTGTACAGCATGATTAATAGTATTTTTCAGTAATCAAAATGCAAACTGAAACCCTTGATTCAAGAAATTTTTGTTGTGGGGTTGGTTTGTTTTTATGTATTTATTTACTTATTTACTTATTTATTTATTTTGACCAAAAAGGAACATAACTGTTATCTCTTCCTGCAAATTGTATTTATAGAAAATGGATGAGCACAAGCCTGAGGCCAGAGCTAGCAGGGCATCCACCAAGGCACCATTTTCTCTTGTCCCCACCTGGGATTTTAGCTGGTGACATCCTCAGGCTGGGATATATGTGGGGCAAGCACAGACATCCTGTTTCCAGTTTGGACACCAGAAGCTCATGTTCTGTCTTTCCTGCAGTGGCTCCATTCTTAGCCAGTTAAAACTGAGCTCTCTGAGTTCTCAAAGGAGAATCACTTGATACTGAATTCTGCCACAGGAGGATGAGGGGGGTAAAGGTGCATTTGGCAGTAAGTCAATACAGCTGGGCTCTGAACTGGGAAATGCGATGTTTCCTCTGGGGCTGAAATTAAAATTGACTCTCTTGGGTGCTGATGAGCTGAACCTTCAAAGCATCCAACCTCTGAGCTGTGTGTGTGTCATTAGCAGCATTATTCCTTTGACTTTGAAAGAGAGCTTTATTTCAATGGTGCACTCCAGCAGTATTTCCTAAATCTTGCCTCGTTGTGCAGCTCTAGAGACAGGACACCAGCCTTGTTGCTGCTTGCTTGCTGCAACTCCCATGCAGGCCAGCAAATGATAAACAAAAGTCTTTTGTATAATATTAATAAGCTTTCAGCACTTCTCAGCGTGGCCTGTTGTCATCAGAGTAAATCATGTGTATCAAAAGCCCTTATATGTGAAAGTTTGTTTTCATATCTGGCCAGCTTTTCTCTTCAAGCCCTTTTATCATCTTGTAATAAAAACATTTGTTTATTTTTTCAATGGCACTTCAGTCATGATGCAGGAACTGCTTCCATGAATAGAACAGCACTTTTCTAAGGAGCTTTCTTTCAAATCATTTCAACTGGCCCCTTCTAGCTGACAGTGGACTTTGAATCCTGCTTACATTAAAACAATAGTAGCAGCTTCATAAATAAACAGGAGCACACATGCCTGAAAGCCATCTTATAATTGAAAAGTTAAAGCTTTCTCCTACTCAAGCTCTTTCATTTTATCTAATTCACTTTGGTTTTGAGCTAAATTTAAAGTTCTCTCTTTATGCTTAATGCACAGATCATATTCTATTGATGTGTCCTACAGTGAAAGTTCTTAATTTAAATAGGTTCTGCTATGTCAGATATTTGCTAAAACAAACAAACACTTTTCCTAGTCTCAAGATAGAGGGATAACATCCTGCCAGTACCTGTGAGTAAATAAAACCCTGAGACCTAGCAACCTTTTATGTGCTCTTGAGGCTACTGCTACTTTTCTGTTTGCTTTCTAGCTTTTCCTGTGGCTGGCTGCAAATGCCAGAGGATGGAATTAAGGGGATGATGGAGAGATTTAATGTGTTAGGTTGCCTAAGAAGTATTTGTTAAGGGGTCTTTTATATCTCTCCTGTCTCAGGTTCAATGTTTGCTTCTGGGCACTGTAGGAAAAATTGTTTTACTTAATTTTGAACCCATTTACATTTATCATTTCTAGCAGTTTCCTTGTAATTTCATGCTCAAAAAGGATGCAAATGCACCTTGAAAAAGGCCTGGGTAAAACAGAAATCAAAGTTTCAATCAAAGCTGAATCAAAAATTCAGCTAGCTCAAAGTCACTCAGACTCTGAATGGATACTGAGATAACTGGAGAGGTAAGAAGCTGCATTTCTGCTGCTAGGATGGGCCCACAGATGTGATAAATGACTTGTCCTGACTTAGGCACCCAGGACCAGTCCCACACTGTCATGTCTCTGTGACAAGGGATCAGCAGAGATTCATGCAGACAGAAAAATCTGCTTGTTGGACCAGCTGACAATTTTTTGGCCAGGGGCTTATCAGCATCTTTGTCTCTGGGTGAAGAGCTGTGTTTTCTATTTCTGGAAAAACATGTCCATAATTTGTAGGAAATTTCTGTAATCAAAGGAAACTCTAAACTCTAATGCTCCAAGCTACATTTCTTATTATAAAGCTCTGACCTCAGAAATACTTGATAAAATACTTTTTGCCTGGACTATTTATATTTTTTCCCCCTGCAAGTGAAATGATGGCATCTCTAGCTGACCTGACATCCTTCCTGGCATGTCCAAAGGAGCAGAGGGCTAGAAAAATGGCTCAGTAGTTGGTTCAGACACCCCATGCTTCTCTCATTAAGAGAGGGCTTTGGAAGCATTTCCACAGCTCTAATTTGATCTCTGGGAAACTGAAAGGTTAATTGCACAATGTACAGGGGCAAAATAGATTTCCAAGAACATCTGGCACTATATTATTGAGTCTGAAATGAGATTAAAGTCATTCTTCTGGGACATGAGCTCTTGCCAACCACGATGGGGAAGGTGTACAAACTTTATCTGAGTTTAATGAAGACATGGTGTGTATATTTATACACACATAAATGCACACACACGTGTTGGCTTTTTGTCCCCCCTCCTTTTGCTTATGGCCTGTGGTATCTTGGGCTTGGCTTTACAGGATTTTCTCCTGACTAAATTTTCATGAGGGCCAATTAGGGGACGTTTTGCTGCTTGCAATAAATCTGTGTTGCAGGATATGTGGTCTTTTCCCCCTTCTTCTTAAAAATGAAAAATCATCAGACATCTTTCCTCTCTTATCTGCCACCACGGTAATATCTTTTCAAAGCCATCTATGTTAAAGGTCAAGGCAAACATTTGCCACCTCTTAAACACCACGTTTATCCTGAAGGTGTGTAATTAAGGACAGAAGAGATGCTGGCTTGAAAAGTATGAGCTGTGCTTGTGTCCAAGGCAGGTAGGGAAAAGCCATTCCAGAGGGGTGCAGGTGTGGGAGTGCATGGTGAGCAGGCGACTCATTTCTTCTCAGGGCATTTCTCTCTGCCAAGGTCAGCTGTGATCCACGCTCTTTCCCCCCAGCTTTTTCTGAGGATGAAGGAAGAATCTGTCAGGGGGAGAAATGGTAATGAATAACGATGGCAAGATCATCTCTTGTAGCGGGGAAGCCCTCGTGCAGACGCGCTCTCCGAGCCATCCGTTTCCCCGAGTGCCTGGCTCAGCATTAGTGGCTTATCTGCCTGATATGTGACACTCTGGTATCTTTAATATGTCACAAGTTCTGACAGATTTGGCAGGTCTTTAGCCTGAAGATCAGCTGCGCAGCTGGGTGGTTGGGTGGACTGTAGAGGGCAGTCTGAGACCGCCAGTGATGAGCTGCTGGAGATGTGCAGGGTCCAGTGTCTGCCACCTGTGGGGATGGAGTTCTGCTAGGGGGGGAGTGCAGGGAAAAAAAAAAAAGGGGAAACTGGTCCCTTGGATTGACAGTAAATATCTATTTGGCTTCACCTAAAAGAAAAGCTTTATAGGGCTTATTTTTCTTTAACCCCCTCCTTTCCCCCCATCTTGCTCTGTTTGAAAAGAGCTAAAGCTGCTACTGGCTGAACAGCTGTTTTTACCCTGCAGTCACTATTTGAGCAAAAGAAACGAGTTGTGTAAATCCTCCTGCTGACAGTTGAAATGACTTTTAGTCTGTTCACAATGGATTTGACTTCACCACACTGTGAATGAACGTGACAATGAGCAGGATGGTGTTGTCCAAACACCACTTTACTACTCGGCAGTGCTGTGAGTTAGACAAGAGAAATCCCAGCACCTGAGGCAGGGTGCTGCCAAAGCAAGCAGGAATGATGGATGTGGTCCCCCTGCAAGGGGAGACAGCGTGCAAAGCAGAGCAGTGCTGGACCTGGGCAAGCATTCTTTCTCTTATTTGGGGGGCTAAAAAGCAAGTTTGTAGCTGGGCAAAATTCTTCAGCTTGGTGGTGTGTTTTTTTGTTTTTTTTTTTGTTTTTTTTTTTGTCCCTATGCTTTTAACCATCTGTGAAGTATGACAGGGCCTGACCCCGTGTCCAAAGTGGTGATGTTTAGCCATAGAGGGGATTTTACAAGGTAAGGGCATGTGCCATTGGTGACTCTGTTAAAGGTGGCCACAGGACAGTCTAACGGGGGCGAATTGCTTGGCACAGTTGCTCCTCTCTTGCTGGGTGCATCTGAGATGTCTCACACTGTTGGTCAAAAAGAGGCAGGCTCTGGTATAACTGCAGTGTCAAACCAGAGTCATGACTTTTTTTCCATAAAATCCTTTTTGAGAGAATCATCTGAATTGATAAGGGGAAAGGATCAGTCCTGTCAGATTCTGAAATTCCTGGCAGTAGAGTTTTTAGCTGCTCTGCTTTCTGCATTAATCAGAGGACCAAAAAACTACCAGTAAACACACTGCTACCCAGTTTTACTTCTCAGGATCTGGTTCTACCAATTTGATTTCTGTAATTGCACTCTAGGTAGTCAGGAGCAGTCATGCAGAGCCTGCCCCTGTAAGCACCTTCATGCATAGGCATATTCCTATTTGTGTTAATATTCTCCTGGATTTTATTGAAACAGTTTGTACTTGTAAAAGTTGAGTCTGCAGAATTTGGTCCAGAACTTAATCTGATTTTACATATCCTCCCATTCTAATAAGTCTCTGCAAGGCAGAGTTGTTTATGTAGCTGCCCTGATTTTTAAACTGCCCCTTTGCTTACAGTATACTTGGTATTTCTTGCCTGTCTTAGGGCTTAGCTGTTGCCATTATTAGTTCAACTTCACAGAGCTCACTTGGAGGTGATGAGGAGCTCAGAGCCTGCGTAAACTGAGGCAGAACAAAGTCAAGAGATTGTTTTCCCTTAGGGCCTTGTGGCAAACCTCTGGCAGAGCTGGGAATGCAACTCAGCTTTGCTCATCCCCAGCCCTCTTCTGTAGCCATGGGCAAATTAAACCCAGGCAAAAGGGGTGCAGCTCCTTTAGCAGGCAGGGAGGATTGTGCCCATCACACACAAGCTCTGTGTCTGGCCCATTGCCTGCATGCTCCTAGAGTAACAGACATATGGAATGTGTTGCCAAGTTAGGTCCTTAAATCAAGCTTTTATAAATGAGTTCAGGAGAAAAGGAGGCATATTTTGTTTCTGCAGAAAGGGGGGGATTGAAGGAGGTGGTGTCCAGCTAGCCCCAAAGGGGGGGAGGTTTATTAGGCCAAGTGGCCTTTTCCTTCTCTGTAATACATTCAGTTCATAACTAAGAATTCACTTTGCAAAAAGATAACAAAATACAAGCCTTGCTTCCAAGTACATGTTAACACTTTGATTTCAGGTGATCAAACTCTGATAGGAGCCTAAGCTGCAGCCCAGCTAGTAAACCAGCTAAGCAAGGGTCTGTGGTACTGTCTGTGATAGAGGAGGGAGGAGAGCTCAGTTTTTAGGCTGGAGAGCACATATTCCACACGGACCTCTTTTGCAACAGAGTAGGGGTCCAAGAATCCACTTAAGGCAAAAGAATGCTGCCATGTTAAACCCTTGGCTGTAAGCCTCAGTCAATTGCCAGCATCAACAATCACTTTTCCCATGAAAAAGAACGTTTTCTGCTCTGGCAATGTGAACATTGCCTCCTTTTAAATCAAGGCAGACTGTGCTGATACAGGTCATGGCTTTGCAGTGCCAACCTATACTGCATTAAAGTATCTGTAAACCCTCACCTCCTTTCTGTTTACTTCTGAGCTCTCTTGAGGTCCTGGCTGTTTTCTTTTCCTTGTTCTCTTTATTCCTTCCTTTGGGTGTAGGCTTCTGAAGCACATGCATTTAACCTTGAGCATTGCTCAAATATGGCTCATCTCCTTCTGCTTGATGTCATCTTGCTAAATATGAGTGTTAGTGGAAAGAAGAATTTTAAACTAGATTCTGGATTCAGAAAGCTTTGCAACTGCCACAACTGTGTATTCCATGTGCTTTTGGAAAGGGACAATGAATAAGAGAAAAAAAATAATGGCTCACAGTAGAAATGGGGTAGATCTGTTGGTTGGTTTTTTTTTTCCTTGTTGTTTTTTTTTTTTTTTTTTTTTTTTTTTTTTAATCTAAAAAAAAGAGGAAAGAATCTAATATGCATGCATTACTATCTTTTAGAGTGCCCAGAAACATAAAACACACAACTGTGTGCTTTATGTCCATGCTTCCTAGTAGAACTACTGGAGTCCTACATACTTAGGCAATCCCTAGAGGAGCATTAGAGCTATCACAGTGTTATGCTCAGTGCTCCTCACTCTTTTTGGATATCATCTGTTGCACTTAGTTGGTAGAGGTTCACTGTTCTCACAAAAAAAAAAACAAACCAAAACAAAAAAACCCACAAACCGCCCCCCCCCCAAACAAAAACCACAAAACCAAAGCTGTTTTCTCACATAAAAAAGAGCTTTATTACCTGACTTTTTTTGCTGTCATTTCTGTTGGAAATTACAATTAAACATGAAACCCGAAATTAAGTCATTCATTCAGGATCTACACGTAGTCTACCTATATGACCATAGTGTGAAGAAGGAACTTCAACAGGTCTTGAACGGAGGATGCTCAGATGAACATCTCGTAAGCATTGTGTTGGCTGAGATATTCACATCTTTCCTCTGGGGAACAAACAATGCATTAACCCTAAGAGGGTTTGGAATAGACAAAATGTGTTTTCCAGGCACCTTGCCCATCACCAAGAAAGCAGTAAACTGTTTTCCTAACAGCTTCTGCATACTCCTCCCTGCCTTTGCTTACAGAAGGAGATTCTGCACGATGAAGAGAAGTTGATGATAAGAATCAAGCTGCACTGGGTTGTTGGCAGAGACACCTAAAGCATCATTGAGCTATTTACTCTATTCAGTAATTTAGCAGCTGTAAGGTACTTTTGGAATACAGTGAACGGCAGTGGTTTTCATTCATGCTAACCAAGTCAAGTTCTCCCCATAGCAATCTCCATATGCTCACAAGATAAACCTCACCCCTGTCCCTGTGCCAGGTGGAGAATCATTGCTCCATCAGCTGTGTAGCTGGTTACATGTGCACAGGTCTACTGTCCTTCTAGAAATAAGGAGCGAGTCAGAAACAAAGAATTATGATAAGTTTCCAGACTTTGTGCTTCTCCCTCAGAGCTGCTAAAACTGAAGAAGTCTTTATTTAGGGTTTAAAAATCAAACCCACCTGAGAAGGGGCAAAGGTCATCTTTGTCATTATCAGAGCTGCTCAATCAATATATATATATTTTTCTAGTAAATTATTTGATTTAATAATCCCTTCCTATTTCTTAGCTGGTCCTGACAATTGCAAGTGTGTTCCTTGTTTACAAACACTTACCTAATGATTTAAGGACATAAACCCTGAGCTGTATTCAAAATACCTCCACTCTGATGAGTGGCTTTTTTTGACCTGTGTTTGGGTTTGCCTAGCTCATGCAGTACTTACTCCGCACCCTGAGTGGATGGTCAGAACTTGTTTATACAGGAGGAATAAATTCAGGCTTTTGGTAATGCAAGGACTGGCCCTGGTGAAGAAAACATCACAATTCACTGCATTTATCTAATTTTAGACAGTCCTTTGAATGAACACTTCCAGTTGCTGCTGAGTAGAGGTTGCATATTTCAATTACAATGCAACTGTGAATAAAAATATCCTTAGCAGTGCATTTTTGTGCTGTTTGGGGAGGTTATCACACGTATCAAATATGCTTGGTCACTTTCTTCTCTGGCCACAGGAAGGTTTGTTTTGGCAACGTTGTGAAGATCCTTGGTTAGCATTGGCTTCGGTGCTGATTGAGGCTGAGATTCCATCTGCTGTCTCCCTCAGCATTTTATTCTTAATTGATGTTTTGAGTGAGTTCTGAAACCAAAAAGTAAATTCAGGATTAAAGTTGAGCATATTCTCTATTACACCAAAAGTCTACTGTTGTTTGGTAGTTGGATTTTCTGTATTCTGAGGATACACAGGCTAACACCAGGACTTGGAGAAATGATCATTCCCAGGATGTCCCAGTGACACCATCCATCATTTCAGAACTTGTCTGGAAGAACTTCGTGTGATGATTCCTCCTATTCTATTGGTGTTTATGTATGTTTTGGCCCTTTATACTAGTGGTGACATAAACAAGGTCTCAAACAATGTGTAAATGACATATAATCCTACTGCTAAAGCTCTTTTCTATGGCTGAATTCTTGCATGCAGGGATCAGGTCTTTCCTCTCTGTAACAATTGTCTAGCTTAACCCTGACCTGTAGGGACAGATTCTTAAATAATGAGTGTTAGAAATACTTGACACTAATTAAAAGGAAAAATAGCATATGGAATTTAGGATAAGAGCACATAGGGGAAAGGTATCCCACTTAGACTGAAGGCTAGGCTTAGAGAAGGCACAGTCTGACTGACAGTCTGTGCACCTCCTCAGCTGGTGATTGGATAATGCCACTGAGAACCTTTTAAATGAACAAAAATGCTTTTGGCCTCCTTATGAAGTGCTCTTAGAGCAACACAGAGCTGAAAAGCCACTCCCTGCAGCTGCAGGGGAGACATGAAGAGAGCAGCTGCAAGGGTTTGTTTTCACGTTTCAGGCTCTTGTGCCTTGAGAACAGGAATGCTGGAAGGGAGCTGGTGTAGGATCACTCACCTACAGGGCACAGACCAAGCCTGCAGTCCTTGCCTGGGCAGAAGTCCCATTGATGGATTTCAGTTTTTCTGTGAAGCTGCAGCCTTTGTTTTCCAAGGGAAGGCTGGCTTTTGAGCACAAGAAGAGAGCAATAGCCTGCCAGCTGTGAGCTGGGCTGTGACCCTTTGTGCGTGCACTTGCTGCAGTCTTCGTGGTGGCAGTGAGATATTTCAGCTGATGGAGGACTGAGCAAACACAGTTTACTCTGGACTGTTTTCACAGGATTTGTGCTTTCCCCAGGGCCTGTGTCAGTGGAGTGCAGTGGGTGAAGCCATGGTCTCTGATCCACAACCAGTTTGTCTGGCTCACTGTCCTTTCAGGAAAGGCATTCTAAAATGTGCCAGCCTCTGAGTACATCTGATTTGAAGATCCAAGGCTGGCTGTCTCAGAACAAGCACTTCTTTCTGTCCTCCAATTGAAAGCCTAGGAGACAATTTCAGTTAAATGTGGCAGAAAGAAGTCTTGAAGTTACATTATTCCAACATGTCTTGTAAAAAATAGGCAGTGAGGTAGAGGAGAGAGACCTTATGTGTGTTTCCACTGGGGAAAAAACTGTGGTTTGAGCTCACTGTTGTGAAATCCCAGAGGCTCCACATGAAAGAACCTTTAATAATACCCCAAACTGGAAGGAACTTTTATCAGAGCATATATATTTCAAAACACAAGGGAACATGACCATGATAAACCCAGAGAAAACCAGATTTCACACATTCTGTTGCTCACAGATATGTTTTTATTTCTTTATTATTATTATTTGGAGAATAAAGTATCTGATGCTAATAGCAGCACTAGTCTAAAAGTGAAATCCATGAGAACCTGTGGAGTTAAATATTTAAGATGCTATATTGCATCTAGCCTTCCTGGAATGGACTCATTTGTAAAATCACAGGATATCCTGAGTTGTAAGGGACCCACAAGGATCACCAGAGGCAGAAGGAAGGTGAAGGAGAATCCTGAAAAATGTCAGTGTTCCATGTTGAGCACTCAGAAGTTCACACACCTTCTGCTCAGCTTCAGCTGGATTGAATAAATAGGAAGGTGGACTCTCCCCATACCAGGCTTTGTTAATGCTGGGGAGCCTTCCTTCATATCACTCCCTTGTGCTCCAGCTCACCTAATTAATTTTCATCTCAATCTGATCCTAACTATATGAATTTCTGCTTTCACAACTGCTCAAAAAACTTTCCAATGAAATTTCCCTTTCCTTCTGCATCTGCCTGGGCCAGTAACACCTTGAGAACAGCCTTTTAAAAGTGTGTCTCTATTTCTTCTTATTGGGAATTAGTGTGTGAATTTGTTAAGATATTGACTCAAAGAAATTTTTAAGCTGTTTTTAAATCTACATGAAGTTTTTTCCAAGTCCAAATCTAGGCTTGAATTTTAAAACTTGAAAAATCATTTAAGGTTTGTTGTCCCTCTCATGGGGAAACTTGAAAGGACGTGGAGGCTAAAAGCACAGTCTTCAAGATATTCCTGTGCTCAATAAAGACCCAAATTTTGCTCAGAGAACATAAAAATTCTAGCTAATGTATGGGGATTACAGGCTGGGGAATATTAGACTAGATTTTAGGAAAGCCACAAATACTTGGCTTGTGATTACACACAAATCTGTGAAGATTTTGTAAACAACTGGTTGCAACTATCAGGTTTTGCAGAAAAGAAAATAAAAGCCACTTCCTCCACATCAAGAAATGCAGTACTGAGAATGATAACTGAAGTTCTCAAATGGATATGAAACCATGCAGTGACCCATAGTGACTCACGTAATGAATCACATCACAGGAAATAAAATAGTAACAGAAACTCTCTTGGAGGAGTTGGGCCTTTACTTTTGTTTTTTCCTTAGAGGTTTGTCTAGATGGTCACTAGATACCATCTTTAATAATGAATCATTGCTGAATTTGGATCAGGCAGTGCCACTTTACCAGATATTTTTCCTCATTAATACCCTCGATTATGAACGAGTTCATTAAATTCTATTTCATTTGCTGGCTTTTGACTCTCAGGCCACTCTTTTCTAATTGAGCTTTAAGATTTTCCTTTTTTTTTTTTTTTTTCCTCTTTCTTGGGTTTTGCTGAATTGTTTTGGGGTGGGGGGGTGGAGGATGACTTTTATTGCCAGGTTTGGATTTGCTCTCTTTCCCTTATGTTGTGGGTCATTCCCAACACGTAGCCAATGTGTCTGCTGTGAGTTGGATGCCCTGCCTTGGCACTGTTCATCCCAGAAACCTTTTGGCCAAGATTGGGAAAAATCTTCAGTTTGTTGCAGAAAGCAACAGGGAGATGCAGAAGGCTGCAGGGAGATGGCAGCTGATTCCATACCAGAGCTCCCTACCACTGCAGCCACCAGAGGGGAGAAAAGTGGGATGCTGTAGAAGAAACAAACGTTTGCAATTGGATTCATACTGTTAGGATTAATGATAGGAGGTAGAGGAAAACTGGAGTAGCATTCCTAAGCCAGCACATTGGAATGATTAATTGCATTAAGGCACTGAAAAAGAACAACAGCTGCAGTCCATGAAAAGCCAAATTTATCTAAATTTCTCCAGCTGATCAGTAAAATCATCACTGAGATTTCTACTTTATAATTGCTTTTAAACAGAAAACCAGAGCAAGCAGGGAAGAAAACAAAAGTTCCTGATTATAGAGATGTCTGTTTATTTTGCCAAATTTTTCCAGCTATTAAACCTTCATGTAGCAGAATTCCATAATGCTGCTAGCAATGAGTATTTGCAGTTGAGCTTCTTTTGGAATACACATCCCAGGAAGGTGCAGTAAGGACCCTCTTTAAATAAGCAGTAACTGTTGCAGTTTGGAGGTTCACATCTAGATGAACTTTTCAGGTTTTTGTTTCGAAGACAAGGTCTGCCAGAGTGCCAAGACTTCTCATAGGGGAAAATAGGTTACAATATGGACACGAGTCAAGATACTCACAAGGGGCTGTCTGGGCTTTATTATGGCAGCATTTAGAAGTCTCCATCAAGATCAGATATGGGAGGGATTGTTATCTCCATGTAACAGCAGGGTGACTGAGATGGGAGGTGATTAAGTTACTTTTCTGAGGCATGTTTTGGTCAACTGTAGCAGTACAAAGATTTAACCACCTATACCAGTGGTTCCTGTCCAAGATTGCTTTTTTTTCTCCTTTCAAAACTAACCCTCTCTCTGAGCAAGTATGACCTAATGGTAAATCAGTCTTTTGCTGTTGATGTCTCTGCTGGGATCTGTGATGTCCATGAAGTGCTCCCCCACTATGGTTTACAGTACAAATGCTGCTCTGCAAGAAACAAGGAGAAGAGGTAGTGGGACACTATTACCAAAGAAACAGGCAAGTTCTAAAGATAGGGCATGTTAGTTTATATTAACAGAGTTTTCTGATTTGATGTTATATCCAAAGTATCCTCTGGATGTTATTTCAGTATATATCAACATATTTTCAGTATATTTCATATAAATCTTGCTGCTTGGATAGCGGGCAGCTGTTGAGCAGCTACACAAAGCCCCTGTGTTGGACATGAGGGCAGCATGTCATCTCCTCTCTTTTGGATGGGCTATATGAACCTGATGGGATGGAGAGAAAGGAGGGCTTGCTCCTGGGAGCAAGGGAGAGAATGGAAAAAGAGAGCGTGGAAAGAAAAGGAGAAGTTGGCGAGGTATGAGCCCAGGATGAATTCAAAGTAAAAGAAGGGAGTCCAGAATGGAAGCTGCTCTGGAAGGCTCAAGAGGAATGACACTGGGGTGTCAAAGAGTAAACTGGGAGCCAATGCGAGATGGTTGGATTTGCCTTCTGCAGGTCCCAGAGCTCTGTGTCGCATCCTGTTTATCCCCTACTCCCTTGGGATTCCAGCCCTGCTCTGAGGTCCAGGATACAAGTGTCCTGCAAAGCCAGCTCTGTGTCTGATACTGGAAAGGAGTGGAAAAGGATGCAGGCTCATTGCAGCTCCAGAAGTTAGGATGTGGCCAAATTTTGTGAGGGAACCTGTTGAGGAAGAGGCTTTTCCTGCCTGAGTGGGAGGGAGCTGTGGTGGCTGTGTCATGCTGGGTTGTGTAGCTCTGATTTACCATTTACCTGCTGACAGCTCTCTGTTCTACTCAGTCCCACCGTGGGATCAGAGCCAAGGAAATGATTAAAACACGTGAACTTGGGTGTCTGGGTCTCTGGTCAGCAGGTGTGTGTGATACAGCATGAATGTATTTCATATTTCCCCTGGTCATTTTCATGGTTTGACTTTGTTCCCGTAGATTTACGAGAATATGTTTTTTTTCCTAGATAAGGCTATTTTTCTCATCTTTTTATGGCATTAGGCATGTTTTATTTATGGGTGTATGTGTATGCATTTGTGAATTTTTCTGTGGTTGACTTATAACATTAACCTTCCCTGAAGTTTCCCAATCTTATGTTTGATTGCAAGTACTTTAAATAAATGGACTATAAGAAGGCAATTTTCCTTCACTTGGAATTTATTCTATGAAATACATCTGTGGATCACCCCAAAATAATAATGTTTTTGTGGTGTTTTCTCTAGCTTCTTGCTAGGAAATGCTACTTTCTCTTATGTTTCCACATTAGCAGCCACTTACCCAGCACCTGGAGCTGGATCAGAGATTCAGGGTTGTTCTGGCTTTCCAGTGCCAAGGAAGAGGAAGCCACTCAAACCTTGGCCCCTCTCCCTGTACATTCATCCCTTTAATTCCTGTACCAATGCTTTAATTTCCTGACCAGCCCAGTAACACCAAGAACTGAAGAGTCAGTGTTTAGCTGCCTTTTGTTTCGACCTGTACTCTGGTTTTTTTGTTTTCTTCTCTTTTGGTTACACACTCTACCAGTAACAAAGGACATACTGATGTGGCAAATAAGTAGATACTCTAAAAGGTTAAAAATGGCCACTTTGGAGTTGCAAAGTCAGTGAGAGTTTCAGCTCTGACTCCAGTGCTATTTAATCAGTGAAACTTTCTGCTGAAGAATGTAATATTCTGTTCTTTTGGACCACATTTGCTTAATAGGATCAAAGGGAGGAAATGCTTTTTCTCTTCAGGGTAACTGAATTAAAAAAGCACATATTTTGATTTGCCTGTGTTCAACCTTGGGGGCAGATTTTAATCTAGTCTAAATGTGTGTAGCTCCATAAACTTTACTGAAATTGTACTGATTGATAGCAGCCAAAAATCTGCTTTTGTGCTCACGTTGCACCCGCATTTGAATGACTGATTACTATTTGCAGTAATATTTGTGAAAGACAAAATACTTTGTATGTTCATTTGTATTATTTGAGATGTATGCCGTGGTAGTTTGATTACTTTAGACTTGTAATCAGATATTAAAATGATCACAAGATAGCATTATGTTAAAAAATACTCCTTCCAAGTTGAATTTTTCTTTTTTTTTTTTTCAAGAAAGCTTGCATGTCTTCTTTAATGAAAAAGGCTTTTCATCAAATCAGTGGTGAAAAACAAAAACCCTGATGAAAAATAATTCAACATGTGGACTGTCACTTTTCCATGGAAAATTAAAAAGGAATAAAGAAAAAGAAAAAAGTGCACTGGGACAACAAAAAAATATTTCTTGACCAGTCTTACTTAGAAATTATTTTTCTTAGCGTGTCAGTGCCGTTCCTTCTTTGCAGGAACACTTGAATTGCTTTGTAATGCAGTTTTTATGCAGGTTATAGTACTGATGTCATGAGAGCCACAGCACTGGCTGATACAACCCTGGACAGCACATTCAAGCACTGGAAAATGACAAAATTACCTTTTTCTAGCTGTCCAGAAGAAATTCACAAGGGAAATTCAAATGTAATTAGGATTAACAAATAGTCTGTAGCAACTGGTGATGTTTGAGCCAGCCTGCTCCTCTGGCCAGTGTAGAGCTGTTGTTTCACTCCCTCAGGTTCTGCTGCCTGGAATTAAGAGACCCTCAACCTCTTCTTTTACAGAGCAGTCAGGCCAGGATTATTTGTGTTTACATCCCTCTGGGCACTTTGTGGGGACAAGCTGATTTTTTTGGGTGTTGTATTTATTTTATTTTTTCTAGCATTTTACGTATTGGTACAGGAATACCTTTTACTTCAAGTTTCCAGAAGCCTTGACCATAATTAATTTCTACCAAACCCTGCTTTTGGGTTGTGTTTTCTTAGTGTCTGCATGCTTCTGGTGTTAAGTAAACACCAGTGTAAAATAACAGGAATTTCTTCTATTTTGATTTTGCTTCTTCAGATCATATTTACAGATATTTCAATCTTTTAATCTGAAATTCTTAGTCTTTTGCTAGAAGTGCCTTTTGGTATAATTTTCTTTGGATGCTTCAGTGGTTATTATGGGATAATTGTGGTTTTCTCTGGCAGGAACATTGGCAATAAAGTTTGGATTTATAATTAGCAAACTTTCTGTGCATTTCTCAATTGCATAGGTGGTAAGGAAGCTTGAGGGAAGCTGTTATGGGCCCATTTGATCACACTTATCTGGTCACTGTGACAGGCAGTTGAGTAGTCTGAGCAGTTGCATATGATGTGGCGAGCTTGGCTAAATCATTCATGTGGATCAATTTGAAGTCAGAAGTAATTTCAGTGCTTATCTCAAAGCCTGCCTAATGAGTGTACTCACAGACTTGCCGCACAACTAATGGCCTCACTTCCTTAGTTTGGGTGCAGCCTGCTAGTCTCTCAGTAACCCAAGCCTCTAATCTGAGACAAAAGAACCCAAATCAAGCAATGCACCTTTTGGGAGCTCATTGCTGATAAATCCATCAAGTGTGAAAAGTTGAGGGAAAAGGAGTATTTATGCTGCATCCTGCTGAGTTCTGGCACACCTGTGGAGCAGGAAATTTTTAAGTTTGATACTAGCAAAGATCAGTCTGGTCATGCAGGATTGTGTTCATCCTTGGGGATTGTGATCTCTACTGTGCACTTGTAATAAATGCTGCAAATATTCTTCTCAATGGTTTGAATGTGAAAGCTGTTGAACTTACCTAACTCCTATTCAGTGTTACCTCTGTGTGTATCTGTTGAAGAATAAGTTACTCTACTTACTGCTTTTGTGCATGGAGTTTAAAAAATTGGAACACATATTTTGCAATTGACTTCAGCTGCTGTTCTGTCCGCAACCCTTTTTCTGTTCAGCAAATAACAGTAGGATAAATTTTCCTGAAGCTCCTGCAGAAATCCTGTGGTACCAGAAGTCAAAGGCTGGTTGTCCCAGGCTCCATGTTTAATGAATGGAGTGGTCAGTTCTGAGTATCTAATTTAGGTTTTGTGTTAAGGTGCTTACCTGCTTATTCAGTCAGAGAGCAGAAAGAATGCCATGCACTTTTTATCTGCAGTTACCTCCTGCCAGAATAAGTGGCAGGAACTGAACACTTGCAGACAGCTTTTTATCACCAGCAGGGAGAAACAGCCAGCTAAAACTTAGATTTATTATTTTTTAAGAATTATGCACACAGTGATAGAAAATGAATTCTTATTCTACCTAGTCATAGCCATTAGAATGTGTGTTTCCAAGGAATAGCTCTAGGTGAAGAGAAAGGAAATTTTTTTACTTGATTCTTGAGTTTATGAATGGGATTTTAACAGAATTGCTTACTGGTTTACCTCTGGTTTTAATAATGGGATGAAGTCTTCACTCCATTGATGTCAGTGTTTGTTTAACTTAAGCAGGAACAAGATTTTTCCTCCAGTGTTTTCAGACATAAGAAGTGAAATCAAAATTAGATACATTTCACAAAGTCCAGCTTAGAGTCTTACCAAGCTAAATTTGTTACAACTCACAGGGATTCTTGGGGATCTCTTCCCTAGCTGGGAAGAACTGGATTTCTTCCAGTTTTGACTGCAACACTTTAGAGAGCAGCACCTCTGTCTTGCCCATCTTCCTTATTGGATCTTTAATATCCCATTAGCTAAATTAGTGGTCTAGCTACATGACAGTGTCTAAGAAGTGGCAGCTTGTAAACAAAGTATGTACATCTTACAGTGTTGTGTGTCATTACTTTACCTGAAATGAGATTGAATTTAGTGTTGTTACTGACTAGTCTCACAGATTTTTTTAAAAAGCAATCACAGCCAGAAGCTGCACCCTGAAATAACCCCTACTGCATGTTGTTCCTTATTTATAGCCAAAATATTCCTGCTCTGACTCCAGTCAGGTCAGCAGAATGAGTGACTTTTATCCCAGTAAGTGAAATGAGTTGATGCCTGTGAGGGAGTTAGCAGAAAGATGGAAGATTCCTTTCATACAGGACTTTAGTAGCCATTGCTCATCAGCCTCACTGGACCTCTGGATGTACTGACTCACCCCTCCTTAGGCTGAATAAGAAACTAAGAGTGTGAAAGCATGCTATTTTTACATAAGTGCCTGCAGTTGTGAATCTGGCATCCACACGGGTCCTCCAGTTCCTCTGTTTTCAATTTGGCTCGTCCCCATAAAGGTGAAGCAATAACCTGATTTCAAGTAGTATGAACTGTACAAAATTAAATCTCTGACATCGACTTTGAATACTGATATCCTTTTGCTATCTCACGTGGAAGGTGAAGGGAAATGAAAGGAGGAAACATTTATTTGAAATAAGATCTGCCCTTCTGCCAACCTCTCACCCCCACAAACATATAACAACTAATTTCCAGGCCAAGAGTGCCTAATGTTACTCCAACCCTTTTGGCCCTGGGGAAAAAAAAGTGTGTGGGTGGTGATGGAGGGGGAAAGAATTTTATTTGTCAACCTGTGAGAGCTGGATTGAAGAGCCTGTATTCAATATTGCCCTCAGTAATGTACAGCTTCTCCTACACATGTAGTCTCTGCCACTGACTATCAGATCTCCCCCCAGAAGACTGTCAAGACATCAAGTCTAACAAGTGGAAATCACAATAGTCAGCTTTACCTCTTTTGTTTTTACTTATATACTTGTAGAAACAGCCAGTTCCTGCGAGCACTTTCTGTACTGGGTAAATGTGCTAGTGATGCAGATTGCTTTGATTCTCAGAAGGGTTTTGCAGACTCTGAGCCTGTCCCTGCAGGGAATTCTGTTTTTCAACTCTCTCTGCTGTGTGTCCAGCTCTCTTCTGATCTGGGTTGCTTTATTAATTTAGATCTTTGAGAAGAGTATCAGAGGTGAACAGGTATCTGCTAGTTTACAAGGGTGTAGCATAAGAGGAAATCTAGCTCTCCAAAAGAGAAGTATAAGTATTTCTAAGTGGACACAGATACCAGGAAAATACAGATAAGAGAAGTCTGTAAGGATCAATGGCAAATTGTATGGTAAATTATTCACTGTAAGATTTCTGGAGTGTCAATGACAATTGAGGTCTATAGATCCCCTGTGGCACGCCTAAATTCTGTTAAACCTGACCTATTTCAACAGGTTGAATTTAACATTTAGCTGGATGAAAAGAACATATGAAATCAACAGAAGAGGTTTTGTTTGTGAAAGCCCTTGGTGGTGTGTTTTAAGTACACTCGAGGTGAAGTATGTTGAATAAGTATGCAGTATTTAGGGGCAGAATTGCTGAGGATTTTATGGAACAAAACAGCAAGAAGCTTTGTCATTCCAAGCTGTAAATGATGCCTAGCTGAGCCCATAAAACACACATCAAAGGTGTACATATGGGTTACATTTTAATATTCTTTCAATATTAAAGACCTGTTACTAATTTTAAACTGCATTGGTAAAAACTATTTTTTTTCTTTTTTCTTTTTGTCTTTTCTTCTATATTGCTAAATGATGTAAATCACTAATGTCAATTATATGCTGATTTATGCCAGCTGAAGATCTGACCGTGAGAGAGATTTCCCCTCTGTATAATCATCCCAAATAGGGAAGGGAAAAGAGGAGGAAGGAGTGGTGTCATCTGGATATGTGAATAGTTTGGCTGTAATACAATCCTGAAAAAGGCTCTGATATAAAGATGGAAATATGGGGATTATCGTAGAAACTCTTGAAATAATCCTATAAATAGCAGAGGAAATTCTGGCTAGGAGTTGTCTATTGAAACCATTTTGAAATGAGATGGCTGACAGGAAGAGAATTTAAAGCCAGAAACCGCAGGGCAGATCCTCACCTGGTGTAAATCAGCATAACTACATTAATTTCAGAGGCATTGACTTGAAAGAACTGTGATGATCTCCAGCAGCTGAGGCTCTCTAACCATAGGTACTGGGTGCCAAATGCTCTCAACTCACACCAGTGTAAATCTGGAGCACCTCAACTGACTTGGTGGCGTTATTTCGGATTAACACTCCTGTACGTGAGCGTAGGACACCGTCGTTTGTGTTTGGAGAGTGAAGACAATCGATTCATAGGATGTAAAATGTGTCTTTTTGGATCAAGGAATACATATACTTGAGAGATTGTTTTAGTCTGCTGTTGCAGATGCAGGCTGTTTAGCAGCCAGGAATTTCCTTGTTCACCACGCTGTTACGGAAAGGTGTTGACTCCATACAAGCACTCATGATGCTCTTGGGTCCCCTGGCTAGCACATCAATAAATAAACTAATAAATTTTCTAGCATTTCACTGGATATTTCCCCTGCATTGTACTGATAATGACAACAGTATGTGCCCATTGTAGCTGGTTGAGGCACTTCAGTGTTACACCAGCACCACGAAGGGAAGAATTTGTTCCTGTGCAGTAAACAGGGTCAGAAATTGGGCTTTCCTTAAGTATGTCTGTTCATATGTATGTGGTAATGTCAGTCCAAATTCAACACATATGAACGTGTTGACACTTGGGGAAACCTTGGCTTTTCATTCAAAACCATTGCTAAAGGACCAAGATTTTTAGAGTGTGATTTGGTTTATGAAAATCCATTTATAAACACAGGTAAGGGCCTCTATTTTCCAGTATCTTTTGGTAATTTACCTACTGTCTATTTAGGGGCTAGGTCAGGCTCTAGGAGATGTTATCAGTAAAATACTTCAAAAAAGGCCACATAAATTAGGTCCTGTGTGGCTGCTTTCCCATCCACAGCCAGGGACTGTGTGTGTAGCAGGAAAGGACCTTCCTCAGCTGTGATTGCCTTGGCAGAAGGAGGAGAACACATGGCTGTGTACTTTGTCAGCAATTCCTAATGACCTCTTTTATTAACATTACTGCATTAGTATCTCCAGTGAGATCACCAATACGAAACAGTTTTCAAGCCATGGCTAGTTATACCCTGCCTTTAACAGTCCTACTCTGCCTCTTTTTTAAATGCCACATTTTTAGCTGGTTACATGTGAGAACTGTTTTTTTAAGGGTTTTTTTTTTTTTTTTTTTTTTTTTACCAGCTGCTTTCATCACTGTGCTCTAAATAGTATTTAAACCAAAGGGTGCTGGTCTGGAGCTATAAGGACACATGAGAAGAACCAGAAAGATAATCATTTCATATTGTATCCAGAACATTTCCTGTAATTACTCTGTTTCCTGCTCTACTTCCTACAGAACTTCTTTACCCTCAACTGTCCTTTGCCTCCTGTTTATTGCATTAACCTTTACTCAGTGTCCCTGAGCATCATCTGTTCTAGGTGGGGCACTGAATCCTGCATCCCACTGTGCCTACCCCACATTCTGTGAAGGGCACTGACTTTGGCAATGGCGTAGTCAGCTCAGCTGCTGTTTCTTACTGGTAGTAGAAAAACATAATATTAACCATAATAATAATAGTAATAGGCTGCTCTGGACTTAATTCAGCTTCTCCTGTGGGAAAGTTTATAACCCAAAAGCAGAATGTAAGAGTCATGTTTCTGTAACTGGATTTTTTTACTGAGTTTGATTGATCTGATGGTGAAAAGGCACATGAGATTGCCACTTCTGTTTTCCTTTTCTAAAACTATTCTAGCATCTCCTATTTTTTTTACTTTTGTTTCTTAATTGCTGTTGTCCTGAAAGGAATTATGGGCTGGATCCCTGGAGCCAGGGAAATGATTTTTTATCAGCAGAGCTACCAAAGTAGGGTTGAGGTTATCAGCATTATTTACCACTGAAGCAACTGTACCTGTTAATAACTCTTAATCATGACATGGCACTGGCCGGGTTTTTGGTATAGGACTCAATGTACAAAGTGTTGCACATATGCACACAGACATATCTTCAGAGTTCCCATGGTTTGGAACTAAAATTCCCAATGTCATTATTAGAGAAGTAGCCAAATAAGGAGGGTGTGGACAGGAATGAAATGCAATGATCTGGTAAACAAGGCCTTGTGGTAGGGCAGAGGAGAACTAGTTTATTTTCTCACTCTGTCTCAGACATTTCCTTTGGCAGACTCCTTTGAGAGGGATTTAAAAAGAATTTCTCGCTCACTATTGTCCAGAGGAGGACAAGGATGTCCTTGATCTCTGCTGCTTTTTTTTTTTGTGCCTGTGTGTTGTGGGGGACTGGGCCCTGCAGTCACTCTGTTGGATGTCTCCAGTCAAGCCTTTCTCAGTCCCAGTGAGAAGCTCTGCTCCTGTTGAAAGTTGGTGGGGAAAAAAACCCCAACTGTTTAACTCCTGGTTTTGCCTTTGAAAACCTCCCCCTGCTCTTTTCCTCTTGTCCAACTACAAAAGTAAGATTTCCTGCAGAATTTAAACCATTTTGTGTTTAAATGCTGAAATAGAGTAGCCTTGGGGCTATATAAGCAGAGTACACAGTGACGTTCCATGTTTCTATGTATATATATATATATTTTAATTGTGTTTATTTGTAGTGGTGATGCTGCTGTCCTTGGTCACTAGTTGGATTTGATCTTTTCCTCAATTCTGAGTGGGAGTAATTGCTACAGCTTTAGCACTTAAAAGCTGTATAAGCAATTTAGTTTGACCCTCTCTAGTCAGTGCAAAGAGTAGCATCAGCTCCAAAACAAGAATTAATCCGATCCAAACAAAGTGTTTAGAGTATGAAGGTTTTGGGAGTAGTTTTTATGGAAGACAATTTTTTTCTATTGAATAGTGAATTAGATGTAGGAAGAAAATGGAAGTGCTTGGCACACCTGGAGTGCAAGACTTCATTCCTTAAAGTTGGCAAACCTCCCCTTAAAAGCACCATCAGTCCTCCTGCAAAAAATTTGGCACAGAAGATCTTATTTTAAACCAAAGCAACAGTGGTGGTACAGACACCAACTGCTGCCGTTGAGTTTTACAAAAGGAGAAATCTCCTCACCCAAGCCGCCCCTCACCATGAGGCTCCTGTGGGAGAGCCCTTGAGGCTGGGGGAGTCACTGCAGCCCCTCTGCCCTGCCTGGGCCACCAGTGCCCCTGGCTGGTTGAGGACACAGCTACACAAAAAGGGGAAATTGCTTAACGGGCGGGAAAAGTCTGTTACTGTTTTGTTGGTGGCGGTTCTGTCTTGTGATAGATCTACTTTCTAGTAAAGAGCTGTTATTCTTGTGAGAAACGATGCTCACTTTCAAAAATTTCAAAAGGTTTATTAAGCCTTAACAAAATACAGCAAAGGGCTGAATAAGAAGAAAGAACAGCTCTGGGAGCATGTACCTAAACCCGCTGTGTGCTCACTCACAAAATGGCTGCTCTGCCTTTTATACCCCTGGTGTTGCTTCAGGCCCCTCCCACAGTCTGTCAATCAATTCTTCTTTGCTGTTTATTGGTGGAGGCGGATTTCTTGCAGCTTGATTGGCGGTCAGGTGTTGCCATGCCACGCCCCCTAGTACCAAGCCTGCCCTCCTCCCCAGTGCCCTGGCTGCCAAGGCTGTCAAGTGACAGCAATATAAGGGGCAGGGGAAAGGGAGAGAAATGTGGAGAACAAATCACAATAATGAACTATACATCAATAAAACTTCTCTTAACATACACATATGTATGTATGTATGTATGTTGCGAGAGCCAACCGCTGCATTGCCCATCTACAACGTTCCTTTTCCTTCAATTTTGCCTGGAAGATCCATAATTTACATACAATAATTTGGGGGCAGGGGTTGTCTTCCCATTCCAGGAAGGTTCCCACCTTCTGCAGCAGGCATTTTGTCTTGTAAACCAAGACAATAAGTGATCTCTCTCTGTCCTTAACTCATGAAACCTTTGCTATATTTTCTTTCCCCTGTCCAGCTGTGGAGGGGCATGAGAGAACAGCTTTAGTGGGTGTCTGGCATCCAGCCGGGGTTAACGCACAACTGATGCTTTAGGATTTTAGCCTTTGTATTTTTCATGTATTTGTAATCCTGCAGTTCTTTAGTGTATAACTCCAAACTCTGCATAGAGTGTTAGCCACTGCTTTCCCATTTTGGTCAGACACAATTCCTGTCTAGGCCTGAGAATCAAGGACATCTTACTGTTTCAGGCCACAATAAATGTAAACAGAAGTGAGTTCAGGAGGGATCAAACTTGGGGTAAATGACTTTGTTACCTGAAGATTAACCCCCAATATGCAAATGGACCAAGCTTACAAAAGTGTAAAAACCCATCACCTATCATCCATTTTTGGGTGTAGCCCCTGGGATGAGCTTTGTCTGACCAAAATTCACCTGAAGGCCTTTCAATAAATGTAGCCACGTTTTATTCCCTTAAGTGTGTCTGGCTTCTGTTTTTAGGTAGTCCCAAAAAGGCATCACTATACCTACAAAAAGATAAGTGCTGGCAGGGAACATTTCAATACATTCTAAAAGCAAATTATGGGAGAAGTGGAACAAAACACATCCTGGAGAGAAAACAAGTCAAATTTGAATGTGCTGTGTCCTTTGCATTGTGATTTGCACTTACCAACTTGGCAGATATCAGGTCTAACATGTAAATGTGGAGAGGGTCAGACTGAATTATGTTGGACTGGCATATATGTGTCTGGGTATGATTTTACCCATGTTGGTAAAACAGTCATGAAAAATATTGAGAGCATTTGACTGAAAAGGGACTGCTTGAAAATGTCAGGTTACCAAATCTGATGGCCAGACCTTTAAGGCCATTTAGATTATCTTCTTACGTGAAAAGGATTTCCTAATTATTTTTGCTTCCAGTCCAAGGGTAATAAATAAGTAACTGCTAATGCAAAAAAACCCAATATGTAATCTGTCACACATACCTTGGTGAAATAGCCATGAAGTTTAAAAGGCTTAGAATAAACAAGCGTAAAAGCATACTGTGGCTTTTCTTCTTCATAAAGATTTTTCAATTTTGTGCTCAGAGAAGCTTTTTACTGTAAGAAGGCAGTTTCTGATCTGCTCTTGGTTATATATATGTTGGGGGAAACATGTGTGGACCACCTTCTCTACAGGCCAAGCCTCTACTGTGTCCTGGAGCTTCTTTCCTGGGGGAGGACTTCATGTTGGTTCCTGCTGAATTTCACAAAGTCCCTATGTGCCCTTTCCTCTGGCCTGTTGGTGTCCCTTTGAATGGCATCCCTGAGCAGGGGATGTATCAATAGGTCCCCCAGGCTGGTGTCACTGCAAACTGGACCCTGGGTAGAGTATGACCCAATAACCACTTCTTTCTCAGCAGGGTCATCCAGCCAATGTTGTACCATATTGTTGTCCTTGTAGTTGAAATATGGTTTCTGGGATGCAGCATATGATTAGTGATGCCGTATAAAAAGTAAACAGGAAAACAGTTAAAATGTAATAAAAAGAAGGAATACTTTTTTGAGTCCTTTTTTTTTTTTTTTAAGGCTGTGCAGTTTCTTCATTGCATTTAAACATTTTTGATTTATTTTTCCTAAACTGAGGACAGAAATATATTTCCAATATGTTATAAAAAAATATAATACTCATCAGCTGCTAAAAGGAAAAAAACCCCAACTTGTGATACATGCAACATATGTAATATTTAAAATCACTGTCACTGATAATCTCATTTTCTGTCATTCAAAGCTTATAAAGCTGCTCTCTGAGTAGGGATCAAGTGTGTAAATGATATTCATGTTGTAGGTAGTCTATAACTCTGATTGTCACTGTGATTTACCAAGAAGAGAGTATAAGCTTTCACAGCAACCTAAATAGTATTTTCTTTTTCTCTTTGTTATAATCAAATACTCACCTTTAGATTAAAAAAAATCTAATAATGACTAATGGGCAATGATCTTCTGGATTAGCTGCTGAGCATTCAATATCTCTTTGAGTAGAGATTACCATCTTTTTTGGGGGGGGGATATCAATTTAAAGGTCAAGTGCTTTCATAAAAAAGGGTGATTATCCAGTATTTCATATGTTGAACAAAAGCTTAGCAAGATTCATTGTGTGTCAGTTGCTTTTGTGTATAGCATATATGCAGAGAAATGGATTGCTTAATTATCTAACTACCTGTCTTCAGGGAAGGGATGTGACTGTGAATAGAATCTGTCAAAGAGATACTTTTCTTTGCTTGTGATAGTTAATCAATTACTATAATGGTTTCAGGTTATAAGTTGGCTTTTTAAAAATAGGCAAAAATTTAAATTACTTTCATGCCAACAGCCAGGGATTTGGTTATAAATGGGTGGTTTTATTGGGAATGGGATGTGGAATGAAGATGAAAAGGAGAAAGGAACAAAACAGGGCAAAACTTATGACTCGTCCCTTTCTCTTTCCTTTCAATTCTCATACTGTTCTTTTACAAGCTATAAAAGTATTCTGTGACATGATAAAAATGGCTAGGGCTATATTTAGAACAAATTCAAGCAAGTGAACTTGGAGCTGTTTTATACACTTTTGTTTTTTTATTTTATAATTACTGCTGTTTTTTTCTTGTGGATGCTCATTGGTTAATTTTGTAGGTTAATAGAATTGGAGGTATCTTAAATATCTTAAAACAAAAATGCAGAAAAAAGACCACATTTTTATTTTTTACAACTGTTTTTCCCCTCATGTAAGATAGTTTTCTAACAGCTGTAGACATTCTTTGTAGTTAGAGATTACCTCCTTAATTTGTAAACATTTTTTCTGTTTCTGGATTTTGTTTTTGGATCACATAATTTTTTTTTTTCCCTATTGGTGTGCCTGTATTTGTCAAATAATTCATGTGTGTTTGATCTGCTGTATTTCAAGAAAGACTGCTGGGTCTTTGTGGGGTTCTGTTGGTCACTTTACATGGCACTGTTATCTCTCCCTTAGGGGAACAGCAGCTTTTAAAATTGAATAGTAATAATTGATACCCAGAAAATATACTGGGAGTGGTGGATTGTTAATAACATTTGCTGTTTTTCAAGTAAAATATTTATATGTGAGGGAAAAGTCTTTGTGGGAAGTCCAGCTACTGGTTGGACTTTTGTACAGAAATCAGCACTGAAGAGTATAAAGTGTTATACCTGAGTGACGACATGCTAGGAAAATTTTTATCAAATGATTTTGATAAGTTCTTTTTTTTTTTTTTTTTTTTGAGGAAAATGTCTCTAGAAGTATAAAACCTAAATAAAAAACATCTTATTGCTCCTGTAGAAGCTATCTAATAAATACCTTAAATATCTCAAGCAGGCTAGGAGTTGTAAGGCTTTTCTTATTTATACAGACTTACTGAAGATAAGCTGTTTTATCTGCAGAGGGGGAGAGAAAGGAGACTGGAGGTTTTATAATATAACAGATCCAGGTTAATAAAAAACAACAACAAAAAACCCCAATGAATTTTCATTAGTGTTATTGTATATTAGCCCCACTCCATGCATGAAAGTTTTTTTTTTTTTTTAATTATGTGAGAGGTGTGTACCAAGACAGTTAAGAAAATTCACTTGATGTACACTGCCAAAAGCCTCTGTTTGGTTTTGTGTCCCTGCAGAGTGTTAATGCTTAGTGCCTAGGTGAACATCCACCTTTTAAACAATAAGCATTAGCTATTCTTGAGCTTTGTTGCTTTCTTTTTTTTATTGAGGTTTTCCTCATGGCTGCACACGTGGTAAATCTTTAACTTCAAGTGTCCTTCTGAGGTGACCAACTAAAATATTAGCAAAATAAATGTTTTATGGGAAAATGTTGGCAGAAACCCCAGCAGAAACAGGTGGTATTGGGTTATTTCAATATAATGTAATGATGCAGCCAGGTTTCCATCTGGACAGCATGTGGTTGTGTCTACTTAGAGAGTATCAAAGAGTGTGAGTATGCACCAGGGATCATGGTGGTGCACGAAAGTGTAGCTGGATGGCTACTCTGCAAAATAATAGTCAGGGTTCCAGGTCCTCTGGGTTAAATACTTTTACTGTCAGAATCTGAACTACTTCATAAAATATTAAAGATGAAGCAAACCTCTGACATGCAATACTGAGCCGTGTAATTATAAGGCAGTTCCTGGAAGCCAAGTATTGTTCATATTATAGCTAGGCGTTTATTATAAAAGAGTTCATTACCCTTGGAAGCTAAGACATATTTCAAAAGAGTCCCTGAAGCAGAGGCACTTTTAGCAGAGCTTTACTGTATGAGGAAAAAAGCTCCAAGTAAGTTGATCAGAACATAATTAGGAAACAGGAGAGGAATCAGTGGATACACGATTGCCAAGGATCAGATAAACATCTGGAGTAAATGTCTCCATCTTCACTGACTTCGCTGTAGGCATGCTGAGTTGTGCTGGGTAAGGCATTTTCAAAACCAGATGTGGTTTTCCTTTGGACTGGCAGATCCTCTCACAAATCACAGGTCTTTGCTAGGGTATGCCACAGACCACCTTCACACCTGTGTGCTCTCTGCACAGAGGCAGGTGAAATGTGGTAACAGACACTGGCAAAGGCTTAACAGGGGACAGGGTTTGGTCTGACGAATTTACAGCGAGATTGGGAAGACATCCTTGTAAAAAAAGGATGGAAGTTTGTGGGCCAAGAGGATAGCAACAAGCTCAGACTCCCTTGGGGCTGTCAGCAGGAGCAGAGTTGACACAGAGCTGTTCCCATGACTTGGGAGTGAGGAGCAGTGTATCAACTCCTGGGAAGTGTATTCCACACAGGAGCAGTGTATCCCGTGGGAAATGGGGCTGTAAATGAACACACAGGGCCTGATTCTTTACTGTCTTTGTATTTTGTGCACCTTTAGTCCTTGTTTACTGTATCAATCAGCTCGATAGCTTTTGACACCCTGTGTTAATTGATCAGCACACGTGTAAACCATAGAAGCAGAGCTGAGGAGAATTAAGACCAGGTCTTAGGCTGCCATGAATCACGTAGCCTTTGTGGGCCTCTCTGATGATTTGCACCAGCTGAGGAACTGGCACAGGCACATTTTCACTGCTGAGGTATCACTTCTATAGATGTATGTGTTAAAAATCCCCGTGTCTCTTTTTCCCTTGCTCATGACCTGATTACATTGGAAATGGTTCTTTGCCAGGGTGAGGAACCACTGAAAATTTAGGGTGCTGGCCAGCAGCACTTGGCAGCTAAGACCAACGTGCTGCTGCCATTAATCGGTAGTACCACACAGAGGTGCCAAAAGCTATGGAAAATATGAGATGGCATCCAGCAACTGATGAATGTGATGATTACAAGATCAGCAAGTATTTAACAGTAAATGGGTATTGGACAGGTTTTGGAAGGAACAACCCTTTCCTTTCCGTTCAGCTGATATTAAAACCCCCAAAACCATGCACCTGACACTGGCTAATGAGGCTTTGTGCCAAATAGAGATCCTTTCCCCCTTTCCTGAACAAATCCAGCTCTGGTTCATAATGCCTGTCCTAGAGGAAATGTAATTAGAACAGGTACCAAGGGCCAGACATCTAAGACCTCCATCCAGACTGCTTAGAAAAATAAGGATATTCTCCTACATGTGGCGTTCTATTTAAAGTGATGTTATCTCACTTATACTACCAGTGCTGTAGCTTTCAGTTTCAAGTTGCACACAAGTGCTTTGCTGGACCAGGGAGCTGGATGCTTTTCCTGGAGGTCCAGTGACTTAAGGGAATCCATGTGATGGTGCAACTTCATTTATTTTTCAGTCTCACCATGTTTGCAGTGCTTCCTGTGGGGGCCATGCCTTGGTGTGTTGTGTGTCATTTCCATTCACTTTGCCCTTTGGAGGTCCATGGAGGAACAGCACTGTTCAAATGACATTTTACAGGTGATGGAGTGTGGTCTTCTTTCAAGTGAAATCTTTTCAGCAGACTGAAAGGATTAATGGACTCCCAGTTTCCTCCAAGTTCAGGTCTGTGGCTACTCAGGCCTTGAGTTTGTGTGGCTTCTTCCCTTCCTCGCTGAAAATAAAGCCATGCCTAGAGACAAGACTAACTTTGTGATCTGTAACTGATTCCTCCCCTTGCCACAAGACTAGGGACAAGCAAACAGGGTTTTTTTAAACAAGTTGCAAATGGTTCTTCAATCTCCTTAGATGTCTCTAATGAATGGCTTGTGACAGCCAACAGGCTGAAGGTAACACAGATTAAGGATGTCAATTCACATGACTGTCCATCTACATCCTGATTGAGATGCTAATTTAATAGGTCTGATTCAAGGCTTCTTAGCTGCATGGGCTGATTTGAAATTTATTTTACCAAGGGTGAGAAGAACTAGGATATCCCTGATCTGAACATGACAATGAAGTAATGGGAAAAAAAATTGTGGCAGATCATATGACCAGCTACTGTAATTTGTACTTGTAAATCCCTGTTCATCTCCTGTCTCCATTATGTTCCTGGAACAGCCCTTTGCCACTCACCTTTGCAGTGCTCTGTGTCTAAAACCAGCCTGTGACCACAGGTACATTAAAAGTACAGTACTGCATGCTGAGAGTTTTAAGAGTCCTGAGAAAGTAAGAGGAAATTTGGTGAAATTCACTTCAGAGAATTTTTTTTCATTCAGATAATCCTGTCTAGGGACATAACATGGTCACTTCAGATCTGGAAACAACCAAGAAAGTTCAGTGGTACCTCCTCTGAGGAGGCTGTCAGATGACAGAGAACAAGTGCCTGGTGTTTCAAGGAGGAGGAGAAAGGGAGAAATCAACAATTCTCTGGAGGAACCTTAGCTGTAAAAACAGTCCTAATTTTTGGCTTGCTTTCTCTCCCCCCACACACCTGTATTAACAAGGAGAGTAACTCCTTTGGGCGCTGAGTCAGGCTGCCCAAAGTCATTACCCTCCACTTCTGAGGAAAGAGCAGATGGTCTCAAGGCAGTTCCAAATGTGGGGGAGATTTAGTCATGAAACACACATCAGGTAAGGGAGATTGAGAAACCCTTGGGTGACACAAGAAGGAATGATCTAGTAGCGATGCCATAGTTTCTGCCAGCACATCTCTGTGCTGCAGGATGGAAAGCCTGAATGTGTTAGGGGAAAAGACTGTGGTTCCCATGCCTCTTGATTTTGGCTCTTGCAATGGAGTTAGTGTATGCTAATTTCCTTGACCCTGTTGGTTAATGGGCATAGTGCATCTCCTCAGCATGTCTAAGATTTCCACTTGCAGCCACTGCATGTGGCTTTGAATCAAGAAACGATCTGGGTTGGAAGGGACCCTAAATATGATCTTGCTCCAATTCCACTGCCACGGGCAGGGAACCTTCCACTAGACCAGATTGTTCAGAGCACCATCTAGCCTGGCCTCAAACACTTCCAGGGATGGGGCAGCCACAGCTCCTCTGGACAACTCATTCCAGCGCCTCACCACCCTCACAGGGAAAATTTTCTACCTAAGGTAAACCCGTCCTCTTTCAGTATAAAGCTGCTTCACCATGCCCTTGTAAAAAGTCCCTCTCCAGCTCTCTTGTAGCCCTTTAAGTAATAGAATGGCTGCTATAAGCTCTCCCCAGAGACTTCTCTTCTCCAGGCTGAAGAGCCCCAACTCTCTCCATCTGTCTCAGTAAGAGAAGTGCTTCATGCCTCTGATCTCCTTGGTGGCCTACTCTGGAATTGCCTCAGCAGGCCCATGTCCTTCTTAGGTTGAAACCACAAATCTGGATGCAACAGTGCAGGTCAGATCACACCAGAGCGTGGCAGAGAGAGTCTTCTCACTCACCTGCTGCCCTCTCTGCTTTGGATGCAGCCCAGGATGAAGATGTTTCTCTGGGCTGTGGGTGCACGTGTCTGGCTCATGTTGCTTCTCATTCACCAATGCCCTCAACTCTTTCTTCTCAGGGCTGCTCTCCCTAAGCCATCCTATACCCAGCCTCTCTCTTTGTGCTGGGGACTGCTCGGGCCCAGGTGTGGGACCTTACCCTTGGCCTTTCTGAGGTTTGCACAGGCTGACTCTCAAGCCTGCCCAGGTCCTTCTGGATGCCATCCGTTCCCTCCAGGATGTGCCTGCACCCCACAGTGTGGTGTCATTGGCAAACTTGCTGAGGGATGGCAGCTTATTGTCACTAAGAGTACCAACCACGGGGAAGTGCCTTCCATCAATGTTGTTTACCTGGACACCGAGTCATGGACCACAACCCTCTGAGTGTGACCATCCAGACAGATCTTCAGTTAAAGATATTTAAGAATAGACCCATTGGCGCATGGTGCCAAATCCCAGAAACATGTCAGCTTCAGGACAGTCTTTTCCTTATCCAAAGAGGTAACAACTTCACAGCAGCCTTTGGATTTGATGGCTCTCTGTTTTGATAAATATGAACCACCTGCTATGTGCTGAATTGAGATTGTGTCTGTGTCTGCCACCATGGTTCATAGGTCTGTATCTCAAAGGACCTTTGGTTCATTTTAGGTCTATCCAGAGTAGAGAAAGTCTGTGCAGCTGAACTTGTTCCAAAGCAGTTCATCAATCCCTAATGTTTTCAAGAAAGTTTTATTTTGCTGCTGTGTCTATTAAAGAGTTTAAGGCTGTCCTGGCAGAGGATCAAACCCTGTGTTATTTGGTACTGTACTGACTTCATAAGGATTTGCAGGATGGACCCAATTAAGTCTAAAAAATTAGAAGGTGTGTCTTTCTCATTACATTAAATGCGTACTGTTTCTTGAGTATTCTGGAGTTGAACATATGCCACATTTTGAAGCCAGTATATCTGAAGGTCCACAAAGAAATGTGCTATTCTACGTGTAATACATCTCCTGGAAACAATCTAAGGTATATTTATATCTTCTTCTGCTGTGAGAGATGTTAGTAAGTGTTTCCAGTAAAAGAGCATGTAAAGGTGAATCCTGAAAGCCAGGGTAAAGAGTTGTAGGATGTTATTATTTATCATTCAGTAACACTGCACAACTCTCCATCTTCATTTCATTGGAACCCCGGCTGAGTGGCGAAAGACATAATAAAAACAATCAGTATATCCTCATTTTTCTGTGTGAGACGATGAAGTCATGGCATATGGTCAGCTCACCAGTGCTGTTAATAATAAACCACAGCTAATTAAGTGCTGATTTATTCCTCTACGTAAGTGAAACAAATTGCTTTAACGGCCTTTGCTGAGGACCATCTAGTCAGATGGATTATGTATAGGAAGTTCAAACTAAAAATTATTAGAGATCATATTTCAGTGTAGTGGAGTTTTATGGTAGAAACAATTAGAAACCTAACAGAATGTGTCCTGTATTCTCTTTGATGGAAAATCAGATATTAATCTGGGGAAAAGTCTAATTCTCAACACAGCTGCTCCCCTTGCTCTATTGCACCGGATTTAAGCTGGATAAAAATGGAAACATGTTTAAAAAATTGATCATAGCTTATAATGGCAATAATCACCTTGAAATTGGTTGTTACTACAGTTAATGAACAGAGTATGAGAGCATAAAAGGCCCTTGGATTCCCTCAGGCTAACATGCTGGTTGTTAATTGGTGGTCGGATAGTATCTTTATTTGGTGACCCTCTTTCAAAGACATAGAGCTGATCCTGGGAAGCTGTGGGGTGGGGTGCTTCCTTGGAGTAGTGGCAGAGAGAGAGTGGCACCTTGGACAGGCAATTTCCTTTGTTAGAACCTCCTTTTCCCTATATCTGTAGTCCAGTTCCTCTAGACCCTGATTTTCTATGCAAGTGAAAGCCATACTGCTGGTTGTGAGCTCCCACTAGAGTTTTCCCAGAGAAGGTTTTTCCCAAAAATGAGGCAGGGCAACCTGTTGGTGCCTGCAGGGTGTTGGAGGTCTTACACAGGCAGCCCCTGGGACTCTTTGCAAGTAGAAGCTTGGCTTGGCAGACTGGGATGGAGAAGGAAGGAGCCTTTCCTTTTCAGAAATGCATCAGGGGATTTTGCACTCCTGCTGGTAGCAGTACTGCACAGTTGCAAAAACGATAGGAGTTGTTCAGTTTATTGCACTGAGCTTTGCATAACCTACGTTCCTTTTTCTTGCATTGCTCAGTTTCTTACAAAATCCTGTCTGGTGTGGAGGTACTGCTTGAGTTTAGATGCTCACTGCTTTCTGAGCTGTGAAAGTTGTAAGGGGCTAATAAAATTATATCGCTGGAATTGCCTCTGCTAACCTAAAGATTCAATTTTGCCTGCTGGGGCTTTGTGGTGCTCATAAATTTATGGTTTACCAGTCAAAGTTTTGGGATCTTTGGAAAACTTAATGTCACAGAGCATTTATGACTAACTTGGTGTCTTGATCCCAGGAGTCTGAAGTAATAGGAGCAAATTTCACTATAGCACATGCTATATTTAGGTGGGTTTTTTTGTTTTGTTTTGTGTTGTTTTCTTTTTCCTCTTTTTTCTCTCAGCAGTGTTGGGGCCCTTGTTTCTATAGAAATAGCTCTTTACCAGAGCTAGTTGCAATTTGTGGCAGTGAGTCTTTTCCCATGACTTGTGACGTGTCCACAACATTAAAAATGCATGTGGAAACAAGCGAGTGATTTTGGGTAAATTTCTGAGTGTTTGATGGAAAAAGGTTAAAAACTAAACATTTTTCTTGACTAATATCTGGCTTATAGCACTAGAGAGGTTTGTTGTGCAGGCCACCACAAGCTTTTTATGGGGCTTAAAAGCAGTTTATATCATGCTAAAACTTCAAATGTAATTACGCCAGCTCAGAAAATGTTTCACAGCCATAAAATTCCATGTGTCAGCCTATAGTTTCAATATCTTAGCTGCAAGCAGAACAGGCTGCTGCAGCGAGGCATTCTGAAGGCCAACTAATTTCCAGGATGCAAATATTCTGTGGTCTGTTGTGACCTTTTAAACTTCCTAATCAAAAGGAAGAGAGGCAACCTGCTGAGTGTAACCTCTGTAGAGTGGAAGCTTTTTTTAAATATATATATATATATATTTTTTTTTTTTACAATATTCTGTGATTAGTTTACATAACTTTATTTTTCATTGTTGTGTCAACCATTCTTTTCTCCTCCTTCATGGGCCATGGCCAGGGTGAGAGGTGCAGGCAGGACATCCATTAGGAGCAAGTTGGTTGGGTGGTCCCAGCTGGACCATCAGGGCAATGAAGGCTCATCAGTACCCTCAGGAGCCTGACAGCTCCATGTGGCTTTTCCTTGATCTCACTTGCCTCTTGGTGGGGTCTACTTTGTGTTAAGAGAAACCTGCATTGGTGGAGGGAATGGCTTTTGTGTGTGTATTGAAGATGGTGTGTAGGAGAGTTTGTTTCTTGCCTGGGCTCTAGGCAATATTTAGCTTTTGGGATCATAATATTGTCATTAAATAGCATCATTTGAACAAAGTGAGAGTAATACCTCTATCTGTGGGTGTTTTGCCATGATATATTGTGTCAGTGGAGAAGTGAGGTATGGACTGCAATTTCCATGGGAGGAAGCAGGACTGAGACTTTCTGCCTCCTCTCCAGATGTTTTTTTCTGGGCCACAAAATAAATGATAAGCTTCAGTCTTCCTTCTATCTGCTTTAATTTTATTAATAGAACTATCTGTGTCAACTGAAATGGTGTGGGCTTTTTTGAAGTCTGGGTGTTGTTGGCCCAATAAGATAAAACTTAAACCTATTCAAATTTGGTGTGGCATGAATAGAAGGTTTTTTTTTTCTTTTTTTTTTCCTTGGTTTTAATTGAGCTGCCAAATTGAAAACAAATTATTCACACAGTGCTACCTGACAGTTTGTTGGGGAAATAGTCTTCTGAAAAATATTTCATAGAAGATCTGTGATTTGCTTTGTGGAAAAAAAAATGCTTCATTCAGAATTGAATGAAAACTGTAGAAGGGTTGCAGTAATTGAATATGCTTTATCCTAAATTCTGTAACGTTTCTTCTGTAGTTACATCTACTCACGCTACCTAATGAGCTCCCTGTGCTGATCAAAATTCCCAGACACAAACACCATTGAAAGTATAATGATGTTGTTAAAATGCAAACAGCATTTTCTGTTTCTGTGTTATAAACTACCTGAAACTTCAGCTAAATGGTTTATTCAGTTTCTACTGAGTTGTACTTCAAGTGCTGCACTTTGCTGTTATAGGAAATCAAATGTATTTCTACTTATCACAAGTAAGATGTGGGGAGAGAGTAAGGCTTATTTTGGTTTGGTTTTCTATCTGTTTAAGACCATAGTTGTTAATATTGAACACAACTATTGTTGTTAAAACCCTAAGAGACCAATGTCCAGCAGCCAAAGTACAGAAAAAACATCTCTTTGATTGAGGACACTTGCCAAAGTTACATCAAAACCAAAGTGAAATTGTGTCTAAGCCAGCTGATCTTTCTGCTTGTTGTATTTTGGTCCAGAGAACAAAAACAAGAGCATGAAGCAGCTACAAACAAGGGCACATATGGAAGATGTACTTCCAGGGTTGAATTTATTTCTAGATTTAATTTTGAGTAAGAACTCCTTTTGATAACAGCTGTTATTTCAGTAGGGCTGTACCCAAAGTGTACTTTGGTGTGAATGATGATCGTGGATCTTGCTTCCAGTTAGCCTGTAGGTAAATTTGATTTCAGTAGTGCCCCAAACCTGAAAGGTAAATACCATAAAGAGATTTTTCTGGTAGTTGAAAACTCCAGAAATATCTTCGTTTCTTACTCTCACTACAACAAGAAATTTACTTGCAGTATAGCAGTTGTTACACCTCCTCATCCCCACAAGTGATAATGACCTGGCATTTTACTGCTTAGCTGTTTCCTCTACTAACCATCTGCAAGGAGATATTTTCCTGAAAGGAACCTGGAGAGAGGAAATAACCAAAACTGGACACCTGTATTTCCTGATTTTTTTCAGCACTGTAATGGTGTTGTCCTTAGCCACTTTATTGAGGAAGCAGCTTTTCTTCTGGGAAGAACTGGTGGCATAAGAAATGACATCATGGACCAGAAAGGAAATTTAGGACTTGGAGTAGATACACCAGGGGCCACAGCTGGAGGTATGAAGATATTAAAGCTGGGATAAGATTGAGTTTCTCCTCATTTCTCAGAGTAGAAATGAGAGAAGGAGACAAAAAAGTAGCCTAATGTTAACATAATTTCCAGAAACATAGTTTCCCCCAAGAAGTTTAAAGCTTTCTTGATTCTGTGTGAAGTGCATCTTAGCTGGAGTGGAAGAATGGTAGGCTGAGGCCAGATTTTTCTGAATCTTTGAAGAGATGCTCATAGTGAGTTTACTTAGGTAACAAAATAAGGATGAAACTCCCAGAAGAAAGAACACACTTTTACACGAATTTCAGCATGCTGTGAGCTGACTACAAAACAGAGGTGTGACAGGCAGTTGTTAGTTCCTTCTTTGGCCTTCACTGCAATAGTTTTGTGTTCTGGCATAGATAAAAGCCTAATTCTCCAATCAGCTCTGTTTTGGGAAAACAAGGCACTGCATGAAATGTCATGAGATATGAGACTCAATTGAGTCTCATCGCACTTCTGCCGTGCAAGAACCCTGACATGCTTCTCAAGTTGCTCTGTGAGGACTTTCCTTCCCCAATCACTTCCTTCTTTTTCTTGAATTGGTTTCCAGCTAAGCTTCATTGTGTTTTCACAGGAGTTTTTGGTGAAGTATCACTGGTGCCTACCCAGCCCTCCCAGGTGCAGGGCTTAGTTACCCCCTGCTTCTCCTTCTGTGGTTCAGCATGTGAGCTCTCTGTGTCTCTGCCTAAGGGACCTTCCTGTGCATGTCTGTTCATCCAAGCAACATGTGGGAATTCAGCACACACTGCTGGCTTTTGGCTGATGGTAGCAAAATAAAAGCAGTTGCTATGTGTTTGTGTGTGTCAAGTACAGACTTAAATCTGGCTGCCTTAGAAAAACTGCAGATTCGCGTTGTATTAAACTCTTGCAGTAACAGGTTTCCTGGAACAGTACATTTGTTCTTGCAATGGAACTTAGTTCTGCACTTTAATATGAAGTTCTACTTGTATATAGTTTGTGAAAAGTTAATAACTAAGAGTGTAACAGGTATAAACAGCTTGGCCTGTAACTGGCTCTGCACAGGTATCTAAGGGATAAGTAAGCATTTGTTCAGATACACCTCACACTTGGATGGCTTGGTCTTGTGTTTTGGATTTACCTCCCTAATCTCTGCCTTCCACTTTCCTTTGCAAAACTGTCACCTTGTTATACTGGCATAAAGGAAAAATTGCTGCAAGTCGAGGCATGGAAAACACCTCTTTGTTTTTAAAAAGGTATTTATTATTCTGTTGCTTCTTCTAGCTGTATTATTAAACAAAACTCCACACTTAACTAATCTGAAGTTTTTCACCTAATTTTTGTCTCTCTCTGTTAATGCAAAATAACATTTCCTATGCTTAAACCCGTGCTTGAATCTTAGGTATGTTCTACACAAAGGTTAAACACCTATGAGGAGATTTCCTCTCTTAAGGGCCTCAAAGAGTCAGCATGCTCATCAGATGTTGTCTTGGTTTGGAAAGACAGGTATCTGCCAGGGAAAGCTGGAGTTTCCCTTGGAATAGAGAATGTAAACCCCTCACCCCCTCCAAATTATTATAATTTTGCAATTAAGGGCTTTCAGGCAAAAATTTGGGAATAGGAATAACAGTTCTTTACTAGGAATATTAACAATACAAATGTAGTAGTAAAAAACCCAACCAAACAAGCAAACAAACAAACAACAACCCTAGAAACCCTGACAGAGTCAGAGCCACAACCTGACACCCTGTTGGTCAGGGTGTTGGAAGCAGTCCACAGTGAGTCTTCCTGGAGTGGCAGATGTGGTTCTGTTGGAACAGAGATGATCCTGAGAGAAAAGGGTCCAGTGATGGTGAGAAAGGGTTTGGTCTTCCTCCGGGAATCCAGTGGAACCAGATCCCTGCTGTTCCTGTGTCTCAGTTTTTATCCAGGTAGGAATGGTTGGCTCCCCCCACTGGGTGGAGCATCTCCCACTGGGATGATGGAATGTGTCCTGGCCTTGGTGAGCCTTCATGGCCCATTAGCAGAAAATATCCCCCTGGAGGGAAGACAGGTGGTGAAAGAGATAACAAACACTGCCCCACCTGGTTTGAACAGCTGGCCCATTATCAGAAGGCATCTGCCCCCCTTCCCCCAGAGTTACAAGAGATAAAGAAAAAATCTCCCCAGCTGCTTTCAACAGATGAAACAGAACACACATTTTTGGTTCCCTAACCCAAGAGAGATGTGCTGGTTCCCTCTGTGTGGTCACTGCTCCGTGGCTCTGAGCTGCAGGGGGGACTGCTGTAAGAAGTCACAAGTACTTTCCTCAGGTTTTGTACTTGCACCCTGCCTGGCCCAGAATTGGACATCAGGACCAAGAAATGCTGGGTGCAGCTCATGTGCTTGGTGTAATTATGTGTTCTGCTGACAAGCAGGAAGTTTTGCTACTTCCTCAGACAGCAATTTCTTCAGTCTCCATGACTTAAAGCCTTAACTAATGATCCCTAAGATGGACTTCTCCCCAGCCTCATTAACTAATTAAACAAATCAAAATAAAGAGTTCTTCAGGCTGCAAAATATTGCTGAGAGGGCCTATAATGCAAACATTAGCATTTCCACATAATCCATTGCCATCAGGAAACAGAAGCATGGTGCCCCAGACAGTCCTGCCTTCCCCATTTCAATATGCTGTGCTATTACATGTTTTTGGACAGCCCCTCTCCCAAGTGCCCAGTGCTCTCTGACCCCCCCCCAAAACATCCTGTGTTGCTGCTTGCTTCTGTTCTCTGTGTCAAATCCTGCATTGAGGGGTGTGGGACCAGCAGCAAGAGCATCAGCCATGTCTGGCTGCTCTGCTGCAGTTTTACTGCAGCTGGTTCCCCAGTGTGCCATGCTTGAGGTTGTGAAAGGGGCATTTATTGTTCCTGCTTGCCAGCAGAAGAGCAGGATAATTCTTTGCCTGAGTAAGAACACTGTGCTTCTCTCTCTGAGTATGCATTGAAAAACAGCTGAAAAGCAACAGGAGAGGGGGAAGGTGGGGAAAAAAATAACTTGAATACTGGTATTTTTGGGAGGGCAGAAAAACTGAGGGGAAGAAACATATTTGTGGAGAGATTGTCCAATAGAGCATGTCGCCTATTGCTTTCCTAGACTCTGCTAAATACCTGATAACAGTGAGAACATGGTTGAAGTTACTAATGGCAATATAGTATTTTGTAGGGAAGGACCAATTCAAGTTTCTCAGATGCACTAAATACAAAGAAAAGTTAACACACAAACACTGGGGGTTTTGCCGTCCCTAGAGCTGAGAAAAGCTGTCCAGTAACTTTGTCAGTTGGTGCCAGACAACACTTAAGAATAGTCTTGAGTGATTTAGATGAGTTTGGAGCAGGTAAGACCAAAGTTTGAGTGATTGGTGTGGGTAGATAAACATTGAAAGAATGAGCTGACTTGCAAAACATTTAATTGGGGGATCTGTCACCATTTGCTTTGCTCCAGCTGGAATCTTTGGAAAACTAGCTCCATACAGCATTCTTGTGGAATACAACAGATTTAAAACAACTTTCAAGGAAAACTGGTGAAAGCACAAAAATAAGAACTTGGAGCTCTGGCTGTGAACTTTTTTCCTGTCAGTTTCTATTTTAACATGATTTGATTGCGATTAAAATAAATAAATAAATCATTAAAGCTGTAGAGCTGAAATCATAAGCTTAAAACAAAAGGTCACTTTTTAATTACATGCACTTTACAAGCACACTGTTACAGGATGTAATGGCTCTTTGGATGTTAACTTTTTGTTTAGGCTTAGCTTTGATGTAGCCATGTGCAAAACATTGGAAATGCAGTTGGGGAAACAGAAGGGGCGAGTGAAAAGTAGCCATAAGCCTGAGCTAGGCTCTCAGGCTTATAAAATGCTCTTTTAATGAAAAGTAACTGTTGTGGGTTGTCTCTGTATTGAGGGGTCTCTAGACAAATTTTGCACAAAATTAGTGTACACCAACGTAACTCTGTGATCATAACTACTTTTCATGAAAAAGACTTTTTTTTCTGCTTTAACTTCTTTGAGGAAGGACAGTGGGTTTAAGGTGCATTTTCAGTACTCTTCTCTGTCACCATCTTTCCTTCATTGCAAGACTACATGAAATACTAAGCAAAGATTGAGCAGTTCAGTGCCACAAAGTGATGATAACTAAGAAAAGGATGATTATACTGTCTGAGACTCAAAGGTTCACATAATTGTGCATTCAGTGTCAGACATGAGCGGGTAACTATGAAGGAATATAAGAACCAAGGATAAATCTTGACCACTTCACGGAATTCGCAATTTTATTTTGACCAGACATTCCTTAAAAAAAAAAAAAAAAAAAAAAGAAAGAAAGAAAAGAAGTTGTCAAAGTGTGAGTACTATGCTCAGGGGAGCTCTTACATTCAGATCACAAAGGCTGTTGTACTGCCAGAGCCAGTTCCAGGCCTGGGGTCAGATTTTCAGTGATGTAAATCCTCGTGGTTCCACTGGCTGGGGAAAGCCATGTTGATCTGTTTGGGTCAAGCATGTAGCCTGTAGCTTTTATGTTTTAAAGCTTATCCAAGTTTTCTGTTGCTCCTGGGTGGATTTTTGTGGTGATATTTTCATAATCACACAGATTCTGGGGGTAAGCTCCCATCTGATAAATCTTTTTACGCGGTTTTGAATTCTGTACTCTCCTGTAGCCTTTTTCACGGGGCAGTAAAGTCCATACTTAGCAATAAACAATTAAGGGAACAAAACCAGTCTAAATACATTACTCTTTCATATTGTTCTTTGAACTCTGTCTTAACTTCTTGACCCTTTACTCACAGCAAGATGGTGTGAGTTCAGTGAGACCTCTTTGCTGCTTTGCAGTCTGTACCCCCCATCTGGGCAACGTGATGGAGAGAGTTTAAGTCTTCCACATTGCCAGAGCATTTCATCATGGGGCCACGGGGTGCTCCCTTCCCCCCAGACACAAACTGTCAAACAGAACTCATTTTCCATCAACAGAGAGCTCAGCAAAATAGGGGGCCATCAAAATTAGTGGTGGAAGAGGCTTACTGAAAACCATCTTTTCTGCTCTTTGCAGATGGAGGACTGCACTATTCTGAAGTTTTTTTCTTCATCCTTTGTCCAGGCAGTTTCAGAAAGACTCAATCAACATGGCTCAGCTGTTTCCCTTGAGAGACTATTCCACAGCCTAATGGCTAACATTTAGCCATTTTGCTAAATGTTTCCAGATAGCCATCTCTTCCCCTGCCCCACATGCAGTTTCATGCCATCACTTCTAGTTAGCTCTACTTCCATGAGCCAACTGATACAAAATCTTTCTTATTCACAAGAAAAAATCCTTTTTTCTTTGGGAGGAAGAAACCAAGGCCAGACTCAAGATGAAGCTTCTCCATTTCCAGTGTTTAGGGAAATTTTTATGCCTCTCCTTCTAGCAGGAGTTGAGAAGTGTTAATAGCTGGAGGTGCTTCACACACACACGCATACAATCATTCAGTTGATTATTTTAGATACTGGATCCTACTGTAGGAACTTCAGTGAATGCCCCAAATGTCTGAGATGATGGAGGGAAGCCAAGAGGGCTGTGCTCATTGTTTTCCTTGCTTTTTATTTTGCCCTCAAGAAATTTTTAAATTTTTTTTTTCTGTGTGTAAACAACTTTCAATACAATAGTGACGTCTGTCTCATTCAAAGTGAGATTTTATTCTTCTTTCATGAAACTGACATCAGTGTATCTGGAAAGGAATGGAAGTGGCCAAGACACTTTTCAGAGTGTGATTCAGTAGGGCTTAGGTCTGCTTAGTAGTGCTGAGTGTGGCCTTTTTTGGTCTCTGCACTCAGCCCCAGCTGGGTCTGGGACGTGCAGGTAATGCTGTTGTTGTCTCACCTTCTTGGAGCATCTGGCTCCAGCTCGACCTTCCTGCAGGGTAGTCTCTAGGATTAGGAAATTTAGCAGACTCCAGGTGGTGCAAACAAGGTTTTGGATATCTTTGAGGTGCTGTACCACCTGTGCAGAGGCTTTGTGAGAATTATTGTGGGAATAAATCAAGTGAATTGAGTAGATCCCTGCACGTAGGTGTTCTGCTTTGACTAAACAGTGCTAAGGAAGTGCTTTCCCTTGCTTTGCTCTGAATGAGCTCTGCTTTCTGTAGTGTTACTTGAACATATCAACTCTGGCTGTGTTCAAACTGTACTGACAACAGCACTGAGGTCTCCTACTTTCCTCTAATTTTTTTCCTCTTTCTCCTTTCTGCACTTCTTCCTTATAACACAAGAGTCAGTAGAAGTGGCCTCCTGGAGGAAGACTATGCTCCAGAAGATATCCTTGCTACGTTTAATCATCCTTGGAGCTTTTATTTTGCTAAAGGACTAAAGTGACAGCCTTTAGAGAATAATTATATGAAACACCATGTGTGAGCGAAGTGTGAAATGTCTCCAGGACTAACCAAAGCTATAGATATTTTTATTAAATATTAATGCCATGCATTTATAAAGGGTTTGCCAAGCAGATGTTAAGGTGGTCCTCATGGTAATTTAATTGAGCAAGGAACATTTCCTGCCATTTTTATCAATGTCAGGCTTTACATGACATTTTACATTAAAAAATATAAGTTGCAGAGAGAGAGAAAAAATAATTAATAATCAGTTTCCATTCATGAATATCTTAATATTTCCCTTCAGAGGATTTAAAGTTTCTTTGAAAGTTTTTCTTGGAGGCCAATACGAATCTGAGGTAACCTGGACTGTGTGCAAATTCTTCCACAGGGCCTCCATCTGGAGTCAGGCCCACTCCTCCTAATGCAATTCTTATTTTCCTGTTTGTAAAATGATGATGATGACACTGAACGCAAACCTGAAGTTGTTCTGAATATTTTGATATAGAGCTCTGAAAATATCTGTGGATGGAGTCTTCCTTTCCTTCTTGGAACAGCATATGATGATCAAATGTCACAGCAGGATCTTTCTGTACAGAAAATACAGATTGATTAACCTTACTGACATTATGCTTCTGCACAGTGTAGTGTCTTAACAGCACTTGGCATCATAAAGCATTTGATTATATACAACACATCAAACAAAAATAAATAAGAAAAAATAATCAGGCAAAAAGGCAACTGGACTGTCTGTGGGTCAGGTGCAGCATAATGAGCCCATTCATGAAATATCACTGAAGGCCCCCTCCTTACAAGTATGACATTTATTTACATGGAAAAAGTGTTGTCACACTTCTACCTTGTAGATGTTCTTTTAAATTTATGAAACTGTTTTTCCCTCCCCCAAGATGTAAGTGGACTTGTCTCAGTTCCATTCCCCAGAGACAACATCTGTCCCCTACCTCGTGGTCACTGTGGTTGACATGACCAATGGTAGCTCCAGCTGAAGAAGGAAAAAAAAAATAGATGCTAATAAATCAGAGCATGGTAAGGCTGAGATAAAATTAAAAACCACCAGCTTGGTTTGTGGGTTTGACCTGCCTTCCTATAATGGCACAGGCTTCCCATCACCTCTGGGAACTTCTGAAACAGGTTATGTCTGTGTTAGGGCCCCAGAGCTTCACCTGCTCCCCTCAGTACTCTGCTGCTGCTGTGGAGGGGATATGGCCCATTCTTTTGGTTCACTGGATGCCTCTGAGGGGTTCCTGCTTGAGGCAGAGAAAGGTACATTTACAGTCTGGCCACTCCACCAGGATATTGAAGATTTGGTCCAGCAAAGGATCACCGTGCTCATTCCTGCCTTCTAGTTAAATCCCTACAAGCCCAGCCTGTAGGGCAGAGCAAGGAAAAAACTCCTTGTTGAGGGAAAAGGAGATGGTACCGGGGCAGAAAACTTGCCTGGTTTTACCTTCTAAAGACAAGGAATTGATTACAATAAATTCAAGGGTAAAGCACTAAACAGATTCCCTTCCTTTGGCTTCTAGAATTTGTTGCCACTGATTTGTGTGGATGTGTGCTTGTCCCTAAAAAGAGGGACAATGGAGAGGATTTTGCAGACCACCTCTGTGCTGTTATTCTGTACCAACGGTGTGGGAATGCAGTAAAGGCTGAGTTTTTTAATGAGGTCTGTACCAAACCCAGATGTGTACAGAGGACTGTACATTACATATGCGTGCACAGAAATATGAGCTTTCCCATATTTTCTGTGGAATAAACTTAAAATACCAAAGCCATTTGCTACATGTGCTCAGAGATACATTACTGGTTTCTTCCCACCTCTCTGTACAGGAGAAAATTTATTTTACATGTTCTGAGAGGTGTTAACTTTTCAATGAATTGTCCTTCTAGATTGGTTTGAGATCAATATGTCTGGTTGACAGGCTGAGCATGAAAAAACTGTTTATCAGTGTTGGAAGCAGAACTCAGACCTTATCAAACCATTTCTTTATTACTATTTTGAAAGGAGGAGAAGGCTTAATATTTACTTGAATTTGCTTGTTGACCATTCATGTAAGTTTTCACCCACTCAGCAGAGTGCTGAGCAATATGAGCTACAAACATGAAAACAATAATTAAATACTGCCTAATACCTGGTGTTCTGCTAAGTAGCAATTGACAGAATTATTTTCCAAACTCTGCAGTGGGCTTCAAGTTTCTCCATTGTGCCTGACAACTTTCCAGCTTCTTCCACATTTAGTTGTTACCATTTGGTCATATTCATTGCAGGAAATGTTGTCCAAGACGCTGCTAACACAATGGGAATGTTTTGTATTCCATAGGAGTCTGTATGCCATAAAGAAACAGAAAACCCAGGAAGGGGCAGGCAGAGCTGCTGTGTGTTGCAAATATCTGGTGACCTTTTCGAAGGCCAAAGATTCATCTTGGTACTTTGAGTTTCTTGTTTTGGAAGTAATCAGCAGAAGTTTTCCCAGCAGGCTTCCTGCCCAGGATGCTGGCTGTAAGTCATGTGGCTAATGCTGGCTCAGCATCCCTGATTCAGTGCTGCTGCTGCAGCTTAAACAGCTTTAAAACCTCCCCAGCTGCCAGCAAGTGGTTCAGCACCATCTCTTGTAAACTCCCCATTTTGCATGCACCTAGAACAGGAGGCTCCGCTGGCTCTGAAATCTGAGCTCTGTTACCAGCACAGTTGTGGTAGAGGTAGAACTCCACACTTTACACTTCACATGGCTCTTCACTTTTAAATTTTTCTTACCTGAGAATAGCTTTCTTACCTGAAAATAGCTTTGAGAGTATGCAATGCTTTCTGGGTTTGGATACAAAGATAGGAGGATTTGGAGTCCTTGGGTGGGGGAAAGAAGGTCCAACATCAAAGGTTTCTCTGCTTTTTAATTTTCTGAACTTGTAATTAATTCCTGGAGGTTTCTCAGGAAATATAAGCCATCTGCATGAGAAGGAGTTCTCACTGTATAAAAAAGGAGTTCAGGCCCTGTGTCCAGCCATCACTGCCCTGTATGACTTCCCTGAAGAATGAGAACTAGCATCAATTTTTGGTGTTTTTTTCAAAACATGCAGTGCATTTCACTGTTCAGAGTTTATGCTCCACATCCGATGGGCACAGAGCTCCCATTAACTTTAATGAGAATTGCATGCACAAGGGGAGCATGCAGACCTCATCTCGAAACTCTGGATTTTTACTGCTTTGTGTTACAAGCTGTGATAAATTAATATGTATCTGTACTGCCTACTTCAGTAGGCAATGGATTTTGCCATATTTGATTGTTATCTTACCTTACATCTTGCTTAGGACAATGTTTGGTGGGCAAGACAGGTCAAGATGCTTGGCCAGAGGCTCATATCTGACTCAGAAAATGAAATGGGTGTGTTGAAATGTTCTTGGAGGAGGTGGTGTGCAGCCCAAAACACTGTGTGCATTCTAGACACTGGAGTGGACAGGTCACCATCTGCTATTTCTTGAAGATGACTCTAGTACTTTGCTTCTGAGCAAAGTGTCTTTCTAAGGCATTTCTTTTCAGCTAATTCATGAAGAGTGAAACCCCAAGCTGAGGTATCTGCTGGGGCTGTTGCCCACTGCAACACACATTTACAAAATTGGGGATTTGACAGCATACATCTTGGTTGTAACAGGCAGACTGTAGATGAAGCATCTCAAAATAAGGATCCTAAACAATAAGCATTTGTGCCAGATCAAGCTGGCAGTGCCTGAAAGTGGTGGGGTTCAGAGGCCAGGACTAGCAGTTCAGGATGGTGTCTGCAACAGATAGCTGAGGCAGGCCTGTAGAAACACAGCCAAGGCTTTGCAAACACCAACAAGCTGCTTTAGGGCATGCAGACCAATGGTAAACACGTATTACGTGTTCCATATTTTGTACTAATTTCATAAAGAATATATTTATTCTGGGCTCTGGTGCAAGCAGTAATGCCTCACTCATACCAGCTCTGGACACCAGTCCTAAGGCAGGATACAAAAACCTAAAGAGGATTTGCATGTTTGCAATCAGGGGCCTTTGCTGCAGCCAGTGGCAAGGCTTTTATCTGTAAGGGCTGAATTTTCTTTGAATATCAGAGGTGTAAAATATTAATTTCAGGAGTTTGAAAACAGGGATTGTCCCACTGTACTCAGCACTGGTGAGGCTGCACTTTGGGTCCTGTGTTTGGTTTTGGGCTTCTGACTTCAAAAAGGACATTGAGGTGCTGGAGGAAGTCCAGAGGAGAGCAAAGGACCTGGTGAAGGATCCACAAAACAAGTCCTAAGAGGAGTAGCTGAGTGAGCTGGGGTTGTTTAGCCTGGGGAAAAGGAGGCTCAGGGGGATCACTGCTCTCACAACTCCCTGAAAGGAGGCTGTAGTGAGGTGGGGCTTGGTCTCTTCTGCCATGTCTCAAGTGAGAGGAAATGACCTGAAGCTGTGCCAGGGGAGGGTTAGATTAGATAATGGAAGAGAAATGTTCACTGAAAGTGTGATCTGGCACTGGAATAAGTTGCCTGGGTAGCTGGTGGTGTCACTGTCTCTGGAAGTGTTCAGGAGGCATCCATATGTGGTACTTGGGGGTACAGCTTAGGGGTGATTTATGGTGTTTCTGGGTTGATGGTTGAACTTGAACATCTCGAAGGTCTCATCTAACCTTGATGATTTTGTGATTCTGTGAAAAACAGGAAAATGTAGAGCCATTATTGCAATTGACAAAATACATTCAGAAGAAGCATCAGACAAAGTTTAGAATCCACCCTTTATTTCGATAAGAATATAAGAGGGAACATCACTCTTCAAATCAGCCATGCAACTACTCCAGTGCAAGCTGCTTGTCTCTTTTGTTATCCTGTCTGCTGATAGACAAGACTCTGTGTATCTTTGGGCAGAGAGGCACTATGGGATGTATTCATTTCCAAGCTGCTGGCAAGTTTATTGTAGGTTTATGGATTTGCTCTGATAAAAAGATGGTGGTGTTTTTGTTGATGTTTTTTTCTTTTCCTTCATGAGCAGAAATGTGACTTAAATTCTCCTATGTTGTTCAACTAACAAAGTTTAAACTGAAAAAACAGGACAATAGAAAGTTCGTGCTATGGATGCATGTCTGGCTAAGATTGTGGTTTTTCACAGTGGAAAAACTGAGATTAGGATAAGACTGGAGGAATAAAAAATAAAAAAAAAAAGTGTAGTCTGGGAAATGACTATTTCAACATATTTGCCACAGTGACCATGAACGTTCTTCCTCAGTTGTTGAGGGATTTTGCAGCAGTCTGATTTAGGAATGGGGTATATGTGACCTTTGACTGATGGGATCATATCCACTTTATACTTGCAGAGGTCAAGGAACTCTAGGGATGAAAATAATTTGCATATTTACTTTTCTTTTACTGGAGCCCATTCTGAAAAAAAAAAACCCTAAAAATCCTTGGCCACTGCAGCAGCAAGGAAAGAAAGCTTTGTTTTCTTCTCCTGACATGGCTGCATGCTGTCACCTTCATTCTTCAGTTTAAACGCTCCAAAATCATCAGAAACTTGAATCTGAATGAACCACTTAACTCTGCTACGATGAGAGAATGTGATTGCCCTTAATGTTACAGAAAAAGGTGTCTGTCTTTAGTGCCAAATATCCTCATTTGAAGGTTGCTCTCTCGTAATGTGCTTGAATTTTCTGAAGGTCTCAATTTCATCCTCTGGATAAGGATCAGACCTTTCAAAACTTTGGTGCCTCAGCCTCCACTCTGCCACATTTCTGGCAATGCTCAATTATTGTTCATCTTGAGAGCTGTTACTCTGGGAAAAATGGATCCTGAGCAGGGGGAAGAGGGTGGTTTAAAGGCTGACCTGCCTTCTGGTGAGGTTCATCCTTATTACAGTGTCCTGCTGCAAGGGGAGGTGTCAGACTGAGGTGTCCACAGGTAGCACAGTCCTGAGTGATTAAACCCTGGGAAGAGACCAGAGAAGCTCACTGGATCAGCCAAAATCGACCAAAAAAAACCCCAAAAAACCAAACCCACCACCTTTGGACCTCAATTGTGTTTCAATGGGGAGAATAAAACATGCTTTTCATAGGAAACTATTTTTGGCATTTTTTTTTTCTTTTTACTGTCATGCAATTTTCAATGGGGACTTTGATTTTCAATTAATTTTGCATTTTAATGCTGGAAGCTAGATGTCACCATGATGGTTCGAAGATGCTTCCAGATATAATATTGGACTTCTTCTTTAAAAAAAAAAAATTGTTCATGGGAGTAACTGAAAATGTTAAAACTGCAGCATTTTTCAATCAAATGTAGCTGGTATTACTCAACCTCATACAATCAAAACTCAGAGTCTGGCTGTTTGAAAATGCAAGAGGAACAGGTAGTTTATAGTAGGACACTTTTGCTTCCAGTGTTGACTTGTCCCCATGGTGCTGTCAGCTGGAAACACATCTTCTAAAATTGCAGGTGAAGTTGAAATGTAACCACCTCATTCTGGTGATCTAAAGCTTCAGGAAAAATGCCAAGTATTGAAAGTATTACTTTGTGACAAGAATACTGTTAATTGGCAACTCTACAAGTCCAGATTTATTTTATTTTATTTTATTTTACTTTATTTTATTTTATTTTATTTTATTTTATTTTATTTTATTTTATTTTATTTTATTTTATTTTATTTTATTTTATTTTATTTTATTTTATTTTATTTTATTTTATTTTATTTTATTTTATTTTATTTTATTTTATTTTATTTTTATTTTTATTTTTTACCATCAGTCCTGTCCAGGGAAGTTTTTACCTGATGAAATATCCTGCTTTGCCTGAAATTGCCTCCTGTGTTAAGAATGAAGTAGCATTGCCTTCGCTTGCCTGGAAACCAGTATGTTCCTGGGGAGGCTGTCCTCTAAAATCAGGAATGACAAAATCTTGACAGCTGAGTGACCTCTCTAGTCTGTGTGACGCCACATAAATGTAGAGACTTTCAGTCTTTAAGTACTGCTTTTTTTTTTTTTTTTTTTTTGCAAGCCACATGTCTGACTAAATCAAATATTAAAAAAAAAACAACAAAAAAACAAACAAACTAACCACAGTCTACTTTATTTTCTCAAATAAATGCACCCAGATCAAGGTAACGTCAGGACTTTTGTCCTCTGTCAGGAAGGGATGCAGCAGGAGAGACATGAATATTCTGGGATAGCATAGTCACTTTCTTATCTGTCAAGTTGATTTGGCCAATTTTAGTAGTCTCCAGTGCTTGCTCCATACAAGGGTAACAACATTGTACTGGCACCTAATGTCTTCTAAAGCAATATTCTCCTTTTTTTTTTTTTCTTTGAAGAAAAACAAGGGTCTCACTTGAGTTGTCAAAGTATAGTTAAGCCCCAAGATTAATTTCTGTTCCTCATCTCCTGCTCCCCTAAAAGGTGACTTTGAGTGATATTCTCAAGCTCTGTGAACACATCTCTCTCCACTTACACCACCTTAGTTCTCAAGTGCCTGTGCTTTTCCAGATGCTGTGAAATTTGCTCACTTGTTGAAAAAAATTCCTTATGTTGTGGTTTTGAGTACTCTGTAATAGGCAAAACAACAACTTTCCTTTTCTTTTTCCAGAACTACTCAGCTGCATCCTTTTGGCATTATTTATTGAAGGCAGATACATTAACAGTTAATGCTGGCTTTAATTCTACTCCCCCTTCCCAGTAAATGTTGATTCCAGCTCTTCTGATTTTGATGAAGACTGGCTTTTCTGGCAGCCTGCGTCTGGCACAACTACAAAGCTTATTTTGGGAACCTTAGAGGTTTATTTAGATTCCTTAAATGTTTTGGCTTGATGGTGTCATGGGTATTTTGAAACTTTTGAAGCCTTTTCAATTCCTAACAACACCATGCAGGCAGACATAGGAACACATAGGGACTGGGATGCCAGTGCCATCTTTGCTTTGTTCATCAGGCTTGTGTCTCTGGAGGGGATGGAGGAAGGGGGAGTCCAAGAACAAAAAAGGAGTGATAATAGCAACTGGTAGATGGGGAACCATGTTATTCACCTCACCAGGGGAGGATGGAGTAGAAAAGATGTTGTTTTGTGTGCAGTTTGCCTCACTGGAAAGAGATGTGCAGCTGTGTGTTGGAACCCTGGAGGCTGAGAATTTCAGGTTTTCTGTTCTAAGGGGCACTGACCCTCAAGCAGGCACCACATTTGACCTGAGGCTGCGGAACAGGCTTCTGAAATTGAGTGATGGCACTGGGGTTGTGGGTGTGTGGTTTGAACAGAATGGTGTGATCTCACAGGGTGAAAGAGGTTGATATTTTAGTATATAGTAATATATGGGGCAAGATGGAGGACTTTGGGCATTGTCTGCGTCCTTCTTCACCTTCTTTTTCCTTCTTCTTCATGGGCTTGGGTGGTTTCCTGTAACTGGTTGATGGAGTCTGCATTGGACTGACTGATGGAGTCTGATGGACTTCAAGCAGTTAGTTATTTGGTTTAAAGTAAAAATAAGGATTTAGGTGGCATTTCATAATTGGACGGATTGTCCTTGGATAGATCTGGTAGAGATAGGGAGGTGCTCAATTTTACCTTTGTTTTCTACCTTGCTTAGTTAGAGCTCAGGGCTCGTGAGACTGTAAATAGATAAGAAATTACAATAAACACTGAGTCCAATCACAAAACTGCCACTCCCGTGTGTTAATCCTGGCCTTGGCAGAACAAGAAGCCAGAAACATCACAGCTGTGAAGTTTGGATCCTGTGTACAAACGCTGATTCCTGTGCTTTGGTGATCAGTTCTGAACTGAAAGCTAGTTCCTAGGGATCAGCCTGCTTGCCACCTTTGGGAAGTTCACAGCTTTCTCACTGTGCTGTGGGCTGTTTGGAGTGGCAGCCCACAGAAACACCCTGCTTTAACGTTGATGTTGGTTGGTTGGTTGGTTGGTTGGTTTGGGTTTTCTTGGGATGGCAGAAGGATGGAGCAAAATGTATGTGGAGGAATGCTGTGAGCATGTGGAGGCAACAGTCTTGAGCAAAATGTTTTTGGTGTGCTACACCTGCATGTTTGGTGCTAGAAAATAACATAGAGCTGCTGCTTGAGCTGAGGAGATGCTATCTTTGATAGCATCTTTGCATAACATCTTTTTTTTTTTTTAATGTACCTTATGGTATAAAAGTGATCTCCTATGGAATGACTGAGCAGAAATATCTCAAAATACTTTTGATCCATTTTAAGAATTTGTATGTAGCTCCTAAACAAAAACCCCCAGTGATTTCTTGTTAATGCAATGAGCCATATTTAATGCCTAAGACCAAGTTGATGCACGTCGTTTCTCATACAGCACCGTGTTTCTCCATTCTCCCTTCCTCTCCCTATCCTTCTACCTTCCTGGACTTCATAGCAATTTCAGCAAAGCTCTAAAGAGGTTGATACTCAAAGAGTTAATTAACTGTGTTGCAGCCTCAGGCCTGCTTGCCTTGCTTGGTGCATCAAAGCATGCAGGAGAAAAAGCTGTATCCAAAATATGTGGCAGAAAATGGCTTTTCCTTCTTTGCCTGGAAGGATGGTGGAGAGTGTTTCATGCAGCCATTGGACTTGTTCCATTCCTTATGAGAGTGCTTTGCAGTGTGCAAGAAGGATGAAACCTCTGCACAACTTAAATTTTAATTAATTGAAATTAAAGTAGTCTAACGATTAGACAAAGGCTACTCCCTTCATCTTTAACTATTCTCCAGAATTCTGGCAGAAAAATAAAGCTGATTAACTAATTCTGTTCAAACAACTTTCTCTTCAGTCAAATGCCATAGGAATAGTTCCAAATGGGAGCTAGCAGACAAAACAAGGATTATTTGGTTTGGAAGCAGAAGTGGTTTTTTGGTAAGCAGAACTGACCACATCAAGCTTTTCTGATGGGCACTGCAGACTGGATCTAAGAACCATCTATCCATGTAATGCCTGGAAAAACTGTGAAATAAGAACTCCTGCTCTGACCTTGAGGTCTCTGCACAGGTGAAGCTGCCCCTGATGTGCTGGAAGGAACCTTTTCTGTTTTTTTTCCTCTTTAGGTATTGTGAGAGTTGGAAGTGCTGCTTTTGAGACTGTCCTGGTAGCAGAGTTGAATGGTTGTAGAAAGCTTCCCAATGGAACAATAAATTGTCAGTAAACAAGGAATTTCCTCTGAGCTGATATGAATAATAAAGGCAAAGAACTGGAGTTAAGGCATGCAGAAAGGCTACTAAAATCAGAATTGATTTTCCCCCTACAAGAGTGATTAGAAACAGAATCCACTATTGTCACAGTTCAGAGTAGTTAGGCTTGTCTTCTGTAGCTAAACCAGAACGGTGTGGGGACACTGCAGGCCTGAAAAGAGAAGCAGTGGTTGTTGTACTGAAAACCAAACTACTCCTTGCCTTGGCCCTTCCCCCCAAGCTCCAGGTCTCCTCAGGCTTTGTGTCAATTAGCTTCAGCCACCACTGGATGTAGCTGTCGCTTCACAGAAATATGGCCAAGGAGACACCTTTCTACCTCTGTCAAGATGACACGGGAGAGATTGCTGCTTGCATGTTATTTCTGGCATTGATAGCTCCTTCCTCCCTTCCTCCCTTCCTCCCTTCCTCCCTTCCTCCCTTCCTCCCTTCCTCCCTTCCTCCCTTCCTCCCTTCCTCCCTCCTTCCCTCCCTCCTTCCCTCCCTCCCTTTTAAAGATGGAGCTGGTCCAAACTCTCAAGTCCTAATGTTATCAAAGAACATTATCAAGAAGAATTTATCAAATGCAGGCAGTGGCCAAAAGATCTGGACTTTGGCCTTTTTTGTCTGACAAAAACACCAAGATGGGTTAGATATTACAGCCTTTATTTAGCTTTGTGTAATCAAAAAGCTCCTTTAGCTCTCCAGGTTTTGAACATGAGTCTCACGTTTCAGAGGTAATATGGAAGAGTACTTCCACAGACATTTAGAAGGGCAAGAATTCATAGAAAATGGGGAATGGCCTTTAGCTGAAGGAGGGTAGGTTTAGATTAGATATTAGGTAGGAGTTTACTGTGAATTTGGTGAAGCACAGGTTGCTCACCGAAGTATTGTGGATGCCCCATTCCTGGAAGTGTTCAAGGTTGGGTTAGATGGGGCTTGGAGTAAGTGGATGTCTTGGAAGGTGTCCCCTACCCATGGCACAGAGAGTGAAACTGGGTGATCTTTAAGGTCCCTTCTACTCCAAATCATTTTATGATTCTGTGATTTTGTTGGTGTTCTCTGGAGAGGCAAGAAATCTAGGAGAACTGGAAACAAACTGAATCATAAAGGAGAAAATCACTACAACACCAAGGAGACATACTTCAATAGAAGGTAAAAACTAATGATCTATAAAGGGAACAATATGAAAATTCACATCTGTATTTAAAAATACAGAAAGTGGGTATTTCTGAGCCGTCTAAAGTTACTATATTGTTCCCTTGCCATTGTTGTTTGCAAAGCCATGAGTAAAATGTAGCAGGCTGGAAGTGTTCAGACATCTATACTTACATGTCTTAGTAGTTTACAAATACTTCAAAGCTTTCCACTTATTTGGGAGGAAGCAAAAGTGATTTAAAACACCCAACGAAAAAAAGAAAAAAAGCCAAGCATCATCCAACTCCTCTTATTCAGGAGATATGCAGGAACACTGACTCACTGTTACAGTGGACACATCTCATATGTTTAGCCTGAATTTTGTCACATCACCTTGGAGGTAGAGCTAGTTTATGGGTTTGGTCAGAGTTGCCAGAATTTTTGTTTCTACACACTGGTAAATGCTGTCAGGTAGGTTTGAACTCTCTAGTTTTTATAATTTATTCTTGTGCCTGTTGTTATAAATCTGGTCGAATTTGCAGGTAGTGACAAATACTCTTGTCTTTGCAAAGGAGATCTTCTGAGGGCAGCACGATTTTTCTTACTGTCCCACTGCACTCATGTTAGGGCCTCAGTTCTGAACTTGGAGAGAAGTGTCACAACCCAGAATGGTTCACAACCTCCTGCCTACTGCAGGGTCAAGGCTCATCTAGATTTCCAGGTCAGGATATGTAGAATAAATTTCTTGCTCCTATGCTGCTAGATTTTTCCACCTGTTAGGAATTTACAAGGCTGCACATGAAGAGACTGAGGCTTTATTTCTTAATTTTCCGTAGCTCACTGATATTAGTACAGCAAGGTGTGTCTCTAACCTCAGCAAATGGGGCTAGAAAGGACAATAAGTTATCTAGCCTGGCCTCTTTCCCCAAGGCAGGATCAACTAGACCTAACCCTCCTTGACAGATATGCAGCAAACCTGTTCTTAAAAACCTCCCAGAGCAGAAATTTGACACCCCTCCTCAGGCTATCTTTGCCAAAGCAAAACTCTTCTTAGTGCTAGAAAGGCTTTCCTGAGGACAAGCCTGGATCTCCCTTCCTGTAACTTAACCCATTGATTTCTTGCTTTATCCTCAGAGGAGGTAGAATTTTTTTCTTTATAGCAGGCTATGGCATGTTGCAGGACAGCCACTGCCTCTCCCCATTAGCCACTGTGGCCTATGTATTTCCAGTTTTTTTTACTGACTCCCCATCCCCCTGGTCTTCTCCCCTCTACTCTAGACCAAATTTTCTGGATCTCTGTTTGCTCTTGATGCCCTCCTGTGGCTTCTCTCAGGCTGATATATTGTGGAATAGCTTTTGTTCTTGTAGTTTTGCTTTGTGCTGGAATGCCCACAGTTGTCTCTCGGCCAAGGCACATTTGACTTTTAGCAGCTAAACCATAATTTTGGTTTAGAAGGCTTTAGGGAGACAATGCATAAGCAGTATCTTGCTACCACTGTGTACTCACTGAATGAGGAAAATGTTGGAGAGTTGCCTGGCTGGTTTTAGACAAAGAGGATCACTTGGGTGTTTGCTTCCAGGGTGGACAATAGGAGAAGAGGGGAGCTATGTGAGCAGTGCCCACATGTGAACTTGGGCCCTCTGGTGCCAGACATGCAAGAGGAGTCTCCAAGCAGTGCAGTGTTTGAGCCAGAGCACAAGTAGAAAATTTCTGGCATCCTGGCAGAAGAACTCTTCATTCAGATTGCTTGTATTAGCAAGAGCAAACACCAAGAAAAACCCATCCAAGAAGCAAAACTAAAAGAGCTCCAACACACTGGCTCTGTAAGCTGCTTCTTTCTCATTCAGGTTTATTTTCATGTGACTGTTGGTGGGACTGTGAGAAGGATCCTGCTTTCCCCCCACTGCTTTCCCTCCCCTTTACCATGGTGCGTTTTAAATCAAGCTGTCCTCTGTAGCTCTGCAGCAAATCTGCACATTTCTGGTTTTGCTCTTTCAGAGGATAATTTCTCCTGTTTAATGAGATCTGAAAATGAAGTCAGGCATGAGTTGGAGAAAGGTCACAGCATGTGCTCAAAGGTATATTAACTACTGTTGGAGCTGGCATCCATTGACTTCCATGAGGACAAAATTAAGCAGCAAACAGTAAATACTTCCACTAGCACTTTATTACAAGCAGGACCATTTACAATGAATAAGAATTTGAGAAGCTTCAAGGATGAAATGGGGATGCTCACAAATAAAAAGAAAAATCTTGCTACTTAGGCTTAGAATATGATTCCAGTCAAGGTTAATGGGGAAACAGTTAATGAGGGGTACAGAATCCAAAGGCTGCATTGATGCCATATTGTGTCTTACACATGTAATTAATGCTACTGACTACTGCTAAATGGCTCTACCTGAGCACATTTTCTCTAGCAGGAACTTTAAATCCCCCACACTGTATACAGGAGAACTCTCCTGATGCTTTACGACTCCCACTAATGCTGAACAGGCTAAATCAGAACCAATTCCTTCCACTCATTTCCAGAATGGTGATTTGCATCCATCACCACCATGGTACATCCATCACTCAGGGCCCAGTGGTGTAATGGCAGATTTGGCATCAGCTTTACACAGGATCAGTCCTGAATGCATGTAGTTAGAGAAGAATCCCATTTTTCCATTTAAGTGCTGTTTCCACAGCAGGAAATGCTGTGGAAAAGAGGGAGCTCCCTTTTGGTGAGCGTTTTCTCTATTATCTTCTTCCTCTTGCAATTTTTTAAAATTCTTTAAATCTTAAATTCTTTAATTCTTAAAAAAATAATTTTAGGTGGGGGGGAAAGTTACTTTTCTTCAAGTTCCAAGTGAATATTGCTGCTCAGTGGCCAGCGAAAAAAAAAAGAAAAAAAAAAGAAAAAAAAGGAAAATAAAAAAAAGGCAGATGAAGGTAGAGGTGTGAACCATTAGGCATCCTGTGCTCAGGCAAAGCATAAGGATGCAAAACCCACCCAGGCAGCTCTAACCAGCTCCCTCCATTCACACCTGCTCCTGGAAGTTGAACTATGCTCAGTGCCCACCATGGTAAGAGGAAGAGCAAGATGAGATTATTTAGAAGGAAAGGGAGGGACTGTCTGGTTCTGTTGTTTAAAAAGACTTTGTTTTCTTTTCTTTGCACAGAGGCTTTAAAGTAGGGCATTTGTAAACACTGTTCTTTCTACCCAGTGCTCATTGTATTGACAGGAATTGCTTCAGCTGAACAGTTTCATCAATGTGCTCAAGCCTGTTTGTAGGTGGCATCCAGAGGGCAGATTCCACTCTCATCTAAGACCCAGCCCTACTCCATTTCTCTCTTTAAAGCACCTCCCAGGTGCACTTAGGCATTGTTTTCCTTCCCAATCCCCTCTTCCCCTGCCTTTCCTCTTCTCTTCTGAATAATATGGTTTGAAAAACCCAGGCCAAATCCTCATTTTCTTTTGGGTGAAGACTAATAGATTCACAGGAATAACCCCCAGGTTCCACCTGTCCTCAGAGGAGGGGCAGTTCCTCCAGTGCCACATAACCACATTGCACCTATTTGTCTTTATGTAGGAGAGCATTTCATCAGCCTTTAATTGCACCCAAAGCAGAATGGGGTCAACTTGGGTTGTGCTGCTGAGCCTAAACAGCCTTACCAAGCAGAGGTAAACGTCTCATAAACAGGTCACAATTCACATCCTTTTTGCATTCCTCATGATTTGGGATTTATGGCCTTCCTGGAAATCTTGGGCTCTGAGTTGGAGGAACAAAAAAGATGCAAGATTGGTGCCTGATTCCAGCCTGTGTACCTTTCCCTGATTTTAAGTGGAATTTTGTTTGTTTTGTTTTGTTTTGTTTTGTTTTAACTTTTGATCGTTGTGGAGGGCTGAATTTGACTGGGTGCCTACCAAGCCCTCGTCATTCGGCAGGATGAGGAGGGAGAAAATAAGGTGGAAAGAAACCCTTGTGGATCAAAATAAAGGCAGTTTAGAACAACAAAAGCAGGGGCCACGTGTGGAAGCAAAGGAAAACGGAAGATTTATTCTCTGCTTGGAAGCAGAGAATGCTGTGGAAGGTGATGTCCATCCACTTCCTGGGAAGGAATGGTTTCTCAGGAAGGCAAATGTCCTTCTAATGAATGCCCCCTCCCCTTGTTTTTCAGTGTCACATGGTGTGGAATATCCCTTTGGTCAGTTTGGGTCAGCTGTCCTGGCTGTGTCCACTCCCAAACCCCTGATGGCAGTGAGGAATGTTGGAGACACAGCCCTGATGCTGTGGAGAGCACTGCAACAGCAGCCAAAACTCTGATCTGTTGTCAGCACACTCCTAGCTACCACTGCAAAACCCCACACTTTGAGGGCTACTATGGGAAAAGTTAACTCCATCTCACTAGACCCAATAATCCGCTTCAGTGAGTGCCCATCTGTGTCCCTACAAAACCACACCAAGCCAGCACCTTCCTATGTGCCATCCCAGTAAGTTTGACCCCAGGCAAGCTCCCCACTGGATTCTTCTCTTTGTGAGGTCTCACTCAGCACGATTTCTGCTCTCTGCAAAGCAGCAACGCAATTGGAATCTGCTGCAAGCACTGCAGATTTGTCCTCCAGGTGTGAGAGAGAAAATCCCACTTTCTTTGAGTGGCCTGTTCTTGTCCAGTTCTCCTACAGTTTTGAAGATTGGAGTTCAGTTTATAAATTCCTCCTGTTGCATTCAGAAGGGGCTCTTAGAGTGACTGAATAAATCCAAATTATACTGACGGTGAACTTTTTCTTTTCTCTCCCTTTTCTCATTTCTGAATGTTGAACTTTGAAAATCCTGGATTCAATTTGTATTACCTCAGCTGGATCATTGTTTTCTGGGAGCATGCTTGCATTTTTCAGGAAACTGAGTGTCTTTTTGACTTGGAGAAATGGGAGAGAATTAGAAGTTCATTTAATTCCTTTGGTAATATGGTTTATTTTTGTTTGTTTGTTTGTTTGGGGTTTTTATTAATATATCCTTTACACATCTATTAGCTGTGTGATACTGATGGGAAAACAGGCAGGTAAGATGATGAATAAATTTAGATATGCTGGAAACATCACATGAAATGAAATTTGATTATGATAATCCTCTTGACCAGCTTTTGACCCTGTAAATTTTTAAATGGAAGAGACCTAGGTATTGCCTGTTGAAGCCTAACCCTAGTAGCCTTCTCCAGTGGTTTTTCTGACAGATTTTAAAGCTTATCTGTTTTCAGTAGTATTTAGAAGCTGTTTCAACTGTATGAACTAAAGTCCTCAGAGGATTTAATCAGTCAATGGAGCATAAGGTTTGGCCCCCTCTTTTCTAAATGCTGATAATAACAATCCTATTCTGGCTAAACTCACATGAGGTGAAGGTTAATGCAGAACTACATTCAAAAGTAAAAAGCACCACCACCCCCACCTCCTTCCTCCTGTCCCCCAACTTGTTTGGCAAGTGCAGGAGAGTGCCTGGTTTGTGAGCAGGAATGCTTAGGAACACGTTTGTAGGCTAATGTGAAAACCTTTTTAATCCCGGCGATTTTGACTTGCTAAATTCCTTTGAAGATCCCCCCCTCCTCGATGGGGATTGGGGTTCCACTGCCACCATGCATTTTTATGCTGCATTCCGTGGGAGTTAGCACTTGCCATGGAGACCTGCACTTTGTCTTTTAAGCAGATAAAAAGAGAGGTCAGTCAGATGTAATTCCCCAACTCCTCGTATAAACAATTTAACCGCTGCAGCAACACACTTGTTTGGAATTACTCCCTCAGATTCAATTCCCTTTTCCTGCTCCACTTGTAAAAATGGTTAGTGTCCTCTATAAACTGCTGCTCAGCCAGGTCCAAGGCTTGCTGTGGAGTTGTAGAATAAATGTTAATCTAATACAGGTTACTGGGTCAAATGCAATCACAGGCTTGTGGGAAAAGCTTAATACTGTTCTGCTTCTTCTAACACAGTAAACCTGGATATTATATGATAGGTTAAATACCACTGAACCATGGCAAGAATTTTCTTGAAAGTAGGATTTAGTACAAAGGAAACTACACTGGAAGAGTGACCTAGGATTGACTTTGCTCTCTGAGAGCATTCTAAGAAGCTGAGGTATGCTGTGAAAATTATCTCCCTGAAAACATTAGGTACAGAAGACCCTAGGTCAGCTACAGCAAGGATGATTCAGCTAATAAAAGGCTCCATGGGTTTTTACACTGTTGCCTTCTGACCATAGGAAAGGGCATTTTGCTTTTTCCCCCCATGCAGTGACTGTGAAGCCAGCATGACATGACCAGCTTCAACATCTGATATCTGAGATTGTGTAAATGCACACTGAGAAATACACAACTTTAACACTCACATGTGAGTGCTGACAGTTGCTTATTTCCCACAGGCTGGCCTGTGTTATCCCTTGCTGTCATGCACCTCTCTGCCCTGCAGTGATGTAGTTTGGCACAATATTTCACTTTCTTTAGTGCAGGTTTTGTTGGTACTCAGTGCTGCTGAGGCCAGAGACTCAGTGAAGTCATTAGGACCCAATCCTGTTCAGAGATTTGGCTCAGTGTGTGCTAATTTCTATCAGCCCAGGCCAGTCTCTTGCCACAGTGTGTGCTGTCTGGCTCTCCTTGATTATGTAATTATTTATAGTCCTGTACTTAATTACAGAACGGGGGCACAGAAGATGTGGGGTGTTGTGGACTTCATTTTGTATTTGTTTTATATTTGCCACTTTAACCAACCAAACCATAAGTCCTGTCAGTGAGAGGGCTCTGGATGATGGACAGGGAGAGAGGACACTTAAGAGTGCCAGGGCTGAGAGACTGGTTGAGCCCAGACATCCCTTCTATCAGTCTGGGCAGGAAACAGAGATGAGGCACTGACACTGGGGTGAAAGGTGGCATGTGAACACACAGCTTTGCTAGTCAGTAAAAAAAAAACCCAACCAAACCCCACTGCATCATAGCACTGAAGTGTCAAAATGCTGCCCCAGCAGCGATAGAGCAATGTCAGACCTCATTTTACATGTGGGTTGGGAAAGGCAGGGTCGAAACAGCCTGTGGCAGAGGCAGGAACACAGCCAAGTGTTTTGAGATTGGTTGGTTTGTTTGGTTTTAGTTTTTTTGCCATGTTTTATATTGAAGACAAACTCACAAGATTTGGTATTGAGTGCTGTGTACAGCAAGTACTGCACAACTTAGCATGTCTCAAACATCGTTTTTCACATTTTAATTCAGAACTGCCACTTAGAGCTCTTCAGGCTTTGCACACAAGGTGCATTCAAGATGTGAGAAGAATCTTTAGAGACTCGTGGGGTGTGGAGTCAAGAACTCACCTCCACTGGAACCTGCAGTCCTGCACAGGGATTTCATCGTTGGGCAGCCAGTTGTTTCCAGATAATGCTGCACCCCTCTCAGTTTTCCAAAGCCAATCCAGCTTGGACTGCAGAAATGCCATGACTGCATGGCAGTCAACTTTTACTGCCATCATCTGAGCAAGAGCTGAAGGATGGTCCCCACATGTTAGAGACTGACATGCAGGAAAACAGGAGGCACTGCTTGCATGGCTGTTCTGCAGGGAAATGTCGGGGGAAAGATCTTGAGGGGATTGAGGTTCATGAGACCTTTGGAGCATTTCAAGCAGAGGGTTTGCTCTTTCATCAAGTGGTGTCAGGGCTTTTACACAAATGTGCCTTTAATTTTTTTTTTTAACACTCAGTGTTAAAAAAACTGAGAACAGTAGAACAACTGTGGATTGTATCTTATCTGGGGAAGCATAACAGGCTGCTGAATCCTGTGCTGAACAAGAGAAAACGTTTTGTCTGTGCTATTTTCTTTGTGTTAGCCATGAAACCCTGGTAACCTCTGGTCCCTGAGCTCTCTCCTTCATTTCATCTTCTGTATCATCTCTTGCCAACATTTTCTTACATCAGTCTGCTTCTGAATAGCCAGGTCCTCTGCTTTCTCTTTCCTCCTCCAAGGTTAGTTGTGGGGCAAAAAAAAAAGAGCCCTTTTTTTTTTCTTTTCATTCCTGTTCCATTCTTCACTGAAGTGTCTACTTTTCCATCTTGTGTACTCTTCACCTGACCATGTTTCTGTCTTCTGTCTGTTCTTCATGTCCTTTACACAGGTCTCAACACCTTTCTCATTTCTCTGAGTCTCACTCGCCCTGACAAATTTGGTGCAGCTACCAGATGTCTCTCCTCTGTGCTCCCAAGGGCTGCCCAGGACACACCTGCCTGGATGCAGCTGGAAAGCTGAGAGGAGGAGGATGTCTGGGGTCACTGGTCAGTCACTCCTTCCTCCCCACTCTCCTTCCTCTTCAGGGCCAACTTTATAACTTGATTTTATTCATTGGCCAGTCAATGAAGAAATATCAGCTTATTTGGAGGTTTCAGATCCTGCTGAAGGCTAAACTCCTACTGAACTTCACCCCTACTTTCTCTCTTCTTTGTACTGTGTGGTGCTGCTGTGCCTTTCAAATAACTGTGTTTGTGATTTGTTTGTCTTAGGAAGAGAAGAGGTAGGAATGTCTCAAGAGTTGCCAGACACTCTGTAAGGCTTTCTTGTTGTGCTTTTTAAAATCCTATTTGCTTCCCCGACCCTTCTTATCCCCAGCTGCTCAGTAACCCAAACCTTGGTACACTTCAGATTATTGCAGTTTAAACTGGAAATTCTGGCTGGTGTGTAAGCAAAAAGTGAGCATCTGGTTGTTATTCCACCTTCCTAAAAAAAACCCCACCAAAAATAAAATTTAAAAAAATATATGGCTGTTTTGATCCATCATTTCTAGCTGGTGGATCAGATCTATCCAATAAGATTTTTTTCATATTTTACCACAGGACATGCTCGTGGCACAGCAGGAGCTTTGTGTCTTGGTAAAGGCTCAAAGTGTTTACAAGGGCTGTGTCCTTTGCTGAGTCCTGAACCTGATGCATGAAAGGCAGAAAGGAGGCTTGCAGGGTGTTTCTTTTCCCTTTAAGGAATAATTAAAAAAAGAAAAAAACAAACCTGTGACATTTTAGAAGGCGATTTGCTAAGCTCTGCATGTTCTGTGTACTTTAGTGTGTGAACAAATTAGATTATGAAAGGTAATGTATTAGTGATTTGACAGTAATGTGGAATTTTGGAAGCATTAATCGCTAATGCATGTTTCATAATTTCAGCTAAATGATCTCAGTTGAAATGCAAGAGAGGCAATTGAAAAATTCATTGAGATTGCAGTGGAACCTGCAGATTACTTTGATTTACTGCAAAATACTGCAAGGCAGTAGGAAATGTTCACAGCTGCTGTGTTTATAATTATGGTAGAGATGTGTGATGAAATGGTGAATTCATGTACGTATTTATCTTGTCAAATGCAAGCCTCATTCTTCATCTTACATATTAAAAAACAACAAAACAAACTAAACTGCAGGTTGCAATGTAGTATTTTCATTTATTATTTGTGTTAGCAAGGTGTTTAGATATCCTAACTGAGATCAGGGCTTTCATATTCTCATGCAAACAGTAACTTGCTGAAAGCCAGGGTGGCAGATTTTTTTCCTCAGTTTTACTCTCTCTCAGTGCTGTGACAATCTTCCTGCAATGGCAACTTGTGCAAATTTTCATGTCTTTTCTTCCTTGCAGGACTAGATGAGCCAGGAGAGTTGATATCAGTGAGGTTTAAATGATGTGGGTTTCAGAGCCTAATGCCCCACCAAAATGAATTTGTACCTTTCTGCAGCTCCCAGTGGACTCCACACCTTCCCTGGTGGTCGATCCTGGCTGCAACATCACTCATGGGTGTTCTTAAGCTAGATGTTTCTTTTTTGCAGTTGAGAGACCAATTTATTTTATTTGAGGTGAAAGGTAAGAATTTTTAGGTCTCACTTCTTAGCTACAGAAGAAGAACATAACTTCTTCTGTGCAGAAGAACATCTGCTTACTGAGCCATCACTATGCTGTGGTGTTCACCTTTCTTCCAGTTAATGACATCCACTGTGCATGGATTAAATATCTCTTAAAGCCAGTTCTTTTTTGGTTACTGACTCCACTGTCAGGTAGGAATTGATGCTTCCACAGTTGGGTTGTTTTTTTTTTCTTTTTTTTTCCCAAGTAATCTTCTTTCTGCTGAGTAATCCTGCTGCTGCTGAGGACACTTTATTCCCCCTTCTCCTGCCTAATGTCTAATGAATGAGATGAGGCTTATTTGGGATAGTGAAGGTGAAAGGATTGGGCTCTTTTCCAATGGCAGCAGAACTGGTTGTGAAGTATTGAGGTGACACCTCTTTCATCAGAAACCATGGAGGGCTGCTCTTTAATGCATATTAAGTAGTGGAGAATCATAAAAAAAGAAATTTCTCCGTTGAAATTGCTTTATTTGGTGTAAGGAAAAGCAAGGCTAGTCCTCAGAAAACCAGAATTCTCTTCAAGTCAAGAAAATACTGCACATCATGTGAAAACTACAGTGCTTGCCATGTGTCACTTCTTCCTCATTGAGGCCTCTCTTCATGGCCTGCATTTCCCAAGTCAATTACAAAAATTTACTTGTACCCCAATAAATTAATGGACTACTTCTGTTTGTAAAGAAATTTTAGCAGAAGCAGTATGGACTCTGATTCACAACAATGCAACATAACTGATAAGTTCTTTGTGTAAATCCTTTAAAAGGACTCAGTGGGCTCTTTGTGTGTGCCCAAAAGAGCTTTTCAAGCCTATCCATGAAATTAAGATTGTCCCAGCGACTTCCATAAATGTCTTTCTGTAACACCCACCCTTTTGACTAGTGCTGCTGAGTCTTCAAGAAGTGGCAGAGTCTCTCATTCCCCTTTTAAAAGTGGATGGTGCTTAAAAGAAAAAAGATGTCTATGAGCTAAAGCACAGGTTGAGTCGGCATGGGCACAAAGAAAGAGAGCAGAGATTTCTCTTTCAGAGTAAAATGTTCAACCCCTTTTATATGATTCATTCAGTATCATACTTGATTTGTTTTATGGAGGCCAAGGAAGTGCCTGGTACTTTCTGGAGCATGTAGAAGGCATCTTCCTTGCCTTGAAGAGTTATTTTCCCACTGAGTGTATCCATCCTGGCTAATGGAAAGCAGCTCAGGCTCCTGAGCCAGCAGACCCCTCCAAGGCAACAGCAGTGCTGCAGTGAGGGACTCTGGTGGTTGTTTTGCTGAGACATGTGGCCAAGCCCTGGCCAGGTGCCACACAAGCGTGGCCCTGCTGCTTCTGAGCCACCAGTGAGGAGCTCCAGTAACTCTCCATGGGGTTGATGCCATCATTCTCTTGGCAGCCACGTGGGCAGCTGGCCCTGTTCCCTCTTCCTAGGTGCAGACATCCCAACATCAGCAGTGTTTCTGCCCAGATACAAAGATTTCTTGGACCAGAAGAGGCAGGCCACTCCCTGCAGTGGAAACAAACTCCTCACTTGTTCCTACTGCTGTTAAAGCTTGTTTATTTTTGCTTTCACTTAAGCAGTGCTGTTTGTAGGAGGAGAAGTGTGCTTCCAGGAAAATGCTTAAAAAGGATCTGAAGTACATAAAAATCTGAAGTATTTTGCATATTGGTTATCAGTTTTTTAACAGAGAGCAATAATAGACTAATTTTTGTGAGATGTCGTTTTGAAATGAAAATATAGAAAGTATTTTAGTTCTTGTGGCTTTTGTGAAGAATGACAGTTGTGGAGAGGCAGGCATCATAAAGTTGCTTGCATTCTAAAAAAAAAAAAAAAGAAAGAAACCAAACACCAATTCTAATTCCCTCTAACACAGCATCCTGTCTTTTCCCACATACATGTTTAGTTTACCTGTTACTCCTGTGCTGTTTTCCTGATGCACTGAATCCAGGATCAGACTGAAGACCTCTCTCCTGATGCCCATACCCATGGAGTTTAAGTATCTGAGAGATCACTACAACATGTCAGATATGTTGCATATAATACATAATATATAATTTAAAAAATATAATATATGTTTTATATATATTATATAATACAGTAATATATTCTATATTCTAGATTCTAGATATAATACAGCAAAATTCCTCAAGCAGTGTTATACAGCTTGTGAATATGATCAGAAACATTTGCTGACAATGAAAATAGGATCGAGGTTATTTGTCAAGGCTGTTTATGCAGTCTGCATACATAAAATTAAAAGAACAATCAGGTTTTCAAACAGCTGTAATATAAAAGGAAATTTTGAAAAAATGTGAAGGCAATATAATGTTTCATGAAAAGTTGGCATTTTAAACAAGTAGCAAGCAGGATTAGAAATTAAAGTTGAAATAAACCTTAGTTATGCTGCTGAAAATAAAAATTATGCTGAAAACCTGGAAATAAGTTTGCCAAAAGCATGTGTATAAACAGAAAATGCATGTGACAGTTTTCTTTATTATGTAGTCTAATGAGGGTAAGGACAGGTGAGTAATGGTAACAAAACCATCATGTAGTGTTACTCAGATCTTCTAGTGTTATTTGGTTTAGTGATGGAAGCTGTTAGAAAGATGAAAGCATTTTCACCAGTGTCTTAGCAGCTTTTCTGCACCAGAAAATGTGGGGTGTGTGTGGGATTCAGCCCTTCCCATAGGCAGCTTGGCTTTTGTCTGGAAGGGTCAGGTCTGGACATGAAAGAGTCTGACAAGATTTTGGAAGCTGTGGAATGAGCTTCAGAGGGAATGAAATGATATCTTATTTATATATGGACAGGTTGTGGCTAAGCTCTTAAGTATAACTTGATATTCGATTCAACCCAAAGTGAAGATCTCAACTTTCCTAACCTCTCATTTCCCTCTTTTATTAAAGGGGATGCTCCATAGTCTGCACCCAGCTCTCCTTACTGCTAAACACTGGCCAGAGCGAGACACTACCTAAAAATGTTTCTTCTTTTCTTGGTAAACCTCCAAAGTGTGGTTCTACCAGAAGGATTTTTTCATGTGTAACCCCGTGGATCTGCCTCTGTAAATGGTGAGGAGATATTGGCAGCCCCCTATGAGGGAAACTCAATGCTCCAGCAGTTCCCAAGTGCACAGGTACAGCAGCAAAATCGGGATTTTTATCTCCAGGCTGCACTTAGAGGGCACAATCTTCAGTGCTTTGCTGTTCTTCATTTCCTTGTGCTTTGTTGAAAAGACTGGCATTTGATGCTTTGTGCCCAGATCACTTCTTGCCATACCTGAGGTGTGCTCAGAACTGCAGGTGATCAGCTGGAGTGAGCCTGCACTCAGCAGCTGCCTCCAGCTTAATCAGAATTGTGCTGAATTGTGACAAACAATTCTTTATTATGTAGCCTAATGAGGGTAAGGACAGGTGTGTCAAAGAGTGAAGCCCAAGGTTAGGTTATATTTGCAATTAGGAGTTCTTTTAGTCAAGCCTGTGAAAGGTGCTGTCATGGTTTTGGTGGGACAGTAAAGACTGTGTGATGTGCTGAGTCTTTTGGGTTCTGCCTTTCTCTTTTTTCACCACGTGTCCTTTCATCAAGCAACGTAAATGTTTTGATTTACTCCTCAGAAAAGCAATTCAGCAGCTTGTTCCTTGGTTTGTGAGGTGTCAGGCAGAATGCAAAGTCTGAACTGCATCAAGGGGGAATTTTGGAGTTTGCACACGCTTACTCATGAGAAAACTTCTCTGACTGTTTGGTTTTGTTTTCTGAAACAAGAGTCATTGATTTAGGAGGAAACAGCATGGCAAGGTCCACTAATTGGACGTGTAAAATAGACTAATTTAGGCTAAAGAAGAGATGCACATGTTTATTACTAAACATAAATCATCAGTGGAAGTATTTCCCTAGAGATGTGATAGATAGAATATTTAAACGAAGACTTTCTGAGCTGTAGAAATCCCTGAAGTGGGTTCTTTGCTCTAGATTAGAGAGAAGGTCAAATGATTATCTAGGAGATAAATGGTCCTGCCTGGCTTGAAAATTCATGTATTTATTAAATGTAAACAAAATAGAAGCAGATGTAGATTCTCATTTACCCTTGTACTTGAGGGGAGAAAAAGCAAGCCAGCAGTACCATACATACATTTTCTCTTGACATAGGAAAGAACCAGGGCTGTCCTTGACTCTCAGACATCAGGATTTTGTGGCTATGTGAAAAGATAAGCTGAAGGAGGAACCTTTATTAGAGGTCTGGTTAATGAAAAGATTATTGCTGAGTGGTTTTTAGGGCGCCTGATTTAGAGATGGAATGATCTCTTATTTTAATCATGGCTTATTGGTAAGGCAGATAATTAAAAATTAAAAAAAATTAAACATACTTATTTTAGATAGATGTGTTTCTGTCTCTCTCTCTCTAAACTAATTTTGTGATAATTTTGGCTATTTCAAACTGTAGGTTGTTCAATAGGTGGTCCTTAAATGGGACTGGTTATGTGATATGCAATGAAATTCTGAGATGCACCTGAATTTACTAGCCACAGTTAAAAATGTGGGCACCACCTTTTCGTACAATTGTAGCATCAAGCAAATGCTTTTATGTGATCCTTATGAGGATAACATCCCAGGAATCCAGTCTGTGGTCTGTTTGATGTAGGGAGAGTACAGGGTCTGCTGAGGCTGCTGAAAACCTATAAATAGCATTGGGATCTGAAACATATTTCCAGGCAAAACTTGTTCTGCCTTCCAGTAAGCAGCAATTTTCAATGACCAGATTTGTGTTAGAGAACTGTGTATGAAATCCAGGTGTAGACAAATTCAATGTTGAATGGTCATCTTGCTGTGGCTTGGTTTGAGATGAAGAAAAGAGCAGTGCATCAGCTTGTCCAAATAAGTTACCTTAGAAAATGAAAATACTGCTGAGAGAAGCTTTTAAGGCAAGTTCTTTAATTCTGCAGCACTTAATTTTATGGAAGTGTTGTGTAACTGCAACCATTTAGTTTTGATTTCATTCAGATTTTGATTCAAGGTGGATGCTGATTCTGGTTGCCTAATTTGCTGCATTAAGATATCCATGTTCTATTCAGTCTTACCTTCATACAGTCTCAGTGAGGGCTCCTGCACTTAAAATAATGTATGAGCACAGAAATTAGCTTATTAGGTGACAATATAATATGATAAAGTGATACTTTTTAAAAAAATAATAAATTCTCTTTTTCTTTGGAGAGGAAAGGAATGGAGAAGGTGTTTGCCTTCCTTCTTCTTGTCTCCTGAAAATACTCAAAAAATTGAGTTCGGATATATTATGGCTTCTCTTTTAATTTGGAGAAGTGGGGTTTTTTTACATATGCATTAATTATCTTTCTTGCCTAAGAAATGGATACTTGAGGGCCTGATCCAACATCCATTGCTGTAAATGAAGAGCCTTCTCCAACTGTAAATACTGGATTGTTGTTTGCCTGGTTTTGACAAGATTTTCTCATCAGCAGAGTGAATTCAGAGGCTGGTTCATAGTCATGCTCAGCATAATAAGTTTCTTCTTTTTTTGCTCTCAATGTGCCAGTTCTGAGTATCTCCCTTTTAAAAGGAAGTTTGAGATTTTGATTTATTCACAAACAAACGCTCTTCCCTTAGATCTTCACTTTTCATAACTCTATAACAGAAATAGTAACAAAACCACCTGAAGCATCCATTCATATACCTAGAAACAGTTTATGGGGACACTGAAAGACATTGATGTTATCTTTTTAATATTGTAAGGAATAATCCTATTAAAGAAGAAACAAGGAAAACTGTTATGCCCACAAGGCAGAATTATCCAAAGTTGATTGGAGAAGCTCGGGTTACTCTACAAAGCCCAAGCTGTGTGCTGGCCTATCTTTCCATCAGGGCCTGGTGAATGAACAATCATTTGTGGATTCTGCTCATCTCTCTTTGCGAACTTTGTTCCGTGGAATTAGATACAACTTTGACAAATTAGAAGTGCCCCTTAGCCCCACTGTCCCTGCCACAGCACAGTCTGCCAATTGTGTCTGGTTTTCTGAAGCTGGGCTGCAGCAGAGCCATCAATGGCAGCCCTTCCACAGAGCTACACTTTTTAATAAGGGAATCTGTCAGCACAGTCTTGCAACCTTCTCTTAATCCACAGTGCAAAGTGCCTTCCCTTTGCCTTCCCTCTGTTGTGGCTTGGACTCTGAAATAAATATCCCCTTTGTTTACAATATGCCCGCAACAAAATTAACCTTTGGGATTAATCGCAACAGAGAGCGGTCTGTGTTTCATCTTTCCTCCTAGTACGGGTTTGGGATTAAATAAAACTCAGCCACCTGCCTAACCAATGTCTGTTACTTCCGCTGCTGAATCCCTGGTTTTGCTCACAGCTTTTTAAAAGATGGTACTGGTTACTGAGCTTTTCATGTTTGTAGAAAAGTTGGTGGAAATTTCAAGCAGTGGCCTGCGAGACCAATATATCTGCAGTTGTCTTGGTGAGGAAGGAGAGTGGGACTATGAAACATGTTCCAGCTCTGCATAAAATCTTTTAGTAGCTGGTTTGTGGCTCAGCACAGAAAACCAGCTCTGCTGGACTAGGTGCTCCCTCTGACTTACACTACTCAGTTATATCAAGAGAATTGCTCTGGCAAAGGGTTTTCTACTCTGTATCTCAGGGTTTTTTTGTTGTTATTGTTTGTTTGTTTGTTTTTCCTTCTTGTAAAGAGTATTTGTTAAATCTGTCATATTGGTAAAACTGGAAATTAGCAGCATATTCAGTCACAGGATTGAAAATCACAAGTTCTTTACTCTGACCTCTCATTTCTTTTGTGTCCATCCTGCTTGTGCTGTATGGAGGAGCTTGTGGTTTTAAAGGTGCTGGGAAGTTGCTTTGTGGTCCTTGTCGGAACCTGTTGCTGAGATGGGTTCTTGCTGCATGTGAAGTAATGAAATACCAGCATCTGCTTACTGGGTCTGTAGAGACTGGCCTGAGACAGGTCCTTCCGTTCTGTATGGGCAACCAACCCCCTGGCTTTATTAGCAAAACAAACTTTCATGCACTGCCTTTGACTCATGATATTTCCACAAACTGTCACGGGGGGCTATGATGTCCCTTGATCACTCAGTAGAGGTCATAAGATGAAGTTGTTGTGCTTTCTTCAGAAAACATCATCACTGAATCCCCTCACTGGCACTGAGAATGAAACTGCTCCATACAGCCAGCTGACATTTTAGCTTTGGAGGAAAATCAATGTTATCTGCATTCTGTGTATGTGCCTCCTCCTTATTTCATGTAACAGTTTAGTGTTGTCCATTCTCAATCCTGCGTGAAATAAGAGTTTTAAATTCAAAAGTAACTAAGTTTCCCCAGTGTTGGGGAAGATAAGAAACTGGATAGGGAAGAGTGACACTAATAGAGCATTTATTGGATGCATGGTTTCAGTGTGTGTTCACAAGTTACTTAACACCAGAGAATCCACACAGGAAGGAATCTCATAATACTCTGCTGCCAGAAAACCTTCAGACTCTTGTGCTGCCTTAGACACAGGAGTCAATCAACCACAAGAACCAAATAAAAAAGAAACCAGCCTTCATTAGTTTCAATCCTCACGGCACTATTTCATTTACAGTTGCTCTGGAAGCAGAGATGGCTTTCCAGTGATGCATGTGCTCCACGCCTTCATCACCTCAGGGTTAGCCCTGATTGCTTGGGGCTGCTCTTGCAAAGGACTTGAGTGAGTACAGCCTGCAGCAACCTTTCTCTTGAAGGTCACCCACTATTAGCCCATAAATCTTCAGCTTTGCGCTCCGTTCTGGCTACCTGTTTATTTCAGAATATAATTCAAGATGTTGGTTATAATCTTATTAAGCCCTTAAAGGCCTGGGACAAGGTTAGCTAAGAAAATTGCTTCTCCCTCCCACCCCCGCTTCATGGGAGTTATGATCTGTTGGGTTCCTGTGATTATTCTCCCTGCAGTCACCAACGTGGCTTTGCTGGGGAAGCAGAGTGTGTGCCTGTGGGACACGCCTCCAGCAGCCTGAAAAAATCCAGGTTTGCTGAACACCATATGGGGCAAACAACTCCCATCAACCTTTTGAGGTGTCCTTGGACAGAAGGAAATGGGGACTCTGTTCTCTGGTGATGTGCACCATCGTCTCTGGTATTTGCTGCTTTTGCTGTATGGCTGCTGAGCGCCCCACAGTTGTGGTGTTTTTCGTGGTTTTTCAAAAACATGATGGATAAAAGCTCCAGTGTTAGTGCTTGTTGTTTTGCAATGGGACATGGCAGACGAGATCATGCTCTATGAGTGCTCACATTGCAGCTAGGGAAACCTGGAGCAGTGAAGCCTGAGAGCTGAGCTCCAGAGACAGCTGGAGTGATACGGGAAAGGTCAGTGGAAAGTGCCGGGGGATTGATGAGCTCCTTGGTGAGGTGCTAGAGGCCAAGAAGGGCATGATAAGAAATTAAAGCAGTGAGACAGGGAGAGGAGGCAAGAAGTGGGTGCAGAGCCTCCCTCAGTAGTTCCCTTGAGGACCTTGTTAAGAGAAATTTCACTGCAAGTCTTAAAGGGGGAAAATACCTTTTTTTTTTTTTAATGGTGCAAACATTTCCTCTGATGTAAAACCTTCAAGGTCCTTTATATCAGCTCTTGTACTCTTCAAAAGAAGTGCATAAAGTACTGGTAAAAAGTGAGCTAGAAGAGGAAATGCTTGCTAGATTTCTCATTTTGGGTTTTTTTTTTTACATATTTACCTCCTCACAGCTGATCTTCCTGCATCAGTAGTCACCTTCTGTGGCTGTTTCACTGTTAAGCTCTTTGTACCACACCTGTTTGATTGGCTTGTGTTGGGCTATTATTGGAAAGAAAATGAGTAACAAATTTCATATTTTACCTATTAGAAAATGTTACATCCATCCCACTCCCCTTGTACGCAAATCTGATCTTAAAGGTCCTTCTTTATGTTCTAGATACAGACTTCACATCATTGTGTGGTCTTGACCTGCACTCCACAAGTTTTGTAAAACCTGGAGCTAGCAAGGCAGAGTCAGCAACAGCCTTTCAGTGTGTGGGCAGCCAGAGAATATCAGTGTTTGCAATAACTTTTGATGTTTTAAAGTATTTGTTTTTCTTCTTCATTAGGACAGAGGCAATGGCTCTTCCCTCCCACGGGAGGGAATTCTGTGGAAGAAGTCAGGTTTATGATTTTTTTCCTTCCCAGTGACAGAACAGTCCAGCCCAGGCCTCAGAGATCTTAATTTTGGAAACTTTACTGAAATAGATATCGCTGTGAAATATTCCCACATTCAATCAGCATGTTTTGATCAAAAGAAATATTTTGCTAAGAATTATTCCAGGCAGTTCCCCTCTTGAATGTCTTAACTCTTTTAATTCAAGCCAGTTTTCCACGTTAGCAAACTGCCTGTGATGCAGGCTCTGCTCCTGCAGCCTTTTTCTTCCTTCAGAGCAACATCAAGAGCAATCTCTTATCATACTTACAGGGGGAGAATTTACTGTTCCTTTATTCCATCAAATTATATAAATGAAATAGCGGTGATAATTCTAGCTCGTCAATAAAAATATGTTTACTCATTATCTATGCCCAGACTGAAGACGTAATTAAACTGTACAGAGGACCTTGAAGTGATGTCAGCATTTTATTACAGAGAAGTAGAAATATTCATGGAAGGTCAAATCATGATTTGTAATTTTACTGAGGTCATTGCAGAGCTTGTGATGATATTACCTTCACTTAAGGATATAATAATGAACCACACTTAAATTCAGCTAAAACCTAGTGGGATGCTGGCAATCAAACCTGCAAGCCCTTGCAAAGAGGCTATTAACAACTAGAATTGAATCAGTGCTTAAACAAAAATTGCAGAGTTACTCCTGCTTTCCTAAATACTCTGCTGATGGAGCTTTGATCCACTTTTGATGTTCATTAGATCAGTTTCAGATAACCAGGAGCATTGAAGTCACATCAAATTAGAAGTTCTGTGGGATATTTTAATGAGAAACCAGCGTGAAACTTTATTATGTTGGCCAGAGTTTTGCTTGGAGAACTTGGCTTTGCTCTGTTGAGAAGTGCAAAGTAGAATCTCAAAGGCTGCAAAGTCATTGTGGATGAGGGAAGGCACTCCCACTGAGTTCAAATCAAGTTTCACATGACCATTGTGTTGAATCTGGACTTGGCTCTGCCACAGGCTTTTTGGCTCCAGGGTTTTTCAAATCAGGAATGTCAATGTCCCTTAGTAAGGAACTGGCCATTCAGCCCAGTGAGCTGAAACTGTGCAGGAGAAGATTTGGATAAACCTACCGAGCCAAATTATTCCTGCACTAGGTTAATGCCCTGCACAAGGTGGTTTTGGGGGCTTATGCAGAAACTTGGAAACTAGTGGGCTTTGTGCTCAGTACTAGCTGTGCATCAGCTAGGTGATGGATTTGAAAAGGCCAGCTCCAGCTGTGTTCCCTGTTGCAATAAATGAAAATAATGGCACTGATGATACGAAAAAAAAAAAAAAGAAAACCAAACACAGAAGAAACATTGAGGTTGGGTTCTGTTATGTATCTCATTGTGTTGGCCTAAATTTATATGCATGTTATGTGCAGCAATCAGGATCTTTTTGTACTGTAGATGTACTCTGTGGGGATTAAGCCTTCTCAATTTACATGATATGAGGGGAAGGTTGCGTTAAGGGCCGTTCATTATGAAACCTTCAGATCACACTGACTAGGAGCTCCAGAGGAAATTTGGCTCAGGTGCTGTTTCCCTGTGAGTGACTCTACGCAGTATTTTCCTGGCAGTGACAACAGTTTGGATTACATTTAACCCAAATAGTGTTTTGGGTTTTTATTTGCCTAGTTATTTTTAACCTGCTGAATTCTCTGGCCAGCTCTGTAACAGCCATGTGGAAACAAGTTATCTCAGAGGAGTGCTGCTGCAGAAGATCACTGAACGCCAGGGCGCTGCTTCAACCACCAAAAGAAATACAATGTGCATACAACCCAACTGAATGCTTGTGTGTTTAGAGATACAGCTCTTTCAGGTTCCCAAACCTGCTGGCTTGTCCCTGCTCTCTGCTGTCCCCCTCCACTAACCCACACCTTGTGCTGCATTGTCTCAGGAAGCTGATACAACCTTTAAAAACATGGTTTTGTAAACTGGAGAATTTGTCCCAAGTCTAGAGCACAAGGGAGAGTGGGTTTATACCTGCCATAGCTTGGAGGGGAGGAGGCTCTAGTTGTTGTGCTGTGTCCTGTGTACAGCTCTTCACGTGCCCTTGGAGTACAATTCTCAATCTACAATGGCTTTTTCTTTTATTTCCTTCCATCTCGTGTTTTTGCAATCCAGACAAACCATGGAAAATGGGTCTTCTCTCCCTAAAACACCAAGTAGTCCCCAGCAATAAGCAACACCCAAGAACTGAGAGCTTTGGCTCTGCAAAAGGAAAGAGGAAAATCATTTCCTGACAGATGCAACATCCATCTCGTAGTCAGGTGTCTGTGCTGCAACTGACTTGTGTGCTAACTCTTTTCCTAGCTCAGATGGTTTACTCTTGGGAAAAAAGGAAAAAAACCCACTCTTGCCTCTCTGAGCCAAGGAACAGGCAGTGTGGGATAGGGCAAGCACAGCAGTGGTGAGTGCTGCCTCACTGAAAGGATGATGGTTAGGGTTGTGTTCATGGGAAAATTTGGGGAAATTCTCAGACCTGATCTCTCTGCCTTTGAACTTTTCATTATTCTTCAGCAAGGGAAAAAAAAAAAAAGAAAAAAAAAAAAGTTGTACTGGTCCATATGTTTCTTTTGGTTTTTTTGGTTTTTTTTTGTAGCTGCCATTTATGATATACTAAATATGCTAAAATGGTGATTCTGAGAGCTGTGGCAATAACTGACCAAGGATGAGGGTCTGTTCTTCTCTTTTACAGTCTGTGCTTTTGAGATCTCTGTGTCATGGTTTGACATCGGTTAAAAGCCAGGCACCCACAAAAAAAGATTCACTCATTCTCCTCTGCTGTAGTTGTGCAGAGGAGGGGGAAAGAAAGACTGAAGGGCTTATGAGTTGAGATAAGGATCAGAAAGAGCAAAACTGGCTCAAATTTAAACAGTATAAAAAATTTATTATTAATGGAATTAAAAGTGGGCAGTGAGAACTAAAACAAACCTTTAGAACACCTTTTTTCCCCCCCTATTTCCCACTGACAGCTCAGAGAGACAAAACATGGGGTCTTTAGTCAGTTTGCTACATCTGAAAAATCTTTCTTTGGTTAGCTTAGGGAAAAGAAGCTTCTTTTTTTCTGCTGTGCCATGGGGTCCTTCCCACGGGAGACAGTTCCCCATGAACCTTTTCCAGTATGGTTTTAATGGGAGACAGTTCCCTGAGAACTTTTCTAGTATGGTTTTGATTTTCACCAGTAGTGGTTCCGCCCAACCTGCTGCGTTGTGAGTCCCTCCCATGGGCAAACAATTCCCATAAGGGAATTGCCCTCCCAAGGGCAAGCCTTCCCTGTTTTGAATGGGTTAGTGTCTTTTAAGGATGAGCTGTTCTAGTTTGGAAGCAAGGTTCCTCTTTCTCATCCTTTCTGGACGCAAGGCTCTTCTTCCTCTCTTTGGGTCTTCCATTAGATTACATCTTTTTAGCTCCACTCCCTCCAGTGGGAGCTCCTTTCCCCATGGGCTGCAAGTGGATCTCTGCATCCCCCCACACACTTCATGAATTACAGGGGAACAGCTTGTTTTGTTGCAGTTCTCACCACGACTTTGTAGAAGAATCTCAGCCCCAACGTTTGGAGCACCTCCTCCCGCCTCATCCTTTAACTGACCTTAGTGAAACTTCCAGGGCTCTGAGCCCAGATGATTGGATCCCTTCAAGTTTTCTCAAGACTCAGCTCTCAGCAGCTTTATAGAGAGAGGCAGCCTTGATCCAATGGTCCAAAACCAGGACTTTAATAATGCAAAAATAACTGACAAGGAGGTGTATGCTGTATGAGGAATGAACTGGAAAAAGGCAACAACAAGGGGCAAAAAGCAAATTGGCAAATAGCAGGGGCCAGGGTCAGACAGGTGTACTGATACATTATGGTGTGGGGAGTAGTTAAGGTAGGGTCTGAGGGAAGGGTCCAATAGGGGAGAACGATTAGGAGTTTTAAAATTTCTGCACCAAAATCAACCTGTTGTGACACAAAGAACTAGGAACCTTCTAGTAAAAATTTGCATACTTGAGCTGAGAGAACATGGGAATAAGCCTCTTGCTTTACTATACTTAGAAAGGGGTTTCCCAGGGCATTAAGCTGAGTTTTTCTTCTTTCCCAGGGAACTCACTCTCTACACCTTAGTGTCACCATGTTGTTCTCCTCACGTGTCCTTGCCTTTTCTGTTTCTCTGACTGGGGAGAAAAATTGGTGTCCATAGGTTCATTTGTTCTCAAGTTCTGCCAACTGAAAAGTTCCTGCAGGGTTTTGCAGCACTGAAAGGTTGATTTCATCTGGGCTTTGCATTGGGGAGACTCTCACCATGCCTCTCACTGTCGGCCATGTGGTCCCTGCTGCTGCTGTGCAGGATGGCCATGGCACCTCCTCACCCCTTGGAAAAAGACGGTCTGAAACATGGTTTTTTCCTTTCTTAAATAGGTCATCACAGAGGCCTTACCAACTTCTCTAATTAGGCCAGCAGCATGTCCATTGTCAGAGCCTTCAGGGATTGGCTCTGCTAGACATAGTAGAAGCTTCGAGCAGTTTGTTGTTGTTTTGTTGTTTGTTTTTTTTTTTTCTCAGAAGCTGCCTCTGTGGCTTCTCCCCCACTAAAAAATCAGGCTTTATCAAGCTTACACACTCTGATTTGCCAGATTAGGAATACTGCAAATTAAGCATGATGCCTGTTCAGTGTCATCTCTACAGTCTTCTAGCTCTTTCTGTGCCACTGAGCTTCTACCCTGTCTGTAAGTGCAGGTTAAGAAGCAGGAAGAATTGTGGTACTTGCCAGAAATACTGATGACAGAATGGTGCATTTCTTTATTCACAATTACTGACTGATTTTGAATAGCTTTGCATGTTGAATTAAAAAAAAAAAAAAAGTCTCACCATATGGGCAAATATGAGCTGAACTGCCATGTTGCAGAAAACTCTGGTGAACATATTGGGGAAAACAGAGGCATTTGGTCTTTGAAGATCCTTTTTGTTGGTGGGGGGGGATAGACAAATTTAATCTGAATCTATTGTAATTAATATTTTCTTTGTTCACCCTCTGTAGTTCTGCAGCCTCAGAACAAATATGTGATATTGAATTTCTGGCCAGGCACCACAGCTCAGATGTAATCTGAGATGGCATATCTGCAGATACCTGCACTTCTGATGTCCCTACAGCTGCTCGTCAGGTCAGGATGTACCATATGCCATGGCAGAATTGTCTCATCTCTGTGCTGGAGATGCTAAGGCAATCACATAGCTTTTGCTACGACTTTTGACTGATGAAAGAGCTATCTTGGAGAGAATGTACCATTCCTGGTACCTGAGTTGACATATTTAGAGTGTGTTCCAATATCTCTAAGTTTCATCACACTGTGCCGTAATTCCCCCAAACTCCACTCTTCCCCCTGCCCACCCCCAAAAATGATAGATTTATAACATCTGGCTGTGCAGTTGCCACTTTAAGTTATTTCCCCAGATGCAGAAAAGTGGCAGCAGTCCAAGAAAGAGCCAGTTTACTTTAACACACTCATGAAATTCTTCAGTACTCTACTTTTCAATAATCACAGGGCGTCTTTCAGCTGTTGTGAGTCCTGGCTCCAAAACACTCCTGAGAAGCACAAGCTCTGTTTGCTAAGTGGAGAATCAAGGCATGGGGAAGAACAATGGGAAAGCTGCTGGTAGACACAAACATGTCTGAACTCTCTTTGTTTGTGGTGCTGATTAGCTGGTGGGTGTGTGTGCCTTGCTGTACAGCCAGGCTCTAAGAACACAAAAAATATTATATCATGTGCCCAGCCAGGATTCTAAGCCACACCATACTGCCTGAAAATCTTATGGCAAACCTATTTTCCTTAAAATTTCATTAAGAAGCTGTTCTCCTTCACCAGGAATTAAAGTCCTGGTGAATTAAAGTCCTGTAATTCGACAGCTTCCATTACAGTTGTGTTTTTGTTCCCAAAACCCTGTGGAACGTGGCTCAGGATTTCCCACCTTCTCAGTGCTCCTGGATGCAGCTTTTTCATTGCAGATGGGCTACAAGTGGTCATGGGTGTGGTAACTCATCCTGTGGTAACTCTGAATTGCCTTGGTGGCAGCAAGAGCTGCTGCTGACAGCCTGATTTAAAGTTGCCTGTAATATAATGAGCATAACCATAAGCAGAGGAGAATTAGCCAATTACTGCTGCTCAGGGATCTCTTTGTGAGGTTATTCCAAATGAATTGTCTGGGAGCTGGATTAGCTTCAGATGCCACCAAGGGACAAGTGGTTAATTGTAATGAGTTTTTGTGTTGTGCCACACCCCAACAATAAAATTGTTCTTAGGAGCAGGGCATGGTACACGTCAGGAGAAGATGCCCATTACAAATAGAAGTTGGAATAAACTCAAGCTCTGGTAGTTTATTATTAGAGGTAGCCTAGAGAGATAACAGGAGACATTTCAGTGTATTTAGCAGATGCTTATCAGTCACCACCATGGAAAGTGTTATGAAAACTTTTAAAGAAGGGAGGGTGTCCTCTCTCTCCACATTCCCCCTCCCCTTGAAGGCTCAGTGTGTGTGTACATAAATTCAAAACATATAAAAGTCCCAGCTGACGTGCTGTGTTGTGACAAGTCATCTCAGATTGTGTCAATCATATTGCCTTATGCTGTATTAAGTGACATACCATAATGTGATTGATACAACATGAAATGACACATCATTCTACAAAATATCATCTGGAAAATTTAGGAAACTACTGAGAAGCAGGAGCTGAGTGTGGCCTTTCAAGTTTGGAGGCAGAAAAACTAAAGAAGTAAAAGGGAACTCCTTGGAATCAGACCTGCTGCTGCCACTGGGAATAAGGTCAGGTGTGCTCTAATACCTGAATCTTTTCATGGGTGATTAGTGGGTCAGTTCTAAGAAATGCTCTTGTTTCTTGGGGCCTGACACATATCTGTGGGTCTGAATTGAATTTCTCTGAGCCACTTGGCACATCATTAATCGTTAGTGTATCTGCACCATACAAACAGGGCTGCAAGCCAAATGCATCCAGTTTCAGTTCAGGGGAAGAAAATAAAAACCCTTTTCAAAACCAAACCAAACCAGACTGTTCTCCCTTTCTCTGTCTGGATTCTGCTTTCCTCCCATGCCTTCTCTTTTTCCTTTTTTCTTATTTTATCTATATAGTGACTGCAATCTCAAACATTGAGATGTCTCTAGATCCCATCACAAAATCCAGTGGGCTCTGGAGTGTCCTATTGTAGCACCTTTTTGTAAGGCAGTGCTGTCAGTGGGCTCACCAGTGAGTGCTGTGGAGCAGCTTCTCCTTGGCAGCAATGGCCCAGGCCTTCCAAATCTTTGGATTTGGCATGAAGCTGTGGCTGGACTGTGTTTTGGGAGCATCCTACCCCAAAGCTGCATGGCATGGTCTCTTGCTCTTGCCACCTGTAGGCACCAAAGCAAACTAAGCTTAGTATTGTGTTGATAGTATTGTGTTATACTGACTGCTGGAGCAAGGAAAAATTTCCTGGAAATGAGAATTTCTCTGAAATGAGAGCTTTAAAGTGAGTAGGAACTCTTGAATTAGGTTTGCTTCAGTAGATGCTTGCTGAATGGGATTTAGAGATTGCTTTCTTATGCTTGCTGGGAAAAATGGGCCAGGTACAAAAATTTAAACTTAATTTGGTGCTGCCAGCAGGTAATAAAATGTAGAATAAAGCTAAACATTTTGAACATGAAAAAACCACAATAATTTGCTATATATCTTTTCATCATACTAGAAAATGGTATAAAATGGACAATAGTCAGTTTTTCAGTACCTTTTTTTTTTATTTTAACAGCCTCTCATCCCTTTCCTTCTTGTGGTGGAGGCTAAGGTTTTTCTGTGACATGGAGATAATAGTGATGATTTGTTCTTTCCAGAGAGAGAAGGGCTGTGTTGGAGCTACTTTTGCTGCTGTCTGAGCCTTATTCCCCTCTGCCTTGAGGACAGAAAAACACACAAACACAATGAAGTCAGGGGAGCTATTTCTCTGTTTGGTGCTGACTTTTACCTGTAACTTCATGCTACATGGAGACACAGACAGATTGTGGTCTTATTCCAGGCCAATTTTGGTCTTTGGGTCATTTAACATTGCCTTTTCTAAAATGTGATTTACAGCAGCTTTTAGCAAGCCCAGTAAAGCTGTTCTTAAACAAAAGAGAAAAGCAATAGAAATGGAAATTTAAACAACAAATAAATGAAAACAAACAAACAAACAAAAAACCAAACAAAAAACAAACCCCAAGAGACAGGAGGGAAGAGAGAACCATAAGGAAGGCCATTGCAGAAGATTCTATTATGTGCCATTACAGATGTCCAGGGTATAGCCAGAGCTGGGGAGAGTGCTGAAATGATCTCTCTGGGACACAGAAAGCCAGGGAAACCTCCCCAGTTCTCAGTGTAGCTATTTGAAGAAATTGTAAAAGTTTTTCATATGGTTTGTATTTACTGATAGAAGCAACTTGACAGATTGAAATGGGTCTTGTAAATTCCAGTAAAGTAGCTTGCATCTGTCTGGCCCAGGCCAGATTTGGTTTGTGATCATGCCATTCAGGCAAGAAATGAGATGTAGAGAGGTCAGAGAAGCATGGCATTTAAGGTCAGCATTGCTTTAAATGGTCATCTCTAAATCTCCTGATGTGTTTCTAGCCAGCCCTGAGCACACAGTAAATTGGGCCCTTCCATGAGCTGGTTGCAAGGAGATACAGTCTTTGGATGTGGGTGTATGGACAATATTAAATCTTAGTTGAATCCCTTTAAATGCTTGCAGGCTTCTGAGACAAGTTTATCTCATCAAGTCAGTCCAACACCAGGTGATGTGGCCCTGGTTTGAGATGTTTTGGTTTTTTGGGGTTCTCTTCTTGGGGGGATTTTTGTAGACAAGAAGTGTGGGTTTTTTTTAACTGTGACTTTTGTTTGCATTCTTTCTCTACGATGGACTTCTTCTTGATGTCCCTCTGATTTAGCTGTTGTCATTAAGGAAGTTTGTCTTTGTTTCACCAGTTAAGTTGTTCTCTGTAGAACAGCATAAAAGGGAAGAAATTCCCCAAAATAAAAACAGTCATTTGTCAGCCTTCTGAAGACAGAGTCCGTCTTCCTTTCGTAACCTATTACAACAAGGTACTGTGCATCTGGATTCTCCTAAAAATACTTGCAAGTCCAAATAGTTTCAGTCTTCATTTGGAACATCATTACTAATTCAATACTCAATATTATCAGTCCCCTGTTAAAAGAAAAAAAAAGAAAGAAAAAAGAAAATAAAAATCAGTCATCTGGCAAAGGAGTAGGAAATATGCTGTGTAAGCAGTCCTGTGGCTGGAATTGTTACCAGCAATTATGCAAAAATGGAACCTGGGAAGACTACGTGGGTAATTTGTGAACTCAGATACTTAAATACACAGCCAGTTTAGTAAAATAAATCCAAGTGCACCAGAGATAATAAAAACAAAGAAAATCATAAAGCAGGCTGCTCTTTTCCTTAAATCACACTTGAAGAGGAAGGGGATGGGGCAGGGAATAAAGAGGTGCCACACTTGCTTGAATTTGGAAGTAAGTGCAGTCTTTCTTATTTTATTCAAATCTTTTCTGAATTAGCAGCTCCTGTCCTGTAAATGGTAAAGTCCTCATGGTCAAAGCACAGGACAGTGTTTGCATGGATGTGTTGTGTGGTAATGCTGGATGTAGAAAGTCATTAGTCATTCATAATAAAAGGCAAAAGAGTGAGAGAGGATACAGGGCACCTTACAGAATTTGAACTGCACAGTGCTGCAGCCAATTTCTCAGCTGTTCTAAACTGGCAAACCCCAACAAGCTGTAAATTGTGTATTTTAGAAATATGGCCTTTGTGGGTTTTTTTTGTTGTTGCTGTTGTTGTTGTTTTGGTTTGGGTTTTTTTTTTTTTTGTTGTTGTTTTTGTTTTTTGGGGAGTGTTTTTGGGTTTTCTGGGTTTGGTTTGGTGTGGTGTGGTTTTTTTGTTTTGGTTTTTTTTTTTTTTCTTTGCTCATGCAAAATGTTGAGTGTTTTGTAGGACCTAGTCCTATTTGTTCAGTAACTGGATGCCCGTGTGAACTAATTTAATGAATGGATGATGTCTTTTGTGATTTTTCCTTCTCTGCACGTCAGTGCTCTTTTTTTCTGAATGGAGTTCAATTATTATTATAGCATATATTACTTTGGATCATTTTACTGCTCAATCAATACACATATCTGTACAATAACTATTGACGTTGCTTTAATGTTCCACAGTGTTCACTATGTCAAGATTATTTCAGTCAGAAGCCACCCATTACTGCTTGTTTCTAACATTTCCTGTCCACTCAATGTGAAAAAATTTGCTGCTCAAGCTTCTCTTCTGCCCCAGTTTCAAGAGATAAATGGAGGGAAGCACAGTGCTCTCAGATTAATGCACTAGGCAGGGTGACTCAGACTCCATTCCTCTGACTCCTGTGTGTGTCATTTTGTGTCTTCTGTACTTTATTTCTCCTCCCCACCTTATTTTATTTTTTTAATCTCATCTGTTAGAACCGGTAGGTGGTTTGGGATGATGTCTTGAAGTGTATTTCTACAAGAGCACAGCACATCAGGGCTCAGGTTTCACTCACAGCTCACCTAACAACGCTGATCTATGGGCTGCTGTGGAACAGTGAGAAGCCCTGGTTAAGAAGATGCAGCACACACACACACAGGCACGTGGAAGACAGGAGGTGAGAACAGCATGGTTTTGTTATTTCTCTCCTGTAATGCCTTCAAGAGTAAAGGAGCTAGGGGAGAGATGTACCATAAGCCAGTGTTAAATGTTATACTGCCAGCAGCATCAGCTATCAGTGGGTGAGAAAAATACAGCATCTTTTTTTAGTAATCAGAGGCAGATTTTCCTGTTATTCTCATGCAAGTGTAGGGACTTCAGTGGGTGCTGGCAGTGGTGCCTGGCTCAGCACATTCAGTGAAACACATATGGCTAATCACTGAAGTCTGAAAACACTGGATCACCATTCTGTCTGTGTTATGAAAGGCACAGTGAGAGTTACTTGGAAGCTGCATTCAAGTCGGAAAAATTGCCACTTTTGGGTGTTTCCCATCTGGGAAAATATTGTCTTATTTGCCACCAAATAATCATGATATCTGTCTGGCATATGTACCATGTTAACACAAACATGCACGTGTATCTGCATGTGCATATATCAGCATTCCACCTTCTTTGTTGTGCAGGTCAGTAGCAACTATGAAAAAATCATAATCTGTTTACACACAAATGCATGTGTATTTATGTCCATGAAAGGAAAAAAGTCATTCAGATTGCCTGATCTTCAACATCCCTGGCTCTCTCTACAGCCTGGGAATTGAAGTAATCATGATGATGTAAGGGAGGTATCTACAGAAAGAGACTAAACACAGCCCAGAGTCACCAAGTTGAAACTGGACTTGAAAAAACAAGTGTGTTTAAAATTGCTAGGACCTCACTGCTACCTTAGGAATCCTGTTCCTAGGTGGCTGCTGGAGGAAGAGCTCTAGTAATGCCCTGGCACTCAAAGCCAAAGGGAGATGTCTTGCTTAGATGAGGATTTTAGGGCCAGCAATCCCACTGACACACTTCCTCAGGTCTTTCTTATCTTCTGGCAACGCTCAAGGTTCAACATCCTGGACACCTGTTGTTCCATCATTGCTTACAGTTGCTTGGTTTTTGTGTTCCTAGCTTTGAATTTGTCACAGTTTTATATAGGCTGCATTTAGGGGAAGCTAATGTCTCTGTCTGAGTGAACAGTACTTTGTACAATTGTCATTCATTTTCCATATGCTTCTCACATGAAAAACACTAGTGAACTGCTAATTAATTGTTACTATTGATGGAAATGATTGCTAGTAAGTTTTATATGGGTGAAAGAAAGAGAAATTATTAGGAATGTCTGTATCATAAGGGGCTTGGCACTGGAGACAAGAAACCAAATGCTGTGCCACTTTTTCAGAGCTGAAAGCTCTTATTTCGTTGTGTCATTTATTAATTATCATTTATGATAATTCTAGTTGAAACATTGCACTGGGGAGGGAAGCTACTCAAAACAGTTCTAGTGAGATCTGATGAGTTCAAATGAGTGTGTTTTTGCATCTCTATGTCCATTACAAAACCCACGCTCTGTTCTTCCATAAGGCTTGGAAGGAGAACTACAAAGGTTTCTGGAGATTGCTAAGTTAACCAGGAAATACCTCTTAAAGCACCTTGTTGATCTCATCCCTTGATCTGACATTCAGCTCACAGCATCTGTCTCTGGCCTCCACTCTGGTGCTTAGTTAACTTTATGTGGCATTTTGACTGCCCCAGCTTTTGTGATCTCTAGTTCAAAGGGTTCAGAGCATTATTACAACGTTTATTGCTGGGACATCATTACCTCTTGCCCAAGTGACAAGCTGATAGAGACTATATCAAAGACAGTGTCAGGAAGCATGTTTATTCAGTGTGCCACAGAGAAGCCCCAGGTTCCCTTTTTTTTTTTTTTTTTCCCTTTTAATTTTATGACATTCCACTCCAAAGATGATCAGATTGTTCTCTGCTCCCAGAAGCACATTTTGAACTCAGTCCTCTTGAGCTGTGGCATTACCTGATTTCTTTTTTTTGTAGGCAGTGCTGATCAGATTCTTCCTTTTAACCAAACTTTGCTAACATTGATGCTCAGAATCTGGGAAAACATTTATGTTTTCCTAAGGCAAATGAAATTCCATGGACTGTTTCTTCCTTCATAAAGCAAAGGCCGTCTGAGTTAATGTCTCTTCTGTGCACCAGAAAAAGTGCTGACCCAGCTGGGGGCACTGGGATTCAGAGCTGGGTCCTCAAGAGCAGATGGTTTAACAGGCTAGTCCATTAATCAACTCTGCTTCCCCAAGCACTGTGTTGTACTTTTTCTCCTTTTTTTTTTTTTTTTTTTTTTTTTTTTTTTTTTAGCAATCAAATGCTGGATAAACGGAAATGTAACTTCTTTTCTTTTTTCCAAGAGATGGCATCTGATGTTTGTGTGCCATTATATTTCGGTTATTTACAATTATTAAGCTAAAATGCAACAGATGTTTATGAGCAGTTACAACTAAATTCCTCAGTAAATATGCTGAATTAATCCCATACATTTTCAAGTGCTTTAAATGCTTCACAATGCAAAAAGAGAATTTGTTTCAGGTAGACAGAATAATCCAGTCCTGGGATTTACTGGTTAGAGGTAAAAAAAGAGTCAGCTAACAAAATCTTTAACACAGTCAGACAGGTAGAAGAGTCCCAAAGCCTCTTAATACACATAACCTAAAATGAATGACTTTCATTTCTGGTTAAGCCCCTGAATACTTGTATAAATGCTTGAAAAGAAATGAAAAAATATCGAGGGAACAGAAGGTTTCTATTGCTCCCTGTGAAAGATCTTTAACTGAAGGGGAATGCATTCCTGCCTGTAGAGGTAAGCCTGTGTGTGATAATTCCTTTACATTCACAGCCAATAGCTGGCAGACCCAAGGGATGAAGTGATATTTTAATCTGACTTTGTTCCCTGTAACCCCTCTGCATGCTAACTCTGTGTTTGAGTGCCTGGAGGTGTGCTGTTCCAGGGCAAAGTCGGGGTGGTGCTGTGGAAACTTGTGTGAGGGGTTCCATGTGAAAGTGTTAAATGGCGCCTCCAAAAAAATTACCATTATCATTTTATCATTATAATTTTTCAACCTGAGGGTTTAGAGCTGGTGAAAGGCAGTGAATCAACTCTGTTTTGGAGGCAGAGGTTCCATCAGCTCCTCAGCCATCCGCTGTCTGTCCAGTCCACCCATTTACTGCAGCAGGAATACCTTTCCAAGGATGAAGTCTCGAGGGTGCCCACGTATTTGCTCTCTGTGCACAGACAATGCCACGTGGAGTAGGAAGTGAAGGTATCACAGCTGGTATCATCTGCTGTTATTTTTTACCTCAGAAGGAGCTACTCCAGATTACCTAGCAAGCATCTCTTAGCATGTTTTTTAAGTCACTGATAATGTAGACTGAACTGGTCTCGGTGATTGTACAACCCTATGCCACATTTAATCATTTAATTCATCCCCAGTGAAGCTTTTTGTAGAGACACAAATATCAGTACTCATTTACTCCATGAAAATGCAAATCCCCCACGTGTCAGATGGTGCAATAAACGTGGTTGGCATTTCCCCACATTCCAAGGAGCCAAGGGGAGGGCAAGAGGAAGAGCTGTGCAAGAGCATGGGCATATTTATCTCCCACTGTTAGAATGAATAAAATTGCTCTGCAGTTCAGCTAGAGAAGTAGCTTTTTGCTAAAGCCTGACCACCTCAGGAGTCTTATCTGTCTTCGTTAAACACGTGTGGATCCTCAGCTCCTAATTGAGGTGCCTGCAGTTGATAGTAACTCTCACGAGTGTAAATTGCACACCAAGTCCTTGTTGGAGCCAGGTACAGTTCCAAGTCCCCCAAGCCTTGCTGCATTAGTAGCTGGCTGCTCTTTTATAACTACCCTTAGACTGAGGTGAGCTGTCACCTGAACCAATAACTGGAGTCCATTTCTCAGATAATCCTGTGCCACTGGACGTAGTTTCTGTCCAGTATTTTCAGTCTCCTAAAGATGTGCAAGGCTTCATATACTGCTGTTCATGACAGACTGTCTACTTGGGTGGCTTATATATTCAAAATAGATGAAAAGTGGCTCAACAGTTTTTGTAGTTTCCTCAGCATTCAGGGTAAAGTGCTCCAGGCTTCAGGCAATAAATTATGTCAGGCCACATCATGAGCCAAACTCACCTTGAAGGGCAGGAACATGTGACTGACTTCAGTTGAAGATGTAGTCCCTGTATCAGACATTGGTTTGACCCAGAACATATTTGGGATTGTTTCAATCTCTCCTGTTTCATTTTGTGTCCTTTTTCTTTCTCCGAGGTTTTACGGAGCAGAGGTGAGCTCTAGAAAGCTTCTAAACTCAGCAAAGAAAGAGATTAAGCAGATGGGGATTTTTGAAAGGTGATGTGTTTGGGAGGGGATAGGAGACAGTGTCTGGGATCAGAATGTTACCTGATGCACCAGCACCTGGAGTTTTAGCTGGAGTTTTAGCCTGTCATTCATTGTGGAGGTGTTCAGTGGCTCAGTGCTTTCTCTGAGTATACGAATAAAAATTAGGACAGTATTGTGTGAGGGCCTTGGGATGGAGATGAAAGCCTCAGCAAGAGGTAGACTAGGTGATTTTAGGCTGGGAAGTTCAGCTTGCAGAAGGAACATGGAGTTCTTGGGAGGCAACAGATGGAATAAATTGTGGCCCTTCTCAATGGGTGCTCTGCAGAATGAGTGGGTTGGCATGGGACACCTTGCCTCATAGGTCCTTGTGGGTATTTCCTTTGTTGCTGTGAAAATGAGTCCAAGCCTACATAAAATAATCTTCTCAGCTGACCTGCTGGACACAAAGTGTAAGCTCTTGTATAAGCACGCTGTGTAAGCTCTTCCTTGGAGGCTGCTTAGGAAGGGGCTCTTGTGTGAGTGCCAGAATTGTAATCCAGCTGACAAGAGGTGAGAATCTTAACATGTATATCAGGGGTAAGAATATTCAAGAAAACTATTTGCATAAAACTTTTTTTTAAAAAAACACTGTTTAGTCTTGAAGGGTGAAGGGAGCTTCTCCATTGACTCAGATGGCAACAGTCTCTCTCAGTCTTTAGGAAGCTTAAAACCTTTGCCAAGAATGTCCTGAAATACCATTCCCACTGCATTATGGAGAGAGATTTGCAGCACTGTGATGCCATGGTGGAGATTGCTTCCTCTCACTGTCCCCTGGAAGCCAAGACTGTGAAGAAACTAGGCAGAAATCTCAATTTAGGTCAAATGACCTGTGTAATTTTAATATTTACAATAGATTGTAGAAAACCATATACTAATGATTTTATATTTCCTTAACTTGAAGACAGCCACAGAGTATTTGTATTTGAAATATGGCATGAAATATTCCCAATAGTTGTCCTAAATAAACACAAGTGTTTGCATTACCTTTTCACCTGCAGCAGATTAAAGTGCTCCTTAGCCATTGGCTGTGAGTGAACCAAGATCAATCTCTGTAACTCTACAAACCATTGTACAAATGTATTCTGACTGTTTTTATACATTAATCACAGAAGATTATGAGGGACATGCCTCACTGTGCATATTTCTTGTAAGCAAAATAGAACTGTCTGCAATTCTCTTTGCAAAATTATGGAATGGACTGAATCATTAAAAAAAAATACAGGAAAATCTGCTATTTCAGGACAGCTGTTTAGTATTTTTGGACAGCTGACACTTTTTTTTTTTTTTTACAAAAATAAAGCATGAGGGATTTTTTTCTAGAAATAGGGAGCCAAATTCATTAAGGGGATAATTTCAATTTGCAAAATAGATCATTTCCTTTCTTCCCAAATCTTGCTGAGCAAGCAACATTTCTTATTGCTATTCCCTAGAACTCCCTAGAACTTTTTATTTTTTTTTTAATTTCCACATTCAGGCCCAGCAAAAACATCCCATTTTCAGACACAAGTGATAAAGAAACAAATGGACAGAAACCTGTGAAGTGAAGGGAACCTTGCTGGTAATACAAGCAAGTTGTGCATTGCCATGCAGTGTGTGGAGAAGGTCAGGAGTGGAGACCATGAGTATAAATCATTGTGGCTCAGGTTACTTCTCCTCTAGCAAGTAGAATTTAAATAAATTGATTATTCTGTGAAAATTCACGCTCATTAAAATAATTTCTTGAAGGTGTTGATTTTGTGCTTAGTTAGGCACAGTCTGGAGGGACTTAGGATGTATTCAGACCCAGTTTGACTGTTTATATTGCTGTGTTGATGAAGGTATTTGGTGTGTTGACTTAGCTGTTTTCCTGCCATTCTCTGTCACATTAAGAGTTTTTTTTTGTTTGTTTGTTTGCTTTGGGTTTTTTTTGTGGTGTTTTTTGTTTGTTTGTTTTTTTGTTGTTTTGTTTTTTGTTGGGTTTTTTTTTGTTGTTTGGGTTTTTTTGTTTTTTTTGGGGGGGTTTTGTTTTGTTTTGTTCAGACAAGGCAGAGGGTCTCCATTTGTGCAAGAGAGAGGGAGGATGGCAAATCAAATTCCTGAAGATAGATCTGCTTAGAAATGGGTTTTTGCAGTCCAAGAAGGACCATCAGTTAGGAGGGTCAAAACATATTCTTGCAGAAATTTTGTCACCTTAGATCTGTACCAAAGTGGAGACAGATTTTTGCCATGCACTTGTGTCTAATTTTACAGGGCTATAATCTCTTGATTGAATTGTATGTCTCTGTGAATATACAAGTCATATTGTGAGGGGGAGAAGGTAAGAAAAGAGAAGAATGAGACCTGAAATATAGAATTGAAAGGCCTGAGGGGGAACAAGGTACAGCAATTTCCCCCTGTGGGCCAGCAGCTTGTTCTCCTTCTCTCCTTCTCCTTCTTTCCTTCTTCCACATGGCATCTGACCATTACCTCAGCCAGCAGAGCTATGCTACACTGCATTGCTGTACTGTCAACAGTAGGTGGGATATTATGATTACCACAGTGCTTTTATGAACTAAATCTTGGAAACTGCAGTCCATGCCTGTTGCTGGAATGTGCCTCCCACAGCTTCCAATCAAATGCTTTCAGAGTCAGATGATTAGGCAATGTGGAAATGCAGGTTTAAAGAGGAGAGCACATGCAAGATTGTTCTCTCAGTTCCCAGTTCTGCAAGGTAATAAATGTGTCTGAGTACCCCCTGCTCCCTTCAGGTCCTGGGAAGCTGAGGGTACACAGCACCTTTGAACACCTGGCTTTAGCACCCTGGGTAGCACATTGCATGGTTTCTTCACACTGTTATTGTGGTACTTGGACACTTGTACAGAAGTTCTTGACAAGTTGGTGGTGTTTTTTCTTCCTTCAGGGAAGCCCATTGAAGGTTTGCAGTCCATTTCTTGCTTGCAGGCTGCCTCAATGGCAAAAAAGCTTCCCATCTTTCAAGTAGTTGGAAGGTGAATCCTACCAAGTTCCTCTGATTATTTGGTTTGGCACTCAAACTGAGTCCTACTTTGGTCAGTGCTCTTTTTCATCCCATCAGAGGCCTCCCTGTTCTTTAAAGGTTATAAGTAAAAAGCAGGAATATGGCTGAGGGAAAAGTCTTGATATTACTAATGATGGACATGTAGAGAACAGAAGGTTTGAGTGTTATTGCCATAAGAGAATAGAAAGGCTTGTAATTTCATGACTTTCAGACAAACAATATTCTTTTTTTTGCACAGTAGTGCAAAGTAGTGTCCTCTTTTAATTAAGGTATGGCAAATGTTGAAGGCCTCTGGAACCTAAGCACTGCAGGAGAAAGGGTGGAAACAACTTAAGCACCAAAGGAGAAAGTCTGTTGTGAGTGATAATGTTTGAGGAACACTCAAGATACAACTGCAGAGTGTAAATCTTGGCTCTAAATCTTACACAAAGCAGGGATGAAGAAGAAAATAAGACCAGTTGCAGTGCACCTTTCAGGGCCTGGAAGGAAAATAAAAATAATCCTTACTACACAGCAGCCTTTCCAGTAGAAAAGGTGGGTGCAGGAGTCTCTCTTTGCTCATTTGTTCTGCCATTTACTGCTTCCTCCAGAGCAAAATCACACTGTGGTGAAGTTGAATGAGACTTTCCAGATGTCTTAGGTTGAGTTTCCTTGTTCATGAGATAGTATCAAGGTCAGATGCAAACTGGAGGAATAGGAGAAAGAAATTGCATGAATAAAACTGGTGTCTGGTGAAAATACTGGGCTTGCCTGGAGGGGACTTAGTGGTCCTGGCCATAATGTTGTATGATGCTGTAGCTTCCTTGCCTTTGTACTAAGGTCCTGTTTCTGTGTGGCTCAAAAGATGTAAATCTCTTTGAAAGGTGTCCAAGCACATCTGTGGTTGGTGTCCAAAGTAAGCTACATTGAGGGGCAATTCTTTGACTACCTGTCAGAATTATTAGAATTTACCACCTGTTACTGCATAGGTGAATCACAGCCCAAAGCCATTATAAATTCTTTAGGGATAAATTCTTAATATTAACTGTGAGCAAAAAGTATCTGTACTATCTGATACTTAAACTTCTTGAACTGTTCATTTGAAAATGGTACTAGTTTCTTTTGCTAGCTGTAAGCCCCAGTCACAGCTAGCCATTTGGATTGGTTAAAGTATTATTTTACTGGAGTATATGAAGATGCTTTGCCTTAGAGGGATTTTATTAGAAGATGTCTTTCTGGCATGGGTTATATTCAGCATCAATTTATTATCTGCCATATTCCCATCAGATGGGTAGGAGGAGTGGAAGGACCCCACTAATCCACCTAAACCAGTATCTAAAGCAATAATGTCTTTTTTGGCCCTAAAAATCTAATGATCTAATTCACTACTTTGTCCTTGTGATCTGAACACTTCTACAAAGACATTTTTCTCTTGCAAAACTGTGGGGGGTTTTTTGTGTGTTTTTTTTTTTTTGGGGGGGGGGGATTGGTTGGTGTTTTTGTTTTTGTGGGGTTTTTTTGGGGGGTGTTGTTGTGGGTTTTTTTTGTTGTTTGTTTGGTTTGTGTTTTTTTTTTTGTTTTGGTTTTTTGGTTTGTTTGTTTGTTTGTTTGTTTGTTTGTTTGTTTGTTTGTTGGGTTTTTTCCCCCCCACCTGGATGTCCTTGTGTAAGGCTTTACAGCCTAGCTCTCCAGATAAGAGCTGCAGATTGCAGCTTTGGTCCATCCTGGATGCTTTTTGTGCCTGACTCTTGACTTGTTCCTGAGCAAGGCACCCATCAGGTTGCAGAGGATTCCCAGCCTCAGCATGCAAGACAGTGCCAGTTATAATTATAACCACTAAGGTCCACACCAAAGGGGTTAAAAGGAGATGCTGTAAACTTGGACAACCTCGCTACTATTTCTGAGGGTTGGATTTATTCTCTGGGCTACTTCAGTCTCCCTCCAGAGAGTTCATTGTGTAAGTCAGTCTGACAGATTTATCCATGCTCACAGAGATGGTGGCTGTTTTCTCACTAGGCAGGTGGAAGGAGAAAGCAGCACGAAGACAGCTGCCAGCTGAGAGGTCACAGTTGAACTCCTGCCATGAAATGGCCATAAATTATAAATCTTCCAAAGAGTTACAGCTTCTGCTCTTATTTCTGTCTTGTCCTAAATTTCTCAGTTGCACTTCTATTTATTTTTGGCCTGTTATTATTGTCTGCAAAGGTTGCCAAGTGATAGCTGGGCAGAGTTTCACCCAAAGAGCACAGCCCCTTGGCCACTGATCACTGGTGCTTCACTGAGCCCTCACTGGTGTACTCCCCTCACCTGTACCCTGCATGTCTGATGCATGCAGCTGGGCTTGGGATCAGCTCATTTTACTTTCTTGGCCTTAGTTTATGCCCTGATTGGGAGTATTATCAAAGCCATCCCCAGGCAAGTAAAGCCAGTTAGTACTCAGGGTTAGTTTGGGAGGTGCTGTGGATGATGAGACTGAGTATGTTCACTGGAAGTTCATACCAGCCCTTGGAGCTGTTCAAAAGTCTGCCCTTGATGGCCCTGAGGGCATAAAATCTTGGGCAGTGAAAAAATGTCTCTGCATGATTCAGGAATCATGTTGCTAGGTGTAGAAGGAAGCACGTAGAGGCTGGATTTCAACTGGGAAAGATCAGTGGAGCTCCTTTGAGGAACTGGCACTCAGCACCTTGCCTGATCATGCTCATCAATCAGCAATTTTTTTTTTTTTTTCTGGTAGCATCTGTGCATATCCTTCAGTATTGACCCCCTTTGAATACTTGCAGACTAAGTTTAGAGCAACCATTCTAAACCTCTATGAATAGCAGCTGCCCCATTGCATCTCCAAGTACTGTCTATTCTTAGTGTACCCAAATTCCCCACAGATTCTTCTAGGGCCTGACTTCTTAGCTTAAGTGAGCGTCATTGACACCATCTCCCTCCAACATTAGCCCCTCTGCTGCTGTTTGCTGTTCCATTTGTGTGAAATACATGCTGGGGACCCAGTTTAATTACTCCTTCTCCACTGGAGCAGAGACCCCTGTACTCAGGTGGATGCTCCTGAGCAATTCCAGTGGCATTGATGGAAGAGCCAGGTGCTTAAAGCTGAGCTGGTGTGTGTGTGTGGGGCCAAGTCCTTCAGGACCTGTCACTTTTATGGGCCAAGGTCACTGATTTTTTCAATTCAGGATGGATCCTCTGAGCCTTTGGTAAGCCTTCTGTTTTCTAGGTCTCCCTCAAAGGTAGTTCAAAGGTAGAAACACATTCTGGGAGCAGTAGCAAGTACTGCAGGGGCAGCAGGGGGCTTGAGATGAGCTGTGGGGAGGTGTGGTGGCCACACTCCTCAGAAGCTGTTCCTCAGGAACATTCCTTCACACACACCCCTTCTGCCACAGGCTGGCTTGGCAAAAAGCAGGTGGTGGAAAGGAAACCAGGCATGTAAGAAGGAAGCAAAGAAGACTGGCCTTTTTTTATTGCTAGTAAAATTTCCTTTGCTGCCAAAAGGTCTTTGAAGCAAAAATACCAACTTGCTGGGTGGCATCCACAACCTGGTTTTAGCTTTAACCATATGGCAGCACAGTGTCAGATTTCTCCCAGCACATACAGCTTCCCACCAAGTGCTTTCCAGGTTCTAAGCATCTGCAAGATTTTTTCCCCCTCTCCCTTGGATTTTGGGATACAACATGTTTGTTCTTGCAGGTTTTTTTCCCCCCCCAACATTCCACTTTCTTGATCACCAGCACTAGTATGATCTTGATTTCCTTAAGCACTTCTCTTTCTCCTCTGGGAAATTTATGTTTCTTTCTGGCATCTGTCCCCTCTCCTCTCTGCACACTCAGGCGAAGAATTCATTTCATTTTTTTCCCCTTAAACAATGCCCTTACTACTTGTGTCAATAAATTACTCTTGCCATTTTTAAGAGGCCCTTCTGTCTCCTTCACTGCCCTCTCCTTCTGTATGTACTTTAAAAATGTCTTATTTATCTTAACCCCTGCTGTGATCTTTCTCTGTTCAACTCTCCATCTTTGCCCTTCTTAACTTTTTTTTAAGCCAACTGTGCCCTCTGATCTTTACATTCCACTACTGGACCCCATGTATTATAGAGAATTTTTTTACAGAAGGTATTTTCTTAATTATAATTAATCCCACTGAATCATGGGATTCACTGTAAGCACCTTTTTTAGTACTACCCCTACTTACATGAGATTAGCAGTGGATGTTTGTGTTTTCCCATTTGCCATTCTGCCTGTCTTTTTTCATACTTGGTAAAACAAAACTAAGATCATCCATCTTAATTATTTCTTATAACTTTTTTATTTTTTCTGATCAATCACTAATTGTAAACCTCACTGCATTACAGATCACTGTTATTTAGCAGTTTTTCCATTCAGACCTCAACCTGCCAGTCATTTGAGTGGTGCTTTAATGTGTAAAGGATGGTGTGTGATAATAGATTATCTTCTTCTGTGCCTCAGATACCAAGGAAGTCTTTTTAAGATTAAAAATTTCCCTTTTATTTAATTCTGTGTGCAGTACCAGGAGGAGTAGGACTCTGGCCCCACAGGAAAAGCTGAAGCTGTAACTGGAATGAAAGGATAGTCAGGGATACCACCTTATTCTCCACATAAGACAATCAATAGCTTTAAATCTGGATGCTTATGAAAACTCACCCTTATGGACGTGTACTTTCAAAGGGCAGGGTCATCCAAGGGAGCAGAGAGACAGGAAACAAGTGATCTGTCCAAGGTCAGTCTGTGGAGAGCCAGTGAAGTGACCCAGCCTTTCACCTGGGGCAGTAAAGGAGAAGTTTCTGCAGCCAGTTTTCCAATTCTCTCCTCAGCAAAGCTTGCCACTTTCCCCTGTATGCTCAGCAAGCATCTCTGGCTATGTTTCCCATGTGTATCTAGGTAATTTGGGTTTGCACATGACCCTGCAATATTCCCCAAAGCCAGTGTGTCACCTGCCTGCCAAGCCTTTAAGAACAAAGTTATTCCATGCGAGATCCTGGTGTCAGACCTTTGCAAAATCATTTTGATTTTGAGTATTTGTCCAGAAGGTCCTGCTGCACCAGGCAAGCATATTCACACATTACCTTCTACAACCTCAAATGGATTTTCTTCACAGACCTACTTTTGATATGTAGTTATCTGTTGCCTGACTTCACAGACTGGTTCACTTCTGGAACTGCAGTGTGTTGCTCACCTTAGAGCAGGTGCAAATGATTGAGAGGCTTAGATCCTGAATTAAGGCAAAAGAGGGTTAAAATGCATTTCCCAAGCTTTCCCAAATTTCCCAAACTGCTTGTGAAATACCATTGTGCTGTGTAACAGATCATCCACTGGTTAGCTCTGATTGCAGTGGGGTCCATGGGCATTTTATCAGGTTTGAAGTGTAGCAGTCCTCTCATGGAAAGGTTCATGTATGTTAAATCCCTTAATTTACAGTCAGGGAAGAAATGGCATCCAAAATAAACTCACATGCTTTTTTGCCCTTCACATTTGAAGAAAACATGGCAGTAGGTTCTCCAGGGTAATTTTAACTAGGCCTTGGTTTCAGCCTGGGTCTTCCCTGATGTTTTCCAGCTGTGAGTCCCTCTGTGAGGTTCATCTCTTATCCTGCAGCCCCTGAGGCTTGGACATGGAATGATGCTGCACCAGGCAACAATTGGGTGCTGTTCTCAAAAGCTCTACCAGGCATCTTAAATCCCTGTGGAGCAGAAGAGGCCAATAATAGTTTATCCCTGAGAATTTCTCTTCAATCTCTGCCTCATTGTCTGAAAGAGACTTCTTGTATGCGTCTGATCAGGTGTAAACAATTTCAGATTTCATTTGGGTCGTTGCTGCTGAAGTTTAGGCACCCACCCTGATCTGACAGGAGTGCTCCTGTCTTGTGTATAAAAAATTGGTTGTGTGGAGCTTTTTTTTTTTTTTTTTTTTCTTCTCATCTCCTGACAGTAATAAGGGAAACTTCCCACCCTTGTTCTGTGCATCCTGTCTTAGAACTTTTTTAACATCCTTCAGTTTCCATATGGTTGAAGAGATGCCAAACCTGAATTCAATCTCAGAAATGTTTTTTATCCTCTTTTTTTCAGCTGCTTTGTATTTTTCCCCAGCCCATTCCCCCTTCCTCCACATTGGGCACTAGGTGATTATAGAACAAACTTCATGGTGGGCATCCAGAGGACAGTTTTACATTAAATATATCATAATTCCCACACCCAAGAGAATTAAAAAAAAAAAAATAGACAAATGCAAATCTATAAAGAGCTTGTTTTCCTTCCACAAATTATAATTATTTACCTCTTCAATTTGCAATCAATTGGCTGGTGTGACTATGCAGCTAAGCTGGAAGTAGCTGTAGTTGCTATTTTGTTGGAATAATATCAAATTTCCTTCTATGCTTTGCATAGCTGTCACCCAGTGATATGATAGGTCCATGATTTATTGACCTACTAAAAGCACTTTCACTGACTTGTCATAATAAACTTTACTCAAAACATTAAAACATAAAACATCAACCAGCAGTTTAAACAGAGATGCCATACAGATGCTTTCAAATTTAGTTAAGCTCTGGTGCAAATCCTGGAGACGAAGACCCCAGCAGAAGTTTTCTAGGAGTTGTCATGCTAGAATCTGTTGTGTTGAGTAGCAGGAATTATAAATAAAGATGCCTTGAAGTATGAAGCGCTGACAAGGAGCTTGGCTCTGTCTCAAACCCTCATCAGTTTTGAAGGTCTTGCAGAAACCATGAAGCTGAACCCAGCTGTAGCAACCACAAGAGATTTGGATTGCCAAAAGCTGCTGGAATGTCCCCTGATACAAGCTGGTCTTGTACGACCTGGCTGTTACTTGTGTTTGGTTTAGGACCTGTTTTTGTAAAGCCAAGGAAGCTTTACAGTGCAGTGACTGTGATATAGACCATGGCCCACACCTTACTTACATCTCACTATTCCCTGCTTGAAGATGGTACCTTCAGCTCTTTTGGTGTGGCTGGATTAATTTATGGTCTAGCCAGCTGGGTTGTGTAGTAAGAAATAGTTGATTTAATCTGAAATAGACCCCAGTGATGACCAAGGGGAATTCTCTTTCTAATTGAATGCATCCGTTGGTGTTTTTCCAGGATCTCTGAGTTAAGATGGGAAGATCCACATTTGGTCCAGTTCTGGAGGTGTTTAAACAAAGACTGGATGTGGCACTTGGTGCCATGGTTTAGTTGAGGTGTTAGGGCATGGGTTGGACTCAATGAACTTGGAGGTCTCTTCCAACCTGGTCATTCTTTGAATTCTGTGAGTTCTTCAGGGCCAGAGTCCTGTGCAGCAGTGACAGGGGTTCAGAGCAGCAGTGGTGGTGTGCTAGAGCTGCTCGGTGTTAGCTGGTTTCCCATCATCAGCTGGGGTGTGGGATGTATGGATCACGTGGTGCTGTTGGCTTTCTCATCATCCTTCCTGGAAGTCTGGCTGAGCGTCACTTGCCAAGCTGAAGAACTTAAAAGTTCTCACTTAGTGACTCTCTTTTGTTTCTAATTGGTGAGCAGTATTCCTCATTTTGAAAGCCATTAAACTAAGTTGAAACTGAAGATAGTTTCTCTCTAAGAACTACTTGCTTTACTAAATCCTCATTATTGTCTTGAAAAATATTAAATAATGGGATGGCAACTACTCTGTGTTTCCATCTCTCACCTTTAGAATTGCTTCTTTAATGTCTTCCTCAATAATTTTAGTTTGATCATGCCATAACTGTCTTCAAGACTGAATATGCAGCTTTATGAATGATCCAGAAGATGTCTAGGGATTACTGTTTTAGTCATAGTAGTCCACAACTCAACATATGTCAGGTTTACAGACCCTTTCATGTTATCTGATCCATGGAATCCCATAGAGGTTTCCTGAGACACTTTAAAATTGGTGAGGAAATACTACAAGGAGAGTATGCAGGTAACAAATCAGGGATCCACAAATAACTTTTGTCATCGTGAGACTGCTTGAAGCTGCACATGCATGTGTAAAACACTGGTGATGAAAAAATGACAGATGAGTAGTCACTCTTCTGGAAATATCAGGAAACACTCAGTTCAGTTTTCTCTGCCAGGAGGAGAAGGGGTGTTAAGATTAAATGGTTTCCATAAGGGGAAAAAGAAAAATGCAGCTAAACTGTATTTTCTTTCTACCGTATCCAAGTGCATAATGTAACAGCAATAAATGTTTGTATCTGCAGTTCTTTTGTACTAGTTAGTTAAATGGGAAATAGCTGATTTGCTGGAAGTTTGCTTGCAGTACTTTTGATTAGGATTCTCCAAACCAAAGTAGTCATTCATGGTCAAATTCTGTAAGACTGTAATTCTCCTTCATCATTTACAGGCAATGATGATCAACCACCTCTTGCACAGGGATGCTATGGCTAAAACCAATTTGCAACCCTGAATGAAATTAATGACATTTCCATTCTGGACAGATGTCCAAACAGATGCTGGGGAGAAGGTGATAGGGATAAGTGTGTGCAAAGCCTGATGGCAGGAAGCACTAGCCATGACCTGCTAAAACACATTTTCTCCTTCAATCAGACACGCAGTCACGTTGCAAGGTATCCTTGGAGGGTGAGCTGTGTGTGCTGCTGGTGTGCACCTTCCTCAGGTGGCCTGTTTGGCAGCCAGAGCTCCTGTATCCTTTCTGGATAGAAACAGCTTCCCTGGAGATAGGTAAAGGGCTCAACACCTATAGCCCTGGTTTGTGCCTGAGATGTTTTGGTTCTCTGAAACTCTTTTCCCAGAGAGTTTTCTGTAAACAAAGGTTACAGTTAAAAAAACATGTCTCTTGTTTACAAAAAACTCTCTAGAAAAAGAGTTTCAGAAAACCAAAACATCTCAACCACGAACCAAAACTACAAGCACCCACAGTTAGGTGGGGCAGATCTCTAACCGCTACACCTTCCTTTTGGTAGTCCACCTTCAAACATCTAGCACAAGATCATTAAATATTCTCCATCCTAAAACCATCATCTTAATACAGGAGGGTTATTGTCTGGGTTTTTGCCGTTCTCCTCTGTCCCCTTTAAGGAGTTTTGTAAAGTCTTATTTTTAGCCTTCTGTGTTTACCTTTTGTCATGGAGTCAGATACACTTTTATACAAATAACCTTTCTTGCTATTGTAAAATCTAGCAATGTTTACATTCTTTTCATAAGGAGGAGACTGTTGATGGACTGTTGGGTTGTCCAGTGTGGTTGAGGAGGAAGATTTTCTTCCTCCAATCCATGGTCACTGCTGGAATTCGATAAACGTTGAATCTGTAAATAAACCCTCCTCTTTTCTGCCTCGGACATTGCAAGGTGTGGGTGTGAATTCTTTATGTCGTGTGTGGCAGAGGGTCATCAGAAAGGCTCCTTTTGCCTGCTCTTGTCTTGTCTCTCTTCATTCAGTCTCTTTCACAGGGCTCAGGCTGGCAGTAATGTTTTCATAAGAAAGGCATCATTTCATTCTGGGCATGGAGCCCAATTAATGGGAAATCTAAAATTCCCACCTGGGAATTTGCTGTACTGAGATCCTTATGCTTCAGGCTTTCTGTGGGCAGGGCACGTGCTGACTTCTGTGGGAAGGGAAGGCAAAGCAAGGGGAAAAGATGGGAAAGGGAAAAGATGGGAGGATGAACATGTTATCAGTTCTTATACCAAATAACTGGAGGCATTATTTGATTTTTGAAAATGCCTTAAATTCACTTTGGTCAACAGGAAAGAATTTTCACATGGGTAAATAACACAATCGGTTTTTCCATCCAGGGTTCTTTTTTTGTGCCCTAAATTCAGATGGAAATGTAAAATATAGCTCACAAGTTCTCTTACCTGGGCAGTTGGAACTGTAGAGTTTGATTTAATGTCATACATCACATTGGTGTTTCTATTGTGGGAGGAAGGTAAAAAGAGGGTTGAGCAGCTTAAATTCAGAAAAATGTCACTGGAAAGATTACATTTCTCTCCCAGGTGATGAAAATTAGCTTACTTGGACAGGGTCAGAGGGGCAGCCAGGTAAAATCTGGTCCACCAGACCAAAGATTTTTACATGGTACTGGCTCCTTTGCCAGGATTTCCAGATCTTACACTTGTTCTGCTCCTTGTTTAGCTGTGTTTGGTGAAACTGTAATTGTCATATGCTGCTAGAGAAGGGGCATGTTCATTAATTTCCTTCCTTTCTTGGTTTTCATAGTAGAAGGATACTTGATTTTATGAAATGTAATTGCATTGACTGCTCTTGTTACCAGGATTGATTGTATTGACTTGAGTTGCATGTTGTTATATTTTCACACTCTTGATTTAAAATACAGTTTTGCTTTCAGTTTTTTTTCTCCCCCACTGCATTTTAAGATTATTTACAGTACATTTTGAGTTAAGGTTCTTCTGCATTTGATTTATCAACCACTGGAATTGCTCTGAAATGCTGTCAGAAGTATTCTGAGTACGTGACAGTAACCACTAGAACCGATTGCTGTTGACCTCAGTCATGTCAACTATCATAACCTTCCCTCAGGTTAGGAGGTTGAAGCTGGGAAATACATTTCAGCTCCTTATTCCTGTGTGTCACGTCCTTATTGCAATCCATTTCAATTGTTCATTAGGGAATTGGGATAGCTGAGAATACCAGAGTGAATAAATAACAGCAACTAGAGATGTCTGGAGAGAGTGATGCTGGTAGCAAAACGCAGGGGATGTGCCACTGAGCCCTTGAGGTGAAGGGAATGATGGAGATTTCATTTTAGATGTGGTGGTGATGCATAAGTTATTTATGGATAACTTACAACGTGTTGGATACCATGAGAAGTGCACGTGAGAGTAGAGCCTGACATTTTTCAGACTTTGACACTTAAGTACTTAACTCTCTGTATGTAGGTGTGTGTAAGGATGTAGTATTATTTTAATACATGAACACTGAAATTATTGAAATCTGGGAACTACTTGCTATCTCTGAAAATTAGGCCACTTCTATTTAGCTGCTCAAACATTGTTTTGCAAAATGATTTTCAAAGACATTTTAGAGAATTTTGAGTAAATGTCACGGCCTCTTTTAAAAAACCTTTGCTTGAAGTGTCTGCTTTTAGCTACTTAGGTGGAATTGGAAAAATTATACACACTGTTGTAACTTTTCTCCTGTTCAGGTCAGTGGGAGAATTACCACTGATTTCTGTGGGAGCTGGATTCAGCTGATGAATGCATAAAAGGCTGACTTTGAAATTGGACTTAAATCTTAAAAGTCACAATATCTCTTTCTTTGTGAACACAGCCGATACCGGATTTCAGGAACATTTACCCAGATTCCTCACAAAGAGACTATATAAAAGCCATTTATGCGGTTCCTCGGCAAAAATAAAGTGCTTTAGCAACAATAATTGAGAAATCTGCTTTTGTACAGTTTCTGCTTTTCTTTCCTTACGTTGTTTTTCACCCTTTCTCCCACTTTGTATTCCGTGACGTTCGGAATTCCTTCTCTAAGCTGATGTGTTTGGCAAAGGCTTTGAGAAGAGGTGTGAAACGCCTCAGAAGGAGATGCTAACAGCCTCAAAAAGCGGATTAGAGGACACATACATACCGTCTGTGTCCTATCGGGTCTCAGGTAAAGTCTTGTTTAAAGTAAAATATCAACTGTCTTTTGAAATGCCATCATTCCCTGAAGCCCTCTTACACAGCCCTAAATCTCGAATACAGTATCTCTACATCTACAGGCAAAGGACAAAGGGTCAAAGACATAGTTTCTCCTTATTTAAGATTCCTCTTTCATTTTATTACAGGACCCTGGGGTAGACTCTCTCTTCAAGTCCAGTCTTCACCAATCACATGCTAATAACTTCAGCTGAAAGAGGGCTCTACCCTAATGTCATTATACTCCCAAGCAATGATTGATTGTGTTATAGTATGTTTTTGAAACCTAATTACTGTCTCAGTTTGTATTTGAGCTCATTAATCTTCTAGCCTGTAAATAAGTAAAATTGACTAAATAACTGAATTTCTTTAATGATGGGTTCAAGTTATCTTTATACCTACTGTTTCTATTAACCTTTTTCTTGCCAGAAGTGAATTTTTTTGTTTTCTTTTTTAGGTTTTTTATTTTTTTGGTTTTTATAAGCTTGCATATAGGCTGGCATTGCACCTGTTTCAAGCACTCACCTCACCAAATGAATTGTTGGTACTGAACAGACAGACCCAGCTCAGCTGCATCCTCCTCAAGCCAGAAAACTGCTTTTAGGGTCCTATAAGAAACAGTTCTCCCTACAGCTGCAGCCTTGCAAAAAATTTATCTGGGGAAGCTGGTAGGAAGGTACACAGCCATCTGTATCTTTCTCTTAAGAATTAGATAAAAGATAAGAGGAATTCTTCAGAAAACTGTTTATTCTGTAGCCTCTGTATTGAAAGCAGTGGCCCTTGGACTGAGCAGCAAGCTCTAACCTGGGCACCTCCATGGTGCTGGATGCCTGCAGCTGTGACTGGCTAAGAGGGGCCAGCAGCAAGACCCCTGCAGCTTGTTTGAGCAACCATGCCTAGACTTTTGGGTCTAGGACCATGTGTTCTTCCAAATATGCCCTTATACAGCCTGGAGTGGCTCCTCAGTGGATGGCTTTTGGATGGAGCCATTGTTTTCTTTCAGAGTTCAACCCTTTGGTATGTTTGAACATAGTCACTGGAGAGGCCAGTGCTCCCTGCAGTCCTTTTTTTTTTTTTTTTTCTTGCAAGAGCCTCATCTACGGGATCCTTGCCACTGCTGACAAATAAATGAAGGCTCTGGCAGCATCCAGACTAAGCTTGTGGAACAAATTTCCAGGAAAAAAAACTAAGCATGACCACTAGCTTCAGCACAAGCAGAAACACATGGCAACTGCATCTCCTTGTTTTGGTTCCCTCTAGTAAACTGATTTAATCTACAGATACACATACCTGTTTAAATTCTCCTCCTACATGCCAGTCAGGAAGCAAGGAGACGGTGATTGATTATTTTCATTTATTTCATTTATTATTTTCATTTATTGGGAAACACTCAGTCTGGACAACGGGGACTTCATCAGCACCCAGGTGGACAGGACATCTTGAGGGCTTGTCATGCTTGCCAGGTGTGCTAGCTGTGACTCCAGGCCCTGATGGGAGACTTCAGTTTGGTCTGTGTCTTGCCAAAGCACTTAAGCACATGCTTATCTCTGGATATATGAATAGTCCCTTGAGCACATGGCCCATGTGCTTAAAGTTCAGCATGCATTTAAGTGCTTTACTGGAGCAGGCTCCTGAGCCTTTCTGGGGGTAATTAAGTCATGCCAAAAGCTATTTTGCTGCCACGTTTTCTTTCTGGTTCACAGGATGAGAAAATCCATTTTCATCAGAATACCAAGTGGATCATTTTTAACCTGATTATTGGTTAAGGGATTCACGTCATTAGAGGGAACTTCTTTGCTCCTTCCTTCCATTCCATAGTGCCTATGTTTTTAATGCCTCTTCTTCTATAGCTTAGCAGTGAGGTATGCTGTAACTGAGCCAAACTCTCTTATATACCTGGCAGTGCTCATGAAAGGTGATGACCTTTGGCCACTCCTTCACTAATGAACCTTTCTTCAGTAGGACCAGATGGTGCTTTCACTTCCAAGGGTGCAACATTACTGAGGTTATGCAGGTGAAAGTGTGTTTCTGGAAAGGTTTCCCTGAGTGGGGGAGTGGGATTGGTAGCCAGAGGAGGATAAAGATAAAAGAATCATGCTCAGAGAATGGAAGATGTTTTTTGTGCAGTTGGTATTATGTGGCACAGACTAAAGCTCCTCTCTGCTGTAAGGTAGGAGCTTGTGCATCTTTATGGTTTGTGGGCAGAGGAGTTTGACTGTTCATTGCTTAGCAATGTAAGAATCAAAAAAACCCCCTCAGCAGGTCAGTATGGCCATGCAGGTAATAACTTAGAATTTTCTATGCATCTCCAGTGAAGGGAAGGGGGGAGGAACAGGGAAAACTTTGGGTTGAGAACCTGAAAACTAGAATTGGTTCATCTTGGGCTGAGCAACTTGCTTGCCCAAAGATGTGGCCAGAGTTGGTAGAATCAAGGTCCAAAGCCTGAAGTGGGGTGAAAGGAGGAGGGGAGCAGCATGTCTGACTGCATCCTTGGTGTCTCCCATGTTGGGGTGGTTCAGCCTCCAGTCTCCTGATAAAAACAAGCATGTTCCGCTTCATTTCCTGTTTTGGAAAATGTGGGTTGAATGCTAAAAGGCTAATTGCACATTGTTTTTAAAAATTAGTTTGATAATTCATCATATTGTAATTAAACTAATTAGAACACTATTCATTTCCAACCACCTTAATTAGGCCTCAACTTGGCAGGGAGCCCGTGAGACCAAAATGTTGCAATTTGTTAAACAATCCAAAGACTTTGATAACAAATGACTGTATTCAGCTACATTTTAGTTAATAAGATTTATATATTAATCTAGTTATACTTTGTTCCCTCAGAACCTGGCAGGGCTTGCAGGTCTTCTGATCCCCCTACGAAATTCCTGAAGGCTGAATTAAAATAACTGGAAAATTTTCCCAGTCTAACAGACCCTCCTGATTTTTTTTTTTCTTTTTTTTTTTTTTGCGCTGTAGCGAGCATTTGTGAGACTGGAATGATTCCTTTTAAAAATATATATTTTTTTAATTTTTTGTTTTATTTTTCCCTTTTTCTAATCGAGTACAGAGCTTTCAAAGTAAAGCAGCAAGTCTGTGGAGCAGATGCAAGCCGGGGCTGTGGGCTGGGAGGGTGTTGGTGTGTCCAGACCTCTGGGTTTGCTTTTGGGGGCGCTGTTGGATCAGGCTGCACTTGCTCAGTTGCACAGTACAGGAGATTCCCTTTGCACCCTCTCTGGACTGCTGGCCCTTGTCATATCTCTGTGACAAATGCTTGGCCAGGGCATGAGCTGGCACCCCAAACTCACTGGAGAGGTGGAGAAACTTCCATGGTGGTTGGTTCGTCAGCGGTGAATTTCCCTGCGTGCTCTCTCTGACAGCGTAATGAAGTGATAATTACCTAAATGAATAAATGTTGATGGCTGAGACAAATATCCACATTCCCTTAATCTATTTTCCTCTGAAATTGCTAAAGGAAATTTGGCTTTAATGGGAGGTATATGTCAATTTTTTACAAATGATTGTAAATCTGCTTAGAGGGAACTTGGATGAGTCAGTCTGTGTTTCACCAGTAAAAGTTATTGATGTATGAAGGCATAAGATGGACCAAAAAAATTGAACAAGATATTGTAATAATTATGTTTCTCAGTGTCAATACCTTTTTGCAACATCTGGTTTGTTTCTGTTCTTTCCACATCCTGCAGATGTTGCTGAACACATGAAAAGCACTGATGAGAGAATATTTTAGCCAAGAAGCAATTGCAGTGAATATTATAAAAGGGTATCTTAACTCTGCAGAAGTTGAGTAACTAAAGAATTCTAGTTTCATTGCTAGTAAAGATCAGATCAATAAGCAAATGGGCCAGGGGCCCTCTAAAAGTGTCAGGAATAATCTGTTGTGGATGAAATAGAAAAGTATCTGGAAACAGTATGAAGTAATAAATCCAGATGGAGCCTTACTCTGACACCCTTCCTGAGCCTTACTCCTTAAATAGTCTTACTGATATTAGAGGCTTGTGTTCAAGCTGCTGCTGTGGGATTTCCTTCCTTGCCCATCTCTGGTTTACATGGCAGAGAAAAAGAAGATTAAGGGAGTGCAAAAAGCCTCCACACAAACAATTTCCCTTCTCTGTTTCTGGGTTGTGTAGCTTACTGCTGGGCCAGGTTTTAAATCCTCTCTGCCCACCTACATGGCCAGCATCTGTGCCAGTCTGGCAGGCAGAGGGGTGTCAGGACAGCAGGACACAGGACAGAGCACAGGACGGCCAAGGGATCCAGCCTCTTGTTGCTGTAGAGTTAGGAAGGGCAGCCTGTCTTTTGCTTTGCCTTTGCCACAGCAAATCTCTTTGCTGGAACTGCCCTTAGCTCTTAAATAGTTCTAAAATGGTTTGTTTGTCTGAGGCTGCTGACTGGTTTTCCATCCTGTTTCACCTGGTTTTATCTGTTGATCATTTTTCCATGGGTCTAGGTACCTTTCTGAGCCCTGGGGAATCTCCTGGGAAAGGCTGTAAGGCAGGGAAATTGCAAACCATCATCCAGCAGCAGCGTGGGTTTCTGCCATGGCCTTGGTTAGAGCAGCTCCCAGGGTTCAAGAGACAGGAGTGCAGCCACTCCTGCTTCCCCTGGTTATCCCAGAGGGCTCTGTGTGTGCTCCTGTATTGCCTCTGGACTGCACAAGCAGGCCTGGAGCTCTCAGAGTTAGCTCATTATCTTCTCTCACTGATGTCAGAGGTGGGGCAGGACTCCTTCCTCTTGCTCAAAATACAGATGGCAGAGGAGAAATACTGAGTGCATGAAAGTGCAATAGTACATTTCTACTGGTTGCTCAGTGCCTTGGGCTTTGCTTGCATGCTGAAATGAGAGAGAGTGATGAAAAGGGTGACTGAAGCAGTCTAAGTTAGGAACCTGAAAAAGACTGAGGAAGAAACAGGCTACCAGATGTAATGGTTCTTTGTCAGGGAAAAATAGGACATTATGAAAGAGATAGTAGAAGAGTTCTGCTGGGACTTAGTAAGTGATAGGACAGGAGTGGGTAGGCTGCAGAAAATGCATCTGGTGTACCTTGGCCCTTGGCATGGTACCTCCAAGTGGTCACAGTGTAATTCAGAAGCAAATTTAAAAATGGGTACCTGGAAGACAGGCTGAGTGCCTGAAATGGACTTCAGCTGGCCATGCTGCCAGAGAAATATCTTCTTCAGAGTCTTTCTCTTTTATGAAGATGAGCATAAATTAATGGTTATTTTCCAGCAAAGGAACAGCAGTAGATGGGAAGGTGCATGAACAGGTGCATCGTTTCTCTCCTCCCCTCTCGAGCAGCTCATTTTAATACACACCAGTTATTGCTGTGCATAATAATGAACATCTGTCAAATCCTTTCCAGAGTGTGTGAAAAATCCACCTACAGAGCTAAAAAGCAGGCAAGCCGTGCAGTAGCTCTGCTGCTCCCCATTTTGCCAGAGAAACTTCTCCAAGTTGAAACCTCTCCAGTTCACACTCTACTTCAGACTTCTATTTTCTAGTCAAATACGTTATTTCTCTGCACAAAACGTAAGGAGGCTCCAGTGACCACCACTGTCCCTAATGTAATTTCGTAGAAATCTCTGACTCCTCTTGAGTCCAAAGCCCTGGAGACCCCCAGTTCCTGAGGTGATGGCCTCCAGCCAGGAAAGAATGAGGTCCCCTAGGTCCAATTCTCCCCCCAGATAGAGCCATTGCAACCCTAATAAAGGAAATGAGGTTGCCAGGGTGTGGTTGGAGACAGAATCTGGCCATATTTGAAGTCTGTGGAGTGGCTCCAGGATGAGATCAAGAATTGGCCTTTCCCTTCAGCCTCCCCTTCGATATTAATTCTTTATAAAGCAGCATACGTTGCCTCATGCTTGCATTCCTGTAGCAGAGGCTGGGTCCAAAGCCCTCTAAAGATGTTTAGAGATTTCCTTTTGGAGACTAGATCAGGTTACCAGACAAGACATACCATCCAACTGCAATAAACTCGTTCCTTAGATGTATTTTTGTTCAGACAAACCTCAGACTTAATGATTACAGCTGAATTTGAAAATTCCCCTTTTCTCTTTTACTTTGCACCACTGAGAAATAAAAAGGAGATAGAAAAAAATACCTTCGAAAGAAAATCCAGCACTTAGCTGTGAGAGCCTGCATTTGGTTGGTGATGCTTTGGTGGAGGTCACAGGGATTAATGAAAAACATGATTAGAACAACATCAAGCTGGGGCCCCCAGTTTGGCACTGAAGCATCCATTTGGGTATATCATATTGCATTCTGTGATGTAAGAATGTGGGCTAGTGCAATCAAAATGTAACTGCAATCCTTACCAAAAACACCTGTTTAACCTCAGCTAACCCGGGAGGAGAGCGTCAGATATTTTATTTCCTTACTTGAGCATCAGAGGTGCAGTGGTGAAAGCGCAATAATGAAGCTGATGTTTGTAGGTCCTGGAAACTGAAGCATTTAGAGCTTGTGCCCAGTCTATCCCAAAATACATTTTATGCTCCTCAGCTATGTGATCACTTAACTTTGTTATGTGCTTGGGAAGACTGCCGAAGTGAGGGAAGCGGAGTCTGAGGATGGAAATGTTTAATCTGTGATTTGATAAACTGTGGCTAGTGGCAATATGAGCTGCTTCTGGCCCAAGAACAGAGGTCTGTAAAGTACCAAGGAAGCAGCGAGGTCTTTTGGCACTTTTTGAGGAAAAACTGGTTTGAAAAAAGATCAGGGCTCAGAACCCAGGTCTGAGTTGAATTTGCCAATTTTATCACTCTGCCCAGAGAACCCTTGGAATCATTCCCTTGGTGATAAATGCTGAGTAGCTGCCAAAGCAGGGTGGCAGCACAGCAAGGAATAAATGTTGTGATGATTCAGATATCAATGTGAGACTGAAGAGAAAAAAATCTTGCCTTCTATTCTGCTGCAAGCTTTTCTCTTTTCTTTTTTTCATTTTGTTTTTTCCTTTTCTCTTCTCTTCTCTTCTCTCTTCTCTCTTCTCTCTTCTCTCTTTTCTCTTCTCTTCTCTTCTCTTCTCTTCTCTTCTCTTCTCTTCTCTTCTCTTCTCTTCTCTTCTCTTCTCTTCTCTTCTCTTCTCTTCTCTTCTCTTCTCTTCTCTTCTCTTCTCTTCTCTTCTCTTCTCTTCTCTTCTCTTCTCTTCTCTTCTCTTCTCTTCTCTTCTCTTCTCTTCTCTTCTCTTCTCTTCTCTTCTCTTCTCTTCTCTTCTCTTCTCTTCTCTTCTCTTCTCTTCTCTTCTCTTCTCTTCTCTTCTCTTCTCTTCTTCATTATTTCTCTTGATTTTACCTGTCTAGAAATTAGTTTTTAGTTTAAGTCAGTCACTGAAATTCCTTCTTTCTTCAGTGATTCATCCTCCTAATGCAGTCCCTTGTGTACAGGACCATTTATGTTCTGAAGAAATTCCTCTAGCGGTTGGAGCACGTGTAACTACCTGAGATGAGATGCTGTGAACTTTTAGTTGGCTAAGATGAGGTGAGATGACTCATGGCACCCCAGCTGATTGCTTCTCTAGAGCAAGGATGCCCACACTTCCATGTTTCATCAGCATAACAGCTTGTAAGAATAAATGTTGAATTTTAAAAGGAGCACGTTTCAAAGAGCCTACATATGGCAAAGTGTCTCAGAAGTTAGTGGGAAGCACTCAATTGTTTTTTTATCATTCCCAAGGAAGGCTGAAAAGCCACCATAGGTGCTTCAGAGGTTTGGTTGTTTGTTTGTTTTTTTTTTTGTTTTTTTGTTTTTTTTTCATTTCTGTATAATCCAATGGTTTCCTTCACTTGCAGTGACATTGGTGTTGAATTGCTCTTTGTACCTTGAACAACCCAACCCCCTTTTGCTGGGCTGTGCTGGGAAACTTCTCACTGCCTTGTATAAAAGATCAGGAGCCCTCAAGGAGATTTTGGGGTCTTAGGGTGTTGACCTAAGAGCTCCAGTGCAGGGTGCAGGTGGCTCAATGAAGACACATGGACCTGCAGCTGAGGCTAAATGGAACAGGTGATAAATCAACAAGCTTTTCTGATTCCAGAGCTATTGCCTTGTTTTCAGTCCAAAGTATCAGTGGATGTATGGTACTTTTACACTTCCAAACAGAATCCTGAGTGAAGTCAGAGCTGTTACAAGGTAAAGGTGTAGTTTTGGAAGGGTAATCAGTGAAGGAAAGCAAAAATGGGATTTCTGAGACAATGCCAGACAAATGAGAGACTTTGTGCTTTAAAGATTTGGAGAAGGGCTCAGAGCTGAAACAACAGACACAAATCTGTCATGAGGGGCACCAAACTCCAGTGTGCTCAAATCCCTGGTTTGTCCTACTCCAGTTCTGATGGATGACCTACTGAGGCATTTTCTGCTGAAATGTATTGTGCAACATTGTGCAGTGTTGGATAGAAAATAAAAAGAGCATTGGCACAAACCAAATGAACAAAACAGTGATACCCCCATGCCACCAGCAGCCCATGCTGTAAGGTGTGGTGTACAGTGTGTTCTGGCTTTGGTACAGCAGCACTTACAGGGCCCAGAGACATTCCATGGAGTCAGTGCATTGCCTGTCTTTAAAACATTATATAAATCACTCATTCCCACAGGAATTCAATTGTAAATGTTTTTTGAGCAGCTTACCAATTGTATTTATTTCTACTTTTTTTTTTTTTTTTTTTTTTTTTTTTTTTTTTTTTTTTTTTATTCAAAGCAAGGTGAAATGAGATCCTGTCCTCTGCTGATGTCTTGTTTCAGGGAATAGTTTATCTTGAGACAGACAAGAGTTCTCCACAGCTTGTCAAGGCAAATACTTGCTAGTGGCTTAAGATATTCTTGTGAATATTAAGGAATCGTGAATATTAGGAATAATCTTGCAAGAGGGATAGGAGCATAAGTTCCAGCTGACCCCTCCCACCCCTTTCCCTGAGCCCAGAAAACCAGGAGGGCCTAGTTACATTCGGAAAAAGATGCCCCTAACAATTAGGGAGGAAGAAACATGACTGTTTGCAAAAGACACTTTTGGGTAATATATCAGCAGAACCACAAATTCATTGAAAAAGTGCAATCTGAAAAAACATCTTAAGGTCTCAACTCACTGCTCCTCTTCCATGAAGGCAGTTTATGCCAATGAAGATGCCTCATAGTTCTTCAGCCCAGAAAGGTTCAGACATGGGAGGGCCTTTGGAAATTTGCAGCAGCCAAAAACCCCAGTTCTGAAATTTCTTTAATCTGATCAGACTTGTTCTTAACCCTGAGACATAAATACCCAGTACATTACACCTTTGATTTACTATTATACACATATCAGAGGAACAGTGGTCTTTTTGAATTATGCATTCTCTTAACAGAACATTAAACCTTATGGGGAGATGGAGTGGCCCAACACACAGCTATTATCCTGACAGAGGGGAGGGTGAGATCAAGAGTAATGCTCCCAGGCTGCAGAAACTCTGAGGTTTTGTTGGATTGCTTGAACGAGCATTATAAATAGCACTTTGTTCCTTCTCGTTAATAAATAGTGTTTAGATTGCTCACAAGAAACCTGATAGGTGGCTCATCAAGAGGAACAGGAGGGATTATTATTTGACATAAAAGAGGAACAACATTTCTGAGTCCTGAAACTGAGGCAGAGCTGTGCCTTGGCTTCTGAGAGCAAAGCGTGGCTTTTAATAACTTGGAAATTCATTTGTTATTGGTCCTTCACATCAAGGCATGGCCAAAAGTTACTGCAGGACTGTAGGAAATCAAGTTTGATTTTGTAATATAGTCAAATGAGTACTTTGGAGCGCTATGTTTAAGATCAATAAGGAAGAGGTAACTACATTTGCTGTCATTTGATGATATTGATGTAAAAACATAGTGGTCCAAATGATAAAATCAATTTCATAATTTAATCAGAAATGTTTATTGATACTATTAAAGCTGAATTCAATAGCTCCTGATATCCAGGTAATTTCTTATCTGTCAGTAAAGCATATTGAAATGTTCTTTCTTTTAAATGCTTGGAGTTAAATCATTTAAAAAAAAAAACCAACCAGCAGGAACCTGTGGCTGGAATGGACAGAGGATGGGGAGGTGAGCACTTTTCTAGTGGTTTATACAAAATGCTTTAAAGCTTTGCAGAGCTCTTGTATTTCATGTGTGCATACATGAAGTGATGATGGGTCCAGGCTATGCCATCTTCTTGCACTGTAAACTGTAATACCACTGGATTCTGTAGCTACTCCTCTGTGGTAGGTGATGGGGATGGGAATGAATGTGAATGTGGATGGGGATGGGAATATATGTGGATTCAAGGAACAAAACCCACTTCTTTGGTTTCTTTGCTCCTGTGCCCCAATCTAGCCAATGTTTGTGCTCAATCCTAGGCTGTGCTGCAGAGGCAGTGGAGCAGGCAGGGATGGCTCCAGAGCAGGGCAGCAATGTGTGTGGGGTGAGAATTCTCAGCTGAGAGTGGCCTGTGCAGGTGGAAGAGAGGAGAAGGCAGGCTGGAAGTTGCTAGGTATGGATTTGGATTGCATTTATGGATTGTATCTACCCTGTGGGTGTGAAATATTTCCTTCTGGGCTGTTCTCTTCATGCTGCTCTCATGAGGGTCTCTCTGAGCACGTGAAGCATCACAAGGAGCCACAAGGGCTAGGAAAGACACAACCCCACCATGGAAATCAGGAGGTCACCACTGATGTAGCTCTTTGGGAAAAAGAGAAAAAATGTTAAAAAAATATAGATAGATAAATAAGAATTGAGATTTTTATGTGATTGGAGTGGAATGGACTGACTCAAGGACTATTTCATGGACCACATGGGTCTAAAAGGCAGAGAAATGATAGTTAAGACTGCCTAGTTCTCTCTCTGAAGACTGCATGCATAGTAGAATAAATCCATTAATCTTGGGCAGCAATATTGAATATGTACTTCATTATGGAGCTGAAACTGAGGTCATCCCTGGATGGGTTATTTTAATGTATTTTTTTTTCATATGGTACTTCTGTTTTTTAAATACTTTATTTGAAAAGAAGCCATCTGGTGAGAAATATTCTGTTTTATCAGAGCATTTTTGCACTCTAAAGAAATTAGTTTCGGTATAAAAGGTGAAACTTTTTAGCTCCTCTTTCTCTCTTGAGGTATGTAAGATTATAGGTCTTGCATTTTAGTATGTATTTGAAATCGATCAATATAAATTATTGATGGAGTAATTTATTTTTATTTTTACATAGCTAGTCAAAGATGAGTACTTCTTCTAGGGCAGTACAAGAAAAATTTTACTAGATGGAAAGATATATTTTCACTCCTTGAAGTAAATGTGTGTGATGTGTATTTGTCACATACCAGGAACAGCTCTGGATATGCACAAATTTATTTATACTGAGATTCATGTCTATCCTTTAGTAAATCCTGTAGGATTTACTTTAAATCCTATGGGAAGCTACTTTGCATAGGCCAGAAACCAGTTCATTCCATGTCTCTAGGCTGACTGCAAACAAAACACACTCCTAAACATTCTTTACTATGCCTTTTGGGGCACTTTGCAAGGATGGAGACCAGATACTATAAATGCCACAACTCAGTGTTCAGAACCAAAACCATTTCCAGAAGGCCATTTTTGGTGGCTAAAATATATAGTTCATCTTACTCTTAAATTCAGCCTGAACACTTAACTCTGCTACAAGATTTCTGTAACCCCAAAAGTGCAGAAGGTAACCTGAACTTACAGAGGAGGTTTAGATTGGGTATTCAGAAGAAATCCTTCCCTGTGAGGGTGGTGAGGCCCTGGCACAGGTTGTCCAGAGAAGCTGTGGATGCCCCTCCGCTGAAGTGTCCAAGGCCAGGCTGGATGAGGCTCTGAGCAACCTGGGATAGTGGAAGGTGTCCCTGCCCATGGTGGAATCACAGAATTTCTAGGTTGGAAGAGATCTTCAAGATCATCAAGTTCAACCCATGCTCTAACACCTCCACTAGACCATGGCACCAAGTGCCACATCCAGTCTTTTTGGAGTGGGGTTTGGAACTAGTTGGGCTTTCAGGTCAGTTCCAACCCAAACCATTCTGTCATTCTATGACACTGCTCATCCATCAGGTGTAAATCTCAGCTCAGACAGCACAGCAGTAGTGATAGGGCCTTACCACACATATGAGTCTTCCTTGGGTTTATCTTTTTGGTTTTTTGGTTTTTTTTTTTTTGTAAAATAGCAGGAGCCATTTGGGAAGCCAACAATGAAATTCTCTGCTGTCATCTCTCCTTTCATTATATTTGTCGGTGTGGAATCAAATCATCTTTTCTCCTTCCTACTCCTGACAGTGATAAGAGCAAGCCTGAGCAACCCACCTGTTTCAAGGTTTGTGGAGTAAGGGATTTTTAATATGACAGGCAAGAAGATAGATGAGGCATTTTTTCAAAGTGGAAACAAATTTAAGTCACTAAATCACACACACAGAGCAAGAGTTCCATTCTCTGGCATTTCTAGAAATTCCTCATTGTCCTCGAAACGTGACCCTTGAATCTGATATCATGATTTCTTTTTTCTTTTCAGAATTACATGAAGGATTTATATTCCACGTGGTGAATGAGACCATTCCTTGCTCATTCTCCTAGATTTGCACAGGCTTGTTTTACTGGACTTGAGCCTTTTAAAACTCTGTGTCCAAGTCTGCTCTATGGAAGTGCCTGTTCACTCCTCAGCTAATGGACAAAAAGGAAAAAAAAAAAAAAGAGAGAACTGCCAGAAGGTGCATTCCTCTTTCAACACTTATTGTAGGATGGAATTAACTATTCTCAGAAAACTCTCACTTTCTAGTATGAAAAGTGTAGAGAATTAGAGACAATTCTGACTTTTTGCGTGTTTATAGGAGAACCAAGTGACCATAGGTTTTGGACGTATGCAAATCTAAAAATCTTGTAAGCTGGCAATAAATGAACTACAAAGTTCAGAAGATTTTCTTACATATTAAAATGGGATTGTCTCCCTCAGTGTTTAAAGCTTTTCTATGAGATTTAACTGAAGGAGTGCAACCAATTAGTTAAAGATTAGACAATGGACTAAACAGGGCTTAGGTCTTTTCCTCGCTTCAGTGTTGTTTGTCTCAGTGCTAATTGCTTGTCCATATTTTAATTTCCTTCAGGATAAATAATGATGATAATGTATAAATCACAATGGTCTTCTGTAACGTAATTCAGGAAGAAGTACTGGTTGCTTGACTATTTTTGGATTGAACCACTTTTGAGAAATAGGAATGACAAGGCTTGTTTTCATAAGTCAAGTAGCTGAGCCTTTGATATCAGATTTGAAATATTTATCTGTATAACACATATCAGCGAAGCAATTTGTGTCCAGTTTGTAGCTGAGAAAATGGCATATTTTATGGCTGATATAATTGATTTAGAAACTGACTTACCAGATTGTCCTATGTACACTGGAGAGGAATGGGGCTGCTGCAGTGTGCCAGGGTGGGGGAAGAATGGAGACTTATTCTTGGAAACGTTCCGATGTTTTGGAGAAGCGTTTAGAGAAGCCACAGGAATGCCAGGATTAAGAGCCTGAGTGCAGAATAAAAGCTTAAGGAGATGGTGATGGATTTCTTGGTTCTTTTATTAAGATAACTTAGTGTGCTGTGTTTAGTACGGGTTACCATAGTTTCCAAAAGTCGCAGTCATATCTGAGAAGGGACTGAATGAAAAGGGCTGTGAGATGAAACTAATTCTAAAAAAGAACAGGAAGATTGGCTAAAAAACTTTAGTCTTATGAAAGAATAATATATATTTGTTTATAAGCTACATAAGATCTTAAATCCCATACCCAAATCTACATTTCTATCATGGTGTCATAAAGCCCATAAAAATTTTTGGTTGTCTACCATGAAAATGCAGTGCTGATGCATTTTGCTGAGAAACGTGGTAGACTGAGGTCGTGGAGACATTACCAGATCTTTCATCACCCTGCATCCAGGCAAATAAAATGCAAAAATCAGTTTTCAAAGCCCAGATCTATAAAATGTCATAAGGGTTTCTGAGTTTTAAAGTTTGAAGTAGCAGCTCTTGGCAAAATGCCTTGTGCTGCACTGTTAACAATTTTTAGATGGCAGCAAAATGGCCACCTAGAGCAATGAGGATAACTTTGTGTTTTCTTCTTCCATTAGTCTGACAAAGTATGAAATTTGCCACTTAACCATAACTACCCCTTTAGATCCTGCAATTTATGTGGAATTCTGAATTCAGAGATGCCCATCCAGATGAGAATTCTTGGCCTAAACCAGATGAGAGAAATGTACCATAGGAAAGCACACATGTTATTAGAAAGTACAAACATAGTAGGTTTGGTCAGTGAAATTTGGTGATGTAAAAATATTATACTGAATATGCTGTCTGACAAAATAAGACAAACTGGACTAGAAAACCACCAAAACCTAAGTAATTAAATAACCTCTTTGTAAAAAAATAATTTTAAAAAATCACTTCATAACTTTATAGTGGCGGAATGTACATAGACAAAAGCAGGTTTGGTGTCACATATGACTTGGGATCAGTGCTAAAGCTTAATTATCCACAGCTGACTTGGTGGTCAAGCCTAAAACAGCTCAGGAGTTGATTGAGATAAATTTGTGGATACTTATGGGGCTCATGCCTCTCTTTCTAAAACTAGGAAACAATCAAAATAGAAATTTGTCAGAGGCGTCCTGCAAATTTTTTGGAGGAGCTGAAAAAAAGGACAAAAATATTTTGGTTGGCTGTTGAGTTTCTGGACCTGTAATATAAAAAAGTCTTATGGAAGAAATCAGTGCAAGTTTATTCTGGCAGCCTTGAAAGAAAAAAGAGGAGATTCTATTAAAAAAATTGACTTCAATTTGAGGTTGACTTTTGAGTTTCTAGGGAGATTTTCCTCATTTAATATAAATTAAACACCTAGGAAATAATTGTCTTTAATTGTCTGTCTATAGTTGGTGGGAGAAAAATGATCACTTCCGTAGAATGATAAGCCTGCCTTGTCCTTGACAGTTATTTTAGGATGGGCTGAATCATGCACTAAAGATAGTTATCCCTCTCTGCTGGCTGCAGGCAGCTCTGATAAGTAGCCTAGACTTAACATACTGGAGTTTTTGATGCCTCATGTGGATGAAGTATGTCCTCCTGCAGTGACTCTAAGTCCATCTCTGATCCAACACATCTGCTTTTAATAACTCAAAAAAAAAAAAATTTAAAAAAAACCCTCTCCCCTTCTTAAGCATTCCTATTAATTAGGTGTGAAAAATTACTTTTTGGATCAGTTCACTAGCACTCCAAGGTCGTTTAACCACCTCTGAATGACCTAAGACATATTAACTGTGATACAGAAAGTGGGAAGGAGGAAACAGAAGTACCACTTTTTGAAGTAGGAAAGAACAGCATGAAAACAGTTCCCTTTCTTTTGGTTTAATATTTGCTTTTGTTCATCCCTTGAACTTGAAAATTTCATCAAACAATCTGTCAGCACTTGTATGGTGAACAGAGCCCTTCAGCAGGAACAGTAAAAGGAAGCCACCAGTAGCTGGTCCTGCTTGTAATTTAAAGCATATCCTTCAATCCCCTTACATGGGTAGGACTTGTGTCCATAGTCACTGAACACGTGTGTGTGTCTGTGAAAGGGCCTGCACCTCTGTAATTATGGGAATGTGAGCTACCCAGCAGAAAGCAGCCACATGCAGGTGGCCTGAATTTGAGCTGTGTCTCCTTTGCCTGGACAGTGCAGAGAGCCTCAGAAAACAACTCAGGTCCATGTGAGGTCCTAAGCAGGAAACTGCCTAGAGCTAATTAATAGGAAACACTAGGTAAAGTAGTGGATTCAAAGTGGTTTCCAGCAATAAGGAGTTCTGACCAGGGACGTGTTGAGAATAGTGTTTCAGAAATAAACTGTGAAAAGAAAAGGCACTGGAGGTGTTAACCTACATTCAGTACTTTCTTGGATCCCAGAAAAGGATGGGTTTAGTTCTGATGGTGCCTTGGGAAGGCTGACCTGGAACAGAGACTGGACAGAGCTAGAGAATAAAGTAGGGATTTATTGAAAGGCCTCCAGGGTACACCTTGGGCAGGACAGAGCCCAAGGTGGACTAAGAATGGTCACAAAATGCCAAACTGGTCACGAGGTCTCACACTTTTATAAGTTTTGGTCCATTTGCATTTTGGGGTTTAATTGTCCAATTACAGCTTCAGGTTGTGAGGTCCCATCCTTCTTGTTCCTCCCTTCAGCCACCCTTGTTTGTGCTTTTGGGCCTGAAAGTTGTCTTTGGTCTGCAGCAGGAAAAGGATTTGTTTTGTCTCCCTACTCTGAAGAGAACTTACTAGCACTTAATATGAGGCTCAAAACTACACCCCTAGGCAGCACGGAATCAGAAAAACATGAAAGCTGAAACTTAAGGCATCACTGATACTTAATTCAAAGGAGTGACACCAGCATCACAATGTGGGGAATCCTACTAATAGCCCATGTGTCTTCAAGTACTCCAGGTACTGAAAACATATTTTGCAAATGCTTTGTAAACCTGTGACAATGTGGATCTGTTTTAGTGAAGTACTTAAAAGACATCACTGCAGTAAATAGTGGTTTAATAACCAATTTACTAAGGATGGGGAGGAAGGTTTTGTGCTGCTCCTTTTCATGATGTTTCCTTTGTCTGAATACCATAAATCATAAAACATTTCAGCAAGATGGTTAAATGATTTTGCTTAACTTGGAGTTTGCTGAGCTTTTTGGTTTGCTAGGGGAGTCCTTAAGACAACATTTTATTTCTCTTGGCAATTCAGCAGTGTTTTGTTCCTTAAAGGGTGTTAAAATCTTCTGGTAATGCTGCATTCCTTTTGTTGTAATCCTAAGATACTAATTATCTGGAAAAGGGTTTGCAATTGTCACAGAACCAGGAGGCACAGGCAGAACAAGTGTTTTGATTCAACACAGGGTTTAGGACCTTTGGGGTAAAAGTCACCCAAAGGACAGGACCAACCCATCTAGTCCTCTGCCCAGAGTAGGGTTGATTTCATCTTTCTGTATAGATGCTTGATGAACTTGTTACAAATGCCTGGTGCTGAAAATTTTATCATGTGCTGCTTTTTCCCAGGCAATCTAATTCAATTGTGCTCTCTTAGAATTGTTGCTAGTGTCTGACCTGAATCTCTCAGATGTTGGTTTATCCCTATAGTTTATCCTACCTGGACATAAATAAACCAGATTATGTTGTTTCCTTGCTTGCTTGCTTGCTTTAACCCTTACAAGTTCTTTGTTTCACAAGATTGTCTCAATTCCTTTTTTGCATGTAGCTTCTTGACTCCTCTTTGTCCAAAGTCAGAGCACTTCTCCTATGAAAACAGACAGAGTTGGGGTTGTCCAGCCTGAAGGAGGCTCCTGGAGGGCCTTAGAGCCCCTTGCAGTGCCTGAAGGACCTTTGAGAATATTGTCAAGGGGCTTTTGACAAGGGCATGGAGTCACTTTAAATAGGGAGTGGCTTTAAACTGAAAAAGGGCAAGTTTAGATTAGATATAAGAAAGAAATTCTTGACTGGGAGGGTGGTGAGGCACTGGGACGTATTTTCTAGAGAAGCTGTGGATGCCTCATCCCTGGAATTGCTCAAGGCCGGGTTGGATGGGGCTTTGGACAACCTGGCCATGGCAGGGGGCTGGAATGAGATGAACTTTAATCTCCCTTTCAGTCCAAACCATTCTGCAATACTATTAATTCCAAAGTTAGATACTCACTGTAAAAGATGACTCCTCATTCATCCATGGATCTCATGTGATGAAAGAGGTCCTGTCTCCTTATTCATCTTTGTAAATTTAGTATTTCTCCATGCACAGAGAGACACCAAGAGCTGATCCTGCCTTTTGCTGGTAAGAAAATGCAGCACCTTTTTAGAGGTCCAAAAAAGAGATCTGCAAGGATTTATTGCTGCTGAAGGCCGGCCTGCCTGTGCAGCAATTTGAAGCATGAGTCTTCTCCTCGTGAAAATGTGATCATTTATGAGAAAGAGAAAACTGTGATCTGGTGTTCTGGTTTGGAGCCCTTTCCTTCAGGTTCTTTTGATTGTCGAGAAACGAGTCCATGTTTTAATTACATCTGGCCTTTTTACAACACGACTAAGCTGTCCAACAGATGTCTGCTCTGGGTCTGAACAGCATGAACACATGACAGGGAGGCAAGCAATAATCCCAAGGAGTTTCATCCCTCCTGCTTTTCACACAGGTTTGGTCACACTCCATCAAACGCCCGCACGCGTTCTTTATCCCCTCGAAAGAGTAACGTTGCCAACAAGTACGTTCTGAATCTGGGCTCCTCTTCTGGCTTCCAAAGAGTAAAGCCCTCTTCAGGAGGGTGTCTTCAGATTGCCTCTGATTGCCACTCATAACCTGATGATGTGCACCAGGATGGAAGCTTTATAGGCTGCACTCCAGCAGAAATCCTTAAGGAGGGCTAGGAAATGGATACCATCAGGCCAGATTTGGAGGGCTGGAAATAATTTACCCATAACTCTTGATTTAATCTATCTGTCTGTTCAAATTCATCTCTCATCTAATCAATCTGAGCAAGAGGGCTGAAATCCTGGAAATAGTGTGTTTATTAGTCTTTAAAAAAAAAAAAAAAAAAAAAGAAAAAGAAGTCCTGGAAATGTGTGTTTTAACAAGTTGTTGAGTTAGCAATTCTTTCTTACTCTACAGCCCAGCCCTGCCACACATACTGTAACTTTCATCTCCAGCCAGAAAACTTCAAAGTCCTTCTGAGGTCAAGGGCAGTGTGGCAACATGTATGAAATCAAGAGTTCCCAGATTAGTGTACGTTCTGGGATGTGGACAGGGACTGCAATGGATGATGGTATTATAGAAGCTAGGCTAGCCTAGGCACTTGGAGAGATTAAGGATTTTGGGGCTGTATCAGCCTGCAGAATGGAGATCAGATTTTGTTTAGTTCTGTTTTAATTACTAAGAAGTAAAGAGTAAAAGGCAGGTACATGACCGCAGTGCGTTGTCCTGCAGCTTTCTCTATTAGATCTGCTCATTGTTGAAATCCACTTGAGGGTGCTGCACGACCCAACTGGATAAAATCCTCTCAAAGGGCAAGGAAACAGTCCTTTTCCTAATGTACCTTTATCAGAAACATGATGAAAACACAGTTTACAAGGTGGAAGAGTCATCTGTAGTAATAGTTAGCTTGCAGCAAAGCTCTGAATTGGTTGGTTTGCCACCACATCTACTTTTTGTTCCTTTTGATATAATCTCATTTTCAGTTAAAAAACCATCATGTTCTTTCTGTCCTGAGAATGAAATGCAAGCTAGTCCCTGCCTGATGTGTTTCTGCTCAGAGCAGGAACTTTATTAGGCAGCAGTAACAGTTGGGACTTCTCCTTCAAACACATTGGAAAGGAAAATAATGAAAAATATACCTTTTTTTTTTTTTTTTTTTTTTTCTACAGAAACAAAACCAAATTCTTGTAGTAACTGGCAAGAGTTTACCCATTATCAGGTGAACTAATATTCTGAAATTGTTAGAATTCACAAATATTCATGGCAGTAGGAGATTTTGCCAAAACAGATTTGCATTTGAATCAACAAAATAATACACATAATATATAAAGCCTGCTTTTATCCCTTGAAAAGGAAAGGATTTAAATAAGGTTTTACGTAAGATTTTAGTTTTGTAGCCTCCCTCTAGGATCAGGAGAGACAAACAGAGGGAAGCAGCTTGACTTTTAGGTGCAATTGCAATTTTTTTGGAATTGCTCATCTGATTTAGACACTTCAGTGAAGTGCAAACAGTTCAGCGTGGTGCATTTAATAAAAAAAAAAACACACTGCGACATGTGCTGGTATGTGAAGTACCTGACTGCTTCCAGTGTGCAACTACACAGGGTTGGTTTTTTTCATAAAACTGCAGAAAGGATGGAGAAGAAAAATCTTCAAACTGTTTAAATGAATCTGCATGCACTATGTTTCCACTTTTCCTACAAACGTAATAAAATAGTATATATATATCCTATATACTATATAGGATATATATATCCTATATATATATATATACTATACCTACCTAATATTTGCTTTGAAAAGCTCTTTTTAAATCCCTCTTCCAAATTTCCTTAGCAGCTTTGATTGCCAGGGTGAGATTATTTAACTAAAGACAGAGTAATAAAATTAATTAATGTGACTGGCAACACGGCTGCAGTTTCAAATACCCAATCTAATTGCCCCAAACTGCCAGGTAACTAAGATGGAATGTTGATTCCTCATAAAACATCTCCTTCCAAATGAATCACCCTCTTTGCTTCAGGTCTATGCTGCTCTTCAAGAACATCCCATCCATTTTCTTGGCTGCTCCTGATTTAGTATGGATGCCAATCTGTCATTACGAGAGTGGGATATGAAAACACAGTTCAAGTGAACTGACATAACGTTGCTGAACTTCAGCTAAAGCATGGTTTAGATTTTCAGCTGAGATTCAGGTAGTTTCTATTTTTGCCAAATAAGTTACCTCATTGCTGAATGAAATTGCTATCTTGCTTCATCAGCATTGCTCAGTGAAAAAAAAAAAAAAAAGAAATTAATCAGATTTCCTGCTGTTCCGTTAGCTTTTTTTTTTTTTTCATTTAATATTTCAGCTGCCTCCAGAATGATTTTTTTTTTTCCTTTTTTTTAATACCAAAAGGGCTTAGTCAATTTTCAGGACTAACTACTTGCAAAATGTCAGTTTAATAAAGCAGGTTCATTGCTGGAGCTTGGCACAAGAAGAAAAGCTGAAGCAATGTAAAATTTTTATTTTGACGAACTTAAAAAAAAAAAAGAAAGGAGGGGAGGAAGGGATGGCAGTCCTGGTTGTTTCTGAATGCCCTTGATTTCTGTAACATCTGAGTCAACTGAGGCTACTCAGCACTTTTGGCATTCACATTTTTCATGAAGAGGAATCATGAGGAGCTTTGGTGTGCCTGAAATGATAGACTGAGCAGCCAGCCCTCAGACAGTCCATCAAAACATTTCTTTCTGCAGACAGATTCTAGTCACAGCGTGCTAAAAGTCCATGGCAACCACTGTCAGCTGAGGCATCTTTGATTAGCATCTTTACAGTATTATCCAGCTGCATGTTAAGCTTTCCTGCTTTAAATCTACCCACTGATGAAAGGTTTGGATATGAAGTTTGACACAGGTTCTCTCACACATTTCATGCTGGTAGAGAGTGGGCTACAGCTGAAGTAGTTGAAAAGAAATAAAACTATTCAAGAATTGCTGTAAAAACTCAGTCTTTTAAATTTCTTATATGAAATAAAGTCTCAAGTCCAAAACACATATAAATGTAGCATGTTAAATATTTAAAAGGACAAAATAGAATCAAAATGAGGAAATCAGACCTGGAGAGAAATGCTAACATTTTAATTAGTCCCTTCAACTGATTTTGATTTTTTGCTTTATGAAGAAAGCCCATTTCATTCTGGATCATCTCCAGAAGATATTTCTTTTCATCTGCTTGCTCAGGTACCCTTCTAGCCTTGCTAAAGTTCTGTGTAGGGCAGGAATGTGTTGATGCCACGCCAAAGGACAGACAGCTCCTTCCCACTTTTTTCTGCCCCCTTGTAAAGTCTGCTTGTGTAAGGTGAGCACTTAACTTCCCCACACTGCCTGGTCCTAGGCTCCTTTAAAGCTGCTAAATGAGGGAAACGAGGATGGAGAATTCAGTTTTGCGTGCATGTTGTAGCCTGAAAAACTCTCTCACCTGCCATTCATCAGAAATAGTCACCAGCTGCTCCCAGGCTAAAGTTACAGTGTCAATGGGAGGTCTTTAGCATGAGAGGGAGAAAAAGGTCTTTGCCAAGATGTTAAAAAATGGGCTACAGTGAAACTTAAAACTTCCCTTGATAGTGAGTACATTATCTAAGCATCTTATTACAAATTACTGGGAGCCTTTTTAGCTATTTTTTTTTCTTTTTTTACTGTCTTAAGGGGATTTAACTAATTAGCCACAAAGTCTTATGCTCGGGATTTATTCAATCATATTTTTTCACTTAAGGTATGGCAATTCCTCTGTATTTTTTTTTTTTCTTCCTGTGGTCATTTGTAGATGAGGCAGATTTAGCTGAGTGGAACCCAGCTGCAGTTACTAATAATCGTGCTCAGCAGCGCTGACGCTCTGTGCTTGCTGTGCAGGAATTCCTCTTGGAGTCAGCTGAAGGCTGCTGCTCCTTTCTGGCCTTTCTGCTGGGATTGGCACTCACATGGCACTGGCAGAGCTACAGGACTTGATTTTGCAAGGATGGTGAGGTTTGGGTAACCAACGCTGGTGTTGCTCCCTTTGCTCAAGAGAACTGGAGCCCCTGCTTGTCTGATAGCACAGGGTTGGTAGCCCTGAAAAACTTCAGCTTGAAGTGGAGGGAGAAGCAGCAGCTCAAGGAGTTGAAGGCAGCAGGGTTGTAGGTGCTTTTACAAAGCAGAGCAGAGTATCTCAGTTAAGGATCTTCTCTCTGCCTGGTGCTTAGGCATTCCAAGTGGGCAGTGTAGGTAGCTGAGTTTGGAGCTGGATGGATGAGCCTCTGGAGAACACTTGGCCTCTCTCACTGGTACCAAACACGTGTGGAGAAACAGTGAGTGGTCCCAGACTCCTGCTCTGAGCACACAAGCACCCCCAGACCATGTAAGTGATCTGTGAAGGGTCACTAACAACTGGAAACCTGTTGTCTGTGGATTTTCATTATAAATTTTTGATGTGTAGAGTTCTGTGGATAGGTTGAAAACCAGTTTTAATCTGACAGCTCCTGGTGTTTTCATTGAGGCCTCTGTGACCTCACATGCATTTCCACTGCACCTGACAGTGAAAGGTGGAAGATCTCAGTAAAGTCACTGAGATCTTTGTGTTTGAAGTAGGATTGTGCAGCAGCAGAGCATAAAGGATGCACTAGAGAGTACTGTGTGCCTTCAGCCTCCTGGACCTGCCATGAGGTGGGAGAAGCAGCTTTGCAGACTAATATCCAAAGTGACAGAAACTGATCTGTCCTCACTCACATATCTGTCTGTAAAAATCCACTCCGTGTTCAGGGGTGCAGAAATGCAGAAACATATGTGCTATGTGAAACTGATGCCTTGGGAAGGCTGAGCTGGAGCAGAGACTGGACAGAGCTAGAGAATAAAGTAGGGAATAAAGTAGGAAAGGCCTTTAGGATACACCTTGGGCAGGACAAGAGCCTGGCCAGGGCTACACCCACAGTGGACTAAGAATGGTCACAAAATGGACAAATGGTCACGAGGTCTTACATTTTCATAGGTTTTGGTCTATTTACATATTGGGGTTTAATTGTCCAATTACAGCTTCAGGTTGTCAGGTCCCATCCTTCTTGTTCCTCCCTCCAGCCACCCTTGTTTGTGCTTTTGGGCCATTGTCCTTGGTCTGCAGCAGGAAAAGGATTTGTTTTGTCTACCCACTCTGTGAAGAGCTGAGTGACACTTAATGTGAGGCTCAGCACTGCACCCCTAGGCAGCACAGAATCTGAAAAACATGAGAGCTAAAACTTGAGGCATCAAAACTGTTATTAGTTTGTTGCCATGGGGCCTTACATCTAAAAGCTTCTTGAGAGTCATTTGTTCTTAAAGAGTCCAATACAGGTTGCTGTACTTCCATTTCAGGGTAAGCTACTTTAAATAACTGAAAAAAACTATTGATGCCCAAATCCTTAAGTTTTTTTCCAGACTGATATGTGGTGAATTTTGCGATTGTTTTTTTGATGAGGCAGACTCTTCCCCTAGACAGGGATCTTTGTAAATCTTCCTTTGGTTTCTGCCTAGTGGTTAACTCAGAAATCCAAGTGTGTCCACTCAAAGGTTGACCTGTATCCTTTCAGCAAAGTTCCATCCCGCCACGTGTTGAACCTGACTTTCTACAGAACTTGGCTTTGTGTAAGGTATAAGGAGATATCACTGACACATTTATTTAACTCTCAGTTTTGGTTTATTTAATTCAGAAAACCAAGCTGCAAGAGCACTAAAATCCCACTACTCTTGACTTTTACAGAACACATTGCATGATGTCTCAACAAAGCAGAATCATCTGGCACCGACTATGTTTGACTTACTGTCCTACTAAAAGGTGTACAGGAAAAATCAATATCTGTTTTGTTTCACGGTGGAAGATCTCAGCATTTTGCAGCCTAACATATATTTTAGTGGTTTCATTGCACCACTAAAGGTCAAGTACCATATCTGTGCCTGTGATTTCCTGTGCTGCTTTAAAGCACAGCCAGGGCCTGTAACTCTTTAAGTTCTTTAAGGTCACAATCCTGTTCTACTGAAACAAATGGAGGAGGTGATTTTGGATGGCTGAAAATGAATTGTAAAAAAAAAAAATAATTTCATGCAGTATATTTGGAGGTTTTCATAGTAATTTTTTTTTTTATTTTCACATGTAATATCTAGCAATGATTCTGAAAAATATGTGTTTAATTGCAAACTCATGGCAAAGGCCATTCTATAGCTTACAGAGGCAGGGACTTGTGTAGTGGGAATGAGATCTGAGTGGTAGCAGGCTTTTTTGTGTTAGGTGTTTCTTGATTATAAATATTACAGTAGTTTTTAAGGAATTTTAGATCTTACATATTTTCTTAGTGTTGTTTCCTGACTCAATTTATATTCCACTCTGTGAGCAGCATTGTAACTGGCTTGAAGTATTTGCATTTCCCACCTCTTCCATTTGTCTGTTACCTGATGTGTTGTATTTTCTTATTAGGAATTTAGCTGGTGAGATATTGGGCACCACAATAACCCATACAGTGAATTCCAGACAAATTTATAAAAATCAGATAAACTCCACACTTGTTTACCAACCACTTTTGCATTTTATTGGCATTTCTGGTTCTGTCTGTTCTCGTTCTTATTTGCTGCAATGAAGGCTTTATGCTCCTTGATTTATTTGGTGTAGAGCCCCATTATGCATATGAAAGGCACAATATAAATCAATCAATAATAATAATAAATAAAGCAAAGTTAACATTTCACTTTATGACCTTTTAGGCATCAAAACACAAAGTCTCTGTTGGCTGGCAGACACCAAATAAAGCACTACACAAACACACCATCCCACACCACTTGTTACTTGATGCAATTAAACTTCAACCTTACGGGTGGCACGATAAAGATTTGACCTGTCTCTTGTTGTCCTACCTTCTGCTTTTAAACTGCATCTTGTAAATCAATTCCTCTTATAATTCTCATGAAAGACTGCTTTGTTCAATACAGTTTATGCTGTGTCAATATCAGACAGCAGTACCCCTTAGCTCATTTGGGCTGTGCAGGACATGAATATCTCACAAATTGCTCTCCCTGTTTGGTGATGCATCTATGGCTGCTTGCAGCAACCTGTATTTCTGTTGAGAAGCCTGTAATTCTTTGAGTGATCCCTGAACCTTACTTAATGCTGCAAAACACTACAGGAAAGGGAGTTGAACTTTAATGTCTGCAAGGGAGAAAGTAATAACTTTCCCCATCTTCTGTAAGTGACTTGGGCTATGTGATGAATACAGAACCTTCACTCACAAGGTTTTCTTGGTATTATATGCTTGTAACAAGGTTAGAACCTTTAAAATATAGCATTTAGAAATCTACAGGAAATAGCTTCTTCTCAATTCCTTTAAAGGTCACAGCATTTGCTTTTCAGTTGTAATTTTAGTTTGGGCCTCTACAGGGTAGAACTGAGAACAGGCTTGGCAATGTTCTCTCAATTTCCCCAAGACCCACAATAAAATGGCATGGGCCATTCATATACAATGCATGAGTGTGTATTTCATGTGTGTGTGTTGGTATGTTTGCATACAGAACATTTTCAAGTTTGGGAGTAAGTTACTTGACCAAATAATCAGGCATAAATGGAAAACACAGAGAAGTTATCAGTTTATTTTCCACTGTTCCCCTCAAACCTTTTTCTAGCATGACCTCACTCCCTCCCACCACTCTGAGCTCACAGATCTCCAGCCTCCCCAGCCAAAGAACATTCCTGTTTCTGATCTTTGCTTAATAATATGGCCTCGCTATATACATATATATATACAGTCCATTTCTATAATTATTTTGTTAAAACATCTAAAACGAGGAAGGAAATTGAGGAAATTTAGAAAATGCTCTAGGACTAGGAGAGCAGTGGGTTTCATAGTTGGCCTGCATTTGCCAGTGATGCTACACTTATTAAGAATTGGAGACTACTCATTCAAGACAGGTGTGGAATATTTGGTGTTGCATGTTAGAATATGGATGTTAGGAGCATCTGTGAAATACAGGCTGGGGAAATATTGCTTCATCTGAAGTGACACAGATGGGAAGCAGCAGATAAGCGGGAAGTGCTTCGGATTTTTGTTTTCTGGATGTAGAAAAGTCACATAGGCTCAGATTTTACCAGTATTGAGGCCTGACTTCTAATTCAGTGCAGAGATTAGGAGGCCATAGTAGCAGCCTGAAAAGGGGTTATGGTGCTAGAGGTCATGGTTCCAATACCAGAGTTTAACAGATTCCTCTGAGTTCACGTCGTGACCCTGAGTTCACTTGCCTTTGCTCTCAGCATGGGCAATGCTTGGAAGCTGAGGAGAGGATGTAATTTTTTTTTTTCTGAAACAGGTCCTGAGCCATAATATTTTTTTACACGTGAACTTATATTTTAAGGCTCACCCTAGGCTTGTAAAACAAATGCTTTTTTTAAAGCACATAAATCAAGTTGGATGCCAGCTGGGTTTTCCCAGGAGAATATTCATATTCAGTGATTGAGAGGATTTATTCTCTGTTTACATTTATGAGATTTGGCAACAGTTAATGGAAGTAGAAAAGTCAGCTATCTTCTTTTAAAGCAGGTAACCATATCCCTTTGGCTGATCAAGATTTACAAACATCTTTCCAGTTGATTTATTCATGTTAACATTACTACTGATCTATTTTGAAAGTCATAAGAATGATGCCAATTTTAAATTTTCTAAATGAAGCAGGAGAATTGGTTTTGTCAGCTACCAGCTAGTAACTGTCCAAATAATATGTTTGGGGGGGTTTGTCTGGTCCATTTTGAGGATGATTTGGCTTGTTTTATATTAACTGAAGGATTCAGAGCTGCATTTTCTAAAGTGACTGCTGAGAATACCCTGATATTTTAGGTGTCCAGCTGAGACATCTGTTTTTCAGTTCTCATGGGCTTAGGATGTAGAAATCTCCCCTCTTTTGGGCTCTGAGCTTCAAACTGAAGTACTCTGGTCATTAGTTATGCTTTTTACTAAATCCTTTCTCTCCTTCCATGTTCTCTTTGCTCTCAAAGCATCTGTACTTGGAAGCTGTGCTGGACACTGTGCAACGGGGTGCTTACAGTAGCTGAAGTTTTAGATTAGTCCTTGAGCTCATGTGGAAGGCAATAGACTGGATTAGGCTGTGTTTCAAAACCCACCAGTGTGGCAGATGACTGTCAGCAAGACCTGACAAACAAACCACACCTCAGCATCGTGGGGAGAAAACCTCACTCTGGGCATTGTGTCGCCCCATTTCAGGCTTTTATTTGTGCTTGCCCAACACTTTGGATCAGTGTCCAATCCTCAAAAACATTCTGGAACGACAGGCACTGTCATTTGTGTGAAAACACCATGCACTCCACTGTCTGATATCTCTTTATGGACCTGGTGCAGAGTATTGAAGGAAGTCTTGTAGACATCCAGTTGTCCAGGCCCACACTTAGAGAGCTCACAGATTGCATCTGCACTGCTTTCCTGGCTGCTTTGCTCTCTTAAGCTCTTACTGGTTTATGTGCTCTGCATGCAAATCTAACTTAGGGATATATATACCTGATTAATTACCTCAGTGCATTTGCTGGGTGAGGCATTTCACAAACATGCTAAAGATACAATCACCACTTTAAAAAGGTCGTGAGCCATTGATCCTGTCCTTCTAAAAAAACCCTGTGCCTCAGCCAGAGCACAAGCCACTTTAGAGATGAAATACCATCATTATTCTCCCTTGCATCTGTGGAGGCCTTGCAACCTGAAGACAAATTTCTTTGCCAGCTTCTCAACTGGAAGAACTAGCCCTGTTTACCATCCCTCACCATGCTGAGTGCTGCCTGCCTCCCAGCACAGAGGGCCCATAGAATATATTATTCCATTAACACTTGTCTGTGCTCTGTACTCTGCATATTAGAGCAACTGAGGAGATCAATTATCTTCAGCTGGGGATACTAGGCCTTATTATGTCTTTTTTTTTTTTTTTTTTTTTTTAATGTTTATCTAGAGTGTTGTGAACTTTAATTCTCCAAAGGTAGCAATCAACAAAGATAAATTGAGTGGCAGAAAAGAGCTACTTAACTAACTGCTTTCTGTACTCTGTATGCAGGGGTCTGAATCCAGCAGAGGTGAGGCTCTGAAATGAAAGCTAAAGGAGGGGCTGTGGGGGCAAAAACCAGCCAGCTGAGATCACAGAGAAGGAGATGTTAATGGAAAAGATCACACGCAACAAAACCAAACAAAATGAAGCAGCTAAAGACAGTGATTATATAGATCTGAACAGACTGTTGACTATGTGGAATTGCAATTATCTTGCAGGCTCCTGGGACCTTGCTCAGGGAATCATTACTACAAAACTAAGAAGATTGTTCTCAGGTGCAGAACATATTGATTTTGCTGTTCTCCAGCATCTTGCAAAGCAACTGACCATGTCATTTAAGTGTTCGTTAACCAAACACATCAATAAACATAAAACTTTCAAAAAAGCAAAAATAACCTCATAAATAATTATAAAGGAGTGAATTATTACCTGGGAGCAAGTGTAATTGATGTCATTATAAATAAACCACAAAATATATCCTGTACCAAGCTTAAAAATGTATGAAGGCATCCATCTACCTTGTTAAAAAATGATAGTTTATCTTGCCAGGAGGACAGCTTTCATAGCTGCCTGAGTGGAAGAGGTGTGTGCAGAGAAGAGATTACATTGTAAATATTTTTTATTTGCTTTATTTTTCCTTTTTTTTTTTTTTTCCCTCGCCCTTTTTATGTGAATTCAAAGCTTATAAAGAGAGAGACACAGATAACATTTATTACAGCCAAGCTGCAGGGAGGGCAGGAAGAGTTTCTCAGCGTGGTTCACATCAGCCTTGACCTGCAGTGTTCCAACTATTGTAATCCTTGACCTTTGAAGAGCAGCTGTCAATAACAACAGGCTTTTTTTTTTTTTTTTTTTTTTTAACCCCCCCCAAGGACTACAGGGACAAGCAAACTCGTTTTGAATGTGTGATGTGAGGTAATCAGTGATGGCAAAGCTCTCACATCCTCTGTTCTCCAGCCTTGCCTACTCACCCGTAACTGCAATTAACACTGGCGAGATATTAATGCAGAAGGAAATGAGACCCTCGGCTCTGTGTTGACTGATGGCCCCAAATACCTCTTCATCAGGGCTCCCCTCTTCTCCAAATGCTGAGACACAGGCAAACCCACAGGGTAGGTCAAAGAGGGAGAGATGGAGGCTTTAGAGTTTTGCTGAGTGAAAGGGACAGATGAATCTGTATGGTAGCGGTGGGCTTGTACCTCGTATTTCATACAGGAAAGAAAACAGTTGGATATTCCCTTTGTGTGTGCACTCATTTAAATCAGCACAAATCTGGGGCTGACCAACTCCCAGAGAAGTCAGTCCAACACTGTCACTTGGATGTGAGGAACACTTACATGTTCCTTTGAGGAAGTGTGGTCTGGGTTTTTGCTGCTCTCCTCTGTCTCCTTTAAGGTGTTTGGTAAAGTCAGCCTTCTGTGTTTTGGAGTCAGATACACTTTTGTATAAATAACCTTCTTGTTATGGTAAAATCTAGAAATGTTTACATTCTTTTCATAAGGAGGAGACTGTAGATGGACTGTTGGGTTGTCCAGTGTGGTTGGAGAAGAAGATTTTCTTCCTCCAATCCATGGTCGCTGCTGGAGTTTGATAAATGTTGAATCTGTAAATAAACCCTTCTCTCTTCTGCCTTGGACACTGGGAGGTGTGTGTGCGTGAATTCTTTATGTCATGTGCGACAGGAGGGGCCTTTAATAAACCTGGAAACCTCCACAGCTTGCTGGCCAAAGTTGATGGCAGAGTGTCTCCATCCCTCTTCCCCTGGATCCTGCATGGATCTTTGCTGTCCACCAGCCCCTCAGATTTGGGGAAGCTGTTTAAAAATTGTACATAAACTAGAGATGGGCCTCACATTGTAAGGTTTTGTGGAATATGTATCTAGTTGGCTGATGAATCACATTTTCTGTTTTAAAAGTCTCAGCAAAGAATCTGAAGGGAAACTGATTTTGTTTTAATTTTGTACATGTCCAGAGACACGTTTCTTTCCAGATCAGATTAACTTGAATGCTGACACATGATGAGAGATTTTGGACTTAAAAGGGGCTGCTGGTTGTTTTGACTTCCCAGCAGTTGCTGCTTTCAGTTATTCATGTTTCCTTTCTCTCCTGCCTTGCACCCCCCTGATTTCCATGGGGGACTCTTTTTGCAACCATGTTTTCACAGAGAGTTTTGAGACTCCCATTCATACAATAAAACCTAAATTTGCTCCCAGTAGATGCTCTCATTTTTTCACCCTGGTTCAGGAGTAAAGCTAATGTCAATATATCAGACTTTCTCACTGGGATATTTCAGAAGTCTCTGCTGCCAAACGCCTGCCATAAATTTGGAGTCCCATTTTTCTGTCAGTTTTGGGCAAGCTTAGGAGTCACTGCATTGGAGATGGGAATATGAAAGAACAGCAATGAAGGCAAAGTGAGGGACTGGTACAAAAAGTCACATGAAAACATTCCTATTGTCATTCCATGGGACTTTTTAATACATCAGTCTGGGCAAAGTGATACACCCAGAGAGGTCCAGGCAATGTTTGTCATGTAGCTCATTAGTTTTATCTTCTTTTCCTACTCAGACTCTCTGTTTATTAATTTGCTTTATTCATACAAGAATTTCTTCAAATGTTTTTTGAGAGCATCTGGATTATTTTTGTTTTGACAAAAAAAGATTTCAGACCTGATATTCGGGTAGGAGATAATTATTGGCAAGGGGAGAAGGGGTAATTATTGGGAAGGGAAGACTGGATATGGTCTGAGCAACATGGTCTAGTGCAAGGTGTCCTGCCCATGGAAGGGGATTTGGAACCAGATGAGCTTTCAGGTCTTTTTCAACCTAAACCATTCCTTGACTCCCCTAATATGGTGAGCAGAGGAGGAAGGAAGAAGGTGGAGTACTGTAGAAAGAGAATGGGAAAAGAGAAATAATTAAAAAACAGAAGGTGAGCAGGACTAGGAAAAGTTGGTGAGCTGCTTATTGAAAAAGTCTCTATTTTATCCTGTGAAAAAGAAGGAATACCACAAGCTGGCATCACAAAGTTTATCCCGCCTGTGTGCTTGTGTCCTGATTGTTCCCATGCCTGCCACTGGGTCTCCAGATAATGCTCACTACTCAGCCTAGTGACATTTCCTGAGGAGGAGCAGAGTTTAAAAAAATAAATGACAGCAAATAATAATACTAACAACAATAACAATAACAATGACAACAACCTGGCATGACCTGGTGGGACACCTGCCTATCTTAGACATGTAATTTTTTTTTTTCTGGATATGCCTTTTCTGTCTCCACAGACTGTCTGTAGTTTAGATTACCACCTTGGCTTGCCTTATTTTCAGATAGCTGATTTTTAGTGTCTGCAGTCAAAGCTACTCCAAAAGTCTTGCTCTCATCACAGAGGTCACAACTTTGAACAGTTTTAAGTTTTCACTGCATGGCACCATATAACTTAATTAATTAAAAGAGTTGGCTGATTCAGGATGTCAGAGGTCTCGCTCCTTCTGGATTTTTGTTTTTGTAACAGTAATAATTAAGTGTATGTGCAATCTACAAAAGAGAAGAGGGGATGGAGCACAGGTGTCAAAATGTAAATTCCATTCTTTAAACAAAAAAAGAAGTTATCTGCCGATTTGACTGATTCTATCAGCTGATGTGAAACAAAAGACATGGCAAGATTGCAACTGACTTGAAACAGGAAAAAAAGGGTGAGAAACTGGTGCTACAGGAAAGCAAATATAGAACAGAAAATTTTCATATTGCAAGCCTGAAGTTAAGCAGTGCATTATGCCATTGAAAAAAATAGGGAGTTGACTTGGATCTGCAGAGCTTTAGTTTTGAATTTGGAGATTTTTCCTTTGCTTCTCTAGACTGTCCAGCACTCCCTCCAGCTCCCACATTTCTGGCACTGATTCCATAAGCCTGGTTGGAGGAGCTTATCTCAACCTCTCCACTGGGGAATGGAAGCAGAACATATAGTGCGAGTTCCTTGGCTCATCATCCACTCTGACAACAACCACAGCAACAACAAGAAGCTGGACTGATTTTTACTGCTTGGCTTTGGGAGGAAAATGTTTCTGAAATTATATTTTCATTAAAATTTGGGAAAATGTTTGAGGGGGAGCACAAGGAGGTATATTTTAAGGGTACCTTAAATATATACCTTATACCTTAAATATATCTTAAATTGAGAGACCTATTTTCAGTAAAGCAGAGGCATGCACAGGAATAACATTTTCTCCTGGACAAATACAGAATTCAACAAGCTAAAACTGAACCTGCAATAGAATCCATATCCAGAAAAGCTGTTAGGAAAACAGACCAACAGGGAGGGGAGGGCAACCTTTGAGTTAGGAATCAGGCTTAATCTCTTTTTTAGCTATCACACTCAGTAAATAAGCCAAAGGGGTTTTTTGCCTTCTAGTCAAGCAAAAATACTTTATAACAGTTTTATGTCAATTTGTATCTTTTATATAATGATGGGAGATTCTGTATTAAGCAGTGTTAGTGTACTGGCTCACAAGTTAGATACTTTTGATGGACTAATTATCTAATTATTGGTTCAGGTTTAGTTCCTTTTTTTTTTTTTTACTGCATGCTCCAAGTCTGACAACGAAATTTTTTGGCATTTTAAAATTTTGTGGATTTTGAAGTAAAAGTTAAAGTTTGTGAGCTTATTTCTTTTGAAGAAGTTCAAAAGATGTGGTGACAGGGACTTTTTAGTTTCTGCTTCTTTAGTTAAGAATGTTTCCCATGTTTTGGAATAATAATAATAAATGAAAGGACCAAATTAACATTTATTAATGTTAATTGTGTTTGAAAAATAATTTTTATTCATCAGTTCTAGCAATTAGCACTGTGTTAATTATCTCTGCCTGGTTCATTTGCTCAGTTGCACCTAGTTAAGACAGCAGTTTCTGGAAACAAAACTATGTCTATTGAGGAGATTAAAATTATTGGAGGAAATCTGCAATCCATTAATTTAATTCTGCTGGCTGAACTTCCCCTAAAAAGTCTTTGTTAAGCTACAGGTTTAAATCCTTCTTTTACTCCAGAGTTGCAGAACTTTAAATGAGAGCAAACTCCTCTACGAAGGTGTTCAGGGTTTCTTTTACGTGGTGGAACCTCTTGGTTCTGCCCAATCCAAAAGTTGGCTGGTTCCCACATTCCTAGTGATGACGTGCAGGAAGGAGCTCAGCACGTTGGCTGTTGATTTGTCAATAGCTTAACTCTCCATGACAACCTCCCCAGAGGAGTGAGAAAAGTCAATAGCACAAAGTTCACATCACCTTGGGTAGCTGATGGGAGGCAAAATACAATAAAGAAGATAGAGGCCATAAACTGTGATAGGCAATGATTAACCCATCAAAAGGGAGAAATATAAAGAATCATTAAAATGACAAAATACTGTGAGTCATTCAGTGCTGATCTAATTAAATAATATTCCAATGTAAATCACTGAGTTATATAATCTGAAAGGCAGGGGGGGAAAGGCATTTGGCCTAACCAGTGATTTCTGAAGGGTCCCTATAATTATATTCCTCCACTTGACATCTTTATCTTCTACCTGTAGTTAATTTTTGCAAGTTTGGTCAGGACAAGCTCAGTCTAAACCCAGTCAGAGATAGCAGATAAGCTCTGGCTAATTTCTATATGAGTTTTTGGCACAGCCAATAATGGGTTGGTCAATCAATTTGTCAGAATTGATTTTTTTTCCAGTTGGAGAAGAGGTTTATTTTTTTTTTCTCACAGTTTGTAATTATTGTAATTATGTATATTTCATTTTGCTCTTCATCGTGTTCATGTTCATCATGTTCTTCTTTATTTCTAATGGCATTGCTGGTGGCTGTTTCAAGGATATGGACATTCAGGTTTGGCTTTGGGAGAAACTGAGATGAGAAGAGGGATATGGATTTCAGATCTACTTTACCCAGGCCCTGGGGCTCTGAAATTCCTTTCTTTAACAGGAAAATCAGGAATGATTTGTTTTTGCCAGGACTTCATTAGTAGTAATTTGGTTTCATAACATAAAACCAGACTGGGTTGGTTCAGGTTTAGTTCCTTTTTTTTCTACTGCGTGCTCCAAGTCTGACGGTGAAATTTCTTGGCATTTTAAAATTTTGTGGATTTTGAAGTAAAACTTTGTGAGCTTATTTCTTTTGAAGAAGTTCAAAAGATGTGGTGACAGGGACTTTTTAGTTTGTGCTTCGTGTTTGGATGTTGTTATCCTTGCTGGTGTGCATCTTCCACCACTGATATTCCCTTACCTGTGTCAGCTCTGCTGCACTGGGCTGCCACATTTACCCACAGAAAGTTGAGCAGCTGATGAGCAGCAGCACAAAAATTGATTCTTCTAGTTTCTTCAGAGGCAACATTTCCTGATTTTGCTGGTTTCATCACCTGTATCCAGGCCAGATATTAGGTGCATGTGAAACAGGATCAAGAAGACTGATGGCCAGCTCTTAGGGATGCTTTTCAGAGTGTCCTGCTTTCATGCAGCTGGCCATATTGTCCACAGTGTGTGGTATGGTTTCACATGAGTTCATGTCACTATGTTGTTCTCACCGATTTATTATTCATCTGCCGTGTCTAAAATATTTATAGGCTGTAAGGTTTGCTTCTTCCCCAGCACCTGTAGTGTTTATGCCCAACAGTAACTTGGGCATCTGTCACAGCAGGCAGATTTGGTGGGTTTGGCTGCTGCTCCATCATCAGTGACCCAAAAGGCTCCCAAACTGACCTAATTACAAAATGTTGCTGACCAATAGCACATTTACATCTCTCTGTTAACAGCATTATTTTTCAGTGTAACTCTTTCACTTCTTGTCCTTCTGATCAGTTCATAATGCCAGAATCTGCTGTGATGAATGTCAGGTCCCCATCAAATAAACTTCTCTTTCCCCATTAGTAATTATTGGCTGTGGCCTTCATGAAAAGAGTGAGCTTGAAGTGAGTGTTCAGGTGATGTTATTTGACTAATGTACCACTTGGATCTGACCTCTTCTTCATTGTGCAGTACAGGCTGATAAGACACTTTCTTCCTGTCTAGTGAAACATAATCTCTGTCATTAAAGTCTGAGGTATTTAATCACAGCCTTTGCAATGAGGCCAGGGTTTCTCACAGTACAGGAAAAGACTGGCATTGTCAGGGGCTGCTTCAAACCCTCCAAATCCTTGTCTTCTTTCTTCATGGTTCAGTCTCCATACAAAGTCCTGGCAGGTGGTGGTGGGTTTTTTTTTTTTGTTTTGTTTGGTTTGGTTTGGTTTTGGTTTTGGTTTTGGTTTTTTTTTTTTTTTGTTTGTTTGTTTGGTTTTTTTTGTTTTTTTTTTTTTTTTCTGTTTTCAAGCTAGGTCTCTGTTCAGTAAAGCTTTCCCTTGTTGCATCTTCCCTGTCAGCTGTTGTCACTCTTCCTGCTGCCTTTCTGCTGCTGCTGAGTTTCAGTCTTGATAAGGCAGGTGGGTGTTTTGCAGGCAGTTAAGGAAAATCACAAAAGTTCTGTTGTTCTGTGGATGAACATGGCTTAAGGCTCTCCTCACAGGCATCAAGTCTCTCACTGCTTCTCACTGTGCAACAACAACTTCTCTGGCTGTGTAACAATTTTTATTTTAGAGTCAGGACTCTTACTGTTTGCTGGAAGATCAGGCTTTTACATTATGTTTGGTGGAACAAGGCTGCAATTAAAACCACTGAGAAGGTGCAAATATCTGCAAGCGGTCCCAAGCTTCATGTACTATTATAAATATTTTAAACTTTGGAATTGCTCTTTTTCCTTGAAGTGGTCTGTCTTCACTGAAAGAATCTCACTTCTAGTTACAAAGTTCTTGAATTCTCCCCCTCAGCTCCCCATTCCCCTCAATTTTTGTAATATTTTTTCACCTCTGGGTATGGCAGCATACTTTGCAGCAATATCCTGGAAAATATCTGGAAAATATCCTGAAAGTCTTCAAGGCTGAAGACTTTGTGACCATTTTCCAGTACCTGCTTGTCTCTCCATCCCTGCTGCTGTTTCCTTGTAGAGATGTTTCTCCTGTATCCAGGAGATAATTGCACATTAGGAACAGAAAACCTCTTTCACTTGCCACAGTGAAGTTAAAAATCTTCTGTGCCCACTTCCCAAGGTGTACAAGCTTGATTGGCTAGAAATTGGATGAATTTAGGCCTAAAAAGTTGATTCTGCTAAGTTGATATTGGGAGGCAGAACTTACTGTTCATGGGTTTATTTCCACTGGCTGTTATTCCTTTAGGAAACGCCACAGATCCCTCACATCACCTCTTACCCTGTGGATTACACACACAGAAAGAGCTCAGCCTTTGTTGAATGTCCCCTCCTCGAGAACATTTTTACCAGTTGCTTTTTTTGAGGTATTACTTTGAGGTTTCCATTTTGCCTCCAATGAGAGGAAAGGAAAAACTGGAGTGTGATCATGGGCTCAAGCTTGCCCAAGCACTTATGCTGTGGCTCAGCAAAATTCTTATTTTGCTGGACTTCTGAACTTTAAATGAGCTACAAATAGGACAGTTTCCCATGCATCAATTCAGATGTGTGCTTGTTAAATGAGGACATTAGGACTTTTCTTAGTGAAGGAATAAAGATTGTATGTGCCATGTACATTTGCCACCAATCAAAATGTGTTGGGAAAGAGCTCCAGAAAAGAGGGCCTTATGGTGAGCTAGAAATGAATTCCCAACCTTAAAATTACAATGACCAGCATCCAAACTCAATTTTTCTCCTTTTCCCAAGCTGGCTGGCTAGTGGCAAGGCCAAAGGAATGTTAGAGACCCGAGACCAGTAGGAATTTGTAGCAGTGGTTTCATGCAGCAGCGCTGCTTGTGCTGGTGTGGTACCTAACTCCAACCCAGACAATTTTCTTCTCAGTGATGGGGAAGAGTTGAGAGGGAGTGATTTAGGGCTGGTGGGAGGGACAGATGCAGGAGAGTAGCAGTTCTGGCTCTGCCCCTGTGCAGCCTGTTGTGTAAGATTAACGACTGCGGGCTACTCTCTATTTTTCTCTCTCTCTACAACTGTGAGCAATCACCTCCAAGATCAGCCCACTGCTGGCTGGCCAGCAAAGAGATAATAAGATCCCTGTGTGTTAAATATGCACAGCTGCATGTCTGACACTGCTGATCCATCTGCACTCCCAGCTGGGGTGAGGGAGGAAGGGATCCATTAAAGAAAGAAAGCTCTCAATGTAATCTCAGCGCTTTCCTCCCTCACAGTTGCTCTGGGTTCCTGGAGTCTCTCTCCCCCCCCCCCCCCATCCTTTTTTGGCTGCAAAGGTTTGAAAGCATCAGAAACTTTTACTTTACCATTTAAAAAGTGAGCTGGGTTGTCAGCTGAGTTTTCCCTGAGCTCCTGCAGTGCTAATTTTCACTTCCTCAAGGTGGTTATTCAGAGGATCTTGGCCAGTCAAATGAGTCACAGTCCTTTCCTACAACCCTCTTTCATTGCCTGACACTTTCATTCAGTAAGAAAACTGAGCAGTCACTACCTTTACTTCCTTCTGTGTCTATCTCCTGCTCTCCATCCTCTTCCCCTCCAAGTAGTTTTGTTTCTGGCACTCTCTTTGGCAGCTCTGAGAGCAGAAAACCAGTATATTCCTAATACTCTGTGTGCTGGTGCCTGAGCTGGCCTTAGGGGTCTGACAACAGCTCAGTGAAGGAAGTGGCATCAGCTCTTGCCAAGAGTTTCAAAACCAGGAGCCTTCAGCATTGCTCCTGGTCCATGGTCAGGCACTGGAGCCAGTGTGGGTGTTCTTGTCTATGCATTTTCTGAAAAGAAAGATTCCTTGATAACAGTGCCAAGGTAGAGATTAATTGTGTCTTCCTGTGGCTCTGTCACCTGCCTCTTCCACCCTGGGGCTGCAAATTTTGGCCAGGGAGGGAGGGAGAGAGAAAATGGGGGAAGGAGGGCTGTATGGAAGCCAGGACTGCGCTAAGAGTGTTTTGCAGTGCCAGTGCCATGGTGAACACTGCTCTGCTGTTTCTGTGTGAACCAGCTCACATCTGGCCATGCTGGATGGCAAGAAGAGCGCACTGATGTCTACATTCAGAAGGCCATGTAGAAGATGGGTTCCCAGCAAAGTGCCCTTCAGGAGCTTGGCTGGAGGAGGAAGCAGGGCGTGGAACAAAATCCATTGCTATCTGTCCACATGGGCTTCTCTTTGGTCTTATCCTGAATATTTTACTTGCAGCCAAAGCTGTGTGCCATACTTGTAAATGAGGAATGTCGTCACTGTTCTACTGGCGGATGTAAAAAAAAACCCTTTAAATCTTGATTTTATTATGTCAACTGCCTTGTCACTGGCATCCTGTCAGTACTCTGGTGGGAGGGCTTTTCTCCCCAGGTATAACAGTGCAAATATTATGGCCCAAAGTCCAACTTGGTTACATTCTGTCACATAAATATACATCAAGTTTAATCAAACACAGCTTTCATCCTGTTGGAAAAGCCCATTCATAAGTGTTTGTTGGAGGTTCATAACATAACCCAGTGTGTAAAGATAGACAGGTCCTCTAAAGCCTTGTTCCTGGGAAAATGTGAAGTGTAAGTGAAGTGCAAGTGAAGACCAGTAATAAGGCTAAAACTAATAGATGACCTATGTCCTTGGATTTTATATGCCTGGATTTACAGTGCTCCACCTTTTTTTTTTTTTTTTCCCTTTGTTTTTGTGGTGAGAAACAGTAAAGGAATACCCAGAATCTGGGAGGGAGCCCTCCCAGAACAGCATGTTACAGACAGTCACTGTCTGGGAAAAAAGGAAACGATAATGCTTTGGAACACAATGACATTTTGTATATAGAATAATGGAATTGGCAAAAGTTTCACACAAGAGCACATGCTTGGTTATTGCTAACTGAATGTGAGAATGAATTCCCCTCCTCCCAGTCCATCCTGTGTTTTAAAGTGCAAAAGCATTAGCAATATCTAAACCCCAAAAGGTACAGAAAGGTTTAGCAGAATAAGCTAAAATGGATATAAACAATTGATAGAGGAGAAATTAGGTTTCTCACAGTCTTTTGGAGAATTGGGTTTGCTATGACTACAGATAGGATACTGCCCCAAAATACAGCAAAAATAGCAAACCCAATAACCCCTTTAGTGCTTGAAATATTGTGGAATCTGTTGTGAGCAGGACATTTCTTTTCCCTTGGTAATAAAGACAGCCAAATCATGTATCAAATATACTTGCAAGGATGTCTCAGCATTGTTAATATTTTTCTTCATGCTTTTCAATGTATTTTGTTAGCTAAGTGCCTGTTCCAGAGTTCAACCTGGTTTAAATAGGGCAGAGCTCCTGATAGGGATCTCTGTAAGTGAGACTGGAGCCAAGGCAGCATCTAACATGTGTTTGAACCAAATTTTGGCATCCATATGATTCTCTTCTTTTTTTTTTTTTTTTTTCTTGTTAAGATCCTTTGGGAAAGTACCACCACCCTCTTTCTGAGCAGAACAACACCCTGGATGCAAATAGATTTGAAGATATTTAGGACTACATTCCTAAAGAGGACTTGATGAAGCAATAGGTATCTCAAATCCTCACACTTATTTATCCCAGTAAATTACATTTTACAACCACCTGCATGTAGACCTCCCTTTTTGCATTTAAAAGGTGTGCTTTAATCCCAGGTACATTTTGATTAAACAATTGGAAGAGTAAGGGGGCCCTAACTAGAATAAATCACCAAAATGGAAAAAGCCATGACACTTCATTGATGGTAAAGGTGGTCTAAGATGATTTGGGCTACAGAAGTGATTAACTGCCCAAAGTTGGGCAGATCTGGGACCTTTTCTGAGGCACTTTGAACCCTGGTCTGCCTGGTTCCCATCCCATATGCTCCCATTGCCTAGCAACTCAATCAGGTCTAAGAGCCTTTCTTAGGCAGGGTGTGTTTGGCCTCTGCCTGCACATGGCAGGGGAAGGCTCAGTTCAGAGTGGAAACCACAATTATTATAATTTTATGTATCAAGATTTGTCATCTGTCTCTATACACAAGGTACTGAAGAGCCTGTACATAAATTATGTTGTTGGAACCAAAGGGGGATAAGTAGATATCTGGTGGGTTATCTGACAGCATAACTCAGAGCTGATTTATGCCTGCAGTCATTATAATGGAATGTGCAGTTGTTTGGAGGCCAGAAAAGTTGGAGGCTCTCTTTTTGACTTCAGTAAAATTTAGGCTAAGCCCTCCACAGCTAGTGCATTTCTGCATTCCCAGTGGAAAAGGATTCACTTCCCCCTTCTCTACCAGAATTTCCAGTAAGATAAAGATGAAGAGGCTGTAAGGCATCTCAGCCTTCAGAGTTAAGGAAAATGGAAGCACCAGAAAGAGGAAAATACCTTTCAGAGTTATGGAACCATGAAACCTTTTCCAAAAAGCCAGAGAACCTATGAAAGTAGTCTGGTAGGGGGGTTTTGTTAAAGAAATTGGGGCTCAGCCAAGATTCATTCAAACATTTACAGGGTGAACAAGGCAAGTTGCAAAAGCAAAAGTGCAATTATTCACCAGCATTTTTCTGCTTGTCTGTGGTAACTTTCTCCTAAGGCTTTCAGAGATGTTCTGAACTCCAAATAGTAAATGTATCTGCATCCTTTGCAAACCCAGAAGCTAGGTTTCACTGCAGCTCTAAAATTTGCCCTTTTTGGCAGATTTACTCTTCTTTGCTGGACCTGAAATCCAGGACCAGGCTGTGTGCTAGCTTCAGTTTGTGTAGATCTAAAGGGATATCTTTTAACACAGTGAGGTTACACTGGGATAAAAGAAATTTAAATCTGGCCTTAGAAGCATCACGTTCTGGAAAGCCATGAGAAAAGGTTAAATCTACATGTTGGTATGCCAGTGTACCACAGGATAAAACCTATATTCTCAATGTATTTCTATAGGGCCTGAAATTCTCATCAGGGTTCTTGTCCAGTTTTATAGGCTTGTGAAGGCAGATCATAAAAATTTGAAGTTAGTGGGATACCTCAGAAGTAGTTGGCTGCATATTTGAAATATATATTAAGTAGCGTGTCCCATCATTGGTAATGACAAAATCAGCTCTGTGTCTATTGGTACATAAAGGAAAATATGCATCTCAAGGAAAAGTGCTTTGGGCTCTTTTCACCTTTGTGCATTTATAAAAATCATTCACAGATACTAAGATGATTTCTCCTTTATGTTTAGAGGACTAAAAAAAAAAAAAAAAAGGAAAAAAAGAAAATGAATAAAGACAGCCACTAAATCTAACAAGTTGATGAAACAGATGATGAAGTACAGTAAATCCTGCCTGCTGCCTGCTTTTGGGAGAAGAATCTACTTTAGAGTCTTCTCTAATGAATGATGACATTTTGCATTCAGGGAGCAAATATGACTTTTCCTGCTGGCCAGCTCTCTCTTGCTTTCCCTTTCTTCTCTTTGGGTACATGCAACACAACCTCACTAAGGAGGAAAACAGTCTTAAACGAATTGCAAAGCTGTAGATCTTTCTTTAGAAGTCTTGTAGTCATGAATTAAAAGGCAAAATAATATAGAGAACTGAATGGTGGAGTCAGCTTGCTCTGTGCAATGTGGTCAACTCCCTGGAGCTGCAGCTGTGCAGGGAGGAACACTGCAAAGCCAGGAGAAGCAGCATTTTTTTTTTTTTTTTTGGCTTTCCAGATTTTTCCTGGTAATCTTCTGAAGCAAAGATCTGCAGGTGGAGTGGTTTGCATGAAATTGAGGTGTTGCTGAGCATGCAGGCAGAACAGGGCCAGGGGCCAGATTTTTGTCTGTCTGAGTCCTCTTGCAGGATTGATGACCACAGGGCTCCAGAATCTTCTCTCCTTTCCCTTGTAAGGTGGCCCTTTGACTTTGGTGGCAGAGGCATCTGTGCAGGGCTTGGAGCAGGGTCCTGAGTCAGTGTGGGGAGCAGAAGTGATGTCCTCCTGCCATCCCCTCCTTCCATCCTGCTTTCCTTTACCAGGGATGTGTGGAGATTTGAAGCAATGCCTTCACGTGGGAGATGCCTTTGCATGTTTGGTTTTAGTGGGAGACAGAGGCCCTGGGACTTCACACCTTCACTAAAATGCCAGAGTTCTCACAGCTTCTAAAGTGGGAATGCCAAAATAAAAAGTGACATATTTTAATTATGAAGTGGGGCAGGAGTGGGAAGGAGGGAACAGAAAGCAATCCAACAAGCCAAGATTTAGAGTGACATCACTTTCTGTATAATTGCAATGCCAGCAGACACTCAATAAACATATCAGCATTGTTAAAATGATTTATGTCCCAAATAGTTGAATATAAAATATTATCAATAGATGTGTCATCATTGATCTTTCCTGGGGCTAGCAGTTGAAGGATGGAAGTGGGAGGTGATTTTAACAAACAATCCTTGACAGGGATCCAAAGGAAACAATGTGCAGGGACAGACAGCTGACAAATTCAGTACGGGGCCATTAAAACATGTGATGAATTTGCTGGGAAAGTATATATTTGTGGAAGAGGTGAGCTCATATCTGCCATAAATTTGTCAGCCGTGACACAGTGTTCTCAGGCCTGGCATGAATAATGCCTAGCTATTTACAGGCTTTGTCTGGCAAAAGCTCTATCAGTCACTCCAGGGTTATTTACAAAGAAAAAGTGTCTATCAGTTGCAAGGACATGACTTTGCCACGAAGAGATAACAGAACAAGTCAGCCAGTGGCCTCTCCATGCAAGATGTGTCTTCTCCAGAGAAGCTCTGGGCTGGAATGAATCAGATGGACTGCAGGAGGACCTCCTGGCAGAGTGCCTGGCATGGGCTGCAGCAGTACATTTATCCACACTGATTAGATTAGAATTATTAATAGGGGTCTATGGAGTGGAGCAAAGGGTCATTTAGAGTTTAATTCTGTTCTCAGATAACTTCATTTCAGCTGATGGGATTGTTATTGTTGGGGTTTTATATGTTTATAGGAAACAATATACTCAATAATGAAGTCATGCATCCTTCTGCAAGATTAGGAGAGCTATTGTGTAGCTGGAGTGAAGTCTTCACAATTGTGTTAATTAAGTAATAGTGATTTGACTTTGTCTCCTCATAAAATCCATTTAAGAAGTGACTAAAAGCTGCTGAGAAAGTGTTCCCTCAATAGAAATATATGGCGAAACAAGCAAGAAATGAAAGCAGCCTTGGATTGAGTAAATAGAATTGCTGATGCAATGCTTTTACTTAAAACAGACAACGACTTGGTCTGGATTTTCAGCTTCCTGCTATGTTAATATAAATGGGTCTCAATTTAGTATTGAGTATATCAGGGGTTTTTTTTTCCTCCATAGAAGTGGAAGGCAAGACATCTAGATACAACAGTATATTCTGTGGTATTTGTGGTGTGTTTATATTTATCAGTTGGTTGTTTCAAACTTTAAACCACGAAGTTTGAGATTATGTCCAGCTTCTACACCGTGGGCACCTAAAGTCAAACATTGAAATCTGCATTTGAGGTGATAGATTGAAATGGGCTGGTGATATCCAGGGCAGAATTGGCAAGTGTTTACAAGCAGTGCCAATTCAGCTACTTTCTGAAGGAAATCTAGACTTAAACCTCGTATCAAATGGTACAGATCAAAAATACTGCCCATGTTCTTTTCTGAAATGCTGTTGCTCAGATTTCATACAGCATGTCGTGCTGTCCCTAGTAAATCAGCTGTGGTTTTGTCACCGGGTGCATTATCTTCAAGGCCTTTAGTGTGTTGATAAAATTGTTCTGAGAAGTTTCATTTTGCCTATTTTTCAGTGGCAGGGAGCCAGCTTATTGCATGGTGTAAATTGGACTCTTTCCATTCTCTTCAGTGGAACTGTAGTAACATACACCATTTGAAATCAAATTAAGCAGTAAGCATGGAATGTGAAAAAGCAGCACGTTAATGTTTCAGGATAGGATTTCAACTGCAAGTGAAGGAAGTCCATCACTCGTGACCCCAGGATATGACCACAGAATAAATAATCAATCCTGACAATGCAAAATAGTTCCTTGGCCTTCTAAAGGTAGTAGTCTCGGTTAAAAAGAAAGGTAATCCCACCTTTTTCAGCCAGAATGGTGCAGCTAGATGGTCATTGAGCAGATGCTTAACAGGATGGTGATTAATGAGGAGAAAGAAAGTTACAGCATTTCCAAAATGGCCACGAGCTCGTGCAGTAAAGGATTTTTAAAAACACAGGTGTTTATCTCCCAGGCTTTGCAAGAGTGTGTGACAACCCCATTGGTGTGATAAACTGTAAGTGCTCCAAAGGAGCTATCATGGCCAATTGTGTCAGTGATATGTTGGCTTCAAGTGATTTAATGTGTGGGGTATATGAAATAACTCAAAGGAGTTGATATGGCCTGTTGATCAACTCTGCTCTGAAGGAACCCCCTGAAAGCAGCAAGACCTATTGCTCGAAGTCAGTCCAGATATGGCAGGTTTAATGCCCAGCATGGTTAAGACAGCGCTATGTTCTCCTATTTTTAAGTGGATGAAAAAATATATTAGGGCTGGCTTGAATACTTTTATCCATTTTCTCTTTATTTTATTGTGTTGCCAGTAGAAAATCAGTGGTTTCCATCAGTGGATTGAAAATGAAGCAGATCCACCTGCCGTCGTGCTTCTCCTACTTTTCCTCTTGCTCCACAGAAAAGTCTGCTGGCTCAGAGAAGACAGAGCCAGTTATCAAAGATTAACCATATTTGAAGGGAATCTAGTTCTCTGTAGGTCTGGTGTTCATTTTCACTGGGGGAGGAGAGTTCTGAGGGTTTGGGAACCTTTGTTGTGAGGCCTTGCGCCATCCACTCACTCTGGGAGTGAACAGACTGGAGATCTGGTTTGGCCCTGCCCTGAGTCTGCTGGGAGAGTTTTGACAGCTCTGGTATCCATTTGAATTTTGGCCGTTCTATCTGTGTGTTCAAGGATTTATGCCTTTTCCTGGCTGTGTGTCCCATGACTTCAGGAATTTGCCAGCCAGCATGAAGATTATTTTAATGAAAAACTCTTTCAAAGCTTGGTTTCCACCACAGGAGCCCTAACTCCAGCCCTGTCGATTCCCACTGAATCCAGCAGAAATCAGAGGGAATACCACTTTAACAAACAGTTCAAAGCCTGTAAAGACAAACAACAAATAATCTTTCTTCAATGAACTCTACATCAGTTTCAGAAAGGTGTAATCCTGCATATTGGCTTGGTAGGAAAAATCTCCCTGTGCTGGCCTGGAAACTTTGCATATGCCTCGTTTTTATTGGACTTTATATCCAGCCAGCTGTTCCACTGAGTTTCTTTTTTTTTTTTTCTCTTCTGAGGATCTTGTTGGCTGTGTTTTACTAGATTTTATTTGGGCTTTTGTATTTAGGAAGGTAATGGTAATACAGCAGCAGACTAGGGAGTTTTGAGGTGGAATTTAAGGTGCTTTATCTCCTTTGGAACAGTCAGTGCCAGGCTGCAGATCCCAAGGCACTGGTGTGAAGCCAGGTGCCTTCATTCCTGCATTGCAGGAAGGAAACTAAACTGCACAAGGCAAAATATTTAGCTTGGAAAAGGGGACATTAAGTCACCTTCCCAGCCTAGTGATGTGTCTGTGGGGGCTGCTGGGCTCTGCAGAGATTTGCAAGAACCTGATAGAAACTTTGGGAGATGTGGAAGGGGAGAAGTGAATGTGGGCTGGCCAGGTTTGCCTCTAGCACATGCCAGTCATTGACATGGGGAGCTCACCTGTTGGAGCCCTGGGCACTGAGGATTTCAGACTTTCTGTGCTGACAGGCACTGACCCCCAAGCAAACACTGCATTTCACCTGAGGCCGTGAAAGAGGCTTCCAAAATTGAGTGATGGCACTGGGATTGTGGGTGTGTAGTTTGACTAGAAGTGTGTGATACCACAGGGTGCAAAACTTAGAGTTTAAGGTTTTAGAATACAGTAGTATATATAAAGCAAGATGGAGGTTTTAGGGTGTAGGCTGAGTCCTTCTTTTTCACCTTCTTGTTCATGGGTTTGGGTGGAGTTTTGTAATTGGGTAGAAAAGTCCTCATTGTGGGCCACAGGTGGTTGGTTATTGGGTTAAAAGTAAAAATAATTTACGTGTCATTTCATAACTGGACAGTTTGTGCTTAAAAGGCCTTGTAGAGAAAGAGGTAGGAGCCTTTTTTTACTTTAGAAGTGCTGTAGAACTCATAGTTTGTGAGACTGTAATGTAGATAAGAATTAATAAACATCTGAGTCTCGAGCATTTAATCCCAGCTATGGCAGAAAAGAAGATAAAAAGCAGCACTCATGGACCTGTTTGTGCAGCTGGGGGGCCAGAGGAGGGCAGTGGGTGCTGAGGGTGACAGGGCTGCCTGCTCACACTCTCACCCTGGACAGGATGCCAGCTCACAAGGCAGACCTGCATTCTGAAACCTGCTCATTTTTTTTTAATTTTTTTTTAAATTTTTTTAAAAATTTTTTTTCTTTTACTAAATATAATTTGGCTATAAAGAAAGCAAACCCTTAAAAGCTCCAAAGTATCTAGAAAGATTCATTCCTCTGACCAGTAACTTCAAAAACATGTCTTCAATTGAGTCCATGTGTCCGCTTTCAGACAATTTCTACTGAGAATGCCTCCACAAGCAGAGGCATTGCTGTAAATAATCAAATTTCAAACGCTACAACTCCTAGTCATTTTGAATATGGTCCTGGATTTGGAATAACAGACATAAAACTGGCTGTTCTAATGCAGAAAAAGGAATTGTGAGGCCATCAGCAAAACCCAACCCAGGAAATGCCGCCAGCTTAAGACAAAGTAAACTGAGAGCAGTAAATCAAACTGAAACACATATTTTCATTGTGGACCAAACAATACAGGGCCTAACATTTCCACAGGCAAAGGCACAGGCGTCCTTTTCCTATCAAAACCAAAAGCTTTTAAGGCTTCAGAAGGAGCTGCAGGCAAAGAGGCAGCGATAGATGACAGGCAGAGCTGGTCTGACGGGGTTAGGCAGGTTGTGTCACAGGGGCCTTGGATGATTCACAAATGTCAGCTTGCCCTCCCAGCAGCATCACTGCTGACCACGTCATCCCCAGCTGCTGACACTCGCAGCATTTTTGGGCAGGTGAGCTAAAACAGCCCAGCAGGTGACCTCCCTTCAGCTGAGCATCCCCGTGCTCAGTGGCAGCTGCCCCTGTTGCAAGGCAGAATGTATCCACTGGTATTGCTGCTGCTGGAGATGCCAAAATCAACCTTGTGATAAAGACAGGCCAACAGTCTGAGCTTGCAGTGGGGGCTGCTGGCAGGAGGTACCTCCTCTAGGTTTTTGGTTTGGTCACAGTCGGTTGTGAGCTTGTGCCCAGGCTGTCACTGTGAGGGCTCCTTCTGCAGCCACGGTGAGAGTAAGCGTGCAGCTGAACCCAGTGGGTGCAGCTGGGTTTTGCTTTTAACTTAATTTTGCTTTGCCACTCAGTGAGTCAGTTCTGAAATCTCGTACAGGGAGGAAATGTCCTTTGACTGCTTCAGAGCCTGAGTTGTCCCAGCCAAAGGCAGGAGGTTTTTGGGAAAAGGGAAACATCCTAGCTGCTATCCTCTTCTGTGCAGAAGAAATGCAGAGAGGGCACTGCAGGGTGTTCCCCTCACACCTGAGCAGACAAGACACCTTGTCATCCTTTTGAAATCTACTCCAGGGCCCTTCCTCAGGGTGCTCTAGTCTTAACAGCTCTCTCTGCACCCCAGTTTTCTGCCCTGTGCCTGCCTTTCCTGTGCCTCACCTCCCCAGGGCTCACCCTCAAGCTGCTGCGGGTGACGTTTGGCCCACACAGGAAGATAAGAATTAAGATTGAAAGGAACTTCCAAAGTCATCAAGTCCTGTCCCCTGCTGTTGAAGGCAACCACACCATATGATATCTTTCAAACACTTATCTGCTTCCATCTTGAAGCCATTTAGGCTTTTTGCCCTCACTGCTCCTACTGAGAGGCTGTCTTTCTTCTCATGGTTATAAACCTTCTTCTAATTTCCAGCCTAAATATGTCCAGGGCAGTTTGGGCTGTGTTTAATAGATACAGAGAAAAATAAATTAGTCACCAACTTGCTTTAATTTATGTGCACCAAGCTTTTGATACACATGTCTAGGGCCCTACTGCTTCTGTATGTATTTTTTTGCTCATGGGAAGATGTCTGGGTGAGGGGAAAGTGGGGAAGCCCTGCCAGGGGGCAAGGGAACAAACAGAGAAGGAAAGGGAGGAATGGGAAACAAGAAGATAGCTGAGCTGGGGCAAGGGCCAGGAACAAGGTGTTGGAAGATGTGAGGCCTGGTAATGAGAGCAACAGAGAAATTGGGGAACAGAATGTGGGGTGAAAGGTACTTTTAAGAAAAATAGATAGTGATACAGGTAAAACATAAGCAAAAAACCCCAGTATTTATGCAACAGGCAAGCAGATGAGAAAAAAATGTAACGTAAAAGTGGATGGTTTACAAAGAGTTTAGAGCAGGGGAAAAAAGAAACCAATTTAGCAATGAAAACTAAAATGGTTTCAAGTGTGGGGGTGTCTGGTTTGTGGAGGCACACTCCAGTTCTGCTCCACAAGCTGGCTGGAGATAAGCTCTTCTCTCAGTTATGAATCTCAAAATTTGAGAAATGAAGGCTTAGTCTTAATGAAAAAAAAAGAAATTATAATGCAGAAATGTGCTTTCTGAGAATATTTTAACTTTATTTCTGTGGAGAGCATGAACTTGAAGAGTGAATGAATGGTAAAAAGTTGTTTCCTGGTGCTCAACAAAGGTCCTTGCTCTGCTGGTCTGTGAGAAGTCGATTGTTACTTATGGCAAAGAAGAATACTAAAGGAGAAGCCATCCCCTTCATCAAAACAGGCTTCAAACAATGAAAGAATTTCTAACAAATCAGATAATTTGGAAAAAGGGTGGGGCTTTTCCCCCTCCTCAAGGCTAGCACCCTTTGCCAGCATGATGTGTGGAAATGCATGGATGGAGTAAGAAAAATGTGGGACAACAGGAATACAAGCAGGTGATAACACATATCGTTGTACTGAGCCAGCATTGAAAGTCCTGCAGAGAGAAGTATTTATTTGTAGTTCATGCCAGACATTAAATTCCAAGGTGCAGAAAGCTCTGTCTGGTGGATGAGTGAAGGAGCTGTAAGGTGTGACCTGTAATGCTGCATTTATGGCCTTTGAGGATCCTGTATTGCAGTGACTTTACACAGAGCAAACACTTGCACAGGGGCCTGCAAGCTCTGCTGGGCAGGGCTGGAGGCAGCCTGGGAGGTACAGACACCAGCCACATCTGAGCCTCTAAACGTTTAAGCATGTCCTTTGCTTTGAGAAGTCCTGGGGACAAGGCAGGTGCTTCTGCAGAGCAGATGTGTGGGCAGCTGTGCAGGGTCAGGGCCGCTGTGTGCGCTCTGGGTGCGGTGCTGATGTGATGTTCTGTCCTGGGAATGCTGCCAGTGGCCAGGGAGAGCATGGCTCCAGCTTTGCACTTGCCCATATTGATTAGAAACAGTAAAGGGAAGTGGAATTTCAGCTGTCAGTGGGTGATCAGGTGGCGATAAAATTGTCTCTCCTATCTATTCTCCTGCTTTCCTTAATATACAGTTTAGAAGATGCTTTTTGCTTGCCTCACCTGGAACACAGGGGGAAGGAATCTACCAATCTCCCTGTATTTCAAAAGCATTCCTCTCAAGCTAAAGAGAATTAATATCTTTATGTCTTTTATCTGAGCCTGGTGCTGCCAGCACAGTCCCAATCTGCAAATGAGCCGGAATTCATTCAAGAGCATTTGTCTTGCACTACTCTGTTCCATTCAGAGGCCTGTAAGTTGTTCCTTTATTTGATTGCTTTCTCCTCAGATGCACACATTATGAAAAGGATGGTTTCTGTCCTTTCAGAAGGAGAGCTAGTTTCCATCAAGCCAATTAATGAACGGGATGGGATCTTTGGTGTTTGCACCAGGGGTTGCCATCTGATCGGTGAGCTGGGGGCATTGCCTGCATCTTAGTACAAGTCATCAGGTGGCAAATTCACCAAGGAGTCTGCCAGCTGTTTAACTTCATTACAGTTTGTCATTATGTCTGCCTCCCCTTTTTTTTTTTTTTTTTATTTCTGTGTTTAATCACCTAATATAATTTTTATCAGCTTGTCGGGGTGTGGGAGAGAGCAGTGGGGAATTAGTTTCACTTTCTCATGTTACATATCTGTTTTGGTAAAATATTATGGCAAGTTCACATCTCTCCTACTTTGAAACAATAAGTTTCAAGTGAACTAATTAAGCCTGTGAGTACCAAAGCATCTAATTAGTATTAACTCTTAGCAGTAAAACCAAGATAGGTGCCTACACTGCAAGATACATTTCTGTGTGGTTTAAAATGCATAATGAACCAGGAATGGGCATCCAGGCAGTTGCCTGAAGACTTCTCAGCACTTTCTCAGCTCAAAGGAGCCACTTGATTTTGATTGAAGCATGTTGCTGTCAGTATGACAAAGCTATCATGTACAGTCAGAGAGCTGAGCACCAGTTCCAAAGGTATCTTCAGCTGCAGTTTGATGAGGCATCACACCAAATCAGTCTTTGTGCCTTGTGGTTTGGCCACAAAAAGGGAGACAACTTTCCTTTTATATATATATTCTGGATGTGGAAGTGTGTTGCAGTCTTCGTGGGGATCTAGGAATCAGCTTGTACACGATTTTAAGAGTACCATTAATTAATAGTGAGATTGGAAACTGAAATTCTAGCTATTCAACACTTGCTGTATATGCCATGCTTGATTTCAGGTGCTACACTGGCAGTGGAAGTAGATTCTTGCACAGACATCAATCCAAAAATAGCTGTTGTTACAAAAAAAATAGTTAAAAAAAAAATCCTGTAGGCTTCCAAGGTATCCTTGCATCCAGATATACTGTAACTTTATGAATTTAAGCTGATGTAATGCCTGCAGTGGTGTTCAATTCAGAAAAAAAGCTGGTTTGACACATATCAAGGTGATTCTAAACATTCAACACATCTTGTTCAAGAAGCTGCTTCCCAATAGTGATCCAAGTTTCACTGGAGATTCTTGTTTGTGAATACACAGCACCAATCACACTTTCCCCTCCTCCTCCTCCTCTGCCAGCTCCTCTGTCTACTGACTGCCTTCAGAAAATTACCTCTATCCCAGAAGGTCAGAACAAGTGCTACCAGTGGTGAGATCCCCTTCTATGGAATCTCCATTCAGATTCCCTGGGGGTCTGGAGCTCTGCTGATTGTTCTCCAAATTACAGCATTTCTCTAACAGGCTTCAGTGTCTCAAAAATTTACTCTATTCCTGACCTTCTCAGACCTCTCAGCTGGAAGTTTTCCACAACGCCATCAAGCTGCACGCTGTAACCTTTAAAAAAAGTGTTGTTAACGTAGGTTAAAATCACAAATGCATTTTAGGTTTGATTTCTCTTTTAGAGATTCCAAATTACGCTGCACTTTGGAAAGGCCTGCTCTGGCTCGGAGCCATTCTGATAGATGTCACATTGCTAAACAAGATGGGCTTAGAAATACGCCTCGATGTTTCCTCTTTTTATTTCAAACAAATACAAGCAGTAGATTAACATTTGGCTGACCCTGGCAGCGATTGCTAAATGTAATGTTTAGAGCAACCTAATGCTCTGGGTACTCTGTGGTCCACCACAGAGTTTTTCCAACAGCTTTCCAAGTTGTACAAATTGTGGGCATTTCCATAAGGGGAGCCAAAGGTTCTGCCCAGCAGATCTGGTGGCATCCAAACCACGTTGCCAGGTGAGGTGAGAGGGGGTTTTTCTTGACCTTGTTGTGAGAGCAACAGCAAGGTGTTCCTCCAAGCTGGCCATTTGCTTGGAGTAGTGGATTAAAAACCGTGGTTTTGTATCTGTTATGAAGTTTATGTGATACACTGCTGTCTTGGTTTGGAGTGAAGCCAGCTACCTTCGTGTTCCTGCGTCTCAGTTTTTATTTAGGTAGGAATGGTTGGCTCCCCCCACTAGGTGGAGCATCTCACAATGGGGCAACTTGTGACAAGCTTGGGGAGAAGAACAGCTTGGGGAGAAGAACAGCTTGAGGAGTCTTAATGGCCCATTGTGAAAGAGATAAGAAACACTGCCCCACCTGGTTTTAACACTTGGCCCATTATCAGAAGGCACCTGCCCCCCTCCCCCCCAGATTTACAAGAGATAAAGAAGAACATCTCCCCAACTGCTTTCAGCAGATGAAATAGAATAGACATTTTTGGTTCCATAACCCAAGACAACTGCACAGAAAAAGCTTTCGATGAACGGGGAGGCCCACGCCAAAAAGCGTGTAGGCAAGCCATAGAGTCAAATCATGTGAGAGAAAATTAAATTTTCATACCTTGTAAATGAAATATACATTAGGGACTCTCTCTAGCGACCTCCAGCCTCTGTAATTTTTGGATGGGAGCTGAAGACCTAAATCATGCAGCCACCATGGCCTGTAATGCATAAGTGGCATTGCCTTGCTGTGGGCCTGTGATGGTAAACAAATGGAACCAGTTTTGGAGAACTGCTATTGACAGTAAAATTCTAATTTTGCTCCAGCTCCCAGAACAGATGTACCTCAGAGTCCATAGACTGCAATACTTAACTGCAGCTACTCAGCTGTGACCTTCAGCCTCAGGCTCACTGCAATAAAATTTTCATGCAACCATATGGAAGAATATTTTAATAGAGATTTACTGTCAGTAACTGTCCCAGAGGAGCAAATAAGGAAGCTGTAACATATTGCATACAGTAAATCAAGGGGACTTCAATGGAAAAACGAAACCTCCCCGAGGCAAGCATCTTTAAAATTACAGGCAACACTTTGTACAAATATGTGTACAAAGGACTAGTTATGCACTCAGTTAAGCAACGCAAAATGGTCCTGATTTTGAGATATATTTATTAGAATTTATTTATTGTGTTTCGGGGGTGCTAATGGGGGAGGGGGCCGTGGGTTCGCCAGAAACTGCTGTGTGAGTTTGATTTCATCAGATGTGATGCAAAATGGGTAAAAGCAGAGGGAGGGAGAAGGAGCAGGGAGCTGATGAGTTCTCACAGCAAATTGCATCTCCCAACAAGCACCACTGCAATGGTGCTCTCTCAGCCCCTTCCACCACACTGGAGGGTTTTGGTTAGAAGCAATTAACCTCGCTGCTTCCTGAAGCCTGGTGGAACCAGCAGGGAACCAAGGGGAAACTCCTGCTGGAGTGCTCAGAGGCGATCAGGAAGCACAAATGCCACAGCTTTGGAAGCATGTCAGAGCTCTTCCGTGTTGGCGCTCCTCTGGGAGATCGTAATTCCCTTTATGGGGCTTCAGTCTCTCACCCTTCCCCTTGGCAGCAGGTTTTCGGGAATTTCTGCAAGTGGATGAAGGCAAACAGGAATCTGAATTTCCCCTCCAGTCTCACACTGCACACACACTTGTTTTGTTCCCCTAACAAAGCTAATGACATGACAAGGCAATAAATCAGGATCAAGTAGATTAAATGCTGACAGAGGGAAGGCTGAGTTATCCTTTGAAATGTTCAGTGCAGTCACGTAAGAACCAGCTTACCTGAAAACATGCAGGTGTCTGTTAAGTGCACTGACTTAGGAAGCTATGTGATGAAAAACAAAAAGGCATAGCAAAGCCCAGGGAAAAGAAATAGCCAAGTGGCAGGAAACAAATCCACCTTTTTGACAGAAAAGTGGAGTATTACATACGAGGGTCCCACCAAGCCACAAAAATGAGGCAGTTGTCAGATTTGATTAAAGTAAAAAAAAAAAAAAAAAAAAGAGATATTCATTCTTTTAGGTAAATCTCTGAGGACAGAAGACTTCAGGAGTGTACTCTGCTTAGGATGGCTGTGGGGATACATGATTTCATGGCTGGGGTGTATTAATGCTTATTGCTTTGAATGGATTGTATAAAGCTTGTTGCTGTGAAGGAGAAGTAGCAGGGGTGAATCTCAATAAAAAAAACAAAAAACAAAAACAAAAACAAAAACAAAAACAAAAAACAAAAAAAAAAAAAAAAAAAAAAAAAAAAACAAAACAAAACAAAAACAAAACAAAAAAAAAAAACCACAAAAAAAACCAAAACAAAACAAAACAAAAAAACAACCAAAAAAAAAAACTGTGAATAAAGGAGTTACAACCCTGCCATAAACCTGTGCATTTGGTGGGTAGGCAAATGTTACAGGAGAGAATGAGGAAACCCAAAATGTTCTCCATTTTTGCAAATAAACACGCTGTATAAAAGGAGGTGAACTTCATCTTCCATATTTTCTTAGAGTCCTCTGTGAGGCCCTGCATTTTCATTAATTAAATGGTGCAAAGTGACCCCTAGAAAGTAAAAGGCACTTTTAAGTGGTCCTTTAAGTCTGGTCTCTGAAAGGCTGCTGTTGTACCAGTGACCTAATTCCAGAAGAACTATAAGATTTCCAACTGCTGTTTCAAATGAAGGACAGGTTTGAACTTTAGAACATCTCACGCCTGTTCTGGATAGCAATTGGAGGTGTTTTAAAGGAAAAAAACTAATCTTAAGAAGAAATATTTTTCAGTTATAATTTTCAGCCATCTCTTTCTTTGTACTTTGCAAATCGTTCCTTTCTGTGCCCTTAAATAGGATGGGAAATGGTGGGTGGCAGCTGTGTGATCCCCTCCTTTGCCCCTCATGTACCTTCTCAGAGGTAAGAGGTCCTTACTTGCCACGGGTCTGAGCACCTCCATTTCTCTGCAATCTTGCTGTGCTGTGAAACATCAGCTACAGGCACATTTGAAAAGGCAGGCAGAAAGGAGCTTGTAATGACTGAAAGTTATGTCTTCCCCAGACAACAATGTGCCACTATGTGTTTGTTTGGATTCTTCTGTCATTTTTTTGGTGGGGGTTTTGGTGCTATCCCTAGAGCTGGATTCTGACACAGGGTTTTTTCCTTTTTGTTTCCATGTTCTATTCCCATCCTGAAATGCTCTCTTCAAAAAATACCAGAATGAGAGGATTCTACAAGTTTTGTTTTGCTGAATGACTGTTGACAGAGGCTTTTGAGGAGAGACAAATCACTGAGTCTCAGAGCATCAGAGAGATTGTCTCTTCTTAGCTCAGTATCATTTAATCACCTGCAGGCATCCCAATTACCATAAGCAGAATTACTATCCCAATTAAGCAGCAGTCCTTGCCACTTGGTGTCATTAGGCTTAATTTGGTTCCTTGGGAAGTGTCCTGATTAAGTTGATTACCTGATTAAGTGGGTGTACTCTATGTGATGGGCCTGATGCATCAGTGCTTTATGTCAGTTCTGCTTGTTGATTAAAGTGCTATTATGGCAGCAGAGAAATGGAGGGATGCCAAGGTGAATCTGGCCCACTGGTTTTAGCAGTCGTTGTCCAAGCTTGCAAAGCACTTTGTATTTTTAGCAGGAAGTCACTGGACACAAATTACCCCAGGTTTATAATTCTGTAGTGCTGGGGAAAATAAAATTGTGGTGAAACTGGACAGTTTTTTTTTTGTTTTTTTTTTTAAGAACAGGAAAGTGAAATTTGCTCTCTGCAAAGGGGATAGCTGATGTGGTGGGAATAGTGTTGAGAAATGCAAGATAGGAACATATTGAATTTAAAGAGGGTAGAAAAACCCCCAACCTTTAAGAGCTCAGATTGCTACTCTTTTGCCCTGGTTTTTCATGCTTGAAAATCTTGGTGTAGCCTATCACCCCATTTCAACCCTGAGCTAGAAAACTGCTGTCTGAGAATACAGTCACAATTAAGTTTTTAAATGCTTTTTATCTCTGTTTGTGGTTCTTGGCTATCTCTGGGTCTAACATGGAGTATTAGGAGCTACATGCATCCACTGATTGGCATCATCCAAATCAGTGATGTCACAGGAGAGATTAATTAGGGAAAAAAAAATCACTTAATTTCTGGCCCAGCCAGAAGTAAGAGGGAACAGAAGTAAAACTAGTGAAGCGATGTCTGGGGTGACTTTCTTTTCCTTTTCTATTGTAGGAATAAAATATGTGGGATATTGCTTAAGTCCACCTTTTGATATAATGACATTACTCAAAATCTGCAGGTTAATCTTTGAGGAGTGACTCCATACCTGTGACAGCACTCATCTCAGCTGCCTCTGAGCACATTTGTTGTAGGAGCCTGTATTGGGATGTTGTCTCTGGGCTTCTTTCACAGGTGGGGAAGCAACAGGGGAACTTTTGGTGTCAATACAACCTGGACTTGATGTCTCATCCTAAAAGATGCTTTAGAAATGAGGTGCCCTAGTAGTATAGGGTGAGTCTCTCCAGCTCACTCAGAGGTTAATACTGGTGCTGCAGGCACCTCCACTTGGCAAGGTGAATCAAAACCTCACTTTTCACTGAGGTGGTGCCACTGGGCTGCAAATGTGCCCACTGCTTTTGATGCCTTAAGTTGCAGCTTTCATGTTTTTCTGATTCTGTGCTGCCCAGGGGTGCAGTTCTGAGCTTCACATTAAGTGCCAGTCAGCTCTCTTCACAGAGTAGGGAGAAAAAACAAATCCTTTCCTGCTCGAGACCAGGGACAACTTTCAGGCCCAAAAGCACAAACAAGGGTGGCTGGAGGTAGGAACAAGAAGGATGAGACCTCACAGCCTGAAGCTGTAACTGGACAATTAAACCCCAATATGCAAATGGACCAAAACCTATAAAAATGTGAGACCTTGTGACCGTTTGTCCATTTTGTGACCATTCTTAGTCCACCTTGGGTGTAGCCCTGGTCAGGCCCTGTCCTGCCCAAGGTGTATCCTGGAGGCCTTTCAATAAATCCCTACTTTATTCCCTAGCTCTGTCCAGTCTCTGCTCCAGGTCAGCCTCCCCAGGGCATCACTTTCAGCAGAACATGTTGAGAAAAGGATCTGCTCATCTGCCATGAGCTGGAGGGGTGTTATCTTGCCTTACTTTCATCTCTTGTCCCTCTCATCCAGAACATATTGCTGCAAACAGAGTTAATACAGCTACTGGCAATGAGATGAACATACTCAATTTTATTTTTTCCTCCCATTAGGTTTTCTTGGAGGACAGGAAGCAATTTTCCCTCCTGTCATGCCATTTATCTAAGGATAAAGGAGGAGGGATGCAAACCTGCATTAAACTATCTTTGCTAGCAGAAATCAGTTGTCCAGCCATATCTGTTTGATCTGTCCAGCTGATGGAAGAGATGCAGCACTAACTAAGCTGACACTATATTTTCCAGACTGTTAGCCAGCTTTTATCCGTCTTTTGGTGGTCCTGTACAGTTAAAGGGCAGAAAGAAGGCAGCTTGCCCAAAGGGCTAATCAGAGCAATGCCCTAGTTTGGGTGCTTTGAAAGCCTAAATGTGATGGATATGGTAGCAGTGGAGGTTCTCCATTTAAAAGATCCTTAAAATAGCACACAGCTGTTGTAATACCTGTGTCTTTCCTCCTTACCCATTCCTCTCTAAAAATCATTCATCCCTAACCACTCCTGCATGAGGACTGCTTAGGGAATGGAGATGTTTCATTTGTTAGACTCTATCCAGGGACCCTCCTTGTAGAGGTCTAGCTGACTTTTCAGATCCATCTAATCTGTGCTGGGAACTGGCTTTCCTAGGAAAAGAACCTTTCCTAGATATTTTCTCTTACATTTACAATAACTTCTTCAAAGAAGATCTTCTAGCCCAGACCACATGAATTGAAAATACTGGTTTGGATAGCGGTATCCAAAAAATGCCTTTTGAAGTAAGTGAACCTGTGAGATAGGGGTGTGTATCATTAACTGCACCTTTAAATCTCCTTTTCCTCTGGAAAGCTCAGCCTAGCTTTCATTCCCATCAGGAGGGTCGACAGTCTGAGCTGAGGAGATGATTCTGAACCTTGTTTGTAAGCACTCATGGGTCAGATTGAAAAGAAGGATCCCCGTTATGAAATTGGGCTGATGGACAGCAGCTGGAGGACCTGGCCCTTTGCACCAACATCTCCTACGTGTGTATATCCAGCTGTTGGGACCTAGCACGTGCAGCACATTGTTTTCCCTATCTCTGCAATCTGGCAAGGCCCTACAGTGCCCTGAAAGGTTACAGATGTGGCTGTAAAGTTTGCATGAGTACTTGCTCAGCTGCATGCATCCTAGCTACTTGAGACTGACTCCTCCTTGGAGTCAAGTAAAGGAGGAGCAGGGATTTCTGTAGTGAGTGCACCTTTAAAACAAGAACATAAACACCCACTTGCAGCACAGGATTCCCCAGGCTAGCTATAATTTGGGCTAGTAGGCCATATTCTGTAGTAAAAGATCCATATGGGAGTGTTTTCTGCTTGCATACCCAGCTGCCTTTGGCTGCCTAGCCTGAATGATTTTCAGAAGCATCAGCATTCAGCACAGGTCTACAAGGAAGCTCAGCCTCCTGTAGCTTTGGCCACACGTGCCTCAGCTTGGCTTTTGCTAAATGTTAGGTATAAACCATGTATTTACACTGCCTCCTTGTTTCTTGATCCTGAAGATAGGATCCATTTCCACAGACAATGATATTCACATTCCAGTGTGGCCCCCTATGGCTGTCCCAAGTGTGTCTGCTCCCTGGATAGGAGTGATCTGTTCCTCGTTCCCTGCATGTGCTGCCACACGTTCAAAGCCTGTTCTTTTGTTCTGACTGGCCAAACAGCCTGTGAAGTGTTGCTTCTTTGTGCCTGGATAAACACAGCACTTAGGATCAGGCATCTAGTTGGAATATTTGCAGCAAATGTGCTTAAAACGCTTTCTAAGACAGCTCTCCAGTGCTTCCTTTGAGGTCACTCCCTCTGAAAACTCTTGCCAGCAAGCTTGTTCACTGGAACACTGACAGGAGGAAAACACAGAAAAGGTGAAAACATAATTGAATCCAATTCCTTTCAAAATGGACTGAATGAATGAACGAATATTGCTGCAAAATATTTGCAGCAACCTCCCAGATGTCTGTCTTAGACTTTGGATGAACTTGGCTCAGAACTACCTTTTCTCTTTTTTTAAAAACAAAAAAAAGTTTTTGCACAACATTTTACAACCCATAATAAATATGGAATATTAAATCTCATCCAGTCTTTCCTAGCTGATAAAGAGAAAAAGTGTTCTGTATCCTACCAATATATCATTGTCTCCAAGTAAGCTTTGGTACCTTAGAACTGGGAGTGGGCCTGGCTCCCCCAAATTGAGTACTTCCCTGCATTTTTTGGGGGGCACGAGTGTTAGATTTGTAAATGTGTATTCCTCCAGATTCCAGTGAGATAACCAGGATGTTCTGTGCTCTGCCATGTATTTATAATGTGAGATAAATCATCAGGATGTGTCTTGAGAGATTTCCACTATTACAGACCTCGGAAAACTTCACGAGAGGAGATCATCTCCCAGAGTTCGTGTCTTGCTGAGGTCAAAACCTTGTAAGAACACAGCTATTCTAAAGAATTAAATGTGAACCTGATGTTAGCACTGATTTAATCTTGCTCATAAACTTCCAACTCGAGCCAAAACCTCTCTACATGCGGATAGCAGAGATGACAGCTTGATGGATCTGAAACTTTAAGCATTGTGTACAGTTGGGATTGCTAAGTAGGATGAGGGATATGTAAAACCTTGGATAGTCCTGTCAGGATGTACAAGCCTTTCACAGTTTTGTCAGATGAGGAGCAAAGATGGATTTATGTGTTATGATGAAGGAAACTGGAACCTGTCCTACCACTGAATTCTAGGAAAACTCTTACATTTTATCCAATGATCTGCATGCCTGCATAAGCCAAGGGGATTCAGAGTTGTTGGTTCTGCATGCCAGGGGCCACAACTTTCAGAGTACAATTGGTTTGGGAAGATCCCTGGAAAAGAATGAGACCTTCAGGTAACAGAGGGTATTTTTAGGGATTTTGATTGGCTGGTTGGTTTGTTTTTACAGTTAAAGGAAATGAAATGGAAGCCCCAGCTTGATTTCTCCTTGTAAATTAATCTGTGCTAATTATTGCTATTCATAGAACAGTGTGCCCTCAAGGTCCCGAATGTGCAGAGACTTGTACAGCTATTTCATGTAGCTATTGAATCCAGAACTGACAAACAACTGCCTGCAGAGTGAAAGGTACATGTCATTGCAGGATTTGGGCAGGAGGAGGGCTTATCAACTGTTATTTTAAGAGCCCAAACAAAACAAGGATGGGTGGAAAACATAAAACTAATTCTCTTTATTCAAACACAGTTCCTGATCAATTGCTTTCTTTGAGGCTCTCTAGCCAAGCATTATGCAGGAGAAAGTAGTACGGAATCACAAGTGAATGACAAAATCAATCAAAGGCAGGAAAGAAAAACAGCCTCCGTGGTTTTGATAAGTATCAGTTCTGCTTCCTATGTGTTGGCTTCACCCACAGCCAGCTGTAATCAATATCATCTCTCCTTTGACTTCAGAGCACTTTGGGTGAAAGCCTGCTGCTGCACAGGGTTGTTTTCCACTGAGAGTCTCTGAGCACAGCTGTACAGAACACGGGGCTGTGGTACAGCAGTCCTGGCCCTTGTGCTGTGCCTGGTGTCCTGCAGTAATCCCAGCCCAGCTCTGGCACAGCTGCGTGGTCACAGCGTGCTGCTGCAGTTGCACCATCCTACAGAAACATCCCATGGATGTGGTAGGGAACCCCCAAAGTGTGAACAAGGTGCCTCTTGGTTCATGTGTTCTGGAGGTCTAAAATTTGGGAGGTCAGTTTTAAGCACGGTGGCCACAGTTGTAGTCCCATCCTGTTTGTCACCTGCTGGGATTGGGTAGAAAGAAGATAAGGGGATTTTTGAAAGGGGTAGAAGACTGAACTCAGAGATTTTAGTTTTTTTGTCTAGAACTGAAAGTACTTTCCATGAAGTTAAAAAACAATAAATTATGATACACTTTTATATTCAGGCATTAAATCAGGCTCAGCTTTTAAATACAACCCCCACACCCTGTTGCTATTTGTGTAAGACTGGGCCACCCTAACTCAAAGAGTGATAGTATTAAGAACAGCAAATTGTAAAGAATATTCAAGCTGAATCACAAAGCTGTACTTCTGAAACATAAGTTTTCATTAAAAAAAAATAGAATGCCTTCTTAGCAAGGAACTGCAGAGTGCTTTAAAAGGCTAATGATGTTATTGGTAGGTGATATATTTTGAAAATGGAAGACAAGGAAGAGAAAACATAATTTCCTCTAAATTTAGCATAAATTCTATTACCTCTGTTATTGTCCCATAGGCCAATGGCATGGCTTTCCTAAAGCATCTGCTTCCTAAATTACATGGTATGGTTTGTTCTTTCAGAGCCCTGTATTGTTTCTATGGAGATCAGCACAAACACTTAGCTCTTCATGGCTATATAGGGGTTAGGAGTTAAAGAGCAAAAAGGGAATGTGAAGTTGGGCATCTGTATCCACACTTTGGTACCAGGAGCTTGGAATCTGCTGGCAGATCAGCAGCTGTGGAAATTTGCTTTGTGTTTAGATTCAGGGAGGTGAGTGCCAGGGTCTCCTGTGGTCAGAGACCCCTTGGTCAAGGTCTGCAAGTTATTTACTGATGGGTTCTATTTAATCTTGATTTCCTCCTCCTGTTTCCTTTTAGTTAAGAGGACTCTTACAATTAATCACATTTTTAGACACCTCTGATGAGGATTTAACATTGCTGGGCACTTAATACAAAGCATTTTTTTCCCACATTGCTACATAGATACCATGCAAAGCAGGTTAGGATTTACTGATTTATTGAGTGGTGATACTCTTCCATTGCAGATAGGAGGTGGAGGTACAAGTAGATGTTGTTTTGTCCAAAGCCTCTGGCAGAACTGGAAAGTGAAGTCCAACCCTCTTTTCTTGTTTGAATGTCTGTAACCCCAGAACAACCCTTCTGTCTTATCTTGCTCTCAGACCTCATTAGTGTGCAGCTGGACCTTGGTGTCCCAGTCACTCAGTGTAATTATTCAGCAGTGTCTTGCAGGACTTGGGTGCTGGAAGTATTAGATCTATTTTACATAATTTATATAATTTACTCTTGAATGTCAGAAGGGAGAAGGAACCCCTAAGTTTGATTAGACACTAAATTCATTATTTCACATTAGAATTGCCTTCTCCAGAGGACCAAGGCTACTTATTTGATTCAGTAAGGAGAGCTCCAAAGGGTACTAATTTAGTAAGACTATTGACTGTTCATTACTCTGATGTTGCTCAAATAGCTGAGAGCATGTGTGGTGTTTAATGTGATCTTAAACATTACTATCTACGGTAAATCAGAAACAGGGCACAAGTGCTATAGCTGCTGTTTAATGATGTATGAAAAAGCTGCCTGGTAAAGTGCACCATTAAGAAAAGCTAAAACCAGTGCTGAACAAAGACCTGATGAAATATTGATACCTTTGCAGCCAGTACAAGATTTCTTCTTACTTGGAAAGTAAGAGTTTTCAGAAGCCTGGGTTTCTGAAATATAAAACTTCACTTGGGCAAGGCAATGCAATCAGTTGGATGGGAGCACACTATTTTTAGGGGAAAAACAAACCACAAAAGCAACAGGGAAAAAAATACAGTTGGTCTTCAACATGTCAGTGTTTAGTTTATAACTGGGAAGACTTCCAGTTCAACCATTATTTATTCTCTTTCCACTGAAATACTGAACTTTCCCCACCCCATCCCCAACACTTTTCTCTTTCTTGGAGATAGAATCTAATAATAATAATAATAATAATAATAATAAACCAACTTAGTCAGACATTCTGTTTCAAAAGGTGAACTAAAGGATGTGAGATTCATCCCACCTTTAAAAAGTGTAAGAAGACTTATGTTTGTGGAAGCTTTCTCAGGTCAGATGCCAGCATTGCCAGACCTCTCAGAGATTCTTGGGAAAATCATCACTCCAGCTGCAGTGGACTTGCATGTGCTAAGCAGGGAGAGTGCTTCTCTTCTCTGCACCCGTGTATCTGAGATAATGGCTCTGTTCAGCACTGTCATGAACACTGTTACCTAACTCCAGACCAGTGAAGTGCACTCACTTTTGCCAATGTTTTGCCATAAAGCTGGTGTTTGTGCTTGTAGCCCTGACTCCAGGACAGGGTTAGTTTCTTTTAAGCTAGGAAAGCACCTCTTTGTGAATCAAGGCTCACACAGCTGTGAAAATTAGGTTATTTTCCTTTTACTTTCAACTTCCTTATTTTGTTTTTACCCCTTCCACAAACTCAGGCTTTTCTGTAACTAGGGCTGTGCTTTTCTGTAACTAGGGCTGAGGTAGCTCAGTGCTGTTTGCCTGTTTTAGCTGCTGCAAGGGTCTTGTCTCCAGACATGGGATGGAAGTTTTTTATAAATCAGGCTTGTATCATAGTTGTGGAAGCTGGCAGGGATGCCAGTACCTGTGCTTAGTGGTGGGAGTGTGTTTCTCACAACATCTCTGTAGCTGGTGTTGGAGGGGACATGAAATTTGTCCTACTCAACTGCTGCATGAGTGCTTTGAGGGTCCCATAGAGCCCTCACTCAGCCTGGAAATAAATAAATGTGAAACAGAGAAGGCACCCAGAAATGGTCAAAGCAGGGAGTTGAACAAAAGAAACCAAAAGGAAGTGCTTCTTCACATAGCATGTAATGAAATTGTGCTACTCATCAACACAGGATGTTGAAGAGACCTGAAGAACAAACTCAATTCAAACCAAATAAAATAATAGGATTAGGCAACTTTATTAGAAGAGCTCCATTGGTGGTTATTAATGAAGGAGGTGGAACCTCCAGGTCAGGAAATCCTGGAGCCATTGATTTTAGGAAACAGGACACTGTAAGCAGGATAGAATCATGCTTCCCTGGCCCCGTTCTTATATGGAGTTCCTGTTACTGAGGTGTGCCAGGAACCTCAGGTTAAAGCAAAGCAGTCTTCCTGCTTAAAATATCCTAAATATCCTGAAACTAGGGACTTGATTCAGTCCAGGTGAAACCCACAGGTCTCTGCTCTGCGGGGGGAGGTTGCCATCTGCACAGAGGCCAAAACAGGAGATCGTAATTCAGGATCTGGAGATGTCTGGAGAGAGCCTTTTCTCTCAGCAGAGTCTCAGTGGTGGATCTAAACTCGGGAGAAGCTCCAAACAGACAGGACAGAGGGCAGGCACGTGGTTGTTAATGTGCAGCCTGGGCTCTCCCCACTCTGCTGCTCCAAGAGGCTTTGCAGAGTTCTGCCTACTCCAATACACACAAATAAATGTACAGGATGTGCACACACATGCATTGACTCTGGGAGAGGAGCAAAATGAAAGAAGAATTAAGAATCATGTGCTCAGTCTTTGCTCCAGCAGCATTTCAAGGTTTTTTTTTGGGGGGGGCTGCAACATAACTTTTTTACAAGTGGGTACTTTAAAACCAAATAAGAGAGATTTCAGAGATAGTTGATAGCCCTGAAGAAAGACCCTGAGACAGGCAGCTCGTTCAGGTTGTAATCAGCTCACAAAGAGTAGGTGAGGGGAGGGAGAAGCCTCCAGCCTTTTTACTCTTCTCCTTAAACAAAGACCACCTTTACAAATATGTGTGTATTAGAGCCTTTGGTCTGCAAATTTCTCTCTTGCTCACACCATCATAAAAGATTCAGAGAGCTGTATCTTTTTTTGATTACTAATTTATGCTGTTTACAGGCTGGGTAAGGGGAAAAGAAGAAAAGCTCTGAAAACTCCAGGAGCTGTGCTTTGTTATTAGGAGGAACCAGCATTCATCAGTGCTGTGCACCCTGATACAGGATTTGATTTATTTGGGGAGGATGTAGAGTCCAGTTCAACATTATGGGTTCTGAGGAAAGCAACACAGGGTGGGAGCAGCAATGATGCCAGGTTTGGGGAATATTTGCTGAATGAGACCTGACATGAGTCTGAAGCCAGGGCTGCTGGAGATGCCAGTTCCACTAAATTGTGGGAAAGGCTTTTGTGCTTAGCCTTGTGTGCCTCCTCCCCAACTCCTTCCCTGGATCAGCCTGAGGCTGCACAAATGATCCCATTCCCTGAAAGACATTAGAGCCACGATGTCTCACCTGTATTTCCTAGAGGACACAAAATGTTTTGCCTACCTCAGGTGTGTGCCCACCTGGGAGCAGGGTAGCATTTTGCTCTCGCTCTGCCATGAGGCTGCAGGACCACTCTCACCATCTGCACTGCACTGCCACAATCCCTCATTTCATTTCTCCTAATACCAAGCCTTGATTTCCATCAGATGGGTCAAGATATGTAAAGAAAGTAGGTCCAAGCCCTTCAAGAGACCCACATGGGATCTCTGCAACTTCATTTTTTTACCTTATTTTTCTTTGCCATTATTCAAGCAGAAATATGACTTTCCTCCTCCACAGGAGTACAATTAGCACATTGAAGGTCTACATATTGTAATCCCTTTGCATCTTTTCCCAGGATTTCTTAAACTCCTTTGTTTATCTAAATATGTGACCAAAGCTTTTCCTCCCTTGCCTTGAATGGATGCAGACAGTCCTTAAGTTAAAAGGAAAAAAAAATGACATTGGGGTGCTATCACTACTTGAGAGAAGCCAGAGGAATCAAATTAAGGCCATCACCATCATGTGTCCTCAATTCACACATTTGTGGGAAGGAAAATTGAAAGTCCAGCAAGCATGACTGAGAGATGGAGTCCTGGTTTGTCATCTTCTCTTAAAACACACACCTTAGTGATTTGATGGATCACAAGTATGACCACAAGTCTCTGAAACAAAGAAGCAAGAGATGCTCTTTTGCTGGTGGTGTAAAATAGAAGGCAGAGCCAGCCTGTTGAGGATGCATCCTCTGTCAGGCATGGAAAAAGTACAAATGCTGGCTGACTGCTGCCCAGCCAGAGAACTACAGGGATGGACAAGTGTTTCCATTAGAAAGGATGAAAAAATCAGTCCCACTTTAAAATATCAGTGCCCAGGTGACAAACATAATTTAGGGTGTGGAATGTAGGTTTCCCTTTGCATATAAGTGGGCTCAGCTACCCTTTGTGTCTGTAGGTTTGTTCACTTGCACACACACAACCTGCAGATGCCTTGCTTTGATAAAGTATTCCCAGTTCTGTTCTCTTTAACCTGCAAGGAGTTTCATTTGATGACGACTGGACCTCTTCAAAAATTCACTTGTACTTTTCAAAAATCAAAAGAGCTTAGAGAGCCATTTTATTAACAGGAAAAGCTGGCTTTGACACCTGTAGAAGGAAGGGGGAAGTAGGTGTCATAAGTAGATCATGTCTTTGCTTTTCTAAAAGTTCAACAGGGCTCAGTGGTCAGGCCTGAAAATTTGCAGTGTGCCTCCAAAACCTGCTAGCACCCAGGCACCAGCACGCACAAAAATCCACCCATCATGCCAGCACATGCTTCTCTAGTTCAGAATAACCTCCTTCCCTGAAGGGCCACGTGCACAAAGTGCCAGCACATAACAGCTCTTGCAGCCGAATTTTAAACTGAAAATAGCATCTTAGATTGGAAGTGCTGACATAGGCTCAGTGACAGCAGTGCCAATTTAACAGTTGTATGCACTATGGAGTGTTCTTGGAACATTCCTCATCTGAAAGACAATCTGTGCATGGTATAGATTAGTCTGGTTGGAAAAAAAAAATTTAAAAAAAAAATTGTGGGGAGAGAAAACCCCAACTGTGGTCTTGGCTGGCAAACTCTGTCAACCAGTGCAATCTGTGCTCCTGATGTTTACTGCTTGGAGCTAAATGGGAGATTTAGCCAAATCCAAATTCGTGTTACAAATAAAGCTCAATTTGTGTGTGTGTGTGCATATGTGTGTGTGAGAGAGATGATTGCTCATTTAAATGACAACTTTATATATGATAATTACAGTCATTAATGAAGACACAGTTACTTTACCATAGATTACAAGGATAAAAGAGGATCGCCCAAGAATCGTGTTCTGGTATAGAGCAGAGTCAATAAGAAAATTAGTCCAAATACTACCCGGAAAATTGTTCTTAAATAATGCCCTAAAGGTTAAAGGAACAATGGGTGTAAATTCAGTGGAAGAAATTTTAAAAAACACACTAGAGGTCACTGTTGCTACTTGAGCAAAAGCTTTTTCTGCCTCCTTTTCATTTAAGACATTAAAGATCAAATATTTCAGCAGGGAAAAAAAAAAAAAAAGTACTTCTGTTTCTATATATCTCAAAGCATGTACATTTTGATATCCTAAAAAATAAACAATATATTGATACAGAATGGATGGTTGTGCTATGATTGTGGGGATGGTATGTGCTTTACTTATGAAGAACTTGTAGTCACAGGACAATGCAGTTCTATTTTGTGCAGCATCTTTCATACAAATGGCATCCCCCAACACTTTATAGCTTGTAGCATTAAATAATATAGCTTTAAATTGCGGAGATAAATAATCAGTGGGAGAGAAATTAAATGTTATGGGCAAAGGACAAAAGAAATGTTAGATATTTGAAAGCTCTGAGAAGGCATAAATTGCAAATCGGAGCCAAAGATAAATGAGGAAGCCAAACAAATAAGTTTTGTGATGCAGGAGAAAATACTTCAGTCTTTGCAAATTATTCATGAGCTGGGTATTAAAGGGAAAGCAATAGTTTTATATCATAAATACAGTCCCATGCCTGGCTGTATTTATAAAGATGTGTGCGTGTGTTTGAGCAAAGTGTCTGTCTGAGTGTGTGTATATATATATATATATTTATATCTGCAGAAGAAATCCCTCTGAATGCCCAAGGGTGTAGACACTCACTCTAAATGCAGGACTAGACCATGGCATGTTGCATTTGTTACAGCCTTCAGCAATTAAAAAGGGCTGGATTTAGCGTAACGTTTTTACCCATTGATATGGAGAATGAAATCATACACTTCATAAAATAGCAATATTATCATAGACTTCAAAAGCAGAAGGTGAAATGTTCCTGCAAAGTGCAGGGTTTTTTTTTTTTTTCCTCAGAGGTCTTGGTTGTCTCATGAATGCCATTAAATTTCAGGAGACAACCAGTTTCTCTAACAGCTCAAGGAGTTAAGCTTGATAGTGAGGAATGCAAGTGAGAGAGAAGGCAGGTACATTGAATATTTTCAGAGTACATTGTTCTGTGTTTGGTCTTCAAGCTCTAATTATCACCTCATCTTTCAGAGCTGCCACTGAGCTGGATATGGGGGTAGGGGGTTGCCCAGTGATGGTTGCTGTTTCTGACAACTCCTTACCTGCCAACGTCATTGGGATCAGAATTTCCAGCTCCTTGGGAACATTGATACTTTCCCAGCTTTCCCTTTTGAAACCATGTGCATTTTTCCTCTGTGCATCCACTGCCTCCCAAAAATAAGAAACTCCAGGGTTATTATCCCACACCTGTCAACATCCCCGTTTTTAGTGATAAAGCATATCCTTTGAAATTTATCTTCATGCTGGTCTTACGGTCCCTTTCTTTTTTTTGCTGTATGCCTGGGCTTGCCAGGAATCTGGCAGCCCACTCAGCTACTGCAGTGGCTGGCTGCAGGCTGTCTGGACAGTTGGCCTCTGCCACAGGCACACAGATTGTTTCTGTAGCTCTCGTCTGCTGGTGGCCTGACACCACTCGATTCTAGGGGTCTTCAAACATCAGCAGCTCAAGATGGCCCCAAAATACAGTGCTGAATTACAGAACTGGGAAAGCAACAGCAAGATTTTATTCACACACATTCTGTATGTATACAACATCAATTTGTAGATTTCATACAATCAGGGCCATGTTAAAACCTTAGGCTGTTCTTTTTTTCCTCCCCAGAGTTGTAGTATTATTATTTTGTTTTTTTCTGAGCTGATTTCTTCTTATAGCATTAGGCATGGCCCTGTCTTTTCATGTGACACCACCCACAGACCTGTAATGTGTTATATTTAGACATCCAAAACATTCCCTGATACTCAGGTAGCTTTATTAAAAAGTGGAAGATTTTTTAGGTGAGGATTAGCAGCTGCTGAGGGATGATGGACCAGCATGGTCAGTTTTCCACAGGGATATTTGTGTGGCTCTTATTTTCCTCTTGGCCATCTTTGGACTGAGAAATTCTCTCCCTTCTAAACAAAGCAACACTAATGAGGGAAACGGGTGGAAAACTGGGGAAGTCACACAAACCTGTAATGTAAGAGCTGAGAGGTTCATACTGGGATGCACAGTCTGAATCATCTTTGAGAAATCTTATTTTGAGAGAACTGCACAAGTCTTTTGTGGGAACTTAGCTCCAGTAGCTTCTTGCAGCTGTGAGTTTAAACTGGATGTGGCCTGAGAGAAGAGAATGAATAATTTCAAAAGACTGGCAGAAAAATTCAGCTGTCTCCCTCTGGTTCTCCTGCTTGTATTGTTTTAGTTTGGTCATTGACTATTTAACACCTGGCCTTGAGTCTTTTCTTCGGTCTTCCCTTGAGCAAAGCTTGAAAAGAAAAGGGGATACTAAAACAGAAAAAACCCATGTTGCAAGAGAACCCCTTCCTAGTTTGGGGTAAGTGTGAGGGATTCTGTGGTGCAAGAAAGGCTCAGTGGATGGTTCTGGTCTTTTTCTAGAAGAGAAAACACACCCCTAAGAATGTTTTCCCATTGGCTCTCAGAGCTAATTTATCTTCTCCAAGTTGGCCAGCAACCCCCTGTCCCTCATGCCTTTCAAGCCCCCCATCCAATTCCATTCCTGACATAAAGTCTGCAGTGACCATTATGACCAGAGATGGGAAATCCTACATGTTCTTTTCCTTCTGTCATTCATCTTGCATCTCAGTGTACCTGCTGAAGGCATTTGTTCTGCAGACATCTTCTCCTCTTATGTATCAAAACCAAGTCCAAGGTTTTGTGGTTGCCTGTGAGTCATGAGTGAGTTGGTGAATTCCCAGGCTGCTACCAAGCTGGGCAGGTAAATTCCTCTTTCTGTTTTCTCTCCCCCATCTTATTTTTTGTACTGTAATTCTTTAGAACAGGGAATATCCTTTACTATGTGAATACACACAGGTGTATCCACAGGTGTAGTGTAATATCTGCTAGACATTACTGGAATGAATATTATAAATAGCTGGGAGATGATTTAGCAATTTTAAGGACTATGGTATTTATTTCCTTGCCAGCCTTTTTTTTTTTTTTTTTCCACAGTTATTTTCCTCTTTGTCTATTCAGTGAAAGCAGAATCTTACTTTCTTTATGAAGCACACAATGGAAATGTGGAAACTCCAGGTACTCCAGCCTCAATATTATTGAGAAACAATAAAAACATGTCCTAGTATCTAGCAATCACTGCATGTGAGAGAAAGAGGCAGGAAATAAAAGAATCATGTTGCATGCCCTTACTGAACAAATATTAGCTCTTCAGGGTACTCTATTATCACAGTGCACTTAAGAAATCCAAATTATTGTAACAGTCTGAATGAAACTTGCTCAGTTCCTTCCCTGTCACACAGGCTCAGCTGCTAATGTTATTTTAATCAAAGATTTGATCAACAATATTAGGAAGAGAGATAGCAGGGAAAATTAACACATATGCTTCTCGCTGGGGAAGGGATTATTATTTTTAAATCTGCATTTAGTTTCCCACTACCCAGAGTGATTTCTTTGGAGATAAGCACAGCAGCCAAAATGCTGTGTGCTCAAAGACAGTAGAAATAGTCACCGTGCCCAGAAATTTGCCTCATGTTTTTGAGGCTTTTTGGGGTTTTTGAAAGAGAACAATTCCTGTCAATTTTAGTGTGAGGTGAAGGAGCTTTCCACTTTGCAGTTTCACATCTTATGTAAGCACTGGTTGGATGAAAGCTGTTTTTCTTGCAGTTGGATTCATAGTATAGATTCATAGCCTTTCAATTAAACCTGGGTGCTGGAAAATTAGATCAGCCTCTTTGGAGAAAAGAAACATTTTCTGCATTTACCCCGTTACCCTCTCACAGCAGGGTAACTCAAGTGGATATTCCTGTTTCCCCTGAGTGTAAGGAAGACAGGAAGTTCAGGACTGGGAGTTTTATGTGCAGAAGCTTGTCCAGGTGCTGGAAGGAGCCCTTTTCCTTTTTGCCTGTCCTTTCCCAGCTGACTTGGGCAGGCAGCACAGCAGAACTGTGAGGAGTGGCTGCCCGCCCCTCTTGGAAAGAGCTTCCCTTACCCTGTGCCACCGTCTTGGCCAAGTGAGCCAGCTTTGGAGCAGGATATGGGATTTCAGTTCCTCTGAGCAGCCAGGGGCGAAGCCTTAAAATCAGCCCAGTGCATTCACATCCAAGTAGGTAGCGTGGTCTGGAGTCCACATAACAGAGCTGAAACATGATGGCACAAGACATTGAACTGATGTCAAATTTAAATCCCTGTTAAAAAGAAGTGTTCTCTAGTCTGCACCAGGCCATCCATATCCATTCTGGTAATCTCATTCCTTTTTTTTTTTTGTTGTTGTTGTTGTTGTTGTTGTTGTTGTTGTTGTTGTTGTTGTTGTTGTTGTTGTTGAAAGAAGACATAGATTAATGGCAGAATGAATCTCAGCAGAAGGAACGTGCTCCTTATAAGGCAGGCTTGGGGTGGAGATGGTGGAAATTGTAACACAGGACGGCTTTGTTGGCAGAGAAAGTTGCATTTGTACCATTTATGTTTGAAAATCCTTCACCCAGGGCAGCACGGTTCAGCCAAATCAACTCCATCTGGATAGATGGAGCTGTGGATTGTCTGTCAGAAAAGGACCTAGAACAGCATATCATAACATAGGGAGATGTTTCAGAAACCTCTCAGTGGCTGTGGTGGATCTATTCAGACAAAGTGGGTGGATGGGAGAGGTGCAGTGGGGGCTCCTCAAAGGCATGGAAAGGTCTGAACAACGCCTGTTTGCTCAGCCATCTCTCCCAGCTAGTCTGCCCCAACTTGTTGCTGGCTTTTGGAGAAATATGGCTGTGGCTCTTGCTGGCCTTGGATTAATATACAATCCCACCAGACAAGTGAATGTTTGCTATTTGCTCTGCTGTCAGCACATGATGTTCAGCGAGATTCCTGTGATGATTTCTAAAGCCTCGGGCTCCGTGGTCACATGAACACAGACTCATCCCCAGCTTCTTGTAAAAAAAAAAAAAAAAAAAAAAATAAATCCAATCCCAGCCATAAACCAGAGCTTTGATCCTCGTGAATGCAGAAGGAAAGGACAAAAGCGTGTTGCCAATTTGCATGTTGAAAACAATGAATAGCAAATGAAAACAAACAGTGTACTTTTAACAATGTCACAACCTTAAAACTCGCCTCAGGATGGAGAGAAGAGGCTGGTGTGAAGGTTCAAAGCAGCACAAAACCATAGCATGGTGCAGGGAGGCTTGTGGTATCTAAGCATAAACTGGTCAGGTTGATGCCTTAAGTTTCAGCTTTCATGTATTCCAGATTCTGTGCTGCCCAGGGGTGCAGTTCTGAGCCTCACATTCAGTGCTGGTGAGCTCTCTTCACACAGTAGGCAGACAAAACAAATCCTTTTCCTGCTGGAGACCAGGGACAACTTTCAGGCCCAAAAGCACAAACAAGGGTGACTGGAGGGAAGAACAAGAAGGATGGGACCTGACAACCTGAAGCTGTAATTGGACAATTAAACCCCAAAATGCAAATGGAACAAAACCTATAAAAATGTAAAGCCTCATGACTGGTCAGCCATTTTGTGACCATTCTAAATCCACTTTGAGTGTAGCTCTGGTCAGGCTCCTGTCCTGCCCAAGGTGTATCCTGGAGGCCTTTCAATAAATCCCTACTTTATTCTCTAGCTCTGCCCAGTCTCTGTTCCAGGTTAGCCTTCCCAAGGCATCAGTTTTTTGGTGACCACAAAGGGACAGTGAGGCATCTGGAAACCCCCCCTGGACCAGAGGCACACCCATCAGGGTCACCTGTGGGTCTTTAAGCTCTGGTAAACATGCGGGACCACAAATGTCCCCAGCACATGGCAGATGTCACAAAGCAGGCATTCCCCTGCCACTCACTGGCAAAGCTTGGGCTTGTTCAAGGCCACCCAAAACATCAGCAGAGAAAGGAGGTGGCACTTTTTCCCTACTTCAGCAGTTCCCTCTCCCTCTCCTGTGCCCCCATTACCTTTCTGCCCTCTAACTGCCTTCTTGGGGAGGTAAAGATGTACTCTCACACACAATATGTCTGTGTTGTCAAAGCTGGTGGAGATGGAAGGTTCTGCTAAATATTCACTGGTCTATGGAGAGGATCAATAATCCAGAATGGAGTAAGGGCACACACTCTAGTTTATTTCCAGGTCTCAGCAGCAAACTCAAAAGTCCACATTTTAAGTGAAGGCTTCTCTAACTAATGCACTCCTCCTGGCTGTAGAAAACCAAAAAGTGTGATGGTGAATGGACCAGATTTTCCCGTGGTACTTGGTAGCCTAGTACTAAAGGCATTCCGAAGTCATTAAATGTTTAAGGTTTCTACAGAAAGTGAGGTTTAAACTGCAGGATATGTCTCCTCAGAGTGTGACATGAGAGGAGCACAGGAATGGAAAGACATGGTCATGTCCTTCTCCTTTTGTGTACAGTGTGTGCAATGTAGCTTTTTTTTTAAATGTATTTTTTCCTCTTGTATTTTTTGACCCTTAAATGGAGATATTTTTTATGTATTACTCCTATGGGAAAATGTTTTTGAGTTTTCAGGAAAAAATGTTCCATATCAACTGAAACAGATTTAATTTTTTTATTTCAGCCATTGAAGTAAAATATATATATATCTCAATGATTAGTACAGCCTTAATCTAGGGATGTATATTTTAGGGATCACATTATGCTGAATATGTGCATTACAAACACAAAGTAAAAATCCATGCCATTATTGTGCCTGCTCAGTAGCTACTTTTCAAACTGAAATATCTCAGCCATTTTAAATGACATTTTTATCTTTGCAAAAACGCTAAAAGCAATTAGAGGGCAATATTGGCTGCTCGTTTGCCAAATTTCACTGTTCCAATGAAAGCTGCTTTTGAGTTACTGTACACAAGTGCAAAAAGCATCCCAGATCATTGAAACCAAAAAGAAATCACCATTTAAAAGAAAAGGAAAAGCTGTTTATAAAAGAAATGCTGGCTCCCAAGTTGAAACCACGTGTCAGCATAGAGCAATCTGTTAAATTTTAGTTAGGAACCCCTGGAAAAAAATAAAATTGTTGTTTGCAATGCCATAGCTGAGAATCACAATTCAAGCAGAGAGGTTTCATGCCGGTGTTCTGCATAGGGAATATTCACTACGTGCCTTTGGTGGGAGAATTTTGTCTGTCCTCTGTCAGTAACACTTACTAGTTACCTAGTTTAGTTGTCTCTTTCTTAATTAAAAAAAAATACATTACAAAACCATGTAGCCATATGCAAATGAGCAGGTTGGATTTTCTGTGATTTAAAAAAAAATCATGGCCAACTCATCTTTCCAGAATTCGAGGCTACCTCCAGTTCACCTGAAGGGCTGTTAATGTGTCCTCAGTGTGAATTTATGCTGCAGGGTTCATTCTTAGAGAGTTGAGTAAAGGCAGAGGTAAGTCAACTCAAAATTTTTTGAGGAGCTCAAACACAAGATGTTGTTCGTAGCCAGAGAAAATTATTAGGATCCTCTTATGAAGGTGTAAGAGGATCCTAATAATTGTTTGGAGTGGTTAGTAAGTTATCCAGGTTGACTTGGCAGGAAATTGTTACAGATACTTTTGCCCCTTGGGGATTTTTTTCATCCACCCACACTTTGTCCATGCAGTGTACAAGTCTGATGCCTTTGGGGTCAAATTCTCAGGGTATATGGTGGTGTTAAAATCAGTGGGGTTCCACTGCTGGGGTAAATCACAGCTCTACTTTTCTATCTGCCATTAATTTATCTGTGGGCTATCAGCCAACATCTGGGGTTGTTTTTTTTCTGCCTCAGGGTTTGATTCTCATTAGTGCTCAGGTTTCTTTACACCTTCTTGGCAGTAAAAAGTGGCCTTGCAGCAGAATTTTATTTACACCCATTTGGTGGCCCCCGTTTATAACTTCTGACACACTTCCCTGCCTTCTCAATGTGTCGCCCTGAAGAAGTCACGAGCGTTTTGCTCTTGGATCAGGGTTTTCATTAATTGCTGTGTCATCTGCCCTCGTGCATGCAAAACAGAGATTTTGTCTGCCAGAAGTGGATGAGTTTTAATCGTAATGGTCCAAGCAAATGTCATGGTTTAGAGCCTAAGAGGATCAATGGCAGAGATGGGTTGCACAATGAGCCTGTGTAAACAGAAGCTGGGATGTGAGAGGGTGAAATGGCTTCCTTTCTTTTCCAGAAAAAATGCTACCCTGGGAGAAAAATGGGGTTACATTTCATGAATTGGGGAAATTTCCCCTTTTTTCACAAGGCCAAGTGGTGTAAACACGGATTTCTCAGCTCCCTTCCACACCCTGCTCCCTTCCACCCCTCTCACTCCTTAGGGAAACTACTTTCCTGGGACATCCCAACTAGAGTTGATATATATCCCTGGTATTTTCTGGTGTCTGGGAAAACAATTTTCTCCTTCATTTCAAAATAATACACCATGTGCCTTTGAGATATGAGACAGGGTAACCCTGTGAAGAATTCAACCACAGCCATGCAGAAAAGGAAAGGGGGTTATCTGAGTGGGGTGACACAAGGCTGATGATTAGTAGGCTGCACTGAGCCATTGTTCATTGGAACATAGCCTTTATTTATAAATTATAAGTAAAGATCTGCTAACTGCCCAACTGAGGATACTTACTCATCTGTGCACTTCAGTCCAAGTGCAATAAATACAGATCAAATGTTCACCTTCCATATAATAACAAGGATCTGATCCAAAGCACTTTTTTTATTTCAAATCACGTTGTGTTTTGCTATGTTGTATGTGGGTATGTCATTATTTAAAGGAAAATAAGAGATGGAGCTGGAAACGACTTTAATTGCCAGTTGGAACTCTTGGGACACTCTCTGAAAAGCAGCACCTTAGCCAATATCTATTCATACATTTTGTCTGTGAAACTTACAGTGCCATTTATTTGCCATTTATTTTACATAAATTCGTAATATTTTCAGTTAGCACTGAAATATTTGAAATTATTTAATTGGGAAATTAAAAAAAAAAAAAAAAGCTGACTGTCAGGGATTCAAAGTAATATCAAAAATTTCTGTTGACTGCAATTGGTGCTCTTTGGCTCTGGGAATGCAGCATTTGTATTTTTTATTTTGTTGGGTAATCATTAAAAAGTGTATTAGGTTGGACTGGGTGCCATACTCCCTACGATGCTGCAGGAATGTCCTGCTTACAAAAAGAGCTCAGAAATAAAGAAACAATGTGCTGAGTGTGGCAGGTTTGACCTCATACCCCTTCCTTCCATGGACAAATTTTGATTTGATCTTCTATTATGCAACTGTATATCTCTTTTACACAACATCCCTGCCTAACTGAGAGCACCAGATGGAATATGTGTAGCCAAAACAGCAATTTGTTTTGTATCTTCTCATTGAGCAGAGCTTTAATTTATTATAGATCATTCACCTCAGTGTAAAAATAGTTTAGGGTTTCCCTTTCCCCTTTTCCCTTTCCCCTTTCCCCTTTCCCCTTTCCCCTTTCCCTTTCCCCTTCCCTTTCCCTTTCCCTTTCCCTTTCCCTTTCCCTTTCCCTTTCCCTTTCCCTTTCCCTTTCCCTTTCCCTTTCCCTTTCCCTTTCCCTTTCCCTTTCCCTTTCCCCTTCCCTTTCCCTTTCCCTTTCCCTTTCCCTTTCCCTTTCCCTTTCCCTTTCCCTTTCCCTTCCCCTTCCCCTTCCCCTTCCCCTTCCCCTTTCCCCTTTCCCTTTCCCCTTTCCCTTTTCCCTTTCCCTTTCCCTTTCCCTTTCCCTTTCCCTTTCCCTTTCCCTTTCCCTTTCCCTTTCCCTTTCCCTTTCCCTTTCCCTTTCCCTTTCCCTTTCCCTTTTCCCTTTTCCCTTTTCCCTTTTCCCTTTTCCCTTTTCCTTCCCTGTCCTGCCCATTTTTTAAAGGCTCTAAGACTATCAAAAATCATTGGAGGTTTTTACCTTCAGAAGTAGCCCTGACAGTATGTTTGTCTCAAATTCACATGCATGGATTTAGACAATTTAAAGCACAAATATTTCCTCTGGCTAGCATTTATTTGGTACAGAAAAGTTGATGCCCCTGGAGAAAAAGTCAAAGTAAGCCATAATTAGGGGGGTAAGCTGAGTCCTTGGTATGTGCTGGTGGGGGCATCTGTGTCTCCCCTATTATCCCAGGGTTGTAAGGGACATTTGGGGACAAGAATACAACAAAGGCACAAAGAACCAAACCACCTAAAAGTCTGCTCAGACATTTTCTCAGGGAATTAGCTAGGCCGGTAGCAAATGTTACTGTCCCAAGATGTTCTTCATCACTCATGTCCTGGAGAATATTGTGCTCGGTACCACGGATGCAGGTGTGCTCCAGCTGCCCTCACTGCTGACCTGCCTTGGAGCTTTCTCAGCCCATGTCAGGGAATCATGGAACCATAAAATTTCAAGGTCTTGGAAGTTGCCTTAAAGATCATGATCATCTCAACCTCCCCGCCGTGGGCAGGGCACCTTCTACTAGACCAGGTTGCTCAAGGCTTTATCCAGCCTGGCTTTGAACACTGCCAGGGTTTGGGCACCCACAACCTTCCTGAGCACTTCTTCCTAATATCCAACCTAATTTTCCTCTCTTTCAATTTGTACCCATTCCCCCTCATCTTGTGGCCACAGTTCCTGAGGACGAGTCCCTCTCTGGCTTTCCTGTAGGTCTCCTTCAGATGCTGCAAGGTGCAGTGAGGTGTCCACACAACATTTCCATCTCCAAGGCTGAACAGTCCCAGCTTTCTCAGCCCATTTTCATAGGGGCAGGTGCTCCAGCTCATAGGGGAAGTGCTCCATGTCCTGTTAAATGGCAAGGCTCCATCAAAATACATCACTCCACCTACAAATCAAGCTCTTTCCTGCTTCCTTCTCTGACTTCTGACTTTACAAGCCACACTGCAGCATCCTCAGGCCAGATGTAAATATGAGGCAGAGATCCTTCAAGCACTCTTTAATTTATTAACTCTCCTGTTTCATCTCTTTCCTGCCTGAAAACTGACAAAGCAGGATTTACAGGAGTTAAAAAAGAAAGAAAAGGAGAAAGATCTGTAGACTTGTAACTGTCTCCACTCCTGGGACATGAGTAAGGTTTCTCCAGGAATTTTTTGGTTGTTTTGGGTGGGATGTGTCTCATGTCATTTTAGATGGCAGTGAAGCAGATACCTGTGTCTAAGCCAGTTGTGGAATTTTCTCCTTCTTGACTTTGGAGTGTCTCTGTCATATTTCTAAGTCCCTGCTCAACAGAGCACCAGGGCACGTGTTTTAAATTAAAAGTGCTGGTTCCACTCTTTGCTGTGGGCAGGTGGCTTTGACCACCCCCCTAAATGCCAGGCTGAAGTAGCTTCTTAGAGTTCTTTTAATGGGATGTTTACAAAGGGTAGCAAAAAAAAATATTCCAGCTTTGTGCTAGATAGGGAAAAATTCAGTGAAGATTTATCAACTAAGCCAGAATTACGGAAGCTGGAATTAAACAAAGTTAGTTTTCAAAGTCCTGTTTAAACTCATGCATACAGGTCCTCATCTCCAAAGCAAAGTGTCACTGTTCCTGCTACAGCTGCTGTATTTTTTGTGTATCTATTACAAGCTTTAAAAACTTTTTTCTTTTTTTTTTTTTTTTGTGTTATTGACTTTAAAAATATTACAGAAAAGAACTTTCAGCTTCAGGGGAATTTCTTGGAAAACCTCTGTTCTGTCGTCTATTACTACCAGTGGTGGCCCAGAGACAAGAAGTGTGGAGTTTTTACATAATGAGGTGGCAGGGAAGGCTGTTCCTGCTGTCTTTAACTAAACTGGACAATGTTTTTTCTGGAACAAAACTTCCATGTTTCATGTAGAAAAGGAGGAAAAAGCCTTAGCTTTAGCTTCTGAATAAATATTTGCACAATGTCAATTCTCAAGTTTGTGTGTGATCATCTTTAATTGTTTTAAATAATCATAATAAAGGAAAGAACCACTGACATTTTTTTTTTTTTTACAAGATAGACAGCATGCAATTATCTAGGGAGGTTGAGGTAGTGGCCTGAATGTACAAAGTTCAGTGAAATATGGAAGGAATGGGTTTCTCTCAGGAAGTCTGAGATGAAGCAGAGCTATTTGAAGAAAGCCCTTGCAAGTGTCAGCCTGGAAACTGGCAATCTCTGCACCTGTTAAAGACTCATTTTAACACCAGTTTCCACTCTACCATCTTTTGGCTGTATGAATAAGAACAGCACAAATTGAATTTCAGGAGACCTCACTAATGGCACAGTGGAAGAGGGGGAAGCTACAATGACTCCAAGAGGGAAAAAAAGGGATAGAGCAGCTGACAAAGGGTCTACTGTATGTTCAGAGGGTTTTGAAAGCTGGGCTGATGTTAAAGTTAAGCTTGTGGACTGATGTGAAAATTAAGACTGTCTCCTTGAAGCTTCTGGCAGCTTCAAGGTTGAGAGCCCCAGTTGCGTCAACACAGAAAGTGACACCCTTGGTTACTTGGATGAGATTTTATATCTGGGGTTTGCTCTGCTTACTCTCCTTGCTTTGGGTTATTTAAGGCTTTTTATTGGCATGCAATGGGCTATTATGAGTGTTTTCTAGGCTTTGACTGCTTACTTTTGCCCAAGTAAAATTAGCACTTTCTACTTCTCCACCCAAACACCAAAGGAGAAGTGTGCAAGCCTTAGCCCTCAACCTGAAAGGGGCTCTGAATTTTGGAAGTGTCCCTCACACTAACAGCGAGCGGGCTTGAAATCCTGCCTGACCAACTCCAGACTTCCTGGGATTTGAAAACTGAACTTCAGGTTTGATATTTGGCCTAGCTTCCTAACGAAAATGGAAAATTGCATTTCCTCAGCCTTCCTGCAGAACAGCCCGTGACCCTGATGAACTTGAGATAAAATCAAGGGCTAGCAGGATGCTATGCCCCATCTCAGACAGAGGTCAGCAGGAGTTTTGTGCAATGTGGGACTGGCCCCTCTGGCTGGAAACTTCTTTATTTGCCTCTGGGCTCTGCAGCCACTGTAGGCTTGAGACCTACACAGGTGTGCAGTGGTGAGTGAGCCATTTCTTTTGCTCAGGATAGGATATTTGTGATGAAGGAAAACACAGACTTTACGTGCTCACTTTTTTTTTTTTTTTTGATCCTTCTTAGGGAAAAGATTCAGAATGCCAAAAGCTTGTCTTTAATATTTCACGGCGGTAAGTCTTTTATAAACCCGCCTTGCAAATGGCACTATAAATTCTCCACTATGGAAAATTGCTATCTGGTTTGAAACGAGGCAGGATAAATAGAACTATAAAAGGTTACCTGGAGTAAACAGATAGGGTTTCCAAAACGTACCACAGGAGATAGATTGGGGCTCAGGGTAATCTGTTTTCCACGCTTAACACGCGATCAGCATCGGCTGAACTCTGTAACTGAGCTGCCATCTGTATCAATCCTGCTCCGGGATGCCTTGGCCCTGTTAATGAAATCTGGAAGTGGAATTGCAAATGGATGCAGTGAATGGTAGATGTCAGCCCATTGCGTGATGGGCAATCATCAATCATCCCCTGTCAGTTATTTCTGTCTCAGTGAGTAAGCCTTTATTTAAAGCATAAAGTAAGAATGTTGCCAGACCACAGGAACAAGCCCTGAGCTGTTTGCAGGTGCTGCTATTCACAGCTGCCAATTAAACCCCTGACATTTCCATAATGGCCAAGAGGCAAAGCATATGCACTTGATATAAACATTTTTGTAAAAATTAATCTCAGTTTATCAATACTTCACTTTTTTTTTTTTTTCCCCTTCCCAGAGCGACATACAACATCCTACTTTTGGCCTATTGTTTGTTTGCTGTGGAAAGAGAGAAATACGAGTTGGAAAGCAGCCAGGGCATTCATTTCCCCAGGATATACAGTAGATTCCAGTGGCTCATTTCAACCCTTAATTGGGGAGGGAAAGCACAGTAGTGAGGAATTCCACCTTCAGAAAATGGTGTGTGTGCCCCTTGCCCCCCAGCCACGTGCACATGCTCAACTCCAGCATTTCTCATCACATGCTGGCCCTTACCTTGGTAAAAATGTCATGTTTGGTTTGGCAAATGCTGCTCCTGAAGTTACCAAGCCCATTGTGGTTGGTTGCTGCTATACCAGAATTTTACTTTATCTGGATTTTTTATACAGATCTCTGGACGTACTTTTTCTGTCTGGTCCTTCTCATTACCCCTCCACTATCTGAAAAAAAAAAAAAAAAATCCAAACCACCAAAACCTAAAAATGTGAGCACATTTTAATATGCTTATTGTTTTTGTTTGGGCAGGAGAAGAAAAAATAAATTGTCATCTCAACTTACCAAAGAGATTCATCAGTATTTCTACAAATTTATATATATTTCATAAAATTCCCAGTGATGAGCTAGGGTGTTGTTTTGGTTTGTTTTTTTTTTTTTTTTTGGTTGTTTTTTTTTTTTTTTTGCTTTTTTTGTTTGTTTGTTTGTTTTTGTTTGTTTGGTTTTTTTGTTTGGTTTGGGGTTTTTTTTGTTTCTAGGGAAATTATTTTCATGGAAAAAAATTATATATTCCTACAGAAAAATAAACTGCCTGGTATTGCCACCTGACATTTATAGTTTGGAGGGCATAAAACTTTTCAGAGGTCCTTTTATTTCTTGCTCTCAGCTGTTTATAGTTCTTCAGGGGTACCCAGATCTGTAAGTAAATACAGAAAAAAGAAAGGAGTGCATTCACGTTTTGGAGGAGATTTCATTACACACTGATTGCTCTGCCCCTTTTTGCTGCAAGGACTGGACAAGGCAGAACACTGAGTGGGAAACTGGATAGCACTGGGGCATTTTAAACTTGTCTTCTTCACTCTTCGTGGTGCTGAGGAAGATCACATAAGTCACCCAGAAATTTGAAGTGGGTTCTCACGTTTCGTACTGTCTACTATATAATTAAATCTATATAAATCTATAAAATGCTGCACTGTTGGATGAGATTGATTTCTGAAACCTATAGAACTCTGTTGACATGGTATATTTCAAATTGTTGTTAGAGATCTTGCTGGCATGGGGGTTTTGAATTGGGCGTTTAATTGTGTTGAATTGGGGGTGTTTAATTGTTTGCCCCACAGCTGTGCCAGTGTGCTCATTGTCAGATGCAGAGGTGCCAGGGCAGTTTTGGCAGCATAACTTATTTTACTTCACCTGACTGAAGCAAGCCATCCTGCCTTAAGCATTTCATGCCAGTGGAAGTGGAGAAGTGTAATATTGAGTCATTTCCTACCTATCATGGATCTGAAATTTTAGGTACAGATTGAACTTTGCCCAATGTCCTGTTTCTTTTGTCCATGTAGGCACCTTGTGAAGTTCCACATTGCTTCACATTTTAGGCATAGATGTTGCTTCAGGATTAGTTTTGAATTCAGCTAATTCAGCTTAGTTTCTAACAGGTTTCTTAATTTTTAAAGTTTTCTTTTTCATTCTAAACCACTCAAAATCTGAGAGATCCACAAAAACATTGTCTTTAGATATTAAATAAGGATGTTAAAACCTGATCAATGTTTTTATTCGGTCTCTTTAGAACCTGAAGGACCAAACTGGCTGAGTTATCCAGAGTAGATCAATTAATCCACATATATTGCCATTTTATTTTAAAATACAGGAAAAAGAAAGCATTAACTTAAAACTGGCTGACTTAAAAAAGTCAAAAATCAAAAAATCTCCCAAGTCTCAGCTCAAGTGCTTCTCTGTAGCATATCTTTGTGGCTGTAAGGTAATTTCCTGTGTTCAGGAGGACTCAGCAGACATTATCACCCAAGATAATCATCTACTTTGGGTACCTCCATGTAAGCAGAAATTACCAAAGTCTGACTTAGCCCTGCTGCTCTGAGCTAAAAGGCCAAAGGTAACTAATCCCTGTTGTGCTCAGCTCCTGTGCTCTTGCAGATGTCAAGGCAATAATAACAGTATTTGCTCTGAGTGCAATATTGTTATTATTGCATATTATTGCAATATGTCCAACGACAGGACAATGCAGAAATGCCCAAGCTGGCTGCAAATGAACCCTTGTGGATACTGGACACAGCCAAGATGAGACAGCAGAGAACACCAAGAGGACTAATTTACCTTGCTTTTTGGCAGTGGTAGCTCCATATAGGCAAATTTATCCTGCCAGAAAGCAATCTCCTTTATGGTTAGCTCATTTACAGCTGGTCTGACTACTGGAATTTGCAATGTGGACATATGTTCTGTTAAGGTGAACAGAAATTGTTCTGTTGTGCGTGATTGTTTTAAATAAAAACATGGAGGTTGGGATTTTGAAGGTACCTAAGGGCTTCCTTTGAAGGTGGTTGAAGATATTGCTACCTGCAGGGATGTCTTTTGCAGCTTCTGCTGAAGATGGTATGGCCCATGAATCAGCACATGGGATCATATGCCCATCTAAGAGCCTCAAGTGCTTACAGCACAATATTTTAGCTTAAGTCACTGAAGAGGGTGTGCTTGCATTTAGAGTCTTACTCTAAATGGTGAACTGAATCAGAGCAATTGCATCTCTTGGTGTGGCAGAAGCAGGCAGGCAGCTTGGTGATAATGCCCCATCTCTCTGCTTTAAAGAGCCCAAAGAGACCTGGGTGCCAGGGCCCATGGAAATGTCTTTTTGCTTTACAGAGCATTAATGGTTGGGCACCTCACTCTCCTCGTATCCTGTCAAAAATATTTGTGTTTTTGGGTTTGTGGCACCATCTAGTCTCCTACTGTAAAATCTGATCCTGCTAAAGAGGGCAGAGCACAACCCAGATTTCCAGCCTGACACCAGAGAGATTTCTCAGGCGCTCGAATCAAAACACGTTTTCCAATTAAAATTCACTCATTTGAGTTATTATTGCCTTTAACTTCAGCGAAGTTTGTACAAGTGAACACTCCTGGTACTGACGCTGTTAAAGACCACAACGACACAGACTCTGACTCAGAAGGCAGACAATGACTCAGTTTATTTCCGGGAATTTCTTCCCTTTTATGCTGTTCTACAGAGAACAACTCAATTGGTGAAAGAAAGACAAATTTCTTCAATCACATTGGTCAACCCAGAGGGACATCAAGACGAAGTCCCTCCTAGGGAAAGGAATGTAAACAAAGGTTACAGTTAGAAAAACGTGTCTCTTGTTGACAGAAAACTCTCTGGGAAAGAGTTTCAGAAAAACCAAAACATCTCAGGCACGAAGCAAGGCTACACTGGTACAAAGGGATAGTGGCATGTAGAGAGAGATTTGGCATTGTGAAAGCAAGCAAGTACCAGTAGCCAATCTTCCTTCTGTTGCTGCACTCACCGATGTGAGCTCCAGGTTTGTCTCTTGCTTCCCTGCTCCTGAGGCTGCCCAGCTGTGACCCAGTGTGCTGACCTCACCAGCTTTCATGGCTTTCGTGCTACCAAATCCCACCAGGAACTTGGTGTCTCTTGTGGTAGCCTTCATCCATGGCTAACCTGTATTATCATTGGCACACACTTGAAATTTGTGATGTTATGTTTCAAATGTTTCCAAAGCTGAAGCACACAAGCTCTTTCATTTCTCTCCTGCCTCGTAGGATTATTTCAGCTCTGCACATGCAAAGCCTCGTATTAGGCAAGAAATTAATCATATCAGGGTAAAGTAGCTACTGAAAAATTGCCAAGCACCATAAACATTGGTCAAAATGCAGGCCCAACCATTTGCACAGCGAGTAATTGAAGCTGGAGGTTCACTGGAGCGGCGCGTAACTTTTCATTTTGAATTAGAAAGCTTCTCAAACATAAAATGATATCTGAGAAGAACTGCATTACCTAAAAGGTTTCAGTAAACACTGAAAAAAGAAATAAAAAAGAAGTGTTAAAATATGCTGGAGAGATCAATCATGCTTTGTGGTTGCTTGCTCCACGTAGTTTCACACACATTCTCTGATAAACAATGTCCCACACACTCTGCCCAGACCCATTATTTTCTTCAGCACCAAAGCGTCAAGGGCCAGATCCTCATTTGGTTTAAGTCAGCAGAGCTCTGCTGAGGTTGACTGCTTGCCATTGATTTATGCCAGCTGAAGATCTGGCCTGAAGAGTGACAAAAATATAATTTTATGTTTTATTTATGGGTGTAAAACAATAGTCCTAAAGGGAGCAGATGTTCCATGTCAAGGGAGGAGGTTTATTAAATGCAATTCCAGACACAAAAGCTAATCTCTGTGGTCAGGGAAGGCATGAGGCCTGTTTTACATGATGAACTTTAATTGAAATCTTGCTCTTTTGTGTTCATTTGTTTCTTCTATTTGGGAGTTGACAAGCATCATTTAAATTACTTAACAGCTGCCAGGCACCTTAAAAAACAATAGATAGTTGTCTTAGACACCTGGAGAAGGTTAGACAGTCTTCATTTGTCTTCCCAGTACCTGCTGAAATGGTATTAATTTGGTATCACATACTTTTAATTAAGTGGTCACTTCACTAAAGAAATTTCCATCTGTTTCAGATGGAGCTGTGGGGAGAAAGATCTCTCAGTTTTGTGGAGGGTTTTGCAATTGTAAAATGTCTTTTTTTTTTTTTTTTTCCAATTTGGATTTAAACCCAAAGGATTTAGAAATCCTCTCAAAAAGAGAAGGGAGTGTCTGCCTCTAAGTCCCAGGCTCCAAACCTCTTATCGTGCCCAGCACCAAAACTGTTCCCTTTCATGGATGATCTTCCCTCTGTAGGTCCTAGAGCAGGAGTTCCTTGGCTGCCAGAAACTGAAGTTAGGGAGCTGAAAGAAAACCAGTGGCAAAAGCCTGCTTGCAGGAGTGCCACAGTTTTTGAAGCTCTCCTCCTCACGTTTTCTTTCAGTGAGCCAATGTTTTTGACTCCCATGCCACTGTACCACCCTAAAAAGGAGAGAGCATCCAGTGACATGCCTTTTCCTCGGGTTTAAAAGACACAGAAGTGTACCACGGTGAGATCTGAGCTCTTTAGAGGCACAGAGCAGTCAGCTGAGCAGTGCTGATTCACAGCAGATAAATTCTGGACCAAAATGCATAAGGATGAGATTTACCCCCTTTACCTTCTGTGTTCCTTCTCACACCCTCACAGTCAAGGACAGTACATGGATGGTTAGGGAGCAAGCTGTGCTTATCAGAGTCCAGCAGTGACATGTAAACTGGAGCTTCAGGAAAGACAATGAGCAGAGGAAAACTGGAGTGAATATTCCTGTATTCTATTAAAAGAGAGGAACAAAAGTAAAGATTGAAGAAGGCTGTGTATGGAAAACAAAACGGAGAGGGAGAGGACTCCAGTGTGTCAGCTTGGGTGGAAATCCCACATTTAATGTGTGGTTTAGTTCTGAATCAGGCTGAGCATAACAAGCTTGAGTTTGTCTATTAACCAAAATTAGAAAAAAAAGAAACCTGAGGCTAAGCTGACAATGGGATGCAGGCAATGCTGAGACATGAATGAAATGTTTCAGCATAATTTTTTGTTAATTCGTGTTAGAAATCCGGCGCATCTTCATTGTAACACTTTTCAACACAAACAGCAGCAGCAACCACAGCCTTCCATTCTATAAACATCAAAGGAGGAGCTTCCAAGGTTATTAAAAAAAAAAAGCCTGATACTTGTTAGCCTCCCTGGCTAAGAAGTTAATGGAATAAGCTTCTCACAACAGATCTGTTTTGTCTGACATAACATTTGTTTCCTTTCAAAGCCACTCCAAATAACATTTCCAGTTGCACATTTCCAAAGCCATGAGTCACTTCATGGGATGGATGGGATGGAACATGGCTGTGGTGAGTGCACTCTACAGCCACACTGGGCCTTCTAGACTCCTCTATAAGCTTCCCAGTAGAGAAAGAGTCCCTTGAGGGGACAGTCTCACCTGTTTTAAACCTCTCCTTTAGGATGATGTCAGTTAGAGACTTAACCTGTGTTTTTTCCCCTTATCACCAAAATGTAGTGTAGTAGTAAAGACCAACCCAAATATTATATATGTCCATGGGGATAGTTGCTGTAGTATATTGTGGTGAAGTAGTATATTGTGTATCACATCTCCAGGTACCATATGCAAGAGAGAGAAAGGTTTATGCATTGCAAGGAAGTCATAGAAGAAGAATAAAACGCTCCAAAAACACAAAGGGCTTACTTAGAAAGAAATATGAAAATGCCTGAATCTACACAAATGCAAAGTCAGGATGAATATGCTATATGCTTAATTTTCACCTCAAATGTGAGAACAAACCAAGGGAGAGTAAAAATTAAGACTTTCCAGGGAAAGAAAATAGAGGACGGGTTGTGATAAAAGGGGAAACAGTTTTCTTATCAGATGGTCTGTTTAGTCTGGGGAGCAGTTTTCGGGAGAATCAGTAGCCTCGGAATTTGAGTCATTTCATACCAGAGCTTGGAAATGCACAACAGAGATTACTCCTGTCTGGGAAGGGAATGAAAAGAGGGTCTACTGATCTCATCCAGCCCTCACTTCATTCAGCAGGAATCTTTTCCACTGACTGAGGCAGGCTTTGGATCAGACCCCTTTTTTACCCACCATGTTGATGTCTGTCTGAAGAGACTTAGGAAACGACATGAACCGGAGCCCAAGTATGACACTAATAATGGCTTTTTTGGGCTGCTGCAAGGGAAAAAAAAAAAAAAGGCAAGTGGCAGAAAACTGTGAAGCAGGCAGCTGGCAAATCAGAGGGACTGTTTTACAGCTGCGAGCTGAGTCAATCTCTGAAATGTCTTTACGGAATTAAATGACATTAAGCTCGGTGTCGGTAATTCCCTTAAAACTGTGAGCAAACACTTCTGGAACAGCAGATCTGAGGGCGGCGTCACCGCTTGGCAACTTCTGCTCTTGCCACAGCGGGGATTTTGCTTTCCAGCTTACTTTATTTTTTTGCACACAAGGTTTGAAAAGGAGTTTCGCCGTGGTTAACACAACATAGCTACATTTTATATCTGATTCAAAAGAAAACAGTGATAATGGAAGTGGGGGTAACATTTTTGTGCATGCCTGACTGACTCCCTTTGCCTGTTTTGAGCCTACCTAACGGGCAAACCTCACTTCATTCTACACTGCTCTAATTAATTTGACAGGACTGGAAACTTGCTCTTCCTGTTCACACTTATTATTCATCTCTTCAGAATGCCCTGTAGGGAGTAGGAAGCACAATAAAGCAGTATTTACCAAATCCCTCAATGCTAAATACACCTTTTAAGCTGACTCTGCACAACAGCCAGCAGTGAGAAGATCTGACTAAAGGGCAGCCAAAGAAAAACAACATTTTCCAGAGCATCGTCTCTTTACACATGGCTAGCAGGTCTTGGGCAAGGAAACTATGTCTTTTTACCCCACTTCAAATTCTGTAGTAGGCTCTGGGGACCCCAGCTTAGCTCTGCTGTATCTGAAAGCTCTGCTGTAGCCAAAGCAAATGACAGAGTGATCATACTCAATAAGCTCTGATGTTAGTTCACAAGAGCCACTGAGTAATTTCATACAGGCGTATCTTTTAACCTTTCATCACCCAAATTAGAAACATCATAACACAACATAAAACACATCTGAAAAGTCCATCGGAGGCAGGAACTCAGAAAAATGCAAGTAGAAATAAAGTGTTTTGAGAAAACACTGAAATTGAATGTTAGATTTCCTTCTTTGGAATTCTCAGTGCAGAAAGGGACCCTTTACAAACACACAGGGTGATTAAGGAATTTAAAAATTGAAACATGCTTATTTGCACACAGTGGGGAAGTAACTCAGACATTTTGTATTTTAAAAGTGAAAGATCAATGAAAGAGATTTTCAGCAGCAAGTTACCCGTTGAGTCCTCAAATCTAATCAGGAGCTGCCTTTGCACCTTTATGACTCTGTAAATCTCACTTTACATGAAGCTAAAGGTTAAGTTTTCAGAGTACCTGAGAAAATTTCTACATGACATAGGGCAGCACTCTGCACAAGTACCCACATCAGCCCTAAATGAACTGACTCAAGTACCAAATGGGACAGAACCACTGTAGCTGAGGAGTTTTTCCAGCTTTCTGCTCTTAAGCTCCAAATATTTCTTTGTGTGGCATCCACCAGATGCCACAGTATGTAAGTCACTTTTTTTAATGGGGACTGTCTTTCAAAGAGGTGTGGAGAAGCAGGCAGGCATTCAATAGGATTTTTCAAGGCACATGTTAAAATGGAAACCAAAGCAACTGCTCTTAGATGCTTCTGAAAATTAAACAGTTTAAACTCCTGAGAAAATCAGAGAACTAAATTCCTGACCTGCTTCTGAAAAATTTATGTTGAGTCATTTTTCCTAGTTCCTGAACCTTCTTATTCATATCTCATGGAAAAGCATGGACACAATCACACACAGGTTTCCTTATTCCCTTTGGTCTTTGCTTTTCTTCATTTATCCACTTGCTCACCTATAGAAAATTGAAACACCCTTCCTTCCGCAGTCATGGAGCTCTTATATTGATGTTACACTGTTCATCTTCAGGCGAGGCTTAATGAAGACAAACAGGAGACTCCCGTCAGTTCAGCTTGGGTTTGGATCAGATCCTAATAGAGAGGAGTCGGGCTCTTTGAATTGTAGATAGCACAACAGCTCAACTCCTTCAGGCGTAACTCCTCTCTGAATTGTTGTAGAGGAAAACCCACTCTAAACAGCTTGAATCTGGAAAAAAACCCCTTGGATAATTGGGAGTAGAATGGGTCCATTGACTTCAAGAGGAGCTACTGCATGAATAAAAGGTGGGCTGGCATTGGCTTTTGCTGTGTTACATATGAAAGATGGTTCTTGAAACTAATTAATCCTTGAAAAGATCAGCTGACCCATCTCATTGTTAGCAATACATTTTTAATTATTCATTTTAGTCAAGCATCATTTGAACACAAGTCAATTTGCAATTTCATTAGAGTACAGAAAAGGCCTGGGGTCTATTCCCAGTAAAAAGGAAAAAAATCTCTGGCAAAATTTCATAAAAGATGTTAATCCTCTAATTAATTTTATGTATCAAGCAAGAATTAATGTGTCCTGCTATTTAAGCAGAAGTCATCTTGCCAAGAAATGCATTTTGTCATACCTTCCCCTCCAGGAAAACCTCTTTACAAGCTTTGTGGCAAAACACCCTGGCAACTAATGACTAGCTTTGAAGCAGCATTCACAGACCATTTGCTTTGATGACATTTGGAGCTTTTTTCTCCCCCCCACCACTCATTCCAAAGTCTATTGTAAGTGTAGTGCTCTCACTGCGCTGCTTTTGAAAACTAATCAATAAAGTAAGATTTGTCAGGTTGCATCTGAGGAGTATCACATCTTTTAGCTCCCTTCTTGGCTGAGCTGCTGAACACATTTTTAAGCTAAACCTCATGAAGAGATTTGAGTATGTTGTAGGTACTGTATTCACAGGCACACGAGTGTGACGCCTTTCTTTCCCCTCTCTTCCATTAACTTCAAAAGCTTAAAACTTCTGCCAGTTAACCTTCCGTAAAACTGACATTATATGGTCATCATGCATAATCAAGTGATGGATTGCTTGCCAAGAAGTCACAAAGAGCAAATGTTTACACTTGTTATAGCTATGACAATTACAGCACTGCAAAAATGGGGGGGAAAAAAGAAAAATTACCTCAGCCCATGCTGAAGAACTCCAAAAAAAACATATCCCTGTTAGTAAATACTGAAACGAATTTTGAATACCTCACTAGCATCAGCATAAATCCCAGAGTGAGGCAATCTGCACGCACGGAAATGAATCGAGATCAGGACGTGGGCCACATCTTTGTTCTGACTTTTGACTTTTCTTAATCAATGCTAAAATCTTTAGGTCCGATTTCTCATTTCAATGGCTTTGCCTTCTGTGTCTCAACCGTACCTCACCTAATTTAATAAGATGCAAGCTAAGGAAGTACTTAAGTTACTTATCAAGGGTTTCAGATGACACATTATTATTGTACTCAAAAGTCAATATTTGCTAATCATGTTAGTAGAGGAACTGATCCAGGGCTACAATTCTTGAATTGCTAAGGCATTTAAGATTAATTAAACCTGTCTTCTCACTCGACACATGCACACATAGCACAACACCCCCAACCCCCACCTCTCTTCTGAAGTGGACAAGTCAGTGTCTCTGTAAGGAAAACCTGTCTAGTCTGCAGCTATAGGATGGAAACCTCTTTATTTTCTCAGCTTTCTACCTCCACTGTTGGGATGGGCATTCAGAGCCTGACCTCAGGTACCGGGGTGGGTCGTGGTCAGCATGTTGGGGCTGTGCCCTTTCTCTTTGACACCAGTATGAAACCAGGCCATTGTGTTTTACCTGTTTGTGGGCTTTCTTTTAATTCTCATTCTTCTTTTAGTGTGTGTTAACAAATCTACCTTTATAGTCTTCAAAACAAAACAAAAACTCTCAAACTACTGCACCTGCGATCCTTGCACAAGGCTGCGGTTGAAATCAGGGGAGAGCTGCATGCTGAGCAAAAGCAGAGCCAATCTGGCAGTGTGACACAGGTTGAAAAAGCCTGACTGCTCATCTTGTTTCAACTGGGATTGTTCATCCAGCAGTCCCACACATTAAAAGTACTGAAATGCTGAGAAGGTCTTATTCCGCACAGTGGCAGAAGAGCAGCGAGTTTACGCCATACGATTTATCCCTATTTTCATTTTATCATACATAATGGGAACAGTTAAACCCTGAGCTGTGTCTTTCTCTCTCTCTCTTTCAAAGCTGTTGTTGAATTTGGTGTGTATAACATGAAAAGATTTTGAGCATTTCCTAGGGCTAGGTGCAGTGTAAGCAGGTAATGTGCAAGCTTCCACATGCAGACTTGCCAGTGCATGGTCAGGCTGGATTTGCAACCCCTCTGCCACAAGAGCTTCAGTCTCCTCTGAGTGTGCTCAGAAGCCATGTCTATGTCTGGACATGTGCATTTGATTAGCAATGTGGTGACCTCCTGATAGGATCATGTATTTATTCAGAACCTGGCTTAGAAGGAGGCACAGATCTGCCTGGAAGAAGGAATCTCTTAGTGGATGAAATGTTTAGGCTTACCTCCTACCCAGCATATATTACTGTAGTTTGTGTATTTTTGTGGTTTTCTCTTGCTTGACTTCAAGCAATTATTATACTGGCCTGAACAGAGTGGATCAAATGTTTAAATGAGAATAATAGAGCAGAGTGGATAATTGCAATCAGACACATTAGGAGAGATGCTGATCTACATAAAACTTGGGCAAACCAGAAGGATGTGTCTATCTATACCAGATTAACCCAGATTTGCACTCATAAATGGGACAGTAGTGTTGGAAGCCACAGATCTGATTCAAGACAGTAACTTGTAAAATTGGTGTTTTGCAAAGACTTGCAAAGTGGGAAGTGTTCACTGTTATCAGGAGATTGAACTGATATTGTGCATTAAATCGTACATGCAGAACATCAATATGCACATTAAAAAAAAAGTAACTGCTTTGAGCACTGTGGTATCCAGCCTGCATACATTTCAGATCAGCACATTTTCAAGTATCACACTCAGGTGGACATTCTGTGAAATCAAAACGACGCATTCTGTTTAATATCCCAACTAGTGTTAAACTATTAATCTAAATGTGCTAATAGTGGCTGTCATGGAAGTTGAGCATCTGAAAGCCTCTCAGCAGCAATGCCCTATCCTCAAGTAATCTTTTTCTCTTATTAATTCAGTAAAAATATATAAGAAAATCTACTCTTTAAAGTGGTTCCCCCCTCCCCCATTTTTTAAATTAAACATTTTTTATGCGTGTCTTTTAAATTACTAATTTATTAATTTAGAGCCGCCACACACAGACTGAGCTACTAATTTCTTCTGTTATTTATTTGTCTTTAGATCAATCATGGTGCCATTTTTAGTGTGATTTCGATGTATTCAAAATCTCAGCTTTTTCTCTGTGTGTGTATCTATTTGCCTCAGTAAATTGTTAGCAAATATCACACTTACCTTTACTGGTCCATGCAAACTCAATTTGCTAATCTTAGCTCATCTTCCAGTGGAGCACATATCTGTGTCACAAATGTCTTCTTTGAAACTGGCACTAATTGGCATTTGTGTTGGAATTCTCAGTGGGATGGCCACAGACACAAGGTGAAAATTTGGCTCTGTTGAAGGCAACAGGAGTTTTGTCATTGACTTTAATAGGGTCAGGACTTCTTCCAGAGACTGAACTGCCTCTCATACAGATGTTCAGACTGAGCTGGGAGATTCAAATCCTCTCTTTGCTCATGACTAATAAAATGTTGTTTTCTGTTAACCTTTGTCCTCCCTCTGCCAGTATCTAGCCATTTTTTTTTTAAAGAGAGAGTGAATTAGATAAGACCTCCAGCTTCCTCTTGCTTTGTCTTCCTCAAATCCCAGTTCCCTTCCTTCTCTTTATACTTGATATAGTATCTCTCTATGCCCAGTGCAAGTTCTCTGTCTTCTGTTATCTCTTGATTCTTCAATTCTTGTGCATTTTTAACTGCTCTGCTTTCTTAGGGACTCTACCTTCAAGGATGCTCTTGCTCTTGAAAAAAATGAAATTCCTTTAATTTAATTCAGTCTATCTTTCTAACAACCCACTGATTTCCTTGTGTCTGCCCCCACTTTCTCAGAAGCTGTTGTTTCTTGCCATTACTAAGAGTCTTCTCAGTCTTTGGTAAGAGAATCTATACTTCTCCAGGTTCTGTACTTGGCTCCATCTGAAGGCAATCTTCGTCCCTTTCTTTACCACTCCTTCCCTCCCAACACCTGGCTTCTGTAATCTGCTCCCATTTCAACTTGCTTTGGATAGGCACCTTCACTGACAGCTCCTTTATTATTTTGGTGTCTCTCTTTGCCACTTGCTCTCCCCTTTGCCCCACAGAGGTGCCCATGTCAGAGCCCTTGATGCACTTCCCTTTCTATGGCAATTATTGTCCTCTGCACATCTGAATTTTCACAGGCTTCTGTACATCCTGCTGTCACTTACATAATGGCTTGACTTCCTAAGGTTGGTTATTTACCACTTTTTCCTGGTTTTGAGATCCTCAGCTCCTCTATTGCTGTTTCCTGAGTTGTCTCCTAGACCATCTTTTCTCTTATCTTCCTGCCCCTTCTGCCATTGATTGTCTTCTCTATTGCTATCGTTGGGGATCGTGATTTTTTTCATCAATACAAGCTGAAAATATTATAATCATCTCTGTTCTTGATGGATGATGTCAGCAAGATCTCCTCACTTCCTCTCCTTCCACCTAAAACACTGCTTGCCTTGTCTCCACTGACCAGCACATTCCTTGATTTTTCTGCTGCTATTAAGAAATGCAAGCCATTAAAAATCTCTGTGAAATCTGCTGCTTGAGATTCTACTGCCATTTATCTTCCTCTCAATTTATCCAACTGCTTCTCCCATTCTTCTCTTTTACAGATTTCCTCTGCCCCCTTTTTCCTTTCTGTGCTTTCTGCTGTGTTGCTCCATGGAGAAGGATTGTTTTGTTGTCATCCCTGAGCAATTTCTTCTTTTGCTTCCTGAAATCTTTCATTAAAACTCATCTCTCAGCTTTGAACTGTCCCTTTCAGTCAAGCAGAGGCATTAATGCACTGGAAGACCAAAACTGTGATGCTGGCCAGAGGCCTGTTACTGTAATCTCTTTTCATGCCTAAGCACAGCCCCAATGAAGTCACTGTTCCCCACATTACCTGGAGATGGTAGAGAAAGGAGATTGATACTCATGTTTGAAATGCATGAACAGCCCTCAGTGTGCTACAATACAGTGCTAAGAATATAGAATAGTCACTATACCAAGAAACCAAATAATTGCATTTCTCATGTAGTGGGAAAAATTAAAAAAGCAAATGGTGAATACCTTGAAGCCCAGAGCAAAGCTGAAAGTTCTACAACTGCTCTTATCTTGCATTGAAACACACAGGCTACTCTTTTGAAAGTTTTCCATTAGAAGTTAGGGCAGGAGTTCTTGGTACACCCAAGTGGTTGTTGTGACTTGGCAAGCTTTCCTACACAGAACTTTTACTGGGTGAGTTATTACAACTAAGGCTATGTAGGAGTTAGAATGAGGTTATCTCATCTCAGTTTTACAGGGCAGAGTGATTTTTTTGCACAGGTTTTTATTCTACTCTGCAAAATTTCCCCCGCCAACCTAAAAGGAGTGCTGGAGGAGTGCAACGACTGAACTCCCTATGGCAGAAATAACAAAATACTGCAGTGGTTGGACCATTAAGTGAGATATCAGAAATATTCCCTCTAGTACAAGAAGAGAATGATGCCACACAGTATGATGCAAAATACCTAATTCTTTAGGGTCATGAACTAGAGGCTCTGTATTCAGGAGTCCAGATGTGCTGCGGACAAGTGAGTAATTTTCCAGCTGATACCTTTGATACTATGAACTGTAGACCAATATATTCTGTTCTGCAAATTACTCTCTTTTTGGGTCAGGACCATGATATGGTTTGGACAAAGTCTAGAGCTGAAGGTTTTAAGTGGTGAGTTACAGGAAAATGAATGGAAGAATCCAGCGTTCAATTTCCAGATCAACATGCCACAACCTTTATGGCAATTAGAACTTCTCCAGTACAAGAAGTCAGATTAAATTAAATGCTTTGAGCCACTGTGCTGCAATCTGTATGTTATGCTGAACCCTTTTTCTTTACAGTGTGATAGGAAAGGTTTTCCTTTGGGAACACTTCAGTTCTGAGCCAGTTTTGACTTCTGACTCAGAGTTCAACACTTCTCCAAAGTCTCGAAAATCTGAAGGTGACCACCATCCCTTCACTGTGGCCCTGTGGGACAAAATCTTGTCTTCTCCTGTCCCACACCTGCCTGCGTGCTGACAGCAGGACCAGGTGGCTGTCTCTTGGCAGTCAGGCCTAGGCCTGCCCTCTCCATCACAAAATTGCAGATGATTTCCATGGTTCAGTTCAAGTGCCCAGGATTGGCTCAGCTGGTCAGAGCATGTTGTTAGTGATGCCAAGGTTGTGGGGTTGATCCATGTATGGGCCATTCATTTCATGGTCCTTGTGGGTCTCTTTAAACTCGGAATGCTCAGTGATTCTGTGAAGGTAATTCCTGAAAATCCCTGGCCTCTGAGCCAAGCAGGGCTAATCAGGCCTCATCACCCCTTCAGCACAGGACTGGATGGCCATGCAGTACTCTGTTTAGCTGGGAATACTGAAAATCTGTGTGGGTTATCAGTGCTGTGTGGGTTACCCACTGGAAATCTGTGTGGGTTATCAGTGCTATGTGAGTTATCCACTGAAAATCTGTGTGGGTTACCAAGTGCTGTGTGGGTTATCAGTGCTGTGTGGGTTTTTGGTGCTGTGTAGGTTATCCACTGGAAATCTGTGTGGGTTATCAGTGCTGTGTGGGTTATCAGTGCTGTGTGGGTTATCCACTGGAAATCTGTGTGGGTTATCAGTGCTGTGTGGGTTATCCATGGAAATCTGTGTGGGTTATCAGTGCTGTGTGGGTTAGCCACTGGAAATCTGTGTGGGTTATCAGTGCTGTGTGGGTTATCCATGGAAATCTGTGTGGGTTATCAGTGCTGTGTGGGTTACCCACTGGGAATCTGTGTGGGTTATCAGTGCTGTGTGGGTTAGCAGTGCTGTGTGGGTTATTCACTGAAAATCTGTGTGGGTTAGCAGTGCTGTGTGGGTTATCCATGGAAATCTGTGTGGGTTATCAGTGCTGTGTGGGTTACCCACTGGAAATCTGTGTGGGTTACCAAGTGCTGTGTGAGTTATCCAGCTGCAAGTAAATTTTCCCAGGCATTTAGAATACACCTTAGAAAAAGGAACTTAAAAAGGCATCTCTGTTACCAAGTGGACCATTGCAAACACCTGTCTTGGCCAGCAAAAGGTGGAGCACACCTGTGGGGCTGCAGTGAGAAACCCCGAGTTTACCACTGAGCTCCAAAGAAAGTCTGCATGTTTCTGTTGTAAAATGACATTTTATGTATCAGAAGTCGTCCTTCTGTGCACAGACCTTCTGGTTGTGTAAAACATCCCCAGCTCCACAGAGGAGCTGTGACAATTTACACCAGCTGAGGTGCTGCTCAGCATTTTTGGTTATGGACCTTATTTACTCATGGCTAGTTAGAGCTCCTGTGGAGCTGTTAACAGCACTGTGTGGGTGTAAATCTTGCTTTAGATGACTTTGGAGCAGTTAGGAGACAGCCTGCCTGTCTATAAAGTAGAAGCATCCTCAAGCATATGCCTGGCATAACCTTACAATAGAATGGTGCCCCAGCAATAGGAAATATAGCTAATTTTACCTAAGTGAAGACCTACAAATAACATCCACTAAAAAGCTGCCACACAAGATAATTAGGTGGCAAAAAAAAAAATCCCTTTGTGTTTTGGCATAGCCCATTTCATTTGTGTCTGCCTTTTTAAGCACTTGCCTCCCAGAACATATCCAGCTCCTCATCCACCTCAGGGTGTTGTGCTAACTTACCTAAGCTTTCTTCTAGAAATTGTTCAGTCAGGGAATGGCATCAACCATTTTATTGAAGTTTGTTAACAGTCAAACAGCAGGCTAAGGTGCTGAGGTGGAGCAGCAGTTCTTCATTCTCTCAGGGCCCCAGGCCCTCTCCCATCTTCTCTCATCTCTAGCACCAAATTAATTATTCATTAATTGAAAGACTTCCTGTGAATAACAAAAATTAGATCTGAAGGGTAGAAGCAACCATTTCTCATGTGTGGTCAGGCCATCATGGGCACAACACTACCATGGAATGAAAAGGATGGAGAAATTCCACTGAATAGACCAGGTGAGAAAAAAGCTAGCTCTTTTAGAGCCTACAAAATAACAGTATTTTTCAGAAGTTGGATGAAACTGAGGGAGAAACACCATTTTAGAAACTCCATTAATTGGTCTGTAGGAAATCAGGCTTGATTGCTTTCAGTGCTCACAAAACTAATTGTATTTTTTCTGGAACACAGGCAAATTGCTGAGATGACAAATACCTGTCTTCCAAGAACCTCTCTCTCCCTTTCATAAATGTCTGAATACTTTCATTTCCCAAATGTATACTCATTTGACAGTTTTATAGCTGAAAGATGTTTTATGTAGCTTTGTTAGTGCCTCAGACTTTCCAAGAAAATGAAAACAGGGTCTGTCTTTACCTGGACTATGCTAATCGACATTATCTTAAACCATCATCAAATTTCCTTCCATTCACCTCCATAAGTCTTTCCACAGGCTGTCCTCCAAGTTTTCTTCATCTCTCTCTGCTTATCTATTACAGAACTGCCATTTGGTCAGACCCCTTTTAATGTGTTGCATTATCAAGATTTGACACTGGTGGGGGTGTATTCAGAGTTTGTTTTGATTTCTACAAATTTTTCATCTGTGATATGGAGCATTTACAAAACTTCAGGTCTGCAGATTTTTGCAAATATGAACTTGTTGTTCTGACTCCAAACCCATCCTTTATAGAATCAGTCCAACTGTTCCTCCCCTCCACATCCAGAGATTACAGACTGTCCAGTTTTAGCACATCAAACTTGGAATCCATGAAATGTCAGGAGTGGATGACTTATGAAATAGAAAATACCTGAGGTACAGATCTAACTAAACAGAAAAGTAAATTTGAACGAGTAGATTGCTCCAGCCTCCCACAAAGGAGCAGGAAGCTGGTTGTTGTGGAAGCTTTAATAGGACAAGATTCCTAATTAGAACTACACAGCACATCAGACATTTTGGCATTACAGTTACAAAAGGGAGAAGAAAAAGAGAAGAAAAGAGCCCTAAGGAGTTTCAGCAAAGTCCGTATGAGATATGGACAGCAGGATTCTGTGAAGAGCCTCTGCCAGCCTAGACAGAAAATGGTACAGAAAAAATGTGAGACTTCATTCCCAACCCATAAACAAACAGAGTTTTCTTCTCCTTTCTTACTATTGGTTGGCAATCTGGCATTGCAAAAAAGGAGGTAAGAACCTGAAATCTTTTGACATTGTATGTTGGAAATTGAGTACTTTGTTGGTTTGTCTGTCCCTTCTGATATGTGGTTTGCATTGAAGTCACAAGTACAAGTCAGTCTGCTGCAATTTCAATAAGATAGAAAATAGTAAACTCCAGGGTCATTTATTCATCCCTAACACTGAGTTTAATAAAGAAATAGCTGTTGCAGTTAATGTTGTCTTCTTTCACAGCATTAGAGTTTACAGAAACATCTGTCCCTATCCAGGTACACTGTAGCCTGTAAGAAGCAACCAAGAAGTCAGAAATTCAAATTTGCAAATTTCTCAGCATATTTGAGGATTTTGCTGTAGAACATGAGAGATAACCTCTAAAAATTATCTTTTGCAAGTCATTATTTGTCACAATATGACACAAAGAAATGACATTCACGCACTGAGATGTTTAAGGGAAAAAAGGGCAGTTTATTTACAGACTTTGAGTTTTATAGAATTTCAACAGTGAGTATGGATTGGAGGAAGAAAATTGTTTCTTCTAACTACATTGGTTAAATCAACAGTTTATCAATTTTCTCCTCCTACAGAAAGGAATGCAAAAAAATCATTGTTTGCATGAAAAGTGTGTGAGAAACTTCATCTCAAAAAGTAAAAACAGAAGGTTGAAGGAACTTTAGAAAAAAATCAGAAAAACAGAGAAGAATAGGGCAACAATTATTGATGAAGGAAGTTGTGCTGTTTTTGTCTGGGGCAGTTAATTTCCTTCCCAGTGGCTGGAGTGAGGCTGTGTTTTGGGTTTGTGCTGAACACAGGGCTGGTAACACAGAGATGTTTTTGCTCATGCTGAGCAGGGCTTGCACAGACTCAAGGCCTTTTCTGCTCCTTGCACTGCCATGCTGGAGAGGAATTTGAGAGGTTGTGAGGAGACACAGTCAGGCCAGGTGACCCAAAGTGACCAAAGGGACACTCTGGACAATATGACATCATGCTCAGCATATAAAGTGGGGGGCAGAAGGAGGAAGCAGTGGAGCATTTGGAGTGATGACATTTGTCTCCACAAGTAACTGTGAGGCGTGGTGGGGGTCAGCTCTCCTGGACATGGCTGAACACCTGCCTGCTCATGGGAAGTAGTGAATTAATTCCTTGTTTTGCTTTGCTTCTTCATCTCAACCCACAATTTTCCAGCTCTTACCTTTGTGATTCTCTCCCCAGCCCTGCTGGTGGGGCAGTGAGTGAGCCTGGGGCTTGGCTGCTGGTTGGGGTGAAACCACCACAGAAGCATTAACACTTCATTTACTGTTTCCAAACTTACTCAGGCCTTGGAGAACACATTTTTCTATCCCTCATTACTTTTTTTTTTTTTTTCCTGCTGTCACAGTTCAGCTTTCTGAAGGCCTCTAGCACCCAAAGGTGCAGCTGAATATCTTCTGGGATATTCAAACCCAACTGTTCATGGAGCTCTTTATCATTCCACTCTGAACCACCAATGTTCACTCCCCATGAGTAGCTTCCTAAGGTGCTTAAATATCCTTTGGCACTTGGCCCCACAGCCAGGATTCTACAAAAGGTGCCTGATGTGCATTCAGCTTGAGGAATGTAAGAAATGCCCCCTGCTGAGCCAAAAAAAGGAATAATACCCCAAACCTAACTTGCCATCATCAGTTAGAATGTATTTTATTTGGATCTCTTCTGTTCATGGAGTGTGGCAGTGCATGCAAAGAAAACTTCATTCCCATGTCTACACAGACCCTAATTTCCCAGGGTTAAAACTTCAGTTTTTCCTTTGGTGAGTAAGCTGCAATGAGCAGACAACCCTCATTTAAACAGAAATCTGTAAATCCTTTAGTGTTCACCTCTCTTTAACCACATTGTTCGAGGTGAAAGCTGAACTGTGGTCTTTAGAAGGTATGTGTAAATGCAACCTTTTCCCCAAAAAACTTTGGAAATATGCACAGATCAATATTTTTGATAAATGCTAGTGCTAAAGACAAGAACTGCTGGTGATAATGAAATGCACAGGCTTGATTTGATTCATTATTCACCTGAGTCCCCCCCTCCCCTTACCTCCACTGCTTTAAGGAATTCACTGCGAGAGCAGGATCAGGCCCTTAAATGTCTGCCAGCTCCATACTGACATTGTACCCAGACAAGTGTCACTGAAATTTATATTTGGCTCCATAAGAACAGTACATTAGATCCCCTTAAGTGTTTTATGAGGCAGGACTTTTCTAACTATTCTGACAAAACCACCAGTACACGCAGACACCAGAGCTGTGAACAAATACTGCAGTTATGATTTACAGCACAATTGCCAGAGTCTTCCCAGCTCCATCTCTGATGGCTCCTTACTCAGGCTGTCATTTTTAGCTCCACAGATTATATCTGCCTTGGCCTCTTCCACAAACACTGGATTCACTGGAGTGTGTTGCAGACAATACAGCTCTCAAACAATGAAGCATTTGTGTTCATTTTCTTCTATTTTATCTTAGGAATTCTACTATTTAGGTCACTATCTGTTGCTTCCAGCTATTCTCCCCTGAAAAATTGTAGTTCTTTTTAGGCTTAAGAAGATAAAATCAATGAATTCATCTGTGTTATTCCTCTGGGTATAAAGGTCTAGATGTAATAAGTGGTACACATAGTATAAGATTACATTGCTATTCCTGAACTGCAGCCTCAAGATTAATTGTGCCTCATAGGCCAAAATTTGAAGAGCTGCTGGGTGCTGGCCTCTCTGAAAATCTGATACAACTAACACAATAAAACCCCAGCATTACTAAATTTCTCAAATGCTGTAAATGTGATCCCTCCCTAGCATGAAGAGGAAAGGTGTGAGTGTATGTCTGTGTAGAATTTTAGGTACAGATATGGAGAATAACAGTGAGTGGATCCTCTACCTGATTGTATCTGCCTTTCCTAAAAGAAACAAATAAATCCACTGCAGGTTTTACTTGAGAAAGATAATACTTGGATTTTAGCAAGCAACATCACTCGTGAAATCCATCAATATCTGTGGAATAAAAATTATACTTAGATATACTTAGTTAATATCTGTGGAATAAAATTATTCCATATATATGTGGAATATATATATGTGGATATATGTATATTATCTATACTTAGATATACTTAGTCAATATCTGTGGAATAAAAATTATACTTTCCTAAAAGAAACAAAAAAATCCACTGCAGGTTTTACTCGAGAAAGATAATACTTGGATTTTAGCAAGCAACATCACTCGTGAAATCCGTCAATATCTGTGGAATAAAAATTATACTTAGATATGGGGACATGCAGGAATTCCATTTACATTACACTTAAGCTCACTGATTGCTCTCCTGACAAAAAAACTGCTGTGCTGCCCTGAATGAAAAGAAGATGAGTGCTTAAGCAAACAGTCATAAATTAATTTATAATGAAACCTGACAGTCATAATTTAATTTAGAATGTATTTAAGATTGCTGTTACTATTTGTATAGGACTTTCTTGCCTGGAGGAAGACGTGGCTTCACAGTGAAATGCCAGCTATTGAAATACTAAATTTCTTAAACGTACCTAAGTATTAATTAATTAAAATTATGGAGATACTTTCCTAATGAAGCTCTGTTGTCTACTACAAGCATGAGGCATACCAGTGGGCCACTAAGAACCCATCAGGAAGCACGAAGGATGCTGAGCACAACCTGTGAAATTTGTGGGGTGATGAGGCTGCTGCTCAACTTTCTTTCTCGGTGGTGAGGAGAGCAAGAAAAGAGACAAAAAGGAGTAATTCTATTTGTTTTGTTAACTGAGAGGTGATACAGTAGGGCATTTGGGGATAGTCAGGCCCTGACCAAAAAGCCTTGGCAGTTTGTCTCACTGTCAAGTAAGAAAACCATGCTCCTAAGATACTGTGAATTCTGTTTGGAAAGTCATGTTTAACAAAAAAATCACAGACTTTTCAAGTCTAATAAATGCTAAAAATAGGTACTAATGAAAAGTAAAATAATGAAGTCTCTCTGGCATGACTAGTTTAAAAACAGAGGGGAACGGATCGCATTTGCCTATCAAAACTGGTATGTGTCACACCAAGCAGCAGATTCTTTAAATATGGTTTAAATAAGCAGCACCTAGGAAGTATTTGAGTAAGAAGTGACAGCAATTGGTTAAAATGGAGCTTGTGTCCCCACTGCATTGGAAAGTTCACAAGGGGTTGTTTCCAGGCCCCTCATGGAAAGAGCATTCCCCTTGTCAGACACTGAACTCTTGTTCTACAGCACTGATGCCCATGCTAAAGGGTAAGCCAGAATGTTCTGGCCACTTTATTCAGGGACAGGGCAGTGGTGGCATGGTAGGTGGGCAGCTCCAGGGCCTTTCTGTTGTGGATGCTGAGAAAATCAGCAGTTAGCTGGTTTTAAACATCCTGAGCCTGCCCAAGGACACACAGTGACAGCACTCAGGGTGTATCACTTCCATGCTGAGCTTGGGCAGCTATAATGGGGTTAGGCTGTATTATTTACTATTTATCCCATTTTCAAACCTGATTAAAAGGTAGTCCTTTCACAGCACAGAATAAAACCTTCCTAAAAAAAAAATACTCAACATCTACAATAGCTCCTTCTTTTCATCTTCTCACTTCATAATTAAGAAAATGATCCCTGAAAAGAAAAATTACCCTGGTTTTACAGGATTATATCTAGGGAAACATACTGGGGAGGGAAGGATTGCTAATCTGAACACTGTTCTAGCCTCTATTTTATCTTTCTCAATAATATTTAATATTCTCATGCATCAGTACCTTAAAAGCCAGTTTTATAACTCTCATATTTAATACTGATAGTAGTAGCCTTTTCTCATTGTCTTTTTTCTTGGCATCTGGCATGATACCTGATTGTGGTGTTGTAGGAGAATCTAAACTGAGACAAGCACACCTCAGCTACACAGAGCAAATTGCATTCTCTGGATAAATCAGATTTCTCCAAGAGCTGCTGTTTGGGGTTTACACTGATTTGTCACATGGACATGCAAATCTTCTGTCTTTTAAACTGAAAACTGCCAGCAGAGGCTTGACAATGCAACAAAACCTTGCTGTTTCATGGGATATTAGCTGGTGAGGGTATTACTATGACAAACTTCTTTGAAAAGCTGAAAATATTTTTTCTGGGTTAATTTTCAGTCAGATCAGTAAACTAATCCAACTCATCCTATATTACACAACAGCAGCAGGGCAGGGAGCCAGACAATAACACTGACTGGGTACCTGTATGGTCTGTAGTGGCCTTGGGGCTCTGAGTCCTTAATCAACTGGCACTGATTAACCACCCAAGGTGGTTAATACAAGCAAAAAGACCCCAGTTAAATATTTCAGGACTGCACTGCAGCTGGTTGTGTGTTGATACAGTTTATCCATCGAGGATTGTTAGTTTAAATTACCAAAGGAAGCACTTGGTCACCACTACAGGTAGAAAATTGAGGTATTGAGTAATTAGAGAAATTCCCAAGTGAGGACTTCAGGTAAAGTCCATGTGGACTCCCTGTTTCACCCCCTTTTACCAGTGTCTGTAGTACAGTATTTTCAAAAACAAGACTAGAAAAAATTGAAAAAAAAAAAGTTTAATGATGACTTACAAATATACAATACTTACATTTTCAAGAGTTACAAAAACGGCATACTACAGAAATCAAAAGCTTCCTCCAGCCTTTGGAGGAACATTTCCAAGTTATTTATTTACAAAGAAAAATTACAGTCACTTTTCACAGTGTCACATGTTTACATGTAAGCATTTCTCAGTTGAAAAATATCTTGCAGCTTTCCCAGAGGCAGTTTTTGCAAGTCTGAGCTCTACATCAGATCAAAAATTCTATCAGCCTGCGAAGCTGACGTGACACAGCATTTTTATAATTTAACAGCCTTTAGTTTGGAAATATGTACAACCCACAAGGCTAAACTGTTGAGATTTCATCTGGTGTATTATATATTATTGCTCATGGTTTGGTAAAATGGCATAAGCTACCTTTTCTAATCAGCTTGGTGATGTGCATTTAGAAAAAGGTGGCCCAATTCCCTTAGGGTATTTCCAGTTCTTCCTGAAAGGAAGCTAAAAGAATTTAACATGTCCTCTGCAGGACTTTTTTTTGCATAATGAAGCACTTTATTACATTCTCACTTCTCTATGTACAATTCTTACCTCAGGTAACAGAGACAAACTGAGCACACTTTCCAGAGCCTGTTCATTTCCATTAGTTTCCTGATGTATCTTTCCTAGATTGTACTTTATTTAACCCAAAATTGTAACACTTTCTTCTACCTGAGAGCAAACATTGGTGGTTTTTAATCTGTGTGTACCTGAGAGTGTTCTTATAGATTAGAACACTTGCAATAACACAGCCAAAACATCCAGTCTGTTTCTGACACCTTCATTATGCATATATACCAATACTTCCATGATTTTTCAGGCCACATCATTTCACCTCAACAGAATCTCCATCTAGCTGAGTGTAGTTTGGGACTACACACTTATAACTGATTGTTTTTAATTAAAACTGAGTACCTCCAGAGTAACAGTTATGGTTCAAGTCCAGATCTTTTTATATTGGAAAACAGTAAAAGCTTGCAATCAATAGCTGTGAACAGAGTTTTAAAAGTGTCTTCTAGCATTACAGTATTTCCCTACCACAAGAAAAAATACACTCCAAGTTCAAGCATCTTTTAGGAATGCCTGTGTTCTGGATTTTCTTCGTGCAAGAGCTTCTTGTTTCTTTCTTTCAATCTCTTCTTGAGAACATTTTCTATTTTTTTGTTCTATCACAGACACTGTAAATAAAAAAAAAAAAAACAAAAAACCAAAACAAACATGTATTAGGAGCTTGAGGTTTGCTCAATATGTATTTTAACATAGCCATTTTCAGTGTGGGAAGATCTGTGGCAGGAGCACACTGTTCTGACACACTGGGCACCCAAGTTAAAAAGGGCTCATCTCTCCTGTCCCCAAGGCAGGAAGGGGACAAGATGCATGATCTTTGTAGTGCTCCTGATTATTACCTCCCAACGAAAACCCTGGGATCTGCACATTTGCTTGCAGGAGATTTTACCTGGGTGCCCTTCAAGTGAACCTCATGACATCAGGGAGTCAACACAGGAGAGGGAGATGGGTTAGGAAAATTAAGGCTATCAGAAGGAAAAGGGCTCTACAATTTAGTAAGATATGGACATGGAGATGGTACAGACACAGGGGTCAGACACAGTACAGGCATCACACAAATAAAACAAGGTAGGTTGAAAAAAGGTCAAAAGCAGCAATAAAAATTGGCAAAGGAGACAAGGACATGATAGCTAAGCATAGCATTTTATATGGTGTGTTAGAGAAGTATAAATTCCCACACTATAAAATCCTGACCTCACTGGAACCAACAGGAACACTCCTTGCACATATCAATAATTTTACACCAATTAAGGTATTTTTAACAAGTATTCAAACTGAATAAATAGAAAAAAATGGTATATTTGCTTCTCACAATAAAAGTGTCCATGAAAAATTAAATAATAATTTTGAAAGGACCACTTAATATCCATTTTTTTGGTTAATGTCCTTTCCCTCAAAATTTAAGATGAAGAAAGTTATGGTTTATCTGTAAAGAAAATCTATTCTATTTTCTTTCCTTCCTTTACTCTCTAGAACATTCCACAGAATAACTAACTGTCTCTCCCCTTCTTACACCCTTATAATCCAAAATTGCTACTTTCCATTTGCTTCTCTGCTGGGGAAGAAACAGATGAAGTATTCATTCTTCAATAATTAATTGTTTTGTTGCTTTTGCAACAGTGCTTCTTGAAAATGGAGGTTAATACAGGACACTCTTCAAGGCATGTTTTATCAGAGTGAATATCGATTATAGCTTTGCCAAGCTGTGAGATCAGGTAAAAATGAGACTGACTGGCACTTGACTGGTTCTACATTTCCCCAGGAGCATGGAATATTACACTGATGGTTGCTTGGCAATGAAGAAGTGACTGACCTCTCCTCTGGATGAAAGGGCATCTTAGTGTTTAGCCTGATAACACAAGAATATCTCACTGGCAATTTCAGCCACAGAGCAAACAACAACACAGGCTGGGCTCTGAGAAGTGTCAAGGGATTTGAGGTTCCAAATTCCAGGTGCACAGTGGTATCAAGAAACCAGCATTCTGTGTCACCTGGTGTCTTCTTCCCCTGTCCCATCCCTAACCAGGGTTTTACTGTGCATCACAGTAACAGTATTTCTAAGTAACAGATTAAGAAAATAGTATCAGCCTATACTTGATCCTAGGGAACCCGAGTATCTGTGGAGAGAGGGTGTGAGGTGTTTAAAGAGTGGAAACAGGTGTCCTGAACTACATGAATTCAAGATATGCACCAGGACAATTTTAATTTTGAGAAAATAACCTCCAGGTTCTCCTTAGAAGATCTGCTAACACCTTAACTGAATGGATGAATATTGAAGCCTGTTTTCAGTGCAAATTTCTCTGACATTGTGACTACAGTAAGGACACAAACAGCAACAGCCTAGCAGTGATACAGTAAAGACAAATACCTGATGTAGTCTGTGCAAAAGACTCTGAAAGGTGCCTCTTGAAAGGTGATTTCTTTTTGTCGAGCTTGCTGTGCAAAGTCACATTCACCTGATTCTTGCTTCCTTCCAAACCCTGCAGAGTAATTCCAAGGCCAGGATGACTCCCTGGATTTTCAGCCCCTACACAAAGGCCACCCTGAGAATTGTTAATCTTTCGGAACTTAAACTTTGAAGGCACAAGTGAAGCTTTGTTACCAGAGCTGCTACTTGGAACCTTTCCCGTATTATACAGGGAATGTGAGATGTCCAGTGGTTTTCTATTAAAAATATTTACTCCATTAACAAGACTTGCTTCAGAACCTGTCTCTCCTGCTGGCACAGAATTTGACCTGTACCATTTCCCTGAAACAGCCTTTGCAGTATCTTCAGAAGCATCCTGGTGACAGTTTTTAGGCAGTGTGTTTTTACACTCCACAGAAGGACCAGAGATCAGAGTCTGAGGATTTGAGATGTTCTTACAGTTCACTACATGACCCGTTGTGGCCAGCCCATGCACTATCTTTGATGAATTCCTACAGGAATCATTAAATGAGAGAGCCTCCTGCTTTGCATTTGTTTTTTGTGCCAAGAGATCAGGTAGTCCTTGTTTAGATGCTGGGAAGCTGTTACCAGCATTTGCTCTGGAGTTAATATTGGCCCCTTGAAAAGTTTTAGTTTTTTCATTTCCTTGTTTAACATCCTGGCTCTGAGTCTGCTTTTCTATATCATCACACACCTGATATAACAACTCATCATCCTCACAGTTTGCATCCCAAAGACTATCAGATCCACAAAACATACCTAATATCTCATCAGAGAATTTTGGTTCCTTCCAGTCATCAAATGACAGAGGATGTTTTTTTGGTACTTCAACTTGATTTGAGTGACCTGTATGAGCTTGGTTAACCACTTTGATTAGATTATTGGGTTTCATGTTGGTAGAAACACTGGATGACTGACAGGAAACAGTGTGAGTGTTATTCCCAGGTTTTCCTGCTGGTTGTCTATGAGGACTAGATCTTGAAGGAAAAAGAGGAAGAGCATCACTTTTAGGCTTAGTGGATTCATCTCCATTCTTCATTTCAGATTGCACTGGAACAGGAATATGGTTCAAATCACTATTTTGGGCACTCTTCCAAACAGATTTATTTTTATCTGTCTTAACATCACATTTGCCATGCAAGGCCTTGGTCTCTGTCTTTGAGTTTTCTGTCTCACATGGCTTTTGTAAAGACAGTGATGTTACAACATTTTGTGAGTTTTTACTAGAATGTTTCAAAAGTGAATATTGCAAACTGTTAGATTTGTTTACAGTCCCCAAAGGAGTTACTGAATTGCCACTACTTCTTTGCTTTGTTCTGCTAGCATCACTGAAATCATGCACAGAAGGATCTGCAGGAATTTGTGGTGGTTGTTCAGTAGTTATCAATTCAGGAATTTGGGTTATTTGCATCACAAAAGAGTCATCTGCCAAAAGATCTGTACCCCAGTCATCAAAGTCATCATTAACTACTCCAGCAAGCTTAGCAGAGGCCACCAATTGTGTCTTCAAGTAAGGAGGATTTTTCTTTGTCAGGGTGTCAGAATCAGGTTTTGGTACAGCCTGGTCCACACTTCCTGCTGCAAACAGAGTCTCTTTTTGATATGCCTCTGAATTACCATGCTGTGTGCTTTCAGCCTTCTCAGGAAGGTTCTCCTCCTCCAAGGTACTTTTAATTTTATGAAAACTATTATTTAAAGAATTATCTGACAGCCCTTGGCTCAACTGTCCGCTGCACTTCTGGGTAGAGGAGTCAAAAAGAGCATGAAGGGCCACTTCAGCCTCAAGGTCTACAGACTTCTGACTGCTGGACTGACAGGGCTCTGCCACAGGGATGCCAGTGCTTTGTCCAACTGGTTTCAGGAACACAAGAGGATCTGTTTCAGATCCTTCACCAAGGAGTGATTTCTGCTTCTTCGTATTTATTTCATCTTTAGAATTACTTGAAGGCTCTGAGGTGGTCTGGATGAAGTTGTGACCAAGCTTCTCCTGCTCCTGAACAGCATCTAACTCTACCAGATTTTTATCAAACTCCTTAGCCAATTTCATGAGCTCCTCTTCGGGATTTTTTGTTTTAAGATCTCTGGATTAAAAAGAAAACACAGAAAATGAAGTCAGAGCTACTGAGAAAGTTTAGCCAAGTTCAGCTATGAGTTGTTCATTCTCTAGTTTAGCAGCTACAAAGGTATGACTAAAACCCACTGCTTCCAACATCCACCCCCTGCAAGAAGACTTAACAAGCCCACAGTTCAAAACATTCTGTATGGTTCACTGTACACAGAAGACCACATAGCCTTTTTCATGAAAGCCCAGCTATGATGGGCAAGAAAAAGTTGTAACTCACCTTGTACAGCTCAACTTTGTCCTAGCTCGCCCTTTTACTGCTACAGGTGTACAGGGAATAGCATCCTCACCAATCCATGTTCCTAACAGGGAGCCTTCACTACAGGCAGCTTTTTCATCCTGAATAATTAGAGATATCATGCTCAGAAATTTGATTTCAGATAAGGACTGGACTAGACACACATCTTACATGAGTTAAAAGTTGCTAAACTAAATAGACTGGATGGAACCTGCTGAAAGCCACAGGTAAGAGCAAAACCAAGTGAGATTACTGCAACATTGTCCACTGATAGCTGTATCACTTTAATTATATCAATTTAAAGCAGGAACTTCAATTAAAATACCTGAATTATACTCTGGCATGCAGATCTAGTAGTCTACTTCAGGTTTACACACACTCATGCTACAAGCTGTGATATAGTTTACTTCAGTACACTGGCTGAGAGGTCAGCAGCACAAACAGATTAGGGACCTTAAAATATTACTTTCTATATGCTTACAGAAAAAAAAAAATCTGACTTCTTCCACTACAACCAATTTATCTAAAGAGTCTTTTAACAGAATTAAGTGAGGTGTAGAAACTAAATGAAATTGTATCAGAGCTTCAAAGTTCAGGCTGGAATTTGAATTCTGAAATGAAAGCAACACAATACTGTGATGAATTGTTTAGAGGGGCAGAGCAATAGGATGTGGGGAATTGCTGTGTGTAAGCCAGCAAAAATAATTTGAACTTTACTAACTACTAGGTTAGTTTTAAATAGGTTCTCTTATTCTTTGTAAATTTAAGGGTTTTTAATTTTTTTTTTGTTTAAAAAAATAGAACATAAACAGCAGACTACATTTATGGCAGAACTGTAACTATTTAAAAGGTAGGCAGTGGCATCCCTTATCAATGATTTTCCAATTCTTTTAGTATAATTTCTTAGAAATATGCTAAACAGTAAATATATTTTAAATAGCCCTGTCAAAAAAGCAGGCATGTTTTGCAAGCTAAATACTAGAAATTTATTTTAGGAATTACACATTTTCTTCTTGCACTTAAAATGCAATAGCACTTTTGACTTTCTTGGCTGTGGACATCAGGTTCATGGCAAGAGGGAAAGGGCAGAGATAGTGGGGTAAAGAGGAAAATTATTTACTGTATTGAAGCAAGGTTACTATGTTTATATTATTGCAAAATATCTCTCATCATGGTCTTGTTCTTGTAAATCAGCAGTCGATCAACACTGTTGGAAATGCTTAAAAACAACTGCCAAGTAAATCCACTATGTGAATAAACTGTTACCTTTTAACAGATGAGTAATTAAGGACAAACAAACAGTGCTCCTAAGACCAAGGGCAGTCACTTCTATTCTGAAAGTAAACCTTGCTAAAATGGAGCTGCTGCAAGTTTCTTCATGTGCCCTTTTTTACAGCAGCTGTGACTCACAAAACAATCACTCAGTGCTATGCTTACTATTTTAATTCAATCCGCTTCTAGAATCTCGTTTTCTACATTCTCTTACCACGACACTGCTGTAGCTAAAAGCAAGGCTGAGGCTGCAGCACTGTGCTCTCTGAGTACTGCACATGCAGGGCATTGTTTCAGGAAGTTACAATTACCTGAGGAGCAATGCGATTAACAATTTCCGAAATCTCCACTGCGCATCTCCTGGTGGACTGCTTGCTTTTGCCATGGCCTATGAAAACAAACAAACCTCCTAAATTTTTGAAATCTGTTCAGTTTATGAAGTGCAAATAAACCTGTAAACATCAGAGATGCCATATCAAAGAATTTATGGGTTTTTAATAAAAGTAAAATCAAACAACCATTATAAGAGAAAGATTTCCAAGAAATCTTTTATAACCTTCCCCACACTCCCACTGCATGCCTCAAATAGGTGTCCTGAAGTCTGGATTTTGGCACTACCTGGTCTGTGTGCAATTGGTGAATGAGAATCCCAGAAGATTTCCTGCTGTGTCTCAGTGTCATTGATAGGAGAGCTGAAGGTGGGTATTCGGGATTTCCTGCTCAGCGACCTCTTTGGTGTCTTATGTAAACATGGCTCTGCATGAAAAGAAAGAGGATCTTTGTTAAAAAAAAAAATAAAAACAAATAAAAGGCAAAAATCGCTTAGAACACAGAAGGCAAAAGAAGATGCTTTAGGAACATCATGGATAAGAATCACACTCAGCAGGATCCCTTTACTCGCAAAATGAATATTGTCCATAAGGAGACATTAAACACAGAACAGGACTCTCAGCTTTGCCAGCTGTATCACCACAGAGATAACAACATCATGAACCTGACACCTTTACACCCAGCAACTGATTGTAAGGATGTCAACTCTTACACTTGGGAGAATATTGACTTAACCTTATATTAAGAGAAAAATTATGTATACCTCTATGAGAGAATATTTTGTATTCTTGCTTGCTTTGTGTCTTTCACCCAGACTCTGAGATGAACTGCTATTTTAATGGGCCTCCAAAGTACTCTGGGTCATAACCTACATTCCTCTGTATTTTCTTCCCTGGGCCTTTTCAGCTAGGACTATTAAAAGCTGTTCAAAACCTGCTTGCAGCTGCCTTTGATCAGTAAGTGAACTAAACACCCTATGTGAAACTCAGCTAGTCACCCTGTTCTTTAGAAATGATGCTGCAGATGGGAAAGCCTACAGAAATAATTTAAAATATGCTGTTACTATGGGAAGAACATCTTAGAGGATGGTTTGCCCTGAAGTGCCTAGCAGGGCCAGGTTTTATCCTCTCCTCAGTTAACTTTTCAGTATTTGCTGTGGGAATCACAGAATGGGTCAGGTTGGAAGGGACCACAGTGGGTCACCTTGTCCAACCTCCCTGCTCAAGCAGGGTCATCCCAGAGCACAAGCCACAGGATTCCAGCTGGTTCTGGAGTATCTCCAGCGAGGGAAACTCCACCGTCTCTCTGGGCAACCCCTTCCAGTGCACAGCCACTGCACAGTCAAGATGTTCTTCCTCATGTTCAGGTGGAACTTCCTGTGCATCAGTTTCTGCCAGATTCTTGTGCTACTGTTCGGCACCACTGAGCAGAGCCTGGCCTTTGCACCCTCCTTTTAGATATTTGCACACATTGATGATGTGCCCTCTGTTTCCTCAAGGCTAAACAGGTCCGAGTCCCTCAGCCTCTCCTCGTAAAAGACATTCTCCAAACCACTAACCAACTCTGCAGCTCTCTGATGGACCTGTTCCAGGAGCTCCATGTCTCTCTCGTGCTGAGGAGCCCAGAACCGGCCACAATATCCCAAACGTGGCCTCACCAGGGCTGAACAGAAGGGCGGGCACACCTGCCTTGACCTGCTGGCAATGCTCTTCCAAAGGCACGCCAGGGCACCATCGGCCTGCTTGGCCCCCGGGGCACGCTCCTGACAACAACAGGCCCTTCCTTCCCAGGGCACGCCAGCCGGGCGAGCGGAGATTTACACCGCACCACCCCCTCCTCGCGTCCCGGCCGCACCTCCCCCGCGGTTCCAGAGGTGGCGGGCAGGGCCGGGGCCCCCAGGGGCCGCTCCCGCCGTACCTGCAGCGCGGGGCGAGCACGCCGCCTCCCCGGCGGGCAGGCCTCGGCCCGCGCCGCTTTCCACCGCCCCCTCCTCCGCGGGGAGCTGCTCCTCGCCGCCGCTGCGCCTCCTCAGGGCGGCGGGCCTGAGGGACAGCCCCCTCCGCCGGCTACCGGGCATGGCGGCGGGTGCGGCGACACCGCGTCCATCCCGCCACCGGCGCCGCCGCCATTTTGCCGGGCGGCTCGCGAGGCCGTCGCCGATTGGCCGCCGCCGCGCCGCCCCGAGCGCCCATTGGCCCCGCGCCGCGTGCGCGGGCGGGCAAGCGGACGCGGCGGAGAACTGCGGCCCCGCCCCGCCAGCCCTGAGGCGGCGCCGGGTCCTCCTGCCCGCCGCCCCACAGCTGGGGGAAATGGTCTTTCTTTCTTTCTTTCTTTCTTTCTTTCTTTCTTTCTTTCTTTCTTTCTTTCTTTCTTTCTTTCTTTCTTTCTTTCTTTCTTTCTTTCTTTCTTTCTTTCTTTCTTTCTTTCTTTCTCTCTTTCTCTCTTTCTCTCTTTCTCTCTTTCTCTCTTTCTCTCTTTCTCTCTTTCTCTCTTTCTCTCTTTCTCTCTTTCTCTCTTTCTCTCTTTCTCTCTTTCTCTCTTTCTCTCTTTCTCTCTTTCTCTCTTTCTCTCTTTCTCTCTTTCTCTCTTTCTCTCTTTCTCTCTTTCTCTCTTTCTCTCTCTTTCTCTCTTTCTCTCTTTCTCTCTCTCTTTCTCTCTCTCTCTCTCTTTCTCTCTTTCTCTCTTTCTTTCTCTCTTTCTCTCTCTTTCTCTCTCTCCTTTTCTCTCTCCCTTCCCTTCCCTTCCTCTTTCTCCCTTCCTTCTTCCCTTCCTTCCTTTTCCCCCTTGGCAGAGGGGCAGGTTGTGCCCTCCTGTGGCCCTTTGCTGTCGCCTTGTCCTGAGGTGCCTCGAATCCACCATTAGCAAATTCTGGGGTGACACCTCGATGGGTGGGAATGCTGTTCTGCTGGAGGGCAGGAAGGCTCTGCAGAGGGATCTCAGACAGGATGGGTTGATGGGCCAAGACCGTGAGGTTCAACAAGGCCAAGTGGGGGGTTCTGCACTTTGGCCAGGACAGCCCCATTCAGTGATACAAGGTGGGGAATGAGTGGCTGGAAGTTGGCTCCAGCAAAAGGACCTGGGGACAGTGGTCAGCAGCAGCTGAACAAGGGCCAGCGTGTGCCCAGGTGGCCAAGAAGGCATCCTGGCCTGTGCCAGGTGGCCAGCAGGACCAGGGAAGTGATTCCTCCCCTGTATTTGGCACTGATGAAGCTGCACCTCGACTGCTGTGTCCCCCCAGCTCAGGAAGGACGTGGAGGTGCTGGAGCCAGTCCAGAGTAGGGCAATGAAACTGGTGAGGGGCTAGGAAACAATTCTTACAAGGAGCAGCTGGTGGAGCTGGGGGTGTTCAGCCTGGAGAAGAGGATGCTCAGGGGTGACCTTCTTACTCTCTACAACTCCCTGAAAAGAGATGGTGGCCAAGTGGGGCTGGGTCTCTTCTCCCAGACAACCAGCAGCAAGGTGAGAGGAAACTGCATCAAGCTGCGCCAAGGGAGGTTTAGGTTGGACATCAGGAGGAATTTCTTCACAGGAGGACTGATTCCACATTAGAATGGGCTGCCCAGGGAGTCACAGTCCCTGTAAGATGTTTAAGGGAAGTCTGGTTGTGGCACTTAGTGCCATGGTCTAGTTGACATGTTGGTCATAGGTTGGACTCAATGATCTCAGAGGTGTTTTCCAGTCTGATTGAGTCTGTGAAACCCAGCAGGCACAAACCGTTTCCTCCCAGTGAGGCAGCTGGGGCTGGTGAAGAGAAGCTTACAGAAGCTAAATTTGGTAGGTAAGAAATTAATGTGGGGTTCCTGAGGGACTGTGATATTACATCATTATTTTAAGCAATATAAATGCATATCTATGTATATTTTACATAACAATGTGGATATTTCCTCCCTGAGCCTCTGAAAATAAATGTACAAACATATCTGTTGAGCATGTAGGGTCAAGGAGCGAACTACTCTGTACTTTTGCCTGGTTTTCATTTAATTGATTTGGAGTACTTTGGGATCATACTTAATTTGTAACATGTAAGCACTGCGTTTCAGGCTGAGGATGGGGAGTAAGAAGTTGTGAAGTCACTAAAGATTGATTCCCTGAGCCATGAAACCTTTTCACCTGAGGCCTTAGGAGAGCAATATGTTTCTTCACTTCTCCATTCTCATGAGTGTAATTAAAGTCAATAGAGGTCTTCTTAACAAGGAAAAAAATAATAAGTAGGTACTATGTATTAAACAGAGAAACTGCATTATGTATGTGGCAAATTTATAACAATCACAGAAAGTTGTGACATTTGAGTTGCTAACTTGTTTATGCCAGACCTGTAAAATATAAAGAGGACTGAAAAAGTGGGTCAGGAATTAGGCTTCAAAATCCATCACAGACATCTGAGCGTTGCTACTGCCTTGTAATGGTGCCTTGTACATCAGCACAAAGCGTGGCAAAGCTGTGCACGATGTTTTTGATTGCTGGTTTGCAGTACAGTAATTAAAAAAGGGCTGACCTGGGCTCCATGCAGTAGGCACTATGTAAGGTACCTGCTGCTTATTTACAGCTGAAATAGACACTGAATAAACTTTTTAAAGTAACAGTAGATGCATCTTGAGGGAATGCAGAACACCGAAACTGACACACTTAGTAGAAATTACTGCTAAATCTTGATGTCTCCTGCCACTTTCCAGCAGCTGGGTGCTGTACAGTGGTCTGCCTTTTTATGTCTTTCTGTTAACAAGCATAACCTGAAATACTGTCATCACTAATTAAAATTAAGTAGCATCTGTCATGTTCTCTGAGTGCTACAAGTTTTTGCAGTGGCTTCTTTGATTTCTTCCTTTCTCTGAGCTCATCGTTCACTAAGCCCGTTCATAAAATGTGAATATTGGCCACAGGTCTTTCATGCATTTGTGAGTTTTTTACTCATGCAGTAAAAGCATTTTGGGGAAAAAAATAGAAACACATTTAACATGTATTTGGTTCTGCATGGGAGATCTTGTTGCATCAATTTAAGCCTGTGTAAAGGTGTGTTACCAGAAGTTGGCAAAAAACAAAAGAACAATAAAATCTGCATGTACAGATAAGCTAAACAGGTTCATAGTGGGACAGAAATCCCACTTTCCTAATGAATAAAAGTGTGTGTGTCACTGCAGCTTAAGAACTCAACTCTGAGCTGATAGTGTTTATTAAGTTAAGGAATGTAGTGTTAGAAGCCTGTGATGTTGGAGGGTTTCTCAGTGGAGCTGTAGCCTCGAGGAGGAGGAGGGAGTTTGCATTCCCTTGGTGTGGTATGAGCAGCTGGATCAATGGCTAATTGTGGTGAGGCTGTGTTCCAGGGACTTGCAGCGAACTCCTGCTGCTGCAGTTGGGAGTCCTACTTTCAAATCAAAAGGGATAAATAATGGAGGAGGTGGAATGAATAATAAAGTTAGCTCGGTTTTTAATAGTAGGATAAACTGCCTGAGAACTTTTCACTTTGTTTTTGTGAGACAAAAATCTAAAATGAAATTAAATAAATGTGCAGATCTGAGAAGTTTCCTAAGAATTTCCCACTGGTGTAATGAATTCATCGAAAATAAGACTGAAAAGGGCTCATTTTTCCAGTCCTTTGAACACAGAGCTTTAAAGTGAGGATTTTTATCTTGGACAGAATATATCTCATTAGTGAGTTTTTCAAAATATCTAATGTATCACATCAATATCACAAAGAAAGGGAAGTGACTATGTTGTAGTTCATCTTTCATTCTTGTTAGGGCTGGGGAAAAGGGAAAATCAATAGCAGTGATTTCAATGAAAATATCAAGATTTATGAGATCATGGAAGTTATTATAAATAATGAAATTAATTTGACAAATACTGCCTTTTTTTTACTACAATGTTTTTAAATGCTCTGTGATATTTTCAAAGTTAGCTGTCTTGGGCTTTTTTGTTCCCAAACTCCATTTTCATTTTGAAATTAATTTCTTTTCAACCACTGAAAATGAAGGAAGCAAATCACACACGCTGATAATTTATCTCCAATGAAAACATGTGTCTATGCATTTTGATCACCTGAGACCAGGTGAAGAAGCAAATTCTCCAAGCCAGTATTTTCCTGGGTTAATTTGTTTTAAAAATCCCACAGGAGATAATAGAACTTTCTGCAGCATGGATTGTCCTGGGGAAAACCAGAAATTGGGCACAGCAGTGAGGGGAGCTACATAAACAGAGGAGAGAATTTAGATGCATAATGTAAGATGCATTTATAAATACATTTTATAATACAAAAAATAAGCCAGGACACCTTTATAAGATTTAACTATGAAAGTTGAATATTTCCCACCTTTTTCTCATCCTGGAAGTCCTGCTTACCCACATATTCTCTTAAGAAGCCTTGGAATGTTCGCTGAAATGGAGCACTATGTGCTAGCAGATTATATGAGTTAACAAGAAGAGATTTGTGTTCTGCTGCTGGTTTTGGGACCTTAGGAAAGACTGAGAGAACATCTGAAATGTTAACTGAATGGACAATAATTCTTTCCATCCATAGGGGAACACAGGCATGGTGTGTGTATTTTTGCTTTTATTAATAGCATTTTGATAGTGCAGTTATAAAGCTTGTCCTTGGCTTGCCTTGAAATATCATACTGACTTCACTTATTACAGAATGTTACTTTAATTTTCCAAGGTGAAGTGCTCGCAGGGCAGAAACTGGTGAGGAAAAAAATATGGCCAAAACAGTTACACATACCTTTAATTTTAAAGTGCTGTCCAGAAAGGTTTGCAGCAATTTTTGCTGATGCATAAATTGACCTAGACAGTAAATGATACATGACCTTAAAAATATCTGAAGTAGCCTTGCTTGGGAATTTTTAGTAGAGAGTTATTAAATGTCAGGGTAATTTACACAAGCCTGGTTTATGCTTTTGCATTCTCTTTCCCTCTTTCTCTCTGCCATGCCATCTGACAACCATAGAAGCATTAAAAATATTTTACATATATCTCTTTGTCTTTTTTCCCCTCTTCTTATCACAGAGCTTCATCTTAATTTATTTATCACATTCAGAAAATCTCATCAAATGGGGGACTAAAATGTAGCTCACAAAGACCTGATCCAGCAGAGCACTTAAGTATCTGAATAACTTTGTTGCAGTGACATTTTCCATTGCTCATTAACTGGAATTTAAAGAAAATTTTCCGTTGCTTGGTGTCTGGGCATTTAGAGGAAATTGTCAGCCAAAATGGCTGAGCCATTTAGAAAAATTAGGTCAGGCAAGGAACAGACTACAAGTTGCAGAGGTCTGTAGGGAGCCCTGGAGGTTCAGACCCCTGGCAGAAAGCTGGAGATAGCCACTGGGAGAGCCTTCCAGGTATTTATTGTAATGTAGGCTTAATTCCACAGCTACAGTCTAGTGATTAGAGTGAACTGCATTCAGGAGAGGAGACAGGGTTGTGCAAGAGAGCAGAAACTCATGCCTCACACCTTCACTGGGCCAGTCAACTTCAGTGCACTCCTGCCTGGAGACAGCTCAACAGCTTCTTCTGGAGCAGGTGTGACCACCTGGGCTCACACCAGGCAGGCTTGCACTGAGGAATGACCATGAGGAGTCTTGAGGAAATAATCACCTGTTGGAACCCTGGAGGCTGAGAATTTCAGACTTTCTGTGCTGGCAGGCACTGACCCCCAAGCAAACACTGCATTTCACTTGAGGCCTTGGAAGAGGCTTCCAAAATTGAATCCACTGGGATTGCGGGTGTGTAGTTTGAATAGAAGTGTTTGACATCACAGGGTGGAAAACTTAGAGTTTAAGGTTTTAGAATACAGTAATATATATAAAGTAAGATGGAGGATTTAGGGAGTAGGCTGAGTCCTTCTTTTTCACCTTCTTCATGGCTCTGGGTGGCGTTTTGTAATTGGGTATAAAAATCCGCATTGCAGACCATGGGTGGTTGGTTATTGGGTTAAAAGTAAAAATAATTTAGGTGTCATTTCATTATTGGGCATTTGTGCTTAAAAGGCCTTGTAGAGAGAGAGAGACAGAGCCATTTTCTACTTTGTTAGCTAGAACTCACAGCTTGTGAGACTGTACTATAGATAAAAATTAATAAACATCTGAGTCTGAACATGAACATCATCTCTCAAGCATTTAATCCTGGTTCTAACAGAAGAAAGGAAGATAAAAAAACCCCCATAATCACCCATCCACTCAGTTATTTGCTGCATCTCTCCCTGTGCCAAGGAGCTTTCAGAGCTTCTCACTGTGCTTTACTCATGTCCACACTATTGTTGTTTGCTGTGGCATGGAGGATGTGCTCTCCCAGCTGAGATGCACCTCCTACTACCTTATTGTTAGTATATGAAAAGAAGATATAACAAGGATCAAAAACTGTTCATAGAAAGTATAGCAGCAAGATTTTCTTTTGTTTTGTTTTGCTTAAATCTGTTGATCCTGCTGTATTACAGCTCCAGGCTATCGAGTAGTAAGAAATAGGTTTTATGTTCTGTTCTCTTATTTTCTGGGTTTTTTTAAATCCCTTATAGGAAAACTAGTTAGAGAATTCTTTAAAGAACAGGAAAGAATAGGTTTCCAGCTTGTTTGGAAAGCCTGACAAACATTGATCTGCTCTATATCTTGTAGATGACTTTTTTCAGCAGTGACAAAAACTGAGCTGTATTTCAGACCTTGACTTGCTAAAACTCTCACATGCTACAGTGTAAATTAGTGATGTTTTTTGTCAGCTGCCAAACACAAAGCAGTGGATGGTCAGAAGGGAGAGCTTTTTGATCACAAATTCTGGAGAAGAAAATATGCACTGCTTATATATTTAAAGCAGGTTTAGCTTTAGATGGTACATCTGTTCCGGGAGAATGTTTAGCCTAAACAGCATACTAAAAAATCAGTGATCAGACTAGTATGAAATTCTCCACTGAAATTCTCCAAACACAGTAATTCTCTGTGTTTCTCCCATATACTCAGCAATTTCTGGATAGACTATTTTCGTGTCAAGGGTTCGTAGCTTGCGATTGAAAAAACAATTTCTGCTACCAAAGTGCCTTTTTTTTTTTGAGGCTTTAATTTTCTAAATTCTGTGCATTGTCCTTTGAGCCTGTGTTCCATTAACTATAAGCCACAATTTACATGGAAATGCTTCACAGTGAAGTCTCCCTATTCCGTGTGTGTGTGTGTGTGTGTGACTCTTATTATGCAACATAAACTGCTGCTGGTTTTAATGTTGGAGTGATTAGAAGTTACCCTCTCCCAACAGCAGTTCTGTAATCAGTGTATAATGATTTGAAGCCTGTGACCCATTCCTCATGGTCTCACAGGTGCCCTAACTGCCAGTATTACTTGTTCCACTGACAAGACCAAGCTTGGACTGGATATGGAGGTTTGACTTGGAATTTTAGAGCCCTGCCTTCAGGAATGAAGCAATAGGAAATATTTATGTTTCTGATGCCTCACTTGTTTCCTGGTGGAGGAATTTCTTTCTCTGGAATGATTACTTCATCAAGCATTCCTTGAGGAATTGCACCTTCCTTAAAGCAGGATTGAGTTCTTCACAGCCCACTGTCCCTTCCAGCTTTATATGCCATGGTTCGGTGGTCCGAATTCATAGAGTGAGCAAACAAGTGCCCAGATAAGAATTAGACACCCTTTTGATTATTAATTTTTTCATTTATTTTCAGATGGCTTTTCCTTTTGTCGTGTTGTTCACACATAATGCCTCTGACTCTTCCTATGTCACACTACATCTTTGCAGTAATTTTCTGTGCTGTTCTGTCCCTCTGGATTTTACAGCCATGGATCAGAAGGGAAGTGCAATCCCTAGCAGAAATAATAAATCCACTGCAGGTCTTGAAGGTACTAATTTCTGCAAAACAAAATACTGCCTCAATTTTGTTACGGGCTAGAAGGGGTGATCAAAGTGAAATACATTCATTGTGGAATTGGTTTGCAAAGCCTGCTTCTAAACCATTATACACTCTTTCTAGATTTCTTTTCCCCCACAAAAAAAGAGTAAATAATGCAGCTGTGTCCTGCCTGGCCTGTAACACTGCACCCCATGCAGCTCAAGGCTCGTTCCCAAACCTGTGGGATATGGTAGCATATGTCCTGTGACTCCAGCTGGGAGGTTGAGGTGGTTGGTCTTTGCTGGACTAATATGACATCTGAAAAAATATTTTAGGAACTGTCCTGTAATAGCAGATATTTTTTAATCTGTGCAATCTATCTAATTAGGTTCAGCCATGCCCCCGTTCCTTGTCTGATTGCCTGAGCATTTCCGCTTAACCGGTGAGGTTTATTCAATAAGGTGTCCTATAATGCTATTTCCTTCTTTGAGAGTATCTCTTATCATCCCCAACACAGACTTAAGAATCCCTCATTTTTTTAAATTTTATTTTTATTTTAAACATCCTCTGTCTCCATGGTAAAGGCTTGTGCTTTAGTTAGGAGTCACTAACCTAGGTGAGACTTTGGATGGCGTTACTTTTGTTTTTAAGTACCTAGAAGATTCTCAAGAGACACAGCAAGTATACAGCAAGCACAATACAGGTAGAATCCCCATAAATTTAATACAAGCTGGTTAAATTGTGGATTCAAGCAGTTAACAAAAATAGAAATAATAAGAAATTAATACAGTTGCACGAGCAGTTGACTGACTATTACTGTCATTTCCTTTTGGCTTTGGTCATGGGGATAACGAGGTAAGAACTAACTGTTTGTTTCCTTTTATTGATTGGTTTGATATTTGAAATAAAGATGATTATTTTTTTGTCTGAAAAAGTCTTTTGTAACTTAATATTATGTTAATTAGAATGGATGTCTTCCTGAGCCTTATTTTCTTGTTCATTTAATCTAATTAGCTGATTAATTTTTAATTGCCTACTGAGAGATCTTTACCATATTGTGATTTGTGTTTTACGCTTACATTTGGAAAACAATGGCCTGCCTAAAATGACTCAAAAGTACTGTACTGAGGTATTTCTGCAAGGGATAATTGCAAATTATGATTTCTTCCTGCTTCCTAGTTTTAGTGCAATCCACTTTGAGTTAGTGCTCATTAATCAAAAAGGTAATCATAAATCAAAATTAATCACAGTGTGGAGTAGTGAGAAGGTGTTTCAGTTAGGGAAGCTTCATGGTAGAGGCTTGGTGAGTTGGTGGTCAAATGGGAAATAAATCTCTTGGCTGTTTATGAACTGCAGAGAATGCTTCCCAAGTTACAACATTTATTCTTTTTCTCCATAGTCATGTTCTGAGGTTCTTAAAATTAATATATTAATAAGCTTAGGAATAGAAGTATAAAGTTCTAATAAGGCCAGGTGTTGATCAAAACTTATTTTCTGGTGACAGACAGTAAATCATAGTTCTTGGCAAGTTATTTCAAGTTTTTCCCTAAATGTTTAAAATGTGCACCTTCTTTTTAGACTGAATTAACCTTGCTACAACTTCTAGCCCTTGGATCTTGTTCTTTCTTTGCCTGCTAGGTTGAAGAGCACTCTATTATCAGTTTTTTGTTCCCTGTGGGAGGCACTTGTAGCCTGTGATCAAACCATTCTTTAACTTTTGCTTTGATAAGTTAATTGATTGAGTGCCTTGAGTCTCTTGTAGTATGATATGTTTCCTAATACCATAATTGTTCCCCTGGCTTCCTCGTAATCTATGGAATTTTTCATGGTCTTTCCTAAAACAACACCAGGAGCACAAGGAAACTACTAGTCATTTCACTGATGCAAAATAAGATAACACAACCTCCCTACTCCTATTTATTATTGTTCATGCATCTGATGAGTATAGTAGCTTTCTGTTACCCTAAAAATTCAGCACTCTAAAAATTCATAGTAACCTGGTTACTTGTCATGGCCTGTGTTCCCAAAACCTTGCCTCCTCTTTGGGATCTCTTTTTTTCCAGAGTTGAGTCTTCCCTCATTAAATCTGTCTCATTGTACTCCTTCCATGATCCATGGCCTTCCTGTTAGCTATACTGAAGTACATGATGTGTGGTTATGCTCACCTAATCCAACTGTCTTCATCATTTTCCATTTCCTAGTCATGAAAATGTGATTTTTTTAAACAAGAAGGAAAAGTAGTCTAGGAGACAAGAGCCAATTCCACTACTAGTGCCTTGTTCCCCAGTCACATAATGATGGTTTAGATGTATCTGCTACATAGTTTTTAAGTAGTTGAGGATGCCATTCTGATTCACTGTATCTTCTTTAGCCATCCAAAGATTAGTTTCTAGTGATTGCTTGTTTTCTGAGCTTTTAAAAGTTAACAGAGACAGAAGGAGACCTTCGCAGAAAGATGTAGTGGACTTATCTGAAAAACCATAAATCACTTTTTGACAGTGTCTTTTTCTTTTCATAGACTATAATGGGAGCATAGAGAAGTTAAGACAAGCTGCCAAACTTTTAGACAGCTATAATTACTGTGGATGAATCCCATCTCTTATGCTTTTTAGCTTTTCAGTCAAACTGTGGTGTGATGCAAAGCCAGTTCTCTTACAGGCATCTATCAAGATGGTTGCCTTTAGCAGTCCCATTTGTAATCACATCAGAAAATGGTATCAATTTAGCTTGACAAAATCTGCTTTCCAGAAACCCATGTGGATCTGCTTTAATTTGATTATCCCTTTTAGTTCTCTATCAGGTTAGTTATCACTTATATTCCTCTTTTGCTTTTTTATCAGATCGATTTATCAAATCCTTACTTTTTTTTTTTTTTTTTTTTTTTACTTTAGGATTGACACACATCCAAACTGTGAAAAATCTGAGGCTCTGATGTCTTAGATTTTTTTTTTATTTGCTTCCACCCCACCTATATCAGATGGACTTTCCTCTGAGGTACTCCTTCAATCCTTGATCAGACACCAGGAGGTCTCAGGATGACTTAGAGCCATTTCAGATAAAATGTCCTTTCCATGCAGCTTGTCCATATGGTTAAATCCTGCAGCCTGCACAATGGAAGTAATGGTTTTGGGGTTTTTTGGTGCTATTTTTTTTTTAATTTTGGGGGTTTTTTTCTTTGGGTTGTTTGTTTTTAGTTTCGTTTCTTCTTTTTTTTTGAAGGCTTAAAGTGAAACATTTCATAATTATGTCAGATTGTGTGTTTCTCTTTCTGAACATGCATGGTTTTAAAGATTTTTTCTTTAATATCTGAGGAAAAGCTACCACATTTTTGATTTTTCTTCATCTTCCTCATTTCTTTTTCTTTGTAGAATAGAGATGTCTGGAAGAAAACAGACAGACCAAGGTGCTCTGTTGCCCTCTGACTGCAGAAAGGATGAAGGGAAAGCTGTGGCCTCGTACTACTTGCATGGTAAGAGATGAAAACCAACTGATCCTTTCTATTTAATATTGTTGCATAACCAGAATGCTCTGGGATAAGGAATTTTGCCTTCAAATTAAAAGAATGCTTGCAGAACAAAAGCAAGAGGAGAAAATGTACACAGTGGTGTTTTCCTGGCACGGAGACTCCCCAAAACTCAGAACTACCTGACAGACAAGAGATAATCTTGCCAGAGTGTCCATTCAAGTCAATGTTATCTTGGAAACTGCTGGTGGCAACTTAAATACCAAAATGCTGATTTGCCTGGTACCAAAGTGATGAGTTGTGAAGGCAAGTCCTGTCCAGCCTGATCCCTCTGCCACATTTTGAGTAGCACCTCAAAGGACAGAGGGTCTTAATAGTTCATTCCAGCCACTCCTGTTCTTCTGTTGGAGGGATGTGTTGCCATTGTAGAAGTGGATCCTTTCACAGGATGCATCAGAATTTCTTGTACTTAACAATAGTGGACTGCAAAGTCAGTAGTTATAGGAATAATTAATTTTCTGTAAAGATGGATTAGAGAAATAGTTCAATGATATGTCCTTTTTTCTGGGTAATCCAAGGGGAGATTTTGATGGGAGGGCAAGGTGGTGTTACCTGGCAATGATATTTCACACTGCCTAATTCTGAGCCCTCTGATAAGTGTCAGGGATCCAGTTAATGTCTAGTGAAACCACTCACTGTTGGAAGTTAATTTACCTCATTTGGAGGTGTCTGGAATTTTCTTTCTTCTCGTTCCTTAGTCTTATCACTTCCTTCATTTTTTTGCTGCTGTCCACTATTTCTTCCTCTGCATCAGAAATAAAGGTAAATGTTTTGCAGAGGCCAGACTAACAAATGGGCCAGTTGGAGATTTTCAGTTCTTTAAGGGTCTGAGGATATTGGTTTTTTAATTCCTACTTTGCCAGACTAGTGTCATGTAGGACGTTTTGAGAGAGTATTTTCCAAAATGCAGTTTTGTAGTCCAGAACTAATACCTTGCAACACAGCAAGTGCTTCACAGCACTGCATAGTTACTGCTCCAACATCTCCTACATCATCCTAACAGAATATTTGCACTGAAGCCATTTGAGATCTTTGGGACACATCACACTTAGGCTCATTACAGGAGTTACCTAAGCAGCAATGAGTTGTGTTTAATTGTGAAGGTATTTACGTGATTACCTCTTGGGAGGTGTTCATCCAAGTGTAAATTGGTCTGCCTCAGAACAGATTTTAGCTGGTGCTGACAGCTTGGATGACTGGCACGTTGTCATTTTCATAACACACCTAAAAGGAAGGTGCCAAAAGAGCCTGAGTGGCATTGGTGCAGCGAAAAAAATTCCAGTAAAAATTTGTCTCAAGGTGTATTGGTTGGTTTCAGTTAATATCTGGGATGAAACAGATTAAAAACTACTTCTTTTTTTTTTTTTTTTTTTTTTTCTTTCACACTATTTGGGTTGGAGGGATCTCCATTCATCTTAAAGCAGTGTATGGTGGTGCTGCCTTGGTAACACAAAATTATGTGGTTTATGCTTCTGCTAGTGCATACTCATCCTCTTTTCAGATGTGCCTGAACTACTCCAGCTGTGCTAATGTCATGAAAAGAGTTTATTTTCTCTCCTAGCCATTTTCTCAGAGGTTTTGTGGGGTGAAAGTTCTGTGTTCTTGTGGATATTTTGCCCTGCTTTCCCAAAGAATAGAAGGGATACACAGTCATGTGCCAGATAGTCAGTTGTGTTCCTCTCTCTGTTGACCAGTTACAACAAAATTTGATGTAAAAAAAAAATAAATTCTGAAATTAAATCCCTACTAGTATTAGGAAAAGTGATGGTTAAAAAGAGCAGACAGACCCAATTTATTACCCCCATTCCTTTGCACCAGAGTGATGCTACATGTGCTCCAGAGTTCACACATTACCAAGCACATCTCACATGCACTTTATTAGACAGAGGATAATCCAGACATGGGATGCAAATCAAAGTGAACCACACTTTGTGAGTTTACAGCTCAGGAAATGGGGAGAAGCTGCTTTCCTTCTGCTCACTAAGACAGAAGTACTTTTGCAAAGAGCTCTGGTTCCACGCTCTGCTTTGGAAATGGGCTGGATGTGATTTCATCCCATTAGCTGTGATGGTCACCACTCGGTCCTGTAAGTGATGATGTGATGTAATGGGGGAAAGGGCTGTTGCCAGTGTTATCAGTATAAATCTTCCTGTGAACACTTGACCAAGAACACACATGTTTTGCAATTATGTCAGCTTAAAGAAACCAGCTATTTCCCCACAGTACTGTAAAATGGTTTTGTTTTTATTTTTTTTTTTCTGGCAGGAGATGTGAGGAATTTGCCATTTCTATATATTATAATAATTTTAATGCTGGAATGGTCCACATCCAATTTTTTTTTTTTTTTTAAACAGGAGGGACGTAGCCCAAAGTTTTGTTTGTTCCATTTATTTAGTATGGCATGGCTAGGCCCTGGAACCAGCTTATATGAGGTCATTACCCTATTGATTAAACAGTGTGATGAAAAGGGCATGATAATACACTGCTGGGAGATTATTGCCAGACACTTTGCAAACAAAGCTGCTGAAAGGGGAGCAGTTGTGAGACCTTCAGTGTGGTGTGTAATTAGCAAGCGAGTAGGAATTAAAATAAAGGATACATGGCGTGATAGAGTGATTATGTGCAGATAAGTAATGTTTTGAATACTCCCTTTTGGTAACTCTAATGAGAATACATCTTAGCACAGGAAATGTCTGCTGGGAATACACTATCCAGAATCCTTAAACAAGCTGTGCAGTGAGTTGTCCCCAACAGTGGGGAAAAAAAAAAAAACCAACACGAATGCAATGTGGATCTGCCTCTTTCTTCAAAACTTTTTCTCTCTGTCTTTCTTTTCTTTGAAAATTCTCATACTGGTATAATAAGTATTAGAGAAAAATAGTACATCTGTGCTTTTTCTTTGGGATGGAGCACCATTTCTTTAAAAAACTCCAAACAATCTTTTGGGGGACAACAACTGGATGTGAACAAGCTACCTTTTGAGGGGAAACATCAGCCACTACAAATATGAAAGAGTTGTACAGGCAGTACCAGGCTTGTGATTCTTGCACTCAGCCTCGCCTCCCCTCTGTCCCTCTGAGGAGCCCAAATACTCACATGTTCCTGAAATAAATCAGGGCATCTGATTTGTTCTGTAGCATGTGCTTCACCTCAGCAACCCATTCAGGCCCACAAATCCCAACAGATCAGAGGCTTTTCAGGCAGCATCTCAGTTGCCTAAAGGGGAATTAAATGGAAATTTTCAGAAGGCGGCACAGGCCAACTTTAGGGAGAGAGAGGTGGACAGATGGACATTGGCAGACATCTTTCTGGCCATTCCTTTGCCCAGTTTCAAGATCCTTCCAGTCATGACATTCATCACAAGACAAAGCAAATTTCCAAAAATAATATTGGTACAATTCCGCAGGGCTGTTACCCATGGTGTTATAGATATGGGAGGGATAGTTTTTGATGGACTTAGTGTCTATCAAAAATCTCAAGCTGCACATTAAATTGACAAAAGTTAAACAGCCACAGCAGCAGTAACAGTGGGAGAGAAGAGAGCACCAGGGAAAAAAAATATAAGGGAAGGGAGAAGAGAGGAAAAGAGAAAAACAGTGCTTTTGTTGGGGGAAACCATCCACTCAAGGCAGAAGGGTTGAAGCAGCCATGGTGAGGGCAAAGTAAATGGGGAATACTCTGTCTGGCTCTATTAACCTTAATTTTAATTCTTCTTTTCCATTTTTCAGCTTAAGTAAGCAAGCATATAGCCATGTTTATATAATAGCTGGGGTAATGAAGATGGAATATACCAATTTGGGGCTAATTCTTGCCCTCAGGAGAGCACAGGCATTGCAGCTGTGGCCAGCCCCTACCAAAAAGGAGTGGTGAGGAGAACAGCTCCTTGTATCTGACTTCCCATTACATCCTCACCAGGGACCACCATAGACTAGCCCTTAGAATAAATAGATGAGGTTAGTTTTTCCATCTGTAGAGTTGGTTTAGCAGCTCTCAGTTGTGCTCCCACTGAAGCTGATGAAGAGATTTCCTTGAGAACATTTGGACCCAAAAAAACCCTGTTAATAACCTTTCTCAGATATTGGAGTCTGTGCCTTTTGTTCTCTTCCTATTTGATATCTTCACCTTCCAGATCATAACAGGCAGGGCTTCTCTCAACTTTATCACAAGGCTGTTACATACTCAGAGCTCTAATATCCCTTGATTTGGGGGCGTGGGAGAAACATGCAGCGTGCCACGTTTGACCACATCCTCTGCAACCGAGGTTGTGGTTGAGCTAATTATTTTCACGGCTGGAAGAGAACAGACAATGCTGCCTAAAGAGTGGGAAGATATGTGTCTGTGTGAGCCTGTGTTTGTGTGGTTATACCATCTGGGAAGAGCAGAGCCAGATATACTTCCCCTTGGCTGCTTTTTTTTTTTTTTTTTTAATGTGCAAATCCTCAGCAAACGTGCAAATGGTGAGGTCTCATTTCTCTGCTGAAGTCCTGCATTTGTCTGAGGGTTGGACTGCTGGGCACTGCATCTCCCTGCAGAAACCCTGCCCTCTGGAATTCCTGTTCTTCATTCCCCAACTGACTTTTTTTTGCTCCTGTGGGCAGGAGAGAAGTTGCCCTTCCTCTGCATTTCTTGTTTTTGTTACACAAGCAGTATGAGGTGCCCTTTATTTATAATCTGAGCGTTGGGGATGTTGAGCCAATCTGGTGCTTCCAGCTGGCTGAACACTTCCTAGAGCTTAGGATGCCAGATATAACCTAATTTATTGTGGAAAACAGTAGGGGAAACACACTTCTCGCTATCAAAGGTTAATGTGGAATATCAGCAGCTCTTCAGCAAGGGTACATGTGTTGCTGGATAGTCTGTGATTATCTGTCTCTTATTAAAATAGGAAAAAAAAAATTGTTTTCCTTTTTGATGCTGCTGTTTAACCCCTTCCCTTTTCCCTCCTTCCCCTCAGCTATTTTAACTCCTTGCATTTTGCAGTTTTCACAAGTTTTCCTCAGGGAGAAAAAAAATCAATTGTACTTTGTTTGGCATGAAACTGAGCAAAATAAGGTTTTTTTTTTTTTTTTTCTTTTGGCTTTGTTTTAACTAAAACATCCGTTCCTGTGCCAAGACAGAGCAAAACTGCTGAGTTAGCCAAGGCTATAAATTGAGCTGGTCCTTTTACCTCTAGAAAATATTAAAGCATCCTTCTGCCACTGAGCTGGCACTGGTTGCTGGATCAAGTGCTACTATTAACGGGAAATCAGGAAAGTGCATTATCACTCCAGTGCTGTCATTACCAGAGGGTTTCACTCAGCTATAGAGTCAGGAAAGTGACTCTGGGAAGAGCAGAGGAAAATGGCACACTTTGAGCAAGGGAAGGGAAGCTTCAGACAAAAAAAAACTTGGAGGCACATTGAGAGTTTGAGGTACCCAGCATGGAGGCAAGTGGATGGTTTTAAAGGGGATGCATTAGGTAAAGTGTCCAATTATTCTTCAGGTTTAGAGATAAACTGCTGTAGACTTTTCTAATGGGCTCATTTAATCAATTCTAGAAGATCTGAAACCTGCCAAGGCAAGATTGAGTCAGCCTGGGATCTAATGAGGTTTATTCTGCACCAAGGAAAACCCCAAAGAGAGATTTTATTTGCAACATTTTTTGCTTCCCAGTAGAGTAAGTTCCCTCTCAGGGATTCTTCTGCTTAAGAAAGGGTTTTTAAATCATGAGAAATACACAGTGAACTGCACTCAATTAAAAAATACAATGGAAACCTATAGAATAATAAGTTAGTAAATATTGTGGTTATTTAAGATGTAAACTTATTACTTACTGTGAGTGTTGCAGGTCAGTAGGTGGGGGAGCTGCTTTCTTCCTGCAAAGCCAGGCTGAATTCACCAGCTCTTTTGTCATTAGAGCCATAAGGAAGACTTAGGTGAACATTTTGTTATAGTTCACAGTCTGGGCTGCATTTGACTTCCATTTTATGGGATAAAAAAAGTGACAAATACTACATAAATTCAGTTTGGTTTGCTTTTCCTTTTCAAAGTTCTCCAGAGACCTGAAATAATCTTCCTGACACCCATGCAAGGTAAGCGTAGCTATCGAGTTTTACAGATGTGGAAACTGAGGCACAGAGAGGTTAAATAGTGTCATTTGAAAATGCAGGTGCCTACAGTGAAGCAACTTGAGTCCATGATCCAAAGAGCAGAAGCTCCAAGCTCCTGATTCCACTAGAGAACAAGGATGCTGAGAATATCCATGCAGCAGGCCCTGAATGGATGTGCAAGTGTTCCCAGGCGTGGTTCTCCAGCTTGTGGTCAGATCACTAGACCAGAGCACTCCTGAGTGATTGTCAGGAGCTGCATGTGGCTCCTAGCCCCGTTTAGGATTTGGGAATCTGACATTTTTTACTGGTATTTCCTCCCAACTTACCTGCTCTTAGGCAAGTCTCTTAATTCTAGACCTGTCCCTTCCCTTCCCCTTCCCCTTCCCCTTCCCCTTCCCCTTCCCCTTCCCCTTCCCCTTCCCCTTCCCTTCCCCTTCCCCTTCCCCTTCCCCTTCCCCTTCCCCTTCCCCTTCCCCTTCCCCTTCCCCTTCCCCTTTCCCTTTTTCTTTTATTTTTATTTTTATTTTTATTTTTATTTTTATTTTTATTTTTATTTTTATTTTTATTTTTATTTTTATTTTTATTTTTTTTCCTTCTCTCTTCTCTTCTCTTCTCTTCTCTTCTCTTCTCTTCTCTTCTCTTCTCTTCTCTTCTCTTCTCTTCTCTTCTCTTCTCTTCTCTTCTCTTCTCTTCTCTTCTCTTCTCTTCTCTTCTCTTCTCTTCTCTTCTCTTCTCTTCTCTTCTCTTCTCTTCTCTTCTCTCTCTCCTCTCCTCTCCTCTCCTCTCCTCTCCTCTCCTCTCCTCTCCTCTCCTCTCCTCTCCTCTCCTCTCCTCTCCTCTCCTCTCCTCTCCTCTCCTCTCCTCTCCTCTCCTCTCCTCTCCTCTCCTCTCCTCTCCTCTCCTCTCCTCTCCTCTCCTCTCCTCTCCTCTCCTCTCCTCTCCTCTCCTCTCCTCTCCTCTCCTTTTTTCTTTTCATTTTTTCTTTTTTTCCTCTTTTTTCTTTTTTTTTTCTTTTCTTTTTTTTTAGTTTTTTTCTGTGTCTGAGGTCTCCTTAACAGGCACGATCAACTTCACAAGAAAACCTCTTTAGCAAGATACAATATATATTTTTGTTTTTGTTTCTTGGGACAGCCTTCCCTCTGAGAGTTACTCACCAAGCCACATACTTGCTTTGTTCAGCACTACTCTAGTCGAAATATTTCTTTGTTTGTTTAGTCTTATGCTCTGGTCTGACATCCCCTTGTTGCTACAACACGTTTGAGTAAGAGATTGAAGCGCCCAGGGAATCCAAGATGATGCCCGGAAGTTAAAAACAAGCACTGGTTTTTCACTGTGGTTTTTTGGGGGGCTCTGGTTGGAGTAAATCAGCACATTGAATTTGTCAGCATGTCCTGAGCCCTGACTCTGTGTGCAGCTGGGATTGTTCTGGGTGTCTGCAGGCAGAAGCTCCTGTAGTTCACGACAAACATTTCCCACCTGGGGCTCCCAGGGAGCAGATGTACCTTTGAAACACTGGTTGTTTTCACTGAGCACTTATTAGTTTGACTACAACAATTTCTGTCAATTCATAGCCTCAGTAAATTAAATATTGAGCTACTATTTCTCAATTCTTCGAAAGTCATCTATTCCCTAAACTACAGCAGAAATTTCCTCGTCCCTCCCCTCAAATTGTTTTCAAAGAGGTTTCAAAAATCATTCAGATAATGAGACTTTAGTACTGTGGAATTTTATCAAAGGGCACTCTTTCCCTGGACTCAGATATGAACATATTTTGCCAATCAGATAAAACTTCCCAAGCTTTTTTTTCTAGCAGTATCAGTGGTTAACTTGATCTTCTTGCACTGTAAACGATTTTGTGCTACAAATCATTTTCTCATAGAATCTCTTTGTTATGTTGGGTGAACTCTGGGAAGATTATTTGTAAGAACATTTCCAGGAACTTTACAGCACAGTGGAGTCTTCGATGAAGTGAAAATTACTTTAAAAGATTTTTCCTTAGATTAATAAGAGAGAATGTATAATGAAAAGGACTGATAGGGAAATATTTAAGTATAGTAATAGAAGAAATACCTGCTAAGCAGAATAATATCTGTATACCAAGCCCCCCTCCATTTTAAATTGTATATATTATTTTAGCTGTTAGGAATCCGTCCTTCCACCTTGTGAAAGCTGACAATTTTTACTTACAGCCTGAAGCTAAATACTGCAGTGCCTCAAAATGGAAGATGAAACAGGCCAACAGGTTTTCTTTGTCTTTTGAAAAAAAAAAAAAAAAAAAAAGAAAGAGAAAAAAAAAGAAAAAAAGAAAAGAAACGGAGTGTCATTTCTTCTCCCTCCCCCTCGTGCGTTCCTCCCCCTGCCATGCTCCATCCCTACTGGTATTAGCAGCTTTTCCTCCAAAAAAGCACTAGATGGTGCCCCTTTTCTTTGAGAGTGACAGAGCTGGATTCCCAAGGGACGTGCTGCCCTGCCGGGAAAAGCGTCGGACACAAAAAACTCGGAGCGTCTCCTTGTCCCTTAATATAATTATGAGTCCAACAGAAGCCTCTTTTATGCCTTTCAAACCTTCAACCCCGAACTGGATCCATCCTTAGGAGACCCTCTTGTTCCTGTTGGAAAATGACTCACTGTTTCAAAGATTAATGGGCAGTAAAATAATTTTTTTCAAAAGTGATTTTAAATCAAAAAGGAGAAGGAACAGGGTATTTACCTTCCTCCCTGTTCTCGGTATCCCAGCACTGCCACATCAAAAAGCAAACTTTTCAAGTCAGCTATCTTTAATTAGGGGCTAGCTGGTCAGTCTGACTGACACTAATTTGTTAATTTTATTATGAACCTTACCCTCTAACTGACTGAGCAGCTGTGTAGTAAACAGAATTGATGTTACATTTACACTATTTCTTTCAAATAAAGTGCCAAACAGGGAACCTGGCCTAGGCTTGTATCCTGAGTGTTCTGTCAACTTTGTATCTTTACCAAAAAAAAAGTTAGTGGTTATGTTCATCAGATTGTTACCTAGCCTTTGAAATTGGAATGAATAATTGGCTAAGAGGATATTATCTACCTGCATCTGTATTTCTTTCTGCAAAATAACTGTTTCCCTGGTGCATGCCATCTTTGTATTTAGACAGTCATTATATTCTAGACCCTTAACAGAAGAAACTGATAACGTGACATCGAAACAAATTCAAAATCAACAACAAATAAAAATGTTTGCTTGTTAAGAAGGAAAGCTGAGGCAGATACCTAACCTCTCATTGTGAAAACCCTAAAAATTAACTGAAAAAAGCCACTCCTTTGATCTGTTTATTTATGCATTTGAAATGGCATAAAAATACTTCTTTGAAGTGACCCAAGATAAATTAGTCCAGGTTTGTCGTTTCTTACTATTTTTGTAAATGGTCCTTAGAAAATTAGGTCCATTGGCATCTGGGAACAAAAATTCAACTGGGAAAAGAAGCTCTAATATGAAACAGAAAGAATTATTCCCATGCTCTGGCTGCCCTGTCATATGTCATGACATGTGGCAGGTTGACTGCTCATTAATTCTATTTATATCAGTATGATAATACACCCCACTGAGTACACATGTGTTAAAATATTCATAAATTATGTTTAGTGCAAGCAGATATACATTACATGCCAAAAGAAGACTATTATTTAAAGACAAAACTGGTAAACAGTCAAACATGGAAAAGTCTTTTTAATGTTAGTCCAGTACATTGTGTATCATCAAACTCACATTTAATTGCCTTTACTTGCAGGCTTCTGTCTCCAGCAATGCAATATCCAAAGCACCTTTATATTTTTGAACAGCTTGCAAAAGAAGAGGCTTTTACTGAAAGTAATTGGAATTTCAGCAATTACTGTAAATGTCATATTATCTCAAAGCAGTAACTGTAACAATTTGAAATATTTAAAATGAAGCTTCACTTTGACCTGCACATATTTCAAGGTACTTTTACATAGCTTAAAGCTCTACTCTAAATACTAAAAAATTCAAATGCGAACTATTTTTGAAGGGAAATGCAGTTTAACCCCCAAAATACTTAATAGCAAATTTTAGGCAAAAAAATAGCCAAAAATAGTTAATCATCCTTGCTCAGGATATTTTATGTTACATATATCTCTATCAATATTTATATCTCTATCAATATTTATATCTATATCTATATCTACTAAACTTTTAAAAGGCCTGTTAAAACAGTAAAATGAAAAGTATGTTTTACAGGTAGCTAATTTTGCAAAGAATGTGAGAGTAATCTCAGGATATTAAAACAGATATATCTGTGTCTTAAAATCAGTTTGTTCAGCATCAAAATGCTCTTGTACGTACAACCAGTTTTGAATTTCTCCTAGCATTGGATCAGAATTATTTGAGTATTTAGACATTCTTTTTTTTTTTTTTTTTTTTCTGACAAGAAATCATTATGGATTATGTTGAATTCCTTTATTTAAAAACACCTTTGAAACGAAGTTTTAAATGTAAAAATGCATTTCAGAACCTCAGAAATCATCACAAACGATCGTGGGCTAGTGGCACAGGTGTTAAAATCCCTGAAAGCTTGAAAATTATTAACAGAAGTTATGAAATAGCAGACATTTATTTGCAGCTATTGTGGTGGCAGTTCTCCTACTAAGTAAGCACAAACCAAGCTGGTTTCGATATCCTGTCAGGGAAGGTTTGGAAAACAATTTCAAAACTTTCAAAAATACCAAATATTGTCGTGGGTGCAGAGAGAAGGGAGAAGGGGGTTCCTTCACGGTGAGGTTTTGAGAAATTGGGATGGGATTTGGAATTTATGCGTATTGCAAAGGGAGTATATACAAATGCAAAACTAATTATTTGCCAATAATTACCCTGTTTCTACTGTTTTAAGAGACCTGACCAGGGGCAGGATGACGTGACTGACTCTAAAGTGTCCATAACTGTTTTAATCAAAAATCCATGCTGATTTTTTCTAGCAGCAAGGAAGCTTAGTCACTCCTGATAAAGGACAAGGAGGAGGCACAGGAGCACGAGGTTACAAAGCCGTCTCTTTGGCAGGTTTGGTGGGAATTATGGTTTGCCCAGGTGTTTGTGGGCAAAAATGTCACCCCTTGATTTTGGGCTGATTTGCCAAACTCACCAGCCCAGCTGATGGTTGCCCAGCTATACAAGAGGCTCAGTTTTAACAGAACTGGTTAGAAGGGGTTGGGGATTTTCTCTCTTTCTTTGATTGAAAAGGCTGGCTTGAGGAAACCGAAACTTTTTTTTTTTTTTGCAGGCAGGTATCAATTTCAAAGAAACTTTCATCAGAAGAGATTTGTCAGCCCTCGGATGGAATTTCTGGTGGGGACCAGGAGGAGATGGCAAAGTTGGAGTATCAGGTAGCGCCGTGATCGGTCAGGGCACTCACCTGGAATGTGGAAAATCCAGGTTCAGGCCTGGGGCCTTGAACGTGAGAGTTACAGAGTGCCCCGAACGAGGCTTTGGAGTTGTTTGCTTGCTGTGCATTTAACTGTTTGTGCAAAGTGGAGCCCTGCTAGTGAGCAGGAGATCTTGACACCTGGTGTGTCCCTGACGTGTCAGACTGGACTAAGACCTGAGGCAGTCCGTGGAAAAATGGGAGAAAGTGGCAAAGCAGCCAGCACTGTGTGCTTTCCCCACCTCTTAAATACTGTCTGCTCATCTCTCATTCTTGTGGATAAAATTCAAAAAGCCTTGGTCCTGGCCAGCAAGTGGAATATTCCTGAAATCTCACAATAGCTTTGCAAAATGCAAAACGTGAAACCCTCTGCTCCCATCCCAGGGCTGTCCTCTTTGCCACAAAAACAAATTGCAAAAAAATCCACTGAATTCCTGGGAGCAAACTGTGACTGGTGTAAAACTATTCATCAATTGCTAGAGAATTTACTGGATGTCAGGTTCCTTGGAAGTATAAAAATCCCAGTCTCTCCATAGGACAGCTTTTAAAAATAAAACGCTCTCTGAATGTTAAGAAACTTTGTAATAATACAAACAAGGCTTTTAATCTTGGTAACGTTAGGAGCAAATTATATACAACATCTAATTTTATCAGACGATAACAGTTGTAGTTTTTATCTTCAAAAACAGGTTGTGAGTGCTTGAGGGGAATAACTCTACATAGCAAAAGCTAAGTTAATTTTGTGTTGTCTTATGTTGCTGGCAGAGAAGCATTACTTTATTTAGTTCTTTTTTTCTGGTTTGTTTTTTTTTATTATTTTTTTTCCCTCTATAAAAAGCAGTAATTTCACGCAGCAGTTTATTTAAATACAGGGGAAAAAAATCACATTAGAAAGATCTCTCATTATAAGCTTTCTGAAAGTTTGCTATGCACTTTCATGTAAAACTTGGCCTCAGTACAGAACTGCTGTACAATCATTTTCATCTGAGATTTGAACATATTGGATGAACTAGAGCAGTTCTTTCTTCTATCCTGTCATTTTTTTCCCTTGGAAATGATGAGCATATGGCAGCCACCCTTACTGGATTCTCAAACAACAGGAGGGACCTTATTTCGATTCCTACATCCTGTCATCAGTGAATCCCATGATATTTTGTTCTTGCAAGGCTAAAGATGTGATTCGCATTTGCCATAAGGACAGAGCTTAATGTGATGCCATTTTACCACAGGAGCCCTCAATCAGTTAATTAAACATGATATAAATCACTGCATATATTTGTAAAGTAAGATTAATATGGCAAAGTCAGAGTAATGAGGAATCCTCACCATTGTCTGAGTGTGAATCACTGATACGAAGATTACCCTTTTTGAAACTGAATATCTTTGAGTGGGTTTTGTTGGCTTAATCCCTCAGACTGCTTTGTGCAACTCGAAACCCAGACCTGTCATCTTCAGCCAAAATTTCAGCCATAACTTCCTCAGCTTTCACCCAATCATTTAAATCAGCATTCATAATACTTAGAAAGATCAAGCCTTTCAGCATACCACAAGGCTTCCTCATACCACCTGGGACATTGGCAACATGTTTAATAAATATTTCATTTCATCATGGAGATTCTCCTTTTGGGTTTGTTTTTTGGTGGTTTTGTTGGGTTGTTTTTTGTTTTTTTTTTTCAGGGGATTTACAGGGTACCCACAGCAGCACATTCCATCACTATGGTCACTTAGGTTGACAGGCTTAATAAAAGGGGTTTTTTTTTTCTTTCTTGAAATGCTATGGAGCCTTGTTAAACTAGAGCCATTACAGGCACTCAAGATAGGTGCTCTAGAAAGATCAAAGCCTCCTGAAGACAGCTCTCTAGGGTTCTGGGGGAGCTCCAGGTGAAAATCACTCTGTTTACAAAGTAGAGATTTATAAAGCAATTTATGATTTATAAACCATTCAAATAATGCCAAAGTCCTGATATTGTGGAATCCACTTCAGCCACTCCCTTCTGACATCAAGCTTTGAGCCACTCTGAAGGAAGTCTCCTGCATCCCATGGCACAGTGTGCATCTTGTGGCACGGTGTCTTTCATGGAACTCTATTTTTTTTTTTTTCTTACAGAGCACCAGGGCTGTGTTTTGCTGTTTTAAAACACCAGACCTATCTTGCATATAGCAGGCAGCCTTGACCCTTTTGTATTTCAGTCAGGGATGTGTAGAAGAGGAAGGAAAAAGGGAAGAAATGGTGCTGTCCTTGTTCTTGGGCTGAATTCTGTGCTCATCAGGGATCAGGGTAGAGGCAGATCCAGTGAAAGGAAAAGGTGCCTCCTCAAGCACAACCCTGTGCTGGAGGTCTTAGAGTGCCTGAAGAGAGTCTCAGAAGCATTATGCTGTCAAAGGAGCCGGCAGGAGGATAAGATAGAGTCAGAACTCTTAAGTGCTTTCCAGAATTCAGAGACTTGACTCAGAAGATGCTTCCACCAGCTTGAGACAGATCCTGATAGCCTCACTATGAGGGAACAGCACAGGTGGTACTGGTTTAAAATGTTGGAGGGAAAATGTCCCAGCTGGGATTGGGATGTCTGGGGGGTAATTCAGTGTCAAAGAAGTAAACTTCCATCTCCCAGCTCACAGGAGAATATGTCATCTGCTCCTTCACCAGAAAAAGGAGAAAAGTGAGAAAATACATGGGTGCTTTCTGCTTCTCCCAGTGCAGTTGTGGTGCTGGATGTCAGAGATCATGAGCAGAGAGTGCAGAAGTGGCTCCAAAAGTCAAATGGGAAAGAGAGGTCCTTGGATGCTGATCCCTTTTCCCCTTGTTACCAGCAGGAAATTGTCCAAGCAGACCAAGCAGTGGCTTGGTCTAAAGTGCTGCTCACAGATCCTGTGCAGCTGATGGAGCCCAGGTACCTCCAGAAATGGGGCATTTGTGTGGGGGCCTTTCAGGTTGCTATTCTCTGTCCTGGAGCTTCTGCTTGTTTTTCATTGATACCACACTTAAGGGCTTGACTCTGAGCCCTAAGCCAGAGCTTGGAGCACACAGAGCTAGCCCCAAACATCAGGAGCTTGTCTGGCTGGTAAAGACCCTCTGGCTGACTTTTTTTTTTTGTTTGTCCTGATGGCCTTCAGAAACCCAGGAGATCCTGTGCAGCTGGAAGCCCTGTCACTGCTGCTAGAGTTTTGAAGGGTCTGTATTTGCAAATGCATGAATGATGAAAGTAAAAAGTGTAAGAGGAGAATCCCTGTTGTACTTGTAACTTCTCTAAGCTGCAGGTGCATAAACATAAACACTTGAGATGTGATGATCTCCTTTCTGTGCTCTTCATTAGGTTAACACAGTCTAAATTGAAACTGAAGTGAAAAACTCTGTTGCAGAATTGAGAGTTTCATTTCTGCTGCTGTTTTTTTTTTCTCTCATTCATGTTCTTTTTAAGTTCAGAAATTTAGATTTGCTTTTGATGCAGCAGTTAATAAACATCATTCTGATACTGATTTGTGGATAGCTATTTGAGATTTAGCCTAAAACTATGCATAAATTACCTTACAATACCTTGGAAAATGGCCTGTTTAAAGAACCTCACTCTTCTATAATGATTGTCAATACAATTTTCATGATAAAAGATTGTTATTATACCAAAATGGCTATACTGAAAGGCTGTCAGGAAAAAGATGTGTTTTCCTTCCAAGTCTTGCAAGTATTCCTGTGTCTATTATGATGCAGGATTTTTGTCATAAACGGCTCAGTTACATAGAATGGCTAAAAAAGAAATAAATAAGATGAGCTAACCTTAGAAAGAAGATTTTCTAGTGTTTGAAAAAGCCTCTGGAAATGGATTATATCTGTGGATATGCTGAGAATTTGTCTGACCATTCGTGAGTGTTGCCAGTGGTCTCAGAGGCTGCAGGGTTCTCCTCTCCTCTCCTCTCCTCTCCTCTCCTCTCCTCTCCTCTCCTCTCCTCTCCTCTCCTCTCCTCTCCTCTCCTCTCCTCTCCTCTCCTCTCCTCTCCTCTCCTCTCCTCTCCTCTCCTCTCCTCTCCTCTCCTCTCCTCTCCTCTCCTCTCCTCTCCTCTCCTCTCCTCTCCTCTCCTCTCCTCTCCTCTCCTCTCCTCTCCTCTCCTCTCCTCCTCAAATTTGAGAGCACAAAACTCTCCTGTGTTTTTTTACAGTTTTCTGCTCAGAGTTGCTTATTTTTCTACTCTTGGAATTCATCATTCTCATAAAAGTCCAGTTACAGCTGCATTTGCTTACTGTGTGGCTTGCTTTTATGGCTCTTACAAACCTATATTGCATTTTACAAAACCTGCAAGCTATAGCCCCGTGTTCATTCTTGTTCTTATTTTTTGCCCTGTGGGTGATATTGCTTACTTATCCAGTGCTGTCAGACCCTGAATAGCTTTGGTTTATTTATTCCTTTCTTACACTGTTGTGTTTTGTCTGATATCTAACCTAAAATTCCTTGTCATTTATGATGGAAACTTGCAAAATGCAAACAGTTTACCGAGGGGATTAGAGCTGATGTGAAGGATTAATGCAGAGCTAAGGAATCCCCCTGCAAGATATTTGGATCAAATCCAGCCTGCACAAGTCACCACAAGTTGTAGTGGGCAGAGAGAATGTACATTTCCATTGGCTTGAGCTACTTTTGTGTATAATCACTCAAATATTGAGAAGGTGCTGTTTTAGGCAGGTTTGTATGATTTTTTGGGGGGTTGATTTCACTAGAGTGCTTTATTTCAGGATGGTCATCAAAGTGAATTTTACAATTGGTGCCCTGAGCATCCACGGGAAAGACACTTGGAGCTGATACAGAGTTAATGTTTGATGTAGAAATATCTGTGTGCATGTCCAGCCAGGAAGGGGAAACAATGCCACAGGACTTTTTTCCTCTCATTTAGCACACAAATGGAAAATTTGTTTATTATCCTGATTTTTTTTTTTGGAATTGAGCTACTTTATTCCAGACTATTTTTGAAAATTGTTAAAAAACATAGTGAGGCATCATGTCCTGCTCACATATCCTTTGTAGAAAAGTTAATTAGAGTTAAAATCCGTGTAAGGTTATTGCCTATGGAATTCCACTGACATCCAGCAATGCTGGCTGGAGAGATGCAACCTGTGTGTAGCTGGAAACAGACTTGCTCAGAATGCATGAGAAACTTTCTGTCTGGGGGTGAGAAGGCTGGACAGAAGAGTGGTGTGAGTTCCTTAAAGTCAATTTACAGGTGAGAAAGTAGCCTCAAGTTTTTTTGTATTAATCCCTTGTGTTCCCTCCCCAAACACTAGTTCTAAATGGTACATTGAATACTATTAGCAAATATTGGTGTAGTTTCAGGTAAAATATTCCAGGGCATAGAGCTCAAGGATTAAACCCTCTTGCAGGGCTACTAGCAGACCAACCTGTGATGCTGGGATCTTTGTTGATTCAAGTATTTGATATTAAAACAAAACAAAACAAAACAAAATAAAAAACCCCAAACAAACAAACAAACAAACAAAAACAGCAAAAAACCCAACAAAACAAGCCAAAACCCATCCAGAAAAATCTAAAAAAACAAACCAACCAAACCAACCCAACCAAAAAAAACCACCAAAACCAAAAAACCCAAAAAAACCAAACAAAAACAAAAACAAAACAAAAACAAACAAAACAAAACCACAAAATCCAAAACAAAAACAACAACAACAAAAACAAACAAACAAACAAAAACCTGAGCTTGAAAGTAATCAGGATCTCTGTTCATATGCTCTACATTTAATGTGTTGTCATTTCCTGTCATGTTTTCAGTAGGTTTGTAATCCTCCTTGTTATAAGCTTAAGGCAGGCTACAGAGCCACGTACCTGAATTTTCCTTGAGAAGTCAGTGAGTGCAGCCAGGACTCCTCCATTTCACTGGCTGAAGGATCAGACCCAACTTTTGTGTTTGGTGGTAATGCTCAAGTAGGCTTTAGTGGCTTTTGCTCTGCATTGTAATTTCTTTGCAGCATAATAAAAAGCTCTTTAGGACATTGCTACGTAGATTAATATAGAAAGTGCTGGTGATACTCTTATACACAGGGAGTTTAATATTAGGATGCAAGAGCAAATTGATTGCAGGCAATCCTGTGCTTGAGTACCCAGGAGTGAAAGGAATGATTACAATAACCTCTGGGATTTCTTCTCAGATGTGGTTCCTGAAAAAACACCCACACCCACAAAGTATTGGGCACAACAGAGTATTGTTTCCTTCTGATGTGGAATCACAAAAAACATATTTTACTTGAGGAGGTGGGAGGGCTGAGGGGGAAACGAAACTCAAGAGACATTAATGTTTAATGTTTTTAATTTTGTAAAACGAACAACAAAAAGGATATGGTTTGTGAGTGCTGCTGAGATTGTTTAAACTCTGGCAGCTTGCTGTCAGATGAGATGCTAAGAGCCAGGAAGGAAGAAACTGAGGGGCAAACTGAGTAAACTGCTGGCATGTCACCTTTGGCACCCTGAGCTGATGGAAGAGTGAAATAATGGTGAAACAAATTTGGCGTGCCTTGCTGTGGTTGCCACAAAATGACTTGCACCACCTCAGATTGTATCAGACAGGACCTTGAATTGCAGCCAGGCAGGTATATCTCTCTTCTTTCTGGAAGGTTCTAGCTGCTACAGAGCTCATTTTCCTGGCCAGCCCCTGGGTTAAGGACTGCATTAATTGTGCCTTTGCTTCACTTGGCCCTTCCAGCTTGCCCTCTTCTGCCCTGGCAGAGAACATGTCTGTGGCTGAGGGCTGCCAGGCAGGCAGTGCAGCATCTCTCAGGAATGGGGGACTTCAACACCTCAGCTTACCAAGGGTGTTTTAACCCCTGGTAAGTGCTGAAGAGAGTAATTCAAGTCATACAGGTTAGGTGTACACTCTGCACAAAGGAGCTCAGGAAGCTTTGCTGTGGCAGATTCTGAAACTTTAGGGTGTGGAAGAGATAGAAGGGAAAAATAAATTCAGGAAAAAAAAAAATCAGTCTGGAATCTGCCAAGGAGTTTGTTTCAATGAAATAGAGATAGACCCCTGGTGTTTTAAAATAGTAAATAGACAATATCAGTGTTTGTAGTTTACCACGCCACAAAATAAAAACAAAGTCAGAAAATAAAAATAAGGATTAACGATCTTGACTAAATTAAACAATTTTTTTGCCTTTTGAAAGTGCAGCATTGTGCAGCTTTTATTGTGAAGCCGAATTTTTTGGCAGGAAAAAACCCCAAACCCCTGTTTATATTTCTTACTCCTCTTTGAGGCTGACTGATTGCTTTAATTTGTGGGGTGTATGTGCTCAAAGTGCTCCGGTTGGTAGTATCCATCTGGTGTATACAACTCTCAGTGGTCAGGGCATTATAATACTGTGCCTCACTGGAGATTTTCCTGGAAGGGGATGTAGGAGCTGCTCCAGCACAGCTCTGACACCGGTGAGACTGTGGCAAAGGAACAGATGTTACTGTAGGTGAATAATAATCTGCTGTTATGGGGGCGGGGGGGTGAGCGTGCTACAAATGAACAACGCTGAGCTCATTTAGGTGTGTGCTGGTTTAGGCTGTGCCTTCATTTGTGCCATCCTTTTTCAGGAGCCACCTTTGTTGTTTCTGTGCTGTTGGAGCCCAGGACCGAGCTCAGGTCTCTCTGTGAGTCATTAAAACCTGCAGGAGACTTGGGAGGAGGGAACCTGGTGTTGTTAAAGACTATAACGACACAGACTTTGACTTCAGAAGGTTGACAATAACTTCGTTTATTTTTGGTAATTTTTTTTTATACTATTATTACAGAACAACTCAATTGGTGAAAGAAACTTTTTAAATTACATTGGTCAAACCAGAGGGACATTAAGAAGAAGTCCCTCTTAGGGAAAGGAATGTAAACAAAGGTTACAGTTAGAAAAATGTTTCTTGTTGACAGAAAACTCTTTGGGAAAAGAGTTTCAGAAAAACCAAAACATCTCAGGCATGAACCAGGGCTACAGGAACCTGTCTAGTTATGACTATTTGCTGTGTGGAGGGGTCAGGTTTGCCAAAGAGAAGCTTTCTGTGGGATGGCAGGCAGTAGCTTGGTGAGCCTCTGACTCTATTTACTCCCCAGAAACTAAGGGAATGGGAAAAAAATTAAATAGTTTAACTCAGACCATAGTCACTTTTCCATATGCCTCCCCTTTTTCTCTGGGTCCTGAAGTTGCTGGGACATCCATTCCTGGGGGACAGAGTGGTACAGCAAATACTTGCCATCCAGGACAGATTAACAGAAGAGCTCATGCTATTCCTCCTGCAAGTGCCCTGGAACATATAGAGGATAAAGGACTGCTTGTATTTGTTTTACAGTGGGCTAAGGATGGAAGGACTCCAAAAGGTTGCCTAGAATAATGTAGGGAAAATTTACTGTAAAGAACTAATTTTATCTCTTCTTTTCAAGGTTAATGACTATTGGGTTTTTTTTCTCCCACGAGCAGCAGGGTCATTACCTGCACAACCTAACCCAGGAAAAGCACTGTCCTCAGCTGGGCCAAACCCAGCTTGCAGGAACACAAACATTTCATTGGTTTTCTCATGTGATTTCTGCTACACCAACATCTCCAGTCACTGTGTTTGATGACTGCTGAAAACCTTTCATCTTATTTGGATGATCTAGGTACCCTGTATTGACAACTGCTCTCACTGCAGCATTGCTGAGGAGCTGCTGTGTGCTGGCACAGGCCTTAATCAATGGGTGTATGTTTTTCAAGCAATAGGAGAATAGCCTAGGAGTGAAGTTTTAAAAAATGCAGCATGCTTTTATGAATCAGCTGAGTTCTAAGTAGTTTAATTTAGAAAAGAGCCTCTTCAGCAAATGAAATTTTATGGCACCATTCCCAGCTGGTCTTGCTTTCCATACAGATTCTGAATGGCAGCGCAGGTCAGAAGGAGACCTGAGCTCCTCAGTGTGAGGGTGGCTGGTATTCAGCAGCTGCAGTGACAGGCAACTTAGGAGGAAATGATAGAATAGATGAGGAATCTGGAGCTGGGTTTTGGTTTGAAACTGTATGTCAAGTTCCTTTCAAACTGTATTTTAAAGTGAAGCAAAAGATGTGATAAAAAGGAGCTTGTCAGCAATCATTAGACCTAAAATTAAACCTGCTCTTCTACTCAGTTTACAGGCATGTAGTAGCGTGTTAGGCTGCTGCTCTGCTCTGCTCTGCTCTGCTCTGTGCCAACAAACAGGCTGAATACCAAAATGCTCTAATACTGATTCTAATTCTTTGGCCATTTTGCCACTGAAGCTCTTAAGACCTTTGCATGCCTAGTCCTGTCAGCCTTGTCACCATCCCTGCAGCACAAAGCCCAGGGAGCTGAGCACTGCAAAACTTGCCACGTGGTTACCGCTTCCTCTTCTCAATGAACAGTGGCTGTTTAAAGACTCTTCAGAGCATGACCAAAAAGAGAGGACAAACTTTGAAAAGTCCAGTTTATCGCCAGACTCTTTTCCTTTCGAACTGACAGCTCTGAAGGGAGGAACAAACTGGTGTAGACAGTGAAAGCCTAAAGCAGCAGCTCTGCTCGAAGCGTGTGACAGATTGAAGAAGTCAGGAGCTGAGTGACATCAGAGCTTTCCAGGAGAAAGCTCTTTCCCAGGCTGAAGGAACTGGTTCCATATCTCCTGTGCTTGCCTGGAGACATGAGGCTTGTCAGTCCAGATCGCTCCCATTTAGATAAACACTTTTGTTCCCTTGCTTTGGAGGGGGCATTGCCTTTCCTGAGTGACAATCCACCCATGAAATGCTTTCAAACCTGTAGATCCCCCACAAAGGATCCTGCAAGCAGTCCTGATCTGTCTGCTCTGGTTTCCCTCCTCGCAATAACCTACTCAGATCTCCAGAATGAATCTCCTAAATACAGAACTGGGTTAAGGCACAAATACTCTCTGTTGATGTCACAAGTCTCCTGCTGTTGTTTCAGCCTAATCATGCTGTTTTGATGGGTTTACCTTGGCCTCTGTCGTGTTTCCATTGTGGCCAGCTAAGCTTGCTTTGCTTTCCACTGATATTGTCCTATATTCAGTGTTTTGACTTTACATGACCCTGACACTGTGTAGGGGGAGGAGGATGGAAAAAATTGTATTGCTGATGGCTAATCCTGTGCATTGCTCAGAGACTTCATCCACTCCAGCAACCTTTTTTCATGGTAATATTTTTTTTTGTTAGCAATAAAAGGATTAATTCTAGAAATCAAGCTCTTTGGTTATGATAAGCATAATAAATATCTTAGACAAATTGCTATCCTTTTAAGAATATTAGTAAATGAAGACCTTTGCTCTTTTTGGCTGGGTTTGAGGCTGCTGGTACACGTATTAATACCATCTGCACTGTGTGCTAATACAACTCCTCGTTGTCTGGTCTTCCTGGGAATGCATTATATAGATTGCAGCTGGTTCAGGATGCAGCTGCCAGGGTCATGACTCACACTAAGATTAATCATTACGCCTGGGTTAGCTTCGTTTCTTCGACTACCCATTACATTTAGCAGAGATTATGAGATGTTACTTTTAACTTACAAGGCTTGGGCTAACACCTACTCACCTCAGCAATGGGCTTTTATAGTGTGTTCCTCCTGGTAAATCTCCTGGAGAGGCAGAGTCTTTCGAGATGCTTTTGAGGAGCAAAACCTTCAGCGTTCTCTGTGTGAAGTGACACATGGTGAGAGATTCTCACCTCGTTGGGTTCACCCCTCTGATGGGGATTTATTTGTGCCCAGTGCACACTGCCAGTGCACAACTTCTTGCTGGAGGGAACTGTGACAAAGGGGAGGATGAAAACTTCACCACCATAATTACCTTCCCTTCGTAATTAACATTGCAATTTACCCATCTCTCTGGGTTTAGTGCCAAGTGTTTTGAGGGATAACCATCCAAGGAAATTCAGTTTCCTCGGAAGGGAGAAGCCAGTGTGAGCATTACCACTTTATGTGCATCCAAGATCATGCAACAACAATATGACACTTCGCAACAGAAGCCTACAACATAAATTCAGCTAACAGAAATGAACAGGAGCCTGGCTCCACTGCATTCCCCGAAGCTGAGTCTCTGAGATCTTCTCAAGCATAAAGGGGAAAAAAAAAGCCACATGTACAGAAGACATTTGAAGGACAATTGACTAAATGTGCCTGTGGTATTCCACATCAGAGCTACGAGGAGGAAACTTGAGGTTACCTTTTTTATGTACATATGGTTTAGGTTCCTGCCCCTAGGGTTGTGGCAAAAGCTATTGTTGCTAAAGAAAACCTGATTGTTCATGTATGGGCTAGAATAGAGGAAAGAAATTATTTAAGTTATTTTGTGTGCTGCAGTTACTTTATGTTGTTGTACAGGCTTTTACCCCACTCAGCTGCTCAGCCCTGAGTACAGTGAGAAAAAATATCTGTATCAGAGAGCCATAGGGCGTGATAGCTACTGAGTGAGAAAACACCCTTGTTTAGGGGGAGAAACAAATTTTCTGAAGTTTCATCTGGCAGAGTATGAAGGAATAGGGCTTGCTTCTCTGGTGAAAGTCCTGCTTTGTAATGGGCATCACAGCTAGAAGTTAGTTGAGTGTCATTTCTTGGGAGAAGGTCGACACTTCCTAAAAAGTGTCTTGTAGAAATGGGCTGGCTTTGTCTCACATTGAAATGAAGCACTTAGCTGAGGGGCTTAAGCCAGGAATCTGTTTACTCGTGGCAACTTCTTCTGTCAATAAGAGAGACCCTCCCTCCTGAGGGCAACTGTGCCAGCAGGTGTGTTCAGCCATACTCTGCAGGTGTCTGTTCCTCATCACCAGCTCTGAGATTTAGAAAAGGAGCACCTCAGGCTGGTGGCTAAGGCTGAGCCAGAGCAATCCAGCTTGCCATAGAAATATAGTTTAGACCTAGGAAATTCGTGCAGAGCAAAATCAATCCTGGACTGGGTTCTTCTAATTAAGCACTTGAAAACTTCCAGGTCTAATCTGGCAATCTGAAGGCAGCTGGTGAGGAAAGCGTGTAAGAGGGACGAGGGTGACACTTTTCCCCTCTAAGGGGACACATCATGTGCTTCATACCACAAGAGGAAGCTTGTAGGGAGCCATGTCTGAGGGATCCTCATGCTAAATCCAAGGAGAACCCTTTCAGCTGTGCAGGAGAGCTCTCAGGGCTCACCTGGGGGTTCCTCTGCAGGGCAGAGCTGCAGGAGCCATTCGGGCTTCAGGTTAAGATACAAGACCTGAGGAGGAAGATTGTGCCTGAGATCTTGTCCTGTCAGGGGCTGGTGCTCATACCCTGCTTTGAGGTCAGCTAAAACCCTCTGTGGAGCTGAGGAGAGAGCACCTTCAGGAGGTGAGTGTGTGATGGAGCTCTGGTCCCTTACGGTTTCCCAAGTATTTGTTGGCAGCTGAGGGATACCCCTTGAGAGAGAAGGTGCCACCAGCCTGCCTGTTGGAGATGGGTGTTGTCTTCCCTGAGTTTTGCAATTTAAGGTGTGGTAGTTGTGGGGTAGACCCAGTGACTCAGGAGTCCTTTCTACATCCTATATCCTATTATCTTGAATTAAATATTTGTAGGGGGTTTTTTTAAGGTCTCAAAGTGATTTTGTTGTGCATGAATAACACTCAGTCATACATTTTTCAATCAGAATTTGGTAGGAAGTAGCTCCAGTAGGAACTACAGAGTTCTTTGAAGTGCTGACTTTAGAAATACTGAAGACTCCTTCATGGAGTACATATGATTTTTTTATTTTTTTTCAGATTCAGTTCTCCCTTTCATTTCAGTTCTTCTGGTGCCCAGTAATTCCTGGGTCTCCTGCTGCTCTGACCCCTGTATTTTATGCAGTGATGTGAAAGAATCTTTTTGCTTTCAAAGCAAAACTGCCCACACAGGGATCCTAAACACATGTGTACAGGTTTCCCAGTGTTTACCTTCAACTCAAACCCTCATTTAGTGGAAGATACTTTAGTTGAACCTCTCTTTCCTGCAGAAAAGGGGATGCGTAGGGTTCATACCTGTTGTTTTAGAAGCAGATATATATGTGTGTGTGTATGTATAGGAGGCTCAAAGGAGGGATTGTGTGCAGTTGTTCATTTCCACAAAAACACACATTAAGTGTCAAATCTAAGCAGAGAGGTGAGGAGCACGGCTCAGTAGCTTACCCTGGTGCCTAAGGAATGTGCCCAGGAGGCTGGACTACAACTCCATTATCTGTCAGCAGATTTCCATGAAATGAATCTTATTTTACTCCAGGTTCCTCTGAGATCTGCCTGTAAACCTGAAATTTATGGGAGGTGAATTTTTCTGGGGTGAATTACAAACCTCCGGACCTGAAAAATGTGTTGGTTATAACTCTGGCTCTTTCAACACATTTGAAGCTCCCTTTTTGCCTTTTTATAGCAGAGGGAGATCCTTTTCTCTTTGCCTGCATGTTACTTTTAGATGTTATTTACAATCTTGCTGTTGTGTTGCCATAAATTAATAAAACAACGACTTTGCATGCGGCCAAGAAGATGTGCACTTTGGATTCTTTTATGTGATCACTTTGGAGAGGGAAGAAAGAATGATGTTTATTACATGATGTTTCTTTAAATCCCTTAGGATTAACATTTTCAGCTCAGTCCCCACCAGGCCCCTTTGTAGGTCACTTATGTGTGATACCCTGGTTGCACCCATGACTTGGAGATGCCTGTATTCAAGTGACCTAAATTGCATTGAGAGAGAGAAGGAAGGGAGGGAGAGAAGAATTGGGGGATTGTGGGAATAAAGTCTGTCTGAAAATCTGATGAAATGTAGTTCTCCTTCCTGGAGAAATTAATTCAGAAATAGGCTGGTTTAAGAAATTTCAAAATATAAAGGGATAGGTTAATTTAGGAAGGAAATGCTGTTATATAGCAGCTCAGAATGTGGACAGAAATAGGGATATGGTTACAAAATATGGATGCCAAAGAGGCTTTGCAGTGAGATGTCTGGCACTGCATGATCCAGCAAATGAACTCCAATTAGCTGCATTCATATAAAGTTTATGTGAGAGTGAAGGAATCTTCTGGAAGTGATGGTCCCATTAGCAAAGTGACACGCCTCTATTAACATTATACAGCTGCAATAATCTTAATGGAGCAATCTAGTGTTCTTCCCAAAGGAAGATCTTATCTCATTTATTAATTGTCTTTCCAGTAGTTATTAGTTCATCTGATCCTGGGTAAAGTGCACAGGCTGAAAATTCTGATGCTGCAGATAGGGTTTAATGCAGGATGTTAGGAGCTGTGCTCTAAGCAAGCTCGGCTTGTGCCTTGATGTATGCTTGCATCTGGCTTGACTCCTGGCTCTGCAAATACTTCATTTGCATTGTAGCCTGAACGAGTCACCTGTTACTAGTGTGCAAAGCAAGTGTTGTCCTCTTTCAGATGCTGACAAGTGGCATTTAAGTGCACCACTGTCAGGTGCATGAGAAATTAGGCTGCTGAGCACATCTCTGATGCTTCCTCTGGCTAGTAAGTGAGGTAATGATTAACAGGGAGAGAGTGAAGCTGGAACAGTTGTTTGAACCTTGAGGAGGTGCTAATACCGACTGCAGTAATTGGATGCTTTTATCTGACCTGTAAAGTCTTGCTGAGGCTTTTTGTTGCTTTTGGTCCTGTTTATTTTTAAACAGAAATGAGTATAGAGGAAACAGGGATTCTGTTTTCCCTCTTGACACCTGGTTAGAAAACAAAGCAGTGCCTGCCACCCTGATTACATGGAAAGCACAGGTGGTTCTGTGTGTTATATAATGATTTAAAGTGAATCTTGTGGAGGGAAAAAAAAAATTGGGGTGCTTTGTTGGTGCAAGGTGCCACCTGGTAATGCTGCAGTGGTTTCTTTCTGATGTGGAGATACTCCCCAGGGATGCAGCTTGTCTTCACTGGGGTGGTTTTGAGGAGGAGTCCTCCTGTACCTGTACATAATCTGTGGTCAAGACTCTCTGGAGGAGTGAATGGAGAACGTTCACATCAACGTGTGTTGATAGATGAGCAGTCTCAGTGGGATTTCTCCTGCTGCCAGAGTAAAGGGAGGCACTTTAGGAGTGAGAGGTGTAGGACTGCAGGCCCTGAATCCTTCCCTGCTCAGTGAGGTGGCTATTTGGGTTTTGAATTTTGATTTCTTGCCCCTAGCCTCACCCTGCCTCCACCAGGGTATTTAGATACTCAGAGCAGAGGGCAGAATACCACCCAGTTAATTCTCTGGAGTAAAGCTGCTGTAACTCCTGGTGGGGAACTGAATGTATGGCTTGTGCCCCAAAGCAAAGTGTATGATGCTTAGAGAACAGAGTGAGATTTTTTTTTTCCCTTTGCTGCTGGAATAAATTATCATGTTGGAGTGCTGTGGTTTGGACTTTTCCCTAGATGGGCATCACCAGTAATGTGCATTTAGCAAATAACATTATTAAGTTGAAGAGACGTCTCTCGCAAATTTTATGGGTTTGGAACAGAAGGAAAATAACAGCATTCAAGGACTTTCAACACATTGTTTTCTCAAGATTAACCCCAACAATGCTTTCCTCTCTGCATCCTACACCATGATTTTTGTAGGTCATGTAATGCTGCTGTTTAGCTGTGGGCCTGTTAATTTTTTTTTTTTATTTTTAATGAGCCTAATATGCAGCACACATGAGGAGAAAAAAAATGTGAGAGAGAGAAAAAAACCTCTGTCCCTAACATTCATTTATGTGTTTGTCAGCAAAGAATTCTAGTCTTGGCATTTATTTATGTCTGTGACACCATACTGTAGATCCATGTACAGTATTGAGTGTAAACATGAGGTGCTCTCAAGCTTTATTTATGACCTCCTGCAGCTGTTAACTACCCCCAGAAATTTCTGTTGAGCCAAAATGAGAGGTGAGATCCAAGGCAATAGATCCAAACCTAAAGGACCTGTGGGACACAGGTAAAAGCATCTTCTTTTCTCCACAGACTTAGACTGCAGTACTTGTGTTGCATAGCTGAGGAACGAGTGAAACTAGGAAGTTAAACTTAAGAGACTATTCCAGAGTGAAGGCTGTCTAGGACTTACAGCTCTGCAATGCTGCTTGTACTGTAGGAATTGTTAGCAGTAGAGGAAACCCAAATTTTTGGGTTCAGGACTTTATTCTTTTGCCCACACGAAGGAAGGAGAGATTGGTAGTCTGTGTAATAATAATACATTTCTTTGGATGCACACGAAATGTTAAAGTTTATGCAAAAATATATTTATAGCCTTCCTCAGCTGTGAGGGCAGAGGATATAATCATCAGTGTGTAAAGTAAGAAAAAGGTGAAATTTCTCAAAGTGTTAGAAGAAATGACAAGAAGGAAGTTGTGCTGTTGATCCCCATCCAATAGGTTGCCATGAGTCAGATTTGTACAGAAGCTGGCTTAGGCCCAGGCTGCAGCAGAATTAAGCACCTATCCCAGCACTCACAAACACTTGTTAAAGAGGCAAGGTTGTTGGCATGAATAGTTGAGAAGTTTTATTACTTTTGCTTACACTGCATGTAAATGTTTTTTTTTCCCATTTTACTCACAGAACTGGGTATCCTGTGACAAAAGGGGTCATGTAACTTGCTTCACTTGGCAGCAAAATTGCATTCATCTTTTGAGCTTCCAAACGGTTTCATTTTTGTTCTGGAAGTATATATTGGTTATTTTCTCCTGGTTTTCTTTAATGAGCTTGCCTTTATGCAGTTTCTGAAGTCTTCACAGTGACAAACTGGAGCAACTCATGCAAAAGGGTTAAAGGGAAGAAGTAGTAAAAAATCTTGAACTATCACAAAATAGCCTTTTGTGAAACTTATACTACCATCCTCTAAAGAAAAAGCAATTAACTTATTTAAGAGGTTTCAGATTGGCTGGCTGATCAATATCAAATGCCACTAATGCTATATTAGCAGAGACCTATACACTCAGGCCTTATTACCATGATGTCCATTTATTGATACTAACATTTGATCACATACAAGAAATTATTTCGACGTTATTTTTTGATGAATGTTGTTCATGCAGGCTACATGGCTTGATCCTGCAAACCTTTACTCATGAGGGTAGTCAGTTGTCTTCAAAGATTTTCAAGAATGGCCCATATGCAATCCAACCCTGATTATCCAAACGTCAGGGGAGACATTGAATAGGTTCATACAATCGACATTTTGAATAATGAGGAGATTTCCAGCGCAATTAATAGACATCAGGGGACATGACCATCTTTCAGGCGACAGGGAGCTCTCAGAAAATTTAGATTTTGATAGCCCAGTTCCTAATAGATGTGCTATTGAGAGGCTGAGGTGGCAGAGCGCTTGAAACGCGCGCGCATATTCCTTAATCGGCCTTTCCGTGGGATCAGCCAGAGTTCTGTTTACTGTGGTATTGGCACTGAGGGTCAAATTGTCACAAGCATTTAGCCTAATGTTGCAGGAACTCTGCTCTTAAGAGTCGGGTTCCAGGGACACGGTGTTAAATCAATATCAGAATTATCAGAAGTAAAATGTTGTTTGGAAATTCATCGGTGTTGGTTTGGGGATAAAGAAAAAAAAAATAAATACTTCCATAAAATCATGAAAGCAAATGAAGTTAAAGGGGGAGAACCTCCTGGAGGTAATGAAAGAAGAGAAATGCAGTCTCTTTTGTGGGAATGTGGAAAAACCCAAGGGAGATCCCGTTTATGTCAGAATGAGTGTCTTTAAGCTCGGAGCTGGTCACGTGAAGATAATCCAAAGCCAAAACTCCTGCGCTGTGACTCCTGTCCATCTCTGCCCAGACCAACAGAAGGTGCTGCGGTGGGAGGCACTGATTTCCTTCCTCCCCAGATGGCTGCATTTGAGCACCCAGGGATGCACAGGGATGGCTCAGCCGGCCCCTGAGCAGGGAGCACCAATGGTGGTGCTGCAGCAATACATTCGAACAGCTCTAAACCACAGCGTGCTCCAACCAAAACCATCTTTAGTCATTCTTATCAGAACCCTCTAGAACTCGTCAAGGGTACTAAGGCATAAATTGTTTTAAAATAAGAGAGAAGAGGCTGAAAAACAGAATGCCAAGACTGCAAAAAACTAGATAAAAAGGGCCATAAAACACTAGACTGTGACCAATCATATTTCCTGAAAAGTGCACGCTGAAGACGTAGACAAGGTAAAGGCACCAATCAAGTACTGCGTGATCCCATGAACAGCAGTTTTAGAATGTATAAATATAGCTTAATTTAAACGATAAATGGCTTCTGCTTAATCAAATTGGTTGGTTGTCCAGAAGTCCTGAGCTCCTGCAATGGTTCTGACTGCCTGTCCTTGGGTCAGCACTGCCTCAGCTGTGTGTCTGTAGTAGCTCTGGTGTGGGCCTGCTGGCTTCTCCACTGCCGACACGCAGCAGAGGCAGAATGATGACAATCACAGCTGATGGCGTGCTGGGGGTGCTTGGCATTCTGTCCTGAGTCAAAACACTGATGTTGGGAGGAAGCTGAAACTGATGCATCAATTTATTTTGGCAACCCGCCTGTTTCCTAGGAAACATGGGGCTGTGCATATGCAGCTCTGAACGTGTGCCCCTAATGTTTTTCCTTGATGGTGATAGAGTAGAAAGTTTGTCTGATGAGATCTATTATGCTTAAAGCAGAAGGGAAAATAAATTTGGAAAGTTGCACTATTTAAAAAGAAGATAGCAGCGATACTGCCAAAGTCATGAGGAAAAAGGCAGAAATAATTCAGGAAAATAAAGGAAGTGTCCTTTCTGTCTATCTAATCTAGGAATCTGGAGATTTTTATAGTTGCAGAGCCATCTGCTAAGTTTCATTTATTGTGCAACTTTACTACATCACCATCATCTGCTCATTAATCTGCCTTTTTTAGGTCTACTTCCGAAATTCTGAACCTCTGAGCATCTGTCAAATAGCTGCCATTGGTTTTGAAACACTCATGTGCATAGTCTAAAGGTTTTTATAGTCAGTCATTTTGCGTCCTGTCAATATTACTCAGCAAAAGCTTAGCAGCTCATCAGAAGCTCACATCGAGCCTGTCAGTAAACCACTGCCACCACACCCTGACTCGTTGTGTTTCTCATTAGAAAAGTAAATAAAACAGAATTACTGGCAACCTGTACCACATCTCAAGACGTGGCTTGGACGACACGGCAGCATTTGGTCCTCTTCTGATCAGAGCAGCGCTCTTGGGTGAGGATTGCCAAAAAACCAGAGCATTATGATCACAGATCACTGACCCCAGCAGGAGCCTTACCATCGCCTCAAATGGCTGAGGCCTGGGCCAAGGTCAAGGACTTTTGGATGTTGGATCAGACCTGGCCATTCTGTTGTGACCTGAACACACATTGCTGCACAGAAAATAATAAGAAAAAACCCCACAACACATTAATTTCAATCGATGCATAGAGTTCCTCAAATACAGACCTCAAATATGGTCAAACGTTTCATTCTTCCTGCTCGTTGTTAATAGAAAGGAAAAAAAAAAAAAAAGAGAACTGCTCTACCTGAAGTGCAGAGCCCTGGCATCTGTGTCTGGGTGCATCTCAGACTAATCCATACCTTTCCCATTTGTCCCTTTTCACAGCATCAGGCAGTCTGATGTGTTACCTGAAAAGGCACTTGGAATTCAAATTCTTGCTTTCTGGCCCTCTCGGTGGTGAGGCAATCCATGAAGCCCCAGGAGCCAAATGAGCAGTGGCTGCCTCTGTGAGTAAATGCTGCTGGAAACAGGTATTAGCAGGTCTGAGGGGCTGGAGTCCTCTGCTGCCAGATGGCTGCCAGGATGTCACTACCCTGTGTGCAGCTTATGGATGCCTTTGTCATTCCTGCCCTGAGGTTTCCTGGTGTACTTTTTTTTAGGCATTGATTTAATTTTGCCTGTTTTAGGTAAATCTTGGTAGCAGTGGATGTTAAAACTCAAGAATTGTTTTCTTTAGGGACTAATCATTCTGCCTTGATCTACACTCCAATTTTTGAGGTTAATCTCTGCAGGCTTCTGCTGGGGAGGCTGAAGCTTCCATTCTGAAACCTCCTGTGAAAGGACTAACCCTAGGCATTTTGAATCACACTCTGTCTGAATCTTTCTCTCTTGATTATGTATGGGACTAAAGAGACTGTATTTCTAATTTAAGCAGTTACAGATGAGGTACCACAAGATGGATGAGGTGATCTAATAGCCTGCTGATACTTCCTGGCCCTGTGCTCCTGCCGTTTCTCTTGCTTCAGCTTGGGTGCTTGTGCTAAAATGGCAGGAAACTATCCCAGAAAAACAAATGGAGCCAAGGCAACCTGAGCCCTCTGGCTGGGATGAAGGTGGGGACCAGAACTGGTGGCAGAAAGAGGCTTGCTCTGTAGAGTGGGAGCACTCAGCTGTAACTGTGATCCCTGATTGCCACCCTCAATCCTTTAACTGAGGGGAAAAGTTGTCAAAACCCATTGCTGCTGTGACTTTCCTCTGTCCTTTTAGTGGCATCAGTGACAGGTTGTGCTGGGCTTCTCACACTGCAGAGGCCTCTAACTGTGCTGACTGGTAGGGGCCAGAGGTATCAGCCAGCAATGCTCCTGAGGTAGGAACAGTGATTCCCTCCTGTGGAATTGCACTTGGGTTACTGAGAGAAACAGCCAAAGATGTGTAATTATCTGTATGTAGCAGCAGGCTCCTGACCTCTGAGATGTCTTTCAGTGTGGGACATTGTCTCTGGTTTAGGGCAAATTTTAGGAGGAAGCTTTTGAAGTGGTCTTTCCTAGAAAGCAAATTCAAGCGGCTCCTCCCTTAGCAGGTTCGGGAGGTAAATCTCCTTCGAGAAAAGTGGAAAAAACTGTTCATTTGAAAAGAAAAGTTCTCACAAGCATGAAAAAGTGAATAATATTAAACAATGGAACATCTCATTGTTCTGAAGGGATGGCAAATTCAGCAAGTCCTTGTCGTGGGGTGTAGCTCAGCTCAGTCTGTCATCAGTCCCTCCTGCTCTGGAAAATGCCATCCTGGCCCCAGTGGGCCACAGGTGTGAGTGAGCTCCTGGTGCTCTTCTGGGTTTTCAGTCCAGAGCAGGGCTGAGCATGTCCAAGAAAAGGAAAAGCCACAGTCTGAGGATCTTCTCTGCCTCAGCTAGCTAAAAACCAACTAAAAGCAAAGGAGATTTCTCTCCTGCTGTCTGCGCTGCAGCAGAGTGTGGGGCACTGAGAGCAGTTTCTGAAAAGAAACTGCCCCCTTCTTCTTCCCCCTTCGCTCTCAGAACCAGTCTGAAAGGTGCAGAACTTATTTCTGGGCTAAACAGATGAATGGGGATACAAGTCAGCATCATGAAGTCACCCCAGGACAGACGTACAATTAGATGTGCTGGTTGTCTGAGAGGAAGGAAAAGAGTCTTGTCTATCAAAAGATAAACTCATACAGTCACCTTGACTGTAGATGCTGTCATTTATAATCCAGCAGCACTTCTCTAAAGTTAATAGAACTGAAGTCCTTCTGTAAAATTAGCTCTAAGATGCACTTTTTGCCTGATATGTAAAATTAGCTCTGAGATGCATTTTTTGCCTGATATTTAGAAATTAAACCTCTGCAGCAAAAAGAATAGAGCTTCGGTTCTAATCTGGCATCTCCCTCCATTAACAACAAATGAGAGTGGAACAGCTGGAAAATTAGCATCTTCTCCTCTGACCAGAAAATACCTCATTTTGGATGGAAACTTGCCTATTTTTTTTTCACAGAGCTGTTTTGACTTGTTAGTTTCTACATCTCAGATCAGAAGTGGCTGGCACGATGAGGGAACCGGGACCTGAGCTGTTGTCCAAGTGTCTGGAGTGGAGCCTCCAAGCAGTAGTGCCATGGTGTTTTCCATGCCTGTTTGTGATGAATGAATTGGATGAACAAGCTAGGAGGGCAAACACATTTGAAATGAGAGAGTGAGTGTGATGAAATTACGGCCTGGGCCTTGAAGTCTGAAATAAGAATTTTGCGTGAACTTTTAATAGTCTCAAAAGCCTGAACTTTGTATTTAACAGTTCAGGCTTTATTTGAAGCCGGTGAATTTTAGAGGTTATTATCTTTTGTGATCAAATTAGTGCACATTCATACAGCTTGGCAGGGAATGAATTGTACCATGGACTACTTCTGGGCTGTGCTGCTGGATTTTGACAAATCCATCCAGTCCCATGCTGTGGAATGTGTGGACAAGGTTCAAGTCTGTGCTGATGGAAATGGAAACCTCTTGCTTTGCTGAGTTCAGTTTGTTTTCACATGTGGTGTGTTGTCTATCTGGTATGTCTGTTTTATTTATAGCTATATAAATAATATTCTGAAAAAAGCTAGTTGGCAATTTTCACATCAATATTGTGTTTTCAACAGAAAATGGCCTATTAGTCAGCAGAGGCTGCTGGCAAAGCTTTATCGTTTGGATCTAAAAATATTTGGTTTTAATGAAGCATTGGGAAATGAAGACTTGGAATTGTGGTTTTGCTTTTTTTTTCTTTTTTCCTGTAAAATCATGAAGAACTTGATGCATCTGTTAACAAATCGTTTATTGTTAAAAACATTTTGAGTGAAAGTATATCACAGCTGGCTCAGACATTATGTATGCATTATGTATGTGTTATATTTTGTCTGCTGAGACCACTGAAAAGAAGTTCTTTGTGCATAGTAAGGAAAACTGGATTTGCAAAAGCAGGGGTTTGTTGTTGTGTTTTTGGTTTTTTGTTGTCTAGGGATTAAAAAAAAAAAACCCACCCTCGTAAATTTGCCAATATTTTCATTAGATCTCTCAGCTTTTCTTTGTGACTCCAAATTCCAAATGGTGTTCCCTGTTTGCTTAGAGAAAGCAGGGGGCCCACTTCTCAGTGTTTGCTCTGAGACTGGGGCATTGACAGGCAGGCATTTTTCCACATTTTTTTTTTTTTATTATTATCAACTAGAATAAGCAGTTTAATAACTGGGATTAAACCATCAGATCATGACAGAGCAACATTAGCTGCAGGAACCAAGTTGGAAAAGATTCCAGATGTGATTAGATGAATACCTGCCCCCTTAGGGGAAATAGTTAAGTGGGCCTCTGTTTTTATTGGTAAGGTAAATGTTTCTTGGGCCATTCCAGGCAGGTATCCCAGGTCTGCATTTTCCCAAAGATGTTGCAAATCCCTTGTGCCGAAGAATGTACTGTATTCTAAACCTGAGCCAAAAGTGTCTCTCTGATGAAAATCAATGGTTTTGCCAGAACACACAAGACTCTGCTATTGCCTTGAATCATTTACATTTTTGTTACAAATGCAAAAGTGTGTTTATGGCATGCCAGTAGATGAATATTTCCTTTGGGGAAGGGGGGAGTGGGGAAAAGCTGTGATCAGAACCTCTGCGGAAGGGAAGAATTGTCCCTCTGAAATAACAAAACCTTACTGGTTTCAGTGGGATCAAAAATGATCATGAACTTATACCTTTCCTTTATCCAACATAAGAAAAGAAGTGTTTATGTTTGTCATGACTGAGTTTGTAGTATATTCACCTCCAGTACTCAGGGCAAGGAGAGACTATTAAAAATCAGATGCAGGGAAGTGATTCCTGGAATGAGAAAAATATCTGTTTAGAGATCAAAATAGTCCAAAAAGCTTGTTGGAGTGCAGGAGTTCCTTCTGTTAGGAGTGGGGAAATTCTGTCCTGCTGTTTTAGCATCAGTGCTGAGCAAGGAGTTTTTTCCCTCTGTTGTTAACTACTTTGGGCTATCTCTGCAAAAGTATTAAGGTGCCAAGCAAAGTAACAGTGTGAATCTGGCCCTGGAGCACTATAATGTGCTTACCCCAAATACTCCACTGCAATACTCTTCCAGCCTGTGTGATGGGAGATGTACAAAAAGGCTTCACAGGCCTATCTGTAAACAGCCCTGCTTTCTGCCCAGTCACTGTATATAAAAATGAAATTAACTTTAAGGCACCAAGTTAATATTGGTGAAGAAATGAAACATCAACTTAGAGTATATGATCATCTGAAAACATCTTTTTCCCTTTTCACTCTTGAGCACTCAGGCTAATACTGCAAATGTGCTTAAATATCTACAGCAGAGCACAAATGTAAAGCTTTGAGGGAGAAATTCTAAATATGGCTCTTGAGTCCAGATAAGTCTTCCAGAATATTATTAGAACCTGGAAATTCGCACACTTTTATTTTAGTAAATATTTGTTCTACCCCACTTAAATTTAAATGTCATGTTGTAACAGTCTAAGGGACCTGGGCTGCTGTATAAAGGAGGACAAAGTCTGGTGAAAGTTTAAATAGTTTTAGTCTGACCATATTTCAGTAATTTCATATTTCAGAAAAGTATTTCTTTTCTGCTTGCTCTTCTGGCAGCTTGCTGTATAAAAGACTGAACCTTTGTTGCCTTTTCTGTGTGGTATAGAGGGGAGTTTTAGGTGATTGAAGAACCAGCTGGTGAAGCTCAGAGACTCCACAGTCTGGTACTGTATGAAGATGTTCTTCCCTGAGAGAAGTGTATAGTCCTGAAAGAATCAAAAGTATAAATAGTGGAAAATACTGGGGTTTATAAATTTGTCTTACAAGACTGGACTACACTGAAGTTTGTCTCTATTTTTGCAAGCTCTGTGTTTGTCTGTGGTCTGGTACAGAGCTTACTGAAGTCACTCTTTGTATGGACTCTGATGGACTTCTGATTAGCGCTCTTAGAAAAATTATTTTGGCTTCTTTTATTGACAGATTCCTGTGTCTGACATGAAATTAAACCAGGCCACAGAAAGCACTTTATTTCCATCACCTGCAAGGGAAATAACCACATATTTTGAAGGTCTCTGCCTTGGTTTCTGAAATCCTTCACTGCTACACAGCAGAGTGTCTGGCAGTGGCTCCCAAGGGCAAAGCTCCTCAGGTGCAACACCCAGGACAATCTTAGTGAAGAGGTTTTGCTCTTCTGTGGAGATCACAAGAAGAGCCAATGGGTGTGGGTCAGGAGAAGGCTGTGTGGCTGCCAACAGGTGCTCAGAGGAAAGCAAGGAAAGCAAGGAGAGCAAGGTGTAGCAACGTTCACCTTGACTGACTCCCAGAATGGCCACGGCCCTTTCACCAGTGCTGTTTTCCCCCTGGAATTTCCCCCTGGAGAAATCCCCCTGCAGTTTTGGAAAAAGGCAAACCTTGCCACCACAGGTTCCCACAGAGCATTTCAATGGTTATGCCATATTTTTGGGAACTAGACCAACTTCATGTGAAAGCGGGGAGGGTCATCACAGCTTGCAAGAAGGTATTTTTACGTCGGTGACTTGAGGCTGAAGGAATTGCTGCAGAGCAAAACAAAGTGCTTCAAAGGCAGGTCTGATGGACTTCTCTTGGACCTCCTACAGGGGCTTCTGCTGCCAATGAAGGGCAGCCTTATTTGAAGGCCCAAACATGAACTGAGATTTGGAAGAAGTGGCACGAGCTATGTAGCTATTTCATTCATCATTTGCTCTTTTCCCCCCTCTACCTGTTCTTCACTGAAGTATTTCAGTCTTCTGAGTGCCCCCAGGCCTTGCAGAAGATTATGTGGCTATGATAAAAAATGAGATCATGACAGAAATGAGGTGATCCTTTTTCTTTTGTCTTTCTCTCTATTTCTAGTGCTTCCAAGAGAAATATTTAGGTTAAAAAAGCAAACAAAACCTCCCATCCCATGTCCATAGGTGAAGCAGTCTTTCATATTTTTTGTTACTGTTTAGCTACAGTTTTCCCCACACCTGTGGCTTTAATGAGGCTTGAAAAAAATGTGGAAAAAAACCTCAATATGCTTCTCAGTCTGAAGAAAAGCATTTTGTTTTTACAGGTTGGTCTGGAGCTTGTTGCAGTTGGTGAGCCCTTTCAGTGAGCTTTGGATCAGTCCTTGACTTTCTTAATTTTTCAGGTGTGCAGGGAAAGGGAGTGCAAATACATGTGGGTGCTGGGGGGTTGACTTTTGGAGGAGATTTTGTCAGACCAAGACTTTACACAGAGGATGTGCTTTTGCTCCTGACTTTACAGCAAGCTCATGGCAGAAGCCATGTGAAGAAAAGGCATCAGGGAAAACCCAAGTGCAGGAGTTTTGCTGCTGCTCTGTGGCTCCTCTCCCTTTGTCCCCTGAGACCCTACACTTCCTGATGTAATGCTGTGATACTTTTACCTGGGAACTTGCATGAAAGTTGAAGCCAGACTGATAAAGATGTGAAAAAAACCCTTCAAACATGAGAATTCCAGGGTTTGTTTGTTTTGTTTTTTGTTTGTTTGGTTTGGTTTGGTTTTTTTTATTAATTGAAGCTATTCAGCTGTTCTTTTATTTTTGACTGTACCTTGTTTGATGCTTGAAAAAAAAATTGAAGAATCAGCCTTTTTCTTTTTGTATGTCCTGAATTTACTTTATACAGACACCTGCTTACAATAATTTATAAAGATAAATCAGTCAGCGTGAGGTAATTTTAAAAAGGCCTTCCCTTTTTTAATGGTTTTGTACTTAAAGCTTTAGGTATGATTTTTTTCTTCTAACTGGGATTGATATGGATGCTTCTGTCTCAAACAGAGACCCAAATACCAAATTGTTGAACAGATTTCTCCTTTGGAAATGTCACTGTCACTTGAAAATACCATGTGTACAATGCAGCTGTCTGATTTCTTAGGATTACAAAGGCACAAGACCACGTGAAGCCTATAAACAAGCTTGTAACTCAATGGATAAATTTTCAATGTTTATTTCTGATGTTTTGAGACTCTCCTTTGCTGTAGTGTGTTTGCTTGCAAAACCTCCCACCCTTCAAGTGATCATGTTGAGTTTTGTAGCTTTTGTCATCACTTCTGTTCACATACTCTTCTATAAGCCTGAATTACGCAGAACATTTTTATTATCAAACTTGTTCATGCTTTATAGTATTTAATTTACTTTTTTTTTTTTTTCCTACCACACTGTTGCATTTTTGGTGGTTTTTTGGGGTTGTTGTTTTTTTTTTCATCTCTTTTTAGTCCTTCCTAGCAAGTTTTGTTTTGTTCTGCTTTCTCTTTTAATTGCCCACTCCTCAGATGTGGACTTTTGAGTTTCCCATTCTGCCACTGAGACCTGTGCTTTTAACACATTCTTGTTGTCATTAAAACAATTCTTCATGGCTAATTCAGCAAAGAGGAGGAACTGGCAGGCTGCTGTTGGTGTTGATGAATATGATGACTTTATCAGTTTGTCATCTGGCATAACCATTGTCCTCCTCTTCAGCTGGTGTTCATTTCAGTTTGTTAAGTACCAATAGGTGATGGTTTTGTTCAGGTTTGACCAAAAGAGATCTTTTGATGGGGGAAAAAAATCCTCTTTGCCTTAGCTCTGTGCCTACTACAACAGCAGCTTGTGATATTGTGCTGAAAATTCTGTAGTCCAAACAGATTTGCTTCAGATCAGTGACTGCACAGCAAATCTCCAAGGAATATTTATGACCAGATGACACCCTTACCAGAACCAGATTGGCACATGAGAAAGCCTTTTGCTCCTGGAGATGCTGTTTTTCTAGAGTGAGATGTAGATGAGTTTAATGCTCATATCTTCTGGTCAGGAGGAACTGGATTTCAGGGGACCTGAGCCTTGATCACTGCACCTCCCAAGGAACATAGCAATTCAATTCTTTTCAAATTGAAGTTCAAATTGGAGTTTCCAGCTTCGGCTGGTGTTGAGGGGATTGCCTCTCAATGGAGGCAGCTGCTACCCTGCAAACCAGAGCTGCCTGCCCTTTTTAATAATCTCAGCCCAGTGCTTTTAGAGAGAAAATGCAAAGGCTAGCACAAGAGCTGATCAGCATGGATTTTGTTATTATTAATAGATTCTCCCCCCCCCACCCCCCTTTAGATTTTAAATGCACTTGTTGGAAGAAGGAAGTTTGGAAAACTACAACCTTCCTGCTTTTGCCTCTTCCAACTTCCAATTGTTGCTTACTGGCAAGACAGCCTAGAACCCTGCTCCAAAATGACCAGTGCTAACTCTGGAAAGGTATGTTTGCCAAAAACAAAGATGTTTTTGGGAGACATTCATCATATCCTTAGCCTACTAATGGTTCTGTGGATGCAGTGGAGAAATAAAAAGAATAATCATTGCTGTGCGAGAGGATGAGATGCTGCAGGGGAAGTTTGTGGGCCTTGCAGCAGGCATTTGAAGGTTTGTAAGTGTATTCCCAGGCTCTGTGTGACCAAAGGAGCTTGTGAGAATGTATTGCAATTCAGAGTGTCATTATATGCTTGGCAGCCAAGCTTAGTACCTGTTTATATGTAAAACCAGGTCCTCTGCATAACCCACAGACTCTCAAACTCTGCCCAGAATACAAGATCTCAAAGATGTATAACGTGAAGCTTTTCAGCTTTGTGCTTGGCTCAGCCACACCTGCCTTTGTAAATAATCTCCAGAAAGCAATTCAGTCATCATCTGCACTTGTCTGTCCTCTCCTGTGGCTGTCTGTAGTGAGAGGGCCTGTAGGATGGCCACTGCTCCTCACCTGTCTTTGTGGCACTGATGAGAACCAGAAAGGGCACCCTGAGCTCTTTGCAGCTAGGCATTACTTCATTGCTTCCTGCAGGGGTTGAAAAAGTGCCCTTTGCTTTTATCTTTATTCCAGGGAGGGAACAAAATAGTGTTGGACTTGTGCAGGGCTTTCTTGTGAAGTCAGAGAATGTTAATTGCTCATAAAAAAATGTTTTCCCTCACAGTGGGAAACATTTTTTTTTTAATATAAATGGCTTCTTTGCTTTCAAATGGTGAGTAAAAAGAACTCTTGTAGAAGAACAGAGGTGTGGAATCACCGAAAGATCTGTAGTATGGCATCAGGGTGCATCACTAGAAACTGTTTCCTCTCACAGTTCTTAGACAGTCATGCAATTGTTTGGGTTGAAAAAGACCATTAAGATTCAGACTGGCCATTAAGATCGAGCCCAACCATTAACCCAGCACTGCCAAACCCACCACTGAACCATGTCGCTAAGTGTCACAGTCAGAAGTCTTTTAAATACTTCCAGGGATGATGATTCAACCACTTTCCTGGGAAGAATATTCTTGTCCTGGAGAACACTGTTGGTGAAGAAATTTTTCCAATACCATTCTAAACTAAAAGTGGAGACATTTAGATTAGATATTGGGAAGAAGGTCTTTACCCAGAAGGTGGTGAGGCCCTGGCACAGGGTGCCCAGAAAAGCTGTGGCTGCCCCATCCCTGGAAGTGTCCAAGGCCAGGTTGGAGAGGGCTTGAGGCAACCCAGTCTAGGGGAAGGTGTCCCTGTCTGTGGCCAGGGGGTTGGAATGAGATGATCTTTAAGGTCCATTTCAACCCAAACCACTCTATCATTCTAAACCTCCCCTGGCACACCTTGAGGCCATTTCCTCTTGTTGTTTTTCTCGTTAATTGGGGCAAGAGACCAACACTTATCTCACTCCAGCCTCCTGCCACATAGCTGTAGAGAGGGATAAGATGACAAGAAGTGATTTCTGGGTAGCATCAAAGGATCTCTGCTTGTGTCAGAGTCCAGTCCAGTCTTGTGAAGGCATTTTAGAAAGAAAATAAAAAATTAGTCAGCCATTTCTTTGTGAAACTAGTGAAAAGCATCAGACTGCTGGGCTGGGCAGGGTATCTCAAATGACAAAGTGAACTAAAATCAGCTTCCAGAAGAGGGAAAGTACAAGGCATAGAGTCAGGACATTGCAGAGCCTACTGAGTTCCTAATTGTATTGTGCTAAACAATGGCAGCTCCTCTTTGACTTGGCATCTTTAGCCTCCCAAGACCAAACATGGAACAGTGACACAAGGCTGAGGGTTTATGTAGTCAAAAGCTTGTGACAGGGTGTATTGGGATGTGGGTTCATCAGCCATTCACGTATTTTGATACCCAGCCACACAGTGTACCTGCTCTTGTGTACCACAAATTGTCTCTTGTCTCAAAAATGTGAGGAAACTCGTGGCAAACACCCCTGAGGTCAGAGCAGGGATATAGATGGGTTTGCAGCTTACCTCATTGTCCTGGGTTATGGAACCAAAAATGTGTATTCTATTCCATCTGTTGAAAGCAGTTGGATGTTTTTTCTTTATCTCTTTTAACTCTGGGGGGAGGGGGGCGGATGCCTTCTGATAATGGGCCAGCTGTTCAAACCAGGTGGGGCAGTGTTTCTTATCTCTTTCACCACCCATCCTCTCTCCAGGGGGATATTTTCTGCTAAGGACCATTAAGGCTCACCAAGGGCATGACATATTCCAGTGTGAGATGCTCCACCCAGTGGGGGGAGCCAACCATTCCTACCTAGATAAAAACTGAGACGTAGGAACACCAGGGATCTGGTTCCACCGGATTCCTGGAGGAAGACCAAACCCTTCTCACCATCGCTGGACCCCTCTCACCATCACTGGACCCTTCTCTCTCAGGATCATCTCTGCTCCAACAGAACCACATCTGCCACTCCAGGAGGACTTACATTTGGGCTGCTACCACCACCTTAACCAACAGGGTGATAGGTTATATTATTCCATTTATTTTACTTTATTTTATTTTTTTCCTCTCCTATTAAATTATATTTCTGACTTAGAGTCTCACTGGTTTTGTTTTCAAACCAGCACACTAATGTAGTGGAAACTCACATACTTCTGTACCAAAATATGAAGTAGATTCCTCCCACCCAAAAGGTGCAGATCGAAATGAAAACTTCTAATCCCTCAGCTTTCAGCGAAGTTAGTAATTACAGTGTGAGCAGGTGAAACACCAGATGTGACTTCACTTTTTGTTTATAATTCTGAAGAGTTTATGCATTTTCCAGAAAGATTTACATGAAGAACATAGATAAGTAAATAAATGGAGAGAGTATATGATTAATGTTTTTAAAATAGTAAATGCTTCCCATTTGTAACATTCTTGAAACAGATTGGCCATGAAGACTTTGTTTTTCTTTCTGCTTTACAAGGCTGTCTGTGTTTTGTTTATTTAGTGTACAAATTTGTGTTCAATGCCTCTTTTTCCATTTAATCCACAGGAGAATTTTGATCATTAAACTGCATTAATACATGTTTAATTAAATCATTATAAATATATACATATACACACATGATAAATTAATGTATGGGAATTAAACATTAAATAACTTCAAACATTTAATCCTTTTAATTTATTATTAAATTTAAAGGAATTAACAAAATTGGTAAAGGCAAAGCAGGAGAATGAAATCAGATGTGAGAGATCCAACATCATGCTAAGAGAAAGACCCACACAGGAACAAAGTTTCACTATTTGCAAGCACAACTGGTATTGCAACAGATCCATTCTAGGAGAATGAATGTTTATTACTGCTTAGCGTTGTCTGCTTTCCACTGCCCTTATCTCTTTCTGCTCCTCTTGCACTATGTCCAGAGCTGTGAAAAGAAATGTTATTTCTCCCTTTCTGCAGGTTGTGGTTCTGTCAGGGGTACAGTGGCTGTAAGGAGCTGGCAGCAAGGCAGGCTGAGCAGTTTGAACAAGCAACAGGAGCTCGACTCGTGGCTGCTTCGAGCGAGGCAGTGGAAATGCTGTGGGTCAGCTGTGTTGACCAAACTGGAAGTGTTTAAATGTGAGTAAATGAAGTGGCTAAGAACATTTTAAATACAGTGAGTAGGTAAATCAAGTTTGAAGGAAAAGGACCTTTCTAGCAAAGTTCCATGGCACCAATGCTTTGGTTGCCATTTCAAGTCAGATGGGACGTGTTCAGAATGGCTGGGTCTGGATAAAACGTGAAACTTTTGGGGAGTTTGAAATATGTAAACACCAGCTTGACAACATACTGGCTGGAGGATCACTATTCCAGTGTTCTCACTGCAAAAGGGAAAGTCTCAAGATTTTGAGTATCAGTTTGATATCCTTAGTGAGCTGCTTCTAACTCTGGAATTATATTTTTACTTCAAAATGTACAATTAAATAGAGTGGTTTTGGAAGAAGCAGTTCAGTTTTGCAGTAATCCTATTTCAATAAACCCAGAACAGCAGCAGTGATCTTGAATCTCTCAGACAAACAAGATTAAGAATTTCTTCAAATAAAACCTAAGTACGTGTTTAAAATGAGTGAATATTTACTTTATGTATCTCTAATTAGGAGTACTCTGCACAAATTACAGGTTATCACAGGATTTTAGTCACTTAGTTCCATTGTAGCATTCTTGATTTGTTTATTTTATATCCATTTTTTTAAAGGAAAAATAATGTTGCAGTTGCTGTTGGCACTGCAGTGGGATCTCTGGCCTGTTCTTGCCTCTGCCAAGAGGTAAATTTTGTGTCTGGGAAGTTCATGTTGCTGCTATAAGCCTCAGTTTTTCCTCTGTAAAAGGAGAGGATGGCATTGCAATGTGTTGGTAGCAAAGGAGGAGGAAATGCAGTGTGGAAAATGAGCATTATGGAGCAATCAGCTTCAGTATCCATTCAGATGCTGCATCTGAATGGCTTCATATGGCAGAGGTGATTATGTTAGAGGTTGTCACTTGTAGTGAAATCAGATGGATTTCTGGATTTCAAATCCAATTGTGTGGTTCAATTGCAGTAAGTCTGCATGGGGAAAAAGAAAGTGTCTTAACTTAGTCATGGGCACGATTCAGAGTGCACTTGGATGAGAATGTTTGTTTCAGTGTGGCACAAAGAAGTTCCTACCCCAGTCCTCCTCTGACCACTCTTGCCTGAATCCTTCAGCATTCAAATGCAAAACCTTAGAGCTGAACCCTCCCAGATATGCCTGGTGTTAGCTCCCTCTCTCATATATTCCCCCTCACTCCTACAAAGTTCATGGTGTTGAAAGTGAGTCTTGGATTCATCTTGCTGTGAAAAAGGTGCAAGCCATAAAGCTTGCATTAAGGGGCTTGAAATTCTTTTAGAGCTGTACTGTATCTGGCAATTTGTGTTCCTTGGGGGTTGACAGAATTTTTTTGGCAGTTAAATCTTCACTCCCTGAGTTTTGCCCTGAGATTCAGGTTCAAATAAATCTGAAATGTGGAGCAGAGTTCAGTCCAAGTGAGTGAGTTTCACATGGTTTCTGTCTGAAATAATAAATCCTTCCTTGGAGAGAGAAGGGCAAACCTCCATTTGGTTCATCCAGAAGATTTGCAGATGCTTTATGAACCTGGGTTTAATTTGGGGTTTGCAAGAGAGCCTTTTCCTATTTCTCCTATTCCTGTTTCAGCTCTGGGGTATAACCCCGCCTGTGTCAGAGTTAACAGGAGTTTTTCACTCCCAGTTTTAGCAGAGGCAGGATTTTCACTCTGAAGTTCTGCCTGTTTCTGTTTATTGCCCTTACAGGCCAAATACTGAGTTAGTAAGTGTACTTAGTGAAGCACCTATTGATTTCAAGGCAGAATTTCAAAACCTCAGGATTCCATGCCGTTCCTCTTAACTCCATTAAAATTGGAAATGTATTAGCTATCGAATGACCCAATAAATGGCAGAATTCAATTGAGGAAGTGTAGCTCGCTGAGGGCATACACATTCCTGGATCTTTTTTTTTTTTTTCTCCTGTGCTTTTAAAGAAGACTCTTTGGCTGCCTTGAAAAATTCACATGCCTACTTCCCCAGAACTTGTTTTACCATCCACACATGCAGTACACAGTCCTGATTTTACAAAAAAATCCTGGTGTTGTTCTGCTCTTCGACCTGCAGCCTTCTGTACCCCGCAAACTGGAGCAAAAAACATCTGTCTAATCGATCCTTATTTAATACACAGTGTTATCAGTGCCTTTGAGACAGCTGCATGACATGGGGACATCAGGACATTTGCTGGCTTGCCTTAATTGGCACGGCAACGCCGGTTTTCAGCCTGGCACAGCGGATCGAAAATTGAATTTACAAAATCAAACTGTAGTTATCTACATTCCTTGATGTCCTCCCAGGTGAGCTACTGGGCTTCATGCTAATAACTTCTAAAGCAAGCAAACTTCAGCTAATTATGTGCTAGTTTATTCTCCCTTGCTAAATTTTGGCAGGTTGCTTCTGTAAATTATGAAAAATAAATGTGAAATATGCAGATGTCTTTTGTTTGAAGCAGATGTTTGGTCCGCCTTGCCAGAATCTAATCAGCTGTTTCCCCAGAGTTTTTTGTTTCTCTCCCCCCCACCCCCAGTGTTGTCCAAGAGTTTGTGAAAACATGAAGGGTTGGGGGGCTGTAGAACAATAGGACCTGGCTTTATTTTCCAGCCACCAGGCTTCAAGGTAACCCAAAGCAGATTTTTTTTTAGGCTGTTGTCTTCCCTGGATAAAGTCACAGCAGATGCTGGCAGAGGGCTCACAAGGCACAATATTGTCTGAGGGCAGAATTTGAATGCAACCTTGCCTGTTGTGGGAGAGGTGGTGGCAAGCTGGGCAGGAGCCAGTGAAAGCCGGCTTTGAAGTCCTGATGGGGCTGTGTGGCCAAGACTCACCAGGGGTTCTGTGCTTCCCCCTCACAGATGGGGGAGGTGAAGATCTCCAGGGGTGCAGAGCAGCTGTGTGAAAGGCAGGGTGGGTGGCAGGACCTGTTTTCTTCCTGGTTGCCCCAAACCACACCTCTCCATGCCCCGTTGCCTACAGCCTGGCAGGACAGGAGGATAGATTGGCTGGTGCTGCCCCCCAGGCTGCCTGGCTGAGGTGGAGGGAGGCTGGCAGTGCTTTGTTGCTGCCCTGCAGCACAGGGCCTGAATCTGTCTGTAGCTGTTAAGGTTCTGGCTTCTTTTTTCCTTGCTGAGGTCGGGATTAATGCACAGGAGATGTAGGTGTTGAATTTGGACTTGGATGTTTATTATTTCTTATCTATTTACAGACTCACGAGCCCTGAGCTCTATCTAGCAAGCTAGAGAAATGAGGTAAAAATGGAGTACTTCTCTATCTCCACCAGGTCTTTTCAATCCATTCAGTTATGAAATGCCACCTAAATTATTTTTTATTTTAAACCCAGTAACTAACTACTTGAAGCCTGTAATGCGGACTCCATCAACCAGTTACAGCAAACCACCCAAACCCATGAAGAAGAGGTAAGAAGAAGGTGAGGAAGAAGGAAGAAGAAGGTGAGGAAGAAGGTGAAGAAGAAGGAAGAAGAAGGAGAGGAAGAAGGTGAAGAAAAAGGAAGAAGTAAGAAGAAGGTGAGGAAGAAGGAAGAAGAAGGTGAGGAAGAAGGTGAGGAAGAAGGAAGAAGAAGGTGAGGAAGAAGGTGAGGAAGAAGGAAGAAGAAGGTGAGGAAGAAAGTGAGGAAGAAGGAAGAAGAAGGTGAGGAAGAAAGTGAGGAAGAAGGAAGAAGAAGGTGAGGAAGAAGGTGAGGAAGAAGGAAGAAGAAGGTGAGGAAGAAGGAAGAAGAAGGTGAGGAAGAAGGAAGAAGAAGGTGAGGAAGAAGGAAGAAGAAGGTGAGGAAGAAGGTGAGGAAGAAGGAAGAAGAAGGTGAGGAAGAAGGAAGAAGAAGGTGAGGAAGAAGGTGAGGAAGAAGGAAGAAGAAGGTGAGGAAGAAGGAAGAAGAAGGTCAGGAAGAAGGAAGAAGAAGGTGAGGAAGGACTGACAGAGCCCCAAATCCTCCATCTTAACTCACATGTATTGCCATATACTAAAACCCCAAATTCTCAGTTTCCAGAATTCCAACACGTAGCCATACGGGCTACTCACTGTAATCTCCTGGTTGTCACAACTGCTGGAAGTGAAGCCCTCTTCAGAAGTTTGATCCACACTATACCTCATACTTTTCTCCTGGCCTGAAGTTTAGTTTGGACTTGCAAGACGCAGGTGTGCTGACACAGCAGCTGTGCCTCCCTCGCTCTGACACTGCACCCTCCCAAGGAGAATTTCTGTTCCAACAGCAGCATTTACCATTTCCTAGTTAGGTACCAACATAAAGTGCAGAAAATGCTCCAGATGAAGATTCCTAAAACCTTGAGAATCATCCTCCCTGCTGTTAAAGCTCCAGCAGGCTCATCAGAAGTTCAGTGTAATAGTAATTATTTTTTCACTAAGTGCTGAACACCTGCTTTGCACTTTCTGTTAAGGCTTTCACAGCATTTGATTGTGCATGGATTTAAACTTCCAGCCCTCCTACAGGTTAAGTATCAATTTCCCCACTTTGCTTACAGGGAAACAGACACAGAAATAGGCAAAGTGATGTTTTCTTAAAAGGGGAAAAAATAAGTTTTGTGTTTAAAAGACTTTAAGGGTGTAATGCCATCTTGATGATATTAGTCCATGTCACAACCTGCTACAGGACATATTTTTCCAGCTGCCATCAGGCTTCTCCTGTGGGTCAGCAGAAAGGCAGATAGTTTTGCAGCACCATGTTGGGATTTAGCCCTGTGTGTTCAGGGCACTTCCTGTTTGAGTGGATCTGCTGATCATTTTCAAAATCTCTACTTTTACCTTAGGTGCTGGAAGCTGAATGGCTGCCTGAGCTGATTACAGATGAGCATCTCCAGCAGCCAAGAGGTACAGAGCAGTAGGCAACTTCTGAGCAATCAGTACTTCAATATTATGGTCCTACTTATTTTTTATCAGGGCTGAAGCACAGATCAAGAGCCTGTTGTGATAGGTGCTTTGGAAGCAATTAAAATGAATAGTCCTTTCCCTGGGGACAGAGGTCTTGAGATTGTGGCAAGATGCTCTTTACTTGTAAATAGATTGCTGGAGGGAAGGATATTTCAGCAGTGTAAGACTGCTAAGGATCTCTCTTTTTTTTTTTTTCAGTAAAACTGAAAGGGGAGAAAAACATTGCCAATTTTATTAGCTTTTTACATTTAGAGTTGGAAGAATCTGGGTTTGGTCCTTCCAAAAGCATTTGTTTAATCTGACTTTATCATCAAGGAATATTATTTAAAAAAAAAAATGAATCCTCATAAGGCAGTATGAATATATAGTCCTTTGATTATTCAAAAAATTGTACAAATCAAAATAAATTTGCCTGAGCTATTTAAAATAATTAACCTTTGACAAACCTCCCTCTCTGGTAATGGAATAGTAACTATATGAATAAAAGATAAGTCATGATATTCAGTGAATTACAATATTCATCCCATAAATTACAGGATAAGATAGCAGTATAATCTACATCTTTATAACTGTAAAAATGTCCTGAACAGTAGTCCCTGTACCCTTCAGGAGTTTTTCTCTTCTGTTTCTCTGAGGTGTGCGACGCCCCTTACACGCAGGGCTTCCAAAGTGGTGTTAAGTTTTGGCAATGTTCACAAAAGCTGTGACCCAGGACTTCCTTCCCTGCTCTGAAAGGGAGTCTGTGCCTTAATGGGAAACCCATGCTACAGAGGGATTTTCCTGAATTGTAACAGTAAGTGCAAATTATGATCCTGGGAGTCTCCTGCTATATAACCAAGTACAATGCCAATAAACCAGGGGTGTAAACCACATGAGCATATGGACAAAATATGGTCTGAATGGCATGATTATGTTTCTCAGGCCATAATGAATTCATCCCAAGGTGCAACTGTGCATCTGTTGTTACAGTGTTCATGATAGCAGGCACTACAGTTAAGGTTGCAGTTTAACTCAAATTATAGCCACCTGTTTCCATTCGCTAACAACTTTCTTAAAAATTATTCCTTCTGGACTGACTCAAATCAGTTTTAAAATGGTCATTCATTTATATATTTATTTGGGGGGAAAAAGATGCTTGATTGATAGAGTAGGTAGGCTGAAATACACTCCCTTCCTGCTCCTTCCTCATCATTCCAACCCTGCTGATGCATTTCCCTAAAAATAAATCAGATCCTCTGGCTTTTGAGGGACTGATCCAGCTTGCATTGATTTTTTGGTGAATACCCTATTGGGCTTTCTGAGGCTCACTTTGTGGCTGCTGACATGGACTAATACTATGTAGGAGCAGGTCTGAGTACTGCATGTGAAGCTTTAGGTGCTTAGAAGTTAGGAGTCTTGTCAAGGCTAGTTTTCTACTGTCTCTTCCACCTTCTGTATTCAATAAGTGTTTCTTATCTGGCATCCCACCTTTCTTCAGCTGGAAAAGATCCAAACCACAGTCTTTGTAGACTGGAGATAAAGGGTAGGATGCTTGATTTTTGACAATTGATACCAAGGAAGATAAATTTCTTTAAAGCAAGATTGCCACCCCTCTGGGTGGGATGAGATACCAAAAGGCTAAATGCTATTATCAGAACTTTATAAATGGCAATTGAGGAGAAATCTAGTTTTGGGTCTACAGACATCATGTTCTCTTTCAGTGCTTGTCTTAAAAGCTTTTAATGCAACTTTGCAAATGTTTTCCAGGTTAAGGTACACAAATATTAAAGGAGGGTCTGCTACTCATCCTTAAAACAGAGATCAGTGATACACACAGCATTTTGAAGTGTAAATGACCCTGAATGTGATAGACTCCCCACAAATGTTTATGGAGTGACATGATTTCATAGCAAGTGTCCAAAGTGATTATTGAATGTTATTGTGTTATTGAATGCTCTCCACTGTGCTTTCATCTGAGGGGAGTAAATGACCCCCTGATCTCAGGTTTACTTTTGATATGGCAGTGTAGGGGGCTGTTTGGTGCACCCTTGTGTTGGGTTTCCTTGCAAGCCCCCTCCTGACAGATGTGCCAGTGCAGCAGGGAGATTACACGGTTCTCCTTGAAAACCTAACCCACCATGTCATAGCCAGCTCCCTCTGAGGGGCAAATGCTGATCCCAGCCTGCAGGGCCAAATTAGACTCCAGGCTAATCCACAAAGGTTGGTAAGAAAATAACATAATTCCTTCTCTTGAGACTTCAGAGCGTTATTGCTCCTTTTCTCTGCCTGCATGTTGCTTACTGCTACTCTGGAAATGAAGGCAGGGTACATTAGGGTGCACCAAAGTCACAGAAGAGAGTTTCTCTGTCTCTTTTGTTTCTGTTATGTAAGTGGTCCCACTCAAAAGGGAGAAAGAAATTCTCCAGTGTACACAGAGTGCTTTTTTTTTTTTTTTTTCCCCACTGTAATAGCATTATTCAGCTTTTATAGATGTATAATCCAAAATGTGGCTCGAGAAGGGTACTCATGCCCTCATGGCTTTCTCAGTAAAGGGGAAGCTGCAAAAAGACTTGCCTACAGCCTCACAGCAAGGCAAGGGCAGATTCAGGCTTGGAGCTGAGGTCCTAACCCTGTGCTAAGCCCTGGGACTCTCCTCCTTCTCTGCTGCCTTCAAGGCTCTCTGTGCATCGGAAGGTGAGAGCGCTCATGGGCTGCAACAGCTTTGTAAAACCTCTGCCAAGTGCACAAAAATGGTTCCACTCGGCCAAGGGACTTCTCTGCCATGCATTCATTGTCACAAGCAGGGACAGCCTGTGGTAAGAATTGTTGGAGGCAGCAGCAAAAGGCTGTGTTTTGTTTGGGGTTGCAGAAAAACGAAAATGTGTAAAGTTGCTGCCTGAAATTAGGACTTGCACAGCGTTTTTGTTCGTTTGCTCTCTTGTCAGCATGTTTTCCACCAAACCCCCATTCTCTTGGGTGGGACAGAGGAAGATGCTGGCAAGATGGGCAGATGGATGGCAAGCTGCCACTCAGCCTGGAGCTCTGCAGTCCACAGCTACCTGGACCCAGAGGGCTGCACGTGGCATTATTTGAAGCCTAAAAGGGAAAGTGAACTTTCAGTGAAAGTAACTCATTTAAAGTAACTTTTTTCCTTACCTTTGTTAAAAGGTGCCTTAGTTACAGCTTGTATTATCACAATTAAAAAGAGGCATTGATATAATTGTGTAGTAATTGCAGTAAATTACCAAGATGAAATCGTGAAGGCAGCTTTTTCTGTTATTGCTGCATAAGGCAGATGTCTTATTACATATATTTGGAAGAGAAGAAAAGAAGAATTCTCTTGCAGCTTTAGTATGACTAAAAATAAAGGGAGATTGTGCTCTTCTGCTGCTGCTTACTGACACTGTCAAGAATAACGTGAGTGACATGGAACCAAAGAAAAGTGTGTTCTTCCCTGAGCCCTAACTGAGTAGCATTATAGCTCATTTTATCAGACTCTCAGTTGAGAAGTGGCCTTTGTTTCCCCTGAACTTGCAGGCAGAGGAAGTTTTTTACTTCACAGAATAAAGATATTTTTATGCTTATGAGTTAGCAAAAAAATGTTATTTACATAGATGAATTTATAGGGGAGAACATGAAATCAACCACTTTCTTTCCTTTCCTTATGGAAATCTTGCGTGGGTATTCTTGTTTTCTATTAGGGACGTAAGAGGAAAGAAAGGGAAATACTGCTTCAGTCTGTCCCCCTTAACAGGCTTTTTACATGGGTGCAGAGTCCAGAAAGGCTGCTGGTGGCAGTGATATTTTCTGATTTCCAAGATTTGGTGTATGGCAAAATATGAACAGTGAGGCAACTCTTGTACTGCTTTACTCTTGTTTATTCTTTTGTGCATATTTATCCCTGTTTTCAGGACAAAACAGCAGGGTCTCACTCGGGGGATTGGTAATTGGATAGAGAGCCTTTCACCTCTGGGTCAGGAGCCCAGATTTGTTACAGGTCAGCACTGCCTGGGAGCTGCTGTCCTGTGACAGCTGCTCAGTGGCCCTTTATGAAACGGTGGTCCCAGCTCACTGCCTTGAGAGCAGGTGTCCTCAGCACAGATCAAACCTGGGGGTGCCAGTGCAAAACCAATTGTTGGTGGAAAAGAGGGATTGCACTTGGGCGTAATGCTCCCACTTTGCATGAACTTGAGAGTCAGGGGAGCAATCAGACATGTCTAGATCCTCAGCTGGTGTAGGTTTGGCATGAATAAATGAAGTGTAGTTGCAGTGATATCACCAGCTGATGAAAACAGAGCTCACTGCGGTTGGACTGTTGTAGTAATCCAAAGGTTACTGACAGTAAAGTAGTATTTTAAGTAAAGATGAAAATTGTTGATCCAAGTACCTTAGAAATAAAATCACGTTTCCAGGCTCCCTGAAATTTGGAACAGCACTAATTCTTCCATCTCGTGATGCCCTGAGATAACCACACAGTTATGGTTAATGGATTTTACTGTTTGTTGTCCCAAAGGAGGTGAAATTGGATTTCAATGATACATTAGTCTCCAACTTTTAATGACTCTCTGCTTTTAATGGCTTTGCCTGTGCTTCTGCCAGGGCAACAAACCCAGGCAAGCTATTCTGAGTTGTTGAGGTGTCGTGATGGAAGAAGTGAAGACTTCCACCAAGGAAGTCCTAGACCTAGGGGAGCATAAATGTGTCATAAGACTTAAAAAACCAAAACTTTTAGCAGTTAAGAACTAGTTTATTCATCTCTGATATCATCGAAGTCTTGTTTAACAGGAGTCTCAGTCCTGTCTGACAGTGTCCAAGAGAAAGTAAGAGAACCATTTGATCTAGAAAAAAAATATTTCTGTTATGCTGAGGTTTTGCTGCAGCATTTCAAATCTGAGTTACTTTGGTACTTATTTCAACAGGAACGATACAGTAGCAAGAGTGTCTTAATTTTGTCATAAAAGTGAGCCTGAAGTGAAATATTTATGAATTCTCCGAAGTAATTCTCTGCTTTAAAGGGCATATTCTGTGTACAGGGTGCATCATGGAAAGAAGTTGAACTTTTTTGAAATGCAGACTTCAGCCTTAATTACAGAGCAGTGACTAGCACTTCCATTGCTTTAGGCTTAAAAACGATGGAGACAGAAAAGTAGCCTCTTCTCAGCAATTGCTTCTCTTCATAATGTGTAACTTATGTTCTCCTTCTTAAAACTCACTGTTCCCACGTCTGGTATAATTTAGGGAGCAGGCTAACACACTGGTGGTTGCTTTTTCTTACCTCAGAGCTGCTAAATGAGGGGACCAAAAGGCTAGCAAGAATAAAGGAGAGAGGATTGAAATGATAGAATGGGTGGTGAAATTACATTTTTAGTTACTCAGTCTGTGCTGAATGATTCAGTCTTATTTTCTGTGCACGCCTGGTTGTTGGTTGTGGACAAGGACTAGAAGACTTGCCAGATGTCTTAAAAAAAAAAAGTCAATTATAAAAGTGTTCTAATCCTGTCTAGTGTCAGATTCCTTCACAAACTTGTACCTTGTGTCATTCATAGCTCACTGACTTAGTATGTTGTTTGTTTTTTTAAAGTCTGACCTGATTTACTGTCTAGGAACAATTAGGGCCATGATGATACAAATACAATATTCAAAGACATTTGCTTCAAAAGGATCAGTTTCAGTATTTACAAAACTGATGGTGTTGGGATTCAGCTACAGATTAGCCCAGCCATTAGAAAGGAGGCAAACACTGCTTGTGCAAATACTTTTGCTACATCTAAATTGAATAAACCGAGACTTTGGAGGAAGGAAGGGTAAAAAATTCCAGCTGCCTCCTTTCTTCCTGGCTGAAACTTGGAGGTACAAGGGCGTAGCTAAGCTTACCTTATTCAGTCACCCAGAAAAAGACACCACTTGAATGCACTCTCTGAATAGAGGGCACAATGGTAACGGCAACGTCACACAGCAGAATGGCTTCTGCCAAATCGCCTTAGCCTTTCTGCATGATCATCAGGATCAGCAATCTGTTAACCAGCCCATTCTCTAGGTTTTGCTGTAGCAGTATGCTTTAATTTGAGGTTGCTCCTGCACCTAACAAGAAGCAAACAGTTCTTGAGAGATGGTTTAAAGGAAAAAGAAAAATAAACACAAGAAAAAGAAACGTCACAATCCAGAAGAGCCAAATATTGGAAGGTGAAGGAAGATTAAGAAGAAATTGCCTGTTACAGAGCTTCATTAAAGCCATTTATTAGCTTTGTAATGCCTAACTGTCTTCTGGCTCCAGAGTTTTTTCATATAGGGGGTGGGTAAGGGTGCATTTCCCTTTCATTTGCATTCTCGATCCCTGCTGCTCTGTTTATGGCATTGATGCTATTCATACAGTCTTTGCAATATTAATTTTTAATTTATGATGCTCATTAGGAGACACTTAAAACAGAACAATTATCATTTATCTTGATATATTATTTACTAAGACTTGCTGTCATGGTTAGGGACCTGTGATTAGTGGGAGGGGAATAAAAAGCAGTTCCAAAAGGTGCTTGGCTGAATGGACGGAATCTGAGGAAGTGGTTGTCACCACCCAAGTCCTGAAGTTCTGATGTCTAAGCAAAAGACTTGCAGCACCTAATCAAAACTCAGGAGGAACCTTTGAAGACAAGACTGGAACAGTGCTTAATGAACCTGCAGGATAATATTAATGAAACTCTCCTGTAAACCACCAGCTCATCAATTATTCATCCTTTTGTCCTGGTACTTTACCATTTTCCCTTTTTGTCTTAATATGATTACCTTTTCTTTTTTTTTTTTTTTTATTCCCTGTATCCTCCTTTTCCTTTTGTGGTTGTGCTGATGTGCACCCCTGGCACTTCTTCCCTGGGAAATTCTGCTTCTTGAGGCAACTGCACAGCATCTACAGGAACAAGATAGGTAAATTGTGCTCTTTGAAGGCGTTTGGATAACCGTGCTGCATTCATTAAGACACAGTAAACCAGATCACTGACATGACAGCTTTGGAGAACCTGGTTTTTTAAAGGCTACCACGCTGGAAACTCAGAATAATTTATGCATTTCTTAACTAACTTGTAGGGTTTAGTAAGTTATTGTGATGCCATCTACATAGGACTCTATATGGCAAAACAGAATTTCGAGTAGTAGTGACCTACTAGGAATGTATAGAGATGCTCTTTCCTCTCCCTCTTCCACAACTGTTCCTCTTAAAGGACCTCTGACAATCCCTGCCTTTAGCCTCTGAGCTCCCAGGTTGTTTATAATGTGTGCTTGTGCAGAAGGGAAAGCAAATTGGATGTTTTGGAGCCTGATAATTGCAACTCTGCATCTGAAACCAATTGTGGTATTTTTGGCTCCGTTTTATTTAGCTATTTTCAGACTTCCTGAAAGGCGTATTATTTCTGTTTGTTTTCTGTTTGACATCAAAGCAGGAACAACAAATTACTAATTTTGTAATCTATTCCCTGGACCCTTGGCTTTCAATTTTTTGAACCACTGCACAGCAGCAGCAGAACTGTATGTAGAAAACCTCAAGGGCCAATACCATCAAACACCTTTGAGACACATGCACCATTCCCTGCCTCTTTTCTGTTGAAAATCTTGATACTAATCTCAAAGGCAACCACTGTATTGATAAACTATATTTTCTAGGGGGAAGGATAGGGAAGGAATTACAAATTATGAGGTTCAGCAATTCTGGCACTTTTTTCTTTTTTTTTCTTTTTCTCTCTCTCTTCCACCTTCTGGATTTTGCAAGCTTGTAGTTAGAATGTATTTATATCAGACGGGGAAAACAAAAATATCCCCTGTCTGGTGTTATGGGAAAGCTGCTGCAACAGTCTATGATGACTCCCTCAAAACAGTGTAATGAGGGCAGCACACAGGGCTGCAGCTTGTATTTATGCTATGTAGCATGTTTCATCTCCAAGCCAGTTTAAAACCTTTACCAGATTTATCTTTGCAGCACTCCTGTGGGCAAGGTACGTAGGCATTGTTAGCCTCTTTGTTGTGTTGCATCAGAACTTCATTAGGCCCTGGGATGCAAATACAAAAAGGCATGGGAGAATGTATTCTGCCCACAAATTCATGTTCTTTTTGCACCCTATTGTAGATTCAGATCCTTTTGCAAAGGAAGCACTGCAGAGTGATGGTTTTTGCCCCTTCCCCAGCAAGACCAGCTCTGACTACTGCTGTAAATAACTGGTGTTTAGAATTAGTAATATGCTAAACCCGAGAAGATTTATCTGATGACTTTTTTTCCCCTCACTAATTGCCGAAATATTCCCAAAGAGTTCCCTTGTTTTTTGATACCACGTGAACTCCTTTAGACCGAAATTTAAAAACCATTAACACGGTCGATGTGTTAGATGCAGACCCTGTGTTCTGACACGAGCAGACTCTGAGCTGCAGCCTGACCCAGGCACCGGCGGCATGACACATCCACGTGTCAAACTGCAGCCCCACACAGGAATTAGCTGGTCCTCCTGTAGTTCTGGTTTGTGCTCAAGATGTTTTGGTTTTTTTGGAAACTCTTTTTCCAGGAAGTTTTCTGTTAACAAAAGACATGTTTGTTTTTTTTTTAACTGTAACCTTTGTTTACATTTCTTTTCTTAGGAGGGACTTCTTCTTGATGCCCCTCTGATTTGGCCAATGTGATTGAAGAAATTTGTCTTTGTTTCACCAATGGAGTTGTTCTCTGTAAAATAGTATAACAAAAAAAAAATTACCAAAAATAACCAAAGTCATTATCAGCCTTCTAAAGTCAAAGTCTGTGTTGTTGTTGTCTTTAAGAACATCAGTCTCCTGGAAACCTTGGGGCTGTGTTGCTCCCAGGCTCAGTGTGACGGAGCAGGGGGATGAGGGGGCAGGCAGCGTTTCGCTCATACGGTGACAAATGGAGGTTTCCTCCTGCCCCTGTGCTCTCTCCCTGTAAGCAGGCACCAGGATCCCAACAGCCCGTCTGAAAATGAGTGTTGGATTAAAATCAAGGCACTCTAGACTATCCCAGCCATTCCAGCTGGTGGTACAGGGTTTCATTCATCACCTCTAAAGAACGTTTTCGGATTAGCCTTGCATCTTTCCAACCAAATCCAACCTTAGCTGCTCTGGTAATTTAATGTTAGAATTGCAATTTACTATAAACCTTCTTAGCAGGCAGGTAATCAACTCAACAGAGTTTATTGCACAAGCAGCTGTTCAGCAATCTAATATTATTATTTTTTTTTTACCTGTTATTTGCAGCTGCAGAACAGGATAAATCCACATTAGTTCCAGTCTGCCTGACAAACAATCTCATCTCTGCCATGTCCTAATTTTTGATAACTTTCAAGATCTGCCTTCTGCAAACTACGAAGCACATAAATTGAACGAAATAACTTTGAATACAGTGAGCCTGCTTAGTTTCTCTGGTTTGCATGCCCAAGGCTTGGCAGTTAAATGGCACGTTAGTGCTTTCTTTCTGTTTGTTTGGTTTTGGCTTCTGCTTTTTTTTTGTTTGTTTTCAAAAAGGGTTTACCTACGTTTGTCAGCGGTTAGCGGAATTGCTTTAACATGATAAGAAGAATAACCCCAGGTGCTTACAGCGTTTGAAACAAGGCACAGCAAGGAGGTGAGATGAGCAGGCGTGTTCTTTCTAAAGCTGGTGTGTGCAGTAACAATATTGGGGCTTTTAAACCACAATCCCATTTCCCTAAAGCGCTCTTCCATGATCACACTCAGCTTTCATTGAACGTGGCAAGGGGGGAAAACTGATAGGGTGCATGTCACTGCGTAGCACGGCGTAGCTCTTTTAATGCTGGCCCTTTATAATCTTTGTAAGGTCTTGTAACTTTCCTGATTTTTGCCCTGGGATAACTTTTCCCTTATTTTAACATATTTCCTTTTGTCTGCTTCGGCCAGTAATTGACTTTGTCCTTTTTTTTTTTTTTTCATTTATTTCTCTGCCTCCTGGTTGCAGCATCTTCTCCCTGGAGTCTCAGGTTAGAAGTTTTCCCTTTTGTGAAACCATGACAGGTGCCTAATTGAATGATGAATGTCCCTTTATTACTCTGTAATTGAACTGCCAGCTTTTTGATTGGTTTGCGGAGATGCTCCACTCCTCATCAAGCACTGCGGGGGGCTCCAGGGCTGGCAGGCTGGGCCTACCCTCCATCTGTCTAATCGCATCTCTCCCCTACTTGGGCTTTGGGGTGGGGAGGGGGGGGCTCGAGGAGGGGGGGAGGCAAGTCATAATAAATTATGCTAATTCGGCATCGCCGTGACAATGGGAATATCGCATTGTTGCGCGCGCGGCGGCGGCGGGCGAACGCGAGAAGACGTTTTGTCGCCGCGGCCGCCCAGCCTGACAGGCCCCGGGATGAAGATTAATGGCCCTCACCTGAGTGACAGAGAAGGGGGGGTGGTGGGGCAGGGAGGGTCATTCATCATACTCTGACAGGTGTCATTCACTCCGACAGCCCCGCCGCTGCCGCCCGGCTGGCGGTTCCATTTTTCTGCCGGTTAAGCAAGGAGTTTAATAACATCCCCAGAATTAAAACTCATTCTTTGTAGCAGGTCTGACAGCTGAAAATAAGAAAATCAATTCTTCACATGTTATAGCACAGTTAACTGACTAAGGTTTTGACTTTAATTTAGTCTTTGGGCTGAATTTCAAGTAGGCTGCTTTTGTAAGACATCATCTATTAAAATTTACCAATAGCGCTAACTTCACTTTTATTATTGTGGCTGGATTAAAATGCAGCCTTTAATAGTGGATGTCATCTTCATTTGGTGCAAGCTCAAGATCTCACAGCTCTAGTGAGGGATATTCGACTTCATCCTCATTAGTGATGTTTATAGCTTCTCTCTTCATTAATATTGATCCCTTAAACTACAGAGGAAAACAAGACAGACACTAATACGAACCACTTTGTATCATTAAACTGTTTGGACTTCTTGGTTTCAGTCATTGTGGCAAGCTGATTAAAATATTTCAGAAATAAAATAAAATAAATAAAAAAAAAAGAAGAGACAGCAGAAACTTCTGGCTGCTCTTGGTGGGAAGAACCAGGTTAGCCTTATGGCCCTGTGCTGCTGATGGCTTTGTTCTTCTGAATGGGACTGGCTCATCCTGGGGGAGGCTTGGAAATAGCCCCTGAGAGAACAGTGCTAAAGTAACAACCTTAGTATGTGTTTAATGTCTCAGCTAGTGAAGCCAGGACAAAAAAAATGTTTGTTGCCTGTTTCATTTAACTCGTTAAAACTGTGGTAGCCACGGGACAGGCATGACTAGCTGGAAGCTGTGCCATGGAAACATGAAGAGGACAGATTGATGTCTGTTTGTGTAACTTGGGAGGTTTGTGATTCATCAGTGAGACACCACCAGGAAAAATGCAACCAGGATGCAGAGGAGTGTGAGAGCAAGTGTTTCCAGTGGACCTGGGAGCATTGCTGTTGCTGCATGAGGTCAGAAGGAAGCCGTATCCACAGAAGTGTGCACGGTTTGAGTCAGTGTAATCTAGAAGTAAGTGCCAAAAAAAGGCTGCTGGGGTGATCAGGAAAATGCAGGGCTGTCTTACAAGGAGAGAACAAAGGACCCCAGCTTGTTTGGACTAACAGAATGAGGGCTGAAGAGGGCTGTGACTGCTCTCTACAAATAAATACTTCAGGGGAAGTGAACGTGGAGAGTTGAGGAGAGGACAATCTTGGTGGGACAGCCCAGGGCATTTCTTTCCCTCCTGTGTTCTTATAAAGAAACTGTAATTTCTACACTGTCTCCGTGTAGATAATAAATCAAGAACTGAAAGAAATTGTGTGTGTGCCTCTCAGCCTCACTGAGATCTTGCAGGGAAGGAAAGGTTTTGTTTAGAGGTGGTGAGGGAGGACAGGAATTTATCACAGGTTAGGAAATTTATTTCTGTCTCCGTTGCAAGTGGAGAGGGAGTGTAGGACGACATCCAGGCTCCTCCACAGACACTCATTCAGGTACCTGGAGTTATATGAGAGAAGCTTGTACACCTCAATGATGTGAATAAGGAGTTCTGTGCTTATTCTGTTTTATAGAGAGGGTGTTATAGTAAGCTTTAAGTTCTTGTAACTTTTTTTTCCCTCTACTCAATGTAAAATGTTAAATTTTATCTTTTAGAAGTTACTCTCCTTTGAAAGGAAAAAATTTCTCCTCTGTTTGTTGTTAGTGTTATGAGTGAGCTGCACTTAAAAAGACAGTATAAAGTGGATACATAGTGTAGAAAAGCAATCTGACCACACAAAGTAATAGATAACATTTTACAAGTCTCTATTTGCTCTTAGCTGATTGTGTATTTATGTAGTATTTCTTTCCAGTGCAAAGGAGAGGCAAGAAGTGCCTTTTTTTTTTTATTTCCTTTTTCCAAAATCATTAACAAATTATGTCCCCTCTAGTTCCTGCAGGTTATTGCAGTTTTTTGCACAGGAGGAATTAAATAAAAACATAATATCTGATGTCAGAAGAGGAATATTGTGTGGATGATGCTGTACATGCATTTAAGGGTGAAGGAATGCACCTGACCAAGAATTATGTATAGTGGAATGTGTAGGATCTGTATGACTCTTGAAAATTAAATAGCATCTTGGGCTCTATTTGGTTCCAGTTTCCAACTGGATTGGAGGAGAAGGATCATCATTATTATATTATTTTTATTTATATTTTTATATATATTATTTTTAACTGTGCAGCTAAAATCATGGGGTTTTTTTCCTGAATATTTTTAATGTGTAGCTACATGGTGTATGAGTGAAGTGAAAATAGAGAAGTGGAAGGGCTTAAGTGTTTTCTAGTAGAATGATTGCTCTTGTCTTCAGTATCACTCACAGAAATGAGAATTGGTTTAGAATTATGTGAGTCACTGAACATTTGGAAAGCAAGACTTTTCACTAAAGGCAGGTTTTTCATAAGGCAACTCTAAATAAAGAAATGCTTATGAACCCAAAGAAATATGCCCTCTAATAACTTATATTTCAGGTAATAAGAGAAACATGATTAAAACACACCTTTTACTTCACTAACGCAAATGCTTCTATGTTAAGTCACTTTAATTTTTCCCTTCTCAATCTGGCTGGCTCTGCACCCCAAAAAGAAGATTCAAAGAGAACTACACATGCAAAAAATAGGAACTTCACAGTCAGAATTACCTGCCTGTAGGAATAAATTAACACAAGTTTGTTGTTTGGGGTCGATTTTTTTTTCCTAAGCCACAACTACAGGTATCTCACCCACCTTTCCTTGTTATTGTCATCCTAATCTGATGACAAACAGTTGCCCTGGAATTTCCATGTATTTATACCTTATTGCATTTTATGTGCCCAGAGGCACCCAAAGGCTTGTCAGGAAGATACTGCAGGATCTTTTAGAAGTTTCTCCCCAAACAGAAAGTGAACATTTTGATGCTTTCTGTGGTAATTTTCCTTAGAAGAAATTCTTAACATGGGTGTTGTGCCTGCAAGGCTTACTCAGTCACAAGGAGGATATTTCTCTATTACCATCTATTATGCAATAAAATCTATGCACTAATCAATTTCTCCAAGAATTTGTAATAACCAAAGGGTACTGGGAAATTGTGGATACTTCATGCTAGCAGCTGCTGAAGACAGGATGTGCTCATGCAAGGTCAAGGTGGGAAAAGTGATACTGAAGGCCACAAAGTGAGTGGGTGACTGCTATGAGTCCACTGAGTTGTGCCAAAATCTGAGTTTTCTCTGTGATTTGACATTTAAAAGTAACAATGCATAGAACTTGCTATTCAACATCATCCAACAGGACAGGACACGTCATTCCAATTTAGGAAGTGCTGACCCTGGTGAATTGTGAGGCAGAGATGAGATTAGCACCCTGTTCTGCATTCCCTCAGACAAGCTGGCCTAGTTATTTTAAGATGTAGGAAGGTATTAACCAGTGCAAATAAAAATAGCAAAAGGAGGACTAAAGTAGCTTCTTACTGAGCTGACTCTACTTTCTGTTCTAATTATCTTCACTAAGCCACTAAGCACTGCTGATAGTTAATTCTATTTTTTTTTTTTTAATTTTTCCCCCACCATGAATCCTGGCACCTGTACATCATGGCTTTGTTCTGGGTAACAACATCTGTATGGAAATCTTCAACAATGTTTTGGGGTTATGAGTTTGGGATTCTTATAACATCACTTAAACCAAAAAGAAATGTATTTCTACAGCATGGCCTGGTGCCTGGCTTAGGTGGAGGTTTCACTTACTATACAGAGCCTTAATGACTTGAGTAAAGAAGTCTCTGGGGCATATGAAGTGGATTTCCCAGCCATCCACAAGTTTGCTAATCTGTCCAGAAGGAAGATCTTAACTACCCTTGCCTAGATACCACCATGGGAAATCTTAAGTAGTACTGTGTCCACTTACTGCTATGCTCTCATCCAACTAAAATCAACAAAGTCAACTAACTTAGCTGAGTGGACTGATTTCTTAATTTTGCCATTAGATATTGACCATTGTGTCAACTCTTTTGTGGTTATAAAAAGGCATTCAATTCAATTTTTATGTAAGCGATGCTTTTATCCAAGATAGCTTCAGATGCACAGTCACTGATGAAAGTGTAAAGTATTTAAAGTTTGATATTAAGTGTGCAGCAATGAGAACATGACTTAAAGAGGAGGTTATGCAGGCAATCTGATTCTAGCAGGCTCAATTACAGTAGAAGTTAATTTGATAGGGATCACAGACCTACACTGCAGCCAATTAGTAGGATGGAACTGGAGTACACACAACAAAAGGACCTGATAATAAGCAAAGTGCTTGGGAACAGAAGCCAAATGAAAATGAAATAAAAGGCTGTCATCCAAAAATCTCTGGTCTTGAGAACATGGGACAGCCTCCAAATGGATGATTATGGCATTTATCACAAGGTACATTGGGTCAAAGTACCCATTAAGGTTAGTACAGAAATTTCATAAACAGGAAACTGCATAAAGAAAAAAGGTGATTTGGAAAAGGAAGAAAATGCTAATCTAATCTGCTATCAGTTCTCTTGGATCTACAGAGGTAACATACATGCTTATGTTCATCCTGCCACTCAGATCATAGTTCCTTGTCTGGGTTAGGGTCCTGTTTGCTGTAGGTTTGGTGGTGCTGCTGTAGCAGAGAGAGGTGTTTCCAGAGGCTGGTCCAACCTAGAGGGATGAGGGAGCCAGTTAACCTTGTCAGTGACAGCTTCCCCTGACTGGCAGGAGCTCAAGGTGTGCTTCAGCTGGAGCACATCAGATTAAAACTTAAATATCCCTTGGTATGAGGATTTGTTCTAGCTGCAGGAGAACAAATTGGAGGGTGGACACTGAACACCAAACACAGGCGCTGCATGGTGACACTGCAGGTAGATGGCACTTCAAGGCATAATGGCAGAAAGCAAGATGCATGCTTTAAGGAATATAATGCTGCAGGATGACTTTGGCAAGATGCAGGTGATGCTGCCAGAATCTAAAAGGGTTACAGGAAATAACAGATGTCAGGTTGGGAATATGGGCTACTGGGTGATCCTTGTGAAAAATGACCTAATGGCACAGTGAGGGGATGAATCAAGGAAACCTCTAGGAAGGCACAATCTCTCCTAAGGAATGACACTTGAATGAAAAGGTTTAGGGCAGAAGGAATGAAAATGACATTGCAGATAGAAATAGCAAGAGGCAGACCCCACCACGCTGGGGTTAACAATTCTGAGGGTGTTCAGGGGACAAGAGATTTATCAAAGAGAGTGCACTTGAGATCATGCTGAGGAGTCCCATTGGAACACTGCTAATAGATTCATTTTAAGGCCTGAAAAGACCTTTATGTTTATTACTTTTGTAATACAAACCAAAGCACCTTATCTTTTAATTTTGCATTAAGCTGCTAATGTTTATTATCTGAGCATACCAGATGCTTCCACTAAGAGGGCTTCTTTCTAGAAGATTTCAATTTGTTAAAAATTGAAACCATGTTTTCCTTGCTTAAAGTGTTCCCTTTGTTAATTATTATTTCGTCTTTGTGGCTACCCAACTATATCATCATCTTGCACATATTTCTTGCTGATTTAGAGACCAACACATGGATGTCTTTCATTCATATTCAAAAGTGGATGACTCTTCATCATGTGATGCAATAATCAGACTCCTGATCTTCTATTGGGTGACTCAGACACATTACAGAAGTGTGTCAGTCAATGTTATTGCCTTTAACCAAAAAGTAGTTTTATTAGTAATTGGTTGATAAAACCTGTTCTTTTTTCCCCCATCATAAACTAATGAAGTAATTAGTATTAATTAGCATTGATTCTAATCTTTCTTAGTGTTACACACATCTCATCCAAAATCAGTGTTTTCATAGCTTTTCATAAGGCCAATGTCAGGCTGTTCATCTCAGCATTATCTTAATTATCCTCTTTATGCTTTCTAGCCATTAACCTTCTTCCAAACAGTGCACAAAGCAAATCAAAGGCATGGATGGAAAATCTGTGGCATGCATGCCACAAAGAAATTTAGCTAAAGAGCTTCTATACCTGGGAAATGGCTGGGAAAAAATCTGTAGTTTTCAGGATGTCAGTGCTGTTACACAGGTAAACAGTGACCTGTTCCTCACAAAGTAAAAATGGGGAAATCTCTGAATTTCCTATAAAAAGTTGAAAAAAATACTTACTGTGAACAGTTCAGATCAGGCATCAGTCTTTTAGAACAGGTTCCTCTTCCTCCTTAATGTCAGTGCCAGGCAGATGCAGGCTCTGTTGATGGTGTTTTATGGTGATAAATCAAATTATTAATATAAATCAGTTCAGAATAATTTGCCTGGTATTATTCAAAGTAAAATACTTTTATAACCTGTGAAACTGACTGAGGACTGTTATATTTCCTAGAAAGAGGGTGTATGTTAAAATCCAGATAGCTTCATTTATTGGAAAGGTGGGAAATTATTTATCCTTTATTTCAGATTAATTTTGAGAATCTGCTTGGAAGGAAATGGTAGTGATAATATTTTCACTGTTCTTGTGAGTAACAGCAGATTCAGGTTATTTTGTTGTTCTTCCCTGAAATTTCAGCTGCAAGTTCATTGTTGAAGGATTTGACACCTGAGAAAGAGCATCAGATAGATAGACAATATTAGCCTAGCAGGTTGCAGTTTTCCACAAGGATGAAAAAGAAAATATACTGTGCTGTTCGAAATATTCTTCTGAATTTATAGACATGAGACAACAATCTGGAAACACACTAGCTCAGTCTGTAATACTGTAGGAACCACTCCAAGTATCCCTGTTACTCTGATTCTTGAGGCATTAATATTGATGATGAGCATGAAAAAAAGAAATGCTTTGCTGTGGTGGCAGAAATGCAGAAAATGCTGGTAATTCCTCCTTACAGGCTCTCCATGGGGAGCAACTGCACTCCAAGTCCATCCCACTGCCTTAAACACTCAGCTGAGTTCTGTGATAATTATCCCTTGCTCCCCATTGATGGGTCTGGAGTTTACATGAGTCATGGTGTCATTCTGAAATTTGTGCTGGTAATGGCACACAGAACCAGGCTCCTAATTTAGCCATCTCAGTTAAATGTCTGAAGCTCAGTGAGATGAATCTCCAGGCTTAAAATTTCCTGACTTGGTGTCCCTGTTGGCAAAGCAAAGGCAGGTGAGGGAAGAGTGCCCTGATTCAACAAGGCTCAAGTGAGATTTTTAATCAAGTTAATAAAAATGCAGAATAATTTCCTTCAGAAAACTACTCTGGAGGTCATCTGGAGCATCCTTACAGGCAACAGCTGATGAAGGCTCCTGGTGGACAGTCTGGCTTTTGGTTACTATCTTGCTAAAGGTTAGGTTCTTGTACAAGGTGGAGAAACAAAAACAAACGGACAAAAAAACCAAACAACAACAACAACAAAAAAAAGCCAGAATCCCATTAAATTTAGTGTAACCATGGTGGCTCATTCATAGAACTTGATAAATATCATCATGTTATAGTGTGATTAAGGAATACAACCAAGTGGTTTTACTTGGAGTTTTCTACATATGCGTATAGGAAAAACAGCTGAGATGATGTAATAGTTGAAGTACTTCTGAAGGTGAGCAGTGTGGGACATAGTTAGATCTAATTAAACACACCAAAATTAGCACAGAGACAAAGTGTAAAAATAAATGTAATCACAGGGGAAGAGTAATTCTAATTAAATTTTCAAAAAAAAAAAAAAAGCTAGTGAAAAAAAGTCGTATTTAAAACTGAGAAAAATATCTGTGTAAAGACCTTGGGGAGGTTCACTGAAAAGTAACTACATAAGCTGAGAAAAGACTTACCCACATTTGCTGCCTCTCTGCAGTCCCAACTGCAGAAGTATCTGGTTAATCTGAAGTGTTTGTGATCATACTGCTATGAACATTTCTACAAACACAAGTTATTGGTTCTTTCCACACACATACACCCCTTAGATTGGATATTGTTTGCTTTTACTGAATGTGAGTGTTTTGGTACAGGAAACTAACCAATCAGTAATTTTTAAACTCGTGCTGTAAAACATCAGCCCTAGACCCAAACAGTCCCCGGTGACTGCAGCAGATTACAGCAAAGCTGTATGTTGTTGTATGTTGATGATAATAAATTGGGTGAAACTCCAATGCAAAGTTGTAGTTGAAGCTCTACAAATGGTGCTGCTTCCAGGCTGAGGTGTGTCAGCAGTAAATCTAATGCTGTAGCCCACCAGGAACGACACACACAAGGCTGCTGAGAGACTGAAGAAATCAAAGGAGTTTGTGTACAAGATTTAACAAAACATGTCACCTGATGACACCATCATCCTCTGGTCTTGTGACATTGTCTTCCATTTCTCAGACTTTTCTATTTGTGACAGAAAACACCTTAACCATAGGGTGATGCTGCACTTCCATTATCTACTGAGCCTGTCCCTGTTTTATAATAATTCTTCTGAGCCACTTTTTGTGTTTCTCCTATAATACAACACAGGAGAGAATTTCTTGGCTCCCTTCCGGGCTCCAAGGTGTTTTATGTAAAAGTTGATGTGCTTTTAAATGTCCCATGCATCTGCAGTGTTAGAAAGTCAGCCTAAACCCTGGAAACATTAAATACCTGTTTGCAGGTTTAGGGCAGAAGATCAGCTGGTTTGATTTTTTAATTTTTTTTTTAATCTCTAACATTCTTTTCCTTTTTTATTTATTTTTAAAATCTGACAGGCCTGGATTTGTGGAGCACAGAGAGCAGCCACAGCAGAAGCTGCAAGTGCTCACCTGTGCCAGTGGGTGCAAACAGCTACAGGGATGTGGTGGCCCTCTCAGGGGGGATACAGGTGCTTCTACCATCCCAACCAATAATTACAAAAATTAGGGAAAGAATGCAAAAGCCTGGGGCTCAGGTAGTTTGCTCATCTAAAAGTGTTCCGTTGTTTGCAGAGCACCTCTTGAAAATGAGGCTGGCACACCTCAATTTCTGCAGCTGCTGGCATTGCATCAGTATTTAGAGCTTTCTGTCATCCTCAGCTTCCAGTTTTCTTCAGCTTGCTGTCAGAAGCCTCCTCTGCCTGATTTCCTTCCTTTCCACACTGTCCACATTTGCTACAGTTGGGGGAAGCAGAGGTTAAACCCTTTCCTCCCCCCATTCCCTTTTTTGGTCTGTTTTCAAATAATGATGCCATTATCTTTCAGCAGCAAGACTGGATAGCATTAGGTATCTCCATTCATTCAGTCCATCAGTCAAAGCAGCCAAAGAATATATTAGATGGAATCACAACTTTATCTGCCCAATACATAATATACCAATGTAGCACAAGAAGGGCTGCTCAAATTGATTGAATTGGGTTTTCCTACAGAGCTGCTTTGTGTATAGTGGGAAATATTCTGTATCAAACAATCTACATGAGCAGCAGCCATGGTGTGACTAATCTCAGCAATGCTAATACTGCATAATCTCAGGAAACTTGAACAGGAGGATCAATGTTCCACTCACTTCATATAAATGGCCTATATTATAAAACCCATCAGATAAAGGTTAGCTACTGCTGCATTTAGAGCCCAGCATGTATGACACAGGTAGGGTATAGCAAACACAAACCCCAACCTCACAGGCAAGATCTAAGTGACTAAAGCCATCAATAGATGTGTCAGACACCTTAAAAGAAATTAAATCCAAAAATAAAAGCTTCCTTCTGTTTCACAGTATTTATTAAACCGTGGTCTCCATATAATTTTTTCCATACTGCACTTTTTGTGTGCAACCCTTTAAAACAGTAAGTTAGTCACCTGGGCCAACTGCAGAAGGACAAAATGTTTGAAGATTCCAGGATGATGGAAGATTTTCAACATTAGCCTGCAGAGAAAATAAAAATCCTAGAAAGAGTGCCCAGGGGAGTATGACATTGGAACTTCTGCTAGGAAAAGCTTTCAGCTGAAGAGAGCTTATCTGAGCTTTCTCTCACGGTGTGCAATAACTGGTTTGCACAATTTCCTTTTCCAGGTTGTACAAGGCCAGAGCTGGTGGCTGAGATGCACCTTGGTTCAGGCAGGAGGGAGGATGAGCTCCAAGGGTTTGCTTCCCTGAGGGAGATGGTGCTTTGCACAGTGGGAGAAGAGAGTGAGAAGTAGTGACCTGAAGAACACGAGTTCAGCTCCCAGCCACCGCTGCGTTTTTATTCTGCTGTCCTCACTTGTGCTGCCTCTACAGTTTGAGCACTTAGTGATAGATCATTTCTGTTCAGGGAGATCATCTGTTTAGAAGGTCGTTTCTTTGGGGGGGATTGTTTAGGTATTTTGTTTGTTTCCTGTTTTCTTTTTATTCTTTAAGTTCTAAAGCTAACTGCCAAATAACTCCTGTTCCAATTCTGAGGCTTTCTGTACTGGCTTCTCCCACAGCTGTGCCAGGACAGTGCTGCAGTGAGGTCTGTCTTTTACTCTGTTCCCCCCCCTTTTCTACCATGCTAAAAATCACACTGATAGAACTTTTTGATTTAGACCTTTGTTGTCTCAAAGAAAGAGGGAATTATTTATAATCAGAGGGGGACAGGTTTTCATCGCTGTAGATTGATGCACGTTTTAGAGCATTCACCTTTAAGGTGTCCAGAATACAATCTGCTAGACCCTCTGTGGATTGTAAATTTCTAGAGTTGGGCTACTTTTTTTCTTTTTGTCTGCTGAGGAAAGCTTTATGATCACTATTACATTATCTTGTCTGTAGTACTGGGGAACTGGGCCCCTTCTTCCTATCAGGAAGCCTTTTCTTTACTTTCATACCAATAAAGTGTTTCTTAGACCAGGGTTCATTCCTAATAAGCAACTTGAGAATTTCACCTGAACTAAGAAATATTTTTCCCCTCTGTGTGCCCTGAGCTTCAGAATATCAAGGAGCCTACATGCTTTGAATCTAAGACAGACCTTACAATCTAACAGCTTTTTTATCACCTTCCATCAAGAAAAAAAAGAGCCTCCAGGTGGATTAAGCTGTGTGTATAGGAAGCTTACAAGGTAGCAGGTGTCAAGTCCCAGTAAAGGTCATTCCATTAGGGCTGTTCTCCTCTCAGACACGGCTTTCCTTGTGGACTTGTGTAAAACTGCCACTGAGACATTGGTGTGCTGCTTTACAGGGCAGGGATGTCGAGCAAAATGCTGAAGCATGCACAGCATATTTGCCCAGGGATTTTTAGGCTGAAGTCTAGCTATAGGGATGTGGCCCAGATAAAATATACAGTGGGCACTGCTAGAGGCTGGAAGCAGGGTAGGAAAAATACCTTCCTGTGTTTCTGGTCCAGCCGTCCAAAAAGGTCCAGATCAGGTAGACAGGGTGTTGACAGTATACTATAGAAAAAGTCGTAAGTTGTTAAAAAGAATTAAAAATGAAAATCCTTGTTGTATTATGATTGAGGGCCTGGAATGAGCTTGAAACACACTTGATGCATCCCATTGTCTATTGTTATGAGATCAAAGGAGAGAGACCTGCTGTAAAAATGAGTAAAAATCATGTGACAACTCATGCTGCCAGACATTTCAAGGCATGAGCAGACAGCATTCAGTCAGCACTCTTGGATCATATTTCTGATTGTATCTTCACAAAAAACAAGGATCAGAAACAGAATTTCCTTTTCTTCTTTTTCCTTTTTTTTTTTCCCTTCAATGGGAGTGATGTAACGTGAGGAGCTCCAGCCATACAGGTCCACCTTTCTTGCCCAGACTGCACCACGTAGCTTTGCCCCTAAATGCAGGCTTATGTGGGGGTGAGCAGGAGGTGAAGGGTGGAAGAGGCCAGCACAGCACCATGATACTTCCAACATTTGATCAAGCTGCTCCAAGTGACATCATCTTGAAAAGCTTTAGTCAAACTTGTGCTGTTTCAAAGCACGCTGTATGAAATCCTGTGTGCCCGTTTAGAAATTAAAGCTGAAGAAGTGGCTTGCAGCAGACCACCATCCTCCTGAAAACTGAACTGGTCCTGTAGAGAGCAGACTATACTGCAGGAAAGAAATGGTGGGAAATGTAACCAGCTAACCACAAAGAGCAATGAATTCAAAGCCTCAGTGGATCTGTGAAGGAGGAAACCTGCCAGACACTGTTAAGGACACTGCAGAGAAGTCCAATGATTTTGCTGCTTCTAACTTCACTTCAAATATCTTGAGCAAATACCAGTTTTCAGCCAGTAAAGATGAGCCATTGATTGATTGACTTGTCAATAAAAGAAATGTTACTACCAGATAATAAACCCTCTGAAAATATGTGCATAAGGGTTGTGAAGGATTTTAAACTAGAGAGGCTGAACCACTGGGAAGAAAATGCTAAAGTAATCTATTATACCAGAAGACAAAAAGTAGCACAGGCTCTAGTAGTTGGCATATTTTCTGCAGATTTAATATAGCTAGAAAAGATCCACTTGAGAACTTATTTGGATTTCTGAAAGATTTTTTGATCACCAAGAAGCATTGCTGCAAGTTTTGTAATGGGCTTTTCTGAATGGGAGAAGCTCAGTGGTGTGAGTGTTAAAAAGTTCTTGAACATCAGCTGAGCCAACTGCAATTGCCTGTGTACATGCCCTTAGCCTGCAGCAAGAGTGAGGAACTTTGGATTGCCCATATCCTCTTCACAGAAACAGTGCAACTCTGCTTGGTTTTGTAGAATGGTATAAAAAAAGATGAGTTAAGCATTCCTGTTTACTGTTCTACAAAAACAGGAATCAGAAGTTGTTTCAGAAAATTAAAGGGGAGTCAGTTGAAATGGGTTAAGAGAGTAACTTTGTAGGCAGTGCATAAGTAACCTGGTGGAAATTTGTCATACCTGTAGGAGAAGGGGATACAGGTGCCTTGGCCCCTGATCAGTAACAGCTGTGTTAATTACCCGATACAGCCTCACCCCTGATGAGTCACAGGTGTATCCAATAAAGGTGAGGGATAAAGGGGAATGAGTTGGCTGGTGAGGGGGAATCATGATAGAGGAGGAACCTGGAGGAAGAGGGAAGGAGAGGATCATGAGGAAGAAGAAGGATCCTAAGGCGAGAGAATCCCTGCTGTGAGGTCAGTCTGGGTCTGTGTTTAGAGCCTGTTGTTGGAAGCTGCAGTCACAGTCTGTCTGGGTAAAAGCTGCAGTCAGAGTCTGCAAACTGATCCCTGCAGTCAGAGTTCAGCAGGCAATACCCAGCAGTCAGAGGCTGTAGGGGAAACCTCCAGCAGGAGCTGCTGCAGGCAGAGTCAGTGAATGGTTGGGGTCAGGATGGCTGAGCTGTAAAGAGGAACAAACCAGGACTCTTTCCATGCTGTGATAAATAAGAATCTGTGTCTCTGCTCATTTCTACCCTCTAACAGGAGGGCTGCTGCAACAATATGAATCCTCACAGTTCTCAATTTAGGTCAGATTTAGACATCTCTCTGCACATTCATATTAGATGGAGATAAAAACAACCCTGAGGGCAAACAGACCTTTAGGCTTTGGAATGTAAACTGTGCCCTGAGTAACAGGGCAAGGAGGAAACTTAGGATAGTAAGGACAGTGCTGGGCACTGTGTGTTCACTGGAATGTTTCCTTTGCTTAACCCCTGTAGATTTTTGTATTGCCTCCCTGATAGAGGGGTCTGTCCAATATGACAGTTCCTGTGGGTTTTCCTTGTGTGATATGGCTATCAGCTGAGCCATACATTAGATCACGGCACCGTGGTGGGCTTCTGCTTGCAGTTACTGACCTTGGCATTTCAGCATCTCTGCTTGCTCCTATTCTTGCTGAATTTTGAAGTCCCTGTTGATTTGGTGGTGCAATTGTTCATGATTCTTTTAAACGTACTCTTCATGTTGATCCTGCTTGGCAAATGGTAGTGAGCTTGTGAGCTTTGAAGGCTGGCTTGAAAACTGTGAACCTCTGAAGATCTTGTGCCTTTTCTTCGCTTTAAATATTTTATCTTCCAGCTTAGAATTATTCATTGGATTAACATGTGAACTGCTCCCATTGGAAAGAGCCTGGCTGTGAGGATTTTTCCCTGCGTTTCTTCTTGGAAGGAGACTGCTGATGTTAGGAGCCACTGTTCTTGTAGCATGGCTGGCATTGAGAGAGTGTTTTCTCCAGAGAGAGACTTTTTGGTTGGGAGCAGCTGCTGTTGGCAAGGCTGGCTGGAAGAGATCTTGTCCCTGGTGGTTTTGGGCTGAGTGGAGACCCTGTTGCAGGGAAGTGTTGCTGCTGGAGCAGAGCCAGGGTGGGGTGAGTGAGCATGGGAGACTCTTAGCAGGAAGAACCTCTCTCACAAAGAGCCTGCCTGTCCCCGATGTCCTGAACCGAGCTGGGCTCCGGTGCCTGTGGCACGTCCCTGGGGATGGATCTGGTTGCTGAGATTGCAGTAAGGGCTCTGTGTGTGTCTTTGTGTTTGTTTACATTGCCTAACCCTGATTTGTATCGTGCTTAGATCATCTTTGATGTAGTTCAGGCACTGTTATCACATTTAATGTTTTAGCATGTGTTTAGTAGACACAGTGAAACCTGCACAGCTCCCCACCTCTGTCAGGCATCCCCTGTCCCAGGGAGCAACTTTAAGGCATCCCCGAGGTCTCCCTTGCAGTTTTGTCTGACCTTTAGTAAAAGATGACCTCAGCCAAGCTACTGAGCTTTGCTGCTCCCTTGGGGGAACTGCCTAAGACAGGTTTCAGTCTGTTTCACTAATAACAATTTGTGGGTTTATTCTGTGTGAATGTGTGTTGGCTGTGCATAGTCTGGCTTTTTCTTTTTTTTTTTTTCACTTCTGTTCTGGAGTTGGTTTTTACTCAGGTGATCCTGTTCTATTCTGCCTACTGAGCAATAACCATGTATTTAGGTTGTTTTCTTTCAGTGATTTCATTTAAGAGAAATAACCTATCGTATGCACAAGCTGGAGTTAACTTATGTACATACAAGAATGTGTACACATACACATTTTCTTTAGCATTATTTGGGCCACTGTTAATTATTTCACCTCCCTTTTCAGTTTTTTGCTGTTTTAGATTTCAGTGAATGTTTCATATGGTACGTGTCTGGGACTTACACGTGGTTTTACTTCTGGCACAACTAACTCCTTCAGTGTTTAGAAGTAAAAAAAAAAGCAGTAGCTAGAAATTCAACTTGGATTTTATGCTGCTAGTGACTCTTATCTATGGACAGTAAAAGAAAACATCTTTCTGATACGGGCTAGAAGTTATCTGCACAGAAGGAAGCTAATATGCTCCTAATTAGAAAGGGAAACCAAAGAACATGAAGCTACCTAGTCACAGCTGATTTTAGGCTTTTGTTTAGCAGTGCTGACACAGAGACACTGATATACCTGCACAGGGCCCTGCAGAGGGCCCTGGAGGGAGTGGCAGAATTGGAGCAGAGTATTTCAGGGTCCACACTGAACATCTGGGTCTTAACTGCAAGACTGTGTTCATTTTTTTATTATTATTTTTCTTTAGAATTGCCTTGGATCTCCATTATGTTTATTTTTTTTTTTAAATTTACCCTTGATACCTGTTCTCTCTGGCTCAGCCTTTGTCCTTTGTTGGTTAGAAGGCATCAGTCCTGTTCTGTCAATGTAAACTACACAACTTTTTTTTTTTTTTTTCTTTCCTTCTCCATGCATGGATTTATGTGGTGATATTGAAAAAGGTGCAGCAGGAAACAAATTGTGAATTACTTTGCAATCTCTTTCAGCTGGGCTTAGTTAAGGGATTATTCAAGAGGCAGGGAAAATGTATGTTTACCATGGTGATGGTTTTAATCCTAAATAATCTATGATTACAGAATCATAGGATGGTTTGGGTTGGAAGGGACCTTAGAGATCCTCTAGTTCTGACTCCTCTGCCATGAGCAGGGACACTTTCCACTAGACAAAGTTTCTCAAAGTCCCAACCAACCTGGCTTTGAGGACTTGCAGGCTTGGAGCAACCACAACTTTTCTGGACAATCAGTGACAGTTCTCATCAACATCACAGTAAAGAATTTCTTCCAAAGAGCTAATCTAACCCTGTTCCTTCAGTTTAAAGCCATTCCTCCTTGTCCTGTCACTCCATGCCTTTGTCAGAAGTCCTTCACCAGTGCTTTAAGTATTGGAAAATCAGCGAGGTTTCCTTGCAGCCTTCTCTTCTCCAGGTGGAACAACCCCAGCTCTCTCAGCTGTCTTCATAACAGAGGTGCTTCATCCTTCTAATCACCTTCATGACCCTTCTCTTGGCTGCCTCCAGTAGGTCCACATCCTTCCCATGGATGGGGAAGGGGACATCCAGATGTGGTATCACAAGAGCAGAATCACCTCCCTCGACCTTCTGCCTGGGCTGCTTTTGACACGGTTCTCTGGCAACCAAAAACTGGGGATTTTGATAACTCTGGGATATAAGCATTGATGCTTGAGCACCTAATCCTAGTTGTGCATTTAAATTTTTTTTAATAAAGAAAGAACAAAAAACTCTGGCAATAACTGCTGTGAGTCACACTATAGCTGCAAATGTGTTTTGTGCCAGGAAAGAAGGGAGTCAGGAGAGAATCTGAGCAGTGGAACTGCCTTTGCTTTGTCTGCAGGGGCTCTGCACAACCACTTACCTGGTCCTCCCAATGGCAGGAAGAAAATGGGGCACAGGAAGGGGGAATTGGTTGTGATGTGCATATATACATACAAACATGCAGGTATTTCCACATGAATAAAACTGTGGTGCTTACAGGAGCTGCATGTACTGTCCCAGGCTAGATTAAAAATGAGTTTGCATATATTTTCTGTCAGGATCATTTCATTTCTTGAAAAAAGGGGCTTAAACATAGGAACATCACACAAAATAAATGCAATCCATAAGCTTTTGTGCTCTCCTTTTTTATTTTTCTCCTGTTGAAACCAAATAGTCTCACTTGTAAATTTATAATCAAGGACAGGTCTCGTTAGCTCACTGGAGCTAGAGGTATAGAACCATTGTGTCATTATTATTTGACTTCAGTTGTCATCTGCTGGTACCCAAATTAAAAAAAAAATCTTCAAGTGCATCTTTGAAGGTCTTGCTATTCACTACAACAAAAAATAAAATTTACTCAGAGTTTTCATGCTTTTTTTAAAAAAACCAAGAAACAGGCAAAAGATATTTCTGTTTAATGAACAACCACTGTCCCCATTTGAGAGTCAGGCTGGCCTTGAATGCATTCAAGGTTCTTCTGCACATCTGTAATCCCAATGCACAACACACTGCATAAATTACTTGTGCTTGGCAAGAATGGCATGTGCAAAGAGGCTGTGTCTTGGGTCAGAGGTGTGTGCCTCCTTGTGCATCCTTTATTGCTTCCTCAGTGCCAGCTGGGGCATAGATTATTTGGGTGTCATTTGAATCCAAATTCTTTTATTTGTTTTTACATACCAACATGCATGTACATGAAATGCACTTGGCTCAAGGTTTCCCAAAGCCAACCATGAGGCTGGAGCCAAAAATAAGCCAACTCTTGAAAGGTTTTTCGGGGCATGCTGTACATCTCATGACTCTCACTCTAGATGGGTGAAATTCATCTGCTCAATGCTGTTGTTCTCTTTTGACTGTGGGACTCTGAGTCCCTCCAAACCCTGTGTTTTCCTCATGGAAATGAGGCCCTCACTAAGTGTTTTGTCATGGTTGGTGACACTGATAAGAAGAAACCTTGCAAAGCATAATATGCTATCAAAAATTACCTTTTTTTTCCCCCTCTAACACGTGTTAAATTAGCCAATAAGCCTTGAAGCTGTGCGTACCTGATGATTAATTTATGTTATTTTGAGGGTGTTTTTCTTTGAGAAAAAAAAAAAAAAAGCAAAGCTTCTATCATGCTAGATTTACAGCTTTGCAGAGTTTCACAATGTTGCAATGCTGTCTTCAATTCAGCCGCTTCATATTGAAATTTCACACACAATAATTGGCTGACCTTCACAGCTATGGCAGAAACTAATTAAAGCTGTAAGGCTTTGCTAGTTATGCTTTTGTGTGAAATGTGAAGTTTGGTGATAATGAAATATGGGGTGCAGATGCTATTGTCTCAGATAGTCTGTGTCCTTGGTTCACACTAATGAAGAACAGCAATTATTAAACAAAACGTGTTTTCAACCATTAATTATTTGTGTTTTGATAGACTAAATGTCCCAGCAGCAGCTCCTTCTTCTTCACTTCTGCAAAGAGTCATTTAATGTAATTTTACAAGTCAATGGGAGAGTCCTGAGGATGCTGTGTGAGACTTTTACTGCATTTGGAGGGTTGGTTTTAGACTCATTCCATGGTGCATTGCACAAGAAACTGCACCACAAATAAAGGAGTATTTCAAATGGGATGATGTTAAAGTTTGGGGATTTCATTCCTCTAGACAGAATCTGAATAACACAATCATTGTTTCTGTTGTTAGAGTCATAAAGAGGACAGAAATGAGTACATGCAGTGGGCTTGGATGGATGGATGGAAGAGGGCTATGTCCTGCAGTCCATCTTTCTTACCTCTTTAAATGTGTCCTCTGTGATCTCACTCACTTCAGCAGAAGCAGAAGTAGATTTTTAATTATGGTTGATTGGCAAAACTGCTCAGGTGTCCTCTCATTCTCAAGAATGACTGTTAGGAGAACACTAGGGAAAAGAAACTGATTTCTCCCACTGAGTTGAAACATGGACTGTGTGTATGTACCCATATTGATGTCTCAGGAAGGATGACCTGAAACAGAGACTGGACAGAGCTAGAGAATAAAGTAGGGATTTATTGAAAGGCCTCCAGGATACACCTTGGGCAGGACAGGGCCTGACCAGGGCTACACCCAAAGTTGGACCCAAAATGGTCATCAAATGCCAAACCAAGGTCTTCTATTTTTATAAGTTTTGGTCCACTTGCATATTGGGGTTTAATTGTCCAATTACAGATTCAGGCTGTGAGGTCCCATCCTTCTTGTTCCTCTCTCCAGCCACTGTTGTTTGTGCTTTTGGGCCTGAAAGTTCTCCTTGGTCCTCAGCAGGAAAAGGATTTGTTTTGTCTTCCTACTCTGCAGTACTCTACTCTCTGAAGAGAGCTCACCAGCACTTAATATGAGGCTCAGAACTGCACCCCTGGGCAGCACAGAATCAGAAAAACATGAAAACTAAAGCTTAAGGCATCAGTATCTTTCTGTCATGTTTATGTACTTAGTACTATAGTTTCATAAATTTGGAATATTAATTTGGATTGTCATGGTTAAGAACCACTATGACTTGTGTTTTCCATTCCTCTCCATTTATTTCTATTCTTTCTTTTTTTCCTCCATCCCTCCTGCCAGTCCTTCCCTGTCTCATTCCCCCCAATGCTGTGTGAGTTTCATGAACAGCCATTTCTCCTTTCATCTGCTAAGATGATCTGTTTAATGACAGCATGGTGTGTTCTTCTACTTGAGGGTTACTATCTGCTCAGATTAGCTGGAGGAAGGACTTGACACTTCTTGGAGATACCCAGCTGCACCTGTGGCTCCTTCACTTCACACTTGATTCACCTTCTTGGAGGCTATGGGGTGGCTGCTTGTGCTGTGCTTTGTTTTGGTTTTCCCCTTCTCCAGGCTGTAATGCTCTAAAGCTTCCTTCCCCACTGCAAGCAGCAGGGATATTTGTGCCAAGCTGCAGTGGAATGTGTGCAGCCTGAGATGGCAGATGCCACCAGTGACATGTACATGTGACAAAGATGTGCAGCAGTTATGGGTGCTGGGGGGTCAGGGTGCTAAAGGCATATTTTAGTGATGAAAATCTGGGAGATGCCATTAGAAATCGTGGCCTTCCCTTCACTGAGGTGACTGATTTAGAAAACAGCAATTAAAAAACAAAACAAAACCAAAAAACCACACAAAAAAACCCCAAAAAACCACCCCAAAAAACCCAACCAACAAACAAACAAAAACAAAACAACAAACAAAAAACCCAAAAAAACCCAAAAACAACCACAAACAATCAAACAAAAAATAAAAAAAAAACCAAACAAAAAAAACACACCAAAAAAAAAAAAACACAAAAACAAAACAAAACCAAAAATAAAAATCCCAAACCCAAAACTGCAGTGATAATTCCTATTGAATTTCTTAGGAACTGGATGACTCCTTTGAGCATCCCAGCCTGGTCATCGAGCAGCCGAGGTCTTCCATTAGAGTGGTGTTTTGTAGAGACAAATGATGTAAATATTTGCTGTTTGCTTCAACACTGTTGCAGTTCCCATGTTCTTACCATCTGAAACATCAGGTCTTCAGCAATGAGATAATTGCAGTGATATTAAGAGATGAAACCTGTTAGAGTGACACCATTATGTTTTTGTCCATTCTTGGAAACACAGTATTGTCCTGCCTGGCAGCAGGGCGTATAGAAGAATAATTCTTTACAGAAACAGCTCTTTCAGGGGATTCTTTTGTACAAGGATTCAATTGTGGGTTTGTAGATAATGGTTTAAGAAAAGAGCATATGTATGTGCTACATACTTATGCATCTTGAATAGATGCTGTTACCTGTGCCTCAAAAACAGAGAGGGAAAACTGACACAGAATTATAGAGTTCTTATTCCTCCTCACTGGACTGATATCCAGGTGCTGCTTCATTTGTTGTGGGGTTTTTTGCGTTTTTTTGAGTAAGTCTCTCTGAGGGTCTTAGCACTTTAAATACCTAAATATCTTCAGATCAGTAACGTGCTTCCACAACTGGGAATTTTGCATTCTCCAAACAAGCCAAACAGCAGCTTGTTCAGGGCTGTCAATAATGATTACTAGATTTTCCTGCCCCTGGAATACTCCTCCTGCAGTTAGTGCCAGAGGGAGTCCAGAAATGGTATCAAACCCAGGCTAGACGTGGCCAGCTTGGCTCCCAATGATAAATCCTGCTGCTAAATGTGTGTATGGCTCTGTTCTTCACCAGGCAGGGTTTTCTTCATCCAGGCATCATCCAAAAGCTGCCTGAAGAGCAGTTCTGGATGCAGAGGATGTGTGTCCCTCCAGCCCAGCCTTGACCACAGTGCCTTCTTTCCAATGTCACCTTTGGCCACAGAGGTTTTCACATGACTTGGCTTGTCATATATATATATATGACAATATTCATATATTCGTGTAGCATCCTATATATGCACTTAACATATTCTAGAGACCTTGACATACATTCATGAAAAACAGGGGTGCTCCCAGCATTTGGTGGCTGTAATTGAGATTGTGAGGTAAAGGAATGATACTTACTGATATTACAGCACTGTCACTATAAAACTGATTTTTCCAGGCTTTTTCACTCATGCCTGTTCCAGATTTTGGTGACATCTTGGCTGTAGCAAGTTACTCTTTGAACATATAGGATGTATATGGAAAAGGACAAAGCTGTGGATGGGATGTGTGTGTTTGGGGGCACACGCAGGCAAATTGCACAACGAGGCAGTTTCCTATTAGTTTCACTTTACAGCTTCTGATGTTTACTGTGACAAATTTCACTAAGAGGGGATTTTGTATGCTGATTTATTTGTGAGGCCAGCTGTATCACGTTCATGTGTTGGATGTTTTTGAGTGACCTGCTTTTTGTGACTTTTGGAAGAGAATCTGGCTTAGAAGAGTGAGGTTAAACGAGTGAGTCATCTCTCCCACTTAAAATACATTTGAAATTACCAAAAGCTGCAGTTTTTGCTGAGTGATATTGAAACTATAGCAGGGAGATGAAATTCAGCACTCCTGATGCAATCTGACAAACACATGGAGCACAATTGCTGGTAGTGGTGGTGTTTACAAGGTGCAAAGATGTCAGTGTGCAGGGTGGAGAGGTGAGGTTTTACAGCTCAGTGAAAAGGATATTCCCCGTGATGTAAATATTTTAGCAAGCAGGACTGTAATAAAGTAAAACTAATGAAAGACCAACAAACTACTGATCTTCTAATCCTGGAGAATAAATGAGCTTTTTTAAAAAAAAAACAAACCCAAACCCCAGAACCATAAAGAAATTATTTCCAATAGTTTGGCAAAGGCAGTGCTTTACTGTGTTACTATCTGTCTTTCTGTCAGCATATATAAAATTATGTGTGCAGAAGTGTTATATACAGGTTTTGTCTTTCCTGTTTACAAAGAGAAACGAGGAGTAATGTACAAGCAGGTGCTTCTGATGATGCACATTTCAGCTCCTTAAAATAATTCCCTGAATTCCTTTCACTGATGGTGTGTTGGCTCAAATCACAGCCATGGCAGAGTCCAAACACGGGGCTGAAATTTGCTGGTTGTGTCTGTTATTTGAACTTTTTTTGAGTACTTGATCTCTAAGACTGACAGCTTCTCTTTCTTCAAGTGTTTTGACAGCTCCAGGGTTAAAGAGTAGCACCTTCAGAAAGCTCCATTGTGAAGTTTGGTAATTGACACCAATAACATAACATTAAATCATTCACTTTTTTTTTATTATTTTTTTGTAGTGGATATGCCAGTCTGCTTGTAAATACGTTAAAGGATAGTGTGTAGGTGGAAGAAGAATTATGCTACTATTTTAAGAGCTAATAAATCTTTATTTAAGCAAGGGACCGCTAAAATTTAATTAGGCATATAAAAGCAGAGATCATGCTAAGGGTAAAAATATGCCAATTCTCACAAGAAAAGGCTCTGCTTTACAGGACAAGAGTAAGTTAAAGTGTAAAGAGTAAGTTACTATGTCAATAGAAAAGCTGGAGTCTAAGTTTAAAAAAGGAGGAAAAAAAGAAATAAAAAAAAATCAGGCTGTGTAGATGGGTATAAAAGAATACACTGTACAGTTAGTAATCTTGCCTGCTCTGCTTGGTAGTGTTGTTGCCAACACAGAATCCCTCTAGCTCCTGAAGGGAAGCCCTTTAAAAATACCATCTCACCACAGAGCTGCTGGTGCTCTGCAGCCAGGCCTCAGCACATGGGTGAGCCTCAGCACATTTTTAGTGTTAGCTGCAATCTCCTAGAGAGGGGTGCTGCTCCTGGAAACCTTTGTGCACATGGTGAAATAAATTGTGAGTGGCATGAAAAGTCAGACTAAGTCATTTTGGAAGATGAAAATTGCATTGGACAACACATTGCTCTTGGCGGGTTTGCTCATGTGCCAGCCAGTGTTCTAGTAGGCATCAGGGGGAAAAAAAAAAAAAGAAGAATTCCTGATTTTTGCATGTGACATAAGTTGTTCCTCTGGTAAGCCCAGTGTCACCATGGCAGTAAAAACAAAGCATCTTTTTCTGCCTCAGTATTACCAAAATCCTTGAGATTTTATGCCCTGTAAATCTGTTGTTCAGTGAAGAAAAAGGAAAAAAAAAAAAGTGAAAATTCATGGCCTATGAAAGGATCTCTTAAATGTACAAACCTGTATGAAGTTAAAATAAATGCCTTTTCTAGATGGCATTTTGTAATGAGTTCTGTCACACTCGTGGAAGTTGCCCTGAGTTTTATTTCTGTCTGAGCTAAAAAGCCAGGCAGCACAGGCTGCTCCTCTGCTCTGCACAGGGCTTGCTCACTGAGCTGCAGGTGTAGGTTATTATTATACAGATTGCTCATAAACTTTGCTGGCAGTGTTGAAGAGTCTGTGGAAAGATGGTAAAAGCTGCTTTTGCATCACCTTGGATAAATGTCTCTTCTCCTGGGTGTGCTTATTACCTGGGATGCTGTGGCTGGGCAGAGCTCCCCCCTGGGGCTTTGCTTGCTTTCCCAACATAATTATTAAATAACAAATACTCTTTCATTTTGCCCAGCTAGGACAGAGTCTTTGACCTTTCCTACTCTTCCTGTTTCACTAGCCTCTGAGACCTTTGGAACCTTTTCGAAGCCCTCACGTGGTGCTTCGTGGAGTGCAGGCACATCTCCATTTCTGCTGTAACAAATTGTCTGAGCAAATTGCTGAACCTATACCAAAGATTTTGAAGAGCAGCTTATACAAATATCTGTCAAAAATAGCGTGGTGCAGCTCATCCTGCTTTAAGGGCAGGACAGACAATGTAAATGGCCTTTTAATTAAGGTCACCCTGCTTTCCGTGTTTATTTAATTATGCTGAAACTATCTGAGAACAAACTCTTATCTTAACATAATATGTTTGAAGCTTGTGTTTTGCCAAGTGAGGAGTACCAGAATGACATAGTACAAGTTGTCTAAAATGCTGCCTTCTCAGCAAGGCTTGTGCTTATATTGCTGTCCGTTCACCTTTTTGGTTTTTTGGTTTGTTTTTTTCTGGGAACATGACACGGTCCAGGGAAGCTCATTCTGTGGGGCAGACCCTTTTAAATGCCATGTCCTGGGTGCTCTAGGCAAGGAGAGTCACAACTTGGCTAAGGAAGGTGTCTCTCATGTCTCAGCTTTCAACGTTAATTTGTTCTGGCAAGAGTGCCATATGTACACTGAGTTACTCACATTCACATAGGAAGCTGAACTTGTGATAGGATCTAAATGCTTTTGATTTGACTTGAGCATACATATTCTGGGGTTTGCCTTCTCTTGGGCTAAAAGAAACTTAACAATTTCATATATGCAATGCTTCCAGTTTTTTGAAAACTGAAGGAATGTTATTAATAACACTTGTGCATGCAGCATACTGTTTTGCACATAAAATACGAACTCTTGTATTCAGCTGTCCTGATTTCCTTTGTTTGGTAGGGTAGACAGAGCTTCAGTAGCTAGGCTTTTTTTGCTTACCATTTTGACAGTTAAGGCAGGGATATAATTCAGTTGGCAGGAGAAAACCTTTGGTCTCTAGTGAACTTAGACTGTAATGTGAATGAACTCCTGTTATTGATGATGAAGACCAAAGCAGATATTTTGAACTGAACACACTGGACAAAATGGGCCACCTTCTGCCTTCTTTTCTATTTGCATGATCCCATAGTGGCCCGCTGGACAGATGGTTTGGTTATGACATGGTGAATTGCAAAGATTTTTGTTTCTCTAAAGTAATTGTTTGTACAAATCACAGACTTCGAATGCGTAAAATTCCAGCCAGATGTTGAAACCAGAAATGAACCATGTCACCACTAGTCATTGATTTTGCTGGGAACTGTGGTGATACCTCTTGTGATTTGCAGTGGGACATGTTAGTTGGGAGCAGAGGAAGAGCAATGGCTTCCCTTGGAGCACATTCCTTATGTTTGGAGATGAGATCTGAAACTGGTAATTTACTGATACTGTAGCTTGGATCGTTCACAGCGTTTGAACTGAAATCTTTTGGATAGAAAATAATCAAGACTACTGATTTATCCAAAGTAGGCAGATTTTGTATCTACTCTTTCCTGATTTCCCACATATTCCACACGTTTTTCATGTTTTTCCTCTGCTCATATCTAAAGCTGATGCAGGAGTAGTACCTGGGATCCTCCCCTTTCTCCCAAATTGCCTAGCTGTTGCATTCTTACCACAAGGAAGGCTGCAGGAAAGTGCATCTCACAGGGTTTTCACCCAGGAATGCCACACCAAGTCATGCTGAGATTTCATCAGAGAAATCTGGGTGGCTGGATTGTGAATGTGAGTGGAGTGGCTAGGCAGTGCCTGACAGATCTGAGAAGATCTTAGCACCTTCCAGAAAAAGATGTCTGCAAGCAGGCTAGGAGAGAAGCTGAGGAGAAATGCTACTAGCAGACTAGCAGAAGGGTAACTAACTTTAGAGATGACATCAATTAGGCTTTGTCAGAAAGATCTCTGCAATTTGGGCCTATAAGAAGATATTTAGCCCCATGTGGAGTCTGTGTGGTGACAGAGAGGAGGTGATGAGAACAAGACGAGGACATACACTGAAACCGAAGGCTGGATGGAGTTCTAAGGAATATTTAAGATTAAACTCTGACAACTGCAAATGTTACTTAGCTCTGAGCTCTGGATGTGCATCCCAGGCTACTCCTGGCTTTCTGTTGGGATGAGATGCAGGAACTCTCAGGAGAAGCTCAGAGGTGAGCTGTGGTGGCGTCCCGTGGCACACGGGAAGTTTCCTCCAGGTCTGCCCACTTAGGAGCCAGGACTGCAGGATGGAGTAGGGTGGGGATGCCCATCCCTTTCTTCAGACTGGTCCTCAGTCTGGGGGAATCAGACATATCCTTCCATCCACTCACATTCTAGACACAGACAATCATTCTTGCTGAATGATTCTCGTGCCCTGCTCATTTTCTAGCATTCCTAGTGTAAGGCCATTGCTAAACAACAGAAAGCTTGGGCTGGAGCTGCCTGGAAAACTTGTCAGAATTAGTGATAGGTTCTTGCTCTGCTTTTAAATAAGTGCCTTCTGCTTTCAGATAAATTGTGAGCAGATCCACTGCAGAGACAAAGCCATTTTGAGGAAAGCAGAGGCCTCCTGTCAATACTGACAGCTGAAGGATTGGATCCCTCCATTCCTTGTTGGCTGGCCTGTAGCTTTGAAATACTATTTTTTTGCACTTCTATCCTTTCAGGAGTGAACCTTTGAAAAGGTTATGTGTCTTGAGAACAAACCAGAATCTAAATATAAGGAGGAAAAAAAGAAAAAAAAAAAGCAGATTAGTTGTCTAGATTTTGAGAGCTGTGGATTCTAACCCATCCCCTTTAGCTGATGGCTCCTGCTGACTAACAGACAGGCACAGTGTCCTGCCTTCCCCCTCCCACCTCAAAGTCTGCTGCTGCCATTTCTCTTCTTGCAGAGGACAGGCAGCATAAAGGACAACAGCTCAGAGGAGAGATGTGACTCTAGTTCAGTAATAAGATCCCTTTACAACTCTGTTTCATGAAAACTTCATCCCTTTTTTCTGTGGTAAACACAAGGGAAATATTTGTTTGCTGCACATGATTTATTTAGATAAAGGAACAAGAGGGGCAGTGTCTTACCAGCATTTAGAAATCAAAGAGGTTAGAGACTAATTCAGCCTGTTATTAATCTGTTGTTATATAGAATTCTGCTATCTGTGTGACACTAGTAGATGTCTGAAAGGATATTTGCCTTTTTTTTTTACCCTTCTGCTACATAGAAGCAGTAACTAGCTAAGCAAGAGCCCTAAGCCAGCACATGCAGCGTCTGTTAATATGGTTCAAATAACAATTTCTTTTCTGCCTTGTTCACAAAAATAAACAGAATGAAAGAAAAATAAAAGTGTCAGTAACAACATCTTGCAACTTGGAAAAAAGGATTTGAATTACTAGTAAACTTAACCCCACTGCACACTACCCCACCCCCTGCCCCAAAATCCAATTTAATTTCACATGTTTCTGGCTTTAGTTGCACGCAGCTGTGTTATAGCTTAAAACAACTAATCTTTTTCTTTTCATTTTTCTGTTTTTTAATATATTTTTTTGGTTTACAGGAACTATTAGTTGTTTGAACACGTCTTGCCGCACATTTTCCTGTTTAAATTTATCCACAAAATACATAAATAAGGGGTTTGCACTGGGAATTCCTGCTCTGAATTGTATTCGAGGAATGCTTTTAAAGCGAGCCGAGGAAAGTGTTTCAGATGTGGCTCATCCAATTTACACAGAATTAGAAAGGAAATTTTCTGCCTTGGAGCCCTAGACTTAATGGGAAAATATTTGGTTTTCTGGATGTTCTTGTGTCGGGGTCTCGTTTGCTTCTTCTTGTTCCTCACATGCATTCCGATTCAGAATTTGGGGGGAGCCTAGGATAAATCCATAATATAAAACCATCAATAGCATAAAATATATATTTTTATTATAATATAAAAAATATTTGGCTTGCAGCAGGGTAGTCAGCCATCCCTGCCATCTCAGCTGAGCGGGCTGGGTCATTTTTCAGCTCTGAGCAGGGCTTAAAGCCCGGTTTGGTTGGGGAAGCTTAGCCCGGCGGTGAAGCCCGGTGTGTTTGGGATGCTCTGCTGCTGCGGGATGGAACAGAAGGGGCTGAGCCGTGGGAGCCCAGCAGGGGGTAGCCAAGCACTGGTAACGAAGGAGGTCTCCAACTTGGAAGTATCCTTCGTTCTGAGGACAGCAACAGCCAGCCTGCACTCTCTTAAACCAGATTTTTTTTTTTTTTGCTTCCTCAAGGCTTGGGTTATTTACCCTGCCGGTGAGCAGTTGGTGCTCTGTTTGCTGGGAGAAGCCACAGGGCGGGAATTCACCCTGCGGAATAATGTGCTTTCTTTCTCCCCCCCCCTCCCCTTCACCTCTGGAATGCTGAGAGTTTAGGTTGCTCAGGTGAACATTCCCCAGCTAAATCCTTGGAAGGCGAACAGGAGGGGAAACTGTTTTCTTCTGATAAACTACTGTATTTTTGCAAGTGTTCGCATTTCTTGGCACAGAATACATTTTTTTTTTTCCTTTCAAAGCTGCTTGCCAAACGTGTACATAATTTGCTATGCCTATGGAGTTGCATCACTAAGTGAGGAAGCTATGCTTTCCAAGCTGAGACTGGCAGCTGGCAAACATAAAATATCTCAACGTTGGCAAAGTCCCACCAAAAAAAAAAAAAAAAGGGAAAAAAATTAGACACCTGGTTTTGAAAAATCCAAGGCTGGGTCTTCATTTGCTATAAAGCAACAGATCTTGAGCCTTTGCTCACTTGTCACAGCTGAGAGCTTGGTCACAACTGCTCCGTTTTGCAGCTGAATCTGTCTGTGATGGAAACTGAAAGTGCGCCCTGCTATCAGCCTGGACAAACTCTGGGGAACATTTCTCCTTTTCCTCTCCCATCCCCAACAAAATAATGGGACTTGGCTGGTTAGCTGACATGCTGCAGATTGCAGGGATGCAGCAGATTATATTGAAAAAGCAACTGCCCCTCACTTGTGCTGCACCCAGGCCTGCTGGCTTAGGTCAGGAGTCTGCCTTGCTAGGCACTGTCAGCCAGGCTTCCTGCAGACAGTGGTCCCAAAAAAACGATTATTAGTGATTGCTGAGATGCTTGTCTCCAACTCTGCTCAGCTTTGATGGCTTAGCCTTTGTTTCTGGCCTCTGCTCCTCTGTCTCCCTGCTCTCCATTGGCAAAGTGCTGCCTGCATGGCTTGTGTGCTCCAGAAGTGGCTGGAGCTACCCAAGCTCTGGAGAGTGGGTTCAGTTCACATTGTGACTTGACAGATGGAGGGGAGAAAGGAGTTTCAGCCTTCAGAGAAGATGGGGGAAGCAGCAGCAGAGCTGGTGGGAGCTGTATGGTTTGTGGGAGGCCCTCAGCCTTTGTCTCCTGCTGTGTCTCCGTTAGCTCAGGGAAGAATTAGGAGGGAAAAGTGCCCCCCTACTCTCCAGAGCTGTTGTGTCCTGAAATTTCTGTGATTCCTTGTGCAAAAGTTTTGTGCTCTGTCCGTGCTTGGTGGCATTGTGATACATTCTTTTGTCACTATTAGTGAGGAAGATGTAAATGCTTACTGCCATGCCTCTCCTAAAAATCAGTGTTACTGCCTGCACAGGTTAGGAAGGTAACATTCCTACCCTGTTATACAGGCATATAGGATAATATATATGGATATACATATAATTATTTTTTTAAGGAGCCCCTTGTGAGGGGAAGGAATGCTGCTTGATACCTGTTTAAGTGGATGTTAATATCAAATCCCCATAGTTTTGTGTAGCCCACACTTACCTTGCTGCTACCTATGCCAGGCTGCTCCTGTATTGTTTCCTTTGTTCTGTTTTCCTCAGTGCAATGAACCCTTACGTTATGAGTTTCTGCTGTAGTTTTAACCTCTAATATGCAACCATTACAGCTTATCTCGTCTCCTAAATTACTCTAAAATCCAATTATAAAATCCTCTTTCCCTCAATAGCACACAACTTGCCACATTACTGAAATGCTGGGTAGCTCTTTTGTTTTTTCTAAATTAATAATAACTACCATTTTCCGTCTGCTCTTAGTATGGAAGTCTTTTATATCACTGAGCTGCTTTCCCATAATACATATTATGGTTCTTTTTATATGCTAGTTATGTTTGGAAAATACAAGAAAGATTTTGAAAAGATGTGCCAGTCAACTTCTGTGTATCAAAATATAACAATGAAAATCCTTAGTGGAAACTTAGGAGAAAATTCCCAATAGTAATGTATCCTGCCAGACGAAAATGGCAATTCATCACTTGATGGACTTTTTTTTTTTTTTTTTTTTTTTTTTTTTTTTTTTTTTTTTGGGGCAGGAACAGTTGCTACTTCAAACCAGTTTCTAATGATTTCAAAATAAGGGTCCTGAGGTAACGTGTCAAAAGAAATGCAACAGGGCAAGAGGAAAACCTCTGTATTCAAAGTATTCAAAAATATCTGTGTCTTACCATTATAGTTTCTGAATTTCTAGTAGGCTTTGTCTCTTTTTTTTTAAAAAAAAATCAGATTATAAAAACAGACGTGATTTACTTTGGAAGTTTATTAAATACGTATCCTGAGTTCCTTTTTCAAAATGCTGCAGTTTCCATATTAATAGTCCAGACGTTGATTGTGTCCTGACACTAAATCTTTTTGCTCTTAGAATATTAACTCTGTTGATAAAACCACTAGCCTGTTTTTAATAAACTCTCCAGTACCGTAAGCATTTTCTGAACCCCAGTGTGAAGATCTGGTGATAAAAGGGATGCAGTGGAAATAAAGATGCGCCGTGAGAGCTTGAGTGAGACTTTCCAGAAGGGCTTGCTAATGGTAAATAACATCTTCACCTGGTCCCATAAAAATGCATAAATATATATATATGTGTGTTCCTTTACCCACACTGTCCAGTGTTATCTGGTAATTAGTCAAGTGCAATAAATTAATCGAGAAATGAGTGCACACCAAGGGAAGAGTTGTTTTTACAGATCCCGTGCTGAGAGTTATGTCCCCTGGAACTGAATGGATTTTTGCAAGTTTGCAATGCAAGCTGTAAGATCCCAGGCAGCCACAACTGTGTGTGTGCTGTAGGAACCCAGTCCACCATCATCCTGTGAACTTCTTTTTGCCTTTTCATAGGAATTGCATGTGTAAGGATCAGAGTGTTGACTCTACTCTGGTATTTCTCCCATCCTATTTAATTGGACCTTACCACTAAAAAAAAGTGCATCAAAGTCTGAGTTTTAAAGGGTAATGCTTGGCTTGTCCACCAGTGAAGTGAATGGCAAAACTCCAACTAGCTCCAGCAGTGTCTGATTGGACCCCAGCCCAGCTCCCTTTGGTTGAATTTTATGCACAGCCCCATCCTCTCTCCCAAAAGCTGAATGAAAATATTTTGGTGTTCTTCTGGGCTAGTATGTTCTAGTTTGGTGTGCTACAGTTCTCATGTATTTGGTGTGTTGAAGCTATGCAGTTTTGGGGTGGTTTTTTTTTTTTTTTGTTTTTTTTTTTTTTTTTTTTTTTTTTGATTGTACCTGCTTCTTAAGTGGCTGCTTCTTTGAGCTTGGGAAATCTATCACCTAATTTACTTTAGGTCATGATAAATAAACCTGTATCAGCACAGATGTAGAAGTCACTGAAAATATATTTATATTTTAAATTGAAGTTCAAGGTAACATTTAGATGAATAATTATTTACTGTTTTGTAAATGATGACATATATGACAGCAATCATGCTTTAGTACAAGTGCTTTTCTGTTTTGAATGTCTCATTAGTTGCTTTGTAGGGCTGTGCTGGTTTTTTAAGATTCAGATTCAAAATCTCTTCTGATTTCTGCTGTTAGGTTTTTGGCAGTGAGCCAGCTCCAGATATGCATAATATTTCACTGTTAGACCTTGCAAACAGAATATCCTGCTGTGCTAAAGAAAACATTGTGTTTCTTACCACATGAAAATAATCCATCACTTTTCAATCAGCACACATGTATACAATGGTGTGCACACGCACACACACCCTTCTACCTGCTTTTGCCATCAGACTCCAGAAAAAATTAATGACTAAGATGTGAAGGGTGGACTCTTAGTACATGATCCATTAAAGTACAAAACAATCAAAATATATCCAGCATCTGATTTGCAAAGCAATGTGGAGTCAGAGGCAGGCTGAGGAAACAGACCATCCGAAGACCTCTCTGACCTTGTTCAAGGAGCAGTATCTTTTTGTTTGTTTAAATGCTACATGGGAAGTGAGAATGTAAGTTTAAGGCAACCTAGAACATCCCTTTGCACAGATCACTGCTGCAGAGAATGCATTGTGTATAGAAAAGGAAAAAAAAAAAACCCATATGTATTGTACAGCCCACAAAATAAGTGTTGCCTTATGTAATGTGTATAGCTAACCAGGAGAGATTTTCCTCCTTGGAAATTACACAGGAGGGAGTTTATTCACAGTGCAGCACAGAGAATATGTGGGTGCATGCCCCCACAGGCTGTGGGAAAAATTATGTGAGTTCTTTCTTTTTGTGTTATGCTGGATACCACCCTGCATTTATGACTTCTGTGCCACTGAAATCTGGGTGTTTACTGAGGACAGTGATGTCTCAACAGCATGCCATTCAAAGAGTAGGGGTTAAACAAAAGAATAATTTAGCTACCTAAATTTGTCTTTTGTTTACAGGCAGACAGCATATTCCATACCAGTACACAAGTGCTGAAACTGTAGTCAATGAAACTACAGCTAATTGAGGGGTAGTAGAGTAAATGTACTGTAATCCAAATAATATTTAAGCAGTATTTCACTTTGCATGAAGTTAGAACTCCAAGCAGCAGTTAAGTCCAAGGGTTTTTTCTACTTTAATGTTGCCCTGCTCTTCTGAATGTAGTCATTGTAGGATGTCTCCACAGCAAACTGAGAGAGGAACCACTCAGAAGTGCTTTGCATCACCCATCAGGAATAAATGAAGAGCCTGGATGTATAACTTTGTGGGAACTCCCTCTGCATTCCTCAATATTTTGCTGAATGGGAAATGTAAGAGTTGTAGGACAAAGCTTTTTATGCTTATTAGTAATGCATCAACAAAATCCACGTGGACTATTCTGGTAGGTAAGGTCATGGAATCTCAGGGGGATTCTTTTCCTCACTGTCTTTCAAGGTCTTAATATTTTCATCTGCTTGTGCCTCAGATGTAAATCCAGAGCAACAGCTGAAAGAGCAGCTCTAGAAGTGTGCAGTGGGCAAGGTTAATGAGAGGCACTGAGAACTGAGGAATCACCAAGGCTCCAGGAACCTGGCTTTTAAATCCCAACATCCTTCACTGCTGCCCTTCAAGTATTTTCAGTCATGCACTTTTTAGACCACTGAATTTTGAACTTCTGGTCACCCCTTTCTTCCAGATGTGAAAACAAGAGCTTGTCAGTGGAAAAAGGAGTTCTCAACAGAGCTATCACAATGCAACTTGTGACATGAGTCAGAAAATCAGAGGTCTACTCTGTTGCCATGATAAGACTTGATTAAGATGACTTACCAGGTTGTCAGTTCAGCAGTTTTGTTGCCAGCACTTATTTTTTTACTTAATTAGTTTGTTGTTCTTTATCTAGGTTTAGGAGATTGGGAATTGATGTGATATATTCTGACATCTAAATAAAGCATGGGAACGTTTGGCCAGCCTTTTCAGGATTGTTTTAAAAAACAAATTGCTTTCCTTTGGAGTTCCATGTCTTTCAGCTTCCTTTCTAGTTTTCTCTTTAAACATGGAGTTGTAAGAAGAAGAAACATGGAGAGGGTAAATAATGAAGCAAAGGTCTAATGGCTGGAGAAAAAGATATCTATTTTCAGGCATGCTAACTCATGCCTGACCTTAACAAGGCAGTTACCCACTTTTGTACTGATCATTTTACTTACCTGTGAGATACATAAAATAATATACTAATTTCAGTTAAAATAAGCAATAAAATAAGAAAACATGCATTTGTGGAAGAGATAATTTTTACTTGTGGAGAAATAAACGTTTTTCACTAATTCAAGACAGTTTTTCTGGCGTTTCAGAGGTCCTTACAAATCCAAGTGGAGTTAACTGAAGCTGTGGTCACTCCAAAAGATGGTGAATACCCTTTGTGGTGGTTTTCTGGTCTTAAATGTGAATGAAGTTTTGTGCAGTCTCCAAGAGACTCACTTTCCATGAGTGAAGAGAACAGTTCACTTTCCTCACATACTTACACTATGGAAACAGAATTACTCACTGAAATAGTTCCATTTCAGCTGGTGACTCTTCAGAATGTTAGCTTTTCATGTGCCTGCCACTTCAATGTCTTCTCATCCCATTTACAGAAGCATTTCAGCTTCAGCATTGTGTTTGAGCATTTGTAACACACATGAATGCCAGAAAATTAATTTTAATGAATGGCTTTTGCACGTGGAGTGTGTTCTGTTTTTTCATTCAGCAGAAGCTGAAGAGTGATGTCAGACAATCCAATGAACTCATCTTTCAGAATGGCTTGCCTATTTTACCTCCAAATTTCTGACAGTGCAGTTTTTTTATCCTGTTGGTTCAAAGGCTCCATGAAGAAAAATGAAAGGGGGGGATGGTTCATCTAGGATGTAAATACTGGTCAGCCATGACGTTTGTGTTAATTCCGTGTACTACAGTGTAGAAAGTCCTGTCTAAACCACTTTACTGTTAATCCCCCTCTGCTGTGAGAAAAGCTGTTTTCACCCTTAGGAATGAGTCTGGACACTTTCTTTGGCTCACAGTCACCTCAGCAATAGCATCCAGAGGAGGTGTCCAAGCTTTTTATTTGTCCAGAATGTCTGCTGACTTGACAGAAGGGACTCTGAGGGCACCAGGATATGGAAGAGGAGTAATGGGAAATAAGTTTGGGCACAAGGGATCTCTTATTTACTCTGGGGAGGGGTAGAAGGAAATTGGTGGCAAAGAGGTGAAAAAGATGCTCAAAAAACATGATGAAGTAGAGAGAAGAGCAGTACGTGTGGAGCCTGGTGATACCACCTTGGGCCACCAAGAAACAGTTGATGCACCAAGTGAAATACCAACAGTTCCCAAGTGGCAGGCAGAGAAGAAAAATAACCAACATAAAAGAAAAACGAAGGTTTGTCAAAAGTAAGAGAGGCAAGTGCAGTCAGCCAGTTGTTCCAAATACCTAAAAGTGCCAGATGGCACCACGTGGAGGAAGCATCCATCAGCAAAATGATGAGGTTTTTTTTTGTTACTGACCATAGCAATATTTTTCCAGGTATTTCCTTTCTGTCTTATCTGAGCACTAGTCAAGAAGAGCAAAGCAGTCCTTGTTCACCCTGTACAAAAACACTCAGAGCAGCAGCTCTTTTCTCTCTTTCCTTTTTCATAAGGAGACATTGTAACCAGAGAAGGATTTCCAGTTGGATGAGGTTTTGTTGCCTAGGAAGATGTGGGTGACATGGAAGGAGATGAAAAGAGAAGAGCAATTGAAAGGGATGCCTGCAGCACAGTTCAAGATTAATGTTCCTCCTAGTTTATCTCGTGTTTCTTCCACAGATGATGTTCCAAGCATGCATGTTTGTATGGTTGACACTAAGGAGCATAGAACAACTCAGAGTCTGCTCAGTTCTTGCCATCACCCATTCAGCAATGGGGGAAAGAAACACCTATGTGGTTCTCCACACCTTTGCACCAGGGTAAATGAGAGATCAGATGGGTTGTCTGGAAGGAGGTGCTGTCAATGCTGATCTGCACTGGACAAGCCAGGCCACTTGTGCATTGTGTGGGGGAACTGTGGAGTTGAAATCACTGCAGTGATTTCTGCAATGAAGGGAGTCAGCTGTGCTGGAGGTCTAAAAATCAGAAATGCTCCAATTATAGGCTCAGCTTCTTGGTGTACTTGGGGACATTCAGAATTATCTATCGTGTTGGTTATTGCTAACAAATGCCTGTATTTTAGATATTTGTGTTTGCAATGTTCTTTGGAGCCTTTAGGCCTGTAAGAAAACTGATTCTAATTCACAAATTACAGGGTGCCACTGTTTGGTACTTTGTTTTCAGGAGTTGTGCACGTCACATGGTGTTGGCTTCACTCAGAGATCCCACTAGAAGTGAATGCCTAGCAGGAGGCTGTTGTCCAAAGAATGGCAGTAAATTATTAACTTTTAAGCTACATTTATATTTATTTATTTTATATTTATATTTAAATTTATTTATTATATTTACTAATTATTGTTATTCTTATGTAATGACTTATTGTGTAAGAGAAGCTGTATTTGGGAACAAGCTGATACAAATATACTTTAAAGTACTTTAATATTCAATATATGAAATGTTACCTGCAGAGCACTATAACCCTCTGAGAAGAGAATCAGTGTAACTCTTTTCATGACCTGATTCACCTGAATTCAGACAGATATTTGAAACTCTCTAACAGCAGAAGAGGTCCTCCTGTCTGTCCCTTCTGGTACCTTTCACAGCTCTTTGTCCAGCTTTAAATGAAGTAGTCAAGGAGAATATCATCATCTGTCTAGCTTGCAATTCCCCTGTTGTAACATTTCCTTCTTAGGACTCTTCTTCACCCTCTACCTTCCTTGTTTAATTTCATCCTGTTTGCATTTTAGTTTGGCTTAGCAGCCATCTGTTTACATTTTCTTCCCTCTGTCCATCCTCACCTCTTGCTGTGGCATCCATCATTGTTTCTGGAGGACTCAAACTACAGCTACATGGGGAAATTTGGGGTTTGAGCATTCCTCATTCCGAGAGCTGAAGGGAGCCTACCTTGTTGGTTTAGAGCTAGAAAAAAGAGTATTTAGGGATTACATTGCTAGAGCTTCACCCAGAAAGGTATCATACAGATATTTGTTTTTCTGCATTGAAGGTCCCAGACTTCCTTCTTTCCACGTTCCCATTGGGGATTTTCTCTCTGCCACAAAGGGTTTAGCTCACTGTGCCCCTTCTGTATGAGATTTTAAAAGGTACCTTTCACCTTCCCCTGATGTCTCCCCAGGTATAATTTGATGCAAGTTTATACCAATGCTGATATTTTTGATTTTTTTTTTTTCTTAACCAACTTTGAGTTCCTGCACTTTGTACATGAAAGCTGTTAAAGCCTTGCCCATTTAAAACAAAGAATAAGTGTAATCATAGGTTCTTTGAGTGTGAAATTTACTCATGTGTAGCAGATTGACACAAGGCTGAACATTCCCCAGAAATCTTATGTCCTCTGATTTACTGTGAATCACTTCACATTTGCAGTGGAAGTACAGATAAAATCATATCCATAACCCTGTGATGACTCTAAGTGGTGTGTTTAGCTGCTTTTTAACAGACAGTTGAATCAAATAATTTTAGCAATCTCATACCAAAAAATGTTATGCATTTTCCTCTCTGTCTTTCACTCTCTCTCCACTACAGTGCCTGTCTTGCTGCTTAGAGCAAACCAAGTGTGCTCCATTTGTTGTTGCTGTGTCATTGACATTGATGTTTTATACACTGAATTACATTTGTGTTCGAGGCCTCCTTTATTTCCAAAATGTTTTGTTAAAGTCTTGCCTACATTAGGCATTTTACTTTCTTGTCCTATAAAGCATTTCATGGTGTCCTGAACCAGTAGGAAATTTTCTTGTCAAGTCTGACAGGAGCTGCCATTGCTCTGGATTTTTGGGTCAGCAGTACAAATTTTATTGTCAGAGTTATCACATCCCCCTTTCTGTCCCCCTGCTGTGTTTTTATCACCTAAAAATCACAGCACCTTGTTTATGGTGACAGTTTGTTATACAGTAGGAATATACCTAAAATATTTTTTCAATTATGGCAATAAAATATTGAAGATTTTGCCTAGGAAACGTGTTAAGGAGAGATGAAGGGAATGTAATTCCCCTTGAGAAACCAATGCAATTAGTTTAATAAATACAGGGAGTGAATTAATTAGATTAATAAATTAGGAGAGTTTCTATTTGTCATTGGTTGATTGTAGCTGGCTTTTTGTTTGAGTATGACTTGGTTGGAAGTGGCAGGTGTTTCTGCAACAGGATTTACTGCTATTCTAGATTTAGAAAAAAGCCATGCTTTAGCATCTTTGCACTTTGAACACATCCAAAGAGTTATCTAAGTTCTACAAGTTTTAACTGAATTCTTTTCTCTTTTCCCAAACCACAATGACTGGATGTGATGTGCAGTGATCCTGCACAAATATCCTTAAAGATGGTATTAGTTTCTCTTTTTTGATATAATGCCTCACTATCTGCCAGGGAAACACCCCCTTATGACATAAGGTAAGTCAGTTCACGTCCCTGCTTAGATGCATGTTTGAGTGCACTTTAGGGTAAATACTCTTACATGGCTACTGAAAAATCCATTCATTTTAGCACCAATGAAATCTGAGTGAGTACAAATACTGATATTTAAAATGCTTCTTTTGAGTGGGAAGAAAAATATATTGTTTTCAGGGATGTTTCTTCTCATGTTTTGGTTGTGCAACCGAAACACGTTGAAGAAATAAGTTATAAATATGTAGTTTTCCCACAGTTGTTTATTTCTGAAATTCTTCAGCTCTGATCTGCAGTCAAAATACCAACTCTCTGTAGAGCACTTGTTTTGGGGCCTGGGGAAAGCAGTGAGCCTTTCTGAGCTTGGCCCAGGAAAGCTTCATCCAAAGGAGATGGAGACCTGCAAGAAAGAGCTGCGATAAATTTTGAGTGTAAAGCACATCTGTGTAATCAACACTCAGTATGCTCATCACCCAGGGCAAAAAGTGCACCCCAGAAGTTAAAGTGAGAAAGATCCAGACCCACCAAGTCATAGCATGTGGTGTTATGTTGCTTTATTGACCTGGGAAACATCAGCTCAAACCTGTGGTCTGTTTGTACTTCCTGGGAATTTTTAATTTAGTGGTGTGAGTTAGCCCATTCCTACAGCTGGTGCTGTATTTTTATTAAAAAATACTGCTCACCATCAGGTGTTGGCATTATTAGTCTTGCCTTGCTACTGCATTGCCACTGAGGTGTTTGGAATATCCCATTTTTATGCCTGGTTTGCCACCTCTGGTAAATAGGGAGTTGCTGATTCAAGGATGGGCTTGGTTGGTTGTTTTTTGATTTTTTTTTTTTTGTGGGTTGTTTGTTTGTATTGTTTGTTTGTTTTACTGCAAAAGTAGAAAGAAAATTCTATGCAGTGAAGTAAAAGTGGCACTTAATTTGGACAGCATAGGCACATAAAGATGTGGTGGCTGTAAAAACCATTATCTTTTAGCAAACAACAGTTGCTTATCAGATAAGACACTGATTTTAATGAAGAATCATAGATAAGGATAGAGCAGCACATTGATTAATGCACACAGCAACTTCTCCTGAAACCTGACTGCATTAGGTCTTCACTCCTTTGTGATGATATGCAAGCTGTAATAAAGCTCTTACAGTTACTCAATATTATGAATAGCATTAGCAGAATTATCAGAGTTTCTAGTTGAAATGGGTGACTGTATCTCCTGGACTTCCTAAAGTTCTCACTTTTTTAATATAAACCTGCATTATTATAAGTCAGAGATAAACAAAGGAAAGTCCAGGAAAGAACTGAGAGGGGAAAAAGGGAACAATCCAATTTTACTTGTTAACATGCAATGTAACTTGAATGTATTGTAAGTAATTAGGAATTGCTTAATTTAAGCCACAGCAATACACAAAACCACACCACCATATTTTTTGGCTGTGTTTGGCTTTTGTAAATGTGCTTTAGGAAAAGGGTGTTTGTCACCAGTAAAAAATCAACTAGTCTTTGTAGCTGGGCTGATTTATTTTTGAATGCAGGGCTATTGTTAAATATAAAATAATTTTTTCCCCCCTTTCTTTGAATCTAGTCCATACATCACACTTGTGTCATGGAAAAAGCTATACATAATTCCTGGGGCAACACGTCCCCATTTCCCTTTTAGATTTTTCTGATCATTGAACCCTGCAATAAAATGGTCCCATGCACACCTGTTTGACACCTGGGTGGTGCAGTGCTTGGGCTGAGGTTTGAGGCACTCAAGTAGAGTTGCTGTGATCTCACCCCGGTTTGATAGAGCAAAACTTGTTTTAAAGGGAAGCTTTTAAGGTCTAGGTGGGATTCTGGAGCTGGAGGATGGTCTTAATTTACAGTCATTTTCCTGAAATTAGTTATTCCTTAAAACTGCTGCAAGTTACTAAGCTCATAAGCTGTTTTATCATGTTGCATGTGCAGTTACATTTAAGAAAGTTTGCATTTGCATGGTTAAAAATGGGCAGTATGAGGTTTCTTGTTTTGATTACCTTTTAACCTGCTGGCTTACCTAAGATGAAGAGAGAAATAATGCAAATGACTGTGAGTTTGACCGTGCTGTGTGAAGGAAGCAGGGAGTACACGTGCTTTGTTAATGTGAGTTTCTCAGCTAGTAAGCCATTGCCTATTAGTAATATCATCATTCAGAGCTAATTAATGCATCATTACAGTCTTCTAGAAGGCTTTTGCTGGTGTGAGGCTGAGTGCACGGGTTAGTATTTGTTCTGGAAATGTTTTATTGTTATTGCTTTATTGTAATACGAAAGCTGATTCGGCACCTTGGATTGCGCCCGCACGCCCAGAAGCATTGTTTTAATTGGAAATACTTGCAACTAAAAATACCAGACATAAAACATAAATGTGTATGTAGTGGGCCATTTACTAATTCTATAAAAGGAGAGTTTTATTGAGGGTGGGGAGATCCAGATACGGCAGCTTGGTGCTCTTGAACCCAGAATCACAGAATTGGTTCAACATTGAGTGTTTGTCTCCAATTCTCAGGGGCTGATCCTACACATTCCCCTTTTTTGGGTCTGTTTAGGGCCTTGTGGGGAATGCACAACTTTTGAGGATCAGATCTGAAACTCTTCCCAGGGAACACGCTTTTGAAGAACATCTGTTTTGAAAACACCAGGCATGTGCAAACCAGAGTGAGACCAAGGTCATCTGAAGTTTAGCTTTCCTCTACCCAAGAGCTGCCTGTAGTCATTTTACTGGCTTTATTTTCATCTGGTCCCTGCATAGTAAAAAATTCTGCTCATAAAGCAATCACAAAAATTGTTATGGCCCTAAAGAATGCTGCTGAAAGCAAATAAGTGCTGTAGTTTCCAGATTCCATCCCTAATTAGTAAGAGGGGTCAAGTGTCAGGTCCATCAGTGAGCTGTAGTATTTCAGTTTTCGATCAGTAAGGGTCATTCATTTAACAAGACAAAGAGGCTGAGAATTTTCTTTGTGACATTGTTCTGGTTGCCTTTCCTTCTCATGTTATTCCTAGCTTTTTCCTGATAGTTTAGCTTGGGTTTTTTTGAAACTAGTCTCTGGATAATACTTTAGTGGACTCTTAAATCACTCTTCTTTTTTTTTCTGTTCCCTGGCAATATAGTTGCTTCCTTTCCATTAACCTACTGCCTGATTACACCAACTGTCTGAAATGCAGTTAGAATGACTCTTTGCATATGATCTTATCTGACACTAACATCTCCCTCCATTTTTTAATCTCATTTTAAGGACGTGGAACTCTTTGGAGGTCCTTCTGCCCCTTTTATCTAGATTCCATTTTCTTAAATGAAATCATCCAGCTTTTCCAAGGGGAATAGTTTAATTGTTCAAGGTGCATGATTTGTTGTGACCTTACAATTGTGCAGGACCACAGTCCGTGGTGTTCCATGCAAGTGATCAGAAGGGGCCATGCTCGCCTTTGAAGTGGGGTAGCTTATTAAAAAAGTAGTAAGTTGTATCAAACTTTGTCCAATTAACTGTGTCCTTTCCACATAAGCATGGGGGGGGCGGATTTTTTGTGTTGTGGACTGAGGGGGTTTTTGAGCAAAATTTACTGCTAAATCCATGTTTTAACCGACTAGTGTAAAATATTTGCATTCTAACCACCTATTGATTCATCTAAGTTCAGAGATGGATAGTCATAGCTTGAAAGATTTATCGAGTTCCAGGAGTCCAATTTTATCTAGCTTGTTTGTTTTACAGTGTGGCCACTTTTCTGCCTCTGTTGCTCTCCCTGTTCAGCTTTGCTTACTGAACCTGTGGCTCATATTCTCTACTGCTTCCATGGGACCCATGGTGTGGCTTGGCTTTGGTATGGTTTCCATTTAATCAAGGGGAAGATGAAAGTAGGTGTGTGTTGCTCTCCACTCCTTAGTCATTTTGCCATCCATCTTAGTCAATGTGTGGTTGCCCAGGACAGACACGGCATTAATGATAGCTGTCAAAATAATAGTCGGGAGGTTAAAGGTCAAGAAAAATATGTAAAAGACTTCAGGGTGAACCAGATGATAAAGTAACTCATTTAGGCCATTAAATGCTAGCATGGTATGGGCTTGATGGGTTCATGGGTTACTAGAAGCAAGAAGAGTAAATGGGGACATCTTCAAGTAGTTTACTCTTGTTAAAAGATGAAAAAAAGATGATAATAGCATTACCAAACAACTGCACTAAAGGCAATTTTCTTAATTACCGTGCTGACCCAGCAGTGCACAGAGAGAGGTCTTGTTATTAGAATGAGAGCTTTTACTTTCAAACAATATTAACCCTTCTTGGTACTCTGTGTCTTAATTAAGAGTATTCCTGGAAGTTCTGCAGCTGTCAACATTTTTACATTTCTTTTTGGGCTTGCAAAGCAATGAGTCAAGAAACAAACAGTTGCATCTTTCTTCATTGTTTCAGTGGTCTTTGCTTCATTTTAGGTCTTTCTCCAATAAAGCTATGAGCCATACATTTATGGAAGGAGCAAGGCTGAGAAGCTGAATAGTCTCTGTAAAAACAGCAGTGTGAAGTTGTCTCCCTTTCCCTAATTTTTTCAGCAAGGCATTTTGTTTACAGTTGTTTAGAAATCAGTTGTTTTCAGTTGTTCAGAAACAGCCTTATTTCCCAGAATAATCAAGGTGAGGAAAAAAAGTTCTGTAAGCTATTATACTTTCCTTGAACAGTGAAATATCACAGAAAACTGGGAAGTTTTGTATGTATCAATAGAAGATTTTTCAATTTTGCTATCTCTAATTGGGGGCATGGATTAAGAGTTTCCTCCCTAAACCCTTAACAAAAAATTCCAGCCGGATTAATGTCATTTATATGTGTTGTCTGTCTTCTGTTACCTTGCTGGCCATGGTTAGTGGAGGCTTCATCCAGGTTCTGGGATATTGAGTGTTGTGCCAGAGGGCCTGGGGTTAGAGGGTTTAGCTGGTTTTTTAAGGGGTCTTCTCAGTAACACTATTTTCTTTTGGCTCGCCTGTGTGTCATGCTCAGATATGTTCTTCTTGCAGCCATTGTGTTGTAGTTGCCTTTGCTGGAGAGGAAATGCAAACCCTCAGCATCAAGCAAAGTGTCATAGGCAGAGGAATTCTCTGCTCTTAGAGCATCTAAGCAAAGATATGCATGTACAGAAGGCTTTTATGAGAACAGTGAGATGTTGCTGGGAAGATTATTAAAAAACAACAACAAAAAAAAGAGGGATAATTTGCAGTTGTCTGAAGTTGTGGCGTTGTTCTACCATGATGAAGTAACAGTAAAATGCAGTAAAATCAGCTGGACTGAAAGTTCTGGGAAAGTCAGTACTGCTACTGTGACTATCACCCATTGCTCAGAGAAGAACCTGCATTAGTATTGATAATTTGGGGGGTGGCAGGGAGTGGGAGACCAATGAATCTGGAGGCAGTGACTGAAACATCCAGAGTGCCTTGCTCTGGAAGATATTTCTTCTCAAGTCTTCCTTTTTGCCTTCCCTCATCAGAGGACTTTTCAGAGACTGTCACTCAACGTGGCATGTCAAGCAACCTGTTCCCAAACTTTGAAGCTCAGAGAATTGTTTGGGAGCGTGGTAACAAGGGCCCAAAGAGCTGTCACAGGATCAGATTGATCTCCACCTCCTTTCTCTTCAGAAGCTGTCTTTGAACAGGAGCTTTGGCTTAGAGGAGAAGCAAATGATCTGGTTTCCTTCACTTATGTCACGCTGATTCCATTCATGGGGATTCTGGAGATGTGGGGGAAAGCTAGAGTCCTTCTGAAGGAAAATGAAGCAGTTGAGCTCCAGGGACTTTCCAGCCACATACCAGTGGAAACAATTAGTCCAAAATAATGGCTGTTCTTCCACGTATTTGGTAGGGATGTTTTGTCCAAGGAATCAGATAAAATCTGGTTCAAGTAACCCCTAAAAAGTGCATATTCTATAGATGTGGGGCCTTCAGCACCAACTGAGGTAATCCCTTGGTCTACTCTTTTCACACCAAACACCTTGCCAGTATAGAGTCAAGGCTTCTAATCTAAAATGATTGTCCAGGCTGGTATATTTTCTGTGGCACTTGGTAATTAGCTTAATTATATTATTAAGACTCTGCAGTATATCATACTACTATATCAAATTCTATTTCTTTTAGTACTGTAATATCCCTAACAATCCCTTCTTTAATGTCATGAAACTGCTGGGCTTGGAGCTGTAAAGACAGGTAGGAATTTTGGCTGGAGCTTCTTGAAAGAGCTTGCACTCTGCCTCAGTGCAATAAAGGGTGAAGGGAGGTTTTTCAGCCTTGCTTCCTGGGAGACAGCTGAAGTGATTTGTCCAAAAGTATCAGGTAGATCTAACATTTGGAGTTGCATACTTTGAAAATCATTGCAATATCTGGACTAAGACACTGACAAGGTTGTTTTCCATCCAATTTTCAAAGCAAATTCCCCCCCATATTTGCACTATTTGAATTTATAGTAGAGCACTGTATCCCAGACTTACAGTGAGTTTAAAATGATGTATCTCCTGATGTCTGGTTTGCAAAAATTGTTAGCTGACCAGGGAAAGGACATCTGAATGGCTAATGGAAACTTTCTCTTTCCCCTAAATGGGGCAGTTGGCTAATTTGTTTAGCTAAACTATATTAGCCATTTGGAAAGTTTTATTATCACAGTGAAAAGCAGGAAGCAGGGAATGGACATGCTGTATTTTTAAAATTAAAGTAATTTTGAAAAACAAACTCAGTTTCTTATTGATCATTTCAGTTGTTAGATTAGAGGCTCATTACTTTTAATAATAGGATAATAGAAGCTAGAAATGGGAGAGATCTATTAGATCATTGAGTCCATCCCCATTACGAGGGCAGGATATAGTCAGGTATATGTGGATGGATGTATCAAATATTAAACTCATATGACACAGTAAATCCTCTGTTTCCTCCACAGAGTGCTGATGCTAAGAGCTTTGACAGAGAGTTGTTTACTCTTAAAAGCAGCTTCTGAGCTACCTTCTGGCCAGCTCTTAGGCAGATGTTTAGTTGGGAGAGAAGGATCCCAGGAGCCCAGTGAGGAATAAGGTCATGCTGTGGCCTTTTTTTCCCTCCCAGAGCTACATGCCTGCAGCTACTGGGGAGTGAATTTCAGCATGCACTCGGGCACAGCCAAGAGATGCCTTTGCAAGGCTGAAGTCCTTAATTTTTTTTATTTTTTTTTTCAAACTGTATAGCTACAGTGAGAGAAGCAGAGACTGAGCAGTAGTTTGTCTTCCCTCTGTAGTGGCAGTGGGGGAATGGGGCAACAGGGGAGGCTGAGGCACCAAATCCAGTGAGTTATTGTTAGTTATTAGTTCTTTGTGTACTCTGCAGCTGCCACAGAGGCACTGAGAGTCAGGTGAGAGGTGCAAGAGGAGGGTGCCTTCCAGATGCATCATTTTTCGCATCTGCTCAGCACCTGGTTTCAGGTAACTGATCTTAAACCTCCTCATCTCTCTGCACTTCAGTTCTGTAGCAAACAGGCCTGTTTGGAATGGAACACCCCTTCCCCACAGACCTGGGCACCATGTTAGCCTCCATAATATTTATGAGGAGCATTGTGGGGTTACTTGTGAACATTATGGGAAAGGGATTGGAGGTGGAAGTCTTATTTCACATGTCCCCCATTTGGCTTCTAGATTTAGCTTCTATCTTCTTCATAGATGAGGCATCCAGAAGGTTTCCCCAGATGTATAAAAATACCCTGTCTTAAGAGACTGCCTTCACAGCAGTCAAATAAATTTATTTGCTATAAAAAGATCATAAGGACCTACTGTGGTGTTGTGGGTTTGTTTTTTTTGGGGTTTTTTTTTTGGGTTTTTTTTTTTTATTATTTATTCCTCACCCTGTAATTGTGGTGGTGGAGAATAAAAAGACCTTCAGCTTAAAGGAATACTCTGACTCTTACATCTCCAAAAAAATAGAGACTGAGTGCATCCAGCAGCTGTATCAGAATGGACTGTTGAGAAGCAGTGGTCTGGTTAGTTCTTTCAGGTATTGCATCACTGGCATTATGAATACTTTTGCCTGTAAGCAGTCCTTTTATCTTCTCTAGAACCCCAGTAAATCTACTCATGTGGGTAAGGGAGTAGCATTCATTTACTGAGCCTACTCAAACCAGTGAGGAGGCATATTAAGTTCAATAAGAGCTAGTCTTGTGCATAAAGATTAATCACCTCACTAGGCATTCAAAAGATTTAAGGAGAAAGTCAGCCCTTTTTGATTCTGTCCTTATATTGATTTTGGGGAAACTGCTAAATTTAGAGCAATTAGATACATTGAAAGTAATTAAATGCAAAAGTGCTGTAGCAATTAAAATGGGAGTCCATGCTGCATATAGAACAGTCGAAGCATTTTTATGGTGTTTTCTCAGTTTCCTTAAAAATTGCAGGAGTTTTTCAAGATTGATGCCTTCTGGAATGATGCACCCCCCTATTTTTTTTTTTTTTTTTTTTAATTGGACCGTGGCATTCCTCACTGGTTTCTGCTGTTAAGTAAAATCAGAGTTGTTTTTTTTTTTTATTAAAGTAGGTATGGACATAATAATTTTAAGTCACAGTGTATTGCACATGCCCAGAACAGCCTCGATCATTTCCAAATTCAAGGACTAATAAAAATTGGAAGCACTCCAGTAACTTTAAATTACTTTGCACATTGAAGAGTGATTTAAAATCATTGAACTGATTCAGGTTTTGGTTTTTTTTTTTTTATATATGCACTTCAATTTGGAAGTGAGTCAGATGGACAGTAGCATGCCGAAGAGGTTCAAGACATATTGAACTAATTTAAACATTTTTAATTCAGGAGAGAGGGGAAGGAGGGGTAATGAGGTTCATAATAGGAACCAAGAGAACACCCCTCATTTACTGCCACTGCATGATTAGGAGTAGGATGATAAAGCAGTGGAGGAATGACCAGCACCATCAAGGAGTCAGCATTTTTAGTATTGGTGTGCTAATGATACAAAGAATTGCCAAAGCTGGTGGGATCTGGAAAAAGCCCTGTGATTCTGCTTTATTTATTACAACTATTGTTTTCAAAGAGATTTGCACACCTGTGCATATTTTGTTTCCCTCCTGCAGACAAGGGATGAAAAATGGGAGGACTGACTGACTTGGGGGAAAAACACACACACATGTATACAAATGTAGGCAATGTGTAATTTGGCTGCACAACATTTGCCACCTGACACTGATATGCATGCAGAAAGGAAAAAAAGCTGGCATATGGAACTGCCTGGCAGCATGTGAATATTATTTCAGCATTCATGCACATATGCATAAAATTAAAATAAGAAAATATTTCCATTTTGCAAGACAGTGACTTGATGACCATTCCAAGGTTAGTGGAATTTCTCCATTAGTAAGTTGTCCTGGTCCTCCAGAATACATCTAGTTGGAATGTGTGATATTAGCATCCTTGTTGGGGTTTTTTTATGAGCAAATGACAGACTAAAGCCTTCACATAAGCTGTGCAGGTAGAGGGGGACTAAAAAAACCCCACAAAATCAGAAAAAAAAAACCCAACAAAACAACCCAAAGACTGGCTTTGTGAAGAGGTCAGTAGTTTTCACATGACTCTTCATGCAGAAAGAAACACGTTTGTCCATTTTTGAGGAATCAAAGAAAGATTTTGAGAGAGAGAAAGATGTTTGAATGCATCCCTTTTCTTTGAACATTAAATCACCCTTTGAGTAAGATTTTGTTTTGGGGGTTCTGTATTGATCCAAATTTGACATGGTCAGCAGCAGTTTCTGACTCTAGTTACAGAAAGAAATAAAAGAAAAAGAGCTGGCATATTGTACTCAAAAGTCCAGTAGTACAAGAAAGGTGGGGTTTCCTCCTTGTTCTCTACCATGTATTTTCCTCACATCCAGGGAATTTCAGTGTGGGTCAGGAATTCATTAAGTTAAAACCTGACTTCAGCAGTAAAAATCACACCACGTTATGTCCATGTTTCCTTGGCAGTTCTTGCTGTGGTGGTTTGTTGGCATAAACATCTCACACCAGTCTTTACTAGAAAGGCAATCCTACCTTTGCACAGAGTCCCAAATCTTGGGATGAACAGGCTGACTGCTAAAATTGACTTGGTTGTTGTGGGAATTTTAACTTTGTGGCACTAAGCTGGGGTAAGCTTCTTCTAAAGGTATATTTAACAAAGAAGAGCTGACAAGGTGTGAAAGATGTTTTTTCTTTGGAAAGCCATGTTTCACTTCTGTTGCCTTACTCAGCTCCTTTAAGGTGTGCTCTAAGGTGACCCTACTTTTAGTGGTAAACCACTCAACCACTGAGTGTTTGTAACCATGGAAAGAGAAGACCTTCATGTAAAATACTCTGGTTTCCATTTGCCATCAAGAAGACATTTTGCATTCTCACCATGGAAATTTGGGGCCTGAGCTTTTATCACATTAACTGTCTCCATGCTTCCCCAACATTCTGTGGAGATAATAATCCTTGTGCTTCCAGAGAGGATGGAAGCATGCCCTAGTTTTCCAGAGTATCAGCAACCTCAGATTTCTGACTATCTTTGGTTTTGTTTCTCACTTTGTGTTTCCATTCATTTCTGTGCTCTCAACAGTGTCCACCAACCTTTAACTCTGTTCAGCAATACCCATCCCTTAGCTCCTGTTTAGGAAAGAGGTTGCTCCTCCCAGTGACAAAGCAGAATCTAAGGATTAAGGTAGGAGGAGAGAGCTTGTAAGTTTAAGACCTATCTGCATGTGCCACGCTGGGCTCATCCGTGCTGGCTGTCTCATATTCAGGCTGTAGTTTGCTTTTCTTCTTTCTTGCTTTTCTTCTTCCTCTTGGGTTTGGATGCAAGAAGGAAACCTGATACAGAGGGCTGGCACATGGGGAATTGAGATCCCTTGGTGTTGCTTTTTTATCTTCTTTTTGCCAGTCAGGATTAAATGAGTGAGGTGTTTCTTGTTGGGATTCAGATGTTTATTAATTCTTATCTGTATTAGAGTCTCACAAACGGTGAGTTCTACAGCACTTCTAGCTAACAAACTAAAATTGGAGCCATATCTCTCTCTCTACAAGGCCTTTTAAGAGTAAACTGTCCAATTAAGAAATGACACCTAAATTATTTTTACTTTTAACCCAATAACCAACCACCTGTGCCCCTCAATGTGGACTTTTATATCTAATTACAAAACACCACCCAAACCCGTGAAGAATGAGGTGAAAAAGAAGTACTCAGCCTCTGCCCTAAAACCTCCATCTTGCTTTATATATATTTCTATATTCTAAACCCTTAAACTCTAAGTTTTCCACCCTGTGATGTTACACACTTCTATTCAAACTACACACCCACAATCCCAGTGCTGTCACTCAATTTTGGAAGCCTTTTCCACGGCCTCAGGTCAAATGCAGTGTTTGCTGGGGGTCAGTGCCTGTCAGCACAGAAAGTCTGAAATTCTCAGTGCCAAGGGTTCCAACACCTCTGCAGAACCTAGGTGATAACTCCTAGCTGATAACTAACCACTGGTTAGATCAGCTTTAGGCAGCCATGGATTGCTCTTTCTGGTCTATGTTGCAACAACTTATGTTTGGGAAGTTTCAGGAGGCCATGCTGCCTTTCACCATTCTGTTTTTGTTCACTGCCTGTGGGTTTTGATCTCAAGTACGTCTTTCATAGGATGTTCTCTAGTTCTCTTACAATCTTTTCCTGATCTCCCAGGGGTTTGATGCTATGTTGTTTTATTTTCTATCAATTTAGATAGCCTCTCAGACACTACCATAATTATTGGCCTATAATGGCCTTTTTACTTGAAGTCATTAGAAAATTTTCTGGCCCAGCAGTATACAAAGCAATGACCCCATTGACAGGCCTCAAATGCTAAACATATAGTGAGGGGAATCCACCACTTTGATGAATCTGATCCTAACTCTGATCCTTTATGCATTAATTCTTGGTTTTGCACTTTCCTCAGAAAAGTTATTCATGTTTTCGCTTCAACAAACCAATACCCCACTCTAAAAATCTATCCCAACTGGGCATAAACCCCAGTCCTGCCCCTGATGATGTTTGTTTAAAACCAATACAAATACCTGGCCCTCAAGGTGGATTTTTCACGCTCAAAGACAGCACTGTCCACTCACCTTTTAAAACTACTTAGGGTTTCTTTAAAAAGGTGCTGTATCTTGCAGAGGCAGCAAAACAATGCAGTAGATATGGTGGCTATTCATTTTCGTTTAGCAGATAAATCAATACTCACATAAAGCCTGAGTAACTTGTTGGCACTAAACTCTGCAGCCCCATTTTTGCTAAAATTTGTCAAGCTCCAAGCAAGTGGGTTCTTTTATTTCTTTAAAAGGGAATACGTGTTTTCACGTTGCTTTACATGGAATTGATACTAATAATAAAGAGTAATAATCAAGTTATTAATCTTCTCTGTATAGTCTAAGGGAAGGGGGGCGTTTCTCAACATAAATAAAGCAGAATTCAAAGCAAAAAAAGCTCCACTAAACCTTTGTGTGTGATGGAGAGAGGGATGTTTCATACTCTGTAGTTTATAGGCGTGTGTTACGCTGCACACACCGTCTGCAAGCACTTTAGAAAATCCTGGATGCTTAGCATAGCCTTAAATCAGGCGTGGTGCCAATTGTGGATTAAGCAGAGGATAGCTGGGTCATTTTCCGAGGAGTTCCTTTACAGTTCAGCCTTTTTTCTTGGTGTTAATGCTTTTACCGCTGTTGGGTGAAGGGGAGGAGAGGCTTGGAATACCCTGCCCTGGGGCCTCCTAAACTGTTCATCTGTCATGGATCATGTCATGGAACAGAAATGTTTGTTTTTGCTCCCATTCATTTCAACTGGCAGCCAGTTATTATTAGAATGAAAAATTAAGCTATTATGCAGTGGAAGCCTTGCTGGCTCTATCAAATTTATGGAGTTAATACAGCAAAATTATCCTTTACAGCGGGTATAAGCAGCTGTATATATAATGCAGGCCCCTTCTTGATCAGTCCAAATACAAAATGGCAGCCTTGTTTTCATTATCAGCCTTAAAGCTTGATGTGGTATGTCACCTTATTTCAGAAATTTCAAGGGAGCAGTTAATAAATTAAGGGTACTGTGGGAGACTTGGTTAGACGTTTAAGTCCATCCTCTGATCTTCAGGGTCTGCAGATATGCTGAGTTGTTCCCAGAAATGGAGAAATCATGAGATTTCTTAGGACTTGCCAAAATGTTTATTTTCAAGCGTGCTTGACTTTATGTTTCCTGGGGTGCTGTTTGAGTAGATTTATTAATTCATTCATTTATTTTAAATGGGGAAATCAGCTGCATCTTTTACGAACAAAAGAGAGGTGTGGATATTTTTATCAAGCTTCATGGCCTCTCAAGAATATGGGGTCTCAAAGTCTGATGCTCATACACCTTTGGACATAAGGCATTCACATGGAACAAGGTGCCTGGTGAGAAGAGAAGGAGAATGAACTACACCAAAGACAGAAAGGCAAATGAAAAGGCAAATGGGAGGCACATCCAAGAGGGAAGGAGTTCTCCTAATACTTTTGTGTGCTTGAAATTGTAACTCCCCCACAAGTTGTACATGGAGGGCAGTCTGTTGCTCTAAATTCGGTTTTTCTTCTCTCTAAAGAAATTCCAGATCCACCTCAGCAATGCAGCCACCTTCCCAGAGCATGCCACTGCAGTACAGGAGATATTTACAATGCCAGGATTTTGCCCCCCACTTTCTTCCCTCTGAAAATAATTGTAGTAAAGTTGTCAAGTTGGGGTTAAATGGGCAGTCTACACAGATATGGGATTGTCTTTGCAACACGTACTCCAGATGTACAGTTTCTGTGTCTTATTGGCACATTTGGGATGGATTTGAAAATAAATGCAAGCAAGTTTCTAGCATCTTGTACGGTGATTAAACCCATCTTTGGCACTGAGCAGTTATTGTGCAAAAGCTGTATTGCAGGGAGGCAGAACAGAGAAAGAAACAGCTTCTGAGTGAAAGAGAAGAAATACGATTTTCAAAAGCAAAATTCCTCTCTGAGAAAATGTACAAAGACTTTAAGCACTTGAAATTCTGAGCCATTCAGTCATTCCTGCTGAAATTATCCTTGTGGAGTTTATCAATCTGTGTGTACCAATATCATAGGGGACCAATTAATTGCACTCATAGTTGCCTTTGAGCTATTTTGAAAGTAGAGAGAAGTCATTTTGTTAATAGTTTAAACAGCACTACAGTCATTACGTACAGTTCCTGGCAGATACTGTCTTTATAGTAGATGGAAACACAGAAATACTCTTACACTTTATGGTTCCTAATGAATTTTGATGAGAAACTAAGAAAAAGGAATTACAATCCAGTAGTTAAACACAATATATAATTATTAAAAATAAAATCTGCTGCAACACAACTCTTGGCCAGGACATAATCCTTCACAGTATTTAAAGAAATTGCTATGAGGCACAATCCTGAGGAAAGAAAGGAAAAAATTCTTTTATCAAGTAAAAGTTTCTTGAAAAAGAAGAAAAAACCTCATTAAAAAAAAAAAAAAAAAAAAAAGTGGAGCTGGCACTCAGAATTCACCAGGAGTGGTTCCTCTTGTAATGAACTCCCTGGTTAGCTCCAGCCTGAAGGTGTTAAGAGAAGGCAGCTGTGTATCTACCACAGTCCTCTGCATCCACCTCCTTTTCCCTTGCCTAAAGCCCCTCTCTGACCAGCTCCCTCAGGAGCCAGGTGTGCCTCAGCTTTGCTCCTCTGCTGTTTTGTGCCTCTCTGTGCTACAAGGAAGGTGCCTTTTCCCTGGTATCCCTCTGCTGCCCTGCTCTTTGCTGTGTGGAACCTTCCTGGGCAGGACAGGTTTATTCTGTCTTGGGAGGGCTTTGTTTTGCTGCTGGGTGGCACCAGGCGTGGGACAAGTGTGTCTTACTCCTGATTTGTATGGTAAGATCCATGTAAAAGGAACAGGGAGAGAGTGATCTTGGCTTATAGTGAAAAAGGGCCCTTTTGTGCAGCTGTGGTCCAAGGTATGTACAGATTTTTTTTATGCCTCCCTTATGGATCCTGCTGTCCTCTGAGAGTTGTTTGAACAGGCTGAAATGCAAAAGACAATCAGGCCTCCAGTAGTTATAAAGTGAAATAACACAAAGAACTTGTTTATTGGTGAAAGGCAACAGCTCTGAAACTGTGTTGGTGATGCTGCCAATCACAAGGTACAGAATCTCTCATTCTCCTTCCAAAGTAGCAGGAGCACAAGGAGATGTTCGCAAGTTCTGTCACAGGCACTGATTTCTGCTAATGTATAAGGTATCATGAAACCTTTAAGGAGGTTTTAAGTCAATTTGGAAAGATTCACCTACTGAACTACAAATAGTGGTCTCTTCTACCTGGGGAGATCATAGAGATTTTACATTTAAACAATGACACAGCCAGTTCTTGCAGAGGTCATGAGTGCCAAGGAAAGCAAACAGCAAGTTGATTTTTATTAATATCCCGTAATCCAGGATTTGCAGTGAAATGGAAGTTAAGGTATTGCTCATCTTTAGATAAATCTTGAGGTCAGAAACTGAAGAAACGCATAGAGGAGTGACAGTCTTGTGAGTTTGGGGAGTGCATAAATCCTGGGGATTGTGTTCTTCCTGGCTAAACGTTTTTCTGTTCATCTTGAAGGGATACGTTTTCATTTTAGCCTATTAATCTCAGTATATCTTCTTTTGACACAGACCTATTAGGAATTTTAGAGACTACAATATAGACTCCAGATGCTAGGTGCTCCTTCATCTTTTTGGTACACCCTTTAATCCATAACAACCAACACATTTATTTTATGAGCCCTCACAATCAAGAGAGTCTTAATATCCTTTCTGGCAGGTTTTCACTCTTTGATTTCACATTATATAGGGGACTGGATACTTTGAACATACTTTAGAAACTCTCAAAAGTAAACTTTTTATTGCAAGTTCTTTACATCTCCGTGGTAAATCCTGTTGTGCTTTTACAGGCACACTCATGGAAGTGTAGCTGTATTTATCAGCTGAATGATAACACATGAGTTTGTGGTGCTGGTTGGGTGTTGTAGGTTGACAGACAGGGTTGTTTCAGACACAATGGCCAAACCTCACTGGAGACATCCATCACCCAGGGAGAGCCTCCTTCTCCTGGTCTTGTGGCAGTCCTGGTACTCATTAGTGAAATAAAACACGTGCAGATGAGTTGGTACTTGTGTCTCCTCCGTCACTGAGATGTGTTGTGGTGAGCGTAGCCAGAGGTTTTCTTCTGCTCTTGGGATTTCAGGCTCTAGATCCCTTCATTTGTTTTATTTATTTCTCTGAATGAAATTGAATTTTGTGTTTGTTTTCACCAGTGTACCCCAGTTGATAATGCTGGGGTTACAGCAGTCTTACGTGAGTGCAACTCTGATTTTGGTTCCCAGCAGGCAGAAAACTTCCCTCCCTTTTTCTTTTTGTGTCTGTGTGTGTCTGCATCTCCTTCAGAAATGCAACTGTTAGAATTTGTAAATCCTACCAATGAAAAAATGACACACAGGGAAAAGCAAAGATGTTTACCCATCAGTGAGCTAGACAAACATCTTCATTTCAGTGATTCAGACAACAAATCAAATAAAGAAAGAAACCCTCTGATGAACTCCTCCGTTGCTTCCCTTCATCCAGCTCATCTGATGCTGAAGTGAAATACATATCTGCAAGTACAGTCAAGCCATAAATTGAACAATGAATATCTTGTCCAGTAAAGCTCATCTCCCAGCTGGGGTTTTCAGCAGCTTGAGCAGCATTTTCTGAGGGGAAGACCTTTATGAAGGAGATTAAGGAGTGCCCGTGTTCAGCAGGCACTGCTCTTTTCCCATCTGACTGGAGGAGTAATAGCTCTGTGCAAGATCCTGGCTGCTCTCCTGCATACAGAGAAAAAGAGGCAGTCACTTTCCATGCTATTTATGTTGGGAACATCTGGGAGTGAATTGGGCTGTACTTTTACTTCCCTCTTTAATCACTGCCCCGGGTTGATCGAAAGGTGCTGAGACAAGTCTTTGAAAGTGGTTTTATGCCTTGCTCTCATAATGCTTGTATTCTTAAAAATCTGGTCCCTTCTGCTGAAAAGTGCTCATGGAGCTGGGGCCTGTAAGCGTCATCACAAGAGGGATTTTGTGCTGAATTCTGGTCAAGGGTGTAGGTTCAGTCTCTTATGCAGTCTCTAATAGTGCCAAGGGTACAGAAATACCCCTGCAGACCTGCTTTTGAAAGCCCTCTCCTAATGCTGTGATTTGTAGGTGCACTGATACGAGTCTTTGAGTCTGGTATGCAATGGGAATGGCAAATAAGGCAACTCTAATATGCCAGTCAGGCTGTCGTCTCACTAATTCCTTTTACCTGTTCATCCCTCTTTGTTGCCAAATAACTGGCATCTGCATCCATATTGGTGGTCCTGAGAGGACCCTAGGGATGTGGCACTTAGTGCCATGGTCTAGTTGAGGTGTTAGAGCATGGGTTGGACTTGATCTTGAAGGTCTCTTCCAACCTAGAAATTCTGAGAGTGCTGAACCCTGTTGAATGTTGTGTACTAAAAAGAGCCCATGCATTACTGCCCTGTTTTTTGAGGGATTTTTTGAGAAAAAAACCTCTTGAATTTTTGCCAGGGACTTGGAAAGAGGCTGAATTTGGACTCTACTTCATTTTCTTTCTCAGGTCAAGAGACTGAGATTGTGTCTAAAATTTATTTGTTTTTTTTTTTTTTTTATGATTATACAAATTAGGACAGGAAGGGTACATGTCAGTGTTTGTTTGAAGCTACGCTGGTTTGAGCCTGTTTTGCCATTTCAAGTGGTTGTCATATTCCATTTGGTAGCTGCAAATCCATAACTGTGAGCACCTTGGAATCTTTCTGGTTTGAGGTCTGGCACATCATGTGCAGTAAGCACACTGGATACAGAGGATACAGGAGGTGGGACTGCTGTACCTGCATGAGGGAGGGCCCAAACACCCAGTTTGAACACACGCTGCAAATCTGCTGCTGTTGGAGTTGCCTTTAGTGTGTAAGAAAAGAGTCTTAGGACCCAGAGGAGCACTGCAGCCTTGAGAGCCTGGTATTAAAGCCTGTTAGAGAGAGAAAAATCAGCAAGAAAACAAAGAATCAGGGTGAGGGGTCTACATCAGACTTTCCTCTTTGCTAAGATAAATCAACGATTTATTATTAATATCATTGTCCTGCAAATATAGATGAGGACTGCTCCTGAGCTTTTTGGCTTTTTTTTTTGTTTTTTTTTTCATTCTGGGAGTGGTTTTTATGTTTGGGGACTGGAAAAACCATGTTCCACTGCCATTATCCAGTATTTTAGCAGGGAGAGAGGCTTGCACTCACATTTTCAGCGTGTACTCTCTGAGCAGACACGGAGAAGCACAGATGTGCAGATAATGTCACCCACATTTTGCCCTGGCTTCAGGACCATAAGCTAATTTTATAACCATTGACGGTGACTTAAACTAATGTTGCTAGGGTGCTGTCAGTGATGCTGAATAAATAGGGAAGGACTTCAGGAGAACGGCAAACAGCAGCTGTGACGACTTTTGTTCTGAAGCTACCTCTGCATGCCAGATTTTACCCTCCAGGCACAGCAGCAGAGCACAACTCCCACCTGTTATCTCTCACCATTGAGGCTTGCTTCTTTCTGTTTAAGTTAGGTTAAATATTTCTCCTTTTCCCAGGATTCAGAGCTCATCAGGCCAGCTGTGGTGCACAGTCTTGAAACACAAAACAGCTGGAGACATAATGTGAACAAAGTTCACCTTTTCTTGTTTACATTTGAAAGCTGCTGCACTGTTTATGGGATGATGCATTTGTTTAAATGAATGTCCAGCTATTATTGATTTTTCATCTCTGCTTTTTTTTCTTTTTTTTTTTCTTCTTTATGATTGTGTCACTGGTGTCCTTCAGCAGAAATCTCTTGCTTTAGCACACCTGCTCACAAATTGACTGTGGGAAGAATTAGGCCATGTTCTCCCTACAGTTGCTGTGGGGAAACTCAGGCCTGGATTTACCCAAGAGGCCCCACGGAGTCTCTCTCTTTCCTTTCAGCCTCCCCACAGTTCTCTTTGAATTTGCGTCTACCCCATTGCACAGCGTAACAAAAAGTCAGCTGGGTATGTAGCTCCCTTTTCTTCCCTTCTTTCTCTCCTTTTTGATCCTCTGATCACGCTTTTATCCTTCTGGAGTTGTGTGAGAGGGAGCAAGAAGCAGGGATAGAAATTGAGAGTTTCAAGCTCTTCAAGGGTTTGGAGAACTGGTAGCTTGGAGGTTGTACACACAGGGTAAAAGAGACTTGACATTCCCAACTTGCACTGAGCAGCAGCTCAACTTTAAGAGCAGCAGCTAATACCAATGGGAATGGAATTGCTGAGGACTTGCTACACCTTTCAGAATTTTTATTTTTATTTTCCCTGCTCGTTTGCAATTAATGCCTTGTTTTGTTTTGAGTTTGTCTACGTTCATCTTCATGCTAAGAGGGTAACTTTTGTATGTTTGCAATATTAACATTGATCCATGTTACTGCTGTGATCACTCCATTTATTTTTAACTACTGTCCCCAAAGAGCAATTTGAACCCTTGAAGTTTTGTAGGTCTAGTTGAGGTAAGACAGAAATTGCCCTGGTGTGCAAGTGCCATGCTTGAAGCACCAGTGTTGAACATCAGGTGATCACAACAGATTGGATGGAGCCCTTTTCTGTGGTTAGAAATGGTGATTCTCCCCACCAGCACTGTGGAATAACTGACTTAGAAGGAAAGTTTTTTCTCTTTTCAGAGAAAAGTTGGCTCATGCCTTAAAACCCAGAGATTTATGTTCTTTAAAATGTGTGTGGGTTTTTTAATCCTGTTCAGTGTAACTGTAGATGGTCTCCATAGCCATATAAATCCTCCACTGTTCTTTGATTCCAGCCAAGACCTTGGCTTCAGTGGTACCTGGTTGTTACGTGCTCTGCTGAGTTACAGGGAAGCTAATTGTGTTTGATATGGCTCCAGTGCTCAGTACAGGGAGGAACTTGCTTAAGCCCATCCAGAGGACTTGCACAGTATAATCTGTGGGTCTTCTCAACAAGCCAACATTCTTAGCCAGCTAAATGCAAGCATAGCCTCTCTCTTGGTTTGCTTCTTCTTGCAAGGATAGATTCTGCACTCCCAAATGGCAAACAAGACAAAGGGAGGGTGAAAATTCTGTTGGTTAAGACACAGGCTGAGAGTTCTCCAAGCACTGAATTTAATCTACAGGGAAAATTCTTGAGAAGGTTTTCTTCTAAAACACTGTGTGAGTGTTTTCAGTTTTGCTTTGTCACTTTTGCATGTCACTTCTTGTCTGGGTTTGTCTACTAGATGCATCATTTTGGGATATCGCTCTTGGGAAAATTTGTTCTTGTTCCTTTTCTTTTAAAGAGTCACAGAGGTTACTGCCTTGTAGTCTGTGATGCTAAATTGTTCAGTCTGCCCCTAAGACTTTTGCAAGTCTACTTTCCAGTGAATGTGAAAAAATCCGAAATTCATTCTTGAAGAAGCTTGAAGCTTCTTTAATGAGAAAATTAGATCACATTTATCAGCCTTGATCTTTTGGAGTCTAACTAGTGAAAATTGTGGGTTTGACATCTTCTGTCTTGTGTGTTTCACATCTTGGAGAGTCTCACAGATTATTTCAAGGCATATTTGGATTTTTGGCCCTTTCCTGCTGGCCCAGAACTTGAGTATAATTTGGCTTGCATTGTTTTCCTTCTTTATGTAGTGTAAGTCTGAAGATTAAAAATAAAAACCAAGACAACTCTCCACATATTTGAAGCATACATATGACTGAGATACGAATACCCAAATATAACTTTTGTTCCCCATTATTCCTATTCTTCAGCTATGTTAGCATCAGATTCTTGTGAACATAGCAAATCTGTGTTCCAATGAAGGCTGTAAAAGTCACTGAAAGTCCATCTTCTCCTTTGAGTTAATTTAAATCTGGAATAACTCTATTTGCTTAGTTGGAATTGCATGAGATGACACCAGGAAATCATGAGGTCACACTTGCTGCTTGGCCCAAAGACAGCTTTGTCTTCATTCCAGGTGAAGCCACACCAAAATACAAGTGGCTCATAATTTTTGGTTTCTGCACCTGTGTTTTAGACACAATTAGCACGTAGGGTACAGAGGCATCAAAAAACCTTGAGCAACTACGGAGGTTTAATTATTATTGCCTAATAATGCATTGCTAGGAAAAATAGATGCAAAAGAAAATCCCCCTTTCCATTTCTCTGAGTAAGGATAATATTAGATACGTAAAAAAGCAGACAGAAACCTTGACGAAAACTGCTGTGAATTTTTTTTTAAAGTCTGTCTGGCAATAATTTTCTGCATTAGTTCTTAACCATTTTCACCTCAGATCTTCTCTCCCACTCTCTGTTCCCACAAACAATTCACAGAAGTGCGATAAACAAAACCAGACTCAAAAAAACCCTAACTTCTATAAGTGGGAGGTAAAAGAACCCTTTACTTATTCCAGTTATTCTTTGAAATATTTATTCTATAATAAAAGGGAGAAAAAAGTCACCACCTAAAGAAAGGACAGAGACTGAGACCAGTAAGATTGGTATAGTGGGAGAAGGACGGTCCCTTTCATTTTCATGAAATCCTTGCTGGAAATATTTACTAATAACTGCAAATTTTCTGTTCTTTTTCTGCAAAAAAACTTGGAATCATTAGGTGAGATGGTGGTGAACTCACTGACAAGATTTAGTTAGTTAATTAGTTAGTTTAATAGAACATATGTATTTCTTCTTTCCTGCTTTGCACAAGAACTAGAAACTTCTCTCTGAAGTTTTTAGGAATATGAATTTCAGGCTTTATATTTTAACACTTTCTGTTCTGTGCTAATCTGTACTACTCTTGCTGAATATGTTGCATTGCATCTATGAAGTTTTTGTCTATGCAATTGCCCAGACACTGATGGATATAAACTGAAGATTTATGGCCTTATTAGTCTATCTCTGCACTTCTTAGAGTGTATCCCTATGTTAATAATGACCTTTTCTGAATGAAATAAAATGTTAACGTTCTCGTATCTAATATTGAATTTATTTAAAATACCTTAGAGCATTTTAAATGTAAACAACTTATTTTAATAGGTAAAAAATATTTCAAATTTCACTTGAGAACTTTGTCATTCAGAAATATTTTTAGTACCAGATTTTTATAGTTTTGTTTGGTTTTTGTTTCTTTTTTTTTTTTTTAATTAACACAGAGATTTATGAAGCACTAAGCTGAGCTGAGCATCCCCCTGTTTACTTTGGGCAATCTGAGTGACAAAAATAGCCTGTTTAATGGCATTTTCCTGTACCAGGCAGTTTTCATTATCTCACAATGTATTTATGGCACAGCAATATAAGTTGAAGTAGATTGTATTGGCACTGCCAGCATTAGTAAAATATTCCATTTGTAATACATCTAGCACTGCAGCTCTGCATTGCATTGCCAGTGTAATTTTCAAAATATGCATCATTGACACGAGCCTGCTCTCCCCAAAATGAGTGGAAATTTTAGATGCCGAAATAAGAGGAGAATTTAAGTAGTGAGACCTTTTGAAATGGAAAGTCGAATGCAGGGCAATGATTTTTTTTTTAAAAAATAAAAGATTGTGGCTCCTAACAAAGTTTAATGAACATTCTTAAAGATGTGCAATTACACATTTGCATGGCCATTTTACACTTTCCCTAAAGTATTTCGACAGCTGGGTGCCAGAGATGATATCAAATGTAGTACCTTTGTCAATCTGGTGAAGTTAATTCACCCTTCCTAGCATGTCTGCTCCATGATCCTCTCTTAGAGCCATAATATTTCTTCCATACTGGCTGGGTCCAGGGTACAACACAGACTGTCTGGGAATAAATCAGGATTATGTAGAGCAAGTGGCTGTTATTTATGGGGCCGTTGTTCGCCGGCGAAGAAGTTGAAGTGTTTGGAGCTGCTACGATGGGAGCAGTGAGGAGGAGACCCCTGAGACTGCAGGAGAGGTTTTCCTTTCCCCACTTCCCCTGCCTGGCACCTGAAGAAGAAGAAATTTCAAGGAAAGGCCTGCTTTGTCTCTGCAGCTTTCAGACAGAAGCTGACCCCGCTGGAGATGCAGGCAGGAGAGAATTTAGCTGTTAAAGTCAAAGAAATGTTTTCTGATTAGGTGTGAACTGATTTTATTATTTTTCCCTAACAGCTTATAAAGTGACCCACTTAAGGTAACTTTTTTTTTTTTTATGAAGTATCAAAAAGCACTTATCCAATGCCAGAGCAGCTGCTGACAAATTTCAAGCTTTTATTTCAAAGCATGAAACAGTTAAGTGGTTGGAAGAATACTTTTAAGCATGAGAAGAGCAAAGTAATGTGAAGAGCTGTGCATTTATTTTGAGATGTCTGCAGTCCCAGCTCTCATGAATTTTTACTCGCTGTGGTGGTCTAGCCAGTTCACATGCTGCTTCCCAGCTTTCATCTCAGTACTTCTCTGAGTACAAATAAAAACCAACAAACCCCAAAATCAAACCATGAGCTCCCCCAAATCTTGATGTAAAACAAACCCCACCAATTTGAAGAACTTCCTTCCAAGTGACTGCATCTGTCTGAAAGCAGTGTTTTAAAATTGGAAATGTCAGCTGGTAGATGCTGTGGCTATTTCTTGTGCTTGCAGACACAAGAGAGCTAAAATTTAGTAGAGAGCTAAAATTCTGACTTTGGGGTGTGTGTAAGGACACAGCAAAAAAGATCAAACTGATTTCATTGGATAACACAAAGAGATAAAGTTCCTTTCTAGCAAGTCCAATGCAATGTCAGCATGCCAATAGTTATGTATCTTGAAGCTTTTTTATTTATAAAATAAAGTCAGTTTTGAGTCAAAGTCCAGATCTTACAATCTGTGCTTTACAATTTACCCAGCACAGTTTGTGGTAAAGTTAAGCAGGTTTGCAGGATGTTCCCATGTGATTTTTCATTTGTGATTAGTTAATTTTGTCTCTTTGAGTTTTAGGGCTTTAGATGTAAACTTTTGAAAGCTTTCTGGAGTGATTGCTTCTTGGTCTTATGAGATGTCTTTGAACTGAGCACTGGAAAACCAAGACTACTCAAATCACTGGGAGGGAACATGACTTGAAGGAGTTTAGCATTGCAGACCAGACCCAACTTTCCTTTCTCCCTGGGAAGATTTTCACTGGGAATTGATTTGCACTTAAAGAAATAAAATTTGCCTAAATTGTTAAGTAGCATGTGGGTTTGTTTTTTTTTTTTTAGGGGAAAAAAAAAATCCAAATATTCATGACTATTCGGGGTCTCACAGATCTGTGAAGTTGTTGATGGTGGGCCTTCCTGACGCAGCCTGTGTTACAGAAACTTAAATTTATAACCCAAACTTGTTCCCTTGATAAATAATCAGAAAAATAAAATATTTTTAGGAACATTTAGGAAAAAAAACCCAAAAAAAAAACCAAAAAAAAAACCCCAAACAACCTCAATCTGAACTGATTACCCATGATCTCTTTATAAAAAAAGTCACTCACTACCAGTTATCAGATTTTCTACAATCAAAAGGAGTGGAGAAAGGGAGAGGCTTGTAGAATTGCATATAAAAGACAGCTTTGTCCAATAGTTGCTTAGAAGACAAAACACAGACTTTAATCCCAAATTTGACTCAGGCTGTCTGTCAGGAAACATGCACAACCAATGACACAGCAGGTAAGTCTTGAATGTTGTGGTAGAGTTGGGATATTCTCTTGATCCAAGCACGGTGGGTTCGTAAGGTGGGAGCTGAAAATACTTCTCTGTAGAAATGAATCTTGGCCATGGTAGATGGAAAAGGGAAATGATGATTGAGTTATGCTGATTCTGCTAAAGAGCTCCAGTTATATATTAAGGCAGTAAAATTCCCTATGAAACATGGGAGGAATGTATTACTAGTTAATTACAGCAGCAAGATATGCCATTGAAGGGATTATTATCATATTTTATGATGACTGTTTTATCATCTCCTTGTTTATACTTTCCTTTGGTAATGAACTTACCTTCAGAAGTTTGAAATATTTAATATTTGAGCTCTAAATATTGTACCTCTTGTACTCGATAAGAGCAGTTCCTAATATATGGAGTAAGAGCACAACTGCAGATGAAAAGAAAACCCAGATGAGAAAATGGCATTTTCAATAATTGTATGTAGTGTCCATGCATCAACAGCGGTGTGGTTTTTTCAGTTTAGTTTTTTTTTTCTGTTGATGATGAGATATATGAAGCAGAAGGTTTTTTTGTAATGAAAGGCAAATTCTGTTCAGGCAATGTGGCATGTGAAGCTGTTGGATTCCCAGGCCATTTTCAGCAGCATCTCATCAAATGTGGATGTCTGAAAGATGAACATCTCTTGCTTTAAGTAGCTGGACAACTGTTTGATTGCTCCTTCTATAGGAAAATAATCTCTTCATGGATGGCTATAAGTGGCATCATTTTTCCTTTGGGTTCCCATTGCTGTTTTCTGTGTATATTACACATCTGGACTGTAATGGAAACTTGCTCATTCCTCTGAAACATCTGTTGTGTCCGGCTGCAGTGAAGACCTACTGTTATTTTTGCTATGTGCTCCATAATTGTATTAAATCTTTGTCCAGTAGCCTCTGTTCCAGGTACAATCAACCCAAAATCATGCAGAAGTAATTAGTATTTTTGCAGAAAGCGTTACCTTATTTCACAACTAGGATTTTTGTTTTGTTTTGTTTTGTTTTAAAAAGCAGGTGAAATAAGGCAAGTCAATGAAAAAGCAGAAAGAGCTTATGTAAATATCTAAGGAGAAAAAATGTTACCAAGTTTCCATTTGGAAAAAAAAAAAAAAATTGTCCCTTTCTTCAGTTTAAAGGTATCAATCTGGTTATCCTGTTTATGCAGCTGCTCATAGAAAGGCCTTAAAAAACCCCTCCAAACCCCCAAATCAACAAAAACCAAAAAAAAAAAAAAGGGTAGTAATGGATTCTTCTAGTAAGAGGATGAAGGAAAATTAAACAAAAGATAAATTACAGAATTTGAGGCTCATGGTGGTTTCTGTTCTTAAACCTGGAGAGGGCAGAAAGAAGTGATGGCACATACCAATCATCTCTGGAGCTCAGAGCTCACTCAGTGAGAAGAAGAAAAAAGGAAACAAGTGAATTCTGAGGTAGGGAACCAGTATTCAGCGATCTTAAGAGTGAGAAGTAGCAGAAAACATCTATAAATTTTCAGACAAAATCTTTTCTTTATTGTATTTTGTACCACCATCAGATCCCACGTGCTGTCCTAACACATTAATTACGTTTCCCCTGTGCTGAAAAGGATGGGAGGCTTGCACTTCCTAGCTACAAGTCTATGTGCTTTGGGAGGTTAATTTTAAGCACTACATCTTCTGTCAGTATTCAGGACACAAGGAGAAGTTAGCAGTTTTGGGGTTTTTTAAATTTTATTTTATAGCAGATCAAAGCTGGAGAGTACCAGAGAAATACTCTCACAAAGGAAAACCAGACGCATTTTACAAATACCCAAATTGTGCTATCAGAGCATTAAATATTTACCAGTGAGTGTCTGCCCATTGTGTACTTTGGTATATTTAATTTCTTTTTATTGTTATTGTCTGTCTGGACTTGGACTTATCTCCTTGGCCAGAGATAAAGGATGATTTGTGTCACGAACGTACGGCACGAGAAGCGGCGCTGAGGTTTTTCTTGAGATTCAATTAACGAGGTAAGGGAAGGGCAGAGGTATGGAAAAAAAAAGGCTTTGCCAGGCTGCCTTTTAAATTTCATACCCTACTGAAAATGCAACTCTGTCGGGAATGGTTTTGGTTTTGAGGGCCTGCTCTGTGTGAGCAGTACAAGAGGCAGCTGCCTAAAATAAGGAAAAAAAAAATATCAGGAGGGTGTTTGGGGGCTGTTTATTCAGGGCAAGGCAGGGAGCTGTGGGAGGTGTGTGTTTCCCAGGCTGTTAAGGGCAGCAGGGACCACAGAGCTCGTGCTGATAACAAGTGGATGCTGACATACTAATGTATTTTTTACTTTTCGGCAAAGTATTAAGGCTAGGGAGTTGCAGACTGTTTGTGACACATGGTAATTTGTTGAAAATCCCTATTTGCAAAATACAGGGGAACCTGTTATATTAACAAAACCGACAAGAAAATAAACAGCTATTTTTGGGTTTGATGTTGTTTGGTGGTTTTGTTGGGGTTTTTTTGTTTGGTTTTGTTGTTTTTTTTTTTTAATCAACAACCTTTGGCACTAGGAAAGACAGATACAGTGTTGGCTATTACTTACCAAATCAAACGTATTTAAATGCACTGTCTCTGATATTTAATAAATATTGTAGTGCATCTTTTTGTGGCTAATAAACCTTGGTTTACATTACACCCCTTGCCCGCTATGATTTGCCTCCTAGGGCTCACTTAGAGTACATTAAGAAGCTGCACACAAGATCAAGTGTGATTCGCTGTAAAACTTAAATAATTCATTTATGCACCACTGCTCTCAGACAGTGTTTTTACAAACACCGTAATGAGACAAGCTGTGAAATGTTTTACATGGTGGAGATGAGGTCTGCTACTCCAGAAAAGTCTTTCTGCACAGATTTGATTCCTTGAAGCCTCCAAGAGGACTTTCCAGGTGTTATGGTGTAGACCTCCAAAGCACACTGATGTGCTCCCACTGTCCTAACTCAGCAATATCTTTTGCTTCCAATACTCCCACTGTTTTCACTGGAGGACCTAAAATGAGCACAAGATGCTTAAGGAGTGCAGAGTGGGAACTCTAGTTCATTATTCTGGGACAAGGCCCCTTCCTGACTTTGTGCCTTGTCTGCCACACTGATGCTCTCTGCAGTACACTTGACTTTTTAATAATGTGCATGGAAGGAATTGGAATGATTGCAGTTAAAATACACCAGAACTGAGCTTTACTTTCAACGTTGTTGACAACTCCCCTGATGCTCACTCTAAATTCTTGTCCTCTGGAGTTGTGCTCCTTCTGTGTAGCTATAACCTTCAATACCCTCTGCAAAAGTCTTATTGTCATGCAGAGGAGCTTGAAAGTATGTCCTGCACCTGCACTTTCAGGAAGCAGTTCTGATGTGAAATCTGACTATTATTTACACTGAATTTTAGGAGGATTTGTATTTCTCTCACTCTAGTAATTTGGATGGAGAAGGAGGGAAGAGTGCTTGGCCTTGGTGAAGGAAGGGTGACCTCTCTGTCCTTTTTGGATTTGTATTAGGCTGTAGCTGTTAACTACAGGATCAGATCTAATTTGTTCTACAGGAAGAACAAATTACAGAAGAATTAAAACTTAAACAAATTAGTCCTAAATTAGTAAATTGTGTAAGAATAATCTGCTTACAGCCTATGCCAGAAAAAGTATCCAGTAGTTTATATTTCCCATGAACTGACTTAGAGCTCAGGTTGAGATAAGAGAAAAACCTAGGTGTAACTGAGACTGCTGGATGGCTTTATTTGGAAATTGTGACTAATTGGGAGAATGTGTAATTAGAAGCAGATTCTAATTTTTAGTATTAAGACAAAAGTTCAATTTTTCATCATTTCCTAATGTGTCAAATTTGCTTTGGAGTCTGTTGCTGGAAAATATTTTGCAATTGCCTGTGATTTTTGCATAGCCATTATAAAACTTCAAGTGTGCAAAGGAGATTAATATTTTACAGAATGAAAGCTGGAGGAAAAGGAAGAAAACAAAATGCCTGTGCTATTGCTAGGTAGAGATCCTTTTGAATTTGCTAGCACTCCTGTGAGCATTCCCCCCTCTTCTCAACCAGACTTGAATCTGAGAAAATTACCATCTGTGCATAGATATGCAGGAAATGAGCTAAATTTGTAGTGTAAACATTTTCAAATGAATATTTGCACAGTACAGTCTCTCAGCAATGCATTATCCTCTTTCATTTGGTAATCAACACATATCCCTTATGAGTTGTGTTGAAAGGGAAGAGAGTGACTCTCACTAAACTCTAATTATCCTTTCCTTCCTCCTGGGAAGAGCTCTCTTTAAGCTCCCTTTTGTGAGCTGCTCTGCTGTTTCACAATCATTCCACCTCTTGATCACTCTTTCTCCTTCTTTTGCCTCAAAGTGTGTACTGCAGGATGTGAGGACACAAACCCAGGCAGCTCCAGCCTGCTGAATTCCTCTGAGGTAGGATTCCCAGACCAACACAAAGCCTCAGTGAGAATTCAGAGATACCCAACTTTCAGCTGAGGTTTTACGCAGGGTTTGCGGTAATGCATAAATATTTCTTGGCTTTAGGACGGGGGGAATGACATATTTCCATTAGCCTGGAAGTATTTTTTTTGTCTCGATTCGATCTGCAGCAACATGAGTCAGCTGTTTTCTGCTAAGCAGTGTTTCTAATTCAGCCCTTTCCCTAATGAGCACGTACGTATAACGTGAGCTTCCTACCCCGATTAATCTGTGTTTCCTCCATATGGTTTGTGGGTTTTTATTTTCTCTTAATTCAGTGCAAGCTGCTGGATGGTAAAACGCAGCTGAGATTTTTGTTCTAGCAAAAAAAAAAAAAAAAGAAGAAAAGGACTCTAGCTGAAGTTGCCAGGGAATTGCCAAAATTAGCATATCCTGGTAGTTTTGGGAAAGGAATTTTTTCAGCCCGTCCACCTGACTACTAGGGCTTGAAAATGGTTAAAGATTTGAGTGGTCCTGCATAGAAGATGCTTTTCTGAGTAAATTTTTGAAGGCAGGGTGTGTAGAAGAGGAAAGCTGGACCGAAGCTCACTGAAGCTGGTTCAGGAGGACAAAGTAGTAGTTGCCTGTGGAGTTGTCCTGAGATCACTCAGCTGAGGTATCACCTTGGCAGAAAGAATGGGGGCATCAGAACATGGAGAAGACCTGTGTTTAGTAAAATACTGGACTTAAGAGTAGATACTGGAAGTAGATACTTTGTGTTTGGGGAGGATAGGAATTTACAAGCCCATGTGTGGAAAAGAATGATTTCATTTGCTAATTTTAATGTGCAATTAGGAGCATTAGAGTGATACCAGCAAGGCTTTTCTGTTACTGCCTCTGGGCTGTCAGAGCAAAGCTGTAGCCCTATTCATGTGCATCCAGGGATGCAGAGAACACAAAGACAGAAAGGGGTGCACACATGCACTGCAAACTCGAACCACTCCCCCCTCCTTCCAGAAACCTTGATTAACACCCTCTTCTCCCCCCTACAAAAAAACAAACAAACAAACAAACAAAACCCCAAACACAATAAAAAAACACTTCTTCTTTAGTATCAATGAAATCTAATGGTGTAGCTTTCCTCCTTCAAGAAGGGAGATTGTTAATTCCTGGAAAGCACTTTATACAAATTTAAGTCCTTTTCCCTTCCAAATGTAATTTTTAACAAAGGAATCGATCTCTCTCCCGGCCAACCAAGGTGAACAAATACATATACAAAATAATTAAATTGCTTTTTTCCCATTATAAGAGTTTGTTTGGTTTGCAAAACTCAGCTGGAATATTTATGCCCTCCCTTTCGGGGAAGGTCAGCAGATACACACTCAATTACCGATTTGCACGCGCTAAATCAAACGACTCTATATTCAATATTTTGTTTTTTAATTTTGTCTGAGCAGGAAGCTGGAAATCCAAATTAATGGCTCTTCCCCAGTGACATAAATTCTGCGAGGTGTTTGTAGCTTGCTTGCCTCGTTAAAGTGCTCTGACATGATGGATAACCCTTGTCCTCTCTGGCTGCGAGGGCTGCTCAGCAGAGGCAAGTAGACCACGCAGAGAACTTGTACCAGGATCCAAATTCAAGATGTTTTCATTTTTTTTTCTACTTCCAGGTTGTGAGGAATGGTTTCTAAATAGGTTGGTGCCCTTCTTGTTTTTCCTCACTAACAGCTGCTGTTGGACGTGATGAAATACCAAAGTCACTACAGCTGAGCAAGGAAAAGCAAAGCTTGTCCCTGTGAGTTATCTGGGGGCAGTAAAGTCCCTTCTGCTGAGGGGGGAACTGCTATTTTGGGACCATCCTCTGCACACCCTCTTCTGTTATATGGTATTTTAACATCCCCACATGAGTGGTCTAGCAGATGTCCCACTTTTTCTCCCTTTCTGTGTTTACCTGTGACTGGTGGGGCCTTGAACTTACAAGGCCGGGTTTCTTCCAGAGAATTGTAAAGTTGCCGTAACAAAAATCCAGAAAACACACATTTCCAACTACTTTTCGTTGCCTTTTTGGTTCTCAGTTCGGTTTTGTAAGCAGTGATTGATCCTTGTCTCATTCCAAGACAGTCTTTGCTCCAATGGACTGGGAATCTGACGGACCAGTGCAGGCAAGATGAGCTGTGAACACCTTGGGAAAAACTTCTGCTAATTTTGGTGCTTGGCTTTAATCTCATTCTCTTTTTGTATGATACTGAGGCAGAGAGTGGATTTGTCCTCTGTGGCTTAGCATTTGTTACTAAGGGATAGCTTGCAATTCATATTATTAGGATCTTTCCTGTAATGCAGCAATTCAGTCCCTCCCAATTTGTTCAAAATACAGGAGCTTGAACTTGAACAACAGGTATTATCTGCAGCAAGCTCCCAGTAAGGTGAAAATAGATTAAATGTCAGATGCAAATTATCTTGATCTGGCAATCCATGCAAAAATTGGGAAAACAGTCCGAAGTGTTTGGTGCTCAAATAACGAATATGCAACTTTTAATGCAATTCCCAGAGCTCTGAATATGAATCCGAATCAAGGATAAAATTGCCAAAAAAAACCCCTTCCAAAAGACTGAGGAAATGAATAGCACCAGTCACCTGTGGCTGCTGATGTGGCTGGAATCCCAGCAGAGGTACCTGTGTGGCAGCATAGACACATCTCTCTAATCAATGCCCCTGCTACTCTTTATTTTGTCTTTAGGCAGAAGCAGAAAGTAAAATGTAAGTAAAAGAGCCATGCACATTGCTCTTTCCATAATCCTTGTGCTCTGAACTACTTTTTCCCCATGGGCTATTAGTGTCTTTGAATAAGTATCCAGTTCTTTTCAATAAACACTGTGCATCTGAAGTTAAAGTGGCTGCTGGTAACTGAAGTGACAGCTGCTCAACTGCTGGCAACCAGGAGAAGCTTGCTAAACCCGAGGATGTCACATCATTTTTTTGTAGCTCCATTTCAAAGCTTTTGGAGTCTGAAGTGCCATATTTTCAGGCAGAAACAGGTAGTCAACTAGGGTGTTTATTCATTGAAGGTCAGGCTTTTGTATTATGAAACTTCTAGCAGATGTGATAAGCAGTAAATTGCAGATCTATCACCTTCTTTTTTTCTATCTTTTTTTTTCTTTTCTTTTTCCCTGTGAGTGTGTGTGTGAAATCAGCAGAATACTGCCTACATATGATTTATGGCCCACTTTTGACCAACTCTTATCAGGCTCCCACAAGCCCTTTTCTGATGCAGCTCGTGTCTGAATGACAATAGACAACCAGTGCCTTTATGCTCCAAAATCCCTCTCTGCATTCTAGACACCTAAGATTACATCTGAGCTATTGATTTATTACTGCCCCCCTGCTTCTTTTTTTTGCCTTTTTTTTTTTTTTCCTTCCCCCACAGGGACCAGTTTGTTCAGCCTGAACAAGATAGACTATTATTAAACTGAGCAAACTACTCCAACGTGAACTTGGTAGAGAAATAATCATTTTGCAACCACCTTCCCAGCCACCCAGGTTCATAAAGAAACGTAGGTGTTGAAATATTAAGGCTGTTTATATATGGGTCCCACCATTGGTGTTTGTTCAGATTATATGTAATTTATACACGTGAAATGAGACCCAACAGGCATTCTGTTGTGTTGGGCATTGCAGGCACATTGCCTAAAGCACTGCAGCATTGCCACCCAATGTACAAAACCCAAATTATTGCAGATCTTCGTTACAGAAATACCTACTGTAACTCCAGCTGTATCTGTGACAGAGAGGTTTTATGACACGTTTTAGAGCCTCAGCAAAATTTATATATTCTACCAGTAGATTTCTTTTTTTTTCTTTTTTTTTTTTTTTCTTTTTTTTTTTTTTTTTTTTTTTTTTTTGTGGAGGGGAGGGAGAGGAAGCTATAAATTTTACAGTACATTGGATTTTTATATCTCCTAAAAATGTACTGTGCAGGATTCACATTTAATATCCCTCAGCTGTAGTAATCTGTGTATTTAAGTCAGTAAGTGAAAAGGTACAGGCAGGGCTTCTAGTTACAATGGTTATTTTTTTTCCTTTCTCTTTTCTCCCCTCAATTCCCCCTTCTCTCCCACAAGTGCCTACCTCACCCCTGCATCTCCTTTTAGTTAAAATTGCATTACAAAAGCTGATGCACTGATTCGGGTGCCACGTGGCCTGCTTTTAGGAAACTCTGAGCACCAGCAACTTTCTGCAGCTGCTCAGAGAAATCCATGGTATGGATTAAACACCACAAACAGAGGGTTTCAGAGGTTTGCTCTCCCTGTTCTTGGTCACAGGGACAGATCTGCTTGACTTTCAAACAGACCTCCTGTGTTCAATGTCCTACCTGAAAGGATTTATTTTATTCTGCCTACTATTCATTGTGTTTAAATGTCCATCATTGCTTGTGTCCTGATGACTTTTTTTTCCAGTGACTAGTGGGCAGGAAGTTTCACACACAGGCTGTAATTTAAGTTTTTTTTTCTTTTAGGCATTTCTTTTTTCTCCTGTGGAGCAAAACACTCAGCAAAGAACGAAATAATGCCAACATCCAGCAGGGAGAAGTTAACTTTTTGTCATTTATTATTAGATGTCAGGTGTTTATCATGTCATTTTCTTATATTTAAGAATAAAATAGTCCTTATGAAAACAAAACAAAACAACCCCCCCCCCCCCCCCAAAAAAAAAAAGACCACCAACAAACCCCAACATTTTTCATTTGAAGTTTTATAATTATTCCGTGTTTCCTTCAGTAGGCTTTTATTTCTTCTCTGTCCATTTAGGGTTTGATCCTTCCAGATCAAGGAAGGTCTCTTCCAGTAAAACACCTATGGATATGCTCAAAAGCATTTGAAAGCTCAGATAGCCACAAATTGGAATTCCTGAAGTATTTTTGTTTAAAGATAGCTGGTCAATGGGGTGTCTAAATAATGCCTATCACCTTGCAAGGCCTTGTAGAAAGTGAAGATATTTTTCCTATGGAAAATCACACCTTTTGAAAATCACCTGGCTGAGCACCTAAATACTGGAATGAGAAAAGAAACTGTGCTGATGCAGGGTGTGACTGAGTCTGTTCAGGAGCAAGGAAATAAGTTATACAGAAACACATAAATCAGAGTTACACAGACCCACAGATTGCATTGCTGTTGGTAACTGAGAGCACTGTGGCTCTGCAAGGATACTGGGGAGTTACAATAGTTTCTGGGTAGAGTAAGGGAATAATTAATGGCTGATGGAAAAGGATGAAATGGTTGTTTTTTGGTTTTTTTTCCCCCTCAGAATGGAACTAGTAAGAAGGGATGTGAAGGCAGCACAAAACAAGAAGTGGAGAGTCAAGCAAACTGAAATATGGCAAGCTGAAAAACCCAAAAGGGAACACTTTTTCCCGTAATGTGTAACTCAGCTGGGAAATCCGGGCTTCTATTCAACAGAGAACAAATCAAATTTGAGAGAGAGATAACCAAATTTATAGCAGTAGTCCATGCTACAGCAGGAAGAGCAATGTCAAGGTCATTAGCAATGCACTGCATCCCCCCCTTCAGTATCTGGGCAGCTTGGGAGGGACAAGTAGCCAATAACTGCAGGTAGCAAGAGTTGCACTCTGAGGCTTAGTTCTGGCCATAAGAGGCTAAGATTGAGTGACTGTTGCCCTTACCTAGTACTATGTTTCCATTAAATTCAATTTTTTTTAAAAAAAGTTTGGGATAAGCAGGATGTTGGATGCTGTTCCCAGTCTCCCCGTGTCGTGGTTGGGAGGGACAGAAATCACAGCAATGCAAACGATCCAAAACACAGATTTTAGTCTTGCTGAAGCTGACAGTTTCCCTTTCTGTGACATTCACCACTGTTTTGGAGACTCTTGAGAGTCTTTCTGGCCTGTGTTACAGCTGTTGCATCACTGCATCTCAGTGTCACCAGGAAAAGCAGAAACCTGCTCTGGGTAAGCCAGATCTGGAGTTTTTCTGACTTCCTGGGGGACCTCTTCCTCTGTCATGGAAACTCCACCATTCCTTTACTGCAGCTGACTCGAAATTGTGATTTATTTGTCTAGAGGCATTTCCTGGTTTCACTTTGTTTTGGAGCAGAAACCCACTTTATTTCTTTTAGCTCCTGGTGTCTTCCACTCTGCAATATGGACACTGGCCCACAAAGTATTGGCTTGCATAATGCTGCTTCAGATAAAGGTCATAAATGGGCTTATTTGGAAATTAATTCAAATGAGAAAGGGAACGAGCCAAAACCAAGCCTCTACTGGGCATGTTAATAATGTCATTTGTTTACAGAGTGCAGGATCTCTGCTAGAGGACATCCTGAATCATTGGCTGCTGCCCTCAGTGTTTGCCTTTGGTCGTCCCTGTTGTGAGGGAAGTGAGTCCAAAGGTCAGAGAGACTCTGCTGGTTCAACACTGCCTGGAGATATCTATTCATCTTCTGTACATCCAGGCTGATATTTTGAAAGATGGAAGCTAGGAGGATTTTGATGTTTTAAAAGAAAACAAAACAGATGGGATGCAGCTCATACCATGGACTAGTTCTGGTACAGTCGTGGATGCTACAAGCAGGAGGAATTAGTGCTGCAGCTCCTGAGCACTAACCAGGGAAAAGGAGGTTGTTGGAGTGTTGGAAGACAGTGGCAGCAGATTAGAAGGGGTGTTTGAGGGCAGTGTGCATGTGACAGAAATGCCTGTTGGCATAGTTCTTGGTATGCTTGTTTCTTATGCACGTAAAGTCCGTGTGGTTTGGGGTTTGTTTTTTTGTTGTTTTTTTTTGTTTTTTTTCTGAGCAGTCTTCAAGCCAGTAAATGCAGAAATATTCCCCTGAGAAAACATCTTTGTTTCACTACTCTTCTCATACATACACACACAAAAGGGGGGTGAGAAGACACAGCCAAAAGACAATCTTTAGAAAAGGGTGGTAATTGTTGTAGAGGCAGGCAGGGCTTGTGTGGCTCCATGCAGGAAGAATGCTGAGTTTCAGCAGGTAGCAGGTAAAAGAGCAGAGAAACAGGGAGCCATATTGTCAGCCACGCTGAAAAGTGCTCTGATGCCCTTTCCTAAGCCTTTTCTCATCAACAGCAGCAAGATCAGATGTTTATTTTCAGACATGAATAGCACAAACACATGGCTCTTGGCTCTCAAATAAGTAGCAGTAGCAATTAATTATCTCTTGGAACATGTTACATCTAGAGAGAGGATTTTTCAGCCCTCACTTTGTGTTTGAGATTTCTGAACTGCTCAAAGGTGCACGTTAAACCTGTGGAAGGAGCTGGCATTCTGGCTTCAGCAGCAGGTACACAAAGACTGTCTGCCCACAAGTGCAGCTGCACTTTTGGTTTAAGAGAGCATGTTTCACTTATTACAGTGAATAAGGAGCAGGGGATGTTCAAACTAGGGTCTCCTGGGTGTAGCTATGGATAGTAGGTAGTATTTATGCTCCATTTTGTATGCTTGTCAACAGCTCTTTGTGTCAGACTCCTTTCTGCTTAATGCAGGTTGTCCTCAGGAAAAGAATGAAAAGGAGTGAGTGTTGGCTGCTATAAAGTGCTACATTCTGTCAAGTACAAATCATCATCCTGAAGTTCATTAACCTTAATATAATTTAGTCTTCATGTGTCATCAGTTGAGGCCAAGCCTTCCAGATGAGTCATTCCCTATCTGCTAGATTTGTGGGGGCAAGCTAATTTTTGTATATAATGAACCTCATCCACAGGCCTCTTTCCTTCTGCACTCTGCACATTGACTTGGAATGGCACCTGTTGGACTGAGAAGGTGCTGTGGGACAAGCAGGGTTGTGACAGCCTGAAAGAAAAGGGCCAGCCAGCTCCAGAGGAAAAGTCTTTGTAACAATAGCAAGGGTGTCAGCAGTGTGAGGGCCCTGATGCTCCTTCTCTCTGCTGCACCAGTGTGTAAATCAGGAGTCACCCTGTTGCAGCAAAGGGAAGTGTAGCTGAGAATCTTCTGCAGAGCTCCCAGCCTCTGCTGTCTGCAAATGCCTGAAGGTGAGCACTGAGGAGGTGTGAAGACCCCAGGGATGACAGCAGAGCTCAGCTGCTGTCCTCAGCAGCCACCTCAGCCCACCAGCTGCTTTGCCAGCATCCTGCACTGCCCAGGGCTCACGTAATGGGCTGATTTTAAGGAGGGATGTAAAGCAAGATCACACAGGCACTGACCTTGTGGCTTTTTACGGGGGAATCATCCCGTGCCCAGGGGCTGGCACAACACAGGTGGAGCTCGCTGGAAGGTTTGACAAATGGGCTGTGGAGACTGGCACTGTGTGTGGAGCAAAGGCAGGGGTCGGTGTAGTGTGTGTAAGATGAAAGATGAGGACAGGGCTAGGTCAGGGAGAACATTGTATCTTGAGCCACAGTCTTTTTTTTCCACTGTCCAAATCAGTTTCTCCATTTCTTCCAGCACATCAGAGGGATTTGTAATTCACACTTTTAAAAAACTGCTACCTATTTCTACTACTTTGTGGCTAAAAAATAAATAAAAATACCTGAAGATGTAAACACGGCGGTATAATAGACTAAAAATCCCCCCATAGCTTCAGGTCATCACTCTTTTGGCTGCATGAAGCTCACCTATTGACAGAAATCATCTACCTCCAGCTGATCTTACTTCTCAGCCAAGGTCTGAAAGTCTGTCACCTCCCGTCACGATCTGTCATACAAACATCACACACAGTGTTAACCTAGTGGTTGGAAAGATTTGTTGCAAGCCTGTTGGATCATTTTTCAAAAAAAAAAATTTTTTTTTAAACCACCTAGTACAATGGGGTTGAATTGTCTTACAGGTAGAGGCTGGGTCTCAGTTTATCCTAGTAGTCTGCCCAGATTTCTCACAGGAATCCTGTGGACTGCACAAAAAAATGCTTGAGTCAGACCCTTCTCTGCTCAAGACTCAATAAGGGCATGTGTTGATCTAAACACATACATCTTCATCTGTGATAGGGGGGATAGGGGGCAGGGAAAAGAAAAATCAATGTTGTCTGTGGCTGAATTTCCAGTTGTGTCTCACAAGGCTGTTACCTGGCTCATCTCTTACCTCCAGACATTGCAGAGTAGCCCTGCTGCATTCCTTCTGCCTTGGACTGTCTGGATTTTTCTCCAAGAATATAGGCTTGGCCTATTACTTCTGCTCCTTCTCTGTCTTTTTCAGCCTTTTTCCCTCTTCCTCCTTTTTGCCTCTCAAGGCTGTCACAAGCTGTGTCTCTTGATGCCTTTTTGTGGCTTCTCCCTTAACTTTCTGTCCAGGTCTCTGAATGGGCAGGGCCACTGAACTGCTTCCCAAAGCCCAAGAGCTGCAAAAATGTGGTTTTGCCCTCAGAAAAATTACAATTTTTACAGATTTGCTGATTTGAAAGGGGTCTTTAAAATCATAAAGAAGAAGCATACCTGCTAAAAATCATCTTCTTCTGAACAAACGTTATTTACATATGTAAGATCTTTAAAGAAGTCTTGAGAGAATTGAGAGGAAGGACCCATAGGTTGTTATATAATTTTGAGATCTTTATGCTACATTAGAGCCTCTGATCAGAAGACACTTGTATCATTACAATTGATGTTCAATTTAAAAATCTTTGCTTAACATGGCTTAAACTGATAAACTTCTAAATGTATTTTAAACATAACAAAAAGCTTAAATGCAGTTTTTCTTCTTTTAAACAAATCCTTGCTCTTTTTCTATTGTTTTCTGAAAACTCTTCTTTTTGCTGTCACAAAGCAGTTCCAACTAAAGCACTAAAAATACTTTGAATTGTAAAGGCAATAAGAAAAGTCTCCTTTCAAGGTCTGGTGAGAGTAAAGAGTGGAGTTGTACTTTTGAAACCCCCCAATAATTTACCTGGACCAAAGCTCCCAATCTTTGCAGCACATCACCTATTGTATGGAGGAATCAATCAATCAGCTGTGCTGATGTCTCTCCATTAACTAGTTTGTCCTCAGCTCTTGGCTAGGTGAAGGGTCCATGAGGACACGGGTCCTATCCTCAGCTGCAGGACTGGGAGCAAGACTGAGGCCAAAGGAATGTTTGAAAGGTTTTCTTTTATTTGTAGAACAAATGTTTTCATCCAACTGCAGCGCAGTCAAACAGTGTGAAGGAAACATAACAATCCCCCCTGTCTCTTTATCTGTGTTTTTATAAGGTCACCCATCACCACGGTATCTAAGAGTCTTTCTTCTTTTCCTTTAAGGGTCCTGGTCAGGAGTTGAAAATAAGGAAAAGAGAGGAAGAAAAACCACAAAGAAAGAGGCATATGAAAAGTTAAAAAAAAAAAATAAAAATACAGAGCTGGGGGTGAACCCAAACACTCAGAGGTAATTTGCCTTGAGGAGCAAGAACCCTTGAGACCCAGGCATAGACTTTGGAAAAAAGAACCTGTGAACAATAGCAAAGGCTGTGAACGTCCCATCCCTCTGACAGGTATGTAAACCTTAAGATTAAAATAACAGCTTCAAAAATCCTTCTGTCAGAGTGAGTTTGCTTTAGCTAGTCAGGGTTTCAGGGGAAGTGTCATAAAGACAATATATATCAAGTGGAGACAGCCAAGGAAATTTCTGTTTGAAATTTCTGAACAGGTTGGTCCTTGAGGCGTATTCTCTAAAACTTGACAAAGTTATCATGACATTAAAACATCATTATGTGGCATTAGGTGATTAAGGGTTCTAACTATTGGATTTTGAAAACATTTTTCTGTATATCATCTTTGAGATAAATTTTGTACAGAAGGAAAATGAAGAATCAGAGCACAAAATTTAGAGTTCCCATTTTTTGCCTTTGTGTCAGTGATTATTTTGATTTTTAGAAGAAGTTCACCAACATTTCTGGCAATTCCAATACTTTTTTTACTTCACAACGTCATTGTGAAGGATTCCTTAACAGGCTTTTACGTTTTTTTCTTAGTTTAACAACGTCTTCTACTCCATCACTTTTAATTGTGGGGGGTGGCTTATGGTGCTTACAGTTGAGGGTGACACACAGGAGGAGATGGTGGGTACTTCCATCACATGTGAATGTCTCTGAACACCCACTAGCTGTGGGCTAATCACATCCTTTCAGCAAACACAAGCCACTAACCAAACCCCTTTTTTTGCATGCTGTAAAGAAATGAGAGAATTCTTGGCCGCAGAAAGCAGACATGATGTACATTAAAGGAGTGAAATTATTCAGCAAGTGCTCATTGATACTTCTTTGAGCAGCAGCTTCCTCCTCCTAGAGAGCTTAGCTGAGGTTTGCAGATGACCACATGTAATGATGTGGTTTCTTGTCGCTAATAATAATTATGTGAGGCAGCAGTATGTGGTGCAAAAATATCATTACTCAGTAAGTGGCGTTTGACTGACCCAGCTACCCCAAAAGCTTTTTGCCAGCTTGTACACATCACCACTCCTTCCAGAAACACAGCAGACTTCAAGAAATGCTTAGCAGAAATTTCAGCTGCTGTCAGGCCACGTACAGGTCAGGTGTGAGGCCCACCAGAGTCAAAAGGCTGGCTGACACTGTGGAGCAAAGTAGACTGAAAGATCAAATTCTCAAAATCATCTCGTAAACTTTGGCATTTACTTTGACAGACCCCACACCTCTGTATGTGGCCACTGGTTCAACGAACTGCTTGGACCTCTGGGCATCTTAGGAGGATGTGAGTCATTGCACTGCCTTCAGCAGAGTGACTCACATCCCTGAGCAGCATCCCCCGAGCTGCCCCTCTGGGCTGGCCCCTCCATTCCAGCAGGCTGCTGGGATGACTTGTCTGCAGTTTCAGGTGTTCATTAAAGCAAAGAGGTCGTGATGATGTATTGTAGTTTTGCTGCCTGATTGGAAAGTATGACCCCCAAGTAATGACCCCAAATATTGGGGATCTCTGTGTGGTTCTTTCCTATTTATTCCACCAAGAATGCCATATGTAAAGGCATTATAATTCAAGAGGAAGAATTTATTTCCAGAAATGCCGCCCCCAATTCTCAAATAGGAGCAGTAAAATAATTTATTTTAATTGTTTTGCCATTACTTCAATTTCTGCATACATGTTCTATGCAATTAGCTTCATCACAAATCCAAAGAAACTTTCACAGTTGTTCCTCAGACATGTTATTAGCGTATGTCTATCAGAGAATCACAAAAATCAGAGACAGAGAAGTTCTTTTGCATTAGATTATCTCATCGCTGCCCTTGCCAGCACAGATCTTTTTTTTTTCTTTTTTTTCCCTGTACAGTATATTCTCCAGTGATTTGTCCAGTATAGCTTTAAGCAGATTAAATCTGGTACTTCCTCACTGTCCTGCCAGAAGCTGTTGGAGAGGCTTGGAGGTAATTGACACTGGCACCCTTTGAAGGTGTGTTGTGGACCTCACCACACTTTCCATTTGTATCCAGGCACGATGCTCTCCCCCAGCTGTCATGAGTATTGCGTGGCCATAATTCTTCCAGTGTTCTGTGCTGAGCACTTGCAGCTAAAATGGAACAAAAGAAATGAAAATGTGGTTTTGGTTTCTTTTTGGCAGACTGTGTATGTATGGTTAGTTCACTTAAGCAACCCAGAGGTGAAATGGTAAGGCGAGGGCCTCTAGAATATTTTGTTGATGAAAACTAGAGGTATTGAGATATGGTGTGCTTTTCTGCACGTGAAGATTTTACCTAGATAAAGAGGCATGTTTTGCAGGGTTCAATTAATAACTACACTCGAAATACTGTCTGCTCTCATGACACAGAAAGCAGATTTAGCCAAATGCTGGATGCTTTTGAAGAACACTACTGATGATATACACATTCAAGCAAAGTACTAATCATGTTTGCAGTTTCCTTTTCCTCTGAAGGAATGTATCAAGTGTTTTACTCAGCCCTTGCTCAAACTGTGCTGCTGCTTTGGGGTTGGGACATGTCTGCCACTCCGTGGCATGACAAAATATAGCTTAGACTTGATGGGAAACCAGCAGCCAGCTACTGGACCTCTTGTATTCAGGCTCTTATTCTTGAAATATGCTGTTTCTCCCCAAAGATGTTAACACACAGCACAGAACAGAAAACAAAAGGGTGTTAGGTGATCTCTTGGTTTAAATGTTTGCTTCCTCTTCTCGTTGTCACCAGAGCCTCAACTCCTAATTGTACCAGCCCCAGACCTACAAAGCCAGGAATCTCTGGGCACAGCTCTCCATCCATAGCACTGTCATTCCTCATTTCTGCAGCCTTACTGAGAGGGGAACACTGTCTCTTGGTGCAGCCTCTTCACTTAATACTTGTACTCAATTCATATTGAATGTTCCTAACACGGGGAGTTCACAGCACTCTCACTGCTGGCTGTGACTGCCTCTGAGTTCATGAATCCTAAACTGAGATCACAGCTTGTAGCCCAGCATTTCTTGGGCACGTAGTACCCCATTAAAAGGTCATTTTAAGCACTTAATATTTTATTTATGAATACTTACAAATACTTATCACAAGCTGGGCTTTAAACAGCAGCTCGTGAGAAAAAAAATCCCTTACATTTGTATTAAAACATGTTCAAAGGTTTCATTATAAGAAGGAAAACTCAGCTGAGCTGTTAAAAGCACACACACTGCAGTGCCCTGCTTTGGCCAGCTCATGTCAGGCTGCCCCACTCAACTGAGAAGGCAGATTTTGTTGTGTTCCACACTAAATACAAGAAACCAAAGTGGTGATTTAGGGAACAGCTGAATTCTCCATGTTCTTGTCTTCCCTGAGCTTGTCTGAGATGTGGGCCAAATGCTGCTGTTGAAATCCCCTGCGTGACTGATGGCTGAGAAGGAGTTTTGCTGGATTTGAAAGATGGGGGTTTGTGCCCACTGGAAAGCCCACTCTTGGAAGTGGGAGTCAGCCTCCTGACTCAAACTGTGGGCTTTCTATCCAGCACTGAAGGGTCCCCCATTTTGCTCACCCTTTACATCAGAGGCCTGACTCCAGTGGAATCATCTTCTCTTTGGTAGGGATCCTTCCTTGTAATGCATTGCTTTGTTTTGATCTCCCTTTTCTATAAACTCTTTGTAGGAAAGCCACCTTGGGCTGTCTCCCCAAAACATTTTACACCCTTTAGGAGAACAGTATTTGAGTATTTACCCCTTTGTAATGCAGGGCTGAAAAAAAGGGTAGTTTTAAAAATAAATAATATCATAAAATCATCAAAATCGTCATCATCATGATCATAACTCTGGCAGTTGTTTTTATATCCTTACCTCAAACCAGAATGACGAAACATCTCTGATTAATTATCCTACAGGAGCATTTAAATTCAGCAATTGTAATAGTTCTTAACAACTGCCGTTGATGGTGTTATTTTTCATTGG